>JAJMKM010000001.1:0-1286481 GCA_030563905.1 Australozyma succicola | reverse complement strand
AATCTCAAGCTCTCCCGAAAAATACAGTTTTGCATAAGTTAGGCGAAAAATGTCTTAGAATTGTGATAAGATGAATTTTTACGTAAAAGGCGAATTAAGAAGTAACTTTATAAGTTATTAATGCTGTACTCATTTTATTTGGAACGTCAATTTTGCACATTTCTAGTGTTATAAAACGAACCTTCGAAACAGACGTCCGATCTTGTGGGATAATGTATGACACTGAGAGTGCCACTACCATTTTCTCAAGCACAGACATTTCTTCTTTTCAAGCCCCTTCACGAAATACTAATAATCTACAATTCGTTGAGCAGCCTCTAGCATGTTAAGTGGGGCCTCAACGAGTCAAAAATAAGGGAGTCGTTGATTAAATCGCACAACCTCGTAACAGTGTAACGTTAGCCGAGTTTAATATAAATACTTACGTTGCAATTGGAACCTGAATAGAGCTTTATTGTACCCTCAAAGCCAAAAAGAGCCGTGGAGAGTCTTATGGAGGAGGGTCAACGCCCTTCTGCATCGCTACGTTCTAAAGGGGCACTTAGACGAAATCCTGAATTTTTTTAAAACAAGTTTGTAAATTTTCGAAACAATACGACGTTTGTATTCATATGGTAAATGTGCAGAACGCGTGCAGTGGATCCGACGAACTGGGCATTCGTGTTTTTGTCATTATCGGGAGTTGAAAGTGACCTCTCACAAGACAAACCCCATTGTAGCAATCACCACGAATACTTTTTTGCAATTTATTTGTAAATTAATGCTACTTTAGCGTCGTATCTATTTGGGGATAATGAACAATAGCGAGATCTTTGTGCTGTGTGCCCTGCAATAGGCCAATTCCCCACGTTGTCCTTCTACCTCATCAAGGCACAGCACCTACTTCAGGGCCAATTTACTGACTCGGCATGGCACCAAATGGACTGATAAGAGTGAACACATAACTTAATTAAAAAGACATTAATACATTTGAAAAAAGTGCAGAAAAGTTTTAAAGACAATTTTTAGCGTCTCAAAAGCTTAATTTCATGCCCAAAATAGGATTATTGTCAATGGCGTCTAAGGATTCCCCATAAAATTGTGACTTCCATACATAAGTATTAATTAACTAATGAACCAAAAAATACATTTTAGTGCCAGCGCTATTGGATTAATTGAAATACACATCATCTCCGATTGTATTTGTCTAGAATTATGGATAAAACCAGTTTTAGGCCCTCTCACAAGACAACAATTAGCACCCATCTCACTGAATTACTCCATGTTCTTTTATTTTTTTTTTACAAATTTGTACTTTTAATATAATTCGAATATTGTTTGACTATTTGTACGTTGTGTGCCAGCAAAAGAATATCTGGTAGCTTCGTGATTTAATAAAGAAACTCAGAAGTGCCTATGCTTTCATAAGCCAAGTTGAGATCAACTGTGATAGGCCCTGAACGAAAAAAATGAAAGGCGCGACGCACGTAAAGGCGCGAACTCTGCATAAAAGTGCGGATTTTATGCACTAGATGATCCAGAATTGGCAATTTTCTGCACTCGAACTGAGTTTAGCGCCGAAATCAAGAGGTAGAATGATTTTTTGTATGGCAAATTTTTATCTGCAGTCCCTCCAAATACTGCACATAAATGTGCATATAAGCGCTGCACAGACAGTGCAGGACATTTATCGGTTCAATTCTCTCTTTTTTATTTTGCATCACTTCGTGCCAAAAAAGTTGCGATTTCGAGTAGAGAAGACTTAGAATATAAAATTTGAAGCCTGATTTCATTGACCTGGAACATGCAACTATTTGGAACGTTAATTTCTAGCTCTACAGCAATTTTTAGCAATTTTGAGGTTTCGCAAGATACACGAATCTTAAAAAGTTGGGGAGAAAAAGTCTTAGGCAATGACCTGCTTATACAAATAAATACATTTTTTTGATTAAAATTTACGATTCTAGTATTGCAATTTAAAAAATTGGGTTTTGAACCACAAATTTAAGCATTTTCAATGACGTCCGATCGCATCCAACTACAAGTATTCAATTTAGTGACATAAAGTGAAAATTGCAATAAGCCACTTCCAAATATGAAGGCCTTAAGAATGATTCATCTTGATGGAAGTGGCAAAACTTTTTAAATTTACAATTGTCCGAGCGGCTCCCGGCCCATGACGTCGTTCCGAAAAATGTAAAGTCGGAGCAGCAGAATTATAATAGTAGCGGCATCTTAGTGCTCTTGTGATAGCCAAGCCTTCAAGCTATATCTCTGTTATTAAAACCGTTTTCGAATATACGTAGCTTGGTTACTAAGTGAAAAAGAGCCGTAAGGAGCCAAGATGAGGCGGCGCACTCCTCATTGATGCCATGCCTAGCCAAAAGCGCGCCTCAGACCATACTTTAAGTTGGCACAGCCCACTGTCTTACTCGGCATGGCGGCATGGCACCAAATGGCCCAAACACAACTATACCTAAAAGATATATTTACGGCATAAAATAACCAACAGAAAAGGCTGAAACATTATTTGGGGTCATATTTGCTCTTGCGCAGGCTAAAAGTGTTAAATCTGCCGATGGGGCCAAGATGGATGACGTAAAATTCCGACTTCCTCATACAAATTTCTCGTTTCAAAATTAAATTTCTAAACTTTAAAGCTTCGGCGCTAAATGTTACACCAAATAATTTTACAATAAGTATCACTAGTTCAGAGAAACAAGAGCGATAGCAGTTTTAGGGCCCACGGAGTGCCTGCGAAAAGCACACTATTCAGTAAATAAGTAGTCCCTTTTGTATTTGAATTTCACGAAATTGTACTTTTAAACTAATTCTAATTAAAGTTTGCAATTTGCAGTTTGTTTGGTGTTAAACAAGTACAAGTGGGCTTGGCAATTTTATTTAGAAGTGAGAAAGCGTCCTACGCCACCATAAGGCAAATTGCAATTACTCGAAGTAGGCCCTAAACGAAAAAATCAACGGCGCGACGCACATTCATGTGCGAACCTTGCGTCAAAGTACGGATTTTATGCAAGAGATTAGACAGAAAAGGCAATTTTCTGCAGTTTAAACGGTTTTACCGCTAAATTGAAGAAGAAGAATGATTTTTTGTATGGCAAAAATTTACCTGCAGTACCTCAAGATACTGCAGACAAAGGCGCATATAGGCGCCAAACAGGCTGTGCAGGACTATAATTGGTCTCAGATTTCCTTTTTTGATTTTGCATCAATTTGTGCCAAAAATATTGCAATTCCGCGAGGAAAAGATTAAAAATACAAAATTTGAAGCCTAAATTTTTCGGTCCGAATCATGAAGCTATTTTGCATGTTTAATTCTAGCTCTACAGCCATTTTTAGAAAATGTGGGGTCTCGCGAGAAACACAAAACTTAAAAAGTTGGGGAGAAAAAGTCTTAGGCAATAAACGGCTTATCAAAAAAAATACACTTTTTTGATTAAATGTTATGATTTCATTCTTGTCGTATTATAAATTAGGTTTGGAATCACTGATTTAAGCATTTTTAGTGATGTTAAGTTGCATTCAACTAGCATCGTTCAGTTAAGTGACAAAAAGTGAAAATTGCGATAAGCCACATCCAAAATTGAAAACACTGGGAATGATTCAGCTTGATGGAAAAAGCGAAATTCTTAAAATTAACAATCTTTCGAGCGGCTCCTAACCCATGACATCGTATCGCAAAATGCCAAATCGAAGCAGCAGAATTATAATATCAGCGGCGCCTTAGTGATCTTGTGATAGCCAAGTCTTCAATATATATACAAGTTTTCATAGTTGTTTTCAAATATACGTAGCTTGACCATAAAGCGAAAAAGAGCCGTCAGGAGCCAAAGATGAGGCGGCGCACTCCTCATTGGTGCCGTGCCTAGTCAAAAGCGCGCCTCAGTTCATATTTTAAGTAGGCACGGCCTACTGTCTTACTCGGCATGGCTCCAAATGGCCCAAACACAGCTATACCTAAAAGACATATTTACGGTAAAAAATAAGCAACAGAAAAAACTGAAGCATTTTTTGGGGTCAAATGTGCTCTTGCGCGGGCTAAAAGTGTTAAATTCGCCGATGGGGCCAAGATGGATCATGTAAATTTCCAATTTCCACATACAAATTTCTCGTTTCAAAATTAGATATCTGAACTTTATAGCTTCGGCGCTAAATGTTGCACCAAATATTTTTACGATAAATATCACTAGTTTTAAGAAACAGCAACGATAGCAGTTTTAGGGCCTCAGGAGGGGCTGCGAAAAGCATAATATTCAATAAATAACTAGTCCCCATTGTATTTGAATTTCACGAAATTGTACTTTTAAACTAATTCTAATCAAAATTTGCAATTTGCAGTTTGTTTGGTGTTAAACAAGTACAAGTGGGCTTGGCAAATTTATCGTGAAGCCGGAAAATGACCTGTGCTACCATAGGGCAATTTAAGATCATTCAGAGTAGGCCCTGAGCGAAAGAATTAACGGCATGACGCACATTTATGCGTAAAGACTGCAGTGTAGATCGGAGCTTATGCGGAAAACCATCCATAACAGGCAGGTTCTGCACTTAAATGAAAAACCGTTCAATCGCAAAGGCTGAATTACTTTTGTAAGTGCAATGGCTGACTGTAGATAGCCGTTGGGTTAGGCGCGATACAGGACATGCTGGACCTAAGTTTGGACCCTTAGATGTACATCTATTTTGTCCCAATTAGTCCCAAAAATTCTTCATTGCACATGTTTTTATTATAATAATGCCACAACTGGGGTGTTTTGTGGCTACGTATGATTATGAATATTATATAAAAACCTAGGTATATCTGCGCAGTGAACTCAAGAAATCACTGACTTTCGCAAGAGACACAAAATTGCAAAAGCTTGGTGAGCTATATCATTGATGCGATAGAGAATAAATCCTATAAAAACTTGCGTAATTGATGTTACTAATCTTTCTACCAGGTCTGTACCTAATATGTCGAATCGTCTTTTTGGCCGACCTTAAAACCTTCGGCCATGACTTCTCTTCACTTCTCCTGAACCGGTAAGAACACTCTAGATTTCAGATTTGATGACTATGGCCGAATGAAATAGATTCGAAGCCTCTTGGATATGGGTTCAGAATTTTGGTGCTAATCAATTTTTCAATACTTAAATAAAGGCATAAAAGTCTGCAATTTGTGCTACCACAATAATTTCTTATAAAAACCAACCTCAAATTAATACTTTGAATAGCATTAGCTCTTTTAACATATCTTGATTGCATCCACAGCGCCAAAACGAGCCGCTGAGAAACTGAAAGCCCAAGGACAACCCCTAATTTCCAAGGAACGCCAAAGCTGTGACTTCGTTGATTTCAATTTTAAGCTTTTGACGGCCAAGGCTATCTTCATCCAATGAAGGCCAGGAATAACCCTTGTCTTAGCTCAGGCGACCTTGGCACACCTGGTCTTAGAGTGTTTTGGGATTGAAAGTACCGTCATACCAAACATAATTGTCTCTCCCGCAAATCTTACGTGAGTCCCAGTGACTTTGCAGTGATGCTTTGCAACTGTGACATGCGAGCTACTCACTAATAAAAGGACATTTTGGTCGCATTATATACTTGTTGTCAATTCGTGTGATAGCAGTAGCAGCTACCTGTTAGCTTGAACTACGGCGTGTTAATTTTTGGCCAGGAATTTTTGGGTTTTTTGGACCAATGAACTGGTGTTAAATTGACGTATTTATTTCCCACTGAGAGGTTTTGTTCAGCGCGAGCCCGGAGGATGGTCAAAATGTGCTTGCCAAGGGAATATTTGGACCATTTTAGGTTATTCTTATAAGAATAATTGTTCGATTGACTTGCAATGAAACCCTTCACATTTGATGGATCTTTTCGGAGCTTCTGTTTTCTACTTATATTTGTTCTCGTCGCTTATTCCCCGCCTATGGGTGTTCCACGGAAAAGGATATACTTTGAAATTTCAGATTCTTGAGGTTCAATATTTTGTGTATAGAATAAAGTTGTATCATTGAAACCGAACACATTTTGGTGCGGCGAGCTAGATTCTGACTCCTCGTAACAAAACACTAAATCACAAACTAACAGATATGACTAAAAGACCAGTGACTTTGGTTATGGAGAATTTTTTGCTGTTTCCTTTTGGATTTGGCCTCGCACTTTTTCTCTTTTGATTATCGAGCAACTCCAACAAGTTGCCAACTAAGTACTTTTGATGTTCGCATGACTCGACATAGATACTTATTGAAGTCTTTGAATCAAACTTTACAATTGTAAATGGTATTTTGTAGCTGTTTCTAGTTTTTAGACGGATCAACGACTCTGATTATCCCCTGCAAACTCATACTATTTAATGGTGGGTCTCTGGAAAAAGCGAAATGTCAATGTAAGAGTTCGGCATTGAGATTCTTGAAGAATAATTTAAACCATCACATACCTATTTTTTTATGTTTACATGAACCTAAAATATTTCCCGAGCGCCTGGCGGTGGTTTCACGAAACATAGGCTTCATGGACTTATTTCATTTAAGGACGGCCTTAAGTACCGGGATTTCAGCGCTTAACAGCCTGGAGAAACTCTTTGGATTCTTCAATTGATTGATTTGCTAATGATTGGGGTTTCACAATTACCTTCCTTTCAAGCCAAACCCACCCAAACTCTGTCGGGACACACAGCTTTAGCTATAGCCTCTGCAAATTAGACTCACACTTACAAATAAAAAATGCAATGAGCTTAATCTCTGCATTTATAACCCAAGACTTTTTCTCACTCGTTGCCTATCAATGTGTTATAACACGTTCGCCGTTGTTATCGCAATTTTCACGTGACCAAAACTGTGAGCATCGCTAAATTTTTAGGCTTATCCCCACAATCTCCAGGCAACAAACTCCAAAGATGAAAGGAAAAGAGATTAGAATCATCTCGCTTTTGGTGCTTGACACCATTTTCTTTCTTTTGGAAGCCATTGTCGGCTACACCGTTGGCTCCTTGGCCTTGGTCGCTGACTCCTTCCATATGTTGAACGACATCATCTCCCTTTTCATTGCACTTTGGGCAGTGAAAGTCAAAACCTCCAAGCCTGCAGATGGCAAGTACACTTACGGCTGGCAACGTGCTGAGATCCTTGGTGCTTTGATCAATGCTGTCTTTTTGTTGGCACTTTGTTTCACCATCGTGATCGAGGCCATTCAAAGGTTCTTCAGTGCCCCTGAAGTGTCCAACCCAAAACTTATTCTTGTTGTTGGTATTGCAGGTTTGCTCAGTAATGGTGTAGGTCTTATTTTGTTTCATGAGCACGGTCACTCCCACGGTGGCGGTAGTGGTCACTCCCATGGCCACAGTCACTCGCACGGTCCAAGTGAGCCAGAGGCTGATGAAGAGGCCCAGATTGGAAGTGGCTCCTACACAGAGAACAACAACTCCAGCAGTGACATTTCCCAATATATGCCAAATAACGTTGTAGGAAGACTTGATGAGACAAGTAACCTTCTTTCAAAGAACAAGACCAATGACCAAAAGCACGCAAAGAAGTCCAAATCGATGAACATGGAGGGTGTTTTCTTGCACGTTTTGGGAGATGCTTTGGGTAATGTCGGTGTCATTCTCACGGCTCTTTTCATTTGGAAGACCGACTATTCTTGGAGATTCTATAGTGACCCTGTTGTTTCCCTCGTGATCACGATAATTATTTTCTCCTCTGCATTGCCATTGTGCCGCAAATCGTGTAAGATTTTGTTGCAGGCAACCCCTCAATATTTGGACTCGAACAGAATCGTTGAAGAGATTGTCCTTATTCCCTCTATTAAGTCAGTTCACGACTTCCATGTTTGGAACTTGGACGAAGACTTTTTGGTAGCATCCTTGCATCTTGAGTTGAACGAGAGTTCCGACGTCAATGCTACTGACTGTAACAACACCACTCGCGGCCATGTCGACAAATCTGCCTTCATTGACACGGTTGCACAGGTGAGACTGATTCTTCACAAGTACAGAATCAACAGTGTGACTATTCAACCTGAGTTCCTGGCCAAGGAGAACGGTGCTGTTTTTGGTGCTAATGCCACATCTTGTCACTAAGTTATTTTTCTACATTAGTTAATTTTGTTTAAAGAAACGAATACGTATATAAGCTGAATTGGAATTTATTTATTTCTTATGAATCATCATTTTTACACATTTGCTTAGAATTTATGTCGTTATATTTAATTATTCATTATCGTGTGGCATATGTACCTATGGAATAAGATCCTTCATGTAAATGGTCTTGTAAGGTACCTTTTTGACAAGGTATTTATTAGGCTTGCCTTTTTCACAAGTTGGATCAATAGGCTTGGATTTAAATAAAGAACGTGATGTCTTTACAGACTCCATACCCGATTGCATATCATTGTAAATGTCTGCGCGGGCCATGGTGGTAGACTTGGATCTTACATCAGAAGAAGAAATTCTGGACGAGATTCCCATCGAGGCAATAGACTGCGTAGCGCCATTCAAGTGCTTGACATTCATTGGGGAAGAAATCGTTCTGGGCTCTGGACTTGACGATCCAAACATACTCAGAAGCTTCTTGAGGAAGCTTCTTTTTGGCTTTGCCTCCGTCAGAGTCGAACGAACCAGTGCCTTGTCACTAATCTGCGGGATCTTGTTGTGCGACATACTTTGCGAACTCTTTTTATGTTTAATTTGAGCGGCGCCATGTCTGGGTATAAGCTCTACCTTGGGGGATGGCGTTTTCACACTCAGAGACTCGAACGAGGATGGCATTCTTGGCTGTGTGAAAGAGTATGTACGCTCATTGTTGGCAGATCTATCTGGAGGTAAAGAGAAAACGCTACGTGCGTACGAATGTGGCTTGCTGGTCGATTGGCTTCTGACAATAGATGCAGCGTCCGATTGATAGGCATCGCTACCCATTCCCTTTTTCAAAACGTAACTGCTCTTCATGAACCCAACAGAGGCGCGGTTGTTCAAAGCGCTGAAATGCGGAACTGAGCTCAGGTACATCTTGTTAGCATATGGACTATCATACTGCTTGGAGATTGGTGGGAATCCAAATGACCTTGGTTGAGGACTGGCCAATGGGGTGTTGTTAGATTTAAAATTGTTCTCGTGTGCGGAGTGACCCGAACCGGAAGATATCGAAGATTTGTAGTCGGAATTGTGTAAGGATAAGGACGAGCTTCCAGACGAGGCTTCCATAGCAGAGTCATCAAGACCGTAATGAGAAGATGTCGTGGAAGACGAATCATTTGCACAATCTGGATCGGACTCAGCAATTGGGGCCAATGCTCCGATTCCAAAGCTCTTAGTGTCAAAGACACTGGCCTTTGGTTCTTCCGGCAGACTGAAATTGATTTCATCCTCTAAATTGTCATCTACAGTGCTTACAGACGCATTGCTTGAGCTGTAAGAGCTCTGTCTGCCGTGCTGCGACAAGGATATGTGACTCTCAGAGGGGGTTCTCTTGTGACTTGGTTTACGGCGTGGGTCGAAAGGTGCGCTCAGCTTGTTTCTTGGAGAGGCAGTTTGATCGATGCCCAACCCAAGTTTCTCCATCATACTGTCTGTGTTGCGTCTGGCCGATCTGGGAGTCAACATTGGCTCTTCGTAAGGCTCGTTCACAATCGAAGAAGCACACAGAACTGTGGAGGAGATAGCAGGAGGAACTACCAAACTTAACGTTGGTCCCTCCAGCGCCAGCGAGTTCCGGCGGAAACCGCGATACATCTCATTTTTGCCAAGATCTATACTGATTCTTCCCAAACCAGGACCTGCTGGCACGGGTGGAACAGTCGTATAAGAAGAGTTTCCTTGCAGACGCAAAGGAAGTATTTCCTCAGAGAGAGAATTAGTTTCTCCCTCACTTTCTGAAGCAGCGTCGTCGTTGAGAAGAATGCTGTTTGCAATGAAAATGTAGAGCTTAACCCACAAGCCCTCCAAATCTGGCTTAAATTTGTCATTTCCCAAAGTGCGACGTAAAGCTTTAATCATGACAGAGCCAAGTGGTTCCAAGTACGTGACACCATATACCACCAAGGAAGGGTTTTCGGAGATAAAGTCGTTCATGCATTCTTCGAGCATCTGACGCTTATGTAAGTATAACATTGAGAATTTTAAAATTTCAGCAAATAACTCTCTCTGTTCAGCATATACTTTAGGATCCTCCAAAGACGCCCTGGCATCTTTGCTTTCCTTGACCAAGTCAGCGAAGAGCTTGTCCACGAAATCCTGGTCTTTATAGTAGTTGAGGGCCATTACATCGGCCCATGAGCTTCTGATTTTGACGATATCTGTGTTCGTCCAGTGGTCGTTCATTATGTGTATATTTATGAAATGGCTAAAAAGACAAGGATCTGGAAAACAGCGGCATGTACAACTATATAAGTAATAAAATAACAACACTCAAAACAGTTAATCACAATTCTGTGGTTTTTGCCTTACTAGGTATTTTTTGAGTGTGACCTTCCATAATGGCTGCAAAGCTATTAACCGGAATAGGAAACAGCGGAACCTACCTGCAGTACCCGTGATCTCCGATTGCCAGAAATGGCAAAAGCTGCGATGTTCCTATCTTGGAAAAATCAAGGGATCCTACTGAAGGGAGAAATTTCAAATAATTCGTTTCTGCATGGAAATGAGGCGTTCAGGAGAATTTAGCAGATGAGACGCGCAGAAAGGGGGAAGGTACCTGTGAGATCAATATCATTTACATACATTGAGCTATGGAACATTTCTTTCATTAAAAGGTTCTTTGTTATTTTAACTTTGATTGTAACTATATTTTATAGGCCCCTAGTCTCCGTCATCTTTTCTTCCTGAAGTCCGAAGGCAAAGCTTCATAGTGCCTAACAGAAACCCCGACTCATCCGAATTAATGTGATAAGGATGCTGTTCCTGGAAAAAGCCAATGTGCACAAGAAGCCACAGGAAACCAATTTGATGAAATTGAGAAAATAGAGAAGATTTACAAACCGCTTGTCAGAAGTCAGCAGTAATAGAGTAAAATGTACTAATTACGTAATCACAATTGGAAGGATTGAATTAAAGCCCACTGTTTATTCAACTAAATATGTTTGTCACTAAGAATTGGCGCAGCCTCGCCAGTCTCTTCTACATCGACCACGGCAGTTTCCGGCCCATCAACCCAGTTTTCTGCCTTCTCCAACTGCTCATTGAATACCGTAGTCAACAGGCTAATCATGTCTAAAGACTCACGCGCAAACTCCATGACACGGTCTTGACAGGGCAGTGGACCACTCGTTGATTTCTGGATCTGATTGGGTAAATTTAGAATAATACTTCTGATTGTAGATCTGAGTTTTACATCTTCGTCGCGGGACCCCTCGATCAATTCGGAGTTGTCCTCGCTTGCGCTTAACGAGCTTGGACGGAAGTTGGAGATGATGTGGATGATTTTCTTGACGGTTTTCACGATTTCGGTGTTGGTTTCCTCTTCAGGGACCGTGCTAGAGACTCGGGTCAACTCGTTCTCTTCGAATTTCTCATCAGGCTTTTCTGAATTGTCATTATCTTGTGATTTCAATACTGAACGTACCTCGGGAGTTTCCGAGCGACCTCCCACTAACGTCGCCTCCTCAACTTTCTCGTCAAGGGATTCATGCTCCTTTTGCGAAGAAGCGTCCTTATTTTCACTGTTCAGGTTCTGGTTCGACTGTTCCTGGTCAGAGATTCGTAGCTGGAGTTCCGTAACTTTCGAGCTGATTTGTTCATTTGCAAGTTTCAAAACATGGAGACAGAATTTGAGTCTCTTTTTCGTTTCTGTTCTGTCCTTAGGGTTCTTAGCCGCCAAGCGTCGTTTCTTCTTGGCCTTCTCTTGCCTGGCCTGGTGTATATTGTTGAGGTTGACCTCTATCTTACTAAACACAGGGATAGCAGCCTTCTCCACAAAGGCCGCGGCGTAGTTGAAAGTAGCGTAGTTTCTTTTCGAGGTTTCGTAGTATTTCACTGCATTAGTAACGATCGGGAGTCGTGACATGGCGTTCACCAGCAGAACGATGGGGTGAACCTGTTGAGCCACATCTGTTGGGGATGAGATGGATGGGCTGCGGGACAAGTGGTGAGGGGTCGAAACCGCCAGGCTGATCGATGTGGCCGCAGTCGCAGATGTGTTGAGGCGAGTGAGGGCCTCTGCTGCCGAAAAAAGGTCGACGTCTTGTGCTGAATCATGGAAAGGGGTTGATGCGGGCGATGGACCAAGCGGTGAGACAGCATCTGCATAGGATGGAGGATCAGAGGGGCCGACCACTGCGGAATCAGACAATTTCCGTTTTGTTGGTTTTGAGTAAGTCATGGTAGCTCCCAAAACCTGGTGGTATCTGTGTCTGCGGTTTTGGTGCAGTTGAGTATACGAGGACTATTTAGACTACGATTTGGGTGTGGTCTGCGGAGGCACCCAGAATTACTGCGTAGATGAGATAAAAGACGAGTTTCCAAAGGGAAGAAATAGGCGGGCGCTGGGTATTTATAGGCGGGCTTTGGACCAGCACAGATGACAGAATTTGGAAAGAAAGTGGTTTTGAGAAAAATGTCGTCGAGTCCGTCGTTGATTTCTTCTTTTGATATCATCTAGTTCCATCGAGATGCATGTGACGTGCGACTTCCACATGCACCACCCTGATTGTGAACAAACCACTAAAAAAGATTTCTAGACGGGTTTTTTTTTGGGCTGAGCAAATATAACAATTTTCAAATGCATAAGGTTCTCCATCTTGATATTTTATGAAAATTTGTATTGTTTTGGTGTATTTTGGTGGGTCTCCCTTTCTCTGACAGGCGCCACATGCACACCACAATAGGCTTGTGACATTACTGAACGAGGGGTCACCTGCCTTCCATTGGCCACTAGAGATGAATGGGGATGCATGACGATAACCGTTTTGGGGTTGGGAAATGGACGATTTTTTTGGTCCTGGTTATATTTTCCGTACGGCTGTTACTCAATCAACTTGTTGTGGTCATCGAATTGCGATGTTGGGTCAACCCTGCCTCCATTTTAGCTGGACATGACTGCGGTGCTTTAAGGTTGCGTCTGATGTGTATGACAGGTCGTCTATTTAGCCGCGTGCATTCGTAAAGGGAAACAGTTGAATAATAGCGGAGTAATCTTTGAAACTCGGTTTTAGTAATTTGGGCATAATATGTATTGATTTTTTTATTTTCCGACACTAATATTATCACTTTAGGCATGTTAGGCTCCAGTAATCCCAGTAGCTGCGCTCGCTTGTGTAGCCATTCTTTTTTTCACAAAGAGACGCATTGCGGCTCGACCCTCTTCTGTCGTTATATCGAAGGACAATTTTGCAACCTCGCTTCGGGGTTCCGAATTTTGCTTTAATTGACTCGGCAAACTGTTAGCATCTTCCGAGGGGGCAGTGCTGGGTTTGCACGTCGTATTAACGGATTGAGAAACATTAGTTTCCAAAGGTTTTTTGTTTTTAGTGCATGCCTCTACGTCACTCTCGGTGGAATTGATCTTGGTAGAATCACCACTCTGCATCAAGAACCCAGAGTCATTATCAGAACTACCGACTGAACCACTTTCAATATTGGAGATTTTCGGGGATTCCAAGTCCTGTGAATGAAGTAAAGAGGCTTCATCCGTGCAAATATTATTATAAATATCGTTACTGGTCACTTGGTCACTGAAAGACTCAACGCCGAACAGTTCCTCGGCACTCGAATCTAACAGAAATTCAGAAGACTGGTCATCAGCAGAGTCTGGCCTTATTAATGTGAATAATTGAAAAGTATCGAAAAAAAACCTGTCGAGGCCAGGGAGCACCGTTGGGGGGTTGAAGAAGAGGAAGACCCTCCAATAAAAGTAAATCACGAACAAGCCCAAGAACGTGAACACAAAACAGGTGAACAATACAAATGGTAAAAATGAGGGCTCTTTGCTTTCTAGACTCAAGTCTGCTGACCGGAGACATTTTCTGATGCCTTCAACAACCTCTTCCTTAAGTACACCCTCGTGCTTCACCGTAGAGAGACAAGTCTGGAATATTTGAAGCGATAAAGATACGATATTTTGTTTTTTGCGTTGACCTGAAGCCCATTTATTGATAATTTTTAGAAAAGAGGACGCAGAACGAAGTATTGGGGTGAGTAAGGCAAGGTCACGGAATGGCTGCAACATTTGAATGAAACCGCCAAAGCCTTGCTTGTAGACGTAAATTTGACAGAAGACTGTGAGGAGAATTGAAGCTGATAAAAAGCGCCAGGGAATCCACATATTTGATTTCTAGAAACAGATTGGGAGCGGGCGCTATTGGGATTTGGAGGGAAAATGAGGTAATGGCTGCAAATTAATTCCCAATGGGTGGAAACTACTTACTGGAAGAGGGTGTGGACAGAGGAGGAAGTCGACATTTGTTTCACAACAGATTTTGATTAATATTTTTTAGGGATTTTTATTTAACATTTTATCATTTTTTTGATTATTTTGGTTTAATTGTAGTTCGTTTTGAGTAATGAGCCATCATTGAGGCCTAAGACGAGAGCTATGAGTAATTGCTAAGCAAAAAAATATCCGAAGTACACTGAATTAAGGGGGTTTTAGCTCAGTATGATTCTTGGGAAATCAGGTTTGGTACTGGTACATGTAATACATGGAACTAATTCGACACACAATAACCGGTATCAAGCACCATAATCATTCAACGAATTTTAAAAGAATCAAAAATTCCTCTTCTTATGCTCAATTCTTTTGTTAAGAAGTTGAACCAAAAATTATGCTTTCTGCGAGTCGCAAACATTGCTAGTTTTTGAGGACGATCTTCTGAGTTGCGAGAAAGCTAAAACTAGAATAAGAACTAAATCGCAATAGCATGATGGTCATCATGACTAACATTCTGAACTTTAACATCTTCATATTTCGGTGCAACGCTATCTCTAATAACCGCATATGCATGGAATCGTAGCCTGAATACAGGTGACGTGAGTTGAATCGTGCATCTAAGCAAAATTGCAAACGACGTGCAGGAAACTTGGACCCTTATAGGTAAACGAACAAATTATAGTACATGAGAACCACTAATACGACCTTGTGAAAGGGTTTTTAATCCACTCATAATTGTGCGCAAAATAAAGTGGCAGTCGTTTCTTTATGCTTTTGTTCGAACCATCATTTAAGGCATTGCAAGTCAAAGCCAATCAGTTTAGCTTATTAGCCTTTAACAGGGTAGAGCTCTTTCAGTGCCACTGATCATTGGACTATTATTTCAACCGACAACTTTATCAACTGCGATTATTTGGTCACCTGAACTTCAATGCATTTGACCAAGCGTCGACGCTTATTGGGACCATTCTCTCGCATGGACCGCAGGTCATATAATAAAGCTTTTCAATGAATTTTTAGACCAACGGATCGTATGCAAAACTTATTTGTCTCTGTGAGTAGCACCTTGAAAACCTGATTAGGATAGGTGTCAGGATAGTGCCCACGATGGCGAAACCAGACACCTTAGTGGATATACCGATATTCCTCAAGTGGTCTTTCCAGAAGTATTTAAAAAGTTCGATCGGGAATGCAGCCTAAAAAGCGCTGAAAATGAATTCCGTCCATATGGCAACAGCATGTAAGTCGTTTTCTCCCAACAACGCAAGCCCCGAGCTTACTCATTGAACTGGTTTGAGGCCGTTAATATCCACCTAAATCGGGGTGATACAAGTTTTAGATTCTGTCGAAAGTCATACAAATAACTCGAAAAATGATGTGTTATCGTTCTGTGACACAACGTAACATGAACCTAAAACTGACAACTTACTAAAATTTAAAAAAATAAGCAAAATTGATTTAAAAGGGGGGCTCGATTATTTCAAAAAAATAAGTCACATCAAAATACGCTACTGAAATGCCAAAATTGGTAGAAACCACGAATTGCACTCGAATTGCGAACACTCCCCAATTTCGCAAGATATAATTAACTCAAAAACAGCGTCATCAATAATTCCTTGCAAAGAACCCAAAGATACCTTCCAAAAAAAGGTACCGGTCATTCTGCGGCATATCCACGGAATTTTCTAGTGTCCCCCTTTCTATAATCCTTCACCGTCATGCAGATGGTGCTACGCCTCCGTCACATCCGGCACAAAACCTAATGGCGCCGTCGCCTGCAGAAAGCACTATCCTTAGATATAAGAGGCAGTAGCGGTGATTCGGCAGGTTCGTCCAAGATCCATCTGCCAAGCTAAACACCAGGGAAGCACCCAATCCGCTACAAAAAGGGAAATCAATTCTTCGGCAACAGACAGGTTCCTTGCCGATAATCCATCTGAGATAGTTTTTCACAGCGCCGATCTCGCACTCTTCCAGTTTCTCCCGTTTCGCTTAATCAGCCCAGATGACACAAACACCAGATCCAAAGAATCCACCCTCCGTTCCAAAGGGATGGGTTGCCCAATTCGACGATAAGTATAAGACGTGGTTCTACGTACATCTAGACACGAAAAAATCCCAATGGGAGGCTCCCGAGGGAACCACATTCCCTGACGCTCCCAAGGACGACGTCCAGCCGCCACCCTACGAGTCCTCCAAGTCGTCCAGCTCTGCCAATGGCGCGGGTGCTGGCAGCTCCGGTGCTGTAGGTGCCGGTCAGCTGGGAGACCGTGGCGCACCCAACTACGGCGGCTACCAGCAACAACCTCCAATGCAACAACAGCCGCTGTACAACGGTGGCTACCAGGGAGGCTACGCCCCACAAGGCGGCTATGCGCCACAAGGTGGATACCCTCCTCAGGGCGGATATCCTCCTCAGGGTGGATACCCCCCACAAGGCTACGGCCAACCAATGGGAGGATACCCTCCTCAAGGCGGATACCCCCCACAAGGATATCCACAACAATACCCTCCACAACAATACCCTCCACAACAACAACAAGCACAAAAAAGTCGTTTCGGTGGCGGTGCAGGGTTAGCTATGGGAGCCGGTGCAGGTTTATTGGGAGGTATGATGCTTTCCCATGCCATGCATGACTCTCAAATGAATGCCTACGAGCAAGGCTACGATAATGGCTACGACAATGGCTTCGATAATGGCGGCGGCTACGATGGCGGCTTCGATGGTGGTTTTGACGGTGGTTTCTAAATGATTGGCTGTCGTTGTATTGTATTATTACCATAGTTTTGAAGGGCACCAGCTTGTTTTGGAAGGAGTTGAATAGTTAGGAATCAATAAAGTCTGCATTTGTAGGATAGTATGATTGTCGTAGTGTGGTAGACGTGAGTCGACAGTAAACATAAGACCGGAGGACTTAAAATGGAAAAAGTTAACAGACTGCACGGCGTTATTTGCTTTAGATGGAGATTACAAAGGCTCTCATTTCGTTTCCTCTTCACGGTTTATAGTCTACATTCTGTACGTTATGTAAGCAAACTTGAAAAGTGTGCAGAATCGAGAGATTTCGCTAAATCCATCATCGAGCTCGAATTAACAGAGCCCGAAAAAGACGGAAACCATGCATTCTTCTCGATTGGTGAAAATTCACATAGGAATCCCGGCACGCTCACATTCCACACTCAACCACCGAAACACACCAGACTTACCAAAACACACATAAATTAACCTTCAACGAAATCACGATCCAAAAATTCACAAAAGCTATTTATTCACCGATCTCAGATTAATTCAGCCGGCGAGAGGGTTCACGCAGACCCGTGCACCACAGCCAACCAATAAGATATTATTTCAAATCCCATTACTCCCAAAACCACTCAGCCATGAAGTTCACCAGAGTGTTGAGACAAACAGAACAAGTTCTTGTCAGAGCTGCCTCCGGCTACCCGACCGGTTTGACCGGTTTGTACCAACACCCAAACCCCAGACCAGCTTTGATTTCCCTCTACAAAAACACTTTGCAAGTCTTGGAGAAGGAGTTCCCAAAGGAGTCCGTATACAGACAGTCCGTTGAGCTGATGACGAAAAACAGATTGAAGGTTGTCGAGGAGAACGAAATCACCGAGAAAATCGAGGCCCAAATCGGTGGTGGTTTGATTGAAGAGATTGTCGTTCAAGCCAGCGAAGAGTTGCATTTGGCCAAGGAGTTGGGAAGTCTCAAGGTGTGGGAGGAGTTGGAAGAGAAGCCTTTGGATGACCAGTGGGTTTACTTTGGCAAGAAAATATAGCATGGTTTCTTAGACCGGATTCTAGGTAATAAACAGTAGAAAGTGAGTGCTTGTAGGGTTTGGTGTGGTGTTTTCGACAAAATAGTAGCGCTAGTTTGGATGAACATTACGGATTTGACTTTTGAGGTTAAAAATTACAACTGTATCCGTATGGTGTTCTTTGGTGTAGGCTCGTGGAGTGAAGGTATGGGGCACCGCTAACGAACCTAATAACGAACCTAATCAAACTAGAAAATAATCTTCTTGGCCCAATAGAAGAGAAAACTCAAATTGCTGTGAGCCCCTTCACGCCAAACTGGTCTCTTCTATCATACCTACAGCTACCTCTTATTAATCATTTATTTAATGCGTCAAACGCAGTACTAGTCAAAAAAAAAGATTTCCTAAATCTCAAAATACATTAACAACAGTTGCTCTTCAAATTGAATCCCTGCTGGGACACATCCACGTTGCCCGTCGACAGCTTGGGCTCGGTCTCCACGTGGTTTTTCTGGATCACGGAGGCCAACTCGTAGAAAATGGAGTCGACGTTGGCGTTGGTCTTGGCAGAGGCTTCCAAGAACGGAACACCCAACTTGTTGGCCATCTGTGTGCCCTGCTCGTAGGAAACCTGTCTGTTCTCCTCGTCGTCGCTCTTGTTGCCGACCAAGAAGATCTGAGCGTCGTCGTTGGCGTGCTCGGTGACGGTTTTGTGCCAGGTCTCCACGTTCTCAAACGTGCGTGCGTCTGTCACGTCGTAGATCAAAACAATGCCCATGGCACCACGGTAGTACGCGGTGGTGATGGTTCTGAACCGCTCCTGGCCAGCCGTGTCCCAGACCTGCAACTTGATCTTCTTGCCGTTGCTCTCAATGGTTCTGATTTTGAAGTCGATGCCGATGGTGGTGATGAACGAAGGGTTGAACTTGTCCTCGACGAAACGCAACAACAAACACGACTTTCCTACGCCGGAGTCGCCCACAAGGAGCAACTTCATGATCATGTCGTATGATCTGGATGGGGCACTCATTGTAGAAATGGCTGCGCTGATGGGGAGGTAGCTTGACTGGGGGGTAGAGGGGGAGATGCGCGTTAGGGAAGCGGGCGGATCACGAAATTGGATCGGGTGGTGCGTTCAGACCGGAGATGCGGAGGTACAGGTTTTCGGCTCTGAAGGGGGTTTCTATTTTCTGAAACCAGGTATTGTGGCGACAGACGGATCAGTGCTAGCGGAGGTGTTGTTCGGGGGTGGCCTGCGTACGAGCAGACGGCACCGAGAGGGACCGAGCAGCGCAATTTGGGGAGACCGGTGTTTAGTAGTTGATAAAAATAAATTTTGGGAGTGTAAATTTTGTTTTTAATTTTTCTGCGTGTTTGTCTGTATTTTGTTAATTGGAGGTCGCGGTGGTTATTGTTTTGATGCACCTGGTAGGAGATTAGCTGGACTGACAATGCTGGTGCTTTTGGTTTTTGGTGGTATTTGATATTGTTGTTCTTTGATTTGTTGCATTTATTTGATTTTCTAGATTTGAATTTGTTAGGTTTCTTGAGATTGTGTGCCTATGTGAGTCAAGTCTTCTCATTTAGATTCAATTCAGTGATAAATTGGGAAAGGTGAAAGAATAAAAGCACAAACGGGAGAGAAGTGGCGATTAAGTATCTTAGAATTAATCGAGAAGGACCAATTCCAAAATATTCGTCCCGCTCGTGCCAGGGCTGCCTAGGCGCTACATTTACATGAAAAGTGAAAATGCTCCTGATAGCACAACGTATGAAATATCCTCTCACACCGTGATACTCCCTCCACGTCACATTCCCTCCTTTCCAAAGAACCACTGTAACTCCCCTCCAAGTCTCCTATCAATACATACATTTTGCAATGTCTTTGTCAATCTATCTCTTAATTATCTATCTATACATGACCTACCTACAAAAAGATCTCGGCGTTAATCTCAACAGAAGATGCGGCATACGGAATCTCAAAACTACTCATCACCTCTGGATGCAAAACACCAATGGCTCCAATGTGTTGCACCTCGGCGTTCTCCGAAGCTCTGAAGAACACCTTGGCGCCTCTTCCCGGGAAGAAAGTGGCGTTGGCGGTGTCCTCCTCGATCCAGTAACCTCTCTTGTTCATCGACTTGGGGTCCTCGAGCCAAGGGGTTCTCATGGTTTGCATGATCTTGCCCAACAATCCTTGGACGTACTCGAAACCAGAGGTTTTTCCGGCGTAGATAGCGCACCAGTTTCTTCTGTTGAAAGCTCTTCTCTCCAACTCAGGGTTCTTCAACACAATGTCGCCACACTCAAACACCTTGATGGGCAAAGAGTGTTTTCTGTTTTCTTTGATGGTTTTGAGAATACCGGGGATCAAGGTGGTGCGCACGACCTGGTACTCAATGGTCTTTGGGTTGGCCAAGCTGACCGCCTGGGTGCCGTCGTCCTTCTGTCTCAAGAACTTGAAGTTTTCATCGTGGGAGCACAAGGTCAAGGGCAAAACCTCCAAGTATCCTGCTTGTGCGGAGGCGATACGGAGAATGTCTCCAACCTTGTTGATGGGCAAAGGAGCCGCGACGAGCGAGTCGCTCTGCGCCTTGGTTTTCTTCAAGTTGTTGAAGCCGTAGCCAATGGCGGCGTCCTCCATGATGTCACACTGGTGCAACACGTCCGATCTGGTGATGGGCACGCTGACATCTAGAACCTTGTCGTTCTTGGGCTCGGCCTTCAACGACATTCTCTGCAACAACTTGGAGATCTCGGCGCCCGAGTACTGCAAGCCCAAGCACGAGTTGATGTAGTCGATTTCGGCCTCGAACTTTCTGGGCGCGATGTTGGGGCTCACTCTGTCCTGGCCGTTGTGGCTGGAGACAATCTCGATGGGCTCGATCTCGAACTTGGTTTTCGAGTACGCGGAGAACATGGCCACCATCTGGTTGATCACAAGATCGGTCTTGGTCTTGTCGGTACCGGTGACCTCGATGAAGATGTTCTGGGTGTCCAAGGTGATCTTCGAGTGGTTGGAGTTGATGATCGGCGGCAACGAGCACACGGTTCTCTTCAGGTCGAAAATCACAGGGTACACGGGGGAGTCGCGGATGATGTGCAAGTACTTGCCCAAGTTCTTGTCCTTCTCGTAGAACTCCATGAGCTGTGTGCCGTCCATGTTCTGCGTCTGGTTCAACGGCGTGAACTTGATGTCCTTGGGCGCCAACGCCTCGTAGGTGAACGGCGGGGTCAAGGTGTCCAAGTCGTGGGTGCCGATGGCCACCAAGGTTCTGTTCCGGCACAAGTTGGTGTGCAACTTGTCCTGCAAGGCGATGAACGAGGCGTACCGTCTCTCGTCGAACTGGACGCCCCTCAAAATGGCGCCCGCGGCGTACGGACGGATCTGCTCGGTCGACTTGTCGATGGTCATCTTGACGGTGGGGACCTGCGGGTTCAAGGTGAAGTTGGGGCTCTCGGCTCTGCCCAAGAACTCGTTCAACGCCTGGGCGATACCCTCGATGCACAACATGTCGTATCTGTTGGCGGGGATTTCGATTTTCAACTGGGGTCTCTCGTCTCCCACGCAGTCATCGGTGGTGTCCTCGTCCAACTCGATGCCGAAGTCGAAACATAATTCGTCGAATTCCTGGGTCGTGTACGATCTGCCCAAAAGCTCGTAGAGATCGGCTTTGTCGACCGGGATAGTAGGCATTTTGCGGAGGTGTGGGGGTTGGTGATTAGGTGGTGGTGGAAAATATGGAACAAAAAATTGGTTGGTGTTAGGGATGCGTTTTACGCGCAGGTGCTTGTGCGCGCGTACAGCTCAGTCCAGATAAGGAGTTTCAGGCATTGGTTTGATTTTGGCTGAGTTTGCGTTTTTCAGTTTTTTGATAAACTATTTGTGTATTTTTTCCGGTTTGTTGATAATTGGCTGTGTTTTTTGTGGTTTCGTTGTGGATCTGGAGGCAGGTGGTGAGTGGCTAGCTTACCGGCGGCGAAAAGCAGAGGGAGAAATCCCACAGCCGTAAAGAAAAAAAGACTTTGACTTTTACGGCGATTCTGCGTTTGAAGCCAAAATAAATTGTTCTCGCGAGCCCCAATTCTTACCCTACTTCAATCTCTCTAAAGCACTACACAGCTGTATCTCAATCATAAAGTACTATCGCTGCAATTTAATCAATCTTTCAAATTACTGTCGCTGAATTTCAACATTTATGCAAATACGTAAGCAGAATACACCGGAACGGCCGATGCTTAAAGCTCCAAATCCAAGCCCAAGTCAAGTCTTGTCTCACCCTACTTCGTGCCCAAGTCCAGCTCAAATAGAACTTCGCCCTTTTCCTTCTCAGGGTGCTCACTCTTCTGCGCGTGCTCCATCTCTGACCCGAGCGCTTCGATGTCCTTCACCTCTTGCATCAAAGCGCCAACATCAAACGTCGTCGGAGTCTCCTTCGACTGCAGAGTGCGGCTGGTGCCAGTCGTTTGAACATTATACTCCTCAAACTCGGGCGGATGCAGCGACGCTTTCGGCCCCTCCTCGGTTTCCTTGGGCTTCTCGTCATACACGTCCCACCAGTTCTTCTGTTTGGGCCGGAACCAGTTCTTCCAGGACTTCTCTTTGGTCATCTCTTGTTCGCGCTCCTGCTCCATTTTTGCTCTGGCCTCGTCAAACTCACTAAGCAATTTTCTTTGTCTTTCACGCTGCTCAATGTCGGGCTCTTCAATCTCGGAGAACTCCTCGCTGAGAACTTCCCAATCAAGCGCCTTCAAGATCGACGGAATGGCCTTTCTGTACGACATATGCCCGTCAACAAATTCCGTGCAGTCAAAGTTCTCTACGCCTGGAATGTTGTCGATGGGCGCGATTCCAGCAACGCTTTGAAGACCTCCGCCGGTCGCACGGAACAAGTACCCCAAGATCCAGTCGTTTCTGATGTATCCATTGACAAACTTGCCACTAACGACAGACCGCGCAAGTGTGATCTGGTCATATTTCACGCTCATTGGGTTACCCAAGAGAATCACGTTCTCAATGAGCCCAAAGCCTCCGCGGTTCGCCAACTCGATGAGGCACGAGTAAATGAGACGCAGACCCAAAGAAAATCCCACCAATGTGATTGGCCGAACACCCAAATTACCCAGAATCAATGTGTCGGCCAATATCTTGCCGGCTTTCCATGCGCGGTCAAGCGAGACGTTCCATGGGTTGTCTAGCAAGTAGGAAAGTTTGGACAAAGCCATGGGAAGCTGGATGGCCGACATGAGCGCGGTCAACATGGTGGCTCCCAAAATCTGCTGGATGGAGGTGCTCAACGCTTCTGAGGCCAAGATGCCGATCGTTTGTCCCATCGACTTCAACATCTCGGGCTCCCATAGGAGGGAGAACATGTCTCCCATGACAGGATCCACAGTGGAAAAGGGGAGACGCACATCATCCATCTCACCGTTCATCCATCCGGAAACGGTGACAATCAAGTTTGAGCGCTTGTTGTTATGCAAGGGCTTCATTTCAAATGTCTCCACGTCTCCCAGTCGCCGCGCTCCTGCTTTATTACCTACACGAGCTCCGATCGCAACACCTCCCGTCGTGATGGCGACACTTCCTCCAACACCCGCTAGGAAACCACCCGTTCCGGTGATGCCTACGGTCGTGAGCCCCGCTGCGAGACCAGCGCCAATCACAGGAGCCAACAATCCCGCAGACAAGCCAATAGCTAGGGAACCACCAAGAGTGGCGAGTCCCACGTACGCCAAGCGCCGCTTCCTATTTTTCTTTATATGTCTTTCTATAAACAGGCGATCGCGCAACTTCTCGTCCTTGTTCTCGATGGTTTTGTTGCTGGTGTCCATTTCCAAGCACTCAATGAGCCTGCGCTCGAACTGTCTCACCTCGAGCTGCGAAATCTGAAGCTCTTGCGCGAACCGAAACAACAACGACCGCGACCGACTATCGTAGTAGCCGTCGCTCACAAGCAAGAGGAACAAGTCGCAGAGCAAAACCCAACGGAGATCGAAGCCCGGAATGGTTTTTTCCAAGGCGACGTTCCGGAGATCCGTCGAAAGAAGCGACTTGACCAAATCGTCGACCTGAAGCCCGTGTCTGCTGAGCTGCTCTATCATGATGGCCTCCTCCTTGCTGATTTGAAGATGGTCGATGATCTTCGACATTATGTACATAGTCCAGTTGGCGAAGTTCTTTTGACTCACGGCCAACTTCTTGACCACAGAATTGTTTGTGCGCTGGTTGAGGAGCGCCAAGTCCGTGGCCATGTCTACGGTCAATAGCTTGATTATGCCTACATACGCAAACGTTTGAGACTCTTTAAGCATGCCCTTAGTTCCAGCTAAGGTTTCGTCCGAATCGATTGCCTCGTCGATTTTGTCAAGTTCATCGTCGCTACTTAAATCTCCATTTTCGGCGCTCTTCTCAGAGATATCTACATCTGAATCTTTCTTCTGTTTCTCATCTTTGCCTGTATGACTCTCGAAAAGAAAGTCTGTTTTCTTATCCAACTCTGCATACTTGTTCAACTGCTCTTCGGTGTCGATTTTAGTGTATCCACGGATCTGGTTATTGAAAGATTCGAACCCGTTGTCGCGCTCGAACTCAAGATTGCCCACTTCGTCGTAGTAGTTGTCCTTGGTGACTTTCTCCATCGGTTTCCAGCCACTTTCGCCTGCAGCAAAGAAATCGCCGCTTCCCGCCGAGAGATGGCGGTTCTTTGACGTTGTTCGGTTGAACGCCGGATGCAACTCTCCGGTGACCGTATCGTCTATAGCGGTAGAATGGTCAGAGGGCGCGTTCTTGGGAGAAGAGATGTGGACGGTTTTTAGCACGGTTTCCAGGAGATTGCCATGGCTCATGTTGAACTCTACGTACGACTGGTCAGCCTCTACGCCCAGCTGGTTGGATTCTACATACAGTTGGTCGGCTGCTTGATGGTTGTGGCCATTTTGCGGCTTACCCGTATGGCTCAATTGGGAGCCCGTGGGCGAGAGATCGTGACCAAACTCCTCTCCCTCCGTTTTCATGTTAAAGCTCGGAAGCGACGGTAGCTGAGCCACGGAGGTCTTGGTTTGGTACCCATCGTGAGTGTCTCGTGCGATCGCTCGCTCAAAGTCTGAATCTGCCCAGGATGCCATTAGCGAAGATGCTGAAAGTACGGTCTGGTTGTAATTTATAGCCTTATGTCGTTGTAATTTATATTATGTCGAGCGACCGAGTGTTAAGCCGAGGGGAGCCGAGTGGAGCCGAGTGATGATAAGCGGAATGACAGCCTAGAGGGTTAGGTCGCACGGGAATGCTGACTAAACAGGATAATTCAGAAAGCAGCGGAAAGTAATGTTGTGTGATGCACGCAATTGTCTTGCAATACGCTAGGATATGTAGTTGTTTAGCACTTGGTGAGAAAGATAAGGTAGTGACTGGAGATGCGACTCCACAGTCCGTAATCCACTAAAGCCCTACAAGTCAAAACCACAGCTACCAAAGATTACCTAGTATAAAGGCACTTTCAAAATGCAGTATATTTTTCACAATTGAAAGAAAGCTTCTCCGTTGCTGGGTGTTGCTGGGTGACTCTAAAGTCTAAACAAAACACGCTCTGGCAAATACACGTCGTTAAATATAAGTTACACTAATGGCCTAAACAAAAAAGAGGTTATAGGTTGTTTCTATCATTTGGACTAAATTCGTCTCGATGTAGAACAACTATAAACCACCAAAGGACTACACTCTACATTTGTCTGCAACATGGTTTTACTCAAACGATCACTAGCCACATGGCCTTCGCAGAGTACAGGAATATGTTGCTACGAATCACCTGGCCGAGCTACAACCCCTCCGTCATGTTGCCACAACTTCAAGGTGAGCTCAAGACCGACCCGCTTACTCTACAGTCTGTCGACGGAGCTACTCCGCCCA
Organism: Australozyma succicola; assembly: GCA_030563905.1. NCBI lineage: Eukaryota > Fungi > Ascomycota > Pichiomycetes > Serinales > Metschnikowiaceae > Australozyma > Australozyma succicola. The sequence continues at coordinate 1,260,474 of JAJMKM010000001.1, read as the reverse complement.
ATAAACCTGAAAGGATTGGCGTGCGCGTAGCAAGCTACAGCCTGACAGGTACCTAGGAATCCCCACAGCATCCGCTCAACCCCTTTCGGAGGACCAGATGCCACAGAAACCCTTTATAGCGATACTGCCAGTGGTCTTGCGACCTGCTGTAGACTTGCCAGGGGCTCACGCATTGAACTTGCTTCTCGAGCGCCGATCTGCTAGGCACCGCTCCACAGCTATGGCAATGCAACCGCGAAGGCTTAGCACCACCACGTACTGGGATTGGACCCTAACACAGACTGATGGACTATTGAAAAATTATGGTGCGCGAAGGTCGATTATATACTTGTGATGGGCGTCGTGCGCGTACCAATATCCGGGTCTCTGTACAGGCCGCGCATCATCTGTGTGCGATGATCATCTCGACTAGGGCTCAATGCGTTTGGTAGATAGTGACCAAAAGCGTGACTCAAAATAAAAGATTCCCTGAAATTTGTCCATAAAATCCTCAATTGATGAGTTTGAGAGACAAGCCCACAAAAGGTGCAGCAAAGCCTGGCAGTAAAGTGCCTCCTCCGAAAGTCAACGACTCCATCCCAGCTACACATCCAGAAACGTACTCCACCGGGAAAGTCATAGATTTATTTTTGGAATGTTTTAAGTTCATCCTAGCCTCCGATGAGCTACCTGCCATGGTGCAATTGGTGAAAGGTGAGCTCTTCAACCGGAACTACTTGGAAGCCTTCAACTCCGAAGACAAACGGTTGGCATATGTGGCTAGATGGGTGCCAGCGCGGGCGTTGGCATATGCGTCGCTCTTTGCGTCCTTGAAGGACGTGTTGCAGATGTTCCAGAACCCAACAGAGCAAAGACGCGTCTTGTGTGTTGGCGGCGGCGCCTCCTCGGAGGTAGTGGGCCTTGCGTCTTTATTCAGCGGCATTAAGCTGAAAGACGGAAGTTCTCAGTCGACGTTACATGTTGACGTGATAGACATTGCTGATTGGACGTCGATCGTGGCCAAGATCTCGCTGTTTGTTCTGGAGAAATGGCTCTACGATGGCTCTGCCTTCACTTCAAACTTCATCTGCGGCGATGTGTTGGCGCTGAGTGAAGAAGAGATGCACTTGGCACAGCAGGACTTGATCTCGCTTCTCTTCACCACAAACGAGTTGTTTTGCGAAAAGAAAACAGAAACAATACGTTTCCTCCAGCTTTTGTCCAAGCACTGTAAGAAGGGCTCCTACCTCCTAATCGCCGAGTCTGCAGGCTCTTACTCGCACATTACTGTTGGGCTGAAACAGTTTCCTGTTCAGTTCCTAATCGACATGATTCTTGTTGGAAAGCCCAGTGAAAAAAATGGCGCTTGGGAAATTGTACAGCTGAGCGAGAGCTGTTGGTACAGAGTCGACGAGCGAGAGACTACAAGGTATCCCGTCAAACTAGAAAACATGCGCTTCTTTTATAGATTATATAAGAAAAAGTGATCTGGCGATCTCTTTTGAGAAATACGATGTACTAATGAGAACAATTTACAACATACACAGAATACAGTTAAATAGATAATTTCGAAAGGTCACGCTCCAAGCTCTTCTCTGCTTCGGTATCTTTGATGGCTTCAGCGACCTTAATTGCCGTTGTTTCTGCTGCCGCTAGTTCTGTGCCCTCACCAGCGCCAACAGGCTCGCTCAACGCATCCTCGTAGACCAGAGAACCAAGCAGCTCCTTGCTCTCGTTGACGGATGGCGCGCTTGTTGACGTGGCTATTCCAGCAAACTTAGCGCGCTCCTTTTCAATGATCTCGTCCAATTCCAGGCCCCACCCTAGCATATCGGCAATCACCGCTGCAATCTCGTCACACGACTTCTTCATGACGATGTCGTTTATCCTCTTGTTCAGTTTGAAGTCGCCCACAACCTCGTTGTTGATGAGCACCCTCAATGCCGACTTAGGACACTCCGCGGGCAAACCGGCAAAAGGGTACACAGTCAAAGACGTTCCTGCGACGATCGCCACATCAATGGCATCGGAGTCTTCGTCCCAGGAGTCGAAAAATTCTACAGGCAAGCCCTCGCCAAAAAACACAATGTCTGGTTTCACGTAGCCTTTGCACTTGCCACAGGTGGGAATTCCGCCATTTACAGACTTATCTTGCATCTGTGCCTTCAACAGCTCCGGCGACATCCGCTCCTTACATTCTATACAGTGGTTGTCGGCAAATGAGCCATGCGCAGCGATGATTTTGGTTGGCTCTACACCCGCCAATTGCTCCAAGGTATCGATGTTCTGGGTGTAGATTCTGTGCAACAAGTCCTTTTCCTGGAACAAGCGAAGCAAAAAGTGGAACTTGGATGGGAAGAACTTGCCCGGATAGAGCTCCTCGCAGAGCGTATAGAACGCCTTCGGGTCGTCTCGGAAGTACTCGATGTCAAAGACAGCTTCCGGATAAGGAAGCTTGAGACGCTCCAATTGAGCGTAAAGACCCGTTTTCGGGCTTCGGAAGTCGGGGATTCCGCATGAGGTCGACACTCCCGCGCCTAGGAAAAAGACTGCTTTTTTGCCTTGTTGGAGCGCATCCACCAACGGCTTGAGTTTTTTCTCCATTGCTATGCGATAACGATAAGTGGTGGGAAGATGACGTGGGAGCGCTGCGCACGCAGAAACCGTTTTAATATCAAATATCGACTTTTAATTTGGAAAAGATTTAGTAAATCTGGAACTCTTTTTTATCGTAGGTGTGATTTCGGTCTCTGCCTATCTCTAGGGTGGTTCAGCTAACTAACTATATACGTGGAACCGAAGCCAACAATGAGATTTAGTTTATTCGTCACTAGAAAAAGCTAAGAAATTTAAATCGGTTTATGTACTTTGCCACGCAAATAATATCCTCCCAGTGCGCTTGCTCTTTGTGCCGCTGTCTGCACATGGCTCTGGAAATTTCCAACTCCCCTGTCATCAATGAAAGTACGTACCCAAGCCCCAATTCATGTCGCCAAATATCGAATAGTCTCTAACTAACACCCAGCAACGTATCACCGCTCTAGATCTCAGCATTTTGACGGCCGAGTTCAAAGACGCCTTCTTGAACTACAGGTTGCAAAACATCTACAATGTGGCCACCTCCAACAGGCAGTACGTCCTCAAGTTTGCCATTCCGGACTCCAAACAGCTAGTTGTGGTCGACTGCGGCAACAAGATCCATTTGACGGACTTTGAGCGGCCCATGGCGCCTGCACCTTCCTCTTTTGTGTCAAAGTTGAGAAAGCACTTGAAGAGCAGACGGCTCAGCGCCATCAAGCAGGTCGGAAACGATCGAATCCTTGTGTTCCAATTCTCAGATGGCGAGTTCTACCTTGTTTTCGAGTTTTTCTCCGCCGGAAACGTGCTTCTCTTGGACAAGGAGTTCAAGATCCTTGCCCTCCAGCGGTTGGTCAAGGATCTCGGGCCCGAGAACGCAACCTATGCCACCAACGAAAGGTATCTTGCATTTGACGGTCTGCTTTTCAGCGCTCAAGAGCCATCGCTGGAGACTGACTTGTCGTGTGACTTTACAGAGCTGCAGGTTCTTGAGTGGATGCACTCACAGAAGCAGAAATTGAGCGAGAGCTCCGAAAAGACTAAAAAAGTGTTCTCTTTGCATAAACTTTTATTCGTAAACGCCAGCTACTTATCTAATGATTTGATCCTTAAGACTCTTCTGGACAAGAACATCGACCATAGCAGAAGCTGCTTGGACCTAGAAAACAGCCCCGAGCTCGTGTCTTCTGTGGCAGGCGCCTTGAATGAGACACAGCAGAAGTATAGGCAACTCCTCGAGCTGGGCGCCAACGGTAAGACTGTAGGATATATCTTCGAAAAGAAAAACCCCTTGTATAAACCCTCAGAAGAGGATTCGCTCGAGTATGTTTATGAAGAGTTCCATCCGTTCATGCCATTCAAAAAGCCCGGAGATCACCGCTTTCTGCCTGTCGAAGGGTACAACAAAACAATTGATCAGTTCTTCTCCACCATCGAGTCCACGAAACACTCCTTGCGTATTGAGCAACAGAAACAGCACGCCCAAAAACGGTTGGACAATGCGAAAAACGAAAGAGACAGACAGATTGAGCTGCTCGTCAACCAACAAGAAGCCAACGAGAGAAAAGGCGAGGCCATCTTGTACCATGCCGAGAAAGTCGAGGCTTGCTCCGAATACGTCAACGACATGCTCAAGAAGCAGATGGACTGGACAGATATCGAAAATGTTATCAAGTTCGACGCTGAGAAGAACCGCGCCGAGGCTTTGGCAATCAAGTTGCCTTTACGTCTAGAAAAGAACACCATAAAGCTTTCGTTAGTAGACCCGTCCAAAGTCGACGATGACTCGTTTCTTGACAGTAGCGATAAAACCTCCGATTCTGATTCTGAGTCCGAGTCCGAGTCCGACTCGGAAAGCGATGTCTCCGACTCTGATTATGACTCAGACGACTCGTTGGTGAAAAAGCCACTGAAGCCTTCCAAAAAGGCACCCCAGAAAGTGCTCCCAACGCTCAATGTAGACATTGACCTCACACAGTCTGCATTTGCAAATGCCAGTCTTTACTTTGGCCAGAAAAAAGAGGCGTCCAGTAAACAGGCCAAAGTGGAGAAGAACTCCAACATGGCAATGAGGAACGCTGAGAAGAGGGTCGAAAGAGATTTGGCCAAGAAGTTGAAAAACGAGGTCGACGCTCTCAAGACCATTCGCCACAAATATTGGTTTGAAAAGTATTTCTGGTTTGTCTCCAGCGAGGGTTACTTGTGTCTTGCTGGGCGGGACGAGATTCAGACGGATATGATCTACTATCGTCATTTCGGAGACGACGGCTACTTTGTGTCGTCTGTCATCGAAGGGTCCCTCAAAGTCTTTATTCTCAATCCATTCCCGCATGAGGACATTTCGCCCACGACGCTTTTCCAGGCCGGGGTTTTTGCTCTTCTGACGTCTGTGGCATGGAACTCGAAGGCAAGCTCCTCTGCATGGTGGTTAAAGGGTAAAGACGTGACTAAAAAGGAGTTTGACGGATCGCTTTTAGGTCCTGGTAGAATTGCTTACAAGGCGGAACGAAACTATATGCCGCCAGCGCAACTAGTGATGGGATTCGGGTTCTACTGGCTTGGCGACGAAGAAACAGCCAAGAAACACACAGATGCAAGAATCAAGCGCCAGGAGGAGCATGGGCTCAAGGTAAGTGTTAGTCGCAAGAAGGCCGACTTGGAGGGAATCGACTTTGAGAAGTTGAGTTTGAAGGAGCCAAAGAAGGAGGAGGAGGTGAAGGAAGAGGTGGCCGATGAAGAAGAGAGTGTAGTGGAAGAAGACGAGGGTGGCAGCGCCGAGTCAGAAAGTACGCCCGGTGGAACTCCAACACCTTCAGCGCCAACTAAAATCGTGCGTGGTAAGCGCGGAAAGCTAAAGAAACAAAAAGCGAAGTATGCTGATCAAGATGAAGAGGAAAGGAAGCTTCGTATCGAGGCCTTGGGAACTTTAAAGCAGATTGAAGCTCTCCAGAAACAGAAACTTGAAGAGAAGCAAAAACAGGCAGACGCTACGAAAAACAAATACAGCCAACAGCGGACCGCAGAACAGCGCGACCGGAAGGCCGAAGAGCGAGAACTACAAAAGTACTTGGACGCGGACGAAGACGTCTTTGACGAGTCCTTTTTAGCCATGTTGGACTCGCTTATTGCAAAACCCTCTAAAGAAGACACCATTGCAACTGCCGTTCCAGTATTTGCGCCCTGGTCCGCGCTAGCCAAATTCAAGTACAAGGTGAAAGTGCAGCCTGGAATGGGCAAAAAGGGCAAAAGTCTTACTGAGGCCTACAACTACTTTACCAAAAGAAAAGTCGACTCTTCCAAAGAGGACGCAGACGAAGATTGGCCTGAAGAGCATACAATCATCAGCAATTTGTCGTCTGCAGAGGCAATTGGCTCGCTAACGGTCTCTAAATTAAAGATTATGTTACCTGCACTGGGCAATGGCAACGCCGGAAAGAAAGGTGCGAAAAAAGGGAAACGGTAGGGCATCTGGCCAGGAACATGCGTCTTTGTTGTTTTTTTGGTTAAATTGGCTCATGCTTTAGAATAGACAATGAAGATCTGTACTGCACAATGGCTCGTTCAACGTGCTGCTAATTTGACAGCCATTAGCGACGTGCAAATACTTAGGGCTCATAGTAAATTCATGTTAAAATCTTTAGCATAAGAGGAATACACGATTGATAATTTTATAGAGCTTTAAAACTTGCCACATTGCATTCAATGCCTCATCTAAAAATTATTCGTGATCTGTGGATTTAGTGGCAATTTCTCAAAACTATGTGAGTCTGCAAACGAGGCGTCCTTGATCTTTAGTGCAGCATCTGCAGGAATTTACGGAAGTAAAGCGATTTAGGAGATGAGATGTTCCGAGTGTAAGGCCATTAAATTGCGCTTCCGGAGCAATGAGGCTAAATTACATGCTTGAGTGTCCGACCCTTGTGTCAGGCCAATTGCATGTTCATTAGCCGCCACACCTTCCACACTTAAGGGTGCGTTTTGTATCAAGCAAGTTGAAACTTCAAGGTAAAATGAACATCTTTGAGGTCAATTGCAACTGAGAAACAGAATTGGCTGTGAAATTCTGTAAATTTTGTCCTTATTTCGAGGAATTCCGCAAACACCGCCTCTAAAAGAAGGCATCGAAAAACTATACAGTTTCGGATGTTATAGGCCCTGAATCGGACGATCATTGAGAAATATTGCGAGCTCTTGACTCGCCCCTAATTTTTTTTTCGCTCCAGTGTTCACTCTATTGGTAGAACCTTTCCGCCGTTTGGTTAATTGCCCCTGTACATATTAACGTTGCATACACTCGAAGTGTAATTTACTCAATTAGGCGACAGGAGCGAGGAAAGCCCAGAAATAGTCCTTCGAAAAGCTTAGGATGCTAATAGCCTATGATCTGACACATCTTGGCAGGGGAAGGGACGCCATGTCACAGTTCCTGCTTTTTTTAAATCGTTTGAGCTTTATTTTTCTTTTAAACGCTCTGCTATGCAAATGTGTACGATCTCCAAACCACCCACGTGTGGTAAGGCTTTTGTGAGATGCAGCTGCACAATCGCTCACAAGCAGGACCGTCGGAGCGTTAGGAGTGATGTACAGAAACTTAATATCCTCGCTATATGCAGAATTGGCTGCAAAGGTTTTGGCTTTATTAGCATCTCCAACTCGAGTCCAAGTATAAATAAGAGAACATTGCAGCCTGGGTCAGCTCATTTTACTTTGTTTTTCAGCAAGCTTTAAGCATAATCCACAATGGTTGCCATCTCCAAGCTCTTAAACAACGGTCTTCTCCTTGCCGGTCAATCTGTCTTCAGAGACTTGGCTACTCCAGAGCAAGCCTCTGTTGAGTCCTACAACTACGTTAGATTCTTGGGTGGTGCTGGTCCTTACGTCCAACACCCAGGTTACGGTATTTCCACCGACGTTCCTGAGCAATGTACTTTGGAGCAGGTCCACTTGATGTCCAGACACGGTGAGAGATACCCATCCACTGGTGTCGGCCAAAAGCTCGAGGCCATCTACAAGAAGGTCAAGAACTACAACCTGACCTTCAAGGGTGAGTTGGCTTTCTTCAACGACTACACCTACTTCGTTCCAGACCAAGCCTTGTACGAGAAGGAGACCACTTCCATGAACTCCGAGGGTACTTTCGCTGGTACTAACAATGCCATGAGACACGGTGCTTCTTTCAGAGCCAAGTACAAGTCTTTGTTCAACTCTTCTTCTGAGACCCTTAACGTCTTCACTTCTAACTCTGGTAGATGTCACGTCACTGCCAAGTACTTCGCACGTGGTTTCATGGGTGACGAGTACACCGAGAAGGACCCTAAGTACTACATTCTTGCCGAGGAGGCTTCTTTGGGTGCCAACTCTTTGACCCCAAGAATTGGATGTATTAACTACAACGAGGACGCCAACGCCAAGATCGCCGCTCAATACAACACTTCCTTCTTGGACACCGCCAGATCCAGAATCTTGAAGGAGAACAAGGACTTCAACTTGACCAGCGCCGACGTCAACAGTCTCTTCGCTTGGTGCGCTTACGAGACCAACGTCAGAGGCAAGTCCCCAGTCTGTGACCTCTTCACCAACGAGGAGTTCGTCAAGTACTCTTACTCTCAAGACATCTCCAACTACTACAGTCACGCTGGCGGCCACAACTTGACCACCGTCATTGCTGCTCCATACCTTAACGCCACCACTGCTTTCTTGAACGAGAAGGACCCTAAGTACAAGGTTCTCCTTGCTTTCACCCACGACACCGATGTTGAAATCTACTTTGCTGGTCTTGGTATCAACGCACCAAAGGAGCCAATCCCAACCAACTACACCCCATTCCCATCCCCATACTCTCACGTCCAAGTTGTTCCTCAAGGTGCTAGACTTGTCACTGAGAAGTTGAACTGTGGTGGCGAGTCTTACGTCAGAATCATTTCTAACGACGCTGTCATTCCTATCCCATCTTGTCAAGACGGTCCAGGTTTCTCCTGTAAGCTTTCCGACTACACTGCTTACGTCAACAAGAGAATTGCCAACACTGACTTCAAGAAGCAATGTAACAGTGGCAACGCCCCAGACAAGGTCACCTTCTTGTGGGACTACGCTTCCAAGAACTACACTGCCGCCGACATCAACAAGTAAGCGGACTTGATACACCTCTTCTTCTCTTCTTTCGTTATGAAATTTCTACTTGCATTGCTAAGTAATTCGAAAAAACTTTAATAGAAAATTTGTTATTTCACATCTAACGTAGGTTAATATAGCTTGTATACAGTCCTGTTTCATGTTTCGGATTTAGTAAAAATGATCTAGCAAATATAAATAGTCTTTGGATGCTAAAAATTTCACGCAAGGATGTTCAATGCACGATGGCGCTGCTTTCTTAAAAAACTACATATTTTTAATCATGATATATATTGTACAAGCTACGGAAATATAGTAATGTCAACTGTTTGTCAATGGTATCGACAACACTTCGGATGAATGCAAGATGGTGAACAATGCTAATACAGCGACTAATCGCCTCTCAATGCACGGATCACAGCAGGTCGCCTCATCATGTTCTTTGTCCATTTGTAGACTTCGGGGAACTCCAGCTTAAGATTTATGCCAATTCTGTCTACAACGTTATTCCAAGGCACAAACGACAAGTCGGCCACCGTTGCGCGGTCGCCTACAAGCCAAACAGGGTAGTCAAAGTATCTGGAAGAGCTCAAAGGAGTAGTTCCAGCCGAGTAGGCAGCAGCGTTGTCACGGTCCAAGTCCATGATCAACGCTTCTCTCCGTTCGGCCAAAGCCATTTCAATGACTCCATACACTCTTCTGACCTCGTCAGTGTATCTCTCGACGGCCGATGGGACAGGACAAGAGTGGAAGTATCTGAAATGCAACGCTTGGCCAATCATCGGAGCATGGCCAGAGGTCTGGAAGAAGAGCCAGGACGAGATCTGCGACTGCTCCACCAAATTGTCCGACCAAAGAGGGCATTCGCCGTGCTCCTTTAAATACTTAGACACCAAGTACAAAATAATAGCGCCAGACTCCCAGATGGAGGTGTTGTCGTTGGCGTGGTCAATCAACGCCGGCACACGTGCGTTTGGGTTGATGGAGACGAACTCGGGCGCTCTCTGCTCGCCGTTGTTGAAGTCCAAGAAGATGGTGTTGAACGGAGAGTCGAGCTCCAGCAATATTATCGCCACCTTGAAGCCGTTGGGAGCCGACCGGTGGGAGAAAAGCGTGTGGCCCTCGGTGGGCTGGTTGGCGAAGAACCGGCTGATTCTGTTTTGTGTAGCCGCGCTGTCTGCAGACTCGTTGTGAAGATGTTGCTGTAGTAAGTTTAGGTTCACGGTATTCTGCTGCTGTTCAGCGAGAGAGACAGACTTCAAGCCTGCGCTCAAGTTGGAGATGGTTCCCGGATTGTTTGCGCTGTTATTGATGGTGTTGGAGCCGTCTTCGTTTCTCTGTATTCCGTTCATTTTGGCGGGTACTTATTACGAAGACACGAAAGAGATTGTCTGGGGGACTACGATGTTTACAGCAGTTTTGGGGGAGCCAATCAGAACACGTCTAGTCAGCTTTGTCAGTTTACGGTTTCGAGCCTCGTTTTTCACTCGTGGTGGCGGCCAAAGGGGACTTAAAGGATGGAATGATACGACACGGCACGGAACGTGGGAATTGTTTACGGACGAAAAAGAGCGAACGGGCGACAGTAACTATATATATAAGAAGAGGTTATGAGCGTTGGGGTAGTGTCGGAACAGAGCTTTCAACGTGTATTGAGCGTGTATTTCTTACGGTATGGGGGAGTGGGTTGGAGTTAGTGGAGCGACGAGGAAAAATTATCCCTATGCAGCGCTAGTCGGAGTTGCAGTAGTCATGGAAAGGAATGTGGGGAAGTTGGAAAAAATGGTTCGGTGTGTGATTTAAGGAAACGATGAATAGGAGTGCTAATTTTTGTGTTTTCGGTTTTGTTTGCCTTTCCAGTGATTTTTTGGGGAGTTTGTGTTTTGGGGAGTATGGAGCTAATTCGAGATACCAGCCAAAGTTGAGATTTGGAAATTTAGAAATTTAGAAATTTCCATTTGTTAAAAAATTAAAATGTCGACATAGTGGCAAAAAGAAAATGGAAAGAATTAAATTGGATGTTGAAATATTTGGTGTCACTGAATATGTCATTCCGTATTGACGGCTCATGCAAGAGACTGGCAAATCTAATATTTCCAATCCGGAAACATGTCCGAGAAATGTTATGCCCATTTATTTCATTTCTTGATTGAATCGGGCGAATGTTGTCTGAATCGGTGGCCAGTGTCCCAAACAAACGCTCCGAGAAAGCACAAAGCTGAGAAAAATAGAAAAAAATAAAAGAGAAGCTTTCGGCAAACAAAACACCCAAACTGTCTGCGGCTCCGTTTTCTCCCAAAACTAGTCCCTCTCTCTGTTCGGTGCCAGCCGCGGCTGCACCTTCTTATCTCGGGGCGTTTTTTCAGCGAGTGCACTACTACGCTCTGCCTGCCCGCTGACCGTTCAGAACAGAAGAGCACCTTCTTCCCGCTATAGCACCTCCTCCCCCACCGGCAATCTCGTATTGTGTTGCAGTCCCGTAAATGGATCCGCATGTCGCTGTTCTCGTGTTAGATACGCCCATTGAAGGCATAGCCAACCATTTTGGCGACTTTGGCGATAACGTCATTTCTCTCCTCAAGGGCTCGCCGTTTGCCGTAAAGAAGTACCAGATTGCATACGACACCACCGCTGAGGCTGCCACATCTTCTGAAGGCCCCTCGGGTGCCACAGACGCCAAGGGCTCTGAAGCTTCAGTGGCTGGAGAGTCAGCTCAGTCGGATTCTGCAGAACAGTGCGTCCAAACCTTGGCGCATGTGGCGCAGGGCATCGAGCTGGGGCTCATCAAGGGCTTGGTCTTGACCGGGTCCCGCTCGGACTCGTTCGCGACCGACATTCCATGGCTCAACGCGCTAGACAGATTTATTCAGACAACTCTATTTAAACGAGCAGACTTCCCCACTGTGGGAATCTGCTTTGGCCACCAGGTCCTAGCCAAGAACATGGGCTGCAAAGTCGGCAGAAACACCGCCGAGCATGGCTGGGAGGCCGGAATCCACACCGTAGCATTGAACAAGAGCATTCTTGACATTGAGAAGTCGCCCTTCCGCTCGGCTTTGGTGACCGAAGATGGCAAGGTTTTGGAGCATATCAACATATTGGAGTTCCACAAGGACGTTGTGTACTGCAATCCCCCTACCGAGCCCAAGCCGGCGCTTTTGGCCGCCACGACGTTTCAGAACGTTGGAAGCACGCCCAAGTGTTCGATCCAGGGTCTCGTGACCGAGTCTGGTCCCGTCAAGCTTCTCACCTTCCAGGGCCACCCAGAGTTTGTAAGCGAACAGGCGTTGATGATGTTGGAGCGTCTTGAGAGGGAGAAATTCATGGACACGGCTACGTTTGAGAGGGCCGCCTATAAAACGAAGAACTTGGAGAACCAGGGGAAGTTAATTGGGAAGGTGATTACTGAGTTCCTCAATACGTACTACAAGTAGTCCGGTACATTTAGAATAGAGCATACTTTAGAGTCATGGTAGATTTGTAAATGAGTTTTTAATGTTTGATATGTTAGTTTTATTAGTTTCAACTCTGCCAGTATGTACAATGAACACACCGAAAAATTATTGACGTTCAGAAACTGAGAACACGAAGTTCTAAACGCCGCATGTGCTTTAACCGAAGATCCTGAAAATCAAGCCCTTCAATTTAATTCAAATAGAGTCTTTAGAAGAGAAGACGTCTGGCAGATTCCCTGTTTTGAAGTTCTAGGGCCCAATGGCGCAAATATTGTAATTATTAAATCTGCACACTACTATTCAAATCTTTAAACATTGTTTCTTTTTTAAAATCATCATACGCCCATCTTTTCATACGGGAAGTACTTTTGTATTCTTTATATGTGAGCGCGAGGTCACAAATTAGATTCCTAATTGACTGTCAACCGTTTTCTCAAGCAATGATATCGTCAAGTTGAAAGAATTTCCTCAGGAAGCCTTTTTTGGATACACAATACTATTCAAACTACTTGACACTTTACTGTTTTGGAGGATTGAGATAGTAAGCCTTTCAGTCAAAAGCTATGAAAAGCTATGATTTATGGAGACACGTCTGTGCAGACATATTTGAAAGAACCCGGTTAGTTCGTATAAATTGAAGCCATGAAAGCTTTAGATTTAGCCCATCAAAAGTTGACACAGCCTTTTGAGTGCTTTATGTTCAATCTTACAAGCTGCCGAGCACTAGCCACCATACGCAAAAGCGAAAACCCAATAAACTACGTTGACTACAGTTGATTACAGATGACTAAAATTAATTACAGATGACTGCAGTTGATAACAGATGACTACAATCAATTACAGATGACTAAAGTTGAGTACCAATGGAATACTAATCGAGTAATAACTGACTACTATATGACTGCAATTGACTGCTAATTGAGCACTAGTTGTCTACCATTGTTACTTATTGGATACTAATTGACTACTGCCCACTAAAATTTGCTATGAAACATCCATTTCTATGCCCTAATCAAATAACTTGTTGGTCAGCGATACTATGCTAAGGCCCTGTAAACGGGCGCCCTGAGGCGCAAAAGGGTCCGGGTTTCGGCCGTTCTCATTATCGAAGCCCGGAACGCGGTTCCGAAGCTTGGCGTTGATCGCGCTCAGCTTCTCCAACTTGGCCTCGAGAGTCTTGATGCGGTCGTTGGCCACTTTGAGCTCGGTGGTCTGAGACACAGTGAGCTTGACAATCATCTCACGGAGCTCATCGCGCTGAGTGCGGAGCGAGGTGATCTGCTCCTTTTCGTAGTTTTGCAGCGCGCCCGCATCGGACTCGTCTTCGCTGGTGTCGTCCGTGGCGCCGTCCTCGGCGTTGTAGTTATGCGCCTCAGCCTCACGCAAGCGGGCCTTCAACTCAGAGTTCTCCTTCACCAAATCGTTGTACTTGTGCAAAAACAGCTCGTGCAGGTCACCATCGATGCCGCGGCCGGCCGCGGTGGGCGAAAGTTCGTCGAGTTTGTCTTGGAGCTGAATCACCAAGTCGTTTTTCGCAAGAAGCTGCTTGTAAATTTCGTTTTTCTCGTAGTCGAGCTTGAGCGCGCTGGGCAGTTGGCCGTGTTCGGCGAGTATGGCATGTTCCTCGCTGATGAAACGAAGTCTTCTTTCGTTGTTGAGTTTCTCTTGGAGCTCCGCGATAATCCGGGTCTTTTCGGCAAGAGAAGCCTCCATATTGGAGCGGCTTGGTCCTCTAGGTTTGTGTTCTTCGGCGGCGCCGCTGCTCTTGTTGCTGCGTACTCTCAACTGACTCTCCAACTCTAGCTCGCGTCCAATAGAGATCGCCAACTCGCTAGTGACAAGCTGCAACTCGTTCTGCAAGTCGTTGTTGCACGTCATTATGGCCAATTCTTCTTTTGTGAACGAAAATGGCTCTTTCACAGACTCTTTTGCGTCGCGCTCGTCCGCGGAACGTTTGGTGGAAGTCATGGAGAGTCGCTTCATCAAGCCACGCGCAGAGACAGACGATTTGCGCTTCTCCTTTCTCTCGTCGTCGTCCTGGAACGAAGACAGCGAGCTCACCCGCGAGTTGCCGCGGAGAAGCGAGCTTGCAGGAAGAAGGCCCTGGATTTTGAGTTCAGAGTTTGATCTCGAGAGGGCGGACGCACGCCGCTGAATCTCGGCGCTGGGAGACGCAGGCACGACCATGTTCAGTTCGGGCTTCTCGGCTGTGGCGTCAGCTGTAGCGTCAGATTTAGCGTCAACCTTGAATTCTTCTCTTTGAGCAGCCAGGTGGTCCAAATCTACATGCTTTTGGGAGCTTTGACGGCGGTTACGTAAGCTGGAATTGGCGCTCAGTTCGTTGGCGAGTTTAGCTTCTTCGTCTTTGGTGCTCACCGACTTTTGCGACTTTGACTCGGACTTGAAGTCCAACTCATCATCAGAGTTAGCTACGAAGTCACTATCCACAGGTCTGGGAGGTAAATCTTTTGAAAGGCCTTTGGCGGCACGGGAAGCGATTTTGGCACGAGTGGGGCTGTTTCCGTCAGTGTTAGCCACTTCCTTCTCGTGGACGGAGTCATCCATGCTTTCGGAGGGCAAGTGGGCATTGTCAGGTTCTGCCTCCGCTTGCAGAGGAGCCTCAGAGTCTTTGGCGACGTCTGGGCCTGAAGGCTGAGTGTCGGCGGCGACAAGCACGGATTTTGATTCGTCCGCCTTCGGCTCGTGCACCTTTGACTCGTCTAACTTCGGCTCGTCTGACTTCGGCTCATCGACCTTTTCGTCTGCCTTCACGTTGTCTACCTCCACATCCACCTTTTCGACATCCACCTTCGACTCGCTTGACTCGGTCGAGTCGTTCACCGTCAGAGACAGCATCGAGCGAAAGTTGCTAAAAACAGTGTTGGCCGTCAAGCTCTTAAGACGGATAGGAGAGCGCACGCTCTTCGGCACGTTCAAAGCAACATTGGTGCGCTTCTCGGGGCTTTCCGTCTCGGCGGCTGCTTCCTTGGCCGGTTCCGAACTAAACAAGTCAAGTTTGCGCACGCGCTTAGAATTTGCCTTTTTGATGGTGTTTTTGCGTGAAACCTGTGGACTCTGGCTGTCGTCAAAGCGGAAAACGTGGTCTCCATCGTCGCCAATAGGAGAAGGAGGAGGGAGCTGAAGACTGCTCTTCTCAGGCTGCGGCCAACTCTCACCACTTCCAGCAGCGCTGCTCTCAGCAACGGTGTTCTCCGATGGCACAGCGTCTGTGTACACCACCTGTGTCACAACCGACCTCTGTTTTGCCGAATCCTTTACGGTCAGCGGCTCTTCCTCCTCTTCTAGAACGTTCATCAAGGACTCTGCCAGACGGTCGTTGGGAGCAAACACTGGGATGTTCAACGCGTTTCCTGGGTTCTGCGGAAGAGTGCCTGGGAACCTCGGCGACATTTGGTTTGGATTGAGCGTTTGGGCAGCTTGCGCGCTGAATCCAGCCATGGTATTGACCGTTGGCGAGGTTGACTGAGGAGCGTTTTTAGGGAATGGGCGATCGGTGAAAGACTTTGTGCGGGTGTTTTGACCGTTTTGGCCACCTTGACCCATTTGACCCATTTGGCCCATTTGAGCATTTTGGCTCATTTGACTCATTTGGGGATTTTGGCTCATTGGACCGGATTGAGACGCAAACTGGCCCGGATTGAGTGTATGCTGCTGGTTCATGTGGTTTGGAAGGTTCGGGAGATGGGGGACGTTCAGATGGCCCATTCCAGGGTGTGGTCCATTAGCCGGACCCAGGTAAGAGGGCCCATACGGTCCCATACCGTTCATTGGGTTCGACCTCATCCCCATGGAGTTGGCTCGTGGGCCAGGCATTGGGCCGCGCTGTTGGAACCCGCTGTTGGATCGTAGAGACATCGTATGTGGGTTTGAGCCCGGGCCGGCGTTTTGATACTGCGGCGACGTAGCGCCATGACGCATACCAGGACGAGCGCCGTTCGGCATGTTGCCATTGAACGCATTCATCGCGTTTCCTTGCGGAAGCTGATGCGGTAGCTGGTTTTGGGGATAATGAGGGTTCTGGGCGAACTGCGCGTTGGCCTGTGGCTGATGCAGCGCCGGATTCAAGTACGCGTTGGAGTTCAACGACATGGCGCGGTTGCTGGCCGCCGGGTTCATTCCGCCCAACGACATGGCGCGCTCGTACGGCCCATTGAGGAAAGACAGAGATCGGCTGGATGCGCCGCCGGCCACCGGGTTCCCGCCCGCAAGTGACATGGCCCGCGCGCTCTGCGCGAGATTGCGCTTCTTCTGCTGGTTCATGAATTTCCGGTACTGGACGTTGTTCATGCCCTTGACCAAGTTTGGGTCCAGCGCGCCTAGCGTCGGGATGATCGGGGCGCTGTCGTTGGACATGGACCCCATGGTGTTGTATCTTCCCGGATCGCGCAAGTGCGTGAGGTCGTTGATGGAGCACAGCGCGGCGGCAAAGTCCAGTATGTCTGCGCCTGTGTCCTCGTCGAAGTTGCTGGCGTCGGCGCCCTTCCGGCGGAAGAGCCTGATGTTCATGGAGCCGCGCCGGGAGGAGGCGGCAGCGTAGTTGTTTTCGAGAACGGGCGTGACGAGATCGTGGTTGGTGAGCTGTCTGCCTTGGGGCATGGGCTGCGTCTGGTTGTACAGGTTCATTTGGGGGTGGTACATCTGCGGCTGCTGTGGCTGGTTTTGGAGATGTGGCTGATGCTGAGGATGCTGTGGATGCGTTTGGTCGGCAAAGTAGTCTCCGGCAGCATACCCGCTCCCCTTTGCGCCAGCGTCGTGGCTCAGAGCCAACGTCTGGGACGAAGAGGGCGTAGAGGTCGATGCCGAGCCGGAGTTGATGGCCGAGCCAGGGTTCATAACCATGGTGGTGTGTCCATTGCTACTCTCCGCTAGAAGCTGGTCTCGGAACTGCTTCTGCTCTCTTGAGTTCATAGTCAATGGGAAGACGGTAAAGACTCTAGACTACAGATGGGGAAGGACAGATGTGGAGGGCCGGTTGGATTTTTTTCGCAGGGTGGAAAATGGCAGTGCAGAATAAATAGCCGATGCCAGCTGCTCGTTTGGGAAATTGCGTGCTGGGCGGTAGACAGTATATTACGTTGTGTTCCACCTTCAGCCGAGTGCAATAACTAATACACTGCTGCCTGCCTGGTGCCCTGGCGCTACTGCTGCTGTTTTTGGTGGTGCGCATCGGTCACGTGACGGGCTAAATGTGCCCCTTAAACCGGCTGGGGACGGTTTTTGGGCGTGCTGAGGCGGCGATTTTTAATGGCGTTACATTTATTGGTTCAGGTTATGTAAATTATGGTTTATTTCTTTTTGTGGCCCTTCTTTGTCGGTGCTTTGCGGGCTGCGGTGTGGTTTATGCGGCTTCTTCTTCTTGGCAGTAGGCGCAGTCCGTGTTCTAGAAACATCACCCACGCTGCACAACATAGGGCTGAAAAACCAAAAAAGGGGCGCAACCCGCTTAACGTCGAAAGAAGAAGAAAATTAAAAGATTCAAAATCTCTCGTTTCTTCCATTTTTCAGCCGTACGCGTGGATCAAACGTTGGTGCCGTTGCTTCCTGCAGAGGGAACCTCCAGCCAACCTTAATTTTGACACCGCTTTTACGATGCCTTTGGCTAATAACCGTATATAAAGTTCGTGCAGCGGCGCACAGTTCGGGACTTGTTCTCGTTACGCTTTTGTACCCTGTTTTTGGTCGTGACTACCGTTTTTACTTCAATTCATGCTAATAGCCGCGGTGAAGGATTGGATCTAGTAAACTGAGAGCATAACACTTGTAAGTGCAGTCTGCGATCTAGGGTAGCTATACCCGGCCTGATGAACATCTACAAGAGCTGGGAGATTTAAAGGCGCTTACGATATTTGAACAAGTCACGGTCGTAAATTACAAATGAATTTGACCGAACGAAGTAAAGGACTCGTAGGGCTAGATTAGGGGTATTCACTACCTACTCTGTGGCTATTGCCAGCCAAAAACCTAGAATCATCTTTCAATTTCGTTACTTAAACCTCATATACGCGTGAATTGTGCTCCTAAACAAGATGACTACGGCCACGCAGAGCACTGCCCCGGCGCTGCCGTTTGCTTCCCCTTCTGCATCCATCTACCGCCAGCAACACTACTTTCCCTGGATGTGGTCTACAACGACACCCACGATCTTATACCGCTTCTGGAAAAACAACACCCACTTGTCGACGGCGTCTTGCTGCTGGGCTGTCAAGCCACTGGTGTCCCATGTCTTTTCCCAATCGGGCTTGTCGTCTGACTCCTCTGCCGGCAAGCTCAACATGTTCAATCCCAACAATCGACTCACATCCTTTCCGCATAGACGGTGGTAGCTTTTCCCTACCCCATAGTTGTCTTTGTTAGCCGTTACATCGTAGATGTATCCCCGGATAGCCACGTATATTTCGGGCCGGTCCGTTCCATTGAACCGTGAAAGCTGCGCACGGCTGCATGACGGTAGCGTTTCAAGCGAGACTTGGGAGTTGTGTATCTGGAACTCGTTAAGTTCTGTCGGAGTTTGCGACATGCTGGAGAAGAGTAGTGCGAGACCAAAAGAGTTTTGATTTTAAAGAAAGTCTTAGTGAAAATTTCCGAATCTAGAAGTATGAAACGCTCTGCAAGCAGCTAACTAGGCAGGGAACCTGTCAAATGAGGTTGACAGTGGGGATCGAACAACTTTTCGGAGTGTACTGTACAATGGCCCATACATTTGAAACATACGGTATTGGTTGGAGATAACGTGTTGGTCTATTCTTGAGAAAAGCTTCTTTTGATTCATGCTCGGTAAAATCATATTTTGTTTGTCTGGATCACGTTTTGCTGTGTCGGCGACTTCTGTGAAACATCGGGCACAAGAAGCGGGAAAGTGGTCTTTGAACACTTATAAATTAGATATTGGAGCTTTCAAGAGTTCTGAGACTCATTGTAGATAATCTCGTTAGCCACCGTTCGCTGCCACAGTTATATTACCTGGCTCCCAATACCTAACCATCGACACAATGAATAGAATGCAACGTAAATAAGGTATTAAATAGCGAAATTACAATCTGAATTAATTACGAGAAATATTCCCAATTTCACTTTTAACAAGTTGTCCTTACTCTCCTCGACATCTCGCGATGATCATCTCTTCCCCCACACTCACCTACAATCCACAAAAACAACAATAACTCATGGTATGTACATCTCTCCGAGCAAAACTCCGCTCCGTATACTAACTCAAGGTGGCCGAAGGCGACAAGTACCCGCCAAAAGTCCAAAAACTCTTCAACCCGAAGTTACCGTTCGTGTACAAGAAACCACCTGGGTATTATCCGGAGGAACGGCGAACAGCACGGATCACTCCGCTTCGAGACTGGAAACTGCATGTCAATTCGTACAAGAACGAGTATCTGAAGAAACAGGAGCAAAATCAAACCACAGAAAGTGCCAATACGGATCACGAGACGCCAAGTCAGTCTAAAGAACGCCAGCTCCGAGAATGGCAAGACACAGAGGCTTTCAGTCAGAACGAGCTCATCAAAGATCCTTACCGCACTGTGTTCGTCGCTCGCTTGCCTTACGCGGTCAGTGAGCTTGACGTCTCCAAGGCGTTGAGTCAATACGGAGGCATTGACTCTATTCGGGTCGTGAGAGATAAGACCACGGGCCTGTCGCGTGGATATGCGTTTGTAGTGTTTGAAGCAGAAAAAGATGCAAAATCATGTATTAGAGTACTCGCTCCTACGGGTATCACAGTAAAAACTGCCGACGAACTGGTTTCTAGAAAGGCACTTGTAGATATGGAACGTGGCCGTCTTGTACGCAATTGGCTCCCTAGAAGACTTGGCGGCGGCTTGGGCGGCAGACACTATACACAGCCGTCAACTAGTCATTTGCGCCAAGCGTCAGCCGCTGCCTCGGGCCGTAGAACCAATCTATCACAAAACCCGTACCAGAACAGCGACAGGGGCGGCGATTCCTCTCGGCCCACAAAGAGACCCGCTACAGACCGGTACGGGTCTTCGTTCCGCGGCAGCAATGCTTATGTGGACTCGCGCCCTGCTCCTCTGTATTCCTCTCTACCGTACACATCTACACCTTCTGCGCACACGGCGCTGTCAGCCAGAGAAACAGACCTGTCGATAAAAAACAAGTACGCAAAGTATCTGTCTGGAAATCTTCTGTCACGAGACCGCGACCAGAACGAGCGAGACCCGAGGATTCGGCGGTAAACCACGAAAATAAGCTAATCGTAAATAGGACAAAAAACGCCATCTTTGGCAAAAGTAAAAAGAATTATTTTCAAATGCAGTAAAAGCTAAAAAAGAAACTCAAAAAATTATGTTGGCTAGTTCCTTCCCATCTTTATTACCTATAACCTACTTTTCAATCAAAACTGTCTTTTGCTGAGACAACCGAACCTTGGACGTCTCGACCCACAGTGTAAGCATTGTAAACATGTCGCTCATCACCTGGTCAATGTCCTTTGTATCTTTTTCCAATCTTACCTCGATGTCTCCAATGAGTCCCTGCAACCTAGCCAAACTAGCCGCCATGATACTTGTGTCATGATTTGACAGCTTGGCAGCCTTGATCTTCTTCAAAAGCATCTTTTCCACGAATCTGCTCTGTTTGAGCATGAAGGGTGAGAGCGTGATTTCATTCAAGGGGAACTTGCGAATGCTGTCATCAAACGCGGCGAAGTCGTTACTTTGGACGCTGTTCCGGAGCCGCAAATTGAGCACAATCATGTGACGACTGTCGGTGAGCTCCAAGGGATTCACGCCCTCGAGCAATAACGAGCAGCCGCTGTAGTCGCACTTGTTGAGTGCCCGGCGCGCAAGAAAAATGCGGTCGCTGGAGTTGAGCTTGGGCTCCATTTTCTTGACAAAGTCCACAAACACATGCTTCTCCGGCCGGTCCAAGATGAAGTCGTAGATTTGAAGCCGCAGTGAGTACTTGGTCATGCGAAGCCCTGGGAGCGCGTTCAAAAGCCCTTTCCGGATCGTCGGGCCCGAGTTTTTCAAGGTATCCTCGATGACAGAGTAATCGGGACTGATGCCTTTTCTCAAGATGTCCTTGAGGCCCAGCTCAGCGCGGTAACTCATTTGACGTCTGCGCTGCATCTTTAAGGCAGGCTGGTCTGGGACGTATTGGATGTTTTTCCATTCGGCCGGATCGTATTTAAGATCGGCACTCAAGTCGCTAGACTGGAGCGCATACGGATTGAGGCTCGAGTTGAGCTTTTTCAATCTGCAGCTTTCCATGAGCCGTTGCAGTTCCTCCACAGACAAGTGCTTCTCCAGCCACAGCGCCATTCTGTGTGCTAACGTGTTGCCGTGGTATGGATAAGCACGCAAGAACCCATCAAACATGAACTTTGCGTAGATGGGCTCAAAGATCATGGTCTCGGCGAGAAACTTCTTGATGAACTTATAAAGTGGAACGAACTTACGAGTCGCTATATAATGTGTGGCGATGCTATCGTAAACAAAGCGCGTGAGGCGAATCCCGTCCTTGTTCATTTCGCGTAGGATGAACTGAACGGATTTCATGCTAGAATATGTACAGAAGAAATGGAGATATGACTCGTAATAGGCCTTTAAAGCAGCTCTAGCACCGCCAAGCCCATTCCGGATCTCCAAAATGTCCCTGAAATCGTCTTCAGTGATATTTTTGAGTCTATTGTTGTCTCTGTTGATGATGGCGGTCTGCGAGCGCACCATGCGCACGAAAAAGTTGTTTTGGTACCCCAAACGGTCCACGAGGTCGTTGACAGCGGCCGTCTCAGACGCAGAGCCATATAAGTTACTTTGCTTGAGAATTAATGCGATGGTTTTTGGGTTTGGGCTCTCGCAGTTATCTGAAGAACACCATTTCTGGAAGATGTACAACATGTTATCATACAGAGCCTTCACGTGCGTGAACGAAAGGAGCGTCGTGGACAAATAAGCGTCGTCCAACGGTTTCTGCATGCCAATGATGCTGACAAAGAGATTTTTCGCAAACTCCACGTCGTAGTTGTATACAAACGCGTTGGTGATGTGGCTCAACGTCGCGCAGTCGTACAGCGGTTTCTGCAAGTATTTGTGGAAGAGGCGCTGGAGGGTGTCTAGATCGTTGGTGTGATAGCAGAGCCATATGAATTTTTCCAAAAACTTGGTGTTTTCCAGGTACTCCAGTTCGTACAAGACGAAGGCCTGATGCAAGTGTTTCAATGGCGAAGACGCAAACGCCGCTAGTGAAAGAAGCCGGATTTGCTTCTCGGCGTAGAAATGAGGCGCTTCTACAGTGCACCTATGTAGGTCCTCTCTGGAGGTGTCGATTGGCAAGGCCTCATGTAGCGTGGAGGCCATTTCTATAAGAAGAGAAACCGGCATAGTGGTTCCCTGTGCTTTATACTTAGCTATTTCACTATACATCTGTGCGTAGTCGCCTAGTTGGTACAATTTCACGACCTCGATTTCGGCCGCCAGAACCTCCGGTACGGGCTGCAATGAGCCCGTCTTTATGGTGAGTTCGTTTCGCAGCGCAACTGAGTCACACCCCTGAGCACTCTGGGCAGTTTCGCCTACCGCATTCGGGGTTGCAGCCCCGCTGGCCGTGGCGGTTCTTGATCTGGACTGAGCGGAGTCAAAATATCGTAGCTGGGGGAAGAACGGCTTCTGCGAGAAAAACTGTGGTCTAGTATAGGTGGACGCATCGCTCTTGGTGGAAATTTCATCATAATCCCTGGTGTTGGTCTTGGTCCAGTCCGCGTACGAGGCATCTCGTAGACCGTGAGAAGTGGAAAATCGGCGTGCTGCGTTACTGGGAGAGACAGACGCATATTTTAAGGGCTTGTTTGGATTGAGCCACAGCAGTAGTCGTGCGGATGATAATGTGGAGGGTCGGGACGCCATGGTCGTGGAGGCGTTTGAGAATTTCGGGGTCCAGGCTGTATTTGGTGATAGCGTATTGGGTGCGAATTGATGGGCTGAGGTGTAGGCCAGGAACGATAGATGGTGTGAGTCGGTAGAGGAGCGGAATAGACAAAATTAGAAGAATTTTAATGTGAACACAAAAGGCTTAATTTTTGAGATAATTGTATTTTGGCCCGGCTCTGCTTGTGTTGTGGCTTACCTCTGCTTGTGTTGTGGCTAAGCTATGCACGGGAGAACAGAGAAGAAGCTAGGGTTTTGGGAATTCGCAGCGCTTAAGTTTCTAAAGCTGACGAATCTCGAATTTCATTGCCTGGCATTACTCGAACGATAGGTAGGAACCCGGTCCTTGTTCACTTCGGGAACACAGCAGGCAAACATAAAAGTCCGAGAACTTACAATCAAAAAAATTAAATTCACATAAGTCTTTTGAAAACCCGAAGCCGTTGAACACCCAGTTTCTGCCACTCTCCGTTTGCACGATCTAGTGTAGACCTCCAAAGCCCTCAAAAAAAAAAGCGGCAAAATCACAGAATTCTAAATTCCCACAAAAGTACAGAAAACGAAAAAAATATGTTTTTGCTCGTTGTTGTCCGCTTCGGTGCTCTCCAGCATACTACCCCATTACCCCAGATTACCTCGGCCTCGGCAAGATCATACTCAATTCCACCGGCAACACCCCGAACCCCATAATATTTCCTCTGATTAAAAACCAAAATGAACTCGGTGGCGCCTCAGGAATTGGACTACTTGGTGCAAACGCTCCGCAACCCGCCACCCAAAACCACTGTCCGTAACGTTCTAAGCTACATCTACAACTACCTCCCCTACGTCAAGCATGAACACAACTTGAAAATAGTTTTTTCGAGTTTCCTCAATAACCCTGTCTGTTTTGGCTCGCTGCCGGCTTTTGAAGACGCATACCTCATCATAGAGGTCACAAAGCTCATCCTCGACAAGAAGCTCAAGGTCTCACAGCCTACGCTTCCAATACGGACTTTCTACGATATTGTCTTCAAAGAACTCAAAAGCTTTGTTGCCTTTGACCCCGTAAGAAACAGCTGGAAGGCACAACTCATCCTTACGGGCATGTTTATGTCCACGGAGTTGAGAGATGATCTTTACGGCGGGCAGTTTGGGCTCCGGTCATTTTTTGCCTCCATGGATAGCTCTTTAGACGCGTTGTTCAGGCAGTGCGTCAGTAGTGTTTTTGCGTACAACCGAAACGACTTTGAAGTCACCAATTTGGCGCTCCTTTCCTTGGCGCTTAAACTACGCCCGGCCGACAACTTGAATCTGTACCTTCGTAGCGCCAGCCATGAATTTGCAATCTTGCGCCTTGTAGATATGATGTATGGAGAGAATGGCTTTTGTCAGCGCTATGTTTGTTTTGGCTCGCAAGTTGTCTCTGAGAAAGACGTAGAGGCGCTAATTCTGAACCCAGTGATGAAACACGTAAACAGGCTATCCACGTTGTTAGAACGTCTTTTCGCCGGCTTAGACTATCGCCAAAACGCTTACGACGCAATCTTTCAAGCGTTGGATATTCTTTTGCTGTTCAATAGGAAGTTAAGTCTCTTCATTCGGGCGCATGGCCATCTTGATCGCGATCCAGACCTCTTTGGGGAAAATGCACCACAGAAAAGTTTGTGGTTTTTCTTTAAAAGCGTTTTGTTCTCTCAAATCCTCATTTTTCAGGGTATCATAACCCGGTTCGTTGAATCTCGTAACATCGGCATGTTTAGGCAGTTATTCGCTCCCAGGGCCCATACGTCGGTGACGGAAATGCACTATACGGATATTTGCTATCGCATCCTTCTGTGCCTCTACTATGCCAACTTCATCTTGATTTCTATTGGCCAGGGTGGTTTTGATGGCTACAATTTCGTATATTATGTAAGTCTTGAGATGTGCTGTAAGAATAACATTGCCACGCGGTTCCAAACGTTCTCGCGGTTCCTCATAGGCAACTATGAAGTGAACACTCACCACAACTCGCTCAATTCGAGTTACGTCTCTCGCGCCAAGGTTCTTTTCGTCCTAGGGTTGTTTGAGAGTTACTTTCAGCAAACCGCGTTCAAAGACAAAAACTACGAATCCTTCATTTTCGAGATTTCCTTCGACTTGACAGAAAACCAGTTTTTGCAAGATAAAAACATCACCGAGGCGGGCCACTCGGTCCTTCTAGCGTTCTTCTCAAAGACCAGCAACGACGAGGCTGGAATAGCTCGGGTGCTTCGATACTTCGAAGTGTTGCTAGACCAGTTCCCCTCCAGGATTTCTGCTATGCAATTGAGTATGGCTGTGGAGACTTTGGGCAAGAAGATCATGACAAGCCCTATCATCTATGATCATGGGTTCTACGAGACTCTGATTGAGCAGTTTTTGCAGTTCCTTTACTTCAAGTGTATGAATACGACGAGCGGGATTCCAATCTCCAAGAAAAGCACCGCTTTGTTTGCATCCGCGCAACCAATACCCAACACAGACGCCAACTCCACCGTTTCTCAAATGCCGGACAGCTCGTCTAACACAAACATCGTGGAAGAGAACAAGCACAAGAAATTGAAGGACTTGGCGGTGATCGACGTCTTGCTGTTTGCATCTGGAGACCCGAAACAGCATTTTGCAGTGAGACAGACGCCAGAGACCGCCCGCGAGGGTTTGATTCTCGCGTTCTTGAATGTGATACCCTACTTACCCCTCAGTACGTTTGAGCATTGGCTACAGAAGATTTGGTCGCTTATCATGGCCAGCAACGCGAGTGAACGTCAGTTTTTGGCAGACAAGTTCTGGGTGATTTTGAGCGAGAACCTTGATCTTAATCGGTGCGAAATCGCTTATGTTTGGTGGTATGAGAAGAAGAAAAATGTTCAGAACGTAGAGATAACTTCCAAGCTTTAGTGCTGGTCGTAGATCCGTGGTGCTTACCGAGGAAAGTTTTCAACTAGCAACAATGTAACTTTTTCTACTGGATCATTAGTTAATGAAAAACAGACAATAAATAATGCGTATTATGAAATGTTATCGTAAATCTCTACATAAGGGTAACTAGACTTGTCTACCTAATCAGTCCTCACATGACTCTAAATTATACGGAATCGAAAAAATCAATTTCTTCTAGTAATAATTATTCACTAAATTTCTTTTGATTCAATGAGATAAATTATGGTGACAACCGAGATGGCCTTACCCCAGTGGTGCATGAGGCCGCGATGATCATCTCATCTCATCACATAAACCACCATGGCCAGAAAGAAGTCCGCCGCCAAAAAGGCCAGAGAAGAGGCCCTGAAAGCCCAGCCACTCCCGGAATCAAAAGTTGAAGCTCCTGTCAAATCCGTAGAGCCAATTGAAAAGAATGACGCCGATACGGTAGATGCATCCTCCTCGGAGTCTGAAGACGAAGACGAATACGGTGAATTATTGACCGAAAACGTCGAAGAATCGATCCAAAAGGTCATGAGCGCTCTCAAATCCGATCCCAAAAAGCTTTTAGATCCAAAGGTGAAATTCTTCGATGAGGCCGATGTCACCTTGGCAAAGAAGTCAGGCGAGAAGCCAATGTACTTGAAGGACTATCACAGACTCAATCTCCTCTCGGGCGACTACAAAAACGACGAGAACGATAACGAGTACGGAACCGTTGATGGCGAAAAACCCTATGTGGTCACAGAGAGAGAGGAGAGAAACAAGTTGCTTGACGACATCAAGAGCGCATTCAACGTAGACGAAGACAACGAAGACGAAGATGACGACGGCTTCTTGAAGAAAAAGGAGAAGAAGAAAGCCGACAAGGATGAGCCTGTAAATTTGCCCGACCCAGAGAAGAATTCCGAGGAGTTCTTGTCTACTTTCCTCAATAGCCAGGCCTGGATCCCAAGTAAAGACGATAAGGTCATCGACTTAGACGCCATTGACCAAGACGATGAGCAAGATTTTGACGACGCAGTCGAAAATTTCGAAAGAGCCTACAATTTTAGATATGAAGACCCAAACTCGGCAGAGATTGTCTCCTACGCTCGTACACAAGCCACATTGAGAAGAGGAAAGACCAACCTGAGAAAGCGTGCAAGAGACAAAAAGAACGCCTTGAAGGAACAAGAAAAACACGAAATCGAGCAGGCTCTCCAGAAAAAGAAGGCAGCTAAGGTCAACAAGGTCATCGATCGTCTTGCCAAGATCAAAGAAGCCGTTGGCAACGACATAGACGACGCGGTCATTGAGCGTGTTTTCGGCGACTCTTTGCTCAATGACGATTTCGACGATGCTGACTGGGACGGCAAGATGTCGGAGATTTTCAACGAGCAATACTACGACTCGGAGATGGTGAAGCCCGAGTGGGACGAGGACGATGAAATCATGGCCGAGTACCATAAGAAGGGAGAGGAAGAAGATGATGAAGATGAGGCCGAGGAAGGTGAAGATCTTCCTGAGGACGATGGCGCCGATGAAGAAGGCGCCGAGGAGACAGATGATCAGCCCAAGACGAAAAAAGATAAGTTGAAGGAGAAGAAGGCCGCAAAGAAAGAAAAAGAATCGCTTAAGGAGAAGGCCAAGAAAATCGTCGAGGCCAACACAACCAAGATCCAAGAAGAAGTCGAAGAGGAGCGCGGACGCCTGAGAGAAGACGACGTGAAGTTCAAATACAGAGAGGTTTCGCCCGAGAGTTACGGATTGACGACCAGAGACATCTTCTTGGCCGACGACCAAGAGCTCAACCAATACTTTAGCATAAAGAAGTTCGCTCCATACCGACCCAAGGAGCAGGCTTTGAAGGACAAGAGAAAGCACACAAAGAAGAAGCAGGTTCAACACTGGAGATACAATGTGTTCAGAAACGTGAACGGCCCAGAGAGACAGCCCAACGAAAAGGACAACGAGATCTGGATTCCGCTTGACGAAGAGCCAAAGCCCAAGAAGCAGAAGAGAAAGTAGTCGATAGAAGCAGTTAATGGAATAAAAGTAAACACGGATTAAGAAAAGTAGGCTACTATTAATTATAATATTCAATTCGCTGAAAACTTTGGCGGTAGGGGCTTGTCCGGTTGCATTGTCCTCTGGTTGTGTTTTCAAGCCTTTACATTAGAAGCAGAAGTCGAATTGTTCAACTTTTTATCAATTTGATTCCAAAATGATTATGAATTAGTTGACTTCAGATTGTAGCGATTCTCTACTTTATCCCTAGTCCAAGACCGGCCAGGCTACAACGAATCCAATTTTATCTATATTACTCTATCAAATCTATTAATCATAACGGTTGGGGAAACTCAAAATGGACTTCGCAATGTCTCTCCGCTTGTTCTTCAAGCTGAAGCTCTTGAGAGACTTCTTGGACGACTCCTTGTAGTCTTCGTGTCTTTGAGTACGCTTCAACCACCATTTAACGGTGATGAACATACAGATGACCAAAAGCACCATGAAGCCCAAGATTCCGAAGAACCAATTGTCTTTTCCCTCGCCCGGAACAGCGACGTTCATACCAAACAAACCGGTGATCACATTCAAGGGCAAAAACAATGTACCGATCAATGTCACATTACCCAAAATCTTGGTGACTGTCAAGTTGGAGTTGAACGACTCAACCTGCAACTGTGCCAAGTAATTGGAGTGGGATCTGCTGAAAATCTTCTCGTACGCGGCCAAATTCTGAAACATGGTCACCACGTGATCCTGAATATCTCCCAAATACAATGCAATGTCAGCTCTAGGGTGCGCGTTGCCTTGTGTTTGTGGCTGCGACATCATTCCTGGAGGAGCGCCTGGTGGAGGCCCGAAACTGATGCCTTGGCCTGGACCAAAGCACTGACTTGGCTGGGAGCTTGGAGCCTGCGGGAAGCCGTTCAAGTTGACGCGCAGAGTGGTCGAGTAATTATAGTTTTGGAACGCTTCGTCCTGACATCTCTTGGCGAACATACGAATGACGTCTGCCTTGTTGGAGAGAAGACGCATCAATGTCATCACCTTACGACGAGACTCTCCGATGTTTCTAAGCATCAGGGAGAAGTTGACCAGTTGCGCGTCCAAAACGGAAGCCTCGATGGCATCGGCCTCGTACTCGATGGCGGTGATCACCGGAGCGAAGCCATCGGTGATGTCATCGATCATGGCGTAACCAATCCAGTCAGCGCTAACGTCCACGTACTCACGCAATTGACGCACTCTTCTTCTGACGTTGGCGGGGTGCAGAATAGGAGAGAAGTGGAAGGTGAGAATTCCGTCCCGGAACACCACAATGTACACATTGATTGGCTCCAAGTAGTCCTCGGACTCCTTGTCGGGCTCGAAGGTGTGGAAACAGACAAAGTAGTAGTTGCGGAACAACTCCACCTTTTCTCTTGTTTCTTGCATACGAATATCTTCGGCGGTCAACGGATGGATACCGAAAGCCTTCGCCAACACCTTCATTTCGGCGTCGGTGGGGCAAATGCAGTCCAACCACCACGTAGACTCACCGTTGTGGAACAACTCGCTGACGCTCTTGCCTTCTTCGACGAGCCCAGCGAGATCCGGAGAATGGACAGTTTCTTCGTTGTCCGAGTGGAAGAACGAGAAACGGTCGGGCAACTCCAACTCACCGTTGTTGATACGGGTGCCGCCAAACTTGACGTTTTCTGGCTGCTTGTCCGACACGTTCTTCTCGTACAAGTAAGCTTCCGCGGAGGAGTCCGAGGGCTTGCTGTCTTGCATCTCCAAGTCCACCTCCTTGTGGCGGCCCCTGAAGTTGTGCAACACGCGCTTGGTCTTTTGGAAGAAGTTCTCGTGGTGGTCTTCGTCGTCGTCGAAACCATCGCCGTGGTGGTTGCGACCAGACTTGTACGACTTGTTGTCGTTGATGATCACCTGCACAGGATAGGAGTAGCCGCTGTCCTCCTTCTTCAAAAGCGACTTGTCCAGCTTCTCCTCCTCGATGAAGGCTTCGATCTCGCTGAAATCGATACCGTTGATTCTCACGTGCTCCATAGGGAAACACACATCCTCCTCGGTCTCCTGGGAGGAACGAGAAGCGTGAGAGTCGGCCTCCAGGTCAACCGAGGATCTAGAGGCACGGCGCTCCCTTCTGGAGTTGTAGTTGGCACCAGCGTTGGCCTCAATGGTGAAGGCCGAGTCGTTGGTCTTCATCTTCAGCAAACGCAGCATGTCTGGAACGTGAAGACGGGCGTTCTTGCCCTTGTTCTTCAAGGACTTGCGCACATCCTCGGCAACTTCAGTGGCGGACATGGCTCTGGAGTTTTTCCGGTACCTGGGCACCTCGGCCTGAGCACGCTTGTGGTGCTCGTGAGAGGAAAGTGGCAGTCCATCGTCTGGGGGAGGGAGACGTTCCCTTTGGTGTCTGTGATCGTTCAAGCCCTCGTCTGCGGCCTGGTTGGGCGAGATGCGAGGGAGAGGGATCGAGTACTCGGAGTCAGACATTTTAGCTTGGTTAGAGGGTGAATTGGATAAAATCAGAATCCAATAACTTGACGAAACTAACTTCGCGAATTAATAGTAGTAATCGGTTTTATTCTAAAACCAATCCTCGGAGACCAAGGAGGTGTGTTCCGAGTAGGGAAGCAGCTTTGCTACGTAGAAGTCCTGGAGGGAGGACTAATAAGTGGAAAAAGTAGTGGACTGCAACGCGGCAAGCACACTATGGACTATCCACAGGGGCGTATAGCAAGTGAAGATTCTTTCAAAAAGACTTGAAAGAACGGAAACAATTTTGTCCAGAGACTCGCAAGAAGTCTCTCTATGTATTTGAATAACTTGTCAAGTACGTCGTGCTTCTTTTATGGGAACAGCGCCAGGGTTGTTACCATAGTTGGAGGAATTTTCCGATCTGAGATGATTATTTCTTAAGCCCGTGTTTCTTGGAGGGACCACCAAGAAAATGTCGTCTGGAGAAAAGCTGGGGAAGGGAAAAATTCGGTGGTTTTCAAACTCCAGAGGGCGATGGGGTGCGGTTTTATGTGACTGACCTTAAGGTTCATCACGCAGCTTGTAGCCTCAGGCGAAAAAAAGCGCATCTGTGTGCAGGTGCAATGAATGGGTTCGACCAGGCGATGAGATGACCGCAGCGCGGCTCTGGTTGGAGGGATATGGGATCTGAGCGCACGTTAGGCGAAGATGATCGCATTTACGAGAAGGGCCATGCAAGCGTGATTTTCCCAGTGTTTTTTCTTTTTTATCCCGCAACTGGCACCCTGTGGGTCCTCCATTTGTCCATCGTTCGCCGCCACGGGTGCACGCTGACACGCACGTGAGGGGCAACTATTGCACTCTAATTGCCGGCGAGGAAATTCGAGAACACACATAGACTACTGTGCGGCAGGGTTTGCGTTTTCCAAGAGAAAATCACGGATCAACTCGTTGTCGCCAGACCTTTCATCTCCGACTTTTCTTGCCCCTAAAAGCTTGTGAACGAGGCTGCGAAGTTATCTCCTACTCGCCAGGCTGCCATGAGGTGTCCATGCACACCGCAAGCCCCAGCGCAGTGTTTTACCCGCTTTTTGCAGGTAATATATAACGCAGGCACTGCACCTGGGACGCGCATCCGGCGTATAGACATTTGACACCTCATCGGGCTTCTATGCTTTGAAGCCGTGTGGGTTTCGTAAAAACGGCGGCTTTCCATTTGCCCAGAATCCAGTCGCTGAGTGGTTTTGCGGAGGTTGTGTATATCGGAGTATCAGAGTTTTAGAATAATCGCTCGGTTTGGTCTCGAAGGTCATCGGTCGATAGGGCGTACATGCCGTCTTACAGGGACTGTTTATGTCATCTCGGCTATCATAATCAACTGAGCATGGTACGCGTTCTCGGTAGATTTGGGGCACTTAATTAATGGAAGTCAATATACTCATTACGTAACTTGAGACAAGCTTCTTAGTGCATATGCGCATATGTTTCTGAAACAAACATGCTATATTTGGAGACTTGAGTAGAGGTGGATTGCAGGGAGTGACATCAATCAAAGTGAGCGAGAATACTGAAAGTGGTCAATCAAAGTGAGCCTGAACATTCAAAGTTATAAAAAATGTGCCAACACCTACAAATGACTCAAGTACAAATGTAATTACAAGTAATTCTAGTTAACATATAGTCACAGTTCATTAACATTATTTATTCTATTACACGGCCGAAAGCGCCCCATCCAATAACATCTCACATATCTATACCCAGTCAACAGGATTCTTCAACACTTGCAAAAGCTTGTCCTCATCCGAGCCGGGCTCAGGGTGGTGGTCGTACACCCAGCTGGCGGTCGAAGGGAGAGACATCAAAATACTCTCAACTCTAGAGCCGGGGGTCAGCAAACCGAATTGAGTGCCTCTGTCCAAGACCAAGTTGAACTCGACGTAACGGCCTCTTCTGATCTGCTGCCATTGTTTCTGCTCGGGAGTGAATTCGGCGTCCTTATGCTTCACAACCAATGGGACGTACGCAGGAATGAAGGCGTCGAAACAAGACTCGACAATCTTCAAGATCTCGTTTGGATCCTTGGTGTCAAAGTCGTCGAAGAAAATACCACCAATGCCTCTTGTTTCGTTTCTGTGCTTGATCAAGAAGTACTCGTCACACCACTTCTTCCATTTGGGGTACAACTCGGGGTCGAACTTGTCCAAGGCGTCTTTGTGCTGTTGATGGAAATGCTTAGCATCCTCCTCGTACAAGTAGGAGGGCGTCAAGTCGGCGCCTCCTCCGAACCACCACGTAGACAACTCTTTCGTCACTGGGTCGACGGTTTCGAAATATCTATAGTTCAAATGGGTAGTTGGCGCGTGCGGGTTATGAGGGTGGATCACCATCGACAAGCCACAGGCGAAGAAATCAACGGACCCGTCGGAAGAGGCAGACAAGTTCTTGTGGTCGACTCTCATTCTCTGGATGGCTTGAGGTGGCAAGTTTCCGTGGACAACCGAGATGTTGACACCACCCTTCTCGAACGTGGTTCCGTTTTGGATGACCATGGATTGGCCACCTCCGCCATTGTTTCCTCTCTCCCAGCAGTCTGTGTGGAAGGTGACGGTGTCGACAGCGGCGAGAGCATCGGTGATCTCTTTCTGCTTCAATCTGACGAGAGCCTCCATTCTCTCGCGCATAGGGCGCGACGTGTCGTGAATAATACTCATTGAGGGGGACTTGATGATCTAAAATGGAACTTTGGTTCTTAGACGGTGCTAGGGAAAGTAAGGGTTTAAGGGCCTGGGGATTTTTCAGACGGTGTATAAGCTCAAACGTGGGGGAAACGGTTCGGCTAGGTGCGAGCGAGGGAATCAGGAAAATTTTTCTAGAAATGAAGATTTCCGTTTTCAGAGTAAATCCGCGAAGTTGACTGTTTTTGCGTTGGTGTACACCGAGAACTGGGTGGTATTTATGTTCCTGATTATCAATCAAGTCGTCCCAGACCGCCTGCACGCAGTGGAGGTGGTATGATTTATGGGCGTCAAGTCGTATAGCCACCCCGTACTGATTTTTGTGTATTACGCCGTTTGGGGTATTTGCATATTGATCGGAGCCAATGTATACGCATGCATTTGTAAGTGAATAACTTTGGGTTGGCTGCAGACGATACGGTGACTGGTGGCTCCGAGTGGCTGCAAAATCACTAGCTTCAGGGGGCTAATCGTCAATTAAGCGGTAAAATATTTAAATTTTGAGTTTGGTGAGGACATCTTAGTCGAGTGAAAAAACTAAGTGAAAATTTTAATGATACTGATAGCGTTGTCGGTTGGGCCGCTTTGGCGCTTTGAAAGCATGCCTACTCGTCCATACCGGATATGCACCACCGAATACGTTGTTTCAGAATCCATCTATTCATTTTATTTAGAAACATATGGATTCTACGGCTCTCGTTTAGCGTGGTAATATATAGGCATGCAATTACGTAGTTCACGTCAATACGACGAGATTAGAAGTAATCAAAAGTAAAGCTTTTAAACGACCAGTATCGTCTTTGCAAACAGCAGAAGGTCAGCCTAGGTCTATAACAACATCAGGAGTCTTCAGGTGTGTCCGTATGTATTGTGCATTGTCCCCATCCAGACCGTCGCACCTCTCCACAGCTTCCTCGTAATTGGCAGAAACGCCACTTGAGATGTGACGCGCAATGAGCCTGTCACGAACCAATTGCGGGTCTGTGTCAACGAACCAAAACTCGTCACTGGCAGCCGAAATGTTACTCCAAGGCGCCTCTTTCAAGCCTACGTAATTACCTTCGACAAACACCACCTGGACGTCCGCGTCAATGGTGATATCGTTTTCTACAGGATCCTTCAAGCTATGATCAAACAGGGGAGCGTGCACAGGGACATTTTTGTGCAACAGTTCTACAGCAGATAAGAAGCGGTCGCCGTCAAAGGTGAAAGGAGCACCTCTACGACGAAAGGCCTCTTCCGGATTAGGAAATTTCGCCAATTCGGACCTATAAAAATGGAACCCGTCCTGCGGCAACAGTTTCGCGCTGATTTTTTCTCGGCTCAACAACTCAACCATACGTCCCACCAAGGTAGATTTCCCTGCACCAGGAACTCCAGCCACGGCTATCACCGCTCTGTCCTTCGACGCTAGAATTGACTCAATCCGGCCAATTAGCTCCTCGGCTTGTGTGCAATGAATGGGCTTAGTGCTGCCCAGTGGCATTGTGTAGATGTTGGTGGAAAGAACTACGTATGTGTATTTTCAGAGGCTGCCCCCACATTCACTATATATATGAGCGATATGGCGGATGTGTGGAGACACGCGCCCGATGCGGACGAGATTCGCAAATCCGCGCTTTCTGCTAACATCTCCGATTTTGATTCGGAAAAATTAAATTACTTGGTGCGGCGCTTCGGGGAGTTATTCGCATCTCCTCAGTCGAACTTGACGTTTAGGGTAACCGATCCGGACATGGAAATTCGGCTGGAAATCTCAGAGAACTTGACGTGGACGTTTTTGTTGACCAAGTGTCTGGATTTGCAAAAGTCCCGATTTTTTCGCGATTTTTGTCTCCTGAGTATCAAGGCGTACTCATTTCTACAGCACAAGGCTGCAAAACTCGAGGACGTGATACACATACAACAGAAGTATGCACTATACTTGGAGGAGAACTACAAAACAGTCAATGGAACTGAGCTCATGGATAAGTACAAACGTCAACATCCAGAGGATGCAAAGCTATTACTGGACTTTGACAAGGAACAATTTGACTCCGTTTGTAGAAACGAGTACAAGTCCCTGCCGCTGAGCTCCAACAACACATGGTCTAGAATCAAATCTACACTACAAGATAACTCGTGGATGCAAGATGATATAAGTCTAATGCAGGATGACATGGATATTAAAGTAAAGAAGGAGAAGTATGCAAGTCTTGACGGGGTCAGCGCTCCTATGCCAATCGGTGCTATTAACCTCAAAAGACCTAAACTAGAGGAAAGTGAGGATGAGCCAAGAAAAAAAGTCAAGAGAGAGGATTCAATGCATCTCCCGTCGTCTCCTACCAAACCGCGGTCATCATCGCCAATCCGGCTGGATGGATCCTCGCCCAGACGTCGCCGGATCGGGAGGATCGGAAGAAAGTAGCACAGACTTCAATATAATAAGTAAAGAGTGACAAATAGAGTAATTATTTAAAAGTTGGCGAGTTGATCCCAGCGCTTCTTCAACAAGTGCAATGCTTCAATTTGATCCGGCGTCATAAGTTTTTCGTACAGTAGATGTAGAATTTGATACCAAAAATCAATGAACTTGCGTAGCTGGTCGGCGTTTTCCGGCGCCTCAAACATGATCGGCTCTCTGACATTAGCAACCGTCACATACGGACGACAGCCGGGGAGAAGGTATTTGAACACTTGCCTCCAGAAACGTGTGAGTGTTTTTGCTGCCATATAAAATGTAGTGATAGCAGCTTCATTATAGTCCGGTATTAGTGACCTGTCGTCACCATACGCCTGAGAAATCGCTCTTTTTACCATTGAAATGACCAACTGCTTGATTTCTTTGTGGACGGTGATGCAAGCGACGGCTGGGTCAAGCAAAGACGAAGAAGACGGAGATAAGTTCTGACCAGGAGGTAGCCTTGATGCTGCCATATCCACTTCAATCAAATCGTGAGC
The DNA here is from genome assembly GCA_030563905.1 of Australozyma succicola. Taxonomy (NCBI): domain Eukaryota; kingdom Fungi; phylum Ascomycota; class Pichiomycetes; order Serinales; family Metschnikowiaceae; genus Australozyma; species Australozyma succicola. The sequence goes on along the minus strand of JAJMKM010000001.1, from coordinate 1,224,366 downwards.
CACGCCGTTACTTGAGTCTAGATTATCGTTTGGACGCTCTTCTGAGTCTACTTCAATGGCGTCAGCCGCAGTGGCGCTCTCGGAAGCACCAAATCGTGTGCCATACTCTACATGGATGGCCTCTGCTATCTTATCGGCGCTCATCCCCTCTCTGTATGAGACTGTAGGAACCGAGCTGGAGAGAGCCTTTGCACACAAATTCTTATCGTTTGACAAAAGAACGGTCAACGCTTCAGGAAAGTTTCTACGGAAGTATATGCAACAGTCTAGAATTGCTTCGTCTTTGACTAGGATGGGGTCGATTTTCTCGTGCGCCGCCTGTCCCCTTACAGTGAGCACGCCCTCGGCGAGACAGAAGTAGATCCAGTCAATGGCCTGTCTTGCCAATTGGCCAATCGTGTACTTGCCCGAGCCTACTCGGGTCTCTACTTTCCGTGAGTTCTTGAGCCCGTCTAGTTCGTAGACCACCTCATATGGGATTATGATAATCTGCAGATACTGGGCGCAAATTTCCATGAGCAAAAATAAAATGTCTAAGTGCGAAAGAACAAAATTGGTATCTACGACTAAATACTGCTGAGCTTGTGTGGGCTCCAGATAGGGGTGCACGGCGTTGTCTGGAACATAATTTAGATGCCGTGCGTGATGCTCATAAACGAACTGAGGGCTGTGCGCTTTGTTATGTTTCCAGTGCTGCCGAAGCATCTCATCATCGCTGGGACCATCATTGTCTAGAGTTGGCGTGTTAGGCAGCGCAAGACGCACCTTGTATGTGGCAGGGCCAGCTTTTCGTTGGTAGGCTCCTGTTGTGATCGTGCGGTGTTGGTCCCGGATAGATAGTCCCTCACGTGAGTATTTCGATGGGAGAGACATCTAGAACATTTACGAGGGGTTATTGAGAACGGTGACGGGTGTAATTGGGAATGTGGAGTGGAATGTGGAGTTTCAAACTGCATACAAGCAAATGTGAAACACAAACAAACAAGAAAAAAGTTCGCCTGAATATTCGCAAACTTTTGGCGGGTAATTATTTTCGTTAACTATTTTTCCGTTCTCTGGGCTCTGGGACTCAAATAACCCGTTACATAGCTATGATGCATTGACCTACACAGTCTAAAGAACTAAGCTCAATTCATGCTAGATTACTGCATACCAGTATACAGTTGACTATATAAGCCCCAAAAAGAATTCAAATACGCTCACCCCAAGACTGAGAAACATTATCACTATAATCATCATGGTGATTCTCTTCGTGCTTGACTCGTTGATGCTGTCGCTGATGATATTCAGAAACTCCAAAAACACTTTACATCGATCGTTAAGCACCTGCACGCGCTGCTCCATCTCTAGGTACTCCCGCACGGCATTGTACAAAGGATGCAACGCGGGCTCGATGTACCAGAAGAAAGCGGGCGTGTCTAGAATGGAGCTGGAGAGATTGACATCGACACGAAGCTTGAACAACTTACCGGATTTTTTCAAAAGCTGTTGTCGCTTCAATCCGAGGCGGCCGGTCAACGCCAATTTCTTCGGAAGCTTCGAGATCAGCTGCAAGCTGTGCACCATGCGGCTTTCGAACAAACACAATTTGGTCAGCTGTGCGATTGCGTACGACATGGTCAATTTGATCAAGTGGTCGCCGCTTCGCAACGTGATCATGTCGTTATAAATCCGGGGGCGGTGGATCTGTGAGTCGTACTCAAAATGAAACTCCTCTGTCTCGATATCCTGCTCACTGATGGCATTGGTGATGAACGGCTCCGGGATTTCTGACGCGAAGGCCAAGTCGGCCAAGATGTTCTTTTCGTGTGTCTCGGAGAGATTCCAAAAGACAACTATTCCGTACTGGAGCACAAACATCTCGGCGTGGTGTTTAAGGAGTTCCGAGGGGTCTTCCAGCAGGCTCTTGGGCTGCTCCTTCGCGGAGCTTTCAGCGGCCGAGCCGTGCGGATCCATCCGGTGGCCGCTTTCAGCGCTATCGGCGCTCGGTCCCTTGGTGTTTGGGTGTTGTTGTTCACTGGCGCCAATCACCTCCAGGTTCTCTTCGGAGCTACTTTCGCTGACAGAAACGTCCATGGGCGGCGCGAAGAACTGCGGCTCGGACGGGTCGAACGGACCGTTATTGTCGGCGGCGCCATTTTCTGGGTCCATCGAGTAGTTGTTAGCATCCTCGGGCGTTTCTACTCCAGAGTAGTACTCGTACAAGTGATCCGTCTGTTCACTCTTATTGATCATTTTCTCCACGAGTTGCTTGTTAACTAGCGATTTGGCCGTATCGTTGGATTTTACTCGGAATCCCTCCGTTCCTGGAAGTAACGGGAGTGTGTAAGGTACATAGAGTGCTTCGTCGTATAGCCTAGGTTTTACATTGTGCACCTTAGTTAGGAAGTCCATTAACACAGGCAACTTGAATTCCTCGCAGATGTAGTATGCGGTGACTCTACTGAACTCCTTGGCTCGGGTCTCCTTCGGCATGAGCTCCGCTCTGCTTCTTTGGAGCTGAAACTGTAGATCCGTCAGCCGCGCATCTTGTGCCGCTTGCAGAACGTCCACACGGGGCAATTGAGGCCCCGTGTAATGGTCCGGTATGAGCACTAGTCGCTGCGACGTCTTGGACGTTCTCGTCGGAAGGTTCTGCGTGAGTTTGGGAATGCTACGGATGTTCTTTCGCCGAGCGTCGCTCTCCAACGGGGGAACCCCCTCGGGAGGCGATCGACTGCGTTGGGGCGGTGAGTATGGATTGGACGGAGGCAGGAGCGGGAATCGGCTCTGGCCAGACGGAATGTCGCTCAGATAACTGAGGAGCTTATCCACCGAGATATCAGTATACTTGTTGGCGCGGGCAGCAAACCGGCGATGCAATGCGGAGGAGGAGCGGGAGCGAGGCAGCTGGGGGGCCTGGTTCGTAGAGGAGCTTCCAGAGGCGCTGTTGTGTTTTTGTTGTTGCAGCTGCTGTTGCTGCTGGAGCTGTTGGAGCTGTTGTTTGCGGAAGTTTTGGCCTGCAAAGGGCGCACGCGTACCCTTGACATTATTCAGACGCGAGTCTGTGACAAGAATTGACGGCGACCGCTTGGCCGTAGGTCGCAGAGACGTGGTGGGGTCGCCGGACATGTGGGTGGTGGTGGTGTAGATGGAGCAGAGATGGACCTGGATGGTGTGCGCAGTGAAGATGCGAGGGAGCGAGGTAAATTGGCTGCAAAAGAGATACATGGGGCCGAAATACAAGACGCAGCGCGGGTTATTGTTGGAGTGTTTTGTTTCGATTTTTGTATTGGCAATGTAATGGTCACTGTGATTTGACCCTTTTTTAAATTTTTTTGGTGGTCGTGGTTTTTGGAACTCAAGCGCATAACTTTGTGTGGGAGACTAATGTTTGGCAATACATGCTTAGAAGGCAATGATTGGCGAATTAATCATTTTGTGCTGCACAAATACTGAACTGGTCTTTTGGAGTACGAAATCTTTCATCTGCTGCAATTGCGTGGTTGTGCTCTCAATACTGGAGGCTGTTTAGTTTTAGTTTCACGTTGCATCCACATCTAGCAACCGTTTTCCAGCATCCTCACAAAGAAAAGAATTTATCATCGGCTGCATCCGTTACTGGTCCTTTCAATTACCACCATAAGTTCATACTCACAGCTTGCTTCACGATCCCAAGTCACATGCACTCAAACAGAAAATTACACTCTATCTTTAAAATAAAAATGTCGCCGATATTCTCAATTCAAAAAGAAGCCTAAAAAATTTCGGTTCTTCGCTCGCCTCCCCACCACCCACATACCTTCCGATGAGATCAACCTACTCACTCTTATCATGAGCATCACGTGAACTGACCCCATTGTTGAGATGTACTGATGTACAGAGTGTCGAGATGTACTGATGAACAGAAGATATACATCTTGGGAGGGGATTTAAGCTATCAGGCTTTCTATTAAATTATCCACTTTAGGATAAAAGGATAAAATAAGTTTTATTATATTACTCATCTAAGTAATTTGAGAAGCATTACTTAAATATGTGACCTAAGTAAGTTGTCATGTGAAAGACGACTTACTGAATATAAAAGGGAGTAAATAATGCTGTTATATAGAAAATATACAACGATTATATAGATAAATCCTATATTATGGAGCTTGACCCTATTCCTATTCTTCAAGCGAAACAAGAATATGATCTGGATATGAGAGGCCGTATCCAGTCCTGCACGAAACACCCATGTTTCGCCGAAATTTATTCATTCCCGCTCTCCTCACCATTCTAGTCGCCATTGCCCTTCGAAATTTCTTCCCGAGACTCCCGAAATCCGCCATGTCTCATCCGTATGCCAAGGAATTGCAGGTGGCCACGTTGGCTGTCAAGAGAGCGTCCGTGCTCACCAAGAAATTGAGCGATTCTATCGCCGAAACTTCCAGATCGGGGACCCAAATCAAAGACGACAAGTCTCCGGTCACTGTGGGTGACTATGCCTCGCAGGCAATCATCAACAAGGCCATCAAAATCAACTTCCCATCCGACAATATCGTCGGTGAGGAGGACTCCGCGTCTTTAAAGGAATCCAATGAAGAAGCGGCCCAATTGACCTCCAGGATTATGGAGATCATTTCCGATGTTCAGAGCAAAACCGCTTCTTCTTCTGCTGTTCTCGGATCTCTTTCCACCGAGGATGAGGTCTTTGAGAGCATTGATTTGGGTAACTACGAGGGTGGCTCCTCTGGCCGGTTCTGGGCATTAGACCCAATTGACGGCACCAAAGGATTCTTGAGAGGCGACCAATTTGCCGTTTGCTTGGCGCTAATCGAAGACGGCAAGGTCGTGTTGGGTGTCATTGGATGCCCCAACTTGGCTGAAAACATTGTCTCCAACGAGGAACAAACTGGTGTGAAGGGTGGCCTTTTCTCCGCCGTCAAGGGTCTCGGTGCTTACTACACTCCGTTGTTCACCACGGAAGAGTTTGTTCCATTGGAAAAACAGCAAAAGATTCACATGACTGGCGCTACAGACCCTTCAGAGTTGAAGGTCGTCGAGGGCGTCGAGAAGGGCCATTCTTCGCATTCTACACAGAGTATGATCAAAGCCAAGTTGGGTTTCGCCGAGGAGACTGTTGCAGGCCAGACCGTCAACTTGGACTCCCAAGTGAAGTACTGTGTATTAGCCAAGGGCCAGGCGGACATTTACTTGCGTTTGCCCATCAACGATAAATACAGGGAGAAGATCTGGGACCACGCTGCAGGCAACATCTTATTGTATGAGAGTGGCGGACTGGTTGGAGACATTCATGGCACGCCCTTGGATTTCGGAAAAGGCCGTCTTCTTGACTCGCAGGGTGTGATTGCCGCCAACAAAAATGTTTTCGACAAGGTAATTTCCGCCGTCGGAGCTGTTCTTCTGGCCAAGAACTAGTTATGTTTATAGTATTGGAGGTATGTAATATAGAACTCTTAAAGCGATAGAGTAGGCGTCTTTTATCCAGTCTTTGTCTTCTCGGTTCATTGCGCTCTGTAATATTAATGACATTTCTTTAGGTGACTATTGTCTCTACGTCCTTAAACTCTCTTTTCTGCAACTTTTAAAGCTATTCACTGAGTACATCTTACCCTCGATCCTTCCCAGGGTAGATCTATCCACTAGGTCTATATACATTTTTACTCGGTGACTTTAACCACATGATAGTTTTGCTTGCCCACTCTCACAAGCAACAACTCCCCATCGACCAAATGGTTGTCTTTGTCGAAAAGAACTACATCGTCCTGGTCAATGAATTGGTCCCTATCCAATCCCAAATAAATACCGCCCGCGCGGATCATGTTCTTCGTCTCTGTCTTAGACTTTCCGAGAACTTTGGCCAAAAGGGTGCTCATCTTCACGTCGCTGGCATCCTTGAAGGAAGAAAGACTGATTTCCTTAAGAATGCCCGAATTCTTGAACTTCAGAAGAATCTTTTGGGCGGTCAAGTCGTCATCAAAGGGCTGGTCGGGCGTAGGAAACAAGAAACTGGTGATGTACGCCATCTCGTCACCCACACCGGGACCATGGACCAAATCGACAACCTCACGGGCCAAAACCCGCTGAGCAATGCGAAGCCCAGGATCACTTTCGTGCTTCGGAAGTATATGGCCCTCGATTGACTCCATTGGAAGAAGCGTGAACATCTTCAAGAGCTTGCCTACCATTTCATCCTCGACGTTGATGAAGAACTGGTACAATTGGTATGGGAAAGTCATTGTCTTACTTATGAAGACCGCATTTCCGGCGGACTTTCCAAACTTTTCTCCGTTTGGAGTAGTAAGAAGTGGGACAGTCAAGCCAAAAGCGGGAACTTCCTTTTTGTTTTTGGCCAAACCACCAAACTTCTTCTGTGCTCTGGAGATCAAATCTATTCCCGCCGTGATGTTGCCCCATTGGTCATTCCCGCCGACTTGGACGCTCACATTGTGTTCCTTGATGAGGTGCCAGAAATCATACGCCTGCAAGATTTGGTACGAGAACTCGTTGTAACCAATTCCTTGTTGAGACTCCATCCGGGACAGGATCGAGTCTCTCGCGAGCATCTGGGTCACACGGATAAGCAGACCGAACGAGGCCAAAAAATCCAAGAACTTGATCGACTTCCACCAGTCGGCGTTATTTACAGTTTTCACGCTTTCTTGTAGAGTGGAGAGGTCTTGGGTTCCAGGGACATTTCTGGACTTTGCGTACTCAAAACCGTTTTTGAAAAAGTTCTCTAATTGACTACGGATGTTGTTTACGTTATCTTCTCTCTCTCTTTGCTCCATCTCGGACCGTTCGGTGGCCCTTCCGCTGGGGTCTCCGATGGCACCGGTTGCACCTCCCACCAAGCCAACGACTCCATGTCCGCGAAGGGCAAAATGAAGGGCAACCATGAGAGGAAGCAAATTACCTAAGTGGAGAGATTTGGCCGTGGGATCAGCGCCACAGTACAAGCTGAGCTTGGGCTGGCCAGCCTCAGTCATCTTGAACAAATTGTCGCTTGTGAGAGACTCTACCAAGTTTCTGTTTTGAAGGTAAGCCACCAATGATGTATTGTACTCGTTCGTGAAGATGGCATTGTCGTCGGTAAGTTGGCTGACGGTTGGAACAATTGAGATGGTCTCTGGAGGCGGACTAGCCGTAGGGACCTCGGAGTAGAGTCGGGAAAGTATGGAAACTCTAACAGAGACCCTCGATTGGGGTCTGACGTGTCCGAGTCTGGCAAGCCGAAGCATAACGAGTGGTTCTGGGGAACTTGGCTGATATGTGGAGAGATGTGGGCTGGTGCGTCTGTAGGCACACCTGACCACACAACGTATATGAACACAAATGCATTCTTGCTTTTAGCAAATTTGATAATTTGTTTTAAAATTGGTATACTGTGGGCAAAAAAATGTTTGTAGGTTGTATCTGTAAAGTGGTGGAGCAGGTGAACAGTTTGAGCTACACAATTGGATCTAACAGTTTCAACGAGACCATTTTAATGCTTTGTGAGATTTTGATCTAGCTGCAGCCATGAAACCTCTGGACGGTCAGAATACCTTCCTTGTTCAAGATCACAGGTCTCTGAACGTCAATAGCACGTTGTCCAAATGCAATCGCACACAAAAAAAAATGTGCTCGAAAAGAGCAAATTCTAATTGAGTTTAATTGTAATTTCTCAAGTTAATCTCCAAATTTGCCTGTTCTGGCTTGTGTCCTCACTTATCAGCACCATCTCATCAGCTCGCGATGCTCATCTCTCAGACCCACAAACACAATGTCCGAGCCGCTACAACACAATGGCGCCAGCCAGGACCTGAAAAAGAGAAAAAGAAAGAGACTGAAGAAGAATCAGCCACAAGAGGAGCCTGTGGTTGGCTCTGATGTTCGTGTCAACAGAACAAACAAGAAGCTCAAGTTTGACGATGATACCACTGAAGTTCCCGCTGTAGCCCCCGTGGACGTCCCAGAGAGTACAAAAAAAGAAGCCCAAGCATCCAAAGAAAAGCATTTTCATACCACATCGGAGTCTTTCACCTCTGAACTTTCTCCACAGCTCGAGTCCCCTACAGATCTGCTTGATCTACTCGATAGTGCAGCTGATCTGAGTCGTAACGGGACCGCACAGGAAGCCGCTGCCCAACTGAAAAAGCAGAAACCCAAAAAGAGGACAGAGCACGTCAAGAAGACATTCTACGAGAGTGACAATGACGATGATGAAGATGATGACTACGGAAGCTCCCAGTTCAAGTTGGGCGCCAATACCTCTAGAGCATCTCTACAGCTGCACGCGGAAAATTTACTCAAATCAAGAAAATCTCTCCCTATATATCTTCATAAGGACAAGATTGTCGATTATGTCACGCGTAATCAGGTGACTGTCATTATTGGTGAGACCGGTTCCGGTAAGTCTACACAGATCCCCCAATTCCTTGTCCCGCTCAACAAAAAGCGCGTAGCGGTCACACAGCCGCGTCGAGTGGCCGCCGCCTCCTTGGCTGCGAGAGTCAGTGAAGAATTCGGCTGTGTGCTCGGTGAGGATGTTGGATACCAAGTGCGTTTCTCCAATGTTACCTCCCCAAACACAAAGATCAACTACCTCACCGACGGTATGCTTATCAGAGAGTTGATGCTTGATCCTACCTTGTCTAAGTACACCACCATCATCATTGATGAGGCGCACGAGCGTACGGTGTTGACGGATCTTATACTTGGATTTTTGAAACAAATCATTCTTTCGAAGAAGCGTAAGGATCTCAAGGTGGTAGTCATGTCGGCTACTTTAAATGCAGAACTTTTCAGTCGTTTCTTCGACCACGCGCCCATCTTATTTGTGGAGGGAAAGATGTATCCGGTTTCTCGCCATTATCTAGGCGGCTCTTCGGAAGATATCGTGGACACCATGATAAGAGCCGTTGTGCAGGTGAATATGTCAGAACAGGAGGGAGATCTACTATGTTTCTTGCCTGGTCAGGAGGAAATTGACAACTGTGTAAATATACTCAATACCTTGGCGCCCGAGTTGCCCAAAGAGGCTCCGTTGATTGTTCCGCTCCCGCTTTACGCCGCCTTGTCTCCTGGAAAGCAGCTGAAAATTTTCGAGAAACTTTCTGGCCGCAAAAGAAAGGTCATTTTGGCCACAAACATCGCTGAAACATCCATCACAGTGAGCGGAGTCAAATATGTCATCGACTCCGGCTTGAGAAAAGTTAAGGTGTGGAAACACCAATTGGGCCTTTCCACGTTGCTCACAACGCCCATTTCTCAGGCATCTGCAAAACAGAGAGCTGGAAGAGCTGGAAGAGAGAGCGCTGGTAAGGTGTTCAGACTCTATTCAGAGAAGCTCTTTCTAAATAAACTCCCCAAGCAACAGGAATCTGAAATTCTAAGAAACGATGTTATTCTCCCAATTCTCACCTTGAAAAAGATGGGTGTCGACGATCTTCTAAACTGGACATGGCTAGAACACCCAGGCCGTGACAGTATCGTCAGTGCCCTTGGAACGCTATACTCATTGGGCGCTCTCAATGAGCAGGGGAAAGTGACACCCTTGGGTTATAAAATGGCGGTGATGCCATTGCCACCAGCTCTCTCCGCGGTTCTTATCGAAGGTTTCAACCGTGGAGTTGTTCAGGAGGTGATAGACATTGTGTCGTGTTTGTCTGTAGATAATCTTATTCTTAACGTTGGCGGAAATGGCGAGCTTCGTGACGAAGTGAACTTCAAGAGAAGACAGTATTGTCCTCTCGCAGCTAAGCTGGGAGACTTGATAGCATTGAAGGAGTATTTCGATCATTTCAAGAAAATGAACGACTCGAAAAACACCGCTGAGTTGAAAATGTGGTGCAAAGACCTCTTCTTCAGTTACAAAGGTTTTAAAAATGTTCTCAAGGTGAAACATCAATTGAGCGAATACTTAATGGCTACAATCAAACAAGACACGTCAATTTCGGAGCAAGAACGTGCGCTGCAATTGAAAAAGTTCCAGGCACAGATGGGAAGAAATGGCATTAGCGATGAGGAAGATGACGGCTTCAAGGAGTTGCTGCACCTGCTTAACATCGAACAGATTCTCAAATCATTCTTGAAGGGCTATGCTACAAACACTGCCATCGGAATGCCGGACCGCTCTTTCCGGACTTGTTCCACTGGCCAGCTCATCAGTATTCATCCATCCTCGAACCTCTTCGGGAAGGCCAACATCGATGCTGTCATGTATATCGAGTATGTTTACACGATGAAAGCTTATGGACGTAATTGTTCACAAATAGAATTGGCGTGGCTTCAAGAGGTAGCGCCAAATGTCTTGGGAGGTGTGAAGGAAAGCATCAATGATTAATAGCATAGAGTAATAAATTGCATTGTAATGGACCGCCGAAAGGCATGTAACCATGAAGTAGCCGATCCGAGCTATTCCTACAATGGGAGAAAAATGTCTAAGACTTATTATCCAAATACAATTTTTTCGTTTTGTAGCTTTCAATCTCCTCAAACTTTGGATCAGTTATAGATATGTTACCAGTTTTTCACCATACAACACAAGATACCACAATAACAAAAATTAACCACATAGACAAAGTTCAAGATATATCGCAGCATTTCCTGTCACTTTTTCTTTATTAGTATTTAACTATCAATTTCAAATTTTTCAATTCCCACTTTTCAATATTGTGTGCGGCTGTGCATCTCCACTGATGTTTTGCAATAGGTCCATCTTCCCCATACCAAATGGATCTAGAACCTATCCCCCTAATAATACCTTCCGATGAGTACAGCCATAGCCACAGCTACGGTGATGCAAAGGACTACTCTACAGAAAGCAACTTGGCCATCTACGGCTATGTGGTCCTTGCAATGACGTGGATACTCTTCCTGGTCACGGTCAACTCGATTTTCAGGTGCTGGCACTGGATCATCGAGCCATTGAGGATCAGCAACGAAACAGTTGGCCTCTATATATGGCTACATAACATGTTTGAGTCGCTCGACAATCTTGTCGTGAGTCTGTGGTGTATATATGTGGCTATATGGTGGTGGGCGCTACTTTCGTGGATAGGCCTCAAGTTGTTCCGACAATCTAAGGGCACACAGACCTAAGTGGTCATATTTAGCAAGTGTGTCGAGCGTCGCCTTGTCATGGTCTATATTCAAAGCGACGGATTTTGTCGGCGTCCTCCACGTCAATGCTGCGTGAAAATGTTAATATAATTCTGGTGGGATCGCACCCGTAGGTTATTTTTAGTCTTTCTAATTTCTTGTTGTTTTCAATTATTACAGTAGGCTACACTTGATAAGTATGATGTTTCTTACAAGGCGCCAAGGTTTCTACGACTTCAATAGCCCTAATCATCAATAAATTATACAACCAATCCTATTTTTTTCCATCTTCTCCACGTGATGCCGTCCACTCAGATGACCCACTTTGACGCCCTTTGGTAGTTTGTGTTGGAGCCTCTATGGACTCTGAGACAGGACTCTTTTGGTTGTTCAATGCCATCGACTCCTTTCCCTTCGGAACCAAATACCTATCGTAGAATTTTGTGAACGCTTCTGCGTCCGAACCTGTGCCGCTCCCTAATTTCTCCCATACCTTCTCCGCTAGTCTACCGTTCATTCTTCGTATTGCTAGGTCGATGGTTTTTTCATTAGCCACAGAGCTTTTGGGGATTTGTTTCTCGGGTTTTGTTATATACTTCAGCGAAAGATCTACTATGTAATCCTCACCAACTCCAATCACCCAACTCATCTTCTTTCCCCAATTCTCACAATACAAGGATGGCTCGTCCCAGGAATTTTCACAAGGGTCCAAATGAATCCAGCGCCCAAGCGATTGACTATAGTATTCGCACCAAACGTGGTCTTCGTAATTCCATATGTACCTTAACTGAGAGTCCGGGCCAAGGACGGACTTCAAAACCAATAGGAAGCAGTTCACCCATTCGCCACAACGGCCGGTGCGATATTCTAGCAAGGAAACCGGGTTGTTCATGCGTGGAAAATTCGCCTCCTTGTTGCAATCCCTACACTTATATCTCTCTACAATACTGATTAAATGTGGCCCAGGCGAAGGTAGGCGGCCGGCGCCAATGCTCTCCATGTTATCGCCGTCTAAGCCACATTGGGGGCAAGGCGGTTTGTTCATCCATTTAAAGAAATCGTTTTTGAAATATTGGAGCGTCTCAAGCACCAAGTGGTCCTCGTATCCGAGTTTCTTCCCGCCTCTTCTATCTACATCTTTGAGTCTGGCCTTGTTATCATCACTACTCTCACTCTCCCTTTTGTCCACACCAAGGTAAATCTTGGGCAAGTCAATTGTGTCGAGAGTGACTTCGATAGCCGTGGGGTCTTTGTAGAAAGACATGTGCTCGTAGTTGGACCATGCACTGGAGACGATTGGAGAGTCAAGGGCTGGAATTGGCAATTGCGACGAGCGCTTGGCGTTTCGAAGGCTAATTTTGGCATAAATATCACATAGCTGGGCTGCAGTCACTTCATTCATTCTCCAAAAACTGAAGGGTCGATTGTATGAGGTGAAACGTGAATTAAATTAGTGGGGTGCTTGAAAAAATAACGACAACTGCAGGACTCGAACCTGCGCGGGCAAAGCCCAAAAGATTTCTAATCTTTCTCCTTAACCACTCGGACAAGTTGCCTTGATATAATTTTGAAAGCATAGATGTGTTTATATACACTTAAACAAGTTTTAGTCTATAATTTTTTTAGCGAGCCTTTTAGATAATTTTAGATTGAATAAAGTTCAAGAGGAGTTTGAAAGGATAGCTGGCACGTGAAAAGAATGGGTACTTCTCGCAGATGCAAAAAGTCGATACAAAACGAATTTCAAAAAGAAAGACAGCACTCATTCTATTTCCTTTACTTAAAAGCTCTAATTGTCAGTAATTCTTTTCTACCTTGTTTTTGGTTTCTACACGTGACATTTATTTACAAATAGAGACCCAGCTATGTACCCTTCAGTACTCCGCTAATTCCTCTCTGACTGCCCAAAATGGCTAGAACCAACGGGAAAAGAAAGCCCGGTGTCAGCGGCTCCAAGCCAATTGCAAGTTCCAGCCCTCCAAAAACGGAACCTTACCTCAATACCCCCCTTTACAACCTTCTATGCGGCTTCAGACGAGCACAAGACCAGTGGGTCGCCCGTTACGTCACTATACTAACCGCCGTCGTGCTATGGAGCGCTGTTGGACTTGGGCTGTTTTCAGGAATGGGTGAAAAGCCAATCAATGGCGACTTTGAAGCGCAGCGCCATTGGATGGAGATCACCACCCATCTCCCGATCAAACAATGGTACTTCTATGATCTCCAATACTGGGGCTTGGATTATCCGCCATTGACCGCATACCACCTGTGGTTCTTCGGCCTTATTGGAAATTTCATTAATTCCTCCTGGTTTGCCCTAGACACGTCTAGAGGGATTGAGACCTCCCAGATTAAGACCTTCATGAGATTAAGTAGCATTGCCAGCGAGCTCGTGGTCTTTGTTCCCGCAGTGATGGGATTGTTGCACCAATTGGGTGCCCAGAAGAAGAATTTGACCCGTATGAACCACATTATTGTAATTGCACTCATTCTCTATCTGCCTGCGCTCGTACTCATAGACCACGGACACTTCCAGTACAATTCTGTCATGCTAGGGCTTTTCCTACTCTCCGTAGTCGACTTGATCAAGGGTAATCTCATGCTTGCGTCTGTTTGGTTTATGAGTTCCGTTCTTTTTAAGCAGATGGCGCTCTACTATAGTCCGTTCATATTTGTTTATATTCTCTCGTGTCTTTTCACGCCTCAGAAAACTTTGGGCGCCACTATTAAAAGCTTCAGCTTCGGCGGCTTGATTGCCGTCGGACTTACTGTCATTGTAGCCACCGTAGTCATGGTGTCTCCGTTCTTGCTAGCTGCGTCTAGTGTTTCCGAAGCGGCCACCTTGATCCAACAAATCTTGATTAGAATGTTCCCATTTGAGCGCGGATTGTTTGAAGACAAAGTAGCCAACTTCTGGTGCTCGACTAATCTTCTCATCAAGTACAGCCAGAGATTCACCCATGAACAACTCAAGATCCTTTCGTTGGTATTCACGGTTGGAGCTTTCACACCCCCGTGTTTGGCAATCTTTTGGAAAAGCATCAGGAGCCCAAAGCGGAACCCAGACCTTGTCATCTATGGGTTCAGCGCTGTATCGTGGGCCTTCTACTTGTTCCTGTTCCAGGTCCACGAAAAGACAGTTTTGGTTCCACTTGTGCCAACGCTCTTCCTCCTTCTTTCGACCGACCGCAGCGCCATTGCACACGTTCAATGGATCAACAATGTGAGTATTTTCAGTTTATTCCCGCTCCTTAAGAAGGACGGGCTTCAGTTGCAATATTGGGCCATGCTTCTTATGATTAATTGGCTCATGGGCGGCTTTTCGTTATCCAGAAAGAGTAATATGTTATGGCCCTTGGGCGCTAGTTTCCTTAACAAGATGGTCATTCTCGTTTCGTATATGGCCATTCCTATATATCATTTGGTCGAACACAATGTCGCGCCACCATCTCGCTACCCAGATCTTTGGGTCATCGGGAACACCACCTTTTCCTTCGCTTGTTTTAGTTGGTTCTATCTCTGGCTTATGTACAAAATATATCACCTTAAATAGGCGAGAGGTTTACGAATGGAGACCTCATTGAATGGCGAGAAGAAATAAAACTTAATTATGATGTACGTAAATTGTCGTTGATTGTTGACATAAAAAGATATGATGATACAAATACTATCTTACATCTTAAGCTACTGTATTAAATACTACCAAATAATAAATACAATGTATAGATGATTCCTAAAACCTACCTTTTATGCCGTTCATATAATAGCACTGTTTGTTGAATTGCAAGCGCCCGGAGTAACTAACACTTCCGAAGACCAACACAAATGTTTCCGCAAAATGCTGCAAGACTACTGAAGAAACCTTCTCCAGTCAGTGGGCAACATGCTTCACACGCTCCGAAACAGATGAAAAAGTCCATACAGAACTCCTGACACTCGTTTGAGTCTCTGTGATAGCCACTCTCCTCATCTCGGAATGTGGCTATTGTTTCTCTATCGGCAAGCAGCCGCGACATGTCCATCAGTGTAGCCTGAGGTTGCTCGACGATGGGCTCGTCAGAGGGTGTCAGAATAAGCTGTTTTGGCGCTGATGCAATAGATGAGGATGAGCTTTTAGACATTTTATATCAGGGGAATATGTGAAAATTGGAGCGCAAATTGGTTATGTTGTATAAATCGTTATGTGCTTGAAATGCTCTATTCTGAGTAGTATCCTTGTTATAGTTCAGAGTTCATGTATAATTTAGAAGGTATTTTTTTAAAACTGCCCAGTTTATTTTACAACGAGCAAATCGTCTCTATTTGCTTTGATCGAAGAGGGTAGCGAAGGTATGGGTATACTCGAAAGTTGATCAAAATAAAGACTTTCGGTAGACCTGTGGTTGCGAGGATGAGGATAAGACGAAAGAGCGATATCCACAGGCGTTATAAAAAAAAGTGCGATAGAATAGTTGAGTAGACCTGCGAGCGCACAGTTACCGCTTTTATAAGGTGAAGAAAGGCAACGAGAGAAGAAGTCCAGGTGCTAGAAGCGAAAATTCGAAAAGTTACCAAGATCGGTTGCAACGGTTGCCTGAGGCCTACGTGCCGGAACATGTGCCTGAAGGAAGGCATCGAGACTCAAACCCGCGAGTGCGACGGAAATCAATTCCCACCAAATTTAGAACTTCACTAGTGAGACGGGAAATCGACAGTAATTTACTTTGTTTTCTTTTATCGCTTTTGTGTATGTATCGATGAATGTTAGTGGCCGTGACGTCATCCCATCTCGGTTGTGGTCGCTTGTCGGCTCGGCATCAGACTTACTATTTCGATAGCGATAAGATAAAGTACATGTTGGGCCATGTGTTGAAGGAAAAAAGCGAGATACTGAGGTTTCTCAAGCTTTGCGTTGGAGATTTTTGTTCGATTTTTTTTTTTTAAGTTCTCTTTACGTTCGACCTTTCGATGTAGCTCCAGACTCTGTACACTGTAAATGCATGTTTGGATTAGCGCAGGCGTCAGCCGGCCGCATTGTCAATTCAAATTCGAAATTATTTTAAATACTACGATATGTTCCCTTTATTTTTATTCTTTTTTTCTTTTTTTGAGGCCGGCCGACTTGGTATGCTTTGTGGTCCTTCATCTTCAGAAATTATAAAAAGGAAGCAAAAAACTAAAAAAAAAATGGGGCATCAGCGTAGACCAAAAATTCGATTCTTATTTTAATCAGAATCAAATCAACCGTCATCTTCTGTCCACTTTGTTTCTATTGACCCCCACATTTCGGACTTGAGTCATCTGGCTGCAATTTGCCACCACTTATCAGAACAACCTCTTTATCCCCGAGCACCCGGTTCTGGAAGTCTCAAGAACATATCAAATCTCGAAGCCTTGACTGCTCTTTTGCCGTAGACCCCATCTTTGCCGCAATTTTAAACGCGGCTATGACGACAAACTCAAAGACAAGAACACACGTTTGCCCCTCTTCCTGATAGGAGGTAGCGAAGCCCACAGAAATTAGCATTTTTCGCGTTAAACCAAATATATAGGTGAATGACAGACAGCGACGCGTCTTGCACTGCCAAAGACGCCCTTTTTGACGACAAGCTTGCTCTTCTTGAGCTATATTACCCCAACTTTCTGAAAAGCTCTCTATCGGACCTCCTCGAAAGTTGTGGCTCAAACTTGGAGGATGTGCGGTCTCTCATTAGTGGCGCAGCTCCCAAAAAACGCATCGCTTTGACTCAAGGAAGCTTACTGGCTCCAAAGCGGAGCAAAACGGCAAGTGTTACTAATAATCGTGACAAACCGAAAGGCCATTTTAACTCTGCGTCTTCGAAATTGAGTCCCAGAGAGAAAGTTGTCCTCAACACTCCAGAGGACGTGGAGCGGTATCTAGCGCCATACGCGTCACTTCACCTCAATTTCCTTCCCTCAAAGGTAGCCAATCCGCTCCTCAAAGAGCTCATGGAATGCAGAGACACCTTCAAATATAATCAGTTCTACCTTTTTGGCAATCAGTGTGAGCTGAGTCACCTGGTGGGTATGTTTGCCAGACCGGAGGCGGAATACGCCAGATTGGTATATAATGGCTTAAAGCGCAGCAAGCCCGCGCCGTATACGGCTAGTATGGAAGATGCGTGCTGTATTCTCGAGAAGTTTTTGAATGAAGAGGTGATTCCTCACGAACCGCAGAGTCCATGGAATGTGCATGCTAGGACGGACCCGGTTCACAAAAAAAAAAAAAAAAAGCGGAAATTATCCAGTGTTGGCGCTTCAGGAAATCAAGAAAATTTGGCGAGCGAAAAGCTCGAGCTGAAGACAGAAACACTGGTATCCAGTTCTCCTTTGAGCGCAGAAACACTGGTCAGAAAAGCTGCTGACGAAGAACAAAGTAAAGACGACGCCAATGTTTGGACGAGTGATTTCTGTCTAGTTAATTGTTATGAAAAGCTCCATAATAACTTAGCATGGCATTCAGATCGGCTCTCTCACATAGGGCCTCTCAATTATGTCGCGTCCCTATCTTTAGGCGCTACTAGGGTATTCAGACTCCGGAGTAACCACGATAAAAATGCTCCGACGTTCCATATCCCGCTCCCTCACAACAGTGTATTACTCATGAAACCAGGGTGCCAGGAAGAGTTCCAGCATTGTGTGGAAAGCATGAGCAAGGCGATAGCGTTGCACGACGTTTCGGGGTCGCTTCGTTTTGGCTTGACGTCAAGGCACTATCCGCCATTTTTCATTGAGAATCTGCCGAAGTGCCGGTGTAACTTGGGGATGATCCTTCGGCGGTCATACAAAAACGTGGCTATACGAGGACAGTATTTCTGGGCATGCGAAAGCATTTATCAAAATAAGGATTGCGGTGATTTCCACTGGGCTGACTTCAATAATGTTTCCGGCCATTATATTGCCAAAGACCAATCGTGTATTTCCACTTGGATAGCTCCCGAGGACAAAGAGAAGTGGGCCTATGAGGAAGAAAAGAAACGATTAAATAAATAGGAACGAATTAATGAAATAATTTTTAAATAATATCGATTTATAGGTACCCCATGGAGTAGGAAATCATAGATGGTAATGGTGACGTATATAACAAACAAAGAATGCAAAAAGGCCAATTTTATACTGACGCTCTTTAGCAGTCAAGAATTGATTCAAAAATTGCTTCTCCGAAACTCGTAACCAATTTTTCCGTGGCCCTCCCACACCTGCCGCGGTCCCTCAACTCTATTACGCCCCCACCCATAGCCCTCAGCACAATGGGCTACTACTGCCAGAACTGCCTGGCTGCGATATCTCTAGATGAAACACTCCAAAAGCTCTCCAACCAACAGCTTCAATTGCTAGTCAATCGACTATCCAAGCCCGCGCCCCGCTGCTCGTTCCTGGCCCCAAAGTGTATCCCCAAAGATCGCCTAGACCTATATAACCAGGCCATTGCGCTGAGCCAGGCCGAGCCGGAGCTCAGGAAGGTGGCCCCGACAGGCGACCCTGGAAGTTACGATCTGCAGCGCTCCTTTGTTTACGTTCACGACGAGGATGCAGACGAGGCCCGTGACTCGGACGAAGATCCCGCTACACATCTCCCCAGTTCGAGCGAGGACGAGACCAATGTCGACGGAGAACAACTACCGGACTTTTCCAAAGTAAACTCGCTCAACCATGTTTTCCAAATTCTCCTGACAAACCAGGACGTGGGGCATCCTATGTGTAAGGAGTGCGCTAATCTACTCACGGAGAACTATAAATTGAAGTTTGACCACATGCAGCGCGAGAAAGAACAGTACGCTTCGTTTTTAAAGAAACTCAAAGATAGATCGCTGACGTCCGCGACCGCTGAGTCTGAATTAGACTCGAAACTAAATGAAGCCGAGCACGAACTACAAGAGCTTCAAAATTTGGAGCAGACAAAGTTGAAGGAGCTTGAGGACTTGGAAAATACTCACGCGGGGCTTTTAAAGGATATCGGCGAGCTTGATGCTCGACTCAAAGACCTTGAAGAAACCCAACTTAGCGAGTTGTTCCACGCGAAGAATACATTCAATTCCAACCTACGAATAGAACAGGGCCGTCTCAACCAAGCCAAGGCGCTCCACAAAAAACATCTCAACCAATTGGACCGCCTTAGAAGCTTCAATGTGTACAGTAAATTGTTTGAGATCCTGTTTGACGCTGGCGACGGATATGGCCGCATCAACGGGTGCCGCTTGGGCTATAAGGTTCCGTGGCCCGAGCTCAATGTATCTTTAGGTCACGTAGCGAGGCTCGTGCTGTTTTTAATGCAACGGTTAGGTGAACAGCCACATCCTTACTTGGTTGTCCCCATGGGACTGAAATCGTATATAGTCAAACAAGGCTCGGAACCAGAGGGAGGTACTGCTGCTTCGAGTGGAGAAGCCCCATTGAATGGTGGCACGGTTGACTCTGGATCCTCTTCTCGTGGCCGTCAAGGCGTAGTTCTCCCCTTGTTCTCCTCTAATGAGTTTACGTTAGGCAAGCTATTTAATTACAATTCAGCAGATGTGTCGATGCTCGCACTTCTCGATATTCTCGCCAAGTTTGAGCAAAATCTCATTCGTCGAGATGAAGAATTGGCCTTTCCATATGTCATCAATATGAGCAAGGGCACCATTGGTGGAAGGAGCATACGGCTTTCTTCAAACGGGCCTTGGACAGAAGCGTGCCGGTACCTCCTTACAGATTTGAACTGGATTCTCTCGTATGTGAGTGCTCAACCGGCCGACGACTGCTAGCTTTGATGCAGCGGGAAGTAAACTAACCCGATGGCATAGGTACTTAAATAATGGGATAATATCTATTAATGTATAATTTTCTAATTTTTTTCTTTTTCTTTTTTTTTTTGATGTCTCGTGTAAAATCCTGTTGTTTATCGTCTGAAGTCGGATCGAGTGTAGTGGAGGCCGGATTTGCAGCCGTTTTGCAGCAACTCGCGCACACTCAATTGATCACCACTCATATATTATAGCCCGCTCACAAGAAGATAACACTTTCGGGCGCAAAATTCGTCAGCAAAAATCACCAAATCCTATCCCCACTCTACTTAAACAAACCTCTTTGGCCAACTTGTTTCCGTTAAGTACGTATACTCGAAGATGTAATAAAACATAGGCAAGCCATCGAGCGAACCGAAATGCAGCGAAGATATTTCGCCGTAACGATTTCATTAGAAATACTTCAGTGAAGACCTTAATAGGAAATCCATTTGCAAGCACATGACTAACCCTAGAGGCATTCTGAAAGGCATCATGTTAAGAGCACCGGGCGGACGCTACGAAGC
Source organism: Australozyma succicola (assembly GCA_030563905.1). Lineage (NCBI taxonomy): Eukaryota > Fungi > Ascomycota > Pichiomycetes > Serinales > Metschnikowiaceae > Australozyma > Australozyma succicola. Next base: position 1,204,010 of record JAJMKM010000001.1, on the reverse strand, counting down.
GACATGTCTAAACAAACCTCTCAGTGCCGTAGAGGAAAGCCAGACTCTTTTGAGTGGCGACGAGCTGTCATTCGCATCGTCTAATCGGGTATGCAGACTCCCAAGCATAGGTTACAGCTTGTTGAAAGCCATTTCCTCCGCTGAGACTTCCGGACAGATCCTATCAAACCAGTCTTCTTTTGACACTGACATGCCGTATGGCCATAACGATCCCCGTAGAGGGGCGTTGGAAGCATTGAGCAGTCTGAGGATCGATTTGAGTTGTGACTGTTATCTTAGAAGCCATTTGGACAGGACGTTCTTCTCCAGAGGAAGCCCCACCGTCTTGCGCGGCTCGAGTTCTCAAGTCAATTTGGAGGAAAAGAAACATCTTTTCGATGAATCGTTTTGTGACTCTTCGTTGTTGGTCCCTTCCATCTATGGCTCGGCGGGTAGCGGCTTGACCAGCCGCGAAAAGTGCTTGTCTCGAGACAAGGCGAATGTTCAGAAAACCTTCTCTTTGCCTAGTTTTGACGCCTTTGCGTCTTCTGTGTCGCCTATGAAAAGAGCCACGTGCAACCCAACAGCCTTGGGGTTGCCCCCTTTGGCTGAAGTCTTAAACACAGAATTCTCGAACGAGAAGAGCACGTACCCTAACTACATCTCTTTAAAGCTTCCAGCTTTTCTCCATGACTACGCCACCGAACCCCGCTTGATGCTCCAGCGGTCTCCTCTTCCGCCTCGAAGTCCTGGCGCTCATTGTTTCATCTCTGAGGGTGTAAAAATGAATCACTTGAACGGTTTCAAACTGTACAGTAGAGCTAATGATCTGCTATTTTCAGTCTCTTCAAAAGGATCCTTGGATCTGGGCGTCTATGGAAGCTCATTGACATCGCAATTTAGTCGATACCCTCTTAAGCAGTCTTCTGCCAAGAGTCTTCGTGTTCTGAATTCAAGTGCTGACTCAGAGAAATCCGTTCAAGGTTCTGTAATCTCGTCAACCAAATTTTCCAACGCTCCAATTTGTGAAGTGCTTGGAATTGAGACCAAAGATCCTTTGGTTCCTAGATGTTTTCGCGGCTATGCCAGAGTTGACAAACTCCCGAGTATAAAGCTGGAACATTACCCCGTATTGAAGTCCACAAAGTTAGAAAAGAGCTCGTTCTCTCCAACTTCGAAAACTCCTAAAGCTTCAACACCCCATGGTGAAAGAGCGCCAACTCATTTGCAGCCGAAAATCTCGAAGCTGAACGGAAAGGCAGTTAAGAAAAGACTGAAAACAGTCCAAGCAAGAAAACCAGATTACTTTAAATCCAAAGGAAGCTGCATCGTCAAGTTTTATTTCACGCGTCCCGAAACCAGGCAGCTCCTTCAATATGTCGAGTTGACTGTAGGACCGCCAAAGCCCCCAACTGTTGGCAGCCTCAAAAAGAGGTCAAACGCAATTGAAGTGGGTTCGTTTCAGGCCACTGCAGAAGAATTGGCAAACGCCAATACTAAGTTGGACAAGAAAGGTCCACGCCAGAAGTGGCAAGACACACCCGGATGTTGGACCTGTCGAGTGCGGCGCAAGTTGTGTCCACAAGACGCTGAGTTCTGCCGCGCATGTTATCGGTTGAAGCTTTCGTGTGATCGGTCAGCGACGAAGCCTTTCTACATGAAACAGAAGGATGCGCTCATGAAAGCGCGCCGGGCGATTCGGGAGATCACCGACGTCGGGCGGCGGGAGGCGCTTAAATCCTTCAATATGTCCAAAGCGAAAAAAGCAGCCAATTCTGTTTCTGGCAAAAGCAAGCCAGAAAGCTCGCGGTGACCCCTAGAGCTAAGCCAGGCCACGCGCATATAATTAAATAGCAATAACAACCGAATCTATAAAATCAAAAGCCTAGATGTTTTCGGAGGTCACAATACTTATCGCCTCCACCGCCAATCTTATCGCCTCCACCGCCAATCTTATCACCGCTCACTCCAGGCCTCATCTGATTTCGCCCTGCCCTCAGATGTCACTTTATGCATGTTAGGCCACGCATAGCGGCAGTATAGACGCGACTGCAGGCTTGGACAGATCTTAAATGTAAAGATAAGACGGCATTGAGCCTGGAAAACTTTACGAAATTACACACCAAAAAAGAAACCAGCTGAAAAAAGCAAAACCCCTCGTTTCTTCCAAACGACGCTTTTTCCGCGGAACCCGCAGCGCACCCGCCTGGATCAGCCTCGCTCAGTCCTGTCTAGTGAACCGCAGCACAAATTTCGCGACTTCTTGTCCCTCTTCACCCCCAAGCCGGTTGAAACTTCCTGACACAAAAGCCATCTTTGCGTACACGTTGCCCCACGTCGCTGTCGCCACAAGATCTAAAAGCACATATATTCCAGGATGAAGTTGGCAACTAGCAACTACGCCGCGGCGCTTGCTGCGTTCGCTGGGCTCGCTAGCGCGTTCTACTTGCCTGGCGTGGGTCCCACTGACTACGCTATAGGCGATCCGATCGAGTTGTACGTCAACCATTTGACCCCGTCCATGCACCACATGGCCACGTTCAAGACCTCCGGCGAATCGTCCAACACCATTTTCTCGTACGACTACTACTACCCCAAATTCAAGTTCTGCCAGCCTGAGAATGGCCCCCAGAAACAGCTGGAGTCGCTTGGCTCCATCATCTTCGGCGACCGTATCTTCAACTCGCCGTTCAAGCTCAACATGTTGGAGACAAAGCAGTGTGAAATCTTGTGCAAGACCTCCTACGATAAGGCCGAGGCCTCGTTTGTCAACAGAAACATCCGTGCCGGCTACACCTACAACTGGATTGTGGACGGGTTGCCTGCGGCCAGACACGTCCGCGAGAGAAGCACCAACACGGACTTCTTCAGCCCCGGCTTCCCTATCGGATACGTCGACCTTCTGAACGACCCCCACTTGTACAATCACTTCGTCATCCACCTCGAGGTCCACAAGAGAAAGGACGGCGTCTACCGCGTGGTGGGTTTCGTTGTGGAGGCCCACTCGCTCAAGAGAGACGACAAGGAGACGGAGGCCGAGAAGTTGTGTAACGTGGACTTGCCAGAGCTCACTTTGGTCAAGGACAGAAGAAACGAGGTTATCTACACGTACTCCACGTCTTTCCAAGAGTCCTCGACCGTGTGGGCTACCAGATGGGACAAGTACTTGCACGTGTACGACCCCAAGATCCAATGGGTGTCTTTAATCAACTTCACCTTGATTGTTGTCGTTTTGGGTGTGGTGATGTCCCACATCTTGTACAGCACCTTGAAGGGAGACATTACCAAGTACAACGAGGTCAACTTGGACGATGACGTAGCATTTGAGAGCGGCTGGAAGTTGGTCAACGGAGACGTGTTCAGATCGCCTCCCAACAGAATGCTCTTGTCTGTTTTGGTCGGAAGCGGTGCTCAGATCTTCTGCATGGCGCTCATCACCATTGTCTTTGCTCTCTTTGGCTTGTTGTCGCCTTCCAACAGAGGCGCCTTGAGCACCTTCATGTTCATTTTCTACATTCTCTTCAGTTTTGTGTCGTCGTACGTCAGTGGCTACCTCTACCGTTTCTTCGGCGGAGAGAACTGGAAACTCAACATGATCTTGACTCCTACAGTTGTGCCATCGATCACTTTCGGCGCGTTCTTGGTCTTGAACTTCTTCTTGATCTCCAAGAACTCCTCGGGCGCTCTTCCCTTCGGCACAATGGTGTCGATGATTCTCATTTGGTTCGCCATTTCTGCGCCCTTGGCTGTGGCTGGCTCCATTCTCCAGTCCAAGCAATCCTTGTTGTCTGTGCCTGTGAGAACCAACCAGATCCCTAGACAGATTCCTCCTCAACATTGGTACGTGAGAACGATCCCTGTGTCTCTCATGTGCGGACTTTTCCCCTTCGGCTCTATTGCCGTCGAGTTGTACTTCATTTACTCATCAATCTGGTTCAACAAGATTTTCTACATGTTTGGATTCTTGTTTTTGTGTTTCGTGTTGATGATCGCCACCACCGCGTTGGTCTCCGTCTTGGCCATCTACTACTCGTTGTGCGCCGAAAACCACAAATGGCACTGGAAGGCTGTGTTTGTCGGAGGTGGCTGTGCATTCTATGTTTTCTTGCATGCCATGTTTTTCCTTAGAAACGAGGCGCTTTCGGGCTTCACATCGGTGATTTTGTTTGCCGGATACTCCACCATAATTTCCGGTTTGGTGTTCTTGGTTTGTGGCTCGCTAGGATTTTTGGCTAGTTTGGTGTTTGTTCGTGGAATTTACGCGCAGATCAAGATTGATTGATTTGGCGTGTGTAGTGTTTTGATTGTTTGTTGTTCATAATAATTAAAGAACCATCGATACTTTGAGTAGAGATTTTCGTAGTACTTTTTGAAAATTCTAGTCTTTATCAATTCTTTTTTGCCTTTAGAAATTCATTTTCCTCTTTTTTTCTGTTGACTGTCGTTACGATTCATTCTTTTTGACTGGCTATTTGTGAAATCTGGCGCTGAACAGCATGTATTGCTGAATTAGGAAAAAGCGATCCATTAAATTAAATTGAATAAAATGCAAGCTATAAACTACGAAAGCAACCCTTACTGGTGAACGGGAAGGTCTGTAGTGGCAGCGCCGAGACGGGATCAGAAACACAATCAATTTAAAGCCGCAAAATGTCAAAATTATGCTAATGGCTAATTAAGATTAACAGGCGTCTTTATTTCTGTACAAAAAGATCTTGAACCATAGCGACTCAATCACTTCTAAGTCTTTGCATCTTCACTAAACAGGAGATTCTAAACGATCTCGAGCGGTAAAACTGCTCAATTTATCGTCTATTTACCGAATTTTTCATTACAATTGAGCGAAGGGGAACGTCTAAGTGCTTAGCGAGTGGTGGCTGAAAAAGTGCGGCGCTCGACATTCTCACAAACAGCAAATGACAAACGCCAATTGAAATACGCTATCAAGTCAATACGCTATCAAGTCACTGTTTCACTTTCAAGAATACATTTTATTCATTATTATCATACATACTTATCATACAATCAGTACCAGCCCTCCACATCTTCTCTCAACAAAAAAGACTCAAAAGTAGAGGTAAAGTCGTTCTTCCAGCCGCTGATGTTGGCCGAGTAGTTGCCATTGGTGCCCGCACTGAATTTGGCAGGGTTGTTGTTGAAGCTCAAGTTGTAACTCTCAAGGCGCCCGGAGATTAGTTGGATGGAAGCGGAGCCGAGCCCGGCTACGTCCGGAACGTCCGATGCAGCAGTCAATGTGGCACCGGAGCTGCTGCGGTTCATTCCGCCGTTGAAATTCTTCGAGCTGCTGATGCAGTTGAAGTTGTTGTTGAGGTTGCTGACGAGAAGATTATACAGAATCGAGAGGTCGTTGTTGATCTTCACAAGACGACTGATGATCTCCAGGTCGTTGATGTGCTCGAGAAGAGAGTCCAAGAGCTTCTTGCACACGTTGATGAGCTTGAAGCTGTGGCCGTAGCTTACGTTGTAGAACGGACTGCTCAAGCTGTCGCTGCTCGATGGTGATTTGGCCTGGAAGTACTGGCTTGAGATGAAGTTGGCGAAATCAAGAATCGATTGCGAAAGCTTACGAACCAACCGAATGAGTTTGAGCTGGAAGTCGTGGATCTGCTCGCGGATCTCCTCGTCGGGCGCCTTGAACGGTGTTATTGGCGCCATGAACGCAGTGACCTCGACGGAAAAGTCATAGAGCTCGTACTTGTCCTTCAATATAGCCATGAAGAGCGGCACGAACGATGGCTCCGATGATTCGGTCGCGGTGGTGCCGTTGCTCGTGGGGACTAGAACGCTAGATTTGAGTGGGCTCTTTTTTGCTACAGTGGCGCTCTTTACCAGCAGAAGGCGATGGAAAAGGGCTGCAAGCGGCAAGTTGGCCAGGAACTTCAGCAGCGACGCCTGGCTTGGGAAAGTCTGAGGCAAGTTCTGGACAAGCAACTCAAAATCGCCCTGTACACGGGGTTGCGTGCCGTAACTCAACGAATAACAGTCATCGATGACGAACAAGCAGAGCTGGAGTCTTGGCAAGTAAAGCAGAATGCTGTCCGGAGACAATTTCGTCAAGAGGTCTGCGGATTCGTGGCAAAGATGGGAAAACTTCTGCATCACCCGAAGATCGTTCAAGTAGCCGCCAGCGATGGAGATTGCAAGCGAGTACATGTTGCCCTTGATCAAAATCGTGTAGTTGATCAAGATCAACGCCGCCATGGCTACGGCGATGGCATTATCGCTGGCCGGCATTCCTGGCTGGTCAAGCGGGTACAAGTCTAGGAAATGATGGAGCAACACCGTCGAGACGTCTACGGAGATGGTCTGGAACTGCACGAGGTTGTTGAGCGCGGCATAAAAGAGCTGCACGAGTTGCATGCACTGTGGAGACTCCCTCAGAAGGTCTGATAACGTCTGAACAAACTTTTGTTCGTCGAACGGAAGAATCGGGAACGTGTTGTGGAAGCGCGAGTAATAGACGCGGAAATTGTATTCTGGCGCGTTCTGAAGGCCACCCATAGGCGATGCCAACGGTCCAACGACAGATGCGTGCTGGGCCAACACTCTGCCGCCTCCGTAGTACGCCAGCTCCGCCGCCAGCGCCGGCTCGTAAGGAGCCGTTGTGAACGTAGCATTTTGAGGAGCTACGGCGGTGGTGGACAGCAGAACACTGTAGTTGTACACTGGCGGAGGCACGTGCCCAAACATCCCTGCAGAGCCTATACTCAGAGAATGTGAGTGGGCGTTGCCGTGTGGGCCACCGGAGATAGTAAGCAGCTTTCCGACGCGGCCATTGAGCGACAGGAGAGAAGATACGGAGTTCTGAGGCGACACGCTCGCTCTGGCGCGGCTGACGTAGACATCCTCTGTCTCGGAATCGGACATGGCGATTTCGGAGTTGAGAGACGTCAGCGGCTGCAACGACGGGAGTCTCGACCGCAGACCCGCGGTCAGAATCAGACTCACGGAGTCGACGGACGAGCGCCGGCTGTTGAGCGACATGCCGGCCGGAGATAACGGGTCCAGCCCTGAAGGCTCCGTGGGCATCTCGTATGGGACTTTCCAGAGCGGACCCTGAATGCGTGAGTCTTTGGCGTCGGTCCCTGGCTTCACCGTGAGCGGGCCCGGGCTGAGTGTCGCTCCGGGCGCCTGCAGAAGCAGAAGCTTGACCTGTGCGCCCAGCAGCTGCTGTGTGTTCGTGCTGATCAATGGCGGGAGAATAATTGGCGGCGCGGGCGATGAGGGCAGGAACTTGAGCCGGTGGAGCATTGGCTTGACCAGCTGTTGTGGCACCGGCGATGGCGGCGTGTTAATGCGCATATGGTTTGCCGACTGTGCTGCAGACAGATGGTTCAAGATGTTCCCTGTCATGCTCGAGATGGACGTCGCCAGTGAAGTCGCTGTCGAAGTCAAACTCAGCGATAAGCTTGCATGAGGACCTAGACTGTTGGGCATGGCCTGTATGGGTATGTTGTGATTAGGTATGTTGTGGTTTGGTACGCTGTTCGGATGAGAGATGGACGCCATAGAGAGTTGCACAGACGAGTAAGGGCCCAAGTCCAGGCCCAGTCGACTCCTCGACGCGGCGTCTGAGTCCTCTGCTCTGTCGTTGCTGTCGCGGGAGTATCCCTTCGTCGGGCCACGTTTCAAAGGAACACGCGCGAAGGAGCACGTCTCGTTGGTCCTCAGACAATTGGTGCATACTTTGGTGACTTTCTGTAGCGTTGTGGAGAACTCGGCGTCACAGCGCACTTTTTTCCGCCTACAGGCATCGCACGCACGAGAGACTTTCGATCTTTTGCGAGGGATATCCTTCCTCTCGTTGTCGTCTGTATGGTCGCCTGTGGATTCGGGAGATGTGCCAGACATTATAAATTAGGGGTTGGTTTAGTTGCGTTTTTGTCAATTAAAGAGGCCTGAATAAATTATTGGCCAATTGGTATTCTTAGAAGATTTCTTGATCCCTGCTGGACTACGTCGGATCGTTGGCGTCTGATGATCAACACACCAATAGGAGAGGGTGCGAAGTAGGGCAAAATCGAGTAGCCGAAAAAGGAGAATCCGAAATTTTTCAATTTAGCGTATGCGCTCTGGACGGATGATAAGAAGCTCTGTATCAATGGATCGCAGCCGTTTTCTCTGTTTTGCTCAAATGTGTCTTGCGATGGGGATGATTTTCCACTCGGAACAACTTACTATGAGGAATCCCCGGGCGCAATTGGAGAAGACCGAATTCAAGGGAGATAAGAATCGATTGAGGAAAAAGTTTAATATTTGTTCAATTTTTTTTCCCTCTCTTTTCGCTGTGTTTCCGTGTCAATGGTTTTCGCAAACTTGGTGGGCAGGTCGCTGATTATCGCCCCGTGTGGCCCTTTTGTCGATGTGGGGAAAAAGGGTGAACCGATCGGATTAGCGCTTCTGGCAAGACTATCCAGGGTAATTGTGAATTCGGCAGCTAACTTTTTTTCAGGGAGGCAGCTGCTGTCAAGTCGAGTGCAATGGAGTATATCCGGAATATTGAGGATCGCCTGTTGTGACGAGGGAGAGTGTGGGGAAAGCAGGCGGCTCTTTTTTTTTTTGTGAGTTGAAGATAAATTCTCCGGCCTTGTCTGCAGTCCGCATGGATATGATGTTAGAATCCACTCACCCGACGGTATATTGTACGGAGACCCCGGGCAACCTTGTGGTGGATTGTCCATGTCCAGGACTATATTCGACGGTGGCAAATACTGTGCTCCTGTTCCAAAATCCCGTCAAAGAATTGTGTCCGCTGAATTTGAAGGCTATTCGCTCGCTTCCTGTTAAAGCATGGACGGAAAAACATGAGGCGTCACCCTTACATCAGAAGCAGGGGCTTGTGTGCAGGTGCTCCGAAGGAAAAATTTCGCCTTGCTTGTACTCCGTCCGTCCCTCGTCTTGCTGCGCTCCCCTGACTTGTGACTAGTTGGCGACAAGCAGAGCTGGTATTTGGTCCTGGCAGAGTAGGGCGAGGATTCTGGGGGTTAATTTTCCGAGCTTCCCCAGCTAATGGCGCCGTTACTCCAATTCTAACTGCCTCTCCTGCAAGTCGGAAAAACCCGTTCTGTCTGCCGGAATGTGGGGGGTGCTTGGGGAAATGGCGGGGGAGGTGCTGGAACAATACGGAAAAATAGCGGAAGAATGAGTGTGTTTTCGCAATGTTTGTGCGGAAAATTAGATTTTGTATTTTTGAGTGCCTCCACATCTTCTCTTATCTTTTGACAGGTGTGTGCATATCGTAGCTTCGATGAGCGCCGTTTGATTTTGGTTGGGGTTAGGTTCATTCGGTTGGTGGGGGGAGGAGTTGGGCGTCATTTGGCCCCTATCTTCTTTGGGAATCTGTGACATGCTACAGCTTCGGCACGGCGTTTTAAGTTATTCTCACCGGTCTATTGGGGTGCCTTATGCATACGAGCCAGGAGGCTATTTTTGTCGGCGTTCAATTGGGAGCGGCGTTGATTCGGGAGAGACAATACAGCGAACTGAGCCGAAATCAACACACGCGAAACAGCCAATGGATCCAGAGAACTAAAATGACTTTTTCTTTTTGACAATAAAAAAAACCTTTTCTTTTTGCTATAGATGCGTTGCATCACTCTCCTACCGGCGCTAGTCTTCTTCACATTGGCTAAATCGTCAAAGATTGGCAATTTCAAATAATGTGTGCAATTACAAATCCATCTAAAAATTGATTTCTTCCGTCAAAATTTAAATTCTGCCAAAAATAAAAATGAGTGTTTGTGTCGTGCTCGATGATCATCGCCATCTCAACTCCACACTGCTACATTGACACAAACACATGGAATGATCCTTCAACGCAGGGCCATAGTGCCCGTGTTCCTAACCATGTGCTGCATCTACTCTACATATGCAATGTGTCATGTTGTTGGGTATAAACTTCTCTACATGTCGCTGCTGAAACCTGCAGCCTATGTTCTATGGATCCTTCTTGCCATCATTGTTCCCACGATCTACCTCTACTGGTCGCTAATTCTACTAAAAGGGCCCGGAAAGATTCCGCATCAACTCAATTCCCCACTCAATGTTGGCCCCGCCGATTCTGGCAGCCCGAAAATTCCATTGGCGTTTCTGTGTGATCCACAGGGCTTTCCCTTCTTTTGCTCGCATTGCCAACATATAAAACCTGAACGAGCATTCCATCTGTCGTACCTCAATCGATGTGTTCCTCGCTTCGACCACAACTGTCTATGGTTAGGAACTGCTGTCGGAAGAGACAGTCTTGTTCCGTTCTTCAAGTTTGTGCAGTTTGTGTCTTTGTTCACAGCCTTGTGCCTTGCATACGTAGGGGCAACGATAGGCCGCGCTAAGGGGGACGGGAGCATGTTGGCCCGATTGATAGTGGTGTTGGTGATCAATTTTTTTGGTGGCATCTTGCTGTTTGGACTTTTGATAACGACCACAGTGCAAGTGTGTAGCGGCAAAACGACCCTAGACATGGCCGCAGCTAAAGACGCTCAGATACAACAACGATGGGAAGAGCGGAAAAAGAAGGATGGCTGGTCGGGGCGGTTCTCCAGGATGTTGTTTCCGCCTCCCAGAAGGTTCGAGTCTGGCCTTCGCTACGTCAACATTCAGCATGACAATGCACGCGCCGTGGTGTGCTACAGCGTTAGCCAGCAGCCGTATACATTCGGTGCTCGACAGAATTTTATGGACGCGTTTGTTTACAGAAACCGGGTCCCTGCTGACGCACCGCCGGCCAGTCTCTGGACAGCCTTGGCCATATTTGTAGTGCCGTACGTTGACCTATTCACGAGGGTCCCACGGAGCCAGCACGTGGCAACAGACTACGAGGCCTGGTCTGATGCGTTTGGGCCCGAGTTTCTCGACCATGTGCGCTCGCGCATTGCGTTGGGTGAGTTTACGAAGCCAGCATTTGTGTCTGTTCCAGGCTGGTCCTCTGCAGACGCGCAAAAACTCTCTGACCCTCCAAGAGTCCTAGAAACTATTAAATAGGCATTGTACTTAGAAACTTTAAATGACAATTTTAGTGTATTGATTATAGATTAGTGTATGATTATAGATTAGTGTATTGATTATAGATTAAGAACAATGTCCCATTCACGCACCATGTCCATGAAGCCATTGTATTCACCGTCTTGTTCCTGTCGGTTCCAGACCTCGAACAAGATCTGCTTCGAGCGCCAATAATTGTATTTCAGAAAGGACGGGTTCTTCCACATATGCTCACATTGTGCGCGGAGCTGGATGTTGGTGCGGAGATCAATGTCACTTCCGCAAATAAGAAGCGGCCAGAACGAGCACGTGAACGATACGTTTTCACCTGTTTTGGAGATCGTGGCGTTTACGCGAGACAAGTTGTCCATGGCGCCAAAGCTGGCCTTCACGTGTTCCTGACACTGTTCGATGGGAACTTCCGATATGAGTCGATCGAAGTAGACGCACAATGCGTGGTAAAAACAGTCGACATTGTAACTCAACCCTTCGTGGAACCTCGTAATGAATTTCTTCGACAGCGAGTTTGTGATGGGATTGAACTCGTTATCGTAGAGTTTCCAGTGGTTTTCGACATTCCACGTGCGTATTTTATCCTTTGTCTCGGCGCAGATTCTCGGGTAGTTTCTTGGCGTCACGCCGTTCAAATTGAAGATCCGCTTGTCGTTGGTGAGCTTCACAACCTCTTGGAATAGATTCACGAGCGACTCGGGTAAACCTAGACTGACATAGGCATCTGGACTATCAGCCTTCGGGATGGAGGGGCCGTTGTGCTCTTTTGGGTTTCGAGGACGAAAGAGTCGCGACGACATTCTCAGCGGCGTTTCAAGGCGCGCGATAGAGTTGACTTTGCTGGCGGAGATATTTGACTTGGAGTTGTTCTTGTTGAAATGAACGGTGAACGATAGAGGCTCGTTTTCGTTGCCGTCGCCTGAGATCCTATACAAGCTCTTCGACGACGCTTTTCGAGCCATGCCGTCTAAACTCTCCGTGCCCGACTCCTCGCCTTCGTCGCTCGTAGCGTCTTGGATTAGGTCGTAGTCGCCCTCCAAGTCTCTGTACTTCTGGTTTTGGTCCTTTTCGGGAATCGAATAATTGAAGGAATTGACGCTTTGCGTCGATGCGTAGAATATATAGAAGAACTTGAATACGTCTCGTAGATATTGCTCCAATGGCGTCAAGCGCGTGTGTGCATCAGCCGCGTCGTTGTCTACGTTCAAGTCAGCTAGACACTCGCCTACCGCGTAAATGAGATCGAAGTTTTCGTAAACGCCAAAAGAGTTGTCTAAATGGATTTGCAAGATAAGCGCCAATAGGAAGTAGTTCTCGTACCAGTCGGAGGGGGAGTTGTTACGGTTTCGAGAGTCGAACTCATCAAGATGGAAATTGAGATAGTTGGTGGCGACTTTCCGAAGCTCGATGCTGATTCTAAGATCTTCGTCTACAAAATACGAGTCTACAGGGTTCTTGACCGGTTGGCGCTTCACCCAAATCTCAAACCGACTAGTGGCTAGTACCATACATAAGATACAGAATTTCATGTTTTTTAGGAGAACATCGCGCGAAACCTGTTCGGCCTCTCGATCAAACATGTAGTCGCTCCAGGCGCCCGTCTTGGGGAACTCCTCGCATACCAACTCGAATAAGAGCGCCTTTAATTTGGGCAATACCAAAGAGTCCCAAGAACAATTGGGATGGGCCACCCGAATAAACGTGAGATTAGCGGCAGAGAGTGCCAGAAGCGCGCTTACAAAGGGATTAAGAAGAACTACATTTGTGTCGGCATTGAGTTTGAAAAACAGGCTCAAATGGCTTACGTTTGGCGTCCAGTCGTCAGACTCAACATTTGCGAAAAACTTTGGATACAAAATGTGGTACATTCCCTGCTCGGTGAATCTGTACCAGGGACCCTTGATGGCCAAAATGGTGAGCTTGGCCGAGTCAAGCAATTTGTAGTGAACAAAGGCGTTGTCTGTTTTCGAGAAAATGGAACTCTCGTGGATGTTCGTTCGGGACGACGTATTCGGTAGCCGCAGACCAGAAGGACTACTAGGTTCTAAAGGCGCGTTTTCTTTCGACGCCTGTCCCGCCGAGATCTTTGGCGAAAGTTTTGGGGAAAGTGGTTTGGGTGAGAGTTGGTGGGTTTTCGTTCCCGCAGAGTTATGAGCCAGCGCCGTGATGGAGGCTACTAGATCTGGAGTCTGGCTTTCCACAGCCAGGACTATTTTCTCGGGAGATATTTCCTTGGAGTCGGAGTTGAGGTCAAACGCGCCAAATGGGCCATAGAAGTACTTACCTCTGACCAAGCGGTGGGGGACGTCGTCGAACCGTGAAATGGCACGCGAAAGGGCGTCAAACAGCTCGTACACCTGCAGCCTCGGGAACTTGACCAAGTCGAGTTTCCGGCGCAGGAAACAGTTATCTCTATGTCGTTCTGCGCCCTTCAGCACGACATTCTTGGAAACGAGCTGGTTGTCCTCGTCCACGGTGATGATTTCGCCCCAGGACAAAACCACGTCGTAGCCCTTACATTCGATCCCCGCTTTCTTGCATCGGTCGCATTTTGGTTTGGCCTTATCGCACTTGATTCTTCGGAGTCGGCATGTCCAGCAGCCGTCAAAGTTTCTGGACCGTGGAGGCATTGGCCGGCATAGAAGGAAAGAGGGAATGAAATATAGGATAAATGTTGCCTAATTGGGCAATTGGACTCGTTTGGCGCTTAGATCGGGGTAGTTTTGGCTGTTTGGGGCACAATGAGTGACGCTCTGAAAAATATGGGGTAGATCAGGGAGATGACGCACGACGCGAATCGCAGAGGTGAGAGTGGAGGAGTTTTTGATGACAATTCTATTTTCAATTGTTTTGTATAATTAATTGACTCTTTTGATTTTTCGGATGAATTTGAATTCTTCTCTACTTGAGCCATCTCCATGAAACGAACAGGACCATTTAACAAAAATCGGTGAATAGTAAAGAAGAGAATTTCAAGAAAACACAAGAGATCAATAACAGAATCATAAATACGTTCCTAAAACTACACCGTTTCACATTATTCCTATGCTATTCTACAACAACCTAAATACGACCCTCTCTCTTCAACTTCATCTTCTCAGCGAAACTCAATGGCTTAGAAGGATCTCTCTTCTCAGCGCCACCTGCTGGTGGAGCTCTGGGCTCGGCACGAGGCTCGGCACGAGGAGCCTCGGCCCTACTAGCACCAGCGCCGCCTCTAGGAGGCTGGTACTTGGGAGGTGTGTAAGTGGCACGAGGTTGGGCAGCAGCGGCGCCTGGGCCGGAAGCGCTGCCTTGTTGGGCAGCATATTCGGCTTGCATCTTGGCTCTTCTGGCCTCGATCTCTGCATCCTTCTCCTTCTGCAAACGCAACTGTTCCTTGAACTTGGCGAGCTCGGCCTCCTTGGCGGCCTTCTTCTGCTCCTGCTCTTTGGCGATGCGCTCCACCTCGAGCTGGTTGCGCAAGTCCTCCAAGCGCTGTTGCTTGACTTGCTCAATCCGGTCTCTCTTGGCGGCCTCCAAGGCCTCAGCAGCACGGATCTTGATTTGCTCGACCCTAGAGGCGTTCTGCTCGTCAATGATGGCACGGAACTTCTCGTAGTCGGGAAGAACACGTGATAAGCGCTCCTTGAGAGCAGAGGCGTTCTCGAACTCCTTCTTGGCCTTCTCGATCTTGTTTTTCTTCAAAGTCTCGAAGAGCTCGGCGTCTCTGGTCTTCTGCTTCTCTGCGTCCTTCTCGTAGAGCGCCAACTCGTGCTTTCTCAAGGCTCTCTCCAAATGGTCGGCCTTCTTGAAAGCAGTGCGCATGCGCTCGTCCAAGAGCTTTCTATCCTTGTTCAACTGTTCGATTTGCATGATACGCAAGTTGTCTGTGTCAAGCTCCTCCAAGTTGTCCAAGTCGATCTTGATGATACCCTTGGCGTTGATTTCCTCGGCGATCTTACGCTTGTCGGCGTCGCGAATCGCCTTCTTTTCCTTCTCCAATCTCTCCTCGTCCTTTCTTTGTTGCTCCTTGGCCAATCTCTCCTGCTCGGCCTTTTGTTCGGCGATCAATCTCTCTTGTCTCAACTTGGCAGCCTGTTCCTCGGCTTCACGCTTGAGCTTCTCGGCCAACTTACGGCGCTCGTTCAAGACGTTCACTCTGTCGGCGATCTCGCGCTGCTCGTCGGCGAAGTGAGCAAGTGCGTTCTTCATGGCCACGTCTCTTCTGTGCTTTTGACGGGCCTCGACAGATGGGTCGATGACCAGGTAGGAGGCGGCCAAAACAGAAGCCAACTTGGACAACTGCACTCTGACCAACTCGGCAGGAGATGCTTGTAATTTGGACGACAAGGAGTCGTTGAAAGAGTCCTCGAAGGGGTTCGACTTGAAGGTGACAACGGACGACTCGTGGTCGATGGTCAAGGACAAGTGACCCTTTTTGACGGCGTTGACGATCAAATCCTCGACCTCCAAAGGTGTGAGGGTGAACTCTGTGCCCTCGATTTGACCCAAAGAGACCAAAAAGTCCAACTTGACGGCCTCGTAAATCTGAGATACCTGTTGGAAGGAGCGGATCAACACAACCTCGGTCAAGTATGGAATGTACTTTCTGTAAGCGTCGTCGTCCTTGAGAATGGCGAACACTCCAGCGACCTTCTCCTTGGCGGTCAATGGGTGGAACTCGGCGTCGCTCATAATCTCGAACAACTCGCTGACAGCAGGGTCGACGAACTTCAAAATCAGCTTGCTGGTGATGGACTGGATCAACGAGTCTCTGGTTGGAACCTGGTTCAAGTTCAACAACGAGGTGAGCTTGGCGTTCTTGGCCTTCTGGTCATCGACCACCGTCTCGTTGACCGTCAACGACTTGGTTGGGATAGACAAGGTGGACAACACCAAAACAGACGCGTGGTGCTTCAACTCGGCGTCGGAGGCGTTTGGAGACTGCGAGAACAACGTGAAGAACTTGTTCCAGGCGGCGGCGTGGAACAAGGTGTTGTCGGAAACGGCAAAGATTCTAGCCAAGTTCTCGTAGTAGTTGGCCATCAAGGCGGGTCTGGGGACCTTCTTGGAGGCGGTGATCAACGAGTGCACGTCGTCGACGGAACGGAAAGACTCCTGCCACAACTCCAACTTCACGGAGATGTTCAACTGCGCGAATCTCTGGTCCAAGTATCTTTGCACGGTCTCGAGGTCGGACAAGTCGACCGCGTTGGCGTTGGTGCTGGTCTGACCGGCGACGGGCTTGCCGGCGACGGGCGTGGTGACCGATTGCATGTGGACTCTCAAAAGCTCACACAAACGACGGAACTCGGCCTTGCGGCCGAACTTCAAGCAGAACTGGAACGCCTGGTTGACGACCGCGGAGTAGGTGACCTCCAACTTGGAGTTGTTACGCAAAATGTCGAGGGTGGCTCTGAGGGCCTCCCAGAAGAATCTCAACCACGGAGTGACCAACTCACGCTCGGTTCTGTCGGCGGAGTCGGTGTTGGAGACCGTCGACAACAAGATGCTCTCTGGGGTCTGGGCGCCCTCCAAGTCGTCCTCGACGTCCTGGTCGATCTTGATGTCGGCCTGCGTCTGCGCCTCGTCTAACTTCTTGCCTGCCAACTGGATGAAGTGACGAACAATCACTTGCACAGACTCCAAGCCGTTTTCGGAGCCCTGGACGTTCTTCTTGTACTGGTGCAAAGCGTCCTTGGCCAACTTGCCCTTGCGCAAGTCGACGGCCAATTCAATGAGCAAGAGTCCAATGGGCTGCAAGTCCTCTACAGGCAAATGACGGATTCTCTTGGAGGTGATGAGCTCGTACAAGGTCTCGAGGGCGGCGTCGGGCTGGCCTACGCCGATGAGGTCCTCGGCTCTTTTAAGGACATTCTCGGGGCGGAACGCCTGGTTTCTGTGTGGAGGAGGCATGGTGATGGTGTTTCGGAGGGTGTGGAAATTTTGAAAATTTGCAGACTTGGTGTGGTTATATGCAGGTCGGGTGTATCACCACAGGCGTAGGAATTAGTATAGGGTGCGTTTTTTAGTTAGTTTGGGGTGGAAGTTTTTAGTTACAGTTTCTTATTAGGGTAGTGATTGTTTTTGGTTTTCGTGCTGTGTGGTTGTTAGCGGCAGTTAGCAGAGCACGATGGCGACTTTACGTGGCGGAACGACGGGACTGTAGGGGAGCGCAAGGAACATTGAGAAGAGGTAAGAAAATGTCTTTTTTTTTCCTTATTTGTCTTCTTTTGTTTTGGGCCTTGGATGTTGAAGTCCGCGGCCCGGAACGTATGTCATAATGGCTTGTTGGAATTGCAGCTGGTATTCAAGGACTATCAGAGTAGTAATATTTCGTTTCTTTAATTGTTTCTAACTAAGTTGCATGTTGTACTGTGTAGCTCACTCTCACAACAGCCTCCATCACTTGATCAGTCAAGTTAGAAACACCCGACTTGGTTCTGTGGCCTACTAGGCTATACATTATTGAAGGTAGAATTTACGAGCCGCGGGCCTTCCGCTGAAATATGCTACAACAAATTGCAATTGAATTTACAGCGCCTTTGGTGCCGATACGAATGAAGTGCGCAATATGGTGCTTAACTTTCGCAGCGTAGAGAAGCTAAATCAAAGTCGTTGTGAATGGCAGCCTGAGCAGTCCCTAACACGGGAGTCGGTCAGTCCAGCAAGTTCTTGGTTCTTTGGATTCAGGCCTTCCTTCGTACTCATAATTAATTAAAAGTACCTTCGGCATATATACTCTGGATCGGTGAAACTACTTACTGCTTTGCTACCAAAGCGCCGCCCGTTCAGTATGATACAAACTCGACAATCTGTCAATGCAAATTCTTCATGTTCTTCGTTTTCTAAATAAAATTTCCTAGAACCAATATCAGAACATTCCAGTGGTCACCCAAAGTGTATTATGGAAGCCCCAGCGCCTACTTCCCAACCACAACACAACCAGAATTCAATTTTAAAATACAAAAAAATTTATCTCCTGTTGCATTTCCCAAACAACAAAAATCTCCCTAAAATCACATTTCAACAAATCCATCAATTTAGCCGCCCCAAATCTGTATATTCGGCCGCTGTCTGCAGAAGACCGTACATCCATGCACCACCCCAACCAACAACAAACACCGCCAACTACCAACCGCGCGAAATTAGGCGCACGAAAAACTCACCGAAAATCCGAGTGTCGCAACAGAAACCCCCCATGTCCTTTTCGCCTCAGCCCAAGCCCGCGCGCCGCCCCGAACGCTCCTCTCCCATCTGTTTCCCCACTAAATCCGGCCCTCAGCGTTCCTTTCTGCAGTCCCTCGACTGGTCCACCTGCATCTAGAGATTTGATTGATCGCTTCTCATAAATGTTCCACATACATGAAGGCCCTCTTTTTCCTCACCTGTAACTCCCAGTCGGCCAATCCACAAGAGACATAATCCGCCGTCCGCAATGGGAAATAGCACTTCTACCACACGAAAGTCGCTGGCCGCGCTGCGCCACAATGCCCCGTTCCGCAAATCGCACCAATCGCAAAGCAACCATCACAACTTGGAAGACGAGTTCAGTGACCTAATCCTCCACGAAGTCAAGCGGCAAAAGCACGATCCGTCCGCTTCCGAGGGGTACACCTCCGTAAATCTGCTGGCGCACGATGACGGCACCGCAAACGTGTCCCAGGCGGACCATTTGGGCCACTTCTCCAACGACTTGCTTGAGGACGAGTACAACGAATTGAGCCACGGCATCTTGGAAAATGGTGCCGGCGAGGAAGTTCTGAGGAGCATCTTGCCCAGCGAGGTCGTCGACACTGTTGTATCCGCCGGTCTGGCCGGCAGTGCCAACACCATTGACGAGTCCGCTGGGAACCAGCTGGCTGGCCCGATGGACACCTCCGCCGAGACAAGACTGCAAACACCTAGCTCGTACGTCACGGGGGAATACGACGCCCACAACTCCATGGCGGTGGACTCGCCGAGCGCTGCAGGCGGTGCTTCGGACTCCGCGCTGGCTAGTCTCTCCGGGAGCGTTTCCGGCTCGGGGATGCTCGCAGGCGTGGACTTTACGCGTGCCGCGCTGCCTGCAATGGCCAGACAGCGGCCGCAGGCGCCGAATGCTCGCCTTTCCGGTGGAATTGGCGGCTCTGTGGCCGACAGCTCGGCTCCAGGGAACACTCCGGCTAGCAACAGCTCGCGAACCTCCATAAACCAACTTGTCCCGGTTCGAATCAAGTGGGTCAACCAGACGCGCGAGAACATCGCCAAGGTGTCTATCATTGGCTCGTTTCTGAACTGGCGTGACGTCATCAAGCTTAAACGCTCTCAACACCATGCCAACGAGTACCTGACCACAGTCAAGCTCCCGCTTGGTGTGCATAAACTTTTATACGTTGTTAACAACGAGTACAGAGTGCTGGAGCTGTTGCCCACTGCCACAGACCAAGAGGGAATCTTCTTCAATTGGTTTGAGGTATTGGACCCGCGCCATTTGTTCAACAACAATCCAAACATCTACCATCATTCGAATCTCTCGCTGAGCGGCGACGGCGGCGTCATTCAAGTTGCAGGTGAACATGACGCCAGTCAGATCCAGCGCAAATCCATGTCTTTCCTAGCTAAAGTGTCTAAACAAGAGAAGGAGACCATGAGCGAACATGTGGAGTACGCTCTGGAGACAGCCGCTGGTGCTGCTTCGGGAGCTACCGGCTCTGCTGCCGAGGCTACTGATCTGTCGGATCTTAGCGGCGGTTATGCTCCAAACACTAATTATCAAACATACCACGACCATTCATCCACATCTTTGATCGAGGAGAGCTACTCCACAGAAACAATACTTGAATATTCTTCGGAGATCCCGGAAATGCTTGTGGATTACAACTACTTCAAGAACAAAGGAGACGACTACGAGCTACCCGAGCCTCCGCAGTTACCGGCGCATTTAAACAACGTCTTGCTCAACAAGATGTCGCCAAACCTGCAAAACCACCAATCAAGCAACATTCTGCAGGCGTCAAATGGTAACCGCCCGGCACTAAGACGCGCCGACAGCTCCTACTACGCGTCTAATGGCGAGTCCTATCACCAGGTCATCCCCAACCACGTCATCTTGAACCACTTGATGACGACGTCAATCAGAAACGATGTGCTTACAGTCGCGTGCATCACGCGGTACTCCGGAAAGTTCGTGACACAGGTGATGCATTCACCCGCGGACGTTTTGCCTGAACCATAGCTTGCCTTAATTGAAGTATTAATGAGAACTGTGAGAATGTGTATTTATATAAATGTCTTTTGCTTTTAATCCTGTATGCTTATTGAGTTCTTTAATTATTTGTTTTGATTTTAGGTGTAGTTTGTATCGCCCCGAGCTGAATAAAAGGAATATCACTACCAGTAAACAAGATGACACCGTCGGAAACAACGACCAAAACACACGCTCCTCTGAAAGCCTCACTCTTTTCCAAGAGCAACAGAAAGCCTCTTTTCGCCGCATTTTAACTCGTTTCGCATATGTTTCAGGTTTCATGTGGGACTGTATGGTGGCACGCTCAAAACCCCGAGCCCGTCTGCAGGTAGCGTCTCATCTTTGTGTCACATATCTTAATAATAGTACTCCGTAGCCCTCCGTTCATTTCCAATTGCCGACACAGTCACTTCCATCGTCGACGAAATCTCTTTATACACAATTCCTTCCGTTCCTCTATATAAACCGACATGTCCTGGAGAGGGTTGAAGAAAGCCATCAACAGGGCGGGCGCCCTGGTCATGCTCAAAACGGGGCATCTTGACGAAACCGAGGACTTGGCCTTCGAGTACGAGGAGAAACGGTACCGTGCCATGGAAACCGTCACATTGCGTCTACAGAAAGAGCTCCGGCACTACCTCGAAACGCTCCGGACCCTCACCACCGCTCAGGAGAGCATGACGCTGATTCTCTCCGGCTTTTACGGTGAGGAAGAGAACAACCTAGCTCACAAGTACAACGACGCCATGCGGGAGGTCTCTCAGACGTGCGTGGACGAGCTCGAGGAGCCTTACTTCCAGACTGTCTTGAACCCCATCGAGCGCTTCAGCTCGTACTTCGGAGATGTCAATGAGGTCATAAAAAAGAGACACAACAAGAAAATCGACTACGATACCTTAAGGGCGAAAGTCAAGAAACTCGAAGATAACCCGACCGACGAGCCTGCGTACGATTTGAAGCTCAGTGACTTGAAAGACGAGACCTCCACCGCCGAGCAAGTGTACGAGCGCTACAACCAGCAGCTTAAGGACGAGCTCCCCAAGTTGGTGGAGATGCGCATTCCATACTTGAACCCGCTGTTTGAGCTGTTTGTCAAGATCCAGCTTCGGTTCTTCACCGACAACTTCTCCAAGCTTGACCAGGTGCTGAGCGCCATGGACGTCCAAACGAAAAAAGATTTCATAAATGGCACGCTCGAGTTGAAGATGGACAACATTTTGGATAAGATCCGTCTGCTTAACATTTCTAAGCCCTAGGCGCGAGCAGCTTCTTAGCCAGCGGCACCACAGCAGCGCCTAGAGGCGCACTCTACTTTATTTGTGTATAGGGGTAATTTTGGGTTTCTTAAGGTAGGTTAATGCAAATGAATTTGGTTTCCTAGGACGTGGCTTGTAGAAGGCAGAATAAGCTTTTGTGTTGAGTTCTTCGGCATTGGACGTTTGCGCCGAGCCCACCAGTCAATTGAGTTTTCTTATTGAAAAACTTTTTTCTTTATTATCTTTATTATTATTATTATTATCATTTCTGATGGTCTTCGGTCATTTTCTGTTCTTGGGCCCTTAGGTAATTACTCGCCCTTGTTGACATTCAATTGACTCAAACAAATTAACTTGCGCATGTATTTGGAAATTATGAACGCAAAAATAGTTGTAGAAAAAATAAAAAAAAATGGAAAACCCTCGCGTTTCTATACTTTCCTAGTTTGTGCCCTCGCCACTATGGAGAGCACACCGGCCCAACATGCATGAGGGCACGCTCTCCCCAGATCGATCAAACAATTCACTTCTTCCCTGTCATTACTGTCGTTTTTTTCCCTTTCTTCAAACCCTTCGTCTGCTTCAGGTGCAAGTCCCGTAATAGGATATAATATCCCGATCTACCGGCGCTCGTAACCGCGTTTTGCCTATTCACTTCTTGTCTACTTCTGACCAACTGCCTTCGACCGATCCGGCCCCAGCTGTACTAAGTCGGCCCAGCGGAAGCCATTTTTGTAACGCAGTTCCCGTATACTAGGAAAGGACTTCTCAATTCTAGACGCGCAAGCTCGTTTCTTGTGCGTACGTCACTTCTCGGCTAGCTGACGCACATCAGCCGACAATACGGCGTTAAACTTCTCACAAAGCAATTCAATTCAGACCAAGTGTCTCAAAATCCAACTTATAGTTAAATAGTTCTATGCTTCGAAAGCGGCTCACAAGGTGGACTTCGCGCACTGAGGGAGGAGATCAAGCTCTGTCAGACTTTCCCGACTCGTTCTGGACGGGGTACTTGGATCTTTTGGTGCGCAATACGCAAAATAAGCACAACGACGCTTTGCCTACCAACACCAAGAAGTACAGCAGTACCTCCAGCGCGGTCAGCCATGTTCGTAGTTTGTTCACTTCAGATCTTCCACAGCCGAGCTCCGCGCAGATTATCGCGCTTCTAAAACTGCCCTTTTCCTTGGGAGGGAATGTGGCACGCACCTACTTCCTCACTCGCGTTTTCCAGCTAAGCACACAGGGCTTTTTCATAACCAACGACGATGTAGATCTCTGCGGAGAGCAAATTAAGCTTGTAGGGGCGGAAAACTGGGAAAACGTCATGTGCTATATGGACGCACTCCTTTTCTCCATGTTCGCCAAACTCGACAGTTTCGAGCCCGTGCTATTCCTCCTGAACCAGAGTCCTAACCCATTGGCGTCTCGTCTCTCAGCGCTTCTTCGCGTCTACGTCAACCTCTTGAGACTGGGAAACGTCATCACTACAGATATTTCCCAGGCGATATGTGAGTGCTTGGCGTCGTTAGGCTTCACTGAAGCCACCAGCCATAAACAGCAAGACTGTGCGCCGCTATTTGAGTTCTTAACTGAAACTCTTGCGATGCCGCTTCTAACGTTCCGCGTCGAAATCCAGCATCTGGGAAAACACGACGATGATGACCGCCGTTACTCCAAAGAGAGAATCCTCTTTGTCTCCGTGCCTGAACTGACCACCGAGGAGGAAAATCTGCTGGAAGATATCACCTTGGAGGAATGTCTAGAACACTACTTCAATAATTCCATTTCCGTCAAGCGCGAGTTGCAAAGACGGGCCACTCTAGACAGCCTGCAATATCTGCCCTTGGGCGACGTGACTATTCGCTCCAATGGCTCTGTAGATTATACCACATCGGAATCGTTTTCGCGGAATCTCAGCGATCTTTCTTCTAAACCGGCGCCGCTCACTCCAACGCGAGAGGTTTCTGACGCGCCGCAACTAAATGCGCGTTCTTCTCAAGTCCGCATCCGTACCCGTTCGTCTACGTTGTCTGTATGGTCGATAAACAGCGTGGAAAACCAAAACAAAGAGGTCATGCTACCTGCATGGATGCTTTTACGGCTTCTTCCATTCTACACGGACGATAACGATTCGTCCGCTGGCTCTGAGCTGGTGGCGCGTAATTCTGTCGAGTTTGCCAATCGTAGACCTGTTTTGCCCATCTGCTTGAAACGCTACTCGTTCGCTAAAGGTGACCATAAGGCCAGCAGGTCTCGGCGCAGGATCATCATTCCCCCAGTCATCGACTTGCCGCTGTTTGTAGATAATGACACCGACGACAACGAGAATGCAAGCCTGGGTTTCAAGTTGATCCTAGAGAGTGCAGTCTGCCACCGCGGCACCTCGATCGAATCGGGACACTTTGTTTCCGCTGTCAGAGTCAGCTCTCGCCTTGAAGACGAGTCCTTGGAACAATCTTTGGCTTCTCAATGGTACCTCTATGACGACATGAAGAAAACGCGTGTGGTCACCAAATCGTTCAAGGATTTGTTTGACACCGAATGGCCTTACCTCTTATTCTATCGTTTGGTAGCCAGTAACGACGGAAAAGATGGAGTGGTCAGCTCAGCGCTGTCTGCACATAAATCCCATGTTTCCTCGCCAGTAATTGCGCCAAGGGGCGCCAAAGCCACTTTCTGGGCAGACGAAACATCAGAGATCAAAGCTCACGAGGACACTGCGACACTAGACTTGAGTCCAAAGGTGACCCTGACTCCGATGGTGGAGTTGAGTCCAACTATCGTCGTAGAGACTATAGTCAATCCGCCTGAGGCGACCAAAGTCGCTTTGGGTAGTAAGGGCGCGCAGTCAGGGGAAACACCTATTTTACCCGCTGCCGCGGCGTCTCAACTCCTGGCAGGCTCTGACAATGGGAAGTCTTTAGATCATCTGGTGGATCTTCTCCCGACCAACCCGAAATTTGTAGACATCCGTAAAAGGTACTTATGGTACGTGACGGACCGTAAAAAGAATTATTATAAAGAAACTGCTTCATTGTCTAAAAAGGGAAGTAACATCAGTATTCTGGTGACGCCTCAGTTTAGAAGAAATAGTCAGTGGAGCAACCTTTCCAACATCAGCGGCTTGGCACTAGAATCCAGGCAATGTTTAGAAAAGGATTTTTCTGCCGACAAGCACGACGCCAAACCTGACGTGATTGTGTTGAAGGGTAAGAAGAAGGAGTCTTATGAGTCAAGCCGTGATGCGACCCACAAAGACAGAAAACACCATGTTCACAGAATCTTTAGCCACGACAAAGATGAGGGTCCCAAAGCCACACATCCAGGAAAACATGCAGAGAAACACTCGTCGAAGTGTGTTGTTATGTGAACCTGTGCTAACCCATAGACAATTTTGCTAGACACGTAATAGAAGTAACACATAAGGGCTCGTAATGATATTAATTTTAATGACACGAGCAAAATTGGGCTCGCGTCGTTGCACAGCATTGAAGTCTGGCATGAATCATCTAGCTTGCGCCCATGTTTAACATTTAATAAACACTTAGCAAATAAAGAATAAAATGAAATGAAATAATTTAAGAAAAAATGAAAAAGAATATCACAAATTTTATTGTTGTTTGAATATTCAAGGCTACGGTCAGATCTTATCTACCCCACATATTGTCTGGTGGCATCGCGATGCTCATCTCGCTCATTCATAGTAATTAATATAATCCCACATAACCACCACAATGAGCAAAAGAAAGGTTGATGAAGACTCTGATCTTGACATAAGCTCCACCGACGAATCCGATGTCGAAACCAACGTCCAGGAGGAAGAAGACGAAATTGTCAATGTTGACTTTGACTACTTCGACTTGAACCCAACTGTTGATTTCCATGCCACAAAGACGTTCCTCCGCCAGCTCTTTGGAGACGATGCTTGCCAATTTGACATTTCCGGCTTGGCCGACTTGATTTTGACCGAAAACGCCGTGGGCACCACCATCAAGACGGAGGGCCAGGAGGGAGACCCATTTGCTCTTCTCAGTGTGATAGACGCCACTTCAAACCTCACCAAGCCTAGTGTCAAAGGGCTTTTGGACTACATCATGGAGAAGACGAAATCCTCCACAGAATTCAACATGGTTTTGAGGAAATTGCTCGATGCTAAGAAATCCACCAAAGACGACTCCAAGAAATTGCGCGTGGGGCTCATCATCAGTGAAAGAATGATCAACATGCCCGTAGAAGTCGTTCCGCCAATGTATAAAATGTTGCTTAAGGAAATGGAAAGTGCCGAGAATGCACACGAAAAGTACCAGTTTGACTACTTCCTTGTCATCTCCAAAATATATAGAATGGTCGATGCTGAGGTTGCATCTGACTCCGCGGAAAAGCTGCAGAAGCGCCAAAAGGCCAAGGCTGAGCCAGGCTCGGATCTAGACTACTTCCATTACGAAGACCTTGTTTTGGAGGCCAACGCCAGATACCACGCACACTACGAGTACAGCAGGAAGCTCCAGGAGACAGATTCGCGTCGTGTTTTCACCGAGTATGGAATCGATCCTCTTCTCAGTGTGATTTTGTTGGACAAAAAGGGTTTGGAGAAGTCTGCTATTGAGATGGAGGAGAAGTTTCCGCCATTTTAAGTCCCGGTTGAGGCAGACAACGCTGTGTAAATCACTGCTGGATATAAAACAAATAGATGTAATTGAGGTAATGAGATGTAAGTTTTTTCTATGTTCACCTGCGATATTTGTGAAAAATTATTAGCTGTTTAAAGAGATCTCATCGAGAACTGTTTATTTCTCTTAAAGAGTACAGTGTATCTCTAGATCGTACATACCAGCTATTGCAAGACCAAAACAAATATTTTGAAACTGGTGACTAAGAAATAAAGAGAAATAAAGCTTTTACAAAATCACATAGAGATTTACTCGATTTTTGCTCTGTGATACTTTTTTTTCGACTCTCTAATTTTCTCGGCTGTTTGAGAATACCTCACAGAATTTCAATTTTTGCAGCCACCATCCAAAACTGGCCAAATTGCAAATGACCCATACACTTAAATAAGAACACACCACAAAAATATGATCACAATCAAGTAGTTTAAATCTTGAAATATTTGAATTCCGCCTAAATCTCTTACATAATTATATCAAACTTGATCCCCTTCTACGCGTACACATCTGCACACACCCCACGCAGATCTTGGGATCATAACACAATACCACTGCCATGATGGGGCCCACTCTAGATAATCGGCCCCGAGAGGAACACGACTTTAAGGATTTCTATAGTGATCTCGAGGCATCTTCACAGATCCCAGTCCTCGTCAATCTGGCCAGCGAACGTACCACCACAGTCTCAACGAGTGCCAAGAAGACCTCAGACACGAAACAGAACACGAGGAAAAAAGGTGTAACTAAGCTTGAAAGACATGGAAACTCAAGTGCTTTCAAAGTGACAAAAAACCTACTCGAATATGGATTCAAAGATAAATCTACGAAGCATCGTGGCCTTGACGACATGTACATTAGAAGAGACGCATTGGCCTCAAAACAAATCCCAACAGTATATGACATGGACGAGCAGGATGAGGCTTGGCTTGAGTGGCTAAATGAACAGCTCACCGACGCCAAGATTCTGCCGGAAGCATTTGAAGTGGCCATTAGTGTATTGGAGACCAAATGGGCTGAACTAGAATTTGAAATGGAGCGTGTGGCACCCAACGGCATTCATGAAAACAGGGACCTTTTAACGCTCAAAGCAGACTATAATCTATACGGAAGCGATGATGGGATCGGGGGCGCTGGCTCGCTCACCGAACAGAGGTGTGCCGTATGTAATGACTCGGAATGTGAAAACACGAACGCCATTGTGTTCTGCGACGGGTGCAATATAGCGGTGCATCAGGAATGCTACGGAATTGCATTCATTCCAGAGGGCCATTGGTATTGCAGGAGATGCATGGTTAGTAAGGGAAATCCTGTCAGCTGCACGTTCTGTCCCAGTAAAACAGGGGCATTCAAACAGCTAGATAACGGGCTTTGGAGTCATGTCGTTTGCGCGTTGTGGATCAACGAGGTGTATTTTGCAAACCCGATATATATGGAGCCAATCGAAGGCATCGATCACATACCGAAAAATAGATGGAAGTTGGTGTGCTATATCTGCAAGCAGCGCACGGGTGCGTGTATTCAGTGCTCTAACCGAAATTGCTTCCAGGCTTATCACGTTACATGCGCCAAGAGAGCTGGTTCTTTTATGGCCATGGAGAAAGGCGTCCAAGGAGCAGTAACGTCTAAAGCTACGCTAAAATCGTTCTGCAACAAGCACGGCCCTGCGGATTGGAGCAAAGAGCTGGTTATTCACGGCATTGCGCAGACGAGACGCTTCTTCCGCGACTGCCAATTATTGAGCCAGAGAAACGACCGCCTTGTGTTCCGACGCCAACAGCAAAATAGACAAAACACTTTCAAATGGAGAACTGAGGCAGGAACGCCAATTGCTCCTCAAAAATTTGTTAATGAATTAGAACCAATACTCAGAAGTCTAAACTGTGGTATTGCGTCGCATTCTCATCGAACTCTTCGAGGACAACCCCCAGACAATGCATCAGAGTCGCCCCTCATGAAGGACGTCAAGTATGCATGTGCAGTAATATGCCGCTATTGGTGTCTCAAGAGGGAGGCAAAACGAGGAGGTCCTTTGGTACGGCTCGGGGCGTGCAACCTTTCTTCGAAAAGTGCAGGAGATTTGGCAGGTGCGTCTGCGTGTGCAGATACACGCCAAAAGCTGCGGAAAGTCCAATTTGGGATAACCTTGCAGAAAGACTTAAGCAAATTGGCCTCAATCTGCGATTCTACTAGGAACCGACAGAAGATGTTAAAATTGCTGACTGATGAAACGTTCTCAATGGCAGATCTCGCCTACTTTCCTGCATCAACCGTGGCTGCTCGGCTCCTTGAAGATAGCAAAATAAACGCGAACTTAAGAAAGATTCTGTCAAAGATCTCAGCGGACATGACTCCAAAAAATTTGGACCTGTCCGATAGATCAGATTTGGGATCGAACGATAAACCTTCCTCAGGAAATTCTATCGAGGACTCAAGCCCTAATGAACACCTGCAAAATATAAGTTCTATAACGGATGTTTTGAATGAGAAATTGGCTCTGCATAGATTGGTCAATGGCGAAATGATAGATACTGAATTCCGTGACGCAATGAACACAATAAAGGCACTCAGTAGCTCAACCCTGAAAACAACCCAGCGGTTGATTACAGCTTGCATTGGCTCATGGCAAAATGATGTTTTACCGTCTATAATGAAGGCTGAAGGCAGCTCGAATCCTATTCCTTTTGTCAATGTTGACGGTTTATCCTTTGATCTCAAAGAGCACAAATGCGATGAGATACTAGCTGCGGAAGATTTAAGCGAAATCGACGAGGACCCATTCACAGACCCTAAAACTGAAAAAGGATTTAAAGAGTTTTTGAGTTCTCGGGTGTAATCGCGGATCTTTGAACTGGTTGAATTTAGCATAAAGGTGCAATAGTTGAGACTGCATCGCTTGTGACTCACGGCAAAACTAATTAATCTTCCTGTCAGCCTTGTATCAAATTTGTGAGTCGGAGAATATGTTCCATGCGTGAATGGCTTTAAAGTCCACGCTTATCAAGCCACACTAGATGCAAGGATATATTCATGAAAGAACTATGTTCTATATCGCGGGGTAAACGTGCTTCCTTATAATTAGTAATATGCTCGAAATGGAACCTATTGTCATAAATTTTGGAAAAAGGATCCCCACGTTAAACATCTACAAAAAGTGCAGTCTCAAACGGTGTACAATTTAAGCTACATGCAATGTCGAATCGTCTTGTGTAATAATATTCGTCACCGCGCCCTTTTCTCTGCATGAGATCATGCCATTATAAAACATGATGCAATAATATACGAAAGCGAAATGATTATAGGTTTAAATGATGTAGTCTGTCAGCTTAAGTTATTCACCGTACATGCAGACTATGCATAATTCGTTGTGCCGAGCACTGCAGCAAGGGGAGCTGGTGCCGCGATTATGAGCGACTGGCGTGAAGAGCGAAGAAGCTTGATCTCGAGGCAGGTTCATGCACGTATTCCAACTCCGAGTTTACATCAGAACAGCTTTGAATACTTTAGTCTGTGACCTTAAGGGTGAACACTAGCGTTGAAATATGTACAGCTTCACTGCTTCGTAGCGTGAGTCTAATTGCGACGAGGCATGTATGGCTGAGCATAATGAGAAATCAGTAAAATACAATCAAGGCAATTGTTAGCCAGCATTTTCTGAACTTTATCTGCAAGACTGATGTCTGAATCTGGAAACCATAAACCTCAATTAGGCAGAACCGTCTCATTCAAGTACTGCAGCTACACAAGCATCGTAAATTTCTCGCTCGATGCGGAAGCCCTGTGCATACGCCACAATCAATACTACTTCCAAAAAACCCCATACTAATCGTATTGGCATGTTTTTAGATATTTTGGTCTTTCACATACATTACTGATAGAAAAAAGTTCTTCTGAACTAATACCGCTCAGCCGGGAGGGGAAATCTCGATTTTAAAGATAGCCTGCACCTTTGCTCGTACGTCAACCCAATCATTGAGGCTATTAAAGTTGACATGAACTGCATAAATCAGATGCCGCCTTCTACATATTGAAAGGACTCTACATAAAACCCAAATATGCAGATGCGCTTAACTTAACGTAAGTCGTTTTGCATACCGTTTTTGTTTGTCAGGACCGTATATACCTTTTATTTTCTCTCATGAATCAGGAAAATTGAAAAAACTAGATCCATCAAGACTATACCTCCCGATTTCGATTTTTTGCCTGCTTCTAGGAATCGTCGTTGGCTTTTGTAAAACAACCGAGACGCATTACTTTTTGGCAGAACCTGCGTCCAAGAGAAAGCCTTGCATGAAGTTCAATTGACGACTGGTGATAGCTGGTGCTCTTAAATAAGATATAATAATGTATGGCTATCCACTGTTCACGCAGACCAAATCAGGCTACATTAAACAGCCTATACCGGCTGACGAAATACTTTTCCATCACAGAGGGTACGGATCCAAACCTCAGCACCACCCCAATAATATGATCGCTGATTCAATACCACCAATGCGCCCATTACAGGTATATTCGCCTCAGCCACCTCATCCGTTAAGCCTAGACGATGACAAATTCACAGCCCCACGAACAGGGGCTGGCACTCTTACAGAGACTAGTAAGTCTCATAACTTACCTCAAAGACGTAAAAGACGAATAAAATCACTTGACTCAGATAAAAAAGCCTCAAAATCACGGAAATCCAGTCTCAAAAGACCGAACTTGCGCAGCAAAAATTCCAGTGACTCTTCAAAAGAGGGTCGCAAGACATCGAAGAAAAGATCACAAAACAAAAAGGAAGGTTCACGAACAAAAGTTTCCGAAGAAGATATATGGAGTGATGACGTTCAAATTGCTTTTGAAGAAGCGTTGGCGCTAGCGCCAAAGCAGGGTATGTATAAGGTGAAACTCGAAGAAAAATCCATAGGACGAAACGGCTTGATTTCATCATACATTTTGTACAAAACTGGAAAATTTCGTTCTCGAAAACAAGTTTCAAGTCACATTCAAGTTGTGAAGAACTTGGGAAAAGATAAATCGTTGATCGAGTACATTAATAGAGGACCAACATTCGAGACTCCCGAGGACGAAGAAAAGCATAAAAGAAAGTTTTTCAAAGAATTTAAAGCAATTTTTGCAGATAAATCTTTTTGGATACAGCTCCCCGAGAACAATGTATTAAGTCCCACTCCTGAGCTTACCCCATCGAGCGAGCCCGATAGACAAACCGATTTTAGGCTAGCCAAGTTTGAGTTTTTAATGAACAGCTATGAGTTCGGGTCCGTACCGCTTAGTGCTCTAGGTTGTTCACCTCAAGTTGCTTTCAATCCTTTCGCAATGATTACAAACTTTCCGGGAATTGAAAGCCACTTCGCTAATTCAGCACCAATAATTCACAACAAAATAAAGATCTGTTCCGATTTGTACGTACCTGGTTCAGAGCTCCGCGCAGCTTTTCAGATAATATCCTCTAACCCCAGTCCTAGATTGAATTGCTTTACGAAGGTAATGTCAAGGGGTTACGAGGTACTTCGAACAAATGAGAAAGATTTCACCATAAACGCCGAGTGTGACTTTCTACCTTCCTTCTGGCAGTGCTTGTTCGAGAAGTCAAACCCCCAAACGGCCCCACTCGCACTCACTTTGCTGGGAATCACTGTGGAGCAAATTTTGTACGAGCCCATGGACTCAGATGGTACTTTCATACTCAAAAAGAGCATAAGAGCGGTAATATTGTGGGAATTTGAGATTGTTGGTAGGCCAGCGGAGGCAGCGACAATCTCAAATGTAGTACAGTTACCTCTACAATTCCCCAAACAAGAAGGAGTGATCCATGGCCAAGACATTTTACCAGCTTCTCCATGCAACTCTTTCTCTAGCGATTCTAGTAGGTTGGATCTGATACACACTGGCATGCAAGCAGTTTCCAGCCATATTGAATCGGATGTAACCCTCGAAAATACGTATGCGCCTCCATTATATCCACCTTCATTTTCTACAAATCCTTCTTCTCAAATTTTTCCTAACTCGGAAGGAGTTCTTTATTGCGACTATGTTCCTCCTTCGGTAAATTTTAACCTCGATGCCGGAATCGAGAACGAATACACGATTCGGACTTATGGCCGCTAAAACGAGGACAATATAGCCATTTACTTCCACCTCATGTTATAGTACATAATTTTAAATAGATCAATAGGAGAAAAATCCTTGAAGTTTGTCTCTTTGGAGGCGTGTAGCGTCAAAGCTGAATTATTTTTATTGCCGCGACATTTTTCGTTTTACAAGAAGTATCTTATTCACTTTATCAATTTTATTTGTACAAAAAAGTTATATAGGAGGTACAATGTACTCAGTACTTCTCGTAGCCTACGTCCTCCAATCTCTCAGCCTTCGTCAAGACCTCCTGCTCCATGTTGTTCATGTACTGAGACATAAGGTCCAACCACTTGTAGTCATAAGCTCCAAGAATTCTGATCGCGAGCAAAGCGGCGTTGGTACTGTTATTAATAGCGACGGTTGCCACAGGAATTCCACGAGGCATCTGAACAATCGAGTGCAATGAGTCGACACCATCGAGTGTGGAACCCTTGACTGGAACACCAATGACTGGCAAAGGAGTCATGGCAGCAACCATACCTGGCAAATGAGCAGCACCGCCAGCGCCGGCAATGATGGCCTTGATACCTCTAGAAGCAGCCTCGACAGCGAACTTTGACATACGGTGAGGCGTTCTATGTGCGGAAACAATCGTTAATTCGAAAGGAACGCCGAATTGTTTCAAAATGTTTGCACCGACGGCCATGACTGGCAAATCAGAGTCTGAGCCCATGATGATGGAAACCAAAGGCTTCTCTTTAGAAGCAGATTCTTCGGGAAGGTCTTTGGTTTCTCCAAGAATGTAATTGAGCTTGCTTTGAACTTCCTCCATGGAAGAGCCTACCACGTTAACATGGCCGACTTTTCTCTTCGGTTTGCTCTCCTTTCCGTACAAGTAAACAGAAGCGTTAGGAGTTTCCAAAGCACGACGACAGATCTCCAACTCTCCGTTAGGGGTGTTGCTGTCGCCGAGAATATTGAGCATCACAGCGTTCGTGTTTGTGGTGGCCAACTTTGAAAAGTTCTTTGGCATTGGCAATCCAGTGACAGCGCGGATGTGAGCTTCAAACTGGTTGGTAACACAAGCATCAATGGTGTAATGGCCCGAGTTATGTGGTCTAGGGGCGATTTCATTGACGAGCAACTCGTGGTTAGGCAACAAAAACATTTCTACACCAAAAATACCACAACCAGGGAAGGATTTCACGGCATTCTGGGCTAGGAGAGAGGCCTTTTCGCGCAAAGAGTCAGAAATACGGGCGGGCGCGTACACCAAATGACAAATGTTGTCTTGGTGGATGGTCTCCACCGTAGGGTAGGCAAAGACCTCACCCTCGACGGTTCTGACGACCATGACTGCCAATTCTTTGGTGAACGGACACCACTTTTCAGCATACAAAGATCTGCTATCCAAAAAGTTCAATGCTTCTTCGATGTGCTCAGCGCTTTTGACCACATAGTTGCCTCTTCCATCGTAAGCCATCGTTCTGGCCTTCAACATGAATGGGAATCCCAAGGAGGCGCCGATGGCAGCCAAACATTCAGGAGTGTTTTCTTTGACATCGACGGATTCTACGACCGCAACACCATGGCTCACCAAGTGCTCCTTCTGTGTGTACTTATCTTGGATGAGACTAATGGTCTCGGGAAGAGGATAGACTGGGATGCCCGTGGCGTCAGAGACGGCCTTCAAGGCAGAGACGTCCACGTGCTCGATTTCAACAGTCAAAACATCGCATTTTTTAGCGAGCTTGGCAATGGAGTCTGCGTCCTTGAAGGATCCATCGACATGTTCATCCAAAGCGTTGATCTGCTTGGCGGGAGAACCAGCAGCGTCCAAGATAACGGTTTTCACATTCAATCTGTGGGCAGCTTCGACAAGCATACGGCCTAATTGGCCACCGCCGAGAATTCCTACGGTTTTAGAGTCCATTGGGGAGGGAGATGGAGGAGATGAGCAGCTCTATTCAAGAATTAGCGATAGCGGTGTGCAGGTAGGGGAGGAGTCAAAGTTGATATCTATTAACAAGAGTCAGATAAGGAGAAATTTCGAATTTGACTAAACTGTTTTTTATTTTGCTAGTTAGTTTTCAGGGCGTCTTTAAATTCCTACATTGTTGATTTTTTGTCAGTACGATTCGGCGCGTAGTATGAGAAGATAGTGATGTCCTTGTGGCTGCTAAGCTAATATCGCAAGACCCGAAGGAATTTGCATCTGAATTTGGCCATGCTGTAAGTTTGGCTACGCTTTAAATGAGGCCACCAAAAGAGTCTTCTACGTTTGTGTGACGATCTCCAGCCGTTTTATGTATAAGGCCTAGTTTACTGCGTCGCTCATCGTTTTACGCTTTTAATTTCTTCGGCGATAATGTACATTGATTAAAGGTAAATTTAATTCGTAAATGATAAATGATTCTCCCTATGTCACGAGTAATGCTAGTGGCATTCGACGGGCTGATCTTCCATCCTTAATCGAGCGAAGATCAGAAACCTCGTTTAAGGACAATAATTGAAAAAAATAAGCAGAATGCAATAACTACGTTGCGCAGTACGCTAGGTAGGAATTTAGTGAAGCTGCAGGGGTGTAAAGGAGAAATGGAATATGATGACCCTGCTTTCATCAACATAAAGCGACAAGAACCCTTGTAAAATGATTGAGTTGCTTGCTAACGCAGAAATCTAAGAACACTTGTGACAAAGCATCCCTTGAATTAGAACTTAAGCACACTGTGCTTGCCCTTCTTTGCCTTCTTTCCTCTAGCTCTGGCGGTTCTGGAGTTACGCTTTCCACCAGCGGTACTGATTTCCTTCAAGTTGATTTTCTCTGGCTTGGACTCTTCCTGTCCCTCCATGGCATCCTCAGCTTTGTTTTCCTCTTGCTCAGCGCCAGCTTCCTTAGCTTCTTGTTGTTCTTGTTCCTTTTTGAGCTTTTGCTTCTCTAAGTTGGCCTGGATTTTCTCGGACAACCGCAGGTCACGGTCATTGACGAATTGGGAGAATTCTGCCTTTCTTTTGATCGACTTGGCCCGCAACTTGGGCTTAGATCTTAAGGATTTAGCCATTGTGGAGTAGTTGGAAATCTCATCTCATCGCGCAGTAGTGGATATTACGATAAAGGGATGAGGCATCAACATGCACCGGTCTGGCTGCAAAAAGGATAAGGATCTGAAATACAATTAATGATGCAATTGGGTTTTTAAATATCTTTCTAATTTTAGCTCTTTTTTATAGGGATTCCATCGCATCAATGCTCTTTATCTCTCGACTAAGATGATATATAAAGCTTGGATAGGGTGTCCAATTAAATAATCGGCGTAAACTATCTAGCATTAATTGGAAGCTCTTACTTGCTGAATTCAGATTTGGAACTTTCACGATCGATTGTCGGCCCAGTTGGGCATCAGGTAGAGAGAGAATATGATAAAATACCGAACAATAGACAAAGACGTCAGTAGCAAAAAGGGCATTAAAATTGACAACGTAATTGTCAATAATTTACATGATTTCGATATACCATGCCACAGAGGCGACCACTTGTGCTCTTATGTTCCACTAGATAAACGTGGAACTTTACTTGTCTCGAATCGGCACTTTTCAATACAACAAAAGTTCATACATAGTATTGTGCAATCATTTTCTGTTGAACCATTTATCTGACCAACACATTTTTCTGACCACCATCTTCTCTACTCTAAAGTGCACCTTCAAATACATATAGACGTGCCTCTTCAATCAACGCCAACAGGCACCAATTTTGATGGCTCGATCAACATTATCCAATAACAAACTCCACAATTAATAATTTCTTCGTCACCAACCTCACTCACCGTCACTCTCCCATGGGAGCCCACACTGCATGCATTTTGCAGCCAATTCTATGCTTCGGGCCTTTGCGGTCACAAAGTACATCACGTGCGCCCTTGTATAGGGCTTCAGACCTTTCGCCAAGTTGAAGCCTATGCACAGTCCGAAGCCCGCATCCACACCTCCCAAAAAGGTGGTCCTGCAGACAGCATCTCTGGCTCTCTTGCGCACATTTCTCACTATGAAAATTTTCTTACAATCCTTTTCATCACAGACAAAGCAAGATGTATGTATACCAAATGTGTCGCCAACACACAAGCATGTAAAGGTCGGATCATGAAACCATTCGCATTGTATTCGCCGCAATGTGAAGTATATATCTCCAACAATCCGCTATCTTCTCCGATGACTTTCGATGGTTTTCATCTACAGAACGCCACCCACCCTTGTGACCTCTGAAGGGGCCAAAGATGTGCCGCCTATGAGATCGTGAAATTGATAAACGTAGACCCGGGGACCCATTAGCTTTTTTCGCGAAGTTTTGAACACTTTGGCATGCTGTAAAAAAGTTTTACCTTGAGAACGGAATCCGCCCTTCTACCCACAAGAACATGACAGCAACAGGTTTATACGAAGAAAGCAATGGAGATTCAATACTCAACTACCCTAGTTTATCCCATGGATAATACGCCACCTAGTAATCCTGATCCGCCTGACCTTTTTACCTCCCATTCACCAAAACATAGACTAACAATACAGGGCTAATCTTAGAACTCAGAAGAGACTTGCAGCCAGCGTCGTTGGCGTTGGTAAGAGAAAGATCTGGTTGGACCCTAACGAGACCACCGAGTTGGCCGCTGCTAACTCTCGTCTGGCCATCAGAAAGTTGTACCGTAACGGTGCCATTGTCAAGAAGCCAGTCACCATCCACTCTAGATCCAGAGCTAGAGCTCATGCTGAGTCCAAGAGAAACGGTAGACACATGGGTTACGGTAAGAGAAAGGGTACTGCTGACGCTCGTATGCCTTCTCAAGTCATTTGGATGAGAAGATTGAGAGTCTTGAGAAGATTGTTGGCTAAATACAGAGACGCCGGCAAGATCGACAAGCACTTGTACCGCCACTTGTACTTGGCTGCTAAGGGTAACACCTTCAAGCACAAGAGAGCTTTGGTTGAGCACATTATCCAAGCTAAGGCTGAGGCTGCTCGTGAGAAGTCCTTGAAGGAGGAGGCCGAGGCTAGAAGAGTCAGAAACAGAGCTGCTAGAGAGAGAAGAGCCCAAAGAATCGAGGAGAAGAGAAACGCTCTTCTTCAGGAGTAAATAGGTCCATTAGCTGATGTTTAGTTTAGGTGGCCATTGATAATACATTACCGTATGACAAACATGGTGTAGTGAGTAACTTTTATTTCTTTATCTATTGTCATCTTTTATTGTTATCTCTTTATCAAGCTGTCAGTTCGTTTTCAAATGGTTCGCTGTCGCAGAGTTTCCGACAACTCATGCAGTGTGTTCGAAGGCTAAAAGTAGACGGAGAATTGTCATGTCTAGTTGAATTCTTGGGTAATTTTTCGGTGCGTATTGCCTCAATTAAAGGGTGGTTTCTGGCTGACTCTAAAAGTGTATTTTACTCATTAACAAAGACAAGTTCTTGGGCATCCAAACACTTGAAGCCAAATTTCTTTTCGAAACTTTGGCGTCCCCACTTTCATTGACTATGTCTTTTTTATTTTGAAAAGAATCGTTAATATAAAGATTATGTTTAGTTTTACAATTTGTCAACTTTCAATTGAGACCTGTCGAAATTGCAGAATTCCCTTACAGTGTAGAGATTACATCACCAAGAAGAAAATTAACGAAACACAAAGCTTTTCATTTTTTGTCGTTAATGACCTATTAATGTTTTTGGACGGCTTTATTCGACTCAACATCTGTTGAGTTAGATAAATCACTTACAGAATGGTTTTTGTAGAATGGTTATTGTACCAGCTCTGGATTCATTCCCATTTTCAATTCAAGTCTTGAGAATTGATAATATGAAATAAATCGTTGTTTAATTCACCTTTTTGTCAGGTTTATTTACGAGTTTGTGGGTTCTTGAGAACATTCCCTCCACTGTAAACCAGTGCCCTCCAATTGAACTATAATCTATTAACGCAAACGATACAGAGAAACAAATCATTAAAAAAATGCATTATTTAAAAAGGCGGAATGGGTCAGAATCAGACCCACAGCCGTGGAGGTATAATAGAATTGAACTTCTGCATCACAATCTCTTGCCAGGAACCAAGCAGAAGAGAACACTCAAAGCGCCTGTAAGCAAAAGCACTAAAAACAAAACCCATGCGGACCGCTTCAACAACAACGTACGAACGAAGGAGTCTT
The DNA here is from genome assembly GCA_030563905.1 of Australozyma succicola. NCBI lineage: Eukaryota > Fungi > Ascomycota > Pichiomycetes > Serinales > Metschnikowiaceae > Australozyma > Australozyma succicola. The sequence continues at coordinate 1,165,625 of JAJMKM010000001.1, read as the reverse complement.
CGACGCGAATGAACAAAGTATGTGGAATGAAAGACTCCGAGCGGCGGCAAAGTGCCAAAAACGGATCGATTTTATATATCGAAGAGACAAGCGAGTAGAATCCGCCAAAAAAAGTCGCTAGGATGACGCATCTGTAGCGCTTCTTCTGGTCCAAGAAAATCAACGAAAACGCAATCCAAAAGGAAACAAAGAGAAGGAGGAATCCAACAATGACACGCGAGTTGGTAGTACGGTTCACGTTTTTGATTGCAATGAAATTCAAGAAGTTGGGCAAATGGTCGCTTTCCAAACGGCTGAAAACGTACTTTTTGACCAAGTTGAAAACATCAGGGTCGTCTCTTCCTTCGACCTGAATGGCATGGACCACCTGGCGATTGAGGCGAGGGGAGATATTAAGCGACTTCTCCGAGTCGTCAACGAAATACTTCAAGAGAAGATTGTGCGACAGCTGGCGGAGAGTCTCTCGCGAAATGAACTCGCTGGACGCCCGGGTCTCTCGAATGAGTTTTTCAACCAACGAAGGCGTGAGAGAGTGGCGCGGCATAGAAGGCGGACGCAACCCGATGTCGTAATCCTCTACAAGTCTAGATTGAGATGAGACTCTTTTCTCGTAGTTCGACAGGAAAGGCTCATTGTACACGATTGGACTAGGCTGCGTCATGCTCTCATCCGAGTCGTACGTTTCAATCATTTGCCTCAACTTTGGATCGACGTTTTTCAAGTTGACGTCTCCTCGAAGGAACGCCGACAATCTGTTGGAGTCATCGTCCTCTAGAATGTGGTCTTTGATGATGAGATCTAGAAGCATCGACAGGGAGAGAGACTTACGGTTGCTTTTATCAGATATCGGGAAGGATTCTCTGTTATCCTCCGAGCCGGTATTGAAAGGGTTATTGGTGGCTAGCGGGGTTCCCGTGGCATTCAGCGACTGACGAATGACAGACTCACGGAGCCCCTTCACGTAGTGCTTACAGAGATTCAAGTGATTGACGAGGTCAAACCAGAAGTCCAAATAATCCACATTGTTCTCTACAACCTTCATGTACTCGTAGAAGGTGTGGAGGTTGACCGGGGCCTTTGTCTTATTTGAAAGAATCTCGCCTAGAGTGGGCAAACGGCCCAATTGGACGTTATTGTTTGTGAGATTTAAATTCGAAAGATTGGACAAGTAGTGGGAGTTTGGAAAATCCTGCTGAAACTTTTCTGTCATGATGTGATGTGGTCTGTCTGTTAAAAGGCGAAAAGGGGACGAGCGGGCAGGTGCTACTCAGTACTAAAGCTTCCTTAAAGAGAAAGGAAGGAACCAAATTTTAAAAAGGAACGTAAGGTTTGTATTTCACCAGGGAATAAGTACAGATAGCTGGTATCTCTACTCTGTAGACAGATTTGAGTCTGTTTTTCACGAATCAAAAACGACCCACACAAACAGAAGCTGGCAACCTTTTGACTATGTACTCAAACAACAAGGTCTAAACACACAAGGCAGCACGAGAATCGGGGATCAATTATGTTGGCGCAAGTTTTTTTCCTTGGGCGGCTGGATGTTTTGGTTTCAAGGTTGGAATGTCTGTAAACGGATGGGTTACGATGCGAACCACTGTCTGCAGGTTTGAAAGGCCGTTATTTTCTTCTTTTTGAAGTATGTGCATTAAACGGTTTAAGAAAGTAAAACCTTATTCTATTATAAAATAAAGGAGGGTAGATTTGCGTTCTTATGTCTCTTTTTTGGTTTAGAGTTGAGGTGTAAGGAATAGATGCATCCTACATTGTGCCATGACAACAATAAAAGTAAAGGAGAATAGATCAGAGGAAGGAGTTTAATGCTTGTAGGCTGAAGGAAGAATCTACAGAGTTTATGTTTCCAGAGTCATGAAAAAAAGCTTTCACTTTCATCTCAATGACCCTACCGTGACTACGTAAGCATACTTTAAAAGAGAAACTGTGAAATACCTCAAGTTCGTATCCGAAAGGCCCAAACCTTTAATAGTCTTGCCATTCTATAAATTATATTTCTGCCAGCAGATTTGAAACATTGCCATGGTTAAATTGCCCCGAATAGCTAGGCGCTTCAAATTAATAACACCAGCACATACGTAAATCATCAGCATAACCCACATTCTTCAGCATTTAAGAGTGCTTGTTGAATTATAACTTTGCGTCTCAAGGGTCTGCGGGGATTGACACATTGTTTATTGCGATGTCAAATACGCATCGTAGCTTCATTGTCCAAATTTGTACAAGAGCCACGGATCAGCAAAGAAAAGTTACGAGCTATTGGGCTTGGCGGCCAGCCGTTATAAACTATAAATGAGAAATTATTTCTCATGACCTGAAACCGATCACTTTAAACTTTTTGAAATTCTTAAACGTCTTGCATTCATATGAGAACCGGGTCCAGAAATGAGTAACCCAATGCGATAATTGGACTTGTGCAGCCGCGCGATATAAACAATGAAAAACAATAAAAAACCTACAGGACGCAATATCTAATCCATCGTGTTTCCAGGCCATCGGGACCTAAAAATACAATTGACACTTGTGATTGATTGTTATTACTCGCCGATTTATTGGGTGCAATCAACCCTGCAGGAAACTCTGCATTTGGGGTTACTCGTGGTGCCGCACTAGTCAGCCGTCGTCGACTCAACCCCATCGCTTGATGGCTCCGAGTCACTTGAGTCAACCTGACCCCCACTCCCCAACCAGACATCGGCATACATTTACCCCATAGAGGGTGGCATGCCGGACATGTAATTAAAATCACGACAAAGCTGTTATTTTCACGACATATGGATTCAGCCTCAAATTCAACCAGCTTTGGGAGAATGATAATGCGTCGAGGTGCGTCAGGTTGTTTTGCTTTATAATATTTATAGTTCATCAGGTAAGCTCGAGTGTTTTAAAAAGTATCAGATACAGTAGAGCGTTTCGGATCTCCACCGGTTATTCCCAGATCATTCCCAAAAATAAGTTAGAGCAGACAGCAAAAATATCTCAAATGTAAATTAGCACGAAAAAAAATAGGAATACCCCTCAGAAAATTTTTGACTTGAAAGTCGCTAACCAGATTAAGGTATCAACATCGCGAAGTATGACATCATACAACGGACTCAGTCGTTATCTCCAGGAATAAATGAGGAACCCCCGTGACATGAACAAGCATGGGGCTTAAGCTTAAAGTATCAATTTACTTTATGATCTTAATCGGTCCGATTGAATTGATAGGATAAGATCGGTTGACATGATCATCCAGTTCAAGAAGCCGAGAGCCCGTACCTGGAGGGGCCAATGTGCAGGAAATACACACCAATAAACGCAGTTGGTACTGCAAATAGATATCTCATAACTTGATGTCTTGTAGATAACTTTGCATATCTGCGGTTAAAAAATTTACGCGTGCATATTATGAGTGCTATATCCCAGACCATTCCTGCAACCTCACGGCGTTTTTCAAAAAGTGTACGGCTTCAGCAGATACCGCTTCCCGGACAAAGAGTCGTCACGGGGTTTATTAGAGGATCGTTATTGGTGAATACTGTTGAGCATCTGTACTCCTGTTCGTAGTAGCCCGTAACCAGGTGCCCGGTGTTTTCATTGTTATGAAAATTGGGGTATTTTTGTAGGATTTAATAGTATTATTGCTACGCTAAGTTTCATTCACGAATGACTCGCTCCTGATTAAGACTTGCCATCACTTATTTGCCGATATCGATAGAGAACCGTTGCCAAGAAGTATGTTATGAGACGCACTCTATATGAGTTTTTGCGTTTCTAACCTGTATCTTATCCGTGATGCATGATGCAGCGTAACCAGGGACGGCATGCACTCAGGGCCCGTAACGTCATTTTCATTTTACCGTCAGTATAGCGTAGATCCACTGGCGGGGTGCCGCCATATCTGCGTAAATGCACTCCACTTAGTTCACGAATTAAAAGCACATCATTTCGCTGAACTGCCGATTCCCGTCAGGATAAACTTACCCCTAGAAAAAGAAAGAAGCTGCAATCAACTAATCTTGGATACGGAAGTCTTCTCGTACATGATTGCACCCTGTCAACACTTCAAGTTATTCACTCTCACATATTAAACCATTCAGAACCTCGGTATCTCATTTTTGGACCGACCCACTTTTCAAAACCCTCGCATCCATATTTCTAGCGTTCCATCTTTGGGTCCACGAAACTTAGCTATTCTTATTTTGACTTAAAGAATACAAATTCGTTGGGGCACGAACTAATAATCATACTCTACTAATTTTAATACTCGTCTTACCTCTGTATTTCAGTGTATGTCATCTATTTACTACACTTAAAGCAGCGATTTTAATTTCTATGGCAAAATGATGAAAATCGGTTTATACACATTGGAACCCACTACCAAGGTGGTGGGTGGAATAGACACCAAACTCCTCTTGAAAACTTTTTCCGTGAGAAACTATCTCAATCAATATGTTTTTCACAGAAAGCCTATTCAAATGAGTACTTCAGACGTTCAAGAGCTCTTCCCACTGATCTGCAAATCAGAAATTTTTGCGCTCAACAACACCATTCGCGGCATGGCTAAAGTATGCGCCGCTGACGATTTGGAGTTTCCATTTTTCGGCGATAATGCACAAATGGAGTACCTCGACGATCGTACCTCAAACCAATTCCAGAACCCTTACCACGACCAGATTGGCTTCTTCACCAACGAAAGAGAGTACCAACCTGGCCACAGCTCTGGTTACATGGAGTCTTATGACCACAGTCATGCTCCTGGTTTGTACAGTGGCTACAACGGCTTCAACCACTCGTCGGCTATCGAAGAGCACTCACTCAGTAACCTGTACTCTTCCAACGACTCTCAAAGCTTGATGGGCGTGATGCAACACCCAGTGATGGGACGCGAATTCGGAGTTAAGCAGCAATTACCATTTGTGCAAATTCAGAGTCAAGCGTTCCCAAAGATGCTGTTTGACGAGTACTCTGCTGAACACTACTACGGAACTCACAACACGATCGAGCCTCCTCAGCACGCTTTCTTCGCTGACACGAAGCATGTTTCTATTTCCGACAGCTTTTCTTGCGGCTCGTCTGTGGAGTCGTTCGATTCTCCCCTTGACGAGATTTTCGTGAAAACTTCATACGGTAACAGCACTCAACCCAACATGGCCTCTGATTTGGTAGCTCGCAAGAGAAAGCTTGTCGAATCTCCTGAATTCACCACCGGCAGCTCGGAGGTAGATCTGCCTTGCAGCTACAAAATGGAGCCAACCAAGAAGTTCAAGCGTGAGCGCGGGTTTTCCACCAACACAAGCGTTGCAAGCTTGGATATGGACGCTTCTGCATCCACGTCTGCAATTCCAAAACAATTGGGAGTTAAGGTCAAGCATGAGTCTGAAGGTTCCCGCTTTGTTTGTAGCCACTGTGATGCGGAGTTCCGTGTTCGTTCGTACTTGACTCGCCACTTGAGAAAGCACAACAATGCCATGGCTTTTGTTTGTCCATTCTACCAGGATGTCGAGGGCGAAGACGAGCACCTGTATCTGTGTGGCGGGAAGGCAGGCGCCAAGTGCCATCCAACCGGTGGGTTTTCAAGAAAAGATACTTTCAAAACCCACTTGAAAGCACTTCATTTCATTTACCCTCCTAGAACCAGATCGAGAGAAAGATCGACGCTCGGCGGAAGATGCGCTGGGTGCTTCGAGTATTTTGATAGTAATGTAGCTTGGTTTAAAGAGCACATCGAGCCAAAAATATGTCCTGGATTTGTCAACAAAAGAGCAGCTGGCTCAATCAAGCAAGAAATGGATTAGGGGATTCTTCTTTTCCTTTTTTTTTAACGTTCTCTTCTCTTCTTTTGTTTATGAAACACCTCTATTTCTTAACTTTCAATGCCCTCATCACTCATGATGAATGTTCTCACTTTACTCAATTTGCCGTAGTTCGGCATCGCCTAATTCTAGTCCAAATTGCTTTGGCTTCTTGCATGTTCAATTCTTGGTGTTGACACCTCCACATATTTTATTGGTATCCTTGATCTGGGTTCACCAGGAAATATAGTTATATATATTAATTATCATAGAGTTATAAATTTGAAAAATTGTAGATCTGCTCTGTTTACAAGAAACGTTTCCAAGACGAATGTCTTCTTTGTAGTCAACTGTGCTGGTTGGATGGAATTGAAACACAAAATTGACAACACCCTGAATTCGAAAAATCAGTTCGCTTTAAACTTGACTTTGCGTATTTCTTACGTCTTCGTGTCACCAAATGGGCTGCATGGTCGTTTTTAAAAAAAATTGAAACGCACGTTGTACCTCATCACAGCTCATTTGACATCACTCGAGATTTTAAATTAGCAGGAGAATTTCAAAAGAATACATCTTTGCGCATATATTGATTCAATTAAGAGTGTTAGTCGTAATCTCCGGTGTTTTCTTTAGAAAAGCGTCAAACAAAAAGCCCACACTCCCCTGATAGAAGTCTCAAAGATAATTAATCTACAATAAACAAAAGGACTAATTGATTACAGCCTGCGCCATGATGAAGACGTAAAAGGTGAAACGTTACCCTCTGTATTTCAATTCATGTTTCAAAACACGCTCCACTCGGCGCATTATTGAACGCAACTAAAGATAACGATAGGCGCCATAGAATCCAAAACCTAATTTATAGCATATCAAGCTGAAATACTCAGGGCTTCCATCTTTAAAACGCATGATTCTGCATGACTATGAAATTTTGAATACCAGCACCGTCAGGGTAATGCTCGAAATTGAAAATTCGACATTATTCCTCAATGAAATCCGCTCGACCGGAATCACACTCAACAAATAATAACACTTTAGATTTTTTTGAAAAGATCGGGTAAATGTACACCTATCTCCGATAGTAGGTGTGTGAATACAAGTCCGCAGGAGCGCTCCCGCAGCATGCTTGGTTGCGAGCGCGCACACATCTTGATAACCTTGCATAAGCGCATATGCATTGTCACCAAATCAGCTGCACACAACTGCATTGTCACCTCACACGTATAGATGAACATTCCGACAAGGAATTCCACATAACCGAAGGTAAAGAAAAATGTCCTTATCTGAAGCCATTCGTATAAGGGCTTATCAGCTTGCTCTGTATCTTTCTGAGATCAAAAAGCCACATACAGTTGTACGGCCGCATGATAAAAATAAGAATACCTCCAAGCCGTCTTTATTGATAAGAGTGGAGGGATATGTCTCTAAATGGCAATACAGATACTCGCTGGGAAGGTTTAGCCTGGTAGGAGAAGCAAGTCCACGATTAGTATTCCCCATTCTTCTATTGGCCAGGGCACAGGCAATATATTACTATTACATAATATCAAACTATTGAATGACGTAAATGCCTGAACAAAGCAAGCCACTGTTTGGAAGCGAAAAAGAAAGTTAGTTTACCAAAAGAGACAAAAACATCATAGCTAGATGAATCAAAATGACAAAGATTTTTAATTAATGAGTTTTAAATTGAATTTTTAGTCCTCATGTATTGCTAGAGAATTTTCGACATAAGTTTACGAGTGAGTTCTTTGTTAAGACGTGTGATTATGCAATGTGGATGAAGTGAAGCAAGTGATGAGACAACAGTGGGAACCAAACCATGTAAGTTATGGCCCTCTGGACTCGAGATCGGAAAACACTCAGATATTCCCGATCTTAAAATAGAAAACACGGGCTTCCATATCTTTCCTCTTTGGAGCTGGGTGTACTAACCTTGCAACTGCTGGAATGGATGGTTATGACCTTGCGTCCAATCGCAACCTGTTCTACACATGTATCCACATTATGGGTGACGTGTGAAAGTTGCGGCAATGAGACCACGGAGGCACGAATCGTCTTCCCGAAGTTGTTTCATGTGATTGTCTCACAAGAACGCAGCTTTTTTTTGGTCCATAGATGAATCCACGGACCAAACCTTTGCAGTGGTCGGAGAAACTGAATTGTTTCCGAAGGCAAGTTGACTTAGTCTTGAAGTAAAGAAAACATATTAATCTTTTTCACAGATTGCAAAAATCATTTCATGTCGCCTTTTTTCATCAGGGATTCAATGTATTCCTGTAAATACTGGTTTTCGTGAGCGTACTTATCGGCCACGGTTTTCTGGTCTCTGACGTTCAGCAAGAGAACGGCAATGTCCTTCTTCAAACGTAGAATCTCCTGAATCTTCTCGTCAGTCAGCGACATTGCTTGGAATATAGGAACAGAGTTCGGCTGAAGTTGTGTTAGTTATACGAAGAGGAGAGACGGAGTGTCGATGTTTCGTGCAGGACTGGATATGGCCTCTCATATCCAGATCATATTCTTGTTTCGCTTGAAGAATAGGAATAGGGTCAAGCTCCATAATATAGGATTTATCTATATAATCGTTGTATATTTTCTATATAACAGCATTATTTACTCCCTTATATATTCCGTAAGTCGTCTATCACATGACACCTTACTTACGTCACGTATTTCAATAATGCTTCCCCAAATTACTTAACTGAGTAATATAATGAAACTGGTTTCATCCATAAATGGATAATTTAACAGAAAGCCTGATCATTTCAATTCCTTGCCAAGATGTATATCTTCTGTTCATCAGTACATCACGACACTCTGTACATCAGTACATCTCAACAGTCGATCATGATCACGTGATACATATTGATTGTTTAAACAAGACATTTGAATAGCTTCTGCAACCTCGAGGAAATCGAATCTTTCATTACTGTTTTCCTCTTATTTGAGTTCTTTTATTTCGCGCATGTGGAAGAGGCAGGGAATGCCACCATTCTTCGAAGCTTTAGAGCCTAGATATACCTAACGCTAGCCACACAGTATACATCAAGAGATCGAGCAATTTGCTAGAACTTTTGCGAGATTGAGGTGTATTCTTTCTATGGTAAGACGGAACTACGGGATCACTTCTTTTGGATGCACGAATACATCGTCGTGGACCTAAAAACCCGAGCCTACACAGAGCAATAAATAGAAGCTGTTAAAATCCAATTTTTTAGGAAAGCGTTTATTTTGACGCTTATCGTTCCAATGCTCCATCTTTCAAGCTCCCTGAATATGACGCTGGGTGCCTCTAAGTGCTTTTCATAAACCAGCGCTCAGGGCGAATCTAGGAAATTCAATACAAAGAATCAAAATACTGGCCATTTGATGACTTGACAATAAATGAGAACTTGCGTTGGCTCTAGTCACCGCCAAGTGAACACCTCCCGTCAGCTTAGCCTCTCGACAGCTTAGCCCCCCGTCAGCTTACCACGTCTAGAGGGACCAACAACGAATCCATCTTCATAAACAGAAATTTTTTCAAAAACAACCAAATAATTTTAAAAATTCCATTTTCGCTCAGAAACAGGAAGCCAAAACAAATTAGCTGCACATCACGTGATCCGGCTCACGCGTCGTAGATTCAACCAGCATGTCCATGAGAATTTCCCACACGCCCCGACTGAAAAAACCAACTCCTCACCTAATCACACAAACCCACACATCATGTCCACTGCTTTGGAAAAGTCTTTAGACGACATCATCTCGTCCTCCAAGAAGGCCAGAAAGGTCAACAACAAGAAAAAGGTTGTTGGCAAAACCACTGCAAAGACTGCCGGCAAAACCGTCGGCAAGGGAACCGGAAAGGCCCAGAAGAAGAACGTTCTCGCCAACAAAAGCGGAAAGCCTGCCAAGACTGCCGTTTCGAGAAAGGCTATCGCCTCCACCTTGGATGTTAGCCACGCCACCAAAGTTGTGGCCCACAATTTGCCCACTGATTTAAAACAAGACGTTGTCAAGGTATGTTAGACGTGCTGTCTAAAAATAGTAGAAGCTCGAACGAAAGAAAGAAAAAGAAAGCAACTTTATGAAAATCTTGCGTTATGCTCTTAGATTTTGAATGTGAAAACTGGAAGGGTTGGCCCCGTATTGATTTGTTCATTTCTGTTCTTGAGGGAATTAAAATGGACAAGACTTCGATGGCGGACCATGCCGAAAGCAGAAATGACTTTGAACTTTAGAGAATTATTAGTAGAATTCAGAACAGACTCTTAGCCAGGGTTTGAAGGCCGTCCGTTTGGATTCAGACTGTTCTTACAAATTCAAGTCAAGGGAGTCAGTCTATATGATTGCTATCTTCCCTGTAAGCCTATGAGTTTCCGTCTAAGTACTCTTTGATAGATACTCTTAAGACGAGAGCCATTTGTTTTGGCTACGATGTCGCGGACGTTTTGCTGTGCAAAACGCTAAGCTTCCAGTTATTGCCCCGTATTTTCCCAGATTTGGAGATCTTTCATTTTACTACTGTTTCGTTTTATTGGATCTCAAGGAACTTCATACGAAATTCCCCTGATTTACGATAAATTGTATTTATTTCTCATTTGTTGATCAAATGACTTGCATGTTCAATTCTCCCATTATTTAATTCAAAAGTCTCCAAATCGTCCACATGCATATTTAATTCTCCATTGTGACTTGAATTTTAGTCAATAATTCCAAGTCCATTCCCCACGTTTCCCACATTCAAATTCTATAGATGCTGTATAGTTTTCCGTCCCCTAATGATTATGACTAACAAATAGGAATTTTTCCAGGCTCAAGTTGGAGGTGTCAAGGCTGTTTCTTTGAGTTACAACGAAAGAGGCCAATTCAAGGGTATTGCCACCATTATCTTCAAATCTGCCAAGAGCGCCGCTTTGGCAATCGAGAAGTACCACGATGCTCCAGTTGACGGTGGTTCGCAAAAGTTGAGATTGGAGTTGGTTGTGGAACCCGCCCCAAAGACCTTGGCCTCAAGAATCTCGGCCAACAGCGTTGCCGGCGGCAACGCCCAGGGCTCCAACCAAGCTGCCAACCAGGCTCAAAAGAAGGAGAAGCTCAAGAAGGCTCTTTTGGAAAAGAGAAAGCAGACCCAACAGAAGAAGAAGGACGCCGCCAAGAAGAAGGCTGCACAAAAGCCAAAGGCCAAGGCTGCTAAGCCTGAGAAGAAGACTCTCGAGCAGTTGGACCAGGAAATGTCCGATTACTTCAAGAACTAAGCTTTCCCGAGTTTAGGATAATTCAAGCGAATAAATATTGTTATTGTTACTTTAGATGTAGATTCAGAGCTTTTAGACTGTCACGATATTTCAAGAAACAAGCCACCGCTCTTTTCATAGATAAAGAATTCTTTTGAGAATTTGAGAATTGCCGGACTTTTGTAAACTTTTAACTTTTGTAAACTTTCGCGTGCATAACTGATTGGAAACTAAAACAATAGCCGGCTTTCATCACAGGCAATAATTAAGAACGAGCGACATTCAATGACAAAGTCCAAAATGATTCGCATAAAACTCTATTTCATAAAAGAAAAGTCAAATAAAATTACATTTTCAAAACTCACCTCGACAGGTTCTGACGTATGTGGGGCTATCGGGGTGCGGCTAAACCGTGGATAGTCCAGTTCCAGTGAAACGAACACGATTCCAAAAGCACTGTTGATTTTCTCTGTACGAAACACGCGCTGTTTTCCAGTTCAGAACGCGTAGCCGTCACATCTGCTTCTTTCACTCCAGCGACGCGGTCTCTCCAGCCCTCACTGTTCTTGCCCGAACTTCTCGGCCAAGTCGTATATTTTCACAACACAATACACTCGACTGAACCACGATAGGTACACAATTTCGGGGAAACTATTGGTCCGCGACGTGTTTTCACTTCAAAACAAGCTTGCCCTCAATTATCAATTTAGCAAGTGCCCACAATTACAATAATTCTTTCCTTAAACATACATTCCATCTTGGCCAATTTCACATTCCCTTCCCGTTCCTTCGCCTACAATACAAGGTGCTTCGCTCCATTCTGACCGCACCGTTTACATCAATATGCCAAATATAGATTTTGTCATTTCGTCAGAGTTCCATGTGGACAAAGGCCCGTCAATTGTGCTGCTGTTTCCCAATGACATTCCAGGCCTTCCGCAATTGACATTCTTTGCAGAGCTCATGATCCCCGACCAAATACACAAAAGACGCGAAGACTACACGTTTTTCCTCCTACACAAGAATTTCGCTACCGGCGAGTTCCAGTACAAGTACAGCGCTACCGAGAGTGAGGCTGATCCCTTCTTCGTGTACACGATCGTGAACAACGTAGAGGACGACACGGTGCGCCGAGGCTCTGTCATCAAGGCCCTCAGTATCGTGACCCGCTTGGTGTACTTCAAGCACTTCAAACCGCTTCTATTGATCGCACTAGACTTGTATATACGAACTAATGACGTGGGTGTATTGAAGGACCTCTTCGAGGCCATAAACCGTAAAGACCTCCGCGTGAGCCAGCAGAAACAGTCGGCGATTAAGAAGTTGCTAGTTACGTCTATTTTGGACCTACCGTTGAACGAGAAAATCTATCTGGACGAGACGTTCAGAAACCGCCTTTTGGGCATTCTGTCCGCCAACAACGATCTATTCATCCGGAAAGATCTCAGTTACAACTCGGTCGTCAAGTTCAACAACATGGACATCCCAATAAAAGTGCCTGTTCTTCTTCTTCCCGACACGATCGGCGACTACTTCAACCCTACCGACTTGAACTTCAAGTCTAACCTCATAAACATCCTCAAGGCAAATCTCGTTACACTGCACCACAATAACGAAATCACGGTCTATGGCCCGGCAACGCCGCCCATCGTAGTGCTCATCAATGCCTTGCTCACAGGAAAGAGAATCTTGTTCGTCAGCTATGAAAACTCCGCCGGGTACATTATAGACCACATCTTAGTCACCTTGAAACTCATCACCGGCGGCGGCATTCTCACCGATATCTTGACCAATTACAACGTGTTTCCCTTGGTGGATGTGTCCAAAGTGGATCTCTTGTCGGAGTGTGACTCGTACCTTGCCGGAACAATCAACCCATTTTTCAAGGGAAACGACTCGCTCTGGGACTTGATGTACGACCTTGATGCCAACGAGTTCCACATCTCGTCTAAAATCGCCGAGGTAGAAAATGCCAAATGTTCGATCATTGCCGAAGACGCACGTTTCCTTTCGGGTCTTCAACTCTCTTTATATAACTACAACGACGATCTTACCACAGTGCAGCTAATTATACGGAGACACATCAACGAGTTGGCCCGGATCTTGCTTTCACAGAAAAATTTCGTCTCTAGCCTTCCTGAGCACAAGCAGTTCACTTTGTTGATGGACGGCGTGGGATACTTTTGGTACAGTGACCTGACCAAACTAGAGGAGATGTCGTGTTACCAGAGCGTGATTGCGAAATTCCAAAAGCTTCTATTTGCGGGCAAGTTCAACTATACGCTCATGTTGCCCAAACTCTCCAACGAGCTCAATTTAATGGTGGATCTTCAACACCATTTGCAGAAGCTTCACAGCGTGGCATCGTCTGCTAGAAGCGGAGAAGTGACCGTTAACGAGCAGGAGATCTGGTTTAACATACTCAAGTACTTGATCAGCGGGAAATCCGTGGAGATATTTATGTTGGTGACATACTTGATACCGCCAAACACTTCTACCAGCGTGAGTCTGTCTATGCACGGCGGCAGTCTTACGATTTTCGATAAAAACAAAGGCATGGAGCTATTAATCCTCAATCTTTTCCATGAGGACGATCGGGTCAAATCGAACGTGCTTATGATTTTGAAAGAGCTCCAGGACAACTTATTATGCGGATGGTGCTTCAACAGCTTTAAGGACTCTAATTTCATGTACCACCTTGCGTTCAACGAGTTGTCCAACAGGTTGTTGTAATACTAGGCACTAATATTTAATTAATTTTAACTTAATTTCTGACAGGTAGTAGGCGAGTCTGATAGACCATAATTTTTGTGATAACTTCGCTCCAAAAGTCGCTACTTATTTTGTTATATAAGATTACGGCAATGAAAAGCATTGGATGTAGATAGGCTGAGGTCTGTCCGTGCTTTTGACTTTGTTGCATATGGTACCTCCTCGTGGTTTACCGTAAGGCATAATCATTGTAAGCAGCTAGATATGGCCGGCTTGAGCAATAAATATGGATCTAGCGCTAATTTGAGTTCTAAGGCATCTCTTCGTAGAACCCATTTGGACCTCTTGTTAGACATTTATCTAGACTGCCACCAAGGGGAAAGGTACCATAGTTACTAATGTCTTTCCCATCTAAAAGCTCCAAAGCAGATTTCACTAGGCATCATCAAAGAAAAGGTCTCATGTACTATATAAGACGGTCTCATAGACTATACAAGACGATTAGACTATAGAAGACGGTCTCACATAGGCTCAGTAGACTCTTTACAGTGACTACGTAAAATCACAAGTGTTCACCTTAAATTATCTACAAACAGATGATATTCATAATATTTACACAGCCAACAGGCCAATCATTCCTCCCTGCTTCCTCCACGCTTGAATATAACGTTCCACATACTGAGCTTATCACCTGGCGCTCGGCTCAAGTAGGAAAGACCCGAGCCAACGTACTTCGATTTCCTCTGAGGACTTTCGTAGTCGAGATCCGTGTTATGTTCCGGGAATCCTGGCCGGCGTCTCTTGTTGACAAACTCCTCGCTATCGTTCTCCACACTGCACTCACTGTCCTTCAAGTGCCGACTGTCCTTGTGGAGCGCGATGTGTTTTTTTCCAATGATGACGAGACCGACGGCCACAAGTGTGAAGCCGCCCAATTTGGTAAGCAATCCTTTTCTGGTCTCCATGGCGTGATATTGGGTCGAAAGATTAGGGTGGTTTGTAGTGCATCCTGATCTAGCTTTGACAGTGGGGAGACCCAATACCGCTTGAATTGGAAAGTTTACTTTTAGCCAATTAAATACACAGATTTGATCAACTATAGCATCCTTCTTTTTTCGCAAATTAATTGAGGCCTTCTTGCTCCGACCAGGTTGTGTTTTGCCTTGCATTGGCTGCGAAAAGCGCCCAGACTAATTAACGAGCTGGCGAGACCATATTATCTATAACAATGAAAATAGATATAAACACATTAAAAATTTTGCGTGGAAGCAAGGCATGGGTATAATAGCCGCAGAAGGGCGTACCGCCGAAGCCTAAGTGTGAGGGTGGGCGCTAAGTACCAACGGGAGGGTAGCTTTCAGGAAATATAGCTAACTGAGGAAGAGAGGAGAGCAAAAAATATTGGAAGCTTTTGAAAATTATACTTGTAAATGTCGCTCCAATGCAGAATCTACTAAACGATAAGGAACCAGGCGCTGCTTTTTATTAGACGACAGGCGGAAAAGCGCTTACTGTTAATAAAGCACGCAAAGAAGCAGTAGCATATAAGCGAGCGCCGAATTTCATTTCCATTACAAAGGCGAAAGAATTGAAATACCGCCGCAGAGAACAAGCGGCATAGTCAAGAATGTGGGAGCTTCAGCAAGTAGTGCCAGAAGAATTTGGCTAATCTCCGACACAGAATATTGGCGGTTTATAGCTAAAGAATGCGCCAAATAGGTCAAGAATGTTCAAACAGAGTAAGGGTATTTGACTTCGTGCCAACTCAAATGAACCACAGAACCGGCTCCGTAAACACGGCCACCAAAACATCTTCACACAGATTCTGAATCAAAAATTTTGGATTTCACTATTCGCAATAGTAACACTTCATCGCTGCCACAGCCCTCCACGTATTGCCTACTCAGCAGATATCTAAGGCCTCCATTCGTACAATATCAACAAAAACAAAGCTTCCTTAACTGTCGACATTTTCGCATTTTCGCATCTTCGCATTAATTGAAACAAATTACGGGTGTCAAAATTCGCATTCGATTACCCTGCTATGAATAAGGCTCTAACAAATTATGTCACTAAAATGAATGCCGATCCAACCAAAATCACAAAGGAAAGTCAATCACTTTTCAATCGCGATTGCAATTGTAAAAAATCCAAAAATGTCCAAATCCAGTAAGTACATGATTCCTGTCAATAACATGTGCTACGCTGAGTGCGGCCCAACATAACCGGCCCCTGTACTTTAAGCGACCTACCGGTGCACACATCACCCCTCTAAACGCCTACACCTCGATTGTACCGTCGCACACAGCTCTGCTTGTTTCAATTCATCGCTAAACTCGGTAGATCAGCAGAATGGGATTTTTCAAGCTGTTGAAATTTTACGCCAAGTCCTTCGTTTTTGGCTCGCTTATCATTGTTTGTGCCCTCTACGGTGTTGTGGCTGGTCTCTTATTGAAGCTTATTGGTAAAGAAGAGTATGCACAATACACCGTGGCCAGAGCGTTCTACTACTCCTTCTCGAGTTTGCTCGGCGTGAAGGTGACCATCAAAAACAGCCAGTATTTAAATACAAAACCATCTGTTGTGGTTTCCAACCATCAATCTGCTCTAGACATCTTGATTCTCGGCAAGCTCTTCCAGCCAGGATACACTGTCACCGCCAAGAAGGCGCTCAAATACATCCCATTCCTCGGTTGGTTCATGCTTGCCCTGGGAACTTTCTTCCTTGACCGGGCCAAGGGAGAGAAGGCACGGAAGGTGTTGGAGAGTGCTTTGGTGGGCTTGAAAACTAAAAATAGAAGCATCTTCATGTTCCCCGAGGGAACGCGTTCCGCAACCAAGAAGTTGGAATTGCTTCCGTTCAAGAAGGGCGCGTTCCACTTGGCTCAGCAGGCGTCCATCCCGGTTGTTCCTGTCGCCGTCTCTAACTACAGCAACATCTTCCATTCTCAAAGCAAAACCTTCAATTGCGGCGAGATTGTCATTGACGTGTTGCCGCCAATGAAAACAACCGAGCTCAAAACCCACGAGGACGTGACGGCGTTCTCCAACAAGGTCCGGGACAACATTCTTGCGAAGATAGAGGAGAACGGATACGCCACGGTTCAAGGCCAAAAGGCGGTGAAGGCCGCCGATGACGAAAATGACGCTGACGACAGAGACAACATCTCCGAGGTCAGCGTTGAGATCGTAGACGAGAGCACGCCTTTGATCTCTACAGATTAGTCGTGACAGCTACTAGAGTAATGATATGAAGTAATATATGTTTGTAGTATAGCAGTGGAAACAAATTGAGAATAGAAAGCTTATTTTGTGCTTAGATGCGCGTTATGCTCCGTAGTTTGTTTCATGTCAGCTCATAACCATGAAGACCGTGCATGAGACAAACAATGTCAAAGCCCTTTGATTAGGAACCCCGGACTCGCCGAAATCAGTGCGCCTGACCTACAGAATACCGAAAACAAATAACTATTTAACTATTGGCAAGCCCGAGTCGCATCTCAGCCATACTACCTTCTAACGCGTAAATGTGTCAACGTCGTGGACCCCTAATAAACATCCCAAGAGAGGCAAGAGAAAACGCAGTAGAAGAAGAAAAGTCATGATACAAAACCCAAAAAGGCAAGAAACAAAAGCAAAAAACAAAGAAAAAAAACAATACCAGAAAAAAAACAAAGATAGCCTATCTCTTCCCTCGACCCGAGGCCGTCATGTATGGTTGGGTAACGCGCCTCTTCTCGCGCCTAGTATGCACGTAACAGTGAAGAGTCCACAAACAACACTCACTATTTCAGATCCCGACACACCGTCTGGAGACACCGTGGAACACAGGCCCTTTAGCGCAATACGTTCTGCTCCAGCTCAGATTGGTTCCGTGGAGACTAATAATTTGTTTCCGTCAAGTCGTCTCCCCGTTCTGCAATCCCATCCCCTTTTCCTTTCACCATTCGATTCCCCTGTCCATTCAGCGCTCCATTGATACAACCCCATGGCCGACGATTTGCTGCACCACTACAAAGTGCTTAAACAATTCCTCGACATCTCGAACGATGCAGGGACCCCCCGTAAAAACGCCTCCTCGCGTGCCGCCAAGGCTCGAGATAAGTTGTTGAAGCTTTCTGCGGCCCAGTTCAGAGAGCTCAGCACAGACGTCTACGACGAGTTGAGACGCCGCATAGACGAGCTGCGGTCCGAGCCGGACTTCTTGCTTCCGAAGCTGAACTTCCACCCCAAAAGAAACCAGGCCAGACAGAAGTTGTCGTCTTTGCCCCAGTCGCGGTTCAAAGACTTGGTTTCGGACATAAGCTACGAGATTGAGCGCCGACAGCTACATGTTTCTGGCGGCGCTGTAGGCGGCGGCCCCAGTGGCCAAGGCAAAGGGCTTAAGATCGACACCGACCCTTCGTATTTACAGCAGTCGGCTTCATACCCTCCGAAGAACGGCGCCGCCGATGGCCATCGGCGCTTGTCTGGCCAAAGCAGCAGCAGTTACGGCCACCAGCTAAATAAAAACACTGACACACTGCCTACCAGTCCGTTGGTGACGCCAATCTCCCGCCAAGTCGACCACGCTCAAGAGGCTGCCGAGAGCGCCAAGTCTGCTGAGTTATACGGAGATCTCGCAACCCCAGACCTCCGCGACGTTCCCAAACAGGCAATGGCGCTTCTGTCTACGACGGTTATTCCTACAAAGGCCAACATGACTTGGTCTAGCGACGAGGAAGACGAGCCTTATACCCAAGAACAAGCACCACGCCAGCCTGAAGCCGCTCACGAAATCCACGCTCCTGAAGCCGAGAGCGCAAGACGTCTTCTGTTGTCCGACACATTCTCCATGAATAGGAACAAAGCTCCGCCCAGAATTGCCTCTCTTGGCTCTCCCGAGCCGGCCGTTTCTCGCATCGATGACATTGACGTCTTAAAAGAGCGCTACACGGTTTTGGAGCTCGAAAACTCAGATTTGAAGGCCAAGGTTGAAGAATGCACCTTCAGATTGGAGGAGTACGAGCAGGATAAGAAAGCCTACTTGCACGAGAAGGAGTCGCTTATTACGCCCGCCGAATTCTCAGACTTGCAAGAAGAGCTCGACACGTTGCGCTCTGCGAACGCTGCGTTGCGTTTGGAAAATCAGAACATGAAGACAAAGATCCGCCGAGAAAGCAAGGCTTCGTCACGGGATCTTTCTAATATCAGCCATGCTTCGGCCTCTGACGCCGCCGTTCCGGGTCCTGTATTAGCCGCCGCTTCGGCTGCCGCCGCCGTTCCCGCCTTGGCTTCAACGGTAGTCCCATCCTCCTCTCAAACGTCCGGAGCAGCGCCAGAGTCGTCTACGAAAGCGCCAACGTCTACGCCCGTAGATGTGAACACAGAGCTTCGGAAGTTCTATGAGAAACTCGACCAAATCTCCGTCAAGCCCACAAACACACAGACGAGTCTCAAGGAAGAACTTCTCAGAAACGAGGCCTTGCTGTGGCAAAAGAAGTTTGAGAGCTCTCAGGCCAAGCAGCGTGCCTCGTCGTTCAAGTTGCCTAACGCAGATGTTTATAGCTACACTTCGCCCACCGGGCTTGTTCCCCTCAAACAGGCCATTAAGTTTTTCACCCTCGTGGAGACGTTCATAGAGAGCGTCAGCAACACACACGCAGACACGGATCTCCTTTTCGAAAAGATTTCGCTGATCGCGCTCGCTGCCAACAAGCTCTGCGGCGAACCCAGCCTTCAAAACAGCCAACAAGCAGACGCGATCCGTGGCGCTGCCAGCCATGCGCTCACCGCGACGAGATACTACGCGACATATTCGAATTTGATGCCTCGAGTCATCGTCGAAAGAGCTGTTTCGGAAATCGCCTTCTCTGTTTGCGACTTTGTCTCTGTATGTAAGTTGCGTGTAGACGAGAACCAGCCAATTAACGAGAGCAGCTTCATGACCCAAAACGATACCACCATCGAGGGTGTTCGCCCGTTGAAAATATACAATAGATCTGTGGTTCCAGAACTGTCTCCGCAAGGGTTCGAAAAGAGGGACATTCTCCCCGCCAGCACGAGAAAAGTTTCAGGCACTATACCGTCGGAATCTGCATCAAGCCCAACGTCTACGCCTTTAGCAGGAAAAGTTGCTACAAATGTTTCTGCTATTGGCAACAGAAGTAACGCCGGAACTCTTGGAGGTAACGCTGGAAGCAACTTTGTTAGCGCCGCCAGCGCCGTGACGAAAGAACTCGACGGAAAGGAAAACGTTTACGACACTCATGGCCTGCCGCTGATGGCAAAGCCTAGTATTCTCGAGAAGGTCAAGCACTTCGAGCAGAAGGAATTGGAGTCGCTGAACGCCAAGAGATCGTCGTTCTCTCCATCTCTTTCGAACAAGTCGCGTTTCTCTGACGAGTACACCGAGCCAACGTCTATAGAGTCCAAGGCCGTGGAGCATGCTAGTATCGATAAGTCTGTGGACGAGCCTAGACCAATCGACGGCGCTCCTACTCGCAATAAATCTATTTTCCAAAGTTTGAGGGAAAGATTCACAGGAGAGCCGCAAAAGGACGAAAGTGAGGCCAAGCAAGACTCTTTCACGAAGGAGAAAGAAGCAGCCAAAGAGCCTGCGCTCAAGAAATCAGAAATACTCTCTGAGCCAGAAAACCCTGTGAAAGTGCTGAAGCCAGCAGTCAGCTTTGAGCCCGCTGCGAAGGAGGTAGCCCCAGTGTCCAAGCCTGGCCTTGGAATCGAAATTCCAGGACCAACAAGCGGCCAAACCCAAAATGACCACACCAACGAACGCTCTTCGCTTGAAACGCCTCATAAAGAACCAGCGGCGGCTCCAAAGCAGCAGCCTGCCAATGAAGTAGCACCAAAAAAGACTGCCGACATATCGGACCTTGTCAAGGAGGCTGTCAAGGAGGCTTCTAAGATCGAAGTGCCCAGTGTCTTCCAAAAGACTGCCGCACCTGTTGAGCCAAAGGACCAAGAAGTGTCAAAAGCTGTGGAGCCGAAGGCACACCAAGAAAAAGAGGCAGAGCCAAAAGCGGTACACTCTCAAGAGGCAAAATCAGATTTGGCAAAACCAAAATCGGAAGAGCCAAAGAGAGATGCCAAAGAGCTTGCTGTGAAAATCCCCGGCGCTTCACGCGAGTCATCGCTCAAAAAGCCTCAAGTTCCGCTCGAACCCTCCAAAAATGGCATAGACGGCGACGAGGAAGAGAGCGAATACGACGACGAAGAAGAGGACGAAGCGCGCCAGAGACAAGACTACCGTAAGTCCATGGCCGCAGCCACCTTCAACTTCGACTTGTTCGACATCGATGACCCAGACAACACATTGACACAATTGTTGCTTTACCTTGAGCACCAGACAGTGCAAGTGATTTCTACCATCCAAGACTTGTTGTCTGCAATCAAGAAGCCTGACGTTTCTCGCGGCGAGTTACGTGGAAACTCGGGCGCCATTTCGGAAGTCATTCGCCAAATGACCGAGGCTACAAACACTTCTATGAACCAAACGAGAAACCACCAGTTGAAGGAGCACGGCAGCTGGGTTGTTCGTAGTTTGGAAGACTGCGACCACCGCATGAACGCGCTCTGCAAGCCCACCGAGGAGAAGAGCGACCTGGAGTTTGCGGACCGTCACTTCAAACAGCGCTTGGCTGGTATTTCCTTCGATATTGCGAAATGCACGAAGGAGTTGGTCAAGACCGTTGAAGAGGCCAGTTTGAAGGAGGATATCGCCCAGCTTGACGCTCGTATCAACCAGGTTGACTTGCGTTAGGGCTGGCGCAGTTTTATAGCATTAATTATATAATTGAATAGATTCAGAATTAATTGAATTACGTAGATGGTTGTCGCTTGGAAAGCGCTGATTAGGACTAACATTTTTACGATCCGGTGTATGTTTGATAAATGCAATATTTGAAATCATTATACATAGTTTAGTTGAGAATAAACCCATTGCGGGCTCCCAACCTGAACTGAAAGATCACCGAATGTATTTCGACATGAACTGCTTATGGGTAGAAGACTTGACTGTGTTTACCGTGTATTGGTCGGCGGCCTTGGAGTCTTTCTTGGCGAAGGGCCGGGTGCTTCTCCAGGACTTTTTTAGCGGCGCTGTTTTAGCATTCTCGGCCATCTTCTCAAGCTCTTTCTCTTTTCGAAGAGCGTCTAGCTCTGCTTGGAGCGCCTCTGAGTCGGACTCAGACTCCTCATCCGAGCCAGAGTCGTCTGTATTGCTAGCAGAAGACCCATCGTCATCTGCGTCTTCCTCTGCCTTATTCTTGTTTTCTAGTAGCGTGTCTAATTGTTCAGTCTCCTTGTCACCATTGCCATTATTGTCTGCCTTTGGTTCCATTTCACTTTTATGCCTTAGATCAGGCAAAGCTTGCGATTTCGCTTCATCGATTTGACCTTCTTTGTCTCCTGATTTGTCAATGGCTGCTTGGAGCTTGGATTCCAGAGACTCTCCGTCAGACGTCGGGCCGGCCTTGTGTCGCTTCTCACCGTTCGATACGTCCTCCGACAAAACGTCCAGTCTGTATTTCAATTTCGTATGACTTTTTAGCAGCCGCGCATGCTGGATTGTGTCTTTGATGGATTTCTCGTAACCACGTTTACCCTCTAGGGTCGGTCTGTGGTTCATAACGGAAAAAACTACAGCGGGAATTAAACCAATTAAAACAGAGCGTCCGCGAAGTACGATTAGGTAAATAAATTTATTTGCAGAGGCAGGTTCAATGCAAAAAACGTTTCCGTGGAAATAGCGATGAGTGGAAAATGTGGGGAAACAGATGAGATCGCTACTTCCCCTTTTTAGAGGGTACATACACAGACACAAAAACAATTACAAAACCAGTATAGATTCGGATCGGGTTTTGTAATTATCAGCATTTCCACTCCAATATCTTAAAAGTTGTGTGTCGCCCTGACCCAATTCTTGGTGCTACAGACCCCACAGACCTGCCATTTACACGCATACACTTGAACGAACATACAAAATGTTTGTGTTTCCAGCGCATAATTCCAATTTCAAGTCTCGAAAGAGAGCATTCCGCTGCTGCGACCGATGCCGTGTCAAACGGATCAGGTGCAACATGCAAGTTGGAAATTTTCAAACACGGGGCTGCGAGGGATGTCAGCTAAAGTCCGTTGCATGTAGTCTCATAGGGAACTCTGGTGATTTGAACTCGATTAGAGGCATGGGAAACGTCTATCCAAACGGCGCCGAAACGGTGCCCTCACCGTCACCGCTGTTGGGTTCCACTATGCACCTAGATCCTTCATTTGAGCAGATCAGCCAATACCAAGAAGCTCTGAGAGTACCATTAGAATCTACGAGCCCACAGCTCCTCAAAAAATTGTTCAACTTCAACTTGAGCATCTCCACAGAAAAGTCATACCAGTATCTACTCTACAGTCATCCAAAAGCTGTCATTGAGTCCAAAATGCAAGAGGACGCCTCCGTTTACCACGAAAGCGGCATCATAATCCCCGAGCAGCCTGTAGACAAATCTAAAACTAGCGCCGCCGCTGAGCTCCCTCGGTTCAGAAGTATGCCACATTATCAGTTCTTACTCCAAATCTATGCATTTACTCTCTCGAGCCCGAATTTTTACTTCAAAAAGGCAGAAATCGAAAAGCTCCTCCAAATATACTTTTTCAAAATCAATGGCATCTTCCCAATCATCCATGAACAAGACTTCTGGGAGAATTTCCGCGCCGGCACCGAACCCACCATCATCATCTTTGCCATGGTTCTTCTGATACTGCGTGACAAACTTGCAGCAGAGATATTTAGGGACGTTTTCCTACGGGATCCATCTTACGCGGACAACGAGTCGCTGTTCCACCAGAAGTTGGAGCTTTTCACTGACAGCCTCGACTTCAAGATTCGTCAGCTCAATTTGGCTTTGGAGAATTTAGGAGACTATAACAAGTTGAACCGAATGGTGACAATGCTTCTCCTAAGCCTCCGCTATCGATTTGACCGCTCGGGAGGAGAGCAGAGCTCCCAGGACTTGACGTGCGGAATCAACCTTGCATTTGCTATGGCTATCCATATGAAACCCACCAAAAACTTCTACAACAACGAAAAAGCCGCGTACTTGTCAGACCTTTGGTGGACATGTTATGCGATGGATAGGTTCAATTCTGTGTCGAACTTCCGGTGCTTCTTCATCAAACACGAAGACTTTAACATTGACCTCCCTTACGAGAACCTGAATCTTCTCCAAATAGTTCAATTGGCTAAAAGTCTTGAAAACATGTTGATTGCATTATACCAACCTTTCAACAACGTTCATATGAAGGATCAGAACAACGATATCCAGCATAGGCTCAAGATCTTCAACGCCGCCGACTTCCAAGAACTCGAGTTCAATCTCTGTAGCCACGAGATTGCTTCCGACTCTGTCATTTTCGACCAGTTTATAGATTTGAACAATTTCTCCCAGCATAAGGAGGCATACGTGAAAAGCACCCTACATTTATTGTCTAGGTTGATTAATAACACCATCATTATGGTGTCTCAAAAGGGATTCTTCAACGATCCAACCATCCATAATCTCATCCCTAAAAAAAGCATTTTGAGAGCTTCTGGTAACGTCCTATGGTATATGAAGAAGATCCCCGAAAAGCTGACTCTCCAGGCGCCAATCCTCATCTTTTGCTTGCTCATCTCCATGTCTTGTGGATTGAAAATGCGCGCACGGAACATCTTAGGAACCGTAGACAATGAGCTAGACGACGTAAAGCCATCGTTTGAAATGGAGGGCTACATGCTGGAACTTGAGCGCTTCAGACGTGGTTGGTGGGTTGTAGACGATGTGTATAAGCTCGCTAAGGACTTCATAGAGCAGCTAGTGGAGACGGAGAAGAAAAGGAAAGATATCGAGCAGTCGCTCCTGAACGTCGAGAAAGAAAAGATTTTGGCGTCTCCGGAATCCAAATTGGGTCTCCGCGCCACTGATTCCTCGGCGTCCATTCTGAACATTTTAAGAGTTGCCGAGCTGGACTCGATCGACTCGTACTCCGTCGATGGCCTGAACTTCTTTTCAGGCTGGGACTTTTCCAAAATTGCCCAATATGATAACTTTTTCGACAGCATGCAAGACGATCTCTTCAACATAGACATGTTCTCCATGTAACCTCACTGGCCGCTAGAAAAAGCATAAGTAAAACCTCATAAGCTATCTACATAATATAGTTTAGTCATTAGTTATCTAAAATTTCTCAGATATTAATTGCAAGTCATAGAAGTATGTCAATTGAGCCCCTCTATACTATAAATCTAATGTAACATTTGTCTTTTACTCTTCGTCGCTGACGATTTCGTCTTCCCAATTTTCCAAGTCATCGCCACCTCTTTCAGGCATCAATTCGGCAATCACAGGGCCTCCTAAAGCATTTAACATCTCGTTCACTTGCTCAACCAACTCAGGGTCCAGAGCTTCTGCGTCATCGCTATTAAGAACACGGTAACCTTGCGTGAGCGCAGATTTAGCATCGGCAATGCATGTTTTAATGGCTTCATCCTCAGAGGAAAGTAGGAGCTTCAAGTCCAAATCTCTGTAATCCGCGTCTGGCGACTCCATCTTAGCCTGCTGAGAGTAAATTTGTTTTGCCTTCAACACGTACGCCAAACCTTCAATATAAAAGCAATCCAAACAGTTGTCATTGATTTCACTGATTGCAACCGCGATCTGGGGCGCGAGGTCGTACATGGCTAGTTCAACGGCAAAACGCGCAAGCGAGAGCAAAGGTTGGGTCAATTCAATATATTCGAAACTGGCCTCTTCTCCCTCCTTCGATTGCTGGACCTCCAAGTACTGCTTCTTGTCCGAGAACAAAGCCCAGGACTTCTGGAGCGCTTCTTCTGCCTCTGCTTGTCTCTGCTGGGAAATACGGATCAGCGCCAAAAGGGAAAGAGCCTCTGGGTTTTCTGGGTCCAAGTTCAACGAATGAGAGATGAGCTGGTCGCATTGTTCTTCAGCCTCGGGCTCCATACACAAGTCGGTCATCCAGATCTCGATTTCGGCAAAGATGGCCTGGTTGATTTTGGATATTAGATACGTTTTCAAAGAGTCTGGAGTATTGTACAATTTGGCCAATTCCTTGAGGGACGCGTCACTCTCAGCATCTGTTGTGTCGTCGCTCATGATTTTCTGCAATTGATCGTTCAACTTGTTGATGGCTACATTAATCAAGGAACATCCATCGTTGCCACCAATGATCTGGCCGAGGTATAGGAATTTCTCAACACCTTGGTTTGCCTCGGGGTCTAGCTCAATAGCTTTCTGTAAGACGTTGTAGGCTGTTTCGACGTCATTGGCTTCAAGTAGCGCCTCACCAAACACTTGAAGAAGAGGTACGTTTTGCGGGTGTTTGGAAACTTCTGGCGTGAGTAGCTCTAGAGCTTTGACTTCTTGAGAGCTCTGGAGCAAGGCGCGTGCCCGGCCAATGATTGAATCCATGGTGCTTCGTGGTATTGGGCAGGGTGTGGGTGAGATGAGGGCGATGAGGGAGATGCGATGAGGGCGATGAGCGAGGTGAAACAAGATGAACTGGGGTTAATCCGGGGTAAATTACAAATACTAATAATTGAATTTTTCAATTGCACATATGATAGGTTCTTCCTTATTTAAGGACAGCCAGTATTGTGAAGCTGTTTATCGGCTTCTCATTTCCCAAATTATATAGGGTAGAGTAGACCAATTAGAGTTGTTTTGATAAAGTTTGAGATTGGAAACATTACAGTAAATTATTTTCAAAAATTGTTTTTGTATGGTTTTTCTCGTCTTTTGGTGTAAGTGAATTCTGAAGCTTATCGCTACTTCACTAATGCATATCTCAACCTAAGAGAACTTCCCCAAACCGCACCAAACGCTCCTCAAATCAAACAATCTTTTACAGTCTTGTCACTCTACTCTAACCACAATGTCTATAATGTTTTCTGCCCTAAAAATCGACCGACTAGAGAACGAGTTTGGCATTCTCCACCTAATCTACCACAGAAACTACAACCAGCACCACGTCGCAGTGTGGTGGAAGCTGTTGAACATGATACATCGAAACGTCCGCAAAATCTTGGATCGGCTTCGATCGATAGAAGACACGAAAAAGATCCTCCAGAAGGAGCGTCTATATAATGAGGCATGCTCAATCGCCCAAAACATGATAAAGCGAGGGCTCTTCAAAAAGGCAAACTATGATTTCAATAGCATCATTGCTCTAGGCCAGTTCGTTACTTTAGGAATGGTATTAGTTGCTAGTCTAAGTGCCATTTACAGTGTAGTAGCTGATCTAGCCGATGGAAGCCGGAGAACGGTCGAGACTCCGAAGCGTGAGATCAAAAAGAACCTTGAACTAGCGGACGATCTCGGCGAGGAAATCTTATCTGAAGCTTTTGAACCCCTGATGCCCTTGAATGTAGTTCTGGTCGACAAGCCAAGAAAGAGTGCTTACGAAGAGCCGCCGCATAAAGTAGTAAAGAAGGAACGGAAGGAGAAGCGGGTCAAGGAGAATAGCGTTAAAGAAAAAAGCAAAAAGGAGAAAAAGAAGAAAGAAAAGAAAAAGAAAAGCGCAATGGACGATATCTTTGGCTAGAGCTGGATACAAAGGCAAATACACATTCACGATCTTACTGACGGAAATTTCAATTGATAAAATACATAAACCTTCGATTCAAGGCTTGCTGAATTTTGGGTGGAACTAAAACTGCCTTGAGCTGAAGAAGCCCAGTTATAGAAGCTACAAGACTCTTTTTAACTTTTCAATGATATATAAATATATGTATAAACCAATAACTTTACAAAAACACATGATAAAAACCCTTTACCCTTAATACATAATGTACAATACCTCAGTTTCGTAACTTCGTGATGCAATGGTGGTCGCATGGCTCGCTTTTAATACAGAGAGGAAAATAAAAAAACAACAAAGATTCTAAGAATCTACTTTTCAATGCGAGTATTGCGACATGACCAGTCCCATTTTATTCGAAAGAGCGCCATTGGCGTAAAGCACTTCCGGATGATGCATCATTGTGTCAGAGCGCAGGGGCATCTGAGGATAGCACATTTGTTCTGTGTCGAGGCAGTACTCGTCACTGTAGTCTTGGTAATCATCGTGCTCTTGGTCCATGAGCAGATGACCGACCAAGTTCGAAAGGGAATGTGGTTTGGAACATTGAAGATGTTCTACTGTTTGTGGGGTACCTGTGTAAGGGCCAGTGGAGGCAGCAGTCGAAGGACCTGTGGAAGAAAGGATAGAGTGTGTAGGAGAGTCGCTATAATCGTGTGTCGAAGCGCCGAACATAGAAGCGGCGGTGGAGTTTGGAGTGGCGAAGACTGGTGATTGATGGTCTATTTTATCAAAGGGCCCAAGACCAGGGTTTTTGATCATATGCGATCTTTGTTCCTTCTCCATACGAGCCATCTGCTTCTTCAACTTGTTCTTTATTCTGGACTTACCTTTGAAGCCCTGAGGCAAGCACTTACATTCTGCGCCCTCGATGTGGATTTCCGTCCAGATCTCGGCGTTTTGGAACCATTCACCACACATGCCACATGAGCCAGGTGACAGGTTGCGGTCTTTTGTGGATGTGCCTCTTGGATATCTGAAGTGTCTAGCCTTTAAGTGACTTTTGTAAGTGTCACGACGAGAGAAGCCACCGGTTGGATGGCATCTGTATGGACCTTCAAGGTCGCTCTTGGCGGTAGTACTGTCATGGAATGGGCAGTGGTAAGCCTTTTTGGACAAGTGCTTCTTCATGTGGCGGGTCAAGTAGCCGCGGATCTTGAAGCTGGAAGAACAGTGTTCGCACTGGAAAATCTCAGACTCGCCGCCTTCTTCACCACCTTCCTCGCCAGTCTCTTCGTCGTCGTCCTTGTGATCTTCACTGGAAGAAGAGGAGGGTGTGTGGATTTGCAGCACCAGAAGCTCCTGTCTCTTTCCGGAAAGGGAGTTGTTCGAAGAGGCAGAGGTGACAGGAGACAAGTCATTGGGCAGATCGACAGGGGTCTCACTGGATAATTGTTTCAAGACTTCGTTTTTCAGTAGGGGCTGCAATGGCATAGGCATTACCTTGAAGGCGTCCAATTCCTTTCCGGGAACAATGTCATCGGAAAAGACCCACTCAATCTCACCCTTGTCATTCTTGAAAGGAAGCAAGCGAGTAGTCAAGCCCGTGGAACAAGGCTGAGGCCCAAGAGACTTGGAGGAGGAGAGCTCAGGAAGAGTGGTTTCGGTGGTGATATTTTTAGCGTTCATCGAGGGGAACAACAGCGCCTCTTTTTCCGCGGAAGCGGCCAGCTTCTCATTTGAACGGGATTTCTGAGCTTGGTGTCTACGGTAACGGACTGAAAGGGTGGCGAGAACCGCCACGAGCCAGACGTAATATGTAATTGTCGGCAACAGGGCCAACCAAGCTGGGGATGAAGCGTCTATGAGCAGATGTACCAATGTTGACGCAAAGGACATAGTGAGCAGAGATATTACAACAATTTAGTAGAAGAGGATCGAGATTATAGGGAGCACGCCTTGCAGAGCTTTTTTTCTTACTGTGTAAACGTGTGGCGGAGTTGGAGCCTTATGTGACAAAGAAGATAAAAATGGGAGGGTGCACAGGGGAACAATGGGAACTTAAAGCGCAGGCAAATTTTCCAAACGCGCAGCCGAAAGCTAAAGAGGGGCAAAACAAGATTCTCGGAATGAGAAGCTACGGAATCGAGGGGAAGACAGATTCGTTCAAGAGATCGAATTTGGGGGGAGTGCTAATCTTTTTTACAGTTGGGAAAATGGGTAATGCGGGTGGTTAGCGCACGACCCTGGTGTGACTTTGCCATATTTGGCGGTGGAGATCTCGCGAGCGGTTAGAGATAAATAAGGGACTAGCTTAATAAACAGAAAAATTTTTCGCTACAAAATTGAACCAATTTAAGAGGTCGAAATCGAGTTTTCGATGTCGGATTGCCGACACAAACTTCCATCGATCGGGACCGTTGGTTACCTGGGAGTGCAGACTGGCCTGGGCAAGCGAGCAAAAAAAGAAGAAAACAGTCCACAAAGAGGCGTGTATTCGCAAAGGTCTATTAAAAGATCAATATTACTGGCGGTCGCTCGTGTTTCAAAAAGAATTTCTTATCCCCATACTTTGTTTGGAAATCCTAGCGCCGTCTCGTTTTCTCCGGGGTTCTGATCTTGCCCCTCGCGCTTAATTCGCCTTTGAATGCTTGTTCCAGTGCGCAGTTTCAGTCGCAGCGCTTTCACTGAGCGATTATGTCACAACAAACAGGAACTGCTCACAACAAACAGGAACCACTCATAACTAACAAATGTGGGCGCTACTCTAATACAGGTCCATCGCTTCAAGACATTGTGGATTGGGTAGTCAGCATCGGCCATCTAATTATGGGCTCACCGATCTAACTATTGATGAAATTGCATTGTGTAGGTTTTAATTATGTAGGTTTTGATTTTGTACATGACAATGTATGCTTTAGGCGACGGCAGTGTTCCCCATACCTCCCCAGCTTTGAAACATTGGCATCCGGCGTCAAGGCATTATAGCGCGGGGAGCGGTTTATACTCCGAGTCTGCCCGAAACGCGGAGAAAAGAAATTCACGAGCAGAGGCGCAAATTGATTTGGTATTCCGCGTGTTTTCTTCGATCTTAGGTCCGTTCGGCTTATTCCCAGGGGTTCTTAGTCTTGCTGATGCCATTACTAACAACATTTCGTCTATCACAGAATGCATACAATAATGCAGGCTCGCTGTGAGATCCCTAGCCTAATCAAATAATGCCGCTTCATTATACAGGCCAAAGCATATTTACGGAGTTTATGTGAAGGTCCACCTTTTGATGCACTTCCATGCAGACTGTGGATGCGAGACATTATGTTCTCTTTTGGAATCCTTCAAAGCCGCAAGTTGCAAGGCGTCGATCTTTCGAACACAGCTAGTTGACTAGTCGATATCATAATTTTTGCCGCATTAATTTAAGATTTAGTTGCATCAAGAGCGGAATTTCGTGACCAATTTGGCAACATAACATAAACAAAGATTAATCTATTAGTTAGCCTGAGTCTTTTAAATGAATTAAAATTAATCTAAAATAGTCTATTATGTAAACTCCAACATATCTTCTAGATGAAGTTATGGGGAACATTGAAAAAGTCCATGACCGTCGGGATGAAGCTCATTTCCAAATTCACCATTTCGGCCATATCTGAGATATCGAAATTTACCTCGTCGGCCAGCAAAAGCTTCATGGAATTAGTCATCCCCGATCCCAGAACTAAATTATTTAAATCGCTTCCGGCACCCCATCCATCTTCAGAGGGCTGTTCGGCTAAAGAGTCGTCATTTCCTGGTATTGTTTCAATTGAGCTGCTAGCCGACATTTTTTGCAGAGCCTTATTGCTAGCGCCGGGCTTTGCCTTCGGTTCCATCGGACTCTCACACTCGACCTCGTCATCTTCTTCTTCCTTGACGATCACCTCCTCGTAGAAGCCAGGAGATGCAATAGACAGCTGCAGAGGAAGAACAGTCTCCGCATCATTGACCGCTGTCAACAATGAGCCAATCGAAAGCTTGTCCATGTTTTTGCGATTCAAAGTATGGGTTGCAAGTGGCTCATTGTCTTTCGAGCTCTCTACCTGTTGTTGCAATTGTTCAAACGTGCGAAGAGTCTCCTTAATGAACCACCATTTGTCGGCGAAATGTGCCAACTCTTTCTTGTATGAGTCGGTGATTTTAAATGACTCTACACGACGACCGTTTTCGGATTCTGCAGCTTGTTTCCTGCGTCCAAACATTTGCGCTTTGATAGGGGAGGAGAATGCACTCAAAAGCACCAGCGGAATGACTGGAGTGGTAATCACCAACTTGTGTCCATGCTCGCCACGTAAAGCCTTGAAAGATTCGAAAATCCGCTCGTTCAATAGATTAAGAAAACCATCCTGGTCGTAGTTGCCATTCATGGCCTTGATCTGACTCAATCGGAGGATAAGAATAACCCAAAAGTTGACAAGCCGCTCGAGAAAATAAATGATGCGGTTTCTATACACATCGACAGAAATCGTAGGCAAATGACAATTATCTGAAATGGCATCCACAACCAAATTTCTTCTATTGTGACTTGGGTCGTTGATTAACTTGAACTCATTCTCCACAATTAACCTAGGATTAAACTCTGGGTCCCCTGGTGCTTTGTCAGGCTGAATTGGCGCAGCGTCCTTATCTGACTTCCTTTTGGTTCTATAAATAGCTATGGATGTGTCTTCTAGGGTGTATGCCAAACCAACTAACGTGTTCAAAGAGGGCATGTCAGTGGGCCTGTCGATATTGAAATCAAGTCTTCTGATGAAGAAAGCTTTTCCATTTAAAAGCCCATTGAATCGGTCAAAAATGAAAAGAACCCACCATAACCGTCTTAAGTACAGCGACTTTTTCACTGCACCGGACTGAATGATCTTCTTGTGGAAAAAATCCTGGTGGATGGCGAGAGAGTGCGCATAACCAATACAATCAGTAATGTCACCACTGCTTTGCTCGCTTCCAAACTTATTGTACTTGAAACTGTGGGCCAACAAGACTTGTGTAACAAGTCTGGTGAGTTTTTCTGTGTCTGCCAATTCAGGCAAAAACATAAGAAGCTGACGGATTTTCATCTCTAACTTATGTAGGAAGCTTAGGTAATTTTTTGAAAACTCAACATCCTTGTTGACAAACGACCTTTTCAATATTGGCTCGGCTAGCTCGTCTCTGGCGGCATTGAGGACAACAGCATAGAGCATGACGTTTGGAATTTTGTTACGACTATATAGTTCCCAGAACTCTTCTTCAAAAACCATTGGAAAGATGGAGTTTACTTTGTAAAAATAGATTTCAAACAATTTTTTGAGATCATCGGGTGAGATGATGCAAAATCCTGGTGTGTTAAGTGTAAATGCATGGAGACATAGTAAGAATTTGAAGTGCTCGATATTCAGCTCTGACAAGAATACATTAGTGAATAAGCTTTCTTTTTTGATAACGGGGTCTCCAAAATCTATAGGTTCTTTCTTTATTTTCTTGCCATCGATCAAATCCTTCGAGGGAAGTCTATCGGAGGCTTTGTAACATTTGAAAGTAACTTTAGTGCGCTGTAGAGTAGTATTGAAATCAAAATGATGTTTTAAAAAATGATGGTCAACCTTTTCTATAATTTGGTCAACAAATTCAAGGTTGTTCCAGTGGAAGTGACTCTTACCGAGCGGTTCCTTGAGAACCTCTATACCATAGTCGTTATAAGGTAGCGTGGAGGACGCATTTGAGCTAGCGAACTCAGAATTACGTACGCTTGAGCCGGAGTGTTCAGCCTCGTTATTGCCTACATGGAGCCCTGGTAGAACGGGGTGTGCGCTGCGATGATCGGAATTCGCGAAATAATGATTATAGTATTGTGTCTTTGGAAGAGGAGGAGCGCCATGAACGTCCATTTGATGCACGTGTTGTATCGCTGGGGTGGTGTGGCTTTGGACAATGGGCGGACGGGTGTATGTTTGTGGTAGAGCTGTCATGGAGGTCGTTGGCTCGAATGCAGAAACAAGAACCAGCGGAGAGTAATATTTGGGGTCCTGGTTGTCCGCATTCGGTAGGGGAGCTTCTGCGATTTCAACCTTGATGCCTGGCATGGGTAGAGGAGGAGCGGCGATGCCGGTGATGATACCTGATGACGAGTACTGGACAGGGAAGAACGGCGGCGAGAGCGAGAATCCCTGTTGGAGTGAATTGAGTGGACCATTTTGAGACGTCAGTGTGAGGGATGGTGTATTGGGTAGCATGCTGAGGGCGCCTAGGCCGGTGTCTGTGGTCCATGCCGATAGACGTCTTTCGGGGAGTAACTGGTTGACCTGTGGGACTACCGGAGGCGCATGGGTAACATCGGTACTGGGCGGAAGAGGGATTTTTGGCTCGGATTTTTGTTTTTTATGGACAACGGGCGGCTCGGAGGCATCATCGACGATTTTGATCAAGTCACACTTCACGCCAGCTTCTCGGCAGTTGTCACAACCAGATCTTTCGTAGTTAAAGTCCAGAAGATTGCATTTTCTCCGTTTACTTCGGCATGTGCGACAACACTGGAAGGTTCTTTTTCGTGTCTTATAGTTGGAGTTGAAAGCTGGGAAGACAAAGCACCCGCTCTCACTCAGTTTCTTCATTTGGTGAGCTAAGATGAGCACAAGCTAGAGCGAGATGACAACAACAAACAAGAGTGAGTGCCACTGGGTATGTAATAAAAAAAGATGGAGTCTCTACGAGATTGAAAAGAAAAAAAAAGTTTCTGTGAGAACTCCAGAGTCGGCGGCTAAACCCGTGTTAGAGAAGGATCGATCCGATGGTATGGAACAATTCGGTTTGGAACATTTCCGAGAAAAGGGTATCTGCAGGAGTTTTGTGGAGAAGGCGGGGCGGCTCAATACACTTAGCGACACAATCAGGGGGTGAAGGGCACATGCTGAGGCTTTAAGTTCGGCTGTTACATCAGTGAAATAGAAATAGAGATTTTCTTGCTGAATATTAAAAGAAAAGTTTTGCTACCGACACAGCCATAGTTGGGCTTTTTTGCGAGAATCGCGTCCCCGCTGCGAATGGCGTCACCAGGCAAGACAACGCATCTCGCCAAAGATGATACATCCAGGGTACTCATGGAAACGACCTGCGGCGGGAGAAGCCCCAAACGAACATTAGGTTCGGTCAAAAAAATTGAATTTTTTTCGTCTTAGTCAAAAGCTTGCTTAGGGGAACCGAGGGTGAAATTTAGCCCGACGCCCTTTTTCCGGAATTAGTAGCCCTCGTCTGGCGTACACGCCTCATTTACGAATTTAATCAGCAACTAGATACGAGTCCAGACTTAGGGCCGAGACTTACACGCCCATAAGGTCGCCGGGCTTCCTCTCAAAACTGTCTCGCAATTGCTGGCCAACTTTTCGGGCATACACTCCGCTGCTTTTATTGTGCATGTGAGACATTTTATCGACATATAATGCTATGTTCCTTTAACCAACAGACAAGGGCCACCAGAAAAATGTAAGAAATTCGGGACCACATAAGATTATTTGTGCCGATGGACTGCAAAAGTATCCCCCACCGATATTTTCAATATTTTTTGTAATTTTATAACGTCACAAGACTCATCCTTCACATCGCATCGCATCTCCGGTTATCAATGCCTAGACTACTCCACAATGTTTTCCCTCGATACTTTTCAGCATCCCACTATTACAAAAATCGGAGATAAATACTGGTTCCATGAAACTAACGAGGCGTTTCCTGGCCAGTCTTTTGGTTTGGAGATCACGCGCATCTTGCACCACGCCGAATCCTCTTATCAGGACATCCTAGTCTTCGAGTCTGCTACGTTTGGCAATGTTTTGGTGCTTAACGGAATTGTGCAGTGCACAGAGAAAGACGAATTTGCCTATCAAGAGCTCATCACACACGTGCCGATCATGTGCCATCAAAACCCCCGTAAAGTCTTGGTTATTGGAGGTGGAGACTGCGGTGTGGTCAGAGAATTAGTTAAGCATCTTGATGATGGAGTGGAAGAAATCGTGATGGTAGAGATTGATCGAGCAGTTATAGATTTGAGTATCAAGTACCTTCCTAATATGGCCAAGTTCCATAACCATCCAAAAGTCAATATTGTCATTCAGGACGGCTTCAAGTATTTGGAAGACTTAAGTAAACTGCCAACCAGCAACAAATACGATGTCATCATTACGGATTCCTCCGACCCAGAGGGCCCAGCACAAGAATTCTTCGATACCAACTACTATGGATTATTAAAGAACGCACTCAAACCGGATGGAATCGTGGCTATGCAAAGCAGCGAAAACATTTGGTTGAACCTTCCATATTTGTGTGACCTTCTAGGTAAAGCATCAAAAGTATTTGCCAATGTCGAGTACTGCCAGTGTTACATGCCTTCATACACCAGCGGGCAATTGGGACTCGTGATTGCAACTCCAGATAAGCAAAGAAACTTGAAAAAACCTGTGAAAGATTTTGACAGCCGCGATGGACTTTTTAAATACTACAACAAAATGGTTCATGAAGCAAGTTTTGTACTCCCAACTTGGGCGGCTAAAGCTCTTCTGGCCAGTAATAATCAATCGTAAGGCAAGGGGCAAACTTTGTAATGGACGCTCAAAAGACCTGGTGGATTTTGGTTTTGTCAAGATGCACCTTTCTACATGTATCAACATTTGCTTAGTGTTATAATTTAGAACAACACGAAAGCTCTATATATTGCTATCATCTAATATTGTATATTATCTTTGTTCTGGAGTTTGTAGTAACTTTTACGAATAAGGCGGCTGTGGTTTAAGAAGCGGGCCGAAAGAAGTTCTTCGGTCAAGTCATTGTTGTGTTCATGAGCATCTTAATGACCTGTGATGCTGAAAGTGCCGAAAGACCGAGATAACTTTAGCGTGCGAATAAAGGCTCACGCCCTTGAAAGTTGTGAGTATTAGTCTACTTTAAATCTGAACAGTCATTTTGGAGATATTGAAAACCCCTGAGCGAAATAGCTTACCCCTCTGAAGAGCCAAAACGAGAAAAAAGTTAGATCAATTCTTAAGGGGCTTGATTTATGGATCACACATACAAGCGCAACCACCTCGTTTTTTTAAAGTCAACAAAAATAATGGCCAGTTCACCTACTCGAAAACAATATTACGTTAATTTGTGCCTTGCAACCAAGGCTTTCTAACTATTACTCTAAACTTTGAACGACAACTTCCAACTCCAAACATGTCACAAAGGGCCAATTTGAAACAGCCCGTAATACTAGCCGTAAATACAATTGCCATTCAAGAAAAAGTGTTGCCCTTTCTCTTGGCTTTTGCCGCCTCTTTTTGCAGCCAGACGGTTAATTAGCCTGCATACGCAACCACTCTCGCACACGTGACCATCCTCCATGAAGAAAAAATTTACACATCCACTACTCTCAACACGATTACAACACGACCAAATTTCCACCACGACACGAAATTTGGGATCAGCACACCCTCGCGATTTGCACCCATGAGCCACATCGAAGACTACACCACCAACATCGATGAACAGTTACTTTCGGTAGTAAAAAACCAGGTTTCGGGCGACGACTACGCGGACCACCAGCAAGCGTTCAAACATGAAGACAAAGATCATCATCTCCACCATCTCCAGGGCTCGCAACTGCAGGACCCGAGAGCTCTCTCTGTAGCGCAGCAGGCAGCGCAGGCCTTGTACCATCAGAACTCCATGCACGATGAGTCCGAATACAATATCCAAATCCCCGAGCCGGTGATTCTTCTGCGGTCGAAAATCTACCCCGTGGATCAAAATACCATCACAAACGAGGGAAATCTCATCACGCGGCCCATCGCAGAGCACCACTTCCACTCGCGGGAGGACTTGAACGAATTTATTACTGACTTTGCTCGTCACAATGGTTTTGGAATTGTCATTGCTCACTCCAACAAAAAGGCCATCTACTACACTTGTGAACTTGGAGGTCGTTACAGACACAAAAAGGGGAAGACCATACAGCAGCAAGAGGAGGAGGCTGCGCAAAGACAGCTCAACGACAGCGGGAACGGCTACGTCTTGGACCAACACGCGCGCACGAAGAAGTTGCGCTGTCCGTTTTCGATGACGGCGCTGTTCCGCAAATCCAACTCCGAGTGGGTCTTAAGAGCCACCTGCAACGAACATAACCATCCCATGTTGGACCCGTTGTGCAATCATCCGATGTTGCGTAAGCGTTCTGACGAGTTGAATCTGTTGATTTTGGAGCTCTATCGCCGGGGCACCAAACCCTCTCACATCGAGGCCAAGATTAAACACCAGTACAAGGATATCATCATCAAGCGCGAAGACATCTACAACGAAATCCGTGGCTACAAACGTAAAATGAAAAGGCAGACCAAGTTCTTGGACTCGCCCGTGAGCCCGAGCGAAGCTCTCAAGCGGAGATTGACTTCTTCGGCGTATGGCCACGTGAGAGAAGACGAGGAGGGAGAGCAGGTGTTGAACTACGACTTGGATCAACAGCGCCACGAAGATTTGGAGCACCAACTACAAGCTGTCGCTGCAGAAGCACACCACTCAAGACTCCGGATGGGTCATCTGCTTTCGCAACACTTGGACGATCAACATCTCCAGCATTACCAGCACTCGTTGCAGGCACACGAACTTGATGGGGGTGACGACAACACAACTGCAGCGGCGATTGCAGCCGTTGCGAGAGAGACCGCGCTGTCGGGTTTGTCAATAGACAACATCGATAGCAGATTGGTCGGCGAGTAAATGCTTTATGAAACTGTACATTAGTGTAAGATATTGGAAATATATTAATTGGGTAAGTGCTGTGATGAATGTAGTTTGGGGGTTGAAGCGCTTATGAGGCCTTGCTCGTGAGAATGGGCGATTGATAACTTTAAGGCGGCCTGATGAAGTATGAACTCACTTGGTACCTAAGCGGTGATTTAGTTCTCACTTTGTACCATTAGTCTGGTAAGTTTGGCTACGCGCTTACTACCAGAGTCTCCGTCCCGAGAAGTGTTCATTAAAAGTGTAGCTAACTTTCAGAGATGACAAGGTGCAAAATACTATTGAAATATATGTGTTTTCCTGATGCGCTTTATCTTTTTCTAATTACTTTTGATGAAGTTTCAACCTCTTATGGTGCGTTCCGGAATTAAGCATTATTGTAGTGGGGGTAGAAACCGTAAGACAAAGAAATTATTGCCCAAAAAGATGAATTTTAAACTCTCTTTATCATTTATTTTGATCCTAAATTCATCGGAATTGGTATATTCTGAGACAAGGCCAGGGGCGCCGGGACACAACAGACCATTCAGAACTTAGCACGTTCGATTGTATGTTTGAAAGTTTCTGGCAAGACAGTAGGCAAGGGCATGTTGGTCTCTGCAACCAACCCATTCAGAGGAAGCGCCGCCTCAACTTTATCCTATAGTATGGTTATCTACGAAACAAGATGGAAAACCCATAAGTAAGGGAGTTCATTTGACAAAAACTTCTGGGTTCTCACCCAACAAGAAGTAGAGAGGCGTCGTGCAACATAAGGTTCCACCTCAAAACGTGCAAGATACAAGACTTAGATTGCAAAACCGACATTAAATCATTATCTATATACGTCACATTCCCTGCAAGATATGCATGGCCTCGGCTCTCTCCTCGAATAGTCTCGTGAGCTCACCTACTTTACGTCCACGCACCACTGGCTTCTTCACTTGGGCTTTCGGAGCTTTCTCGGGGACCTGGAACCTTGGAATAGATTCCTTCCTTTCGAATTTGTATTTTTGTGGAGGGAACTGGAAAGTGACTTCTGGCTTTTTGGGCATTATGTTGATGTTAAGAGATGATAATCTGTCTAAAAACCCTATAGGCTTGTCTTCGGAGCTAGTATTGTGGCTGTCTTGGCTGTCTTGGTGGTCTTCATCAAAACTGCCTTCACGAGAGTGTTCAAATTGGTTGCGCATCTCTTTTGCTCGCTCAGTTTCAGTTTCGATATTTTCCACCAAATTCTCCCCAGCTGCGCGTTCAAATCCCGTCGGAAGCACGTCTCTATGGTTTTTTGAATGATTAGATACAGTGCCTATACTTGTGGTCTCAGATTCGGACATCTTCAATGGCTCTTCTTCAACTGCGTTCATCGATATCAAATCGTGGGAACTTACGGTATCGGATTCAACACTCTTTTCCAGGAAGCTCTCGTCCGAAGCGTCCTCCATGGTCATGTCATAGGAAATAAACAGCTGGTCAATGTTTTGCTTGGTGATTTTTTTCTCCACAATGTCCTCTACGCTGTGGAACCTGTCCTTGTAAGCGAGCCGTATTGTTGGCCATTGGTCTACGAGATTCTTGAAAAACCGAAGAGAGACAGCAATGCGAAATTTGTTTTGCTGCATGATCGGCTCGTGCGTGAGCACAGTGCAAAGGCTCTTCAGAAGGGTCGAAAGAGTGTGTTTAGTTACGGCGGTGTTGGTAATAACGCGATGACAAAGTTCTAGGATCTGGAACAAGACCTCGTTGGCGTATTTCTGTTCCATCAACAGTGCGAAAACGCTCGAGGTATATGCTATATCGTCTTTTATGGGTAACGGAATAAGATCTACTTCAATAAGCGGTCCGTGTAGTTCTCTTAGTAGCCTTTTGAAGCACGAGGCTATGCAATTGAGGTCCCAGTCATTGATCCATACAAGCTGGTTGCGCATCATGCAAGAGTACAAAATTGCCGTATGGAGCTTGTTGCCCGGCCTATGGAACAAGAGCTCCACATTATCAGCGTATGTGTTGACTATGTGGAACACTTGGTAAAAATGGTGATAGAATAACGGGAACTCCTGGGAATCAAACGTTGTAAGCGCCGAAACTACAGACGCAGGAGCCGGCGAAAGGTCCAAGTCAGGGCTCGCGGATATTTGCGCATCATGGATATACACATTGAGGGATAGTTTTAACGTGGTAATGTCTACGTATGAATGAAGCTCTCGAAGCGTCGAGCAGCTGACCAAAAGGTTTTTCTTGCGCGAATCAGAAAGAAAATTGAGATTGGCCCATTTAGAAAAGGCAAAGTTGGTGAAGATCTGCGAAAGTGACCGCACAAACCAACTCTCGTGGACGGCTATCATCATGTGGAGATTGTCTACGCTACGGACGTTTCTGGAGTCCGGAGATAAGAAAGACCGAAGAAACTTGATGCCCCAAATCCAATTGATCTTGTTGAGGCCGCCGCTAAACATGACCACCACGTAGGGCTCTTCGGGGAGGAGGACCATCAAGGCCGGAACGAAGAGATCATAGTCGACCTCCTCTGGAACAGGGAGGTACGAGGTGTCAAATATGTATATTGGATAGCCCGTGTAAGCGTCCGAAACGGCCGATTTGTAAAAAATGCGATCCATGGTGCGGCCGGTTGGATGTGGTTTTGACGTTGCAAGGGTAGAAAATGGGGTGAGGTATCGCACCGACGCGTTTTGGAGGAGAACGAGGGAAGATACGACTTTGTTGTGAAAATTGAAATCAATTTAATTCGACTTTAGAGAAAAAAATTGCCTGGAGAAATTACAGCGATGTGGAGGCAAGTGGGGGCTCCGGCTTTTTTCTCAAGTGGTGATGTAAATACCAAGACTACATATTGGGTAAGCTGATCGAGGGACCCTTACGGAGTGAGCCACGCTTTAAAACATTTTTTTCAATATGGGCTGAGCAACCATTGCTTGTAAATCAAATTTTAATTTATTATTTTGTTAAATGTGATTTGCGGTTTAAGTCTAATTGGATTCGGGCGCTACGGCCTTTTGCATCCTTTCTAACGGTACGAAAGAAGGAGCCGTGGCGTCCTCAAAATATGAGTGGAATACTAAAATTTAACAGTTAAATATTCATAGCACACTCTCCCTTTTCTGCTTTTCGTCCGTTCCATTGTCTATGCTCTCTATCCTAAGTTGTTTGCAGCCAATCAGTAAGCAGACAAGCACCACACCACCCGCCCCACAGAAGCCCAAAAAACGGAAAAAAGACACAAAGACTTTTAGTTACCATAAAAGAACTAATTTCTATTATCTGAAGGGAAATTCCCCCTGCTGCAGCTGCAAACTACAGATCCATGCTTTTCCCCAAACACATCACGTGACCGCACGCTCCAAACCGCCACTCCCTTACCTACCTCCGCCAAACTCAAGTCTCTCCCTTTACCCACAACCAGACGACAATCATGCCGGCAGCAAAAGAAGAAACACATGCCGCCACAGATGTCGCTGCGCCCAAGAAACCCGTGCCCGCCGCCGAAGAGCTCTCCGAGGAAGACCAGAAATTGAAAGATGATTTGGAGCTATTAGTAGAGAGACTCAGCGAGCCCGATCAGCCAGACGCCTTCTACTCCGAATGCTTGACCACCATGAAAAACTTCATCAAGGAATCTACCACGTCAATGACGGCTGTCCCCAAGCCATTGAAGTTTTTGCGGCCACATTACCCCGTGATGACGGACTTGTACGAGAAATGGTCCCAAACGGGTGCTGGCCTCAAATCCACCGACCTTCTTTTCCAGCTCGCCGACGTGCTCTCTGTTTTGGCCACCACCTACTCCGACGCGGGCAAACGCGACTCGCTTAAATATAGATTTCTCTGTCGCCAGGGCTCCACCGCTGAAGACTCGGTTGCTGACTGGGGCCACGAGTACATGAGGAACTTGGCCTTGGAGATCGGCGAGGCTTACCAGGAGTCGCTCGGCGCCGACGACGAATACACCAACAAGTTGATTCAGTTGTCGTTGCAGATTGTGCCCTTTTTCCTCAAACACAATGCCGAGGCTGACGCCGTCGATTTATTGTTGGAAGTGGAGTCCGTTGAAAAGTTGCCCCAATTCTTGGACGACAGTACCTACGCGCGTGTGTGTCTCTATATGGTAAGCTGCGTTCCTCTTTTGGCGCCACCCGACGACATTGCCTTCTTGCAGACCGCATACACCATCTACCTCTCCCACAACCAATTGACACAGGCATTGACACTTGCAATCAAGTTGGACGACGAAAACTTGATCAAGCAGGTGTTCGAGGCCACAGACGACGTTTTGGTTCACAAACAGTTGGGGTTCATCTTGTCCCTGCAGTTCAATCGCTTCAAAAGTCCAAACGAAGACATGGAGGTCCAGGAGACAATCTCCAACGTCAAGTTGCCCGAATACTTTGCCTACTTGGCCAAGGAGCTCAATCTCATGGAGCCCAAGGTTCCTGACGATATCTACAAGTCATACCTTGAGGACTCGCGCTTCTCTTTTGGCTCCGGGTCGATTGACTCTGCAAAGCAGAACTTGGCGGCGCTGTTCGTCAACGCGTTCATCAACATGGGTTTCTGCAATGACAAGCTTGTCTTGCAATCCGACGAATCCAAGTCCTGGATCTACAGAACGAAAGGAACCGGAATGGTGTCGTCGACAGCCGCCATTGGTTCCATCTACCAGTGGAACATCGACGATGGTTTACAAGCATTGAACAAGTACACAGAGATCGGCGACGTCGACATCAAAGCCGGCGCTCTTTTGGGTACGGGAATTGTGTCTGCAAACATCCACGACGAAGCAGAAGCAGCGTTGGCATTGTTACAAGAGTACGTGACAGACCCAAAGAAGCTCTTGCAGACCTCCGCCATCACGGGTCTTGGAATCGCATTTGCCGGCTCGGCTAACGAGGAAGTCTTGGCGCTCTTGTTGCCTCTTGTATCTGACACAGACGTTTCTTTGGAAGTGTCCTGTTTGGCCGCCTTAGCTTTGGGACACGTCTTCGTTGGATCCAGCCATGGCGACATCACCTCGACCATTTTGCAGACCTTGTTGGAGCGTGACTTTTCCCAGCTCAACAACAAGTACGTCAGATTTATGGCCATGGGATTGGGTCTTCTATACATGGGCAAGCTGGAGCTGATCGACGATGTTTTGGACATCATCGACGCCATCGAGCATCCCATCAACAAAACTTTGAAGGTTTTGATTAATATCTGTGCTTACGCTGGCACAGGCAATGTTTTGCAGATTCAATCGTTGTTGCAAATGTGCTCTGCCAAGCCAAAGAAGAGTACGCCCAAAAAGGAGGAGGAGTCCGAAGAAACCCAGGAGACTCAGGAGACGCAGCCCGCTGAAGGTGAAGTCAAGTCTGAGCCTTTGGGCTCTGCATCTGCTCCAGGCACCGATGATGTTGAGATGGAAGACGCAGAGGGCTCTGCTGCTGCCACTACAGAGAAAGCCGAAAAGAATGAAGCCGCCGACGAAGCTGCTGATGATATCGATGGCGATGAGGGCAACGCAGAGGATGACGATGACGAAGAAGAGCCCGAGGAAATGTACCAAGGACTTGCTGTTCTCGGACTTGCATGTGTGGCCACTGGTGAGGACATTGGACAAGACATGGTTTTGCGTCATTTCTCACACTTGATGCACTACGGCAACCTGTTGATCCGTCGTGCGGTTCCTTTGGCCATGGGACTCGTTTCTGCATCTCACCCACAAATGAAAGCGTTCGATACACTCTCCAGATTCACACACGATCCAGACTTGGAGGTGTCGCAAAACGCAATCTACGCTATGGGTCTTGTAGGTGCCGGCACGAACAACGCCCGTTTGGCGCAGTTATTGCGCCAGTTGGCCCAATACTACTCCAAGTCGCCAGACTCCTTGTTCATGGTCAGAATCGCACAGGGTTTGTTGTACTTGGGTAAGGGAACGTTGACTTTGACGCCGTTCAACATTGAGCGGTCCATCTTGAACAAGGTTTCGTTGGCTGCATTGTTGACTGTCTCCGTTGCTTTGCTAGATCCAAAGGCCTTCGTTCTCAGCGACTCTACAACAGACACCACGCACCAATTGTTGTACTACTTGACTCCCGCAATCAAGCCCAAGATGTTGATCACCGTCGACGAAAACTTGAACCCAATCAAGGTCAATGTCAGAGTCGGACAAGCTGTGGATGTGGTGGGACAAGCCGGTAAGCCCAAGACGATTACCGGATGGGTGACGCAGGCCACGCCCGTTTTGTTGAACTATGGAGAGAGAGCCGAGTTGGAAAACAACGAGTACATCAGTCTATCCCACAGTTTGGAAGGAATTGTTATCTTGAAGAAGGCACCGGAGGACATGGATGTTGACAACTAAGTGCAGTGTATAAGTGAATGAAAATAAGCTAAGAAGCTATTTCCGCGTAAACAACAGCAAACGTAAAAAAACTCATCGCTTTTATATGCTTTTATTGATATAATCTACTTTATATTTCTTATTCAAATGTATAGTGTGAGGCGGGTCCCGGTGGAGCCAACAGTTACTTGAACTCGGGGGCCTTTCCGGCCATCATCAAGCCGACAATAAGGCCAAACAAACCCAAAACAGAACCGAAGATCTCAATGACCAAGATCTTCACGAAAAGCGACAGGTCGGCCGCGTCACTGATGGCAGCAGTGGCACCGGTGATTCCCACCGCAATACCACACAACAAGTTGGAAAGGCCTACAGTAACACCAGCCCAAAACAAAGCATAGCCAGTATACAAGTTCTCCTTGGTATACAAAGACGTCTCGGGAACACTGTTGAGCTTGGCGGAGAACACAATGGCCATGATCAAGCCGTAGAT
The DNA here is from genome assembly GCA_030563905.1 of Australozyma succicola. Lineage (NCBI taxonomy): Eukaryota > Fungi > Ascomycota > Pichiomycetes > Serinales > Metschnikowiaceae > Australozyma > Australozyma succicola. Next base: position 1,120,745 of record JAJMKM010000001.1, on the reverse strand, counting down.
GGCCACAACCTCACAGAAAATAATCGAAATCAAGTTCTTGGTGGTGATTCTTGGCGCCTTGACACCAGCACCCAAAATGGAGGAGCCGGTGACGAAAATACCCCATGCAGCGCCAATCACGGAAAACCCAATGCAGCTGGCAATGCCCATGTTGGCCCACATGTATGGAGATGTTGTCTGTAGAAACTCGCCCACGTTGAAGGACTCACCTTGCCCGTGGAAGAGCATGTACCCGCCCACGGTTAGGAGCGTGACGGCAACGATGGATTGGGCTACAACCATTGCGATGTGATTTGTGGGAGTTTTTTGAGTGGAAGAACCCTTGGCCTGGACGAGCGCCGATAAAGTGTAGTAATCTATGAGCCTTGCCGGGATGCACGGGTGTTTTCCGGAGGCTAATTAAGCAGGGTGCGAGAATATTGGTGAGTTTTATTTTTACGCTTACGGAGAAATTGGTGGATTTTATTTTTTGCGTGCGGAGAGATCGAACTAGTTTAGTTTTCTGTTTTTGTAAGTTCTAGGAGGGAATTTTGGTTGGAGGTAAAGGCAGCGCCACGACTACAAAGCTTCTAATTACAGTAACGGCGCCACTAAGTTTATATTGATTCTATTAAATTTTACTCAAATTAAACTGCTTAACAACAGCAGCTGAAAAATTAAATTGTGCTTAGCGATGCCCTTTGCAGTACACTCTTTTAAAAGCCATAAAGAGACTCTGGGACTGGATCAAAGAAACTTCAACGTCTGATGGAAATAGTAATTGTCTGAGACGGCGTCAATCGAAACCGCATGGAGGCGAATCCTGTGCTGTCGCTGAATGATGCGCCAAAGAGACTTTGTGACCTTAAACTCGACATAGTCTCCTTCAGGGTGGGTTTTCTGCATTTTTGGCTCAGGCTCCGCATTTGTCCGCGTCAAGAAGTCGAGATACCAATCATGGCGCAACGGAATACCGTTGATTGTCACGGAAGACTTCAGTAGCCCGCACAATATCGTAAGCTTTCCTGTTTTCAAGTCGTCCGCATAGTGGACGGCGATGTCTGGAAACGCCGTGGCCATGGTGTTGGCCAATTTATGTGTCATGACCAACAGCGCCACTTCCGTTTTGCGGCTCATTATTAGACGCAACTCGGAGTGCGACTCGGCGTCAATCTGTACGAGAAGTGTTCTTTTTGGCTCGCCTACAATGTACGGACGCACATAAGTGGTGAGCGCCTCTTCTTGGTAGGTGGAGGAACTATTTTCCACGCCGCTCCGATGGAGATCTTCTAGTTTCATGATGATCTCTTCACTGTGAGTAAATGGATTATATACGATTTTATGCGGTAAGATCCGCTGCTCTAACTCTAGGAACCGGTAGTATTTACACTCTTTTACTAGCAATTGCCGATGCTGATCGTCTCGAATGACACCCATATTGCCCCACATGATCTCCATCAAGTCGGCAAACAATGAAGGCGACCGGTTCACCGTCAAGTGCGGCCGTTGTGGCGGAGGACGAATCATAGGCAGCGGGATGCCCGGCGGAAGCGACTCCATGATGAGATTGTCGGAGTTGATCAGGAAGAAATTCGGGCAGTTTTCGGCCCGAAACAAATGTCTGGGAATTTTAAAGAGACGATCACCTACCGTGGCAAACAAGGGCTCGTTCCGTAAGAGCCGCTGTAGCTTCTTCAACCCAAAGTAGAAGGCGTCCACCCACAAATGCGTATAATCCAAGTCGTTGTCTGCAGCAACATGATACCCTTGTAAATGGAGGTATATTTTTTCAAACACTGCAGGGCTTCTGTCTACGAACAAGGTCTTATTAGCGTTTTCCATTTGACAGAAGAAGTTGGAGAAGTACGACGGAGCGTCCGACAGGAGCGACGCTCCTGAGAGCTTGAATGGCCTGCTTCCTACTTGAATCACATACACTTTCTCGTAAGGTAGGATGACGGGGATTGAGACGTCTGTCTCTTCAAGGACCTCCACAGATCCTAGATCACGGGACATTGTCGGTGCTTGAGGCTGTACGGGGCGAATTGATTAATAAATAATGAAAGGTAGTGGTAGAATTGAAATTGTCCTGCTTAGTGCAAGTGCAGCTGCTCTGGTAGTTTGATCGTCAGTGTAGGAATGCTGCCTGGCCAAGAAAGGGATAGAGTAATTGGTTGGAATGTGGGAGGCGGGTCTAATACGGTAATTGAAGTGGTATAAAATATGTCAAAATATTGCTTTTATTTGTACAATGATAGAAAATTATTTATAGTCCATGACCAAGTTTCTAGAATTCTTCCAGCACAGACATTCCGGGACTCAAATTAAAATTAGACAAGCTGCCGAAATTGGAATTTCCATGCAATGCAGCAATATCCAAAATAAAATGCTAAAAAGTATATTGACTCTGTTAATTAAGAAAAATAACCCAAACTTTATTCACCTTTTTTAATTATGCACACCGTCTAAAGTTGCTTGGTGCGTTATTGTATCGATTGATGTAAAAGGCAACCACATTCTTTCTTGGCTCTGTCCCAATACCCCATATTATTTTCCACACTCACCTTATTCATACACAATTGCTTGCAATGATCACTGTAATTGGCTCACTCAACTACGATCTCGTCACCTACACCGATAAAGTCCCGCTTGGCGGAGAGACCATAGCTGCAAATTCGTTTGAAAAGCATTTGGGAGGCAAGGGACTCAACGAGGCTCTCGCATGCGCACGTCTCAGGAGCTCAGAGTCGATCAACGTTCGTATGGTTGGGAACGTTGGCTCAGATACCTTCGGAGAAGAGCTCAAGCTGGTATTGACAGACGCTTCCGTGGATACGGAATTCCTAGGCGTGATAGAGGGCGAGTCATCTGGAGTGGCTGTGATTCTTGTTGAAGAGTCCGGAGAAAATCGGATCATGATCATCGCGGGCGCAAACGGCCATTTGAAGCCAACGCCGGAAGACTATGAACGGATTTTCCCCAACAACACCAACAACAGCATAGAATTTGTCGTTTTGCAGAATGAGTACCCGCACACTTCCCAGTCGATTGAGTGGCTAAAGTCAAATAGAAAGGGCATTAATGTGGCCTATAACCCATCCCCTTTTAAGCCAGAGCTCATATCTGATGAGTTTCTTGGGAAGATTGATCTCCTTATCGTCAATGAAGGTGAAGCTTTGGAAATTGCGAGAAAGATCAAGACAGAAGATTTTTCAGAAAATCATAATAGGGATTTTTTCGCCTCCTTGGCTTCAAAACTCCAAGCAGTAATATGCCAGGACAACGTCAGCTCGGTGATCATAACCCTTGGCTCTCAAGGTTCTGTTTACTGTGACAAGCTGCGTAAAGAGGTCCAATTTGAGCCTGCAGCTACAGTGGAGCATGTTGTGGACACGACAGGAGCCGGAGACACGTTCTTTGGCGGGGTGGTTCTGCAACTTACGGCCGGAAATACTCTATCAGAAGCTATAAAGTTTGCAACTGTGGCTAGCAGTCTAGCCATACAAAACCGAGGCGCTGCGGAAAGTATCCCCAGTTACAAGGATGTGACTGGTTCACTTTAAATGGAACGTTAGAAAGTAATGACTTAAATGAAATGAAAGCAAAAACAAAAAAGGCTCACAAAATCTAGACTTTGGTAGGTACAATCATTACAATTAATTATTAGATTACAATAACACTAGTGGAATTGGACTGTTTATATCGCATACCCTTATAAAAAGAACCTTTGAATACAAGAAACCATATCGTGCAAAGAAGGAACCACTAAAACCCAACTTATAGTACAGAACAAGAACAAGAATCTATTACATACCGCGCATGGCCTAGTTTCTCTTACGGAGACCATCGGCGGTTGGAGTCTTCTCCTTGCCAGAAACATTTACGTACTCATTCACCTGAGCGGCAACACCACCTTTGACGGACTTGACAATTCTAGCCTTCTTTGTGGAGGACTTTCTGTAAACCTCAATGTAGAAAGCAATGAACAACACAAGGTAAGAGGACAAAATACCACATCCGGAGTAGGCAGCAAGCATAGTACCGGCGCAGTCTCCACAAGTAGGCAAGACACCCAACAATTGGGGGAAATGAGTGTAGATGATCTTCTGGTAAGTGGCAAAGTAGACAAATCCCAAGTCCAAGACAAACTGGATGATTTGGAAACGAGTGACCCATTCCTTCCACCAAACTCTGATGCCTCTAGCAGCCAAGAAGTAGTACCAGTACATGACCACGTGAACACCCAAATTCAAGGTGATTGGAACCCAAGAGATTGGAGTCAAGCCAATCAATTGAGTGTAGCACAACAACGCGGTGGCACCATGGTGATAAGTGTGCAAGAAAGTCAATTTCTTTTGCTTCACAACGAGGAAAACCGTGTCGATGAACTCGCAGAACTTCGTCAAGTAGTTCAAGTAGTACAAGGTGACCAACTCTTGAGTCCACGCGTTTGGATTACAAATGGCATAGAAAAGACCATGCTTCCAGATCATTGGGATGAGCTGCTCGGCCATCAACACCAACAAAGTGAGAGACAAGGTAGTAAGGAAGAGGTTGTGGATCTGGAACAACCCGTTCAACACCAACGGAGTGATGCGGTACTTTTTGAATATATAATCACCGCCGAAAATCACCGTGTAGTAAACAGCAATGGCCGCGGCCACCACGGGAAACGTGGAGAAAAAAGTTACGTGTGGGACGAACTCGAACTGCGAAGGAACGAACTTGCCATCGGTTAGGCGAGTGACGGCGGCATCGAAGAGGGGCCACAAGGGAATTAAAAACGGGCGCTCGGTAGAAAGTGAAAAATCAGACAACGACATCTCGGATAATTAGGGGGTTACGAGTCTGGCGGGTGAAGTGGCACAAATGAACGGAACGAAAGAAGTCGAAGAGGGTCGGAGTGAGTGTTGATGCTGGTGCCGAGGAGTGAAACAAATCACACACAACACGACCGAACAAATTTCGGAGAAAATGGTGCCCGGCACAGAAGCGCTGCGAACGCACGCTGCCAACGAGACATTTCGTAAAAACAAGCAATTGATTTAATTGGACGAAGGGAATAGGAGTAGATTTTGTAGGGTTTTTTTGTGTTGGTCTTTTTGGTTTGAGGGTGAGTTTAGTCTGAAGAAGCCGTCGTTTCCGAGGGATGCACCGCATTCGTAAATTAGCCGGATACCCCTGACCTTAGCTTACGCGAGGGTCTGTCGCAAAATGAAGAGCAATACGTGTTTGTGCCAGTAAGAATTTGCAGCCAGTCGTTGTACAACTCGATCCTTGTAAATGTACTGCGTATTAATTTTACGTGTTCTAGTCTACAAATGAAAAAAGGCTACGGTTTTTATTACGGTTTTTCTTATGTGTCTTCGTCATGTTTCCTTGTTCATCAATTTTTGTAAGTCAAGTGATTCATGAGTCGCTCATGACTACCGGTGACTCAAACAAGACACGACTCAGGTGTCACTCCCCAACATCAATAGAAGACGTGGCGGGGTGGAAGTCAATTTTTTTGGGTACCCTTATTTTAGTTAATAATTGCCTATACAAGCGGCTCCGTTGGCTGCAGCCATCGCCCAGATCCAATCTCTTGACTTATGCTCCCGATTTGACTCTGCTTTTGAAAATGATCCAATTTCAAGGAGAATTTCGCATTGCACCGTAATCATGATCATGATGTCCACTTCTTCTTCTCATGCTTGTGATTTAATAATTCACCGCTCTGTGTACCTGTTTCAGACCATATTTGCAGGACGCTGACTACTCCATTAAACGACAACAATACTCAATTGGCACCAATTCAACGTGAAGACCCGTGGGAAATTACCAGATCCACCAGCTGCCTACACAGAATAGATCTCTCGCTTTTCAAGTCCCGGTTGCCTTTGTAGCTCGCACAATGTCTCTTGTTCCACTTCCATCGTCACTTATCCCGTTCCTTAGCCCCTACCTCCCGCAGAAAAGGGAAAACCCGACACGGCCGTTTGTCACACTAACGTGGGCACAATCGCTAGATTCTCGAATCGCCGCAACTCCAGGCGTCCAGACCAAGATTTCTCATGCCGAGACCAAGACAATGACACACTACCTACGCGCGTACCACGACGCCATTCTAGTCGGGGTGGGCACCGTTCTTGCGGACGACCCGAAATTGACGTGCCGCTATGGCAACTTCTCGAAAATTCGTCCGGTAGTCATCGATCCTAAGGGCAAGTGGACGTACTCGGAATCCACTTTGAGTAAACTCTGTAGAGACAATTCTGCGCTAGCTCCGTACATATTTATTAACAAAAACACTAAAATAGACCCAGAAGAGAAGAAATGCTTGGAAGCCCAGGGAGGTTTCTACCATGTGTTGCCTCTCGAAGACGATTACAGAGACAATTGGGCCCGCATTCTAGAAGCATTACATGCATATGGCACAGAGTCCGTAATGATAGAGGGCGGTGCCAGTGTGATCAATTCGTTGCTATTGTGCGAAAATTTAGTAGACTCAATAATCATAACAGTAGGACCAGTCTTTTTGGGCAAAGAGGGCGTCGAGGTGTCTCCCTTGACCCAAGTTGAACTCAAAGAGACGAAATGGTGGGTAGGAGAAAAGGACAGCGTCCTTGCTGCAAGAATTACGGACCAAGAAGCGACTTCTGCAGCTTCGCAACCGGCGTAAACAATTGTAACCTTTACGTAACCGACGTCTACACAAGTCAATCCCAATAATGGTATACAACAGCTCAGTGAGCAGTTCAAGAGATCTAGGGAGGTCATATCCAAAATTATTTTCCTTTTAATGCTATTATACAAACTCCTCTACAAACAAATTCTGTAAGATGCGTAACGTCCCGAGGTCTCAGATCTTCTGATGATCTTCACCACATCACCTCTCTTCAATCCCAAGTAACGAGCCACTGGGTCCTCTCTTTGAATACGAGGCAACTGGGACTCCTTCAATCTATATCTGTCCAACAACTCCTTCTTCTCGGGCTTGGACAATCTAATGTGTTTTGGCACCAACTCGTGGTGGGTGATGTTGACAATCAAGTCGCTCTCCTGGAACACCTCGATGGTTGCAGGCGACACGGTGGGGATCAATTTGTTGGCACTGGGAGTAATGGACGTTTGGTAGATGAAAATACCCGTGCTGAAGTTCTTTTCACTGATATGGATGCAGAAGTTTCTCATCGTCTTGATACCGACAGAGGCCTCGTCACAGAACTCAACCCACAAGGAGCCCATGTCGGGGAACTTCTCCGCAGCCTCCGGGGTTGGCTGTGCTTGGAAGCACATCAATTTACGTTGGGCCTCGCCCATGGGACAGATCTTGGCTCTGAACTCATCTAAGGACATGTTGATCTCCTCGTCGGTGATAGAGTAGCCTTTGTCCCGGACCATCTCCTTGACGGTCTTGAACGTTCTCCACAAACGCGTGGTGGCTCTTTCAACGTCTTCCATCGTGGTTGGTGTTGCACTGGGGTTGCAGGCTGAAGTGAGAAGAGTTGATACAAAATTTTCGTTCCGCGCACGCCCATCAATGAGATGATAACAAAGTGGGAGTTGAGACGGGGGATAAATGTGGGAGGGGCAATTTTTGATTCGGTTTTATTAACTTTTCATTTTTATTTCAAATTGATCTATTAGTTTTTTTTAAATTGTGTCCGTTGTTGAACTGTGGGCTCGACGTGGAGAGGAGAACAGCAAGAACGACAATAAGCGAATTTTAGTTTCTACAGCGAACACTTAAAATGAAGAAAATACTGATTTGAACAGTCTATAGTAGAAATATAAGGAATACACAGGAGAAGAGAATTGAATGCGCTGGTTCTGTTTACTCGTCGAATTTCCGCCGGAAATGCAACTCAACGTCAGCGCTGGACTTCCAGATTTTGGTCTTGATCGTCTGAAGCGTCATGGTATAGTCGAGCTCGACGCCACGGCACTCTAGCGCTAGCCACTCGACCGCGCGCTTTTTGTTCTTCATTTCTGAAGTCTTGGAGCCGAACTTCTCAACCACAAACATCAAAATCTTGTTCACACGTAACATGCTATGAGAGGTAAGCTTGATGGCGCTTTCAAGCATGGGAAGCTTTTTGATTTTTTTCTGCGCTTTCCCGCCAATGGTCTGATCAGCAGGAAGTGTGCTGTAGTCCACTTCCAATAATTGGAACGCGACTTTGGGCAGCTCTTTTGGAGGAAATTTGTTCTGAAGGATGGTTTTGCCTATCCAGCGCGGAAGAGAAAGACGTAGTTCGTTCACGAGAGGTGCCCTAGCCAAATGAGTGGAGTGGCTGAAGGAGTTGATCTCCTCCATTGTGAAGCTGCAAATATCGCGGAAGTTGCCCAATTCCGGAGACAACTCAAAAATGAAAAAGGTTAGATTTGAAGGGAAGTTCTCTGGCGCTATGAGGGGGCGATGCTCGTAGTCCTCCTCTTCGTTGAAAAGGTCGTTACTGTAGAGCTTCAACAACGATTGGACGGTTTTTTTGGCGCCCTGACTGCCATAGAACTCGCGATAGTAATGTTTGTTAAAAAGAAGCAACTTCAAAACACAATCGTTCGTGAGGTTGTTCGGAACCATACAGCTTATATCATCCAAATGGTTCAAGTCTAGTGTCATGTCACTAATGTTACTCGCCACCGATGCAGATGTGCTCATGGGCACTTTCATGGTCACAACATTTTTGCTACTCATTCTACTAAAGAGCTTCCGTCTTCTCGAAGGCTCGTCCGAGGTATTGAGAGCGACCTCCGAGGAAGACGCGTATAGTTCTGGGTTTTTGGTTATCGTTTTGAGTGTCTCACGAAGGTTTTTATCGGCCTCAACCTCAAAAAGAGCGTAGTTGTTGAAGATGGAGTTCAATAAGATTCTCGAAATCCAGAACCGATCATCCGCGGACGCGCGCACCTTTTTCATTTTCGTGGCATTAGTAGCGTTTATGTCAAGGAATGGATAGTCAGCTAGAAGGTCGTCATAGTACACTTCTACGTTGTTGAAAGATGATTCCACTAAAGAAACCAAGAGCTTTCCGGCCCGAATGTCCACCTCACACCAGTTATTGAGCGTGTCCTTCGTCTGGTGCTCTTCAAACACATCATCTAGCTTCTTTTGGTAGGCTCTGATTTCTTCTGCGGATAAATGAGTGTCGTTGCCGGAAGCTATCCGCTTAAACTCTTTCCCAACAACAATGTCCCACATCACAATGTCACCATTGCAATACAAGGCGAAGAGTTGTCTTTTATTATTCAACATCCGTTTCGCAATCACAGAGCGCGCGGTGACAGGGAACGACTGAAATGGCTGCTTGTTGAAAGGAATGGATACTATGCCACTGGCAGGAACGGGATACAAGAGGATCTCCACGGGCGTTTTGTCTACGAATGCATCAAGCACTATTTCTCCCATGCTGGCTCGATCCTGGTCTTTATACACGTTAACATACTCACCAGAGGGTCCGCCATTTACGTCTAAGAACATGGAGAGATGCTCGATGTTCCCCTCTACAACATCGCTATCTACGCCTGCGACAGTCTGGGCTTTCCCGGCCAAATTGCTAGCTAGCGCCGACTGTAGCTCTATATTTTTCAGATCAATGGACAAGTGGCTGACAATGTCGTAGAAGTCCAGATCAAGCTCGGAATGGTCGGTGGCGGCCAAGTCAAGCCCGCTGCTTACATCATCATCCATTGTTGCACAGACAGTCTCAGCGTAGTCTGCACATGTTCTAAGGTACTGATATTTAGACAATTGCCGTGTATGTGGAATGTAGTACCGGTCCAAAGATGAATAGGTGGATACGAAAAGCGAGGTCTCAGACTCGGCACAGAGCGCCACGACAGGATGCTCAACCTTCGCAACAAGGGTGCATACACCGATTTTCTCATCGATGACAGCCAAATCTGTCGCAGAGAAGCTGTTGCGACCGTAAGGGTCTTGCTCATCGTAGCTGGAGTGTGTAGATAGATAGTTAAGGTCTGTTTTTATGATGTTGCCGGCCTTATCGCCCGAGTAGAACTCCTTGAAGTCCGATATCGTGGAAGTCTGCATTCCAGGATCGGACGATGCGGCAGTGCATAAGTTCCATACTGCGTCGTCGTGGTACTCGAAGCTTTTGTATATACTGAAGTTTCGAAGATCCCATAACTTCACACTCGTGTCAGAAGATCCACTAAGAAGATACTGGGAGTTCATTAAAAGACACCGCACAGTATCCTGATGGCCTACCAATCGCCATACTAGGTTGGAGCTGCCGCTGGAGGAGATTCTTTGGTCATAAATGTTGATGAGACTATCAGGGCCGCCAACGGAAATAAGATTCTTGTTATCGTTAGATAAGGCGTATATCGACGTGAAATCCGACATACCTTTACAGTCAAGGTTATAAAACTGCGATACTGGCTTCAACGTGGCCAAGTCCCAAACTACAACCATTCCATCCAAACCACCACTAATGAGCGTTGACTGAGAGGGCATCGAAGACAATTTCTGAATGTAGTCTGTATGGACATTCAGGAACCGCTGAACGTTATTATCCTCCGCATCTAGATCCAATAATTTGAGCGAGAGGTCAGAGCTAGCAGAGACAATGTGACGGTCGTTATTGACGAGCTTGAGGTCATTGATCCAATCAAAATGAACGTTATAAGATCTACTGGACTCAGTACTATACAGTCGAAGAGGAAGGTCATGGGTCAAAGGTGCGGAAGAGATGGCAGTCTCAAGCTTAAGCATCTTTTCGTCTACATCCATGACCTCCTCATACATGCTTACAGGGGCGTTCACTGACGAGTCAGCTTGTGGGTATTCTATATCAGCAAGACACTCCGCAGCGTCCCGTTTCAGGTTCTGTTTTGGAGTGCTGCAGTCCCACACCTTTATTACACCGTCCCGGCCACCAGTATACAATTGGCCCCGTCCGGAGGCATGCTGCATGGCATTGATGGGTAGAATGTGGTTTTCTTGTCCGCAGGAGTCACCCAACACATAGGAAAAAGCTTTGCGGATCCTAGACATTGGCCTGGTTGCGATTGTTCAGATAAGTGGGGTGAGCTAAGCGGAGGAACGAGAGATTGGAAATATTTCGGGGTTGGAACAAATCCTGGATTGGACTGAACGGAAGATGCTTACAAAGAAAGTGATACAGTGAAGGCGACTTTGAGGAAGGAATCGTGGGGAAGGTTAGATACTGCCTTCTATGGAGGGGCTATCGGTATCAATTATTACGGACGAGGGCCCGCAGCTGGAGTGCAGTTCGCAGCTTGCAGTTCCGCTCGCAATTATAGCGGGCTGCAATGTGTCGCAATAGCCGAGATTTTTTTTTTAAAAAAATGAAAAGAAATGAAAAGATTCATAAGGTACTATTTATTATTGCATATGATTTTTAGACATTTGACGTTGTTACTGAGCGGACTAGAGCGATAATTGAAGAAATTAGCACTATAATCTCAGGAATTGGTTCAAAATTGAAAAACAAATTTTGAAAGTTTACTCAAACTTATTGCTTTTTTCGACTGATGCTACATGCGGCAAAATTTAATCTTCACCCTGTGCTTGTGCCTGAACCTGACCCATGCTTTCATGAACATACTTAAGAGCATTGGTCAAAGTCTCGTTTCGCCTGGTGGCCATATAGACGTCGGAAGTGTTGACTACATCTCTGCCAGCATGTGTAGCGAATGCCTCCAAGTCCTCTCCAAGCAAGATAATCTGATTGTAGACTAGTTCAATCAAGGATGCAACAAAAGATGGCGAGGCAGACACATTCATCTGTCTGGTACTCTGCTCCACCATCTTTGCGACACTCAAGTAGATTGCAGACTTGAGTTCCGTAGAGATCTCCGACAGCGTAGAAGGCATTGTGTAGGTTATGAGATATCTCCGGCTGAACCGATTCTTTTCATCGGAAACGGGGCCGTTCGAAGAATGTTTCAGGAGCTTAGCTTCAAATCGCCTAAGATCAACTGGATCAGATGCCCGTTACGCCTCACCAGAAACACGGTATTTAGTACTGCAGGAGGCAACGGATTATATACAGTCTGCCGACAAAGTAATCTCCTCTAACACGGTGCTCAACGGAGTCTATTTCTTTCAGAAAAAACAAAGAGCTTTCTCAATGTTTGACTAAGTGGGATCACGCGAAAAAAACTCTTTGACTCGCTCCTTAGCCAAGTACGCGGGTATACCCTCCTTTGCATTCCTTACACCACCTGCAGGCTTAATTACGTGCATAAGACGCGAACCATTACTTCTCCTTATTTGGCGTTTCGCGTCTGAGCCCTTGAATTTCACTTTACTCATCACTCTTCTTTCTTCTATTGAAACCGTTCTTTGTCTTGAAGGCTCATTGCCCATCTTCCATTCACTAAAACTTACACCTACCGAGCCCATCTTCTCAACTCTGCATCCTCAACTCCTCCCAGCACTTGACACTTTTCGCAGCCATACTGATCTTGTCGTAACCATGTTCAACACTAAGAAAAGAAGCTCAGACTCTCCTCTTGCACCTTCCAAGAGACAGGCACTTGCACCTGTGCAAAACCAGCTTGCAACTCCACCCACCACTCCGGAAAAGAATTCCATTGTCGATCTTCTGAGCCAAATCAAGGGCCATGCAAAGGCACTCAATTTCTCATCCGAGTCCATTTACTCCAAGGCCAAGGCACTTTTCCAAAGAGGGTCCGGTAACGAGGTGTCCGAATGCTTAGTTGGACGCGAATCCGAAGCTCAACTCCTCCGTGCCTTCTTAGAAGAGTCTGTCTCGTCTAACTCGTGTAACAGTATGTACATATCTGGCCCTCCGGGAACAGGTAAAACCGCACAGACAAACTTGACTCTTGATTGGTTGTGTAAAAAACCCGTTGTGGGCAACAATGAGCTTTGCAAAATTTCAGGTCGTCCAGTCAAAGTGATCAGAATCAACTGTATGACAGTCACTAAGCCAGAAAACATTTTCCATGAGCTTTACACGTCGATCAATGGCGCAAACGGAAATAAGAAACACCAATTCGATGATTTCTATAACTTTCTTTCCTCTCCATCCGAATTTGAGTCCGTGATCGTGTTTCTCGATGAAATGGACTATTTAATCACCAAGGACCAACAGGTCTTATTCCAACTATTCCATTGCGCATCGCAATTGAAAAGCGCAGTCCTCAAAACTAAGCTTGTTGTTGTGGGTATTTCGAACGCGTTAGACCTTACCGACAAGTTCCTTCCTCGTCTTCGAAGCAACGGGTTTAATCCGGAGACCTTGCAGTTTTTGCCATACAATAGCGACCAGATCAAGCGTATTGTGACGTCGAGACTTGAGTCATTGAGTGATAAGGAGAATGTGCGCTCTGGAGTGGCTCTCTCTTTAATGCACCCTTCGGCGGTCCAAATGTGTTGCAGAAAGTGTGCATCTGTCACTGGAGATCTTAGAAAGGCATTTGATATTTGTTACAAAAGCATTGAGCTTGTAGAGCAACAGGCTCGGAAATTAGATAACTTTGCCGAGTTGACCATTGAGACAGCTCCAAAAGTGCTTCTTTCACACGTTGCCAAGGTCTGCTCGCTGTCCTTTGGAGATACGTCGCAGCAGAAAATCACCGCCTTGAACCTTTTGCAAAAAGCAGTTCTTTGCTGTCTTTTCGACAATGAAAAGAACAACGCTGCCGCACGCTCGTCTTACGTTACTGTGAATGAACTTTATGAGTTCTACAGTAGGGTCAGCGTTCCCGCCAGCGAAAATCTTTTGGGAAAACTCAAAAAGGGAGAGTTTTTGGAAATCATCAGCGGGCTCGACTCCTCTTCGGCAATCATTCTTTCTACAGGAAAGGGATTCAGTAATGTAGATATTGGCAAGAAAGTGGTTCGTCCAAATGTTCCATTCGCGGAGGTTTTAAAGACCACCGAAAACCAACCGATCTTGAAAAAGATCTTGCATGCCAGTCTTTAGTCTACTGGCTAGACCATAGATAGCACTAATAATTCATAGATTAATAATAGCATATACTAGACAAGTGATAAGAGTAGGGTAAACCGAAACCAAATTTCTTTTTATACAATGGAATTCAATGAAAAATTTGAATCTATGAAAACGCATTCGTCTGAGAACCGCTCCTCTGTCTGAGTCTGTGAATTTGCAGCAGTCCTCACCGCCTACAATTCAAGGCAGCCAAAACTCACCGTAAACGTGTCTCCTTCTAAAATCATATTCGCTTACCTCTTGACAAAAATCTTAATCAAAAATTCCAAAAGCCGAGCCGCTAAGGAGTTACATCGGCTAAGCCAGCCTTCCGTGGGTCACGTGACCACCTTGAAAGTGAAGCACCTACCACTTCTCAACTAAAACTTCTCCAACTACCATAACCCAAACTAGCCACGGTCTTTGCGCAACGCCCACATTGTCTGTACCTTAAGTCAGCTTATATACGGGTATATATAGCTGCTTGCCCCCACCTTCCCAGCCATATTCAGCACAACTCCAACACCATAAGAGCATTCACACAGGAGGGAGCCCAGATATGTCATCCGGAAACGGTCCTCGGGGAAACCCCAACTACCATTATGGGGCCAGCGAGGGAGACCACAACAAACGAAAACGGCCGTATTTTGCCAGCTCGACGAGGCGTGACTTCAAGTCCTCGGGGCCTGACCCTGTCTCGGGCCGTCCGTCTCTATCTTCGGACAGAAGAGCGTCTGGAGAGCTGGTGAGCCGGCTGCGATATCGGGATCTATCCCGTGACCCGAGTCTAGATTATCGAGACAACCCTCGGGAGAGTCGCGACAGCCCGCGAGATTCCGCGTGGGATGGTCGCGACGGTCGAGACAACAGCCTAGACACTAAGGATTATAGAGACGGAAGAATGCTGAGTCGGGACCTACATCGAGACAGCCAGAGTTTTAGTCAGAGTCAAAGCCATAACCCGAGTCACAGCATAGGCCACAACCAGAGCGGTCAAGGTCTGGGCCACCGTGACACTCTCAGTCCGCAGGCCAGCTCAAACCATATAGGCCACAGAGATAGCGCGAACCTCCGCGATTTACAATATCCAAGTAATTCCTCAAACCCACAGATGCCTTCTCGAAACCCGCGCTCAAACAGCTACAGTAAAGACTACCGTTACGGCAGCTACAACAAGTCGTACTCATCGTATAATAGCAGCTCCTACTCCGAACGAAGCGGCGCGTATGGGTCCTTCAATGGCTCGAAAAGATCCGACTCGGACTACTTTTTCAACCGCGAATCGCGCGATCGCGACCGTGACCGTGAAAGAGAAGGAGACCGCGATAGAGACCGCGACCGTGCTCGTGATCGTGATCGCGGCCGCGATTCTGGCGGGTTCCGCGAGGCATGGCGTTCCGAAAAGCCTCGTCAAACTAGCTCTTCTCGCTTCAATCCAAATAACATACCTGTCAATCTGCGCAGCAGCCTGGGTCATGCAGACTCTTCTTCCAATGATCATAAAAAGGAGAGATACGATAATTACGACGACCAAGCATCCAGTAGGTACTACTCCTCTAGGCGTGCTGATAGTTCTCGATCAGAGAATCGTCCAGATAGTCGAGACCTGAGAGTAGACAACAGAAGCGCCAGGGACGCTCAATTCCGCCCCGAGACTCACACCCGCCCAGATGAAGCCCTGGATTATGCAAACAGACCTTCTCACCTAAACAGAGACCGTCAGCACAGCGCCAATAATGTAATAGGCCCAACAGGCCCCAAAAGAGAAGCCAAGAGCTTCAGTGCGTATCAAAACCGCCACACTGACCATTACCCAAATGGCTACGGTGGTGGTGAGTATTCCGAGGGACGGGCCTTTGGCGACCAGTCTAGAAGTAAGAGTGTATCGGACTTCAAGCAGCAGGCTCTGGTTGAAGCCGAGCAAACTTCAGATGGTCATCGCGATGCTGTACATCCCAATAAGGAAATCTCTAGTAGTGCAGAACTGACTGCAAAGGCTATGTCAAAGGAAGCTCAAAAGCAAACTCCGCTGGAGAGCTTGGAGAATCAGGATGACAAGAAAGAAAGCCTCGGCGCAGAAAATCCAGCCTCACCAGATGTACCGCCAGCGGCTGTAGTAGACGAACTTGTAGATGTAGCTATAAATAAGGATGTAGGCCTGGACAAAAGCCATACCATTCCCACGAGCGAAAGGACTGACGAAACTGAATTGGAGTCTGCCGCCGGCGACGAGGAGAGCGAGTATGTGCCCAGTGAAGATATAAGAACCGACAGGACCGACAAAGCTGATCTCAATAGCGAGACAAGTCAAAAAGTCAATGAGGAAAGCCGAAAACAGAGCGAAAACACAAATCTAGGTGAGGGTAGTGACGAGATTGGTCACGGTAAGAGTGCTGGCGGAAGCGACGATGTTGACGCCTCGACAACTCAGGAACCTGCCGATGCTTCATTTGCCAACGAAGTTTCTGAGACGTCCGTGTCGAAAACGTCCGAACATCCTAATGACTTCAAAGCCGAAGAACTGCCATCCACAATTTCAGAAGCGGCTGCCACTCATCATGCCGTCCCTGATCAAAAAGATGAAAGCGCCGCCGAGCTTCTGGGCGACGATGACGAGGCAGAAGTAGACGACGAGTCGACCGAAGCTGAAATCAACACCCCACTTCAAAAGGATCTCACAAAGTCTCCATCTGCTCCTTCAGTCTCCTCTCTTTCTTCTACAAAGAAGCCCACCTTCGCCCAAAAGTCTAGCACAACAGATATATTTGGCCTGGCCGAGCCGACCGTTTTCGGTATTTTCCCTAAAAAAGAGGAGGAGCCGGGCCTTTCTCGCTTTGTTCCACCGTTTTTCCCAGAAGCCGAGCCGCCAATGTACCCAGACGGCTGTGTGTACCCGCAAACTAAGCTCGAAGCCGAATTCTGTCTCCTTCAAAAAGACTATCAACAAAAACACTCGTCGGAGGAGATGCAAGCCCGAACTTCTCGGATAGAGCCCGTGCAGGACTTCACACATCTCCAGTTCTATTCGTTCAATCTCAGCGCTTTTGTGACCAAGCACGAAACCCTCTCTCAGATTGTCAGAGAGTCCAAGAAGGCCACAAAAAGACACCAGCTCCAGCTTTGGGCAGACTATGAGCTGCTCAGAAAGGAGAACGAGAAGCGCGTTGCGTATATGGACGAACAACTTCGTGTTCTCCACCCTGGCGATGACGAGGCTACGCGTGAGCTTTTAGCCATCGACACGCGCCAAAAGAACGGTACAGTGACGCCGTTGCCGCTGAGTGTCGAGGTGCCTCAAAGCGGGCGCAGGAACCGGAGACACGGCGATTTGGTTACCACTGAGGCCGAGTTTCAGGAGATCCTCAAGACTTTGGAGAATGAAGAAAACGAGAGCCCCATAGCCAAGGCTAAAAGAGTTGCCGCCACGATTCCGGACTTGATTGTGGATCCAGTCATGCGAGACTCGTTCATGTTCATGGACTCTAATAATTTCGTGTTTGACAAACAAAAGTGGGCGGACCGCGTCAACACAGACTTTGTCGACACGTTCACAGAAAAGGAGCACGACTTGTTTTGCGAGGCCTACTGTCAATACCCGAAAAAATTCGGCCAGGTTTCTCAGGCAATGGGCGGCCTTCGTCTGTCACAAGAATGCGTCTTGCACTACTACATGACAAAGAAAGCCGTCAACTACAAACTTTTGTTGTCGCAATATAAGAAGAAGTCAAAGAAGGCAATTCGGCGCCGGAAAAAGAAGTCGGTTGTTTCTGCAACGCCCTCTTTGGATGAGTTGGGTAAGCTGAAGGAAGACACCGACACTGTTGATGGCGCCGAAAGCGGTAAAATGGAGGACGACAGTCCAATTGTTGAATCCGCAGATACGTTCGGGAAACGAGGCGCCAATCACGTTTCAGAGACTCCTGAGGCCGAGCAGCCGCTGGTGAAACGAGCCAGGGTTCAAAACCGCTCCGACCTTGAGAGAAGCACCACTCCAACGCAAGGGCCCGTTGTCGAAAACGACATCGAAACGGACGAAATGGAGGACGACGAAGACGAGTTGAGAGACGGTCTCTCGAACGACGAGAAGCGCAAGAACATCTCAAGTTACTGGAGCATCACCGAGACCAACGACTTCCCGCATTTGCTCAACCAGTTTGGGTCCCAGTGGTCGAAGATTGCCGAAAAACTCTCCACAAAGAGCGCCACAATGGTCCGTAACCAGTACCAGCGGAAGGGCAAGGAGTTTGGATGGTTTGAAGTTGTGCGGGCAGCTGACCAGCGGCTTGCAAGAAAGCCGTACGTTTCTGGCGAGAACCGGTACTCCAACTTCGACACCACGCTTATTGTCAAGCCGCAGAGATCCACGAATGTAGCGGTACCCAACACCGAGATACACGTCTACGATGCAGCCGAAGCTGCTGCAGTTGCTGCCGCCAACGCTGCCAACGCTGCAAATTCTGCACATTCCGCCAGCTCTAGCCGCATTTCTGTCTCCAACCTCATGGGAAGCCCCCTCGCGCCAAGCACAATGTCTACCTTTAGTCCTCCCACCATGGCCAATACTATGCGTTCAGCAGTGCCAGAGACGGTCTTGCCATCTCCATCGGCGCATTTTTTCACCCAAAGCGCCAATCATGCTATTGGAGCTTCCAGTTTAGCTTCAAATGCAGGCCCTCCGCCAGCAACGAAGGGCGTATCTGTGGGATCACTTTTGTCTGCAGCATCACCTATCAAAACGGAAGGCGTTCAAAACCACCCGAAACCTTCAATAATGAACTTGCTCAATGTCGAGTCCCCAGTGAAGGATGTGTCTATTCCAGACGTAGGCGGCAAGAGTATCGTTACGGAGGCGCGTGCTCCGCCAGCACCGCCAGCCACCAACAACATTGCGTCTTTGTTGAATACTCCATCTTCTCCTGCGGCTCCGCAGCATTCCACGCTTCCGAGTCGAAGCAGCAACATCAACTCGTTGCTTGGATAATGTCCTATGTACCATACTGTAATAAATAGAATAACGAGAGTTAAAGTAGTCTTTGGATTTAAAATAAGTAAAAAAAAAAAGAAAAGATTTTAGGCTTTAACTGTTAGCGGCGCAGCGGTTGTATTGTTTGTTTATGGGGGATTTGACATTGGCAGGCTCTTGGGTTCTCAATGCGACGCACCCACCGATTCAAAATCCTCTAAACAGAAACAACATAAAAAATAACACAAAACAAGCTATACAAAAAATTCAGACACTTTTTTCATCCTTTTCCCTTTTTCTCGGCCTACTCCCGTTTATCAGCACTCCGATGGTAACACCTTACACCCGTGCATCCCTCAGCTACACAGCTGAAAAATTCGAGCACCAAGACACTCTCAAACCACACAATGAGCCTCTCTCGCGCCAGTGGACTCAGCCGTCCCTTCTATAGGCTCTTCTCGCAGAGTCTAAGGGTGTCTCAAGCCGCTGTTCCCGAAACCCCCGAGGCCCCGATCTCCTTGGCCGAAAATGGCCGTCCGCTTGTCTCCCAGTTCAAACCTCGCTTCAACTCCTCCCACATCACCCTGCTCGGCGAAGACCAATTACGGAATTGGGAAATGGACCGTTTGAGAGTTGTTCCTGCCCACATGGGTTTTTACGGCGGAAACCCCATCCACGAAGACAACATGAACCAGTTGAACAGTGTCCTTCGTAAGTACAAGAGATTGCCTACAGTGACCGCCAACAAGGAGACCGTGCAGAAGTTCAAGTTCGTTTCGTTCGAAGAGTACAAGGAAAGATGCAACAGCGGCCATCGTGTGCGCAGCAGTCATTTCAAGACCTTGACCGAGACCTTGCAACGCTTAAGAAGCATAGACCCCGAGTTGATGCCTACGGACGTCACCGAGATCCTCAACAAGTTTGTGGCCACCTCCGTAAACTCCCAGAGCGCTAAGAAGAAGACCAGAACCTTGGACGAATTCGGAAGAGCCAACGCCTCCGCCAAGAGAAAGGCCTCTAAGGTGGAAGTCTCCATGGTCAGAGGCGAGGGCCAGGTCATCATCAACGGCAGACCATTCACCGATTACTTCGACAAGGACACCGACAGAGCGAAAGTTGGATACCCTTTCGAGGTTCTCAACCAAGAGAACGAATATAATGTTTTTGTCCTTGCCGCCGGCGGAGGCACCACGGGACAAGCCGAGGCTACCATGTACGCTATTGCCAAGGCATTGGTGATTTTCAACCCCTTGTTGAAACCAAGATTGAGACTGGCGGGCTTGATGACCCCAGACAGCAGAGTTGTGGAGAGAAAGAAGCCAGGTAAGTTGAAGGCCAGAAAGTCTCCTACCTGGGTCAAACGTTAGAGAAGGTGATGTATATAGTAATGGATGTTTTAAAAGATCAAAGGGAGCACCAAAACGGTCGATGTAAAGAGTTTTTATTCAACCTAGAAGCTATGTGTTTACCTGTCTGTCTATAAGTGTAACGACTCAAAGTAGTTGAGCACGTTCTCAATCTCGCCCTTCTCGTACTTTGTGATTTTTCCTTGGAATGTGGTTCCGCGTCCTCCGCCCTTCATGTTGCTCAAGAGAGTCTTCAAGTCCGCCTGTACTTGTTCAGCCTTGGGGCCAGACACCTTCACCATGCCGCCCAGACCTGATTTGTAGTCACCATTGATCAAAATGAGCGTAAACTTGTCCAAGCTGACCCCGGAGTCCACCTTTGTATTCACTAATGTAGTGAGCTCTTTTTGGACCTGGCTCAAGTACTCCGGGCTGGAGTCTTCACGGTATACACTCACAATGTCTGAGTCGCCTTTCTCGAGAACACTGAAGAGTTCAGCGGCTTTCATGCTAGCGAGCTCTTTAAGCAAGTTCGACTCTCGGCTCTGCAGCTTGCGGAAATTCTGTAGAAGCTCGCCGACTTTGTCGTTGACCTCCTCGATCTGACACGACAACTGCATTCCCGACACGTCTTTCAAGATCTTGTGGTAGCTCAGAAGAAGAGCAGACACCCTAGAGCCACAGGCAAAATGCAACCGCGAATTGCCGCCGCGTATTTTCGTTTGGTGCAAGAGAGAAATCGCCTGGATCTGGCCCGTGGCGGTTAAATGTGTTCCACAGCATGGGTTTGCGTCAATGTCGCCAATTTTCACCACGCGTATGATTCCCTGTGACAAGTCGTAGTCGTCGGGGATGTGCGACGTGTCTATATCATGGCCGTCCTTGTCTGGGGTGTGCACTTCAATGGGCTTGTTTTGGACGATGATCTCGTTGATTTTGGCAGTGATCTCCTCGATCTCCGAGTCCTCCAATTTCCGCGGAATCTCAAGATAGTTGACAGGATTACCCATGGACCAGCTGAGCGTCTCCAAGTCGTAGGTGTCCAACACGGCGGAGAGCAAGTGCTGGCCCGTGTGCTGTTGCATAATATCGAGACGTCTTTCCCAATCGACTTCCAACGTCACTTCCGCTCCTACGGGAACAGGTGTCAGTGTCACATGGACAGCCGCAAGTTTATCTCTAAGAACCTGGTTGACAGGTATTTTTTCAGCACCGGAGACGGTGAAAAATCCCAAGTCGTGTGGCTGTCCGCCGCCCTCCGGAAACAAAATCGTATCTTCAAGCTCGACGGCATACAATTTCTCCTTTGGCTCGGGTACAGCTTTCTTCAGGTTCTTGTTCTGCTTATCTTTGGAGGTGGCGATAGGCAGATACTCGTTGCAAGAGACCACAGTTGTGGTGAACGTTTTGAGAAACGAGTTTTTTTGGCAGGCTAAAGCGCCAACAATTGCTGGAGACATTTTGATTCTCTTTTGATGGATTTTTTTTCTTGGTTGAGGGGTAAAAGGAAGACAAAGCTAGGATCTCAAATACCGGGTGCGGCTCCACATACTAATTTAAGCGCACTTTATCTGCGTCAATTAGTCACAACGCGAACAGCAGTCTACCGATAAGAAAAGTGCCCACTCCAGTATTCTTATATCTTTAACATTCTAGAAGCTTCTTTCAATTGAAAACGATTTCTTCAGATTATCAGCTTCTCTTTGCCTCGCAATGCTACAATATGAGTTGACAGAAGAGTTACGGAAACTTATAGACGAGTCGAGCCTCGAGCAAGACGAGAAGTCCGTTCTTCTCAGCCAACCCACCATCTCGAGTATCAACATGGTCAATTTCTACGGTCGCGTGAGGCCCACCACGACACTTCTCCAGTTGATGAAGACCACGAAGATGGTGACAAAGAACAAGAACATCGACACAGACCCAAAGCCCAAAAGCAAAGAGTTTCTTGAATCAATGGAACGCTTGCGGCTCATTGAGAAGGAGCAGGAGTATCAACGTCTTGTCAACCCCAAACCAGCCTTTGACACTCTTTACGAAGACAAGTATGAGGAGGAGCCGTACAATCCTGCTCGAGCACACAAGGAGGTGAAAAGCCATATTACTACTATTTTTAATATTCTTATCAGTGTGGCCAGTGTGGTCTATGCGATTTGGTACTGGACTGCTACGTCGTGGAAGTTGAGAGATAGCTACAGAGTGCTTTTATGCTTATTTTTCGGAATTCTTATACTCGTGGCCGAGGTGGTAGTATATATGGCGTACTTGAATAAGATAGAGGCAGCGCGCGTCAAGGAGCGTCAGAAGAAGGAGGTCAAGCGCGTGGTCAAACTGTATTCCCTCAACTAGGTAGTTCTTTCGGAAACGATTGCCAAAGGCGGACAACGCGGAAGCCTCCTCAAATCGACAGATGTAGCATTGGAAGTGTTGGGAAGCAACGTGTACCGTTTTTGGCTGTGATACTGGTTGTAGCTCCAATTCAACATGATGCCGTAGAACTCTAGGAAGTCAAAGTCGGGCCAAAGCGTCCGCAGGAAGTTGATGAGACACTGCGGCGACAATTGCCACAAAAGAAAGTCACTGAGACGTCTTTGACCCGAAGTGCGGATAAGGACGTCGATCGGCGTCACCTCTGTTCCGAAATACATTTGGTCTTGCAAGAAAGAAGAGGTGACTTCATCTTTCGCAATAGCCATAGATGCCCTCTGCCGAGCGGTTTCTCTTATGGCATGTGTCATTTCATCTCGCGAAGTGTATGCAACGCATATGTTTATGGTATATTTTGTATCGGGATGATTTGACTGTTCTTGAATCTCGTGGAGCTGAGAGAGGATTTCTGGCTTGATCAAGGACTTGTTACCAATTATACGAATTCGAGCTTTGTTCCCCACGTCTCCCAAAGAAAGATATTTTACTCGATTGACTAGAAAATTAAATATTGAATCGACCTCAGAATCTGGGCGGTTGAAATTCTCAATAGAAAATGCGTAGACAGTGATCTCCTTGATCTCTAAGGATATACAGTACAATAATATCTAGTTGTGTTAATATGTCGATACTCGATTTCAGTATTTCAAAATAGTACTTACTTGTTGTAGAGTCAGTGCTCCCATTGCGTGGCCGTCGGTAGGAGACAAATTCTTCTTTCTAGCGTAGGTTCGATTGCCATCCATGATAAAGCCAACATGACTAGGAACAGGGCCCAATTTGAGAACGGAAAGAAGGAACTCGCTCGATTTTGATACGATAGTAGGATAAATAACTGCTTTGGAAAAATTAGTCCAATACTGGATGGATTTGCTGCTGATCATCGAAGGAACAAGTAGTAACGACTAGCATCGATCCAAAGACACGAGCGCCGACGATGAATCCTACTAAAAAAGCATTAGATTTTAAAGTTCTGATTCAAATTTTGGATTTATTCTGTGATTCTCTCTTTAATTCTCCTCTACTTTATTCTCAATTGCTTGTTCGCCTGGAATTTGCAGCCATTGTCTGAGCCACTGAGGACCGAGCTGACGGCTCTTTTAAAGCTAAGTACTCTTTGTTAATAATAGATGATTGCAAATTACAGTGTTATGTTAATTTAGGAATTGTGGAACACTTGACTCCGAATGTCGTACGATCTCACAATGATCCTGAATTGACGAAATAACCTGAGTGTTCATACAGCTCGGTCGAATGGGCTTCACTCAAAATTGCCAATCTATCACTTCTTGCTGCCTATTTAAATTGTTTGTTAATTCCTAGCGCTCTGTTTTGGCTATGTGGCTCAGCTAATGAATTGTCTCATTTCATCATAACTCCCACAGATCACGAAAGCCAAAAAACTTGAAGATTCGCTTCTGCAGAGATTTCTCGCGATAAGTATTTTGACATGTACATCAGCCAATTTAGGCCAATTCGGTAATAATACGGCATATTGCGCACCTGCAACGGCCGGCCTGTCTCTAGGCTCCCAACCTCTGGGGCCTAGGCAGGAGTATAGTAAACAAACATGCCAAATGTATTGTGGAGTGACTGGAGTATCCATCTAGGTAAA
The DNA here is from genome assembly GCA_030563905.1 of Australozyma succicola. Lineage (NCBI taxonomy): Eukaryota > Fungi > Ascomycota > Pichiomycetes > Serinales > Metschnikowiaceae > Australozyma > Australozyma succicola. The sequence continues at coordinate 1,096,481 of JAJMKM010000001.1, read as the reverse complement.
TCGGCCAATCTATTTCGTGCTTACCGCCATTTAATAGGTAGTTTTTCCTCATTCAATTTTAGGACCTCTATCGAATTGTCATCAGTTCAGATATTACCGTTCTGAAACATCCCTTAACTGCATCTATGCCTCCCAGTGACAAACCAGCCGCACGCTCTCGTCCTAAACAGTTTAAAGAAATTGACTGGGTCAAAAAGGTCATGGCCACGTTCCGCAAAGCAGCTGACGACGATCAGCGGCCCGATTTCCGCAGAAGACAGCTGAAAAAGGACGATGCGTTGCGCCGCCGCATTGAGCTTGAACTTTCCCGGAAACGCTTATCTGGATCCAGAGTGTTCCGGAAAGGAAAAGCTACTCCAGGCACCGTGATGTATTTGAAGCCAGGGGAACCCATTCTATGTAAGAGATCAACAACTGCGTACGAAGCAGCGCGCCTAATGTCTGCACGTCGTGAAAACTGCGTTTTGGTGGTGGATAACGAGGGCCACTTGGAGGGGATCTTCACCGCGAAGGATTTGGCATTCCGCATCGTTGGAGCTTCGCTTTCGGCAAATGCGGTCACCATCGACCAGATCATGACGCCCGACCCTGTCTGCACCCACGTGAACAGCCCTTCGCACGAGGCCTTGAACTTGATGGTTGAAAAGGGCTTTCGCCACCTTCCCATCTTGGACGACAAGGAGGCTGTTGTGGGAGTCTTGGACATCACAAAGGCGTACGCTCAGCAGATGGAGAAGTTGGAGCGTCTTCACGACTCGTCGCATAAGTTGTATGAGGCCCTAGACAATGTCCATTCTGAGATGGATCTTTCCGACCAGCCTCGGCACGTGTTCGAGTATTTCAACGATTTGAAGCTCAAAATGGATGGGCCAACCATTGACTCTGTTTTGGATGACAGCACTGTCCCTGTCATGACCAACAACCGTACTTCTGTCTACGAGGCCACTATACTCATGAAGAAGCACAAAACCACCGCTGTTCTCATTAGGGATCCAAATGAGGGCGTTACAGGAATATTCACTTCGAAGGATGTTGTTTTGCGTGTCATTTCCGCTGGATTGGATCCAAAAAACTGTTCTTTGGTGAGGGTAATGACTCCCCGCCCAGACGTTGTTCTGGCAAATACCACCATACAGAATGCGTTGCGGCGCATGTTTGATGGGCATTACCTCAATCTTCCCATTGAAGAAGATGGCGAAATCGTGGCCATTGTGGACGTTCTCAAGCTCACCTATGCTACTTTGAACCAAATAAAGAAGATCAGCTCAAACGTGCCACAAGAGCCTTTCAACCCAGAAGTGGAAGAGCAGCAAGGCCCCGCGTGGAACAAGTTCTGGACCACGTTGGACAACGAAGACTCTGCTTCTGCTCACTCGGGATCTCACCCCTCGGACTTCCATCTGCGTCAAAGTGACATTACTCCCCAAGACTCTGTGTCTTTGGTGAACGCCGACCGGATATCGTCTCCCCAAACCCCACTTCTGCTAAACGAAGGAGAATTCGTATTCAAGTTCAAGTCGCCTGTTGTTCCTGAAAGAGTGCATCGCATCACATTGAAGCAAGACGGTGATCTTCACGATTTGCGCGGCTTGATCAACAACAAATTGGATGTACACGAGGTTGAGGCCCTAACGGGCTCTGGCCCTGCCTCTGAACCTGCTTCCGAAACTTTCAAAAGCTATGCCTTGAGTTATCGTGACGATGATGGAGATCTTGTTTCTCTCACGACGGACGATGATTTGGTGGATTGCATCTACCTGAACAAGGCCATGAATATTCACAAGGCGGATTTGTTTCTCCATGAGAGCCATGAGAAGTTCGCCGCATCGAAGAAGAGCAAACTGAAAGAGAGGGCTCATAAGGAACTGCCCGGTGCTGGCTACGTACCTGGCGTTCCAAACGCTTTGCTTCTTTCAGGTGCTGTTGGGTTTGTGTCCATCTTGGCTGCAGCTCTTTATGTTAGGAACCGCCGATAGCTGGCTTTTATTCTCCCTTCCTTGTTTTACTTTTCTCTGTGTTTTATTTCTTTCTATGTCTTATTTCTCCCTATGTTATTTTTATTTAACCAAACGGTCGTATATTCTCTAGTATCTACTAATACATTAATTTTTGCTTAACTCTAAAGAAAATCATAACATTCTCGACACCATTTCTCGTCATCTCTTATTGAGTACCTTCTTAAACAATGCTATTCATTACAGTTTCTTTTCGTCGATTATATATATACATGTAACTACTGGGCGGCCAGCTGAGCTGCAGCCTCCTCCTTCAACTTCTCGAAGTACTCCTTTTGTTTGTACTCGTCCAACTCCTTATTCAAGTAAACGTTTGGTTGCTCAAAGTCTTCCTCGCGCAAAACAATAGCGTTGGGGTTTCTTTCGCTGGACCATCTAGCAGCAATCTGCTTCTTCAACTCCCCGAAAAGGAAATCTACGTTGTGCGAGCGGGTGATGAGATAGTCTGAGATGTCAAAACCCAATTTCTGCTGCAAAGTCTTGCAAAATTGGAACCTGAGCTGTAAATCGCTCAAGTTTGTGCTCAGATATTCATTTGGGGTTAAGTTTTTGCCGAAAACCTCGGTATATGTTTCGTTGATCGCATTCGAGATAGACTCGTTGGTGAAGGTAGTCTCCAAGTCCCTGGCCCTGACAAACGTGCTTTTCCATTGGTTGATCTTGAAGTCAGGCATATCTTCCTCGATGCTGAAAGGCTTATAGTTTGGCGAGTTCTCCTTGTTCAAAAAAGTGATTGGAGCCTGTTGGTCTTCCTTGTACTCGTCTTGTTTCTCTACAATCTCAGCTACCTTCTTGGAGGGGGATCCGAATATCTTGCTCATGAAGGTTCTGCGGGGAAGAACCCTTAAAGCGGTCCTTTGTGAACGAACCAACATCATCATGGCGAGAACAGTGTAGGCTTGGGCTGGGTTGAAGGTAGTAAGATCTAAGGGAAAGTGAAATTTTACCCCATTGTATGCAGGCATGGGAGACTGACACAACGGGAGCGACCGAAGGATAAATTTTGGATCAAGTGGTTAATTTTTTAGGAATTTGTTCTTTTTCGGGCTATTGTGTTCTTTTTGAGTGGTTCAGTCTGCTCTGGTCCGGCTGTTCATAGAATGAAGCTCACCTCTCAGCAGCTTCGACTTAAAGTTAACTTGAGCTCTTCAATACAAAAAGGGCACAAAAGGCCGAATTTTATTGTTTGTTTTAATACTATCTACAGAATTTCTTCACTGGACTTGAGTATATGCATTGTTCTATGTTCTAGACTACTTACCTCGGCAATTTCTAAGACGCCAGACAGCAGAATATGCCAACAATGCCATGATAACCACAAGAACAAGAGTGCCTTCTTGCATGTGAGCATTGGCGGCCGGCGGCATATTGGCCGCAGCCTTAGATGATAAGGATTGAATATATGAAGCACCCGAGTGTGCAAAACCGGCCAAATCTCGATTGTTCAAGATTTGCGTTGGAAGAGGTGTGAGTCGTGACGTTGGAGTGAACGCGTTCGTGGTTTGCGTGGCCGGCAGATTGTTATTGGACGTGGAAGTGACGGTCACCTGTCCCATCTCGCACCAGCCATTCACCGGGATACAGTTGATGTATTTACACCAGCTGCAAACGGTCTTGTTGTCCTCCATTCCTACGGAGTAGAGATTCTCCGAAAGCAAGACAAAGTAGACAATCACTAGCGCCATGCAGACTAAGCGAAAAATCATCCATACGCCGACCTTCCACCGTACTTTATCGTGGATTTTATTGAGCGGGTTCCAGTTGCCAATGAAATCTTTCAAAGTGGTTGTTGTGGAATCATACGTGTAGATGCCATCAATGTAGACAAACGAGGGATCTTGAAGAAGCGCTACCGACAAGAGGAGGCCTATACAGAAGCCTCCAATATGCGAGAAGTTGTCTAGACCGGGAAGAAGTCCCAAGACGAATGAGACGATGATTTCTCCAACCATGAGCAAAATAAACGCAGTGTACTTCTTTGTGAAGTAGATGTTAGTGTTCTTGCGGCCACAGTAGACAAAAAGCAAAAGATTGGCAGCGATGATGCCAAAGAGGGATCCAGATGCTCCGGTGGATGCTATACCATTCGGCGCGAAGTTGGCGCCAAGAAGAAAACCCCCAACGCCGCTTAGCATATAAATCAAACCGTATTTGATGAAGCCAATATGTCTTTCGATGGCGATTCCCATGGCGAGCTGAAGCATCATGTTGAAGAGAATGTGGAGGAACCCAGCATGGAGGAAAATCGGTGTGACAATACGCACACGCTGATCTGGGAAGTACGTGTTATTGACAATCGGTATACCTCCCATTCCGCATAGTTGACTCAAGTTACATACATTGGTGTCGATCGTGGTGGAGTTTGGACACGGAAATTGGAGAGTCATGTCCAGGGTCACGTTGGCAATCGGGTGCATGCAAGGCACGTATCTGGCGCCCATGTTTACCAAAAGATATGTTGACGGACCCAACATCGGGTTGAAGTACGGCTGCGATTGGAACGGTGATCCGGTGAGTATCCCCATTCGGGCCAATTCTATAATGAACACAATGATCTGTCCAGTGGTAACAATGATGTTGAAATACGGTAGCTTGGTGACGTGAAACCGAGGTAGACGGGTAGCGAGCTTTTTGCGGTTCCGCTCGTTTTCCTTTAGGCGGCGGTCGATGTGATCTTTGTCAGACAACTCCTCCGAGAATGGAGTAGACTCGTTTTCGAGAAACACTCCCAGGGTGTTTCGTAGGTACTGGCCCTCGTTGCTGGCTTCAAACGGGTTCTCTCGTGAGTCTTGACCGTTGAATGGGTTGGAGGGATAACGAGTGAAGCTCGAGAGCTCGTGCAGCTCTCCCGATGAGTTGAGGTTATTTTGTCTATCTTGAGCGCTTACGCTGTATCCTCCGCGCGTGTTTGGCGGAAGAAGTTCGTTCTGGCTCTGGTTCTTCTGTCTGGAGTAGTTGGGATCCAGCACGGTGTACCCTGAAGGTTCGCGGTCGTTGGAGTAATTTCGGGCATACTCGCTTCGGGTATTGTTTGTGTTATAGTACGAGGAGTATGAAGAGTCTACTTGCGAGTTTTGCGTCGCTTGCGCTTGGTTTGGGTTATATCGTTGGTTGTACTGGTCTGGAGCGTCTTTCAGCGCGTTCAGCATGAACTCGTTCCGGAGCTGCGACATGGCGGTTTATATATAGAGCGAGGTAGAAGCGGCTATGAAAAAGAAGGTTTCTGTCGTTTTGGTGAGTAGACTGTTCTCTGGTTTTAGTAAGGATAGGGGGCTAGATAGAAGCGATGTCATGTGACGTAAGTTTCTATCAAGGCGCCGCAGATCACAGGTGATGCGGTGCTAAATTTACCTTGACAGGTGTTTTGGCAAGAATTGCCGTGTTTGGTTTTGTGACGAAGAAAAAATGGAATTTTCATTTTTATTTCGATTTGTGTCAAAGACGCCTTCGAGGCGACAAAAAAGTGCACGATGTGTCTTTGATTAGATTAGGCATCACTGCGTCTTAAGCACAAAGATATCTAACTAAGCTCTTGTTTCTCTCAAAAGAAATAAACTGTTTGTTCTTGATTGGAGTCACTTTTAAAATATAAGCCTCAATTTTATTTACCATTAAGCTCTACAATTCATAGTCCACTTACTTTCCTATCTTACTTGTATTACTCGGCTGAATCCAGCAAATGCATAGTCTATGAAAATTACTTAAACAAACTCTCATTGGACAAGGGGTCGGCCTTCAAGACTTGATCTCTGGCCTTGACCTTTCTGTCCAAAGCGGCAACAGCACGCGAACGAGCTCTGTCGGCGGCTTGTTGTTTGAGTTGAGCACGAACAACGTTGGGCGAGACGTATTGTTTGTTTTCGTAAATCTTTGGGCCGCCAAAGGAACCTTCCAATATCGTAATCAAGGTCATCACAAAACGAGGACCAATCTCAACCAAGGACATGGTATCTTCACCGGCAGATGCCGAATCGCGGGCCTCCTCGGTCTCGGATATTTGGTAGTTTCTCACCCAGATCTTATTGTCAACGATGGAAAAGGACATAACGTGATCTATGAAAGGCTTTGATTTTCTGGCGTTGGGAGGAACTCCAAACGTGTGGATGAACATCTCTTTGATGAGCTCGTGATGTGCGGAGTCGGTGAACGACTTGTCAAAACTCAAGATTGGTCTGGATCCCTTCAAGCAGTTTCCGGTGAAGTTCAACTCATCCAATGTGTGCATGTTCTGGACGTAGAACTTCATGGTAGGTCCGTTAGGAGGCTTGGAGATCCAAAGATAGAGATCCTGGTGTTTTCTGGCCTCGAAGAAGAAAATGTTACTACAGTTGTACAATTCAGCAACCTCATTAAGTTGCCACAAATCTTTTTTGGAGTCGAACTTTGGCTCTTTTCTGGAGTGGGGCATCAACTGTGTCAAGTCATTGATCAAATGACGATGTCTGTAGGTGACACCACGAGATGAGATGACCAACACTCGCTGTCTGTTGATATGTTTAGTTTTTTCGGAGGTTTCTTTAGACGACTTGGCCTGCAAGGCTTTATAGATGGCCGACATGATGTGTTGTTTTGGTTTAGTTGGCTGGTGAAGAAACTTGGAGGGTAGTTGATGAGGTTTGGTATATAGAGGCGATGAGTAGAGATGAGGATGGGGTCAAGTCGGAGACGTCTACAAGTGCACAGACCTTTAAATTGAGTGATTTTGAATCAAGGAAAAATTGACGAGTTTTATTTGTTTCTTTTTTCCTTTCCTTTTTCTTTGACTAGTGTTGTGTGCTCACCGATGAGATGAAAGATCATGGCATCAACAAGACACAGGCTATGGGAGGACAATTCAAACAAAGTTTCGATTATTGGCCGAATTGGCATTATATGCTCTTAAAATAAGAACTTCTTTGCGGTAAAGTATACACCATTGATCCAAGAGGACATGGATGAAGGGCATCAATGAAGAACAATTGAACAAATAAATCTATGAGCTTAAACAGAATCAATTCTTTTTAGTATTACCTCATTTCATTTCGAAAAATACATTATCGTTTTGGCCAGTGTTTACATGACTAAACGCGTTGGGCAGTCTCTACAGTGGGTCAGAATCTATCCTTTAATGAATCTAATATATACATTCAGCTCCTTCAGTGTTGCTCAGCGTGCTTGGCCAAGTACTCCTTGACGTACTTCTCCTCCTCTGGGGAAGCAGCGTTGATTGGAGGGTGAGCCAACTTGACGTTGTTCCATGGCTTTGGGGCAGCGACAAAGACAACAGAGACAATAGTGGCAATAGCCAAGTAGTGGGAAGGCACGGCTTTACCGAGGACGTTGTAGGTGGCACCCATTTTCTTGGAATATTTGTTTAAGTTGGTGTGGGATCGAGGTGACTTTTCAGTTGTCGAAGCGGCTTCTCATTGGGCATGTTGTATGCAGGTTAATCACCATGAAGAAACAAAGAGAGAGGATGTTAAGTAGGTGTGTTTTATGAATTTTCATTTTTTGTAATTTTTTAACAGATACTCAGATTTTGTCTTTGTATTTTTTTCAAAGATTGAGCTTTGTTTGTATTTTATCTGTCTGACCTTGTCGCTCGATTGCATCAGCCAACAGTCTTTCCGAGGGTCCCTATGGTTCGATGTGGGTCTGGCTCCGTGAAAATGGTGCGGAAGCGGAAGGTAAGTTATAAAACAGCGCCTATTGGACTCGCCGTGGCAGCGTTCAGGCTGTCCAATCACGTAAGGCTCGCAATTGAGTGGGAGCGAGAAACGATCAAAACGTAAAAAGAAATGACTGCCAATTTGACAAATACCGATCTCCGGCGCTTATTCCCTTATCTAAGTAAGCATGGCAGTACTGACGCAACGCACTCCCACACACACTGCCATTGTTTTCCGCATTTGGCAAAAAGCTAACGTCTCTACCGAGCCAAGAGCTTGCTCAAAGCAAGCGAACAAAAAGTGACAATTTTTCAAAATTTGCAATTTTCCAATTCTAATCTAAATTATTTTAGGAGCGATCGGAGAATTTCCACATCTCCGATTTTCCTGTATGGTCAGTGTGTTTGGACTCTCACCCTTGGTCTGTCGGCCGCCGATTGTTCGATGGCAGCCGTTGAGGGAACCCTTTGCCAGCGCCTCAGCAAGACCCCCGCCCACTTGTGAGACAGGTGAACCCCACAGACGACGACCTGAGGGAGGCGGGTATTTTGGAAAAAATAAGTTCTAAATAAACATAATTTTTTCGTATTGTAGAAAATATTTTTTTTGGCTTTGCCTCTGTATTTCATCCCGCCGTAGCCGCCTTTCTTCCTCCTTCTCTTGCAGCCTCACAGCATCGCAGCCCATTCCTCGCACGCACTCGCACGCACCGCACGCACCGCACACACTCACGCACACTCACACATACTCCTCCCCAAGCACAATCCTGCGGTCCTGCACCCCCTATGGTTTCATTTCCTTCCTGACCCTTCAACTGAATTTCACAACCATCGTTAGAACCCCGATACACAGCGCATTTTCCCCCAAAGTCACCAAGCACCAACCCGTCCGCTCGGTGATCGTATCGTTGGTTTCATCGTAGTAGTTACATACCCCCGTCCGCCACCACCTGCCCAGGGCTCCTGACTCGCAATAACGTTTACTTTGGGTCATCATTGAGCCACGCACCAAAAAGAAACCCATATTTACAAAAGTGCCTCGTTCCAAACCGTCTCCGTCTCTGCGCCCCGTCCACTTTGAAAAGAAAAAGAATTCTAGTTTTTAATTGCAAACAGCCTCCGGAACAAAGCATCTGATGGGCCTCTCAAAACTCAAGAAGGGCTTCGCCAATGCTTTGGCAACAAGGCTAGAGCTGGTGCTTCCCACAAGAACAGGCGGCTCCTTGAGCGAGGTCGAGCTCAACCCACAGTTCATCCTCACGGTGAAACTCCTCATTCAGCACTGTAAGCCTGCCAACGAGTCCCTACACAAGCACTTCATGCTGGAGATCATCCACGCGCTCGTGGAGCTCTTGCGGTCGTTGAACATCGACAGAAACACTGGCAAATTGCTAGAGCGTGATGAGAAGACCCTCTTGTCTACGTTGGTGGTCACAAACGTGCTCAAAACGGCAATCTTGACCAACTGGAACCCTGACAAACAGCACGCCGCCGAATCCTCAGACTTGCTTGTTCACAATGGTATCGACATCAACTTCCTTCCCGAGGTGAGCGACGACTCGCTAGAAATATACACATACCCGGTCCCCAACAAGTTGAACTTGCTGATCTTCTCTGTCCTAGAAGGTCTACTCACAGTCTTGTCCAACGAGGTCAATCATAGAGCGATATCAGTGCTTCGAAGGACCCCTGAAGTGCCCCTGAACATAGGTGATTTCATTCTGCCCGGCTCTACATTAACTCCGGAGGAGGCAAGAGCTCACCTCTTGAAGATCGATGCAAATATCCTGCTTGTACTCAAGTACATTGCCGTTTGTAATCCGTACGACTATTACTCGTTCTTGTACGAAAAGCTCTTTCTGTGGTCCGAGAGAGGCGAGTATATTCCCTCCGGCGCTCTCCAGAAGTACTCGCACCTGCTAATGCACATATATTTTACGCTGGAGGTGACAGAGCCGTTCTTGCGCCACGTGTATAGCTCTATTCCCTTTGTGCGCTCCTCTACTTGGATGCAGCTCTTCTTGTACTACGGCTCGTGGAGTCTACAGTATCAATTCATATATAGACCGGGTTTCTACAGCACAGTGGTGTATGCCGGTAGTCTAGTAGATCAGAGCTGTAAAGCGCTCTTTGACTTTGTATCCACCGTCTTGGAAGACGATCTGTCGCTCTCGCTCTCTCTCTTTTCTTGGTACGTACTCACGTGTCCCTCCGACTTCAGCGAATTGCTCCACAAACCCAACAAATTGAAAGCTGCGTTCAATAAGCGCGTTCGCTTTCTCACATCCATTTTGAAGGAAACGCAGCTGGGCGCAAATCTCGACAAGTTCGAATGCATGGCCAACATTTTCCTCCTTGGCTCTGTCATTGAGAACCCAACGGAGCCTGTTCGTGAATTCAGCGAAAAATACCTCGACGAAGTATACGCGCATCTTTTATCTCTAAGGACGCAGTTTTTCCACACTCCACAAGGTAGAAGATATGGTCAGACGCTAGTGCGCTTCACCGCCGCCGCCATGCTCTTGAAGCCCGAGAAGTACATTCCATTTTTCTACGATAACTTCGACAACTTGCGCCTTCAGCTCCGAAAGGGTCACAGAGACGTATGCGTGCTCTCTGACTACAAAACTCACTTGGCCACGATTGAGTATCTCTTGCGAGAAAAACTATTCAAGGCCACATTCGAAACCGTCATGGAAAAGATGTCGTCTTCACTCAGAGACATCCTCGATAATGTGTGCGTCGTTGTGCGCCGCTATGACAAGCTATACCGTGACAAGAAGTCTGCCGACGCTGAGCGGTCCTCTGATAGCTCCTCTTCGCGTAATGTGTCTACAAGCACGCTGCAATTACGCCCAGACAGTAAGCTAGAAAGCAGCAGCGCGTTTACTCTCACTAGGGGCACAAAATCGGATTCGGACGACACCGGTTCTGCGCCTGTATCGGCCATTAGTGGCAAATTTCCTGCAACATCAATAGCCGCATTCTCGGGCGCTGAGTCTTCTTATCCAGCATCTCCTTCAGTACCAGCACTGACTCCGGCTCATACTCAGAACCCTAGTCCCCGGGTCGTTTACGAGGCGAACTCGTTCAATTTTGTGGACCAAGACTTCTCGCAAGAAAACATGGACATGGTCGAGGAGATCCTCGCCGCTATCCTTAACGCCTTCGCCGCAGCGCCACAGTTCTACTTGGTAAGACCGCCAGATGCAGACGTTTCGGGTCTGCCGCAGTCCATCGAGTGGATGCAAGACTTGGTAGCGCAGGCAATCACGCCAATCAAAGTCGCCATTCTGTTTAAGTCCACCAAGAAGTCCAACAGCTGTTTTGAAGCTGCTTGTAACCTAGCGCGGAAACTTTTGCGGCCCGCCAACGGCGAGGAGTTCTGCCATCAAAGACAATGCCTTAGCTTTCTCATATCGGTTGAAATCATGGCCGCTGCCTCGGAGGTGCTTTTGAAGCTTCCGGGCGAAAAGTTCCAGAAATGCTTCATGATCTTCAATCGGTTCTTGCATGATCGCTACCGGACCTTTTGGCAGATAAAAGACAACCCAAACTTGGCCAGTGAATGGGCGCACGCGCGCTGTAAAGCTGCATGCAATGCTTATGAGGTGATTCTTCTATACGCGCTCTGCACGCACGATGTTCAATTTTTCAATTTGGCCAAGGCGTCCATGAGATACTACGTCCTGGACTTGTCTATGCCATACCACCACAAACTGTGCACGTCGTCGACGCTAGCGCGGTCTTTTGAGAAGATACTCAATGACAACTCCGTTTTCACTGGTTTTGTGTCTCTTCACAAAAAGTTCCGTGCGGTTCTCATCGACGCAGAGCCTACAGATAGTCTATACCAAGTGTGGCTCTTGATCTACAAGCAATGGCTCCAAATCGTAGACGACGAGAACGCAATCGCTGCTGACGACCACAATAGCATGTTTCGCCATTACACAGGCTTTCTCATGTGCACGGCGGGCTGTTTCACAGATCCAGCCTTTGCCAGAAGTGACCAGGTCAAGTTCGATCACGTCATGACACACATCAACGCCTTTTTCGACCGCGTGATTGAATTGATCTATTCAGGGGCCCCGTTGGTCCGTGTGGTGATGAAAGACTCGCTTTCCACCGAGACACCCTCGGCGCTCTTTACGATGATTGGTGACAAATTGACCAGCAAAATCGTCGATTTTGTTAACCGCAACGACAGATCTGAAGAAGCGTTCACTTTCGTGGACGAGACGTTCGCCGTTTTCACTACAATGATGGCCAGTAAAACAGACGGCGCCTTTGCACTAGCAGGAATGCTTCCAAAGGCGGGACAAGCCAATATCCAGTTCATCGCGCTTACGAAGGACCCCGTGGACCAGATCCGACTCAAGCTTCGTATGTGTAAGCTTGGCGTTGCCATTGAGTCTGATTTCAGGGAGTTGGGGCTCACAGCATCGCATAAGCTCCGGAATTTCTTTGCCAGGTCCGTTCTGGAATGGCTCGAGGCCGCAGTCTTCTACAATGACGACGTTTCGAGCACGTCTCCAGCGAAAGAAACAAGAGACGTTCCTTCTGCCGGTTTTGGGGCCGGCGCTGCAGCTGCTGCCGGTACAGGTGCTGGAATGGGTGCTGCAGGCGGAAACGCCCCAGGAACATCCACAGACCAACTCTCTCTTGCTGCAGACTCGCTTTCTACCGGTGGCCGGACCACCGACATGGAATATCTTCAGATGGAGTTGGCGTACGAGTGCTCAAAATGCATGTCGCTTCAGCTCAACCTGTTGGTGCTAGACATCCCCAACGGGACTACCGAAAGCAAAGTTGACCAAGCCCGCAACTTTGTCTTCCTGCACTACTTCCTGTTGTTCTACCGGGTTCTTCAAAAGTTCACTGCGACTGACCAACAAGTGCAAGGGGCGTCTGGAACCATCCAGCGGTCAAAGTATAAGGTCCAAGGCATTGTCGAAAATGTGCTTCTCGCATTTTCAAACGTACTTAAAGCCGACTCCAACATCGGCATGCCGTTCGCACTCCCACTCGGATACCACGAGAACAAAAAGATTCGCGCCATTTTCTTGCGCATTTTCGCCACCATGCTCTCGACACGCAAGCAAAAACTTGAAGAAGAAGAGTTCCCCGAAGAGTTGGTTGTCGAGCTTTCAGACGTATACAACGTGTTCAGCGCGGCGGCAGACATTGCCTCTCCCTCGGAACACAACTTGCTTGCCACGTCGCTCCACGGCCTCTTTTCGTACACAAAGAAGCTCGACAAGTTGTTCGAGACCTTGTTGAGGGATGAGGTGGAGAAAGTGACTCGTGCAAGCGACATTTTCCGTGGAAACTCGTGCCTAACTCGACTCATGTCCATCCTAGCCAAGGATTACGGTGTGCCGTACTTGACTGTTGTGCTCCGCCCATTTATAGAGGAGATAGTTGAGAACGAGACCAGCGTCGAGGTGGAGAAATGCGGTTCCGACGAGGACGTCGACGTTTTCATTGATTTGCTCCAGAAACTTGTGGACAGCATAGTAAACTCCATGCCCTGGGTTCCCGACGCGTTCAAGTACATCTGTGCTAAGATATACCAGTCCATCGAGACCAAATTCGGGGACGCGGTGCTTATTGCAGTCGGTTCGTTCATTTTCTTGCGGTTCTTCTGTCCCGCGATCGTCAGTCCCGAGTCCTCCTTTGATATGCCTGCTTTGTCGCCAAAAGTGAAACGGTCGCTTATCCAAATCGTCAAAGTAATTCAGTATATGGCCAACGGCTCGCTCGCAAACTTGAAATGGGCGAATCTCGCTCCAAAAATGGAGATCATGGAGGAAATGAACCGTAAAATCTTCGACTTCTTGCGTGAGATCGCCCTCCAATCCACATACGAGCCGTATCCATTTTTATCGCTCACTCGGAAGCCGTCTTCCAGTTTGCGGTACCTCCACAAGTTTTTCTACACGTATTTCCCAGAGATCCGTGTCAAATACTTCTACACCAGTAAAATCGGCAACGGACCGGACTTGCGCGAGAAGATCGATACCTGGAAGAAGGTGGACCGCGTTTTTCTGCTTTTTGGCGCGCCCAAATTCAGTATTTCCCTTCAGGGCTCCAAATCGTTTAAGGTGGCCGACCCCTCGAGTGTTGGCGGCACCTCGCAGTTTCTGGAGTTTATGGCTAAGATTTCGGCGAAAAACATTGAAATGTCGCTCGATACGCCAGTGGTGCACACCTCGGTATTCCATGATGGAACGCCGGTTGTTGTGGCCAATTTCCGCCACATCCGCGAGATTGGATACGACATCAACACCTTTGTGTACATGCTTCTCGACGTGGCGAGCCAGGTTTGGGACAACAAGTTCTACATTGTTTTGGACTTCACCCGCTTTTTCTTTGTCGGCATCTTGGGCAAAAACTACATCAGTTTGATGACCAACTACGCGCCGAAATTGTTCTTCCTCAACTGTGCAAGAACTTACTACTACAACTTGCCTCGCACGGTGTACCTTCCCTTGGTCGAGAACATGATCCAGTTGCGCAAATCGGGCAACGAAAAGAATAAAGTTTACTTCTACACGCAGCAGGACGACCCGGAAATCATCAACTCGCTCTGTTTGGAGGAAGCGGTGGTGGCCATTAACCAGGACGTGCGCGCCGTATACAAGAACTGTCAACTTTACGACGACGCGACAGGACTGTTGACCCCTGTCACGCTCAAGTTTGGCCGTAAATGGCTACAGTTATGTTACCCGCGCGCTCCATGCGGCCCTGACACCGTGACGCGCACGGTTGCGCCCGTTGAAACGCACATGATCACCGACATCACCACGTGTGAAGTATCCAACAAACTGGGCTTGGAAAACGAGTTCACGCTCACGTTGAACAGGTACAATTACCAAGTGACGCTCATCTCGCCTCAGCGGCTGGAGCTTCTCCGGTCGTTGTACTTCGCGATGCTCAGAAACCAAAAGGAAACAAAGCCTTCCGCGGCGTCCTCGGAAGAAAGCGAGCGTGAAATCTCCAACCGTCTCAACGTTCTCATCATCCTAGTTTTCCACGGCTTGTTGGAAAGAGACGACGAAGTTCGCGCGGCCGCCGCGCAGTTGTTCACCGCGCTCGACTCGTACTTCGACTTGAAACTCGGCCTTTCGCCCGTTCAGACTGACAAGGTGACGTTCCCAATCGACACCACGGACTTCATCGTGACTGTCTCCACCCACTTGGCGGCAAAGAAGCCACAGTACACGTACGACTTCCTCAAGGCGTTTTTCGCGAACTTCACCAAACTCCCCGAAGACTTGCGACTCAGCGGAATCCTCTATATCTCGCCATGGCTTGACAATGTCGGAAGACACGTCGTGACGGGCCCTGATGGCACCGAGAGGATGGCAAGCATCGTGCGTCTCTTCTGTCACATGACCATCCAAAACAAGAACTTTGCACCCATTCTCAATGACAAGATCTGGAAAAAGCTTTTTGATGAAATGGGCTTGATCCACATCTTGGTCGAGGAGATTGTCTCCTTCGCCATCGACAACATCGCCGACGTCGACGCCTGGTGCACCATCATCTCCATGGTGACGCCCAGCGTGGAACTTTGCGGCGAGGTGGTGTCGCGGATCAACAACTGTATCGCACACACAAAGTCCTCGGACTCGGAGATCGCCATTCAGGGGAAACAGCTAGAAATTACTGTTTTGGTCAAGGTGTGCGGGTCTCTCTTCTTCAACTCGTACGTCTACGGCCTGTTGTATCTCCCAGACGTTTTCCTGTTCTGTACGCTTTTCATCGACAACCCTGGGCTCGAGTTTGGCTCGGACTTGCAGAAATTGGTGATCAACACGCTCCGCGCCTTCTCCCAAAACCCAAAGTTGACCCAGTCCCAGGGCGAGCTCATCAACAGCACCGTGGACTACTTCAGTGGTCAGAGAGCGAAAATGCTCTTTGGGCTCACCAGCAGAGAGCGCGCCACGCATTGGGACGCCGTTCAGAGCTACAACCGCGCCATGTCGTTTGAGCTCTTGTGTGACAATCTCCATGACTTCATTTGCCAGATGGGCTCCGCGGACGAGAAAACCCGCTGGCTCCTGCGCTGGCTGTCGCTCTCCATGGACATTGCCTTTGGCAACTCGTTGTTCCAAAGAAGGGCGCTCATGGTGGTGTGCACTTTGGCCCGCCGAGGCATCAGTGACTCGACCGGCGGCAAGATCCTCAAATTGGTATCTAGCATGCTGCTCACGCAAAACGACTTTTCCTTTGACTGCATGTTGTGCTACTGTCGCTTGGAGCAGGGCTTCACCAGCGATAGTGTCTACTTGCCTCTTTTGGTGTGGCTGATTTTCTGTTCCGTGTTCTTGGTGCAAACTGCAACTTACCAGGCCACCATCCATTGCATTGGGAACATCATGAAGCACGTGAAACCTGAGTTTTTGCGTCGCATCATGGCTCACCGCCAAGACCTTGAGCCTTTGCTCAGCAAATTTGAGCAGAAGATCGGCGTCACCTTGGACATGTCCAACTTTGAGCCTGCGGTCCTTTTTGCCATTTCCAAGGGCTTGACGTCTCCCCAATTCAGACACAACTCTATAGTCTGTTTGTCGAAGGTTTTGTCTTACAAATTCCCTGTCAAATCTGGCCACAAGGTAGCCTCAGGGGAACTTGAGCGAGACGGACGAGTTGACTCCAGAGTAGAAGCTATTGCTGGACAAATTAAGGACAGCGATGCTGACGATTTCGGGTACTACTACCTTCTTGTCTTATTCCTCTCCACCTCTGACTCCAAGTTCCGCTCCCATTTGATAGACTTGTCCCTCGAAAACTTGCCTGTCACGAACTTGTGCCATGAGGAAATCCCCACTGTTCTCATCGATGCGTTGTGCGCCCAGACGCCCCGCGCGCGCTTCGTCGCGATCCTCCTTGCCCACATCTACAAAAGTGACCTGGACCACACGTTCAAGTCGCGGTTTGTAGCACTCTACAGCTACTTATTCAAGCACCACCGAGAGACCGCCTTCCTCATCTTGCACATTATAGGTGAAGAGCTCGAACAGAACGTCGTTAGCAGTACGTCGATAGAGACCGTCACGGAAATCTCGAACTTGTTGGTTCAAATGATGGACAACCCACACTACTCGGAAGAGAAGTATGTGGAGCAAGTGACCCATTGTTTGCGCGAGTTAAACTTCTCCAAAATCGACCGCGTTGGCGAGTTCACCTCGTCCTCCGACCGTGAAGTCAACCTGTTGCTTAAGCTCATGCTGAACATGATTTATAGAACCTTTTGCAACGCGTTTGAGGGTCTGAAGTTGGAAAAATTCTAGCTACTTACGAAACTTATGATTTATAGAGCATTCAATATTATCTTTATTGTTTACCTTAATGTAGTTCATTAATATTTGGCTACTGAATGGCATGTACTGACAGCCCTTAAATTTCCTATACAATCGCCAAAACCTGCCAACGAAACGTATAAATATTGAAATTTATCCTGGCGGCCATAGTCTCTATTCCAGTGCTAAAACGCCGTCGTTTAAAGAAATCTTCTCGAGCATTTTCTGCCTACGCCCGTTAATACAAGCCACAACAAGCGCTTTGCCCCTTGACAAACGAATAGGTGCTTATTGATGTAAGCCCAAATTACGAATAACGTTTTCTGGTATTTTCATATTTATGTCACAGATCTGTCGTCAGCTCTGTACTCCCCTACTGGTATACTCAAGGAGCCATGGTGCGGCCATAGGACTTGCGCACCCACTCAATTTTTCTCATCATATCCTTCAACTGCTCCTCGCTTTCTGCCTCAAGATCATATTTCTTTTGAATCACCGCCTCTTTGCCCCCCTGCTCGGTATCCTTCTCCACCACTATCTTGAACTGTAAGGGGTATTTACTCTTCTTGAAATGCTTGAGCTTGATAATCTGCGACACGTGGAAAGAGCTTGTCTTCATCATGGTGTCGTTATAGTACTTGGAGTAATTGTAGTGGTGTAGGTAATGGTGGTGATGTTTACTCTCGCTGTGGCTGCCGCCGTACAACACATCGTTGGAGGTTTTCTTGAGACTGACGTCATCAGCAGGCGCAATGTGAATGTAGTCTCCGTCGATAATGAGTGACTTTTCGATTCGGTTGAGAAGTGGCGGCTTCTTACGGAACACCTTCCATTTGAAGTAAACGGTATTGATTGTCGTCGGAATGTCCGGGCTCTTGTTCTTGAACTGGTCGTCAAAGGTATGTCCGTCGAAAATCAACTCTGTGGCCTTAAACTTTTCCTTGTTTTCTTGAGTACCAAAACCGGCCGACGGGTTCTCTTCCTTCGGTGGCCTTCTCCGCGGGGTGTCTTGCATGGAACTTCTCCGAGGAGGCGTAATACTAGACTGAATGAACGAAGATGGGTCTGGCGTGATGCCTGCTTTGAGCGAGATGCCTACTTCGCCTTCGGAGGCAACGTTCAACATCAGCTTGACCACCTGTTTGGAGGAAGGCACAAGTTTGAAGGTGTGCATTCCCAACTCTTCAATCGTCGCCGTGCTCTCCAACGAAAGCTCCTGGCCCTCTTGGGCCTTAACGTCGCTAATTAGTTCAGACATGTATAGATCTTTACGGATGTACGTCACGTCCAAGCCTACCAACTTATACTGCGCCTGGTCGACTTGATATTGCCTGCAAATCAAGTCAAACAAGCCCCCGATCTGCATAGACGGAGAAACAAATAGTTTGATCACATCCTTTCTTCTCTCTGGGATATCTTGTATTTCTACTTCGACAGAGTTTTCAGGGAGTGCTCCTAGATTCTGGTCTGCCGGTTGGGCCGCCGTTGAAGAGGCTGCCGCGCGTTGCTTGAACGTCTCGATGTTTTGTTTAAATTCTAGTGGTAGAGGCGTCTGCTTGTTGTTTTTGGCAATTTCCGAGGGATTGGTGATTCGACAGAGAGCCAAGTATTTAGGATAGTTATACGATGCCAAAAGTCTTGTCCGGTCCAAAACGCCAAATGTAGAGTCGTAGAGTTCTCCATCGCTATCGGTCAATTCCATTCTCCAGGTGTTTGGATCAATAAACAAATCGTCACTCTTTTTTTCTTTGAATTCGTCCGTGTTTAGCACTTGGGAGATGAAATAGCCTATACAGTCGAAGACACTGACGTTGGTAGTTACTGACACATTCTTCAAGACAGGGGTTAGTTTTGGTGGCACAAACACATCAATTGTGGTCTGTTTCACGTTTACATCTGGCGTCTGAGGGTCAACAAAACTGAAGTACGAGAGCGGGTTCTCGAAAATCACATCCTGTCTCGAGCTGATCATCGAGCTAAGCAAGGATTGGTTTTTCGAGCGCACTTTGCTCAAATCACTTACTTTCTCAAAAACAAACTCCTCGCGTTTACCGTCGGAATGCAACCCGTCCACATTCATTTTAAGATCGGGCCCGCCCGCTTTCATACCGCCGCCATGGCCCATCTCTTGAATCTGCTCGTGGCTATGTTTCAAGGAAGACGAGAAGAGCGCGTCGCTGTTTTCGGCAAGAAGGTAACTCTGTGGCACTGAGTAGTTATACATTATGTTGGAGCCTCCGTGTGAGCGAGACTCCTGGCTGAAACCAGACGATGAGCCAGATATTGATGAGTTGATGGATTCCTCCGAGCTGTTGCTATGGCTGCCGATGCTGTTTGTACTTGTGAGTTCTGAATCATCCACTCGTTCAATGGTATCGTCGTCAGACAAGTCTTGTCTGGGTGTAGGGTCCTGGGGAGTGATTATTTGAGCCGTCTCGATTGAGCCCAGGATCAGATGCAGATCCAGACCTTCGGCAGAAGATCTACTAAGATTAGTGTTTAATTTAGCCAATGCCACTGGCGGGTCAAACATGTGTGTGTCGTCGGTCGGCAGTGTTGGACTTTTCACCTCTGGCTTCTTCAGCGCCACTCCTAGTAGAGAAGGGCCCGCGGCGAATAGCTTTGAAAGCGAGTGCCGCTTGTCTTTACTCTTTTTGCCGATTGACTCGGCGGTGTTTACGGAATCTAGTGGGGCTGTGCTTACGGAGCCTAGAGGAACGGTGCTTACGGATTTTAGAGGGATCGTATTGATCAGAGAGCTGGAAGCATTGTGGTTTTCAGGGGTTAGCGCTTCAAATTGAGGATTGAACTCCGGAGGTGTTTCCAACGGAGGATCTAGTTTAGAGGCTACGTTACGAGACTTTCGTATCTTGCGTTTTGCCTTGGAATCCACTCGCCGGTGCGTCAAGCGAGAAGTTGCCTCCAAAGCCGGTGCATCCTCCGTTATATCGTACGGGATTGGAGGTGAAAGGGGGCGAATGTTGTGGAAATAGAGGTCGTTAAGTTCATCGTGGAAAAGGCCCAGTTCCAACGGACGTATGAGTCGTGCAGCCGATTCTGGTGTGTCTTCGTGGTGCGAGAGAATAAGCGCACGGAGATGTGCACGGAGATGGATTGGGTCTAGCGGGAAAGCCATTGCGGAGTATTCGCTTCAGTTCTAGAGTTGTGCTATCATTAATTATGCAATTGAGATCTGCAATTGGGAGCCGTGGTGAGGGCAAATAACGGAAATGTATAGAGCACTACTTGATACCGTGGTATTTATGCCAATTCGAATCTAAGCGCAAAGTGAGTGTTATTGTTTATGATTTATGTCAGGATTCGTAATATGGGGTAGGGTATACCAGAGCCGCGTACTAGTAGATGATACTAATAGATGCATAGATGTACGTGAAGCTTGAGAACTGAAGGAGCCGACGATCCCAGTAATTGAAAATTGAGACTGGGGCAAAAGCAAATTTATTTAAATTTCCAAGTTTTTCAGACATAAAGGTGTGGATTTCACAATTAATCTACACTTACTCTTTTCGTACTGCTAGCGCAAAGGCTGTGTAAATTTACAATCTGAAGGCAGCCGGCGGTCTAGAGCGCAAGTTTATTTTACATTTAATCAGATTTAATTCAATTAGGCAATTCCTTTTTCGGCAAAGTCAAGGCTCAATTGCGGCATACGATGTGAATGCTGTATTGGAACATCTACCCACAGAAAGCGCTGTCAGGGACAATACTGACACTCGGCGGCAACGGGCACTAGCACTCGAATCTTCTACAGAAACAAAAAATTAAATTCAATTTCAACCCCACCCGCCTCTTCTTCATTTAAAATCTCCTTTTTTTATCTAAAATCTCTTTTTTTTGTTCTGTTACCAGTGCGCTCTGTTGAGCTCCTAGCTGCGAACTTACGTATATGTGGGTCTATATACCGAACCCAATTACACCTGGTTCCTCATATTCCAAGATATAGCCCAAAAAGGACAACGCTGTACGGGCAGCGACATCAAAACTCCCTACAAATCGCATCGATGAAAGGCTCAAAAAAAGATAGGGAATTCTAGCCTTAATCAGCACCCGTTCGCGCGCCGATATGGTCCCACCGCTCATCATTGCTTTTCATAGAATACCGTCTTCTGCAGGAATACCTGGGTCCCTATAATGGCGGCTATACCTATTAACCGTAGACACCCCAGCACTTTCTTCTCCACCGGCCCTCTCCCCCAGACCCAGAGCACCCCCGGGAATAAAACAGTGGCGTTTCTTCTGTAGGTCCAATTGCGTTCTCTCACTCGGGCAATCTGCCGTCCTGCTCGTTCCGCTGCCTACTGCCCTTTGTATCTGCAACTGCATCTATTACTACACTCTGCTGCGCTGTTCGCCGTTATCTCGGCCAGAATTCACTCAAGAGACTCAATTGCAACAAATTCGTTACTGTAAAGCCCAGACCACTCCCCACGGTATATGCCCATTAAACTCAATTGGTCTTTCTTGTTCTCCCGTTCCCGTCCTGCCCACCGTATATAATACACCATGAGCACACCGAGAAACCACCAAGACAGCTTGAACGACCTCTCTGACCAAATAAACGCCGTGTACCGCCATCTTCTGGAAGATAGCAATGTACCGGGCTCGTCCATTTCGCTCGGGTCCACCGACAACGAGTCTACTCAGCATACCCCGAAACTCAAGAATGCTTTCATCTCGTCACACCTCTCGCCGTTCCAAGGAGACGAGTTGGCCCCCGGAGCACGCTCGGCACCTGCCACGCCACTTTCAGTTTCATCAGTCGAGTACCAGGCGTCTCGCTCCCACTTCAAGGCTGTCACCGACCCATCTGTAGATGTAATCGCCGATAACTTAACCCCCGAGCCCTCTTATCCTCCCTACTCGCCATACAGCGACGACCGCAAGCTCAATCAGACATATAGTCTTGCGGACGCCAATGAGGTGTTGGATGCAACGCCCGATGCGTCATCTTCTGCCTTGGATGTTTCGGCAAGCGGAGCAGACGACGGCGAGGACTGGGCAGAGCGCGGCGCCGCAGAGACAATCAAACCCGGTCCCGACGGCCCAGCCGTCGTTCGAAGGACCGTCAAAGACTTCGAGTTCGGCAAAGACTTGGGCGAAGGCTCGTACTCCACCGTGGTGTTAGCCACTGATAAAATCACAAAGAAACAATACGCGGTAAAAGTTCTAGATAAAAGACATATAATTAAGGAGAAAAAAGTAAAGTACGTGAACATCGAGAAACATGCGCTCAACAGGCTCACGGGCTTCAACGGAATCATATCGTTGTTCTTCACTTTCCAAGACAAAGACTCGTTATACTTTGTTCTTGACTTTGCATCCAATGGCGAGCTTCTAGGGCTTATCAAAACTTACGGCTCGCTCAATGAAGAGTGCACTCGCCATTTCGGCGCTCAAATTCTAGGCGCGATAAAAAACATGCATGACAACGGTATAGTCCACAGAGATATCAAACCGGAAAACATCTTGCTTGACGATAAATTCCGAATTCGCATCACAGATTTCGGCACTGCAAAGTTGTTGGAGCGGAAAGTCAACGACGAGTCTGGAGAAACTGAGGAATATCCTGTGGATGTTCGAGCCAAGTCGTTTGTTGGAACTGCAGAGTACGTATCTCCGGAATTGCTTGAAAACAAGTACTGTGGAAAGCCTGGAGACATTTGGGCGTTTGGATGTATTTTGTACCAATTGATTGCCGGAAAGCCGCCGTTTAAGGCCACAAATGAGTACTTAACTTTTCAAAAGATCACAAAGCTACAGTATGCGTTCAGCGCTGGTTTCCCCTTGATTCTCCGCGACTTGATCAAGCTGATCCTAGTTTTGCGCCCATCCCGCAGAGCGACGATTCCGCAGATCCAGAAACATCCATTTTTTGACAAAGTGAACTTTGCAGACCCAGATGCTATCTGGAGCGCCAAAACCCCAGAGTTTGGCCCGTACAAAATGAACGCACAATCAATGATGAAAATGCCTCCAAAAGCTGCAACTCCTTCTGCGCCTGCCAGCACTACTACAAAAGACCAAAAGACAATTAAGAAGAAGGCTGTTCCCACTAAATTGCCGCCTATTGACACCACAGCCAAGGCTCCTCGGAGATCAGAGGATAATGGTGCGCAAAACTTTACTCCGGCCAGCGTCGCAGCTTATGTCCTAGCTAAGGACGAAGAGTCTCCTTCGACTCCGGAAACTCTGACGGCGCAGAGACTGGGAACACAAACACTGACTTCTAAACCAACAAACACCCCGGAGTACATTCCGGGAACAAACATTTTGCGCCCCCAGGTCAATACAATGGCCAACTTTTCCCGTGGCTCAAACAGCAGCTCTAGCAAAAGTGATGCTGAACCAAGGAAGCCAAAACCTCGGTCAAAAGAGTTGCCGCCTGCCACAGCTATTGAGGCCGCATGGCAGCAGTACTTGAGCCCTGACGAGCGTATCATCCACGTGGGCTCTGCTAGCGCGTCAAAGAAACTAACTGAAGCGTTTGAAAGAAAGCACAAGGGCTTGATACACGATACACCGTTGGGATTCAACAACCAATTGAAAAACGCAATGCAACGGAGCAACTCGCGCTCAATGTTATCCCGGTACGTTAGAGAAAATCAGCTTCGCGATCAAAAAGATTCACACCACACCGAAGTTGAGTCTGATGCCATTACATTCTTTTATGAGGAAGTTGTTCACACGCCGCTGACCCTTCACGAAGAAGAAGACAAAAACCCTCGCCATCGTTTTGGTAAATCTCTCAAGAAACTCTTGGTAAACTCAGACAGGAAAGCTGAAGGCAATGTCGAAACAATTTACGAAAACGGGACGGTGACGCGCCAAACAGTGTCTCTTGAGAAACCAAGAATGTGCACCGTCCTCATCACCACATACGGACGTGTCTTGCTTTTCTTGCGGGATGATATTCAGAGCGATTACAAACTCATTTGCGAGGTGAGGCTTCAGTATCCTTTTATAAACTTCAAGGAGGTGGTAACAAGCCCCACTACAAAATTTGGAAAACACATTCCTGCGTCAGGCATTTTTGCCATCACATCCAAGATCATCACCTTTGTTTTTGAGGTTGAGAAATACGAGGTCAACCAATGGACCGAAGCGTTAGCTCGTGCAAAATTATCTCTGGTAGAGCGCGAAAATGGAAATCACCCTAAGCTGGCGCCGCTGCCAAAATTGGTTCAACTGCCAAAAATGGCGCCGCTGCCCAGAAACCAAGTTCCACGTAGTCCTTCAGCGCACGAGTTGATGGAGTCACCACGATTCTCAACTAGAAGTGTGTCCGATAGCACTGCTGAACATCTGCCACACAGGCAAACCAGAGTCGCCAGCGCTACTCATGGCGTGGGGTCTCCTCGTACACTTGATCCAAAGACCAGTAGTCCCGGGAACAATTTACTTGCACAGAAGCGCATTAGAGCAAAAGAAGCGTTGAAAAGGAAGGCGCCGCCGCCACCAATGAAAAGTCAAAATTTGGAGGTTACAGGCCTACTCAAGGACCCTGAAAATGGAGAGAAGGCCACTGTTCATGCAGCACAGTTGGCGGTTTCCAGTATCAACATCTCTCCCTCAACGCGACTGAGAGACCATTACCGTGCCTCGAGCTTCACAAAGGAAACTCCACGTCTGCACAAGAATCTCGCGTCAGCTGTCTCTGGTACTGTGACTCCAATGAATTCCAAGCTTTTGGCCAGGAGCCGAGGCGGAAAGTAGACGCAGCGCGATACAACACACCCCTACTATAAACAAAGAAACATTAAAGAATAACCTTCAACAATATACAGTGCATTTCAGTTTGAGTCTTTTTTTGTAATGATCTAGTTAAATCTCAGGAATGGCTGCAAATGATTACGTGCAGGTTCTCTCAGGCGTCTCTGCGGTCTAGTTGCAACCAAACTCTGCTTGCAAAAGCGAATTAGGCAGAAAACAATTAAAGAAGACTTATTTCGATTATTTAATTCATTTGTAGCGTTTTTTCTTCGACGCCCCTCCAGGAATTACATGGTGTACTGGTGTCGAAGATTCAAGTAAATCAGCTTTCCACTGAAGCCAGAAACGCCAAAACCAAAAAGATCAATAAACCAGACGGCCCACCTCGAATAACAACCGCCTCCCCATGTTTCGTCGCAAAACGTTCATCTTCCTCACAAGACCACTAACAGTCACAGTGCGTCACGTGCGCGCGAGGGACACAAGACACACAACCGGGGGTGCTTTTCTCCTGCACAGGCCCCCCTGTCCCATCCATTTCCTCAAAATTTTCCCACCCATCCTCACACTTCTCAGTTCCACTCAAAGGTTAAAATGGCTAAATTCATCAAATCCGGTAAAGTTGGTATGTAGATCCGCCGCATTAGAAGCAACTACCATGTTGTTTGAATACTCTTTCGAATTCACCGTCCAAATAGCGACCAGAAGATGCCCCATCGGACCTCTAAACCTCTAGTGGATCCATCGAAGACCCATTCCGCAAGCACCTGGAGGTGAAAAGTGTTGCAGTGATATATTTCAAGGACAAAACAATCCAAGGGCTATGATAATTGATTTCCTCTTCCTTTTGATACTCTGTGCGCTGTGAGATGTAAATTTTTCACTCCAAACACCACGGTTTTCTCACCGTGGAAAATTCTTCAAGCGCACATCGTCAGAGATGCTAGCACAGGATACACATACAACGAGAGTAATTATCACGATAGCACCTTAATGCTGATAGGCTTTTTTCTCTCGCATAAATTGGGGAGTTGAAGTTACATCTATTTTCGTTTTTGATTCGCTCCTTTCCTCATTCCACACACCCACCCCAACTATTTGGAACATCCTGGTCGCTATCTGTTAAACAGCTCAAAAAACTGTGAATTCGTAATTTCCCAAAACATCTACTAACTATTCAGCTATCGTTACCCGTGGTCGTTTCGCTGGTAAGAAGGTCGTTGTCGTCAAGCCTCACGATGACGGTACCAAGGCCCACGCTTTCCCACACGCCATTGTTGTTGGTATTGAGAAGGGACCATTGAAGGTCAACAAATCTCAAAGCGCTGAGAAGATCGCCAAGAGAATCGCTGTCAAGCCATTCGTCAAGTTGGTCAACTACAACCACTTGATGCCAACCAGATACTCCTTGGACGTTGAGTCTTTCAAGGCTGCTGTCACCCCAGACTCTTTGGTTGAGCCATCTCAAAAACAAGAAGCCAAGAAGGTTGTCAAGAAGGCTTTGGAAGAAAAGCACCAGGCCGGTAAGAACAAGTGGTTCTTCTCCAAACTCAACTTCTAATCTCATTATATATCATATAAAGTGTAATACAACCATTGCTACGAATCCAACATAAATTTTGCCATTTGTAAATCACTCGTAGTTAAAGAGCCTCAAGTGCGAAGTGGACTTGAAGTAATGTTTACTGGCATCGCCCTCAATCTTGTCTCCTGTCAATTCATCAAGTGGGATCGTCTTCTCTGTCGGATATCAAAGCCATAAATGACATCGTATTATTCTCATGCGCCAAATTCAGTTTATTTTTCTTTTTCTGTTAGGCTTGCCCGCTTGAGAGAAAACCTACACTTTGCGAGTTAGGGATTGTCGGAGATGTACGAAGTCACGACAACCCACTCGCTTTTAGTTATTTTTGAAACTCCGGGCAATTCGTATTTTGAAACATCTCTACGGGTTTTGTGTAAGCGCCCAACTCTAGGCGCCGATTCTTCACCACTCTCCGTAGCGACTCAGAATAATACCCATGAAAGAAGGAAGTGAAGAAATTCCGATAAGAAAACTATTATCATCTTAAATTTTTCGAGAAAAAAATGAACTAAATACATACCCTCAGGTCATCAGTAGCCCTTTAAAGTAAGCCTTGTCTCCCCCGAAGCCTTAAACGTTTCACATTTCCAGCTGACTCACTCCACATCCCACCATGGCAGAATCACTTCCCGTTGCCGACTTGAAATTGGAGGAGAAAGAACAGAAAATCACCCCATGGGAGGTTGAAGGCGCTGTTGACGAAAACGGCCGTTCCCAGGGTATCGACTACAACAAGCTTATTCAGTCCTTTGGCACCAGAAAGATCTCTGACGAGACCTTGGCTAGATTCCAGGAGGTCACAGGCGAAGAGCCCCATCCATTTTTGAAAAGAGGAGTGTTCTTCTCGGAAAGAGACTTGGATAGAATCTTGGACTTGTATGAACATGGCGAGCCGTTCTTTTTGTACACTGGCCGTGGGCCTCTGTCTGACTCGTTGCACTTGGGACACATGGTGCCGTTCATCTTCACCAAGTGGCTACAAGATGTCTTCGATGTGCCATTGGTCATCGAGTTGACAGACGACGAGAAGTTCTTGTTCAAGCAGAAGTTGACGATCCCTGACGTAAAGAAGTTTGCCCACGAGAACTGTAAGGATATCATCGCCGTAGGCTTCAACCCCGAGAACACTTTTATCTTCTCCGACTTGGAGTACATGAACCCGGCCTTCTACGAGAACATTGTCCGGACCTCTCGTCAAATCACCACCTCTACTGCCAAGGCTGTGTTTGGCTTCGAGGACCTGGACTGCATTGGTAAGCTCCACTTCGCCAGTGTGCAAATATCTACTGCCTTCCCCTCTTCGTTCCCTGACGTTTTGGGCTTGCCTCCAAAGACTCCGTGCTTGATTCCATGCGCCATCGATCAAGACCCATACTTCAGAGTGTGTAGAGACGTCGCCGACAAGTTGAAGTTCGCCAAGCCATCGTTGATCCACGCAAAGTTCTTCCCTGCTTTGCAGGGCGCCACCACAAAGATGTCTGCCTCCGACACCACCACGTCGATCTTCATGGGAGACACCGCCAAGCAGATCCAGAAAAAGATCAACAAATATGCCTTCTCTGGAGGAAGAGCTACTTTGGAGGAGCACAGAGAGCTCGGGGGTAACGTTGAAGTCGATGTCGCATACCAGTATCTTTCGTTCTTTAGTTACGATGACGAGAAATTGGCTAGGTTGGCCGACGAATACAAGAAGGGAACGCTCTTGTCGTCTGAGATGAAGGCTGAGTGTATCTCTGTTTTGCAGGAATACGTTGCAGCATACCAAGAGAGACGTAAGGTGGTGGACGACCTGGTTGTCAGCACCTTCATGACTCCACACAAGCTTGTTTGGGGCCAAAAGACTAGAAAGGTGGCCGCCAAGGAGAGAGTCAAGAAGCAGAAGGCGCCAAAGCAGTAGACCATCTTGGGTAAAGATTATTTACATAAGCTAATACGATCATTTAACATTTATTGAGATGAACTTTAGTATTGAGTGGACACACGAGTAAGTATCGATTCGCCCAAGACAACCTTTATAAGATTTCAAAACTCAGGACAATGTGAAGAAAACATACGAATGTAAATTCTAATAATTTTGACATTAATTGTCTCTTTTTGGATCCACTACGGTCCCTAATATACGGATAATCTGCTCACCAGATTACAAGGAAAGAATAATGACAGCTACTGTAAGAGGGCCTTGATGTGCTGTAGAATCAAGGCCAATTTTTCAAAATCATCTTCGTTTGTCTCGTCGCCTCGTCCAAACCACCGCGTGCCTATACTCAAGATCACACTCTTTGGTTGTTTCAGGTGCAAAACGACCTTCCCGATTTGGGATGCAATCACTTGCATCTTCACATTCTGCGGGTCTCCCACCAACACAACTGGCTCAACAGGTAGACTCTCATCCAGGTTTAACGAGCTGGATATTGCAGACTTGGTAGATAAAGGAATGTCGAAGGTAGCATCAGCCACTCCATCGATTATGACGTTGATGATGATTTTGTCATTGAAGAAGACGGCCTGGAAATTGAGCTCGGAGTTTTTGAAAGTATCCGTAGACTCTTTGGCAAATTGACGAACACCACCTTCGTCCATAATTAGTAATTTCCTGTGTGGGCCTTGGACGGATCACTAGTAATCCTTACTAAAGTGAAAATCCGGGGAAGCGACTGCTTAGGCATCAAGTGAGGAACATGTACGGCGGCTCGTGACTTCACAATAGACCAGACAAAAAAAAGCCATCTTTATTTAATCCGCTATAATTCCAACTGAGCGACTCTCATAAAAAAAATTCTTCTCTACCCGTCGATATTTTCCCCGGGACCCTGTGAAAAATTCACCTAGGTCAGTGTACAGTTTCTTGCGAGCGCATAAGGTGATACTTGCCGAACCCCATTATACCCTTTTTTTACCTACACCCCCATCCCAAACATAATGTCTGTATTTTCAACAGTGCCAGAAGCTATAGAGGCATACAAAAACGGCGAGTTCCTCGTCGTCATGGACGACGAGTCCCGAGAAAATGAGGGAGACTTGATCATTGCAGCTGAAAAAGTCACCCAGGAGAAGATGGCATTCCTAGTTCGTTATTCCTCGGGGTACGTCTGTGTGCCTCTATCGACCGAGAGAGCAGACAAGCTCGATTTACAGCCAATGTTGAAAGACAGAACGGATAGACATGGCACCGCTTACACTGTCACATGTGACTACGCAGATGGCACCACCACCGGTATTTCTGCCCATGATAGAGCGTTGACCGCTAGAAAGCTAGCTGACCCATCCGTTGCCCCTGCCGATTTCATAAGACCAGGCCACGTGCTCCCTTTGAGAGCCGTTCCTGGTCTTCTCAGGGCTAGAAGGGGCCACACTGAGGCCAGTGTTCAACTATGTGAGCTTGCGGGTTTGCAGCCTGCTGCCACCATTTGTGAGTTGGTGAGAGACGAGGACGGCTTAATGATGAGATTGGACGACTGTGTGGCCTTTGGTAAAAAACATGGAATCAAGGTGGTTACAATCGAGCTGATTGTTCAGTACTTGGATGAGACCGATAAACCTTAATGAAAAACTTTGAATAGATGAAATAAACTTATAAATTTGGATAGCATGGTTGTATATATTTAATTTATTCCCGGACCTTACAGATTATCTACAGTCTCTTGTATGAATTCTAGTGTACATTGATCTATGTGAGAAGTAGCTGTGCCTTTCTCTTACCACTAACGTCGTCTTGAACCGAAGTGACAGCAACGGTGACTTTATCGAATACTCCAACGGTGCGCCTCGTTCCCTTTTTGTCGGTGAAAGTCAACTCGTACTTCTCCTCGTCGTACAGCGCTGTGTTGACGTCACCCAAAACATCTAACTTGATCATGCCCTCAATACCAAATTTAGGCACAAGAACAACGATACCGTTATTGAAGCACTTAATCACATAACCCTCCTGCGTTGATTCGTTGTTCTTCATGACCTGTCCAACGTAGTATTCGATACTGGCTCTTCCTGCAAACTGAGCGTTCCGGTGTCTCTTGTTGATGTTCCGCACAATCTGTTCCATCTTGTGTTTATCTCTGTGGTTTGAGTCGAGCATCTCGTACCCTATGGCGCCCGCAAGTTGTCTGTGTGCAACCACGTCACAGTATCTTCTGATTGGAGACGTGAAATGCGTGTAGATGTCCACCGCTAGACCATAATGCTTGAAATCCTGGTATGCATATGAGCTCGAAGAGAAGTATTCGGCGGCCATCATACATCTGGTCGACATGATACGGATAAGCGTGTTGAAGTACTCGTCGTTAGGGTCCACGCACCGATCAAGAGAGTCGGCCAATGCTTTGGAAGATTCGATGGAAATCGACAATCCGGGTTTTCTAACGCGCAAGATCTCGTTGAGCGCCTCGAAGTTGGTCGATGGAGGTGCACCATGTCTTCTCAACATCGCTGTTTGTGGGTACGCATCATAGATCTTTCTGGCCACAGAGATATTGGCGAGCAACATGAACTCCTCAACCAACGAGTTTGTTTCGAGCAATTTTTTCACCTCGACTTCGCCTGGATCCGAAGTTTCGCTGTCCATGTGGACCTTCACTTCTGGAGAAGACAAGTTCAACGCACCAGCGTCCATTCTCTTCTGCTTCAACTTCTTCGAGAGCTTCAACAAAATACGAATAGATTGAGTGAGCTCGTCATTTTGAGAAGCATCCTCAATTCGAAGCTGCGCGCGTTCATACGAAAACGCCTCCCTAGACTTAATGATGGATTTCATAAACCTGACATCAACAATGTCCGCGTTCTCGTCCAACTCCCAAATCACCGAGAAAGCGAATCTCTCCACATATGGGTTCAACGAGCACAAATTGGTACCAAGCAACATGGGCAACATATCGATTCTCTTGTCAACAAGATAAACGGAGGTACCTCTGGAGGCTCCCTCGCTGTCCAAGGCAGTGTTGGGCTTCACAAAGTGGGTCACGTCAGCAATGTGGACACCCACCTCGTAGTGGCCATTGGGCAATGGCAGAGCGTGCAAAGCGTCATCAATATCTTGACAGTTTGGAGGATCAATGGAACACACGAGCTTGTCACGCAAGTCGACTCTTTTCTTCAACTGTTCGTCGCCGTTGTCCAAATTCTCGGGAACTTTCCAGTTTTCACCCTCTTTAGGCAAACAGTCCAATACCGCCTTGGAAAATGGTCTGTACTCTACGTCGTGCTCAATCAAAAGTGCCTCACGCTCGGCATCTACAGATTCTATATCTCCGAGACTTCTAACGAAATGGCCTTGTGGGTATTTGGAATTTGAAGGCCACGAGTCAACAGTAACTACGATTCTCTGGCCGAGAAGCTCGTTGGCCTTTCTTGTCTTGATCCGGATCTTGGGCAACACTTTGTCCATCAAAATCACGAAACAGGTTTGAGAAGCGTTTTTCGTTTCGTTGTCAACAGACGAAGGTGCAATCTGGCCCACATAGAATCTCCAGGATCGGCGTGTAATGCTTACGACACGTGCAGTAGGTTGCAATCTCTTCTCGCCTGAACCGGTGGTAGCCTTGACGGCCTCCAGAGCCAACATCCGACGCTCTTTGTCGGAGATAAGACCCTCTTGTGAATCCTCGTCAGCGTTGTCGTTGGCGCCGATGCTGCTTTCGTCAAGAATGGTCGTCGATGGCTCTCTCCATTTGTCCTTGGGAAGTAACTCAACAATGACTAGGTCTCCATTGAATGCTCTGTTACAGTTTCTGGTACCGACTATAAGAAGCGGCTTTTTGAATGCAGGTGTTTGTACTGTGCCCTCCAAGATGTTATAGGTGGATGTGTTGAAAGTGCCTTGATAGAGAGTACCATTCTTGATACCCGCCATTGTTCTGGATGTGGAGTAGTATTCAGGGTACGCGATTTCAGCAGCGTTCTTCTCGAACGATTCGTGCTCAGTTGGTATCAAGTCACGCAATTGGTCGCCATTGGGTAAGCTGTCGATGTATTCTTCGAGAGAATACACATCGATGCCCTGCTTCTTAGCTCTCTGTCTATTGTTACGGTCGTTACAAACAAGAACCACCTGAATGTTGGTTCCTTTGGCACTGTGTTTGGTAAGATGCTCGTTGTACCATGCAGCACATCTGTTGATGGCACGGTCGTTTCTATCATTGATGCTCTCGTCCTTCTCCCTTGTGACGTACGTCTGCTCATGGAATTCGTTATGGAACACTACAAACCGTTTATCCGCGGCCTTGACTAGGGCACGAAGACGCTGGTAAATGGGGAAAGATCTATTCTTCACTTCTTCCAACACGATCTGGGGGACAATCACATCGTAGAAGCAGTCGGTGCTCTCAAGCAAATCAATGGCTTGCAAAACGACATTGGTATCTACGACTATATAATGTGCGCCGCCAGACTTGAGCTTGAGCGGCAGATCCAGCAAGACAAGGTGTGGCAAGTTTCCTTGGGCGTCTGCCTTGAGGTTGGTGATGCAAAAGTTACATGCTTGGGAATAGCATGGGATGTCTGATCGGAGATAATGCTCACGCACGATCTTTGTGCACCCTCCGTTTCTGGACCTCACAAATGTCTTCTGGATGGTTGTGAGCCCCGAGGATAATTTTCTTTTTTCAACCATTTGTGGAGTAACAGTAGAGCGATGGCGCTGCGATGGGGTGGGATCTAGTCAATAGATGCGACACCCCATGGATAAAACCCGTACCTCTGAAATTGGCTGCAAAAAGAACACAAGTGCAAGAGATTGATAACGGTCCTGAGTTTATATAGCGTCTGGTTTTATTTGTCTTTTTTCGCAATGATAAATTGTAATCTGATGTGTTGGATTTTACAAATGTCTGTGCTACCAATTAGTCCACATTCAGACGAATCTGCTAAATAGCTTCTGATCATAGAGGTTCTATTTTATATATAGATTACGTAGCTAAACTTGTAAATGCAGGGGAGGTGGTACTTGAAGAATCTCCGGGCCACGGGACTCGTCAGAGCTTGAGACCAGCTTTTCCGGAGCATCTCCATCATCCGTGACAGGCAACTGATGGTGGTCAAAGAAATTCTCACCAACCTTTTCGGCGTGCAGAACCTCGTAATGTTTCACCGCAGATGGGAAGAGATCAATTGCCCAGAACACCAACAACATTCCATACCAGAAGGAAATGGTCCACTCAAAAATTGCAGATAATGACTTTTCCTTTTTTCTCATGTAGTAACCGAAAAGAATAGCAAATGCAAGTGCCGCTGCTAGCCAAATTGATTTACAAACGAACGAGACCATGTACATATTTGCCCAGCGGCTCTTTCCAAAAATGACTTTCTCATGATTAGGGTTGAGTCTATTCGGATAGTTTCCAAATATAAACGAGTTCATGAAGTTGAACACACAGGCAAGAAACTCGCCAATAATAAATACGCACACCATACTTAAGTGGACCGTTTTGTATGTAGAGGTCTTGAAAATAGATACGAACAAGATACCCAATTGGCCAATGACGGCGAAAATTATACTTATTATTGCGAAAGTCGGTTGCTTTTTTGAAACGTATGGCTGAAGCTTTTTCTTTTTTCTAAGAATAAATTCCATCACCAAGGTTCCGATGAAGAAGATCATTTGGAACCCCACACAGGCTATAAAAAGCGGCTGGAGATTTGTGGCCCCAATATCACTGATGTATACTGGGTTTTGTGCTTTTCCATGCATGAAATCATACATTGGCTTTCCTTGTAACGACCAGCACGAAAAAAGTGCTATAAGCATCCCCCACCACACCACTAGGGCTATCAAGGGGATGAGGTAATAGTGGATTTTCTTGAAATGGAAAATCTTATGTGACATTTTTGCAAAACGAATTCTTTAAAATCTCAGTCAATATGGAATATGCTTTTAATAAAAGTACTGTGTTAGCCTCTGGGTGTGGATTATAAACTGGAACAATAACACAGCCTCAGGTAATGTAAATAAGGTGACAAGATGATGCTGGGGCTGAGAAGGGGGCTAAGTTAAAGGGGTGGCCACATAAACAAGAGCACAGTAGAGTAACAGAACAGCCTCTGGTTTTATATCTAGCTTAGACTATTCACTTGCAGGTGCCATTCCATATCTTGACTATTTAAGGTATCAATTGCTGGTGATGTCCATTGGCAACCTAAGGTCTGGTCCTGCAGAAATGCATCGAAGAAAAGGCGCAGGTTGCGGTTTCAGGCACTAAGTTCCAGAAATGGTAAACGTTTTATTCTCGTTTTGCTTCACTTGATTCGTTGCTATGTACGGCTGTAAAGAGCCCCGTGTCTTTTGATCCATTTCACGTCGGCGTATTTGGTAGCTCACAGAAGCCTAATTGGGAGTCATGTTGTCTCTGCAGGTTGGACTGACTGAAAAAGGTGGACTTTGCCACTCAAGAGTTTTCCAAGAGTTTGTACGTCATATCTTGTATATAATCTGAAGTTTGGTTTTGGCTTGGCTGCGGCTCTGTTTAGGCATCGAATCTGGGCTTGCATGCACTCTGAAACATTTGAGTCAAGTACCTGCCAATAACTTATAAATCAATGTATTTCGTTCGTTCAATTTATAAAAGAAAAACAAAGTAAAAGTCTCTTTTGTGTCGTTCTTTTTGTTCATTTTTGAGAGGTTGTCATGGGAGGTAACTTAGCTGAAAGAAAAGACATCAAGGTCACATCAGCACGCATACTTAGTGAATACCAATATATCTGAGAGAAAAGAACTCCAAAACTTTTGTTGAAGTTCTGGAACATTTAACGGAGTGATCGAGTCCAGTTTCATGTAGCTACAATAAAGTCATCAATCGAAACCGATACAATACCGACCTGGTGTAAACTTTAGGGTCATATTACAGTCATTCGGTCGCCAATCTTTCTCTTCCAATAATTCCTGAGTCGATTTCACAATTCTTTGCTTGTTTACACTATCTCATCTCTGGCCCCCGCAGTCATTTCCTAATCTCCGAACTGTCACTACAACAAAACTACCACCTCATCCGTTATACCAATTGCCGTGGATGCGATGTTCAAATTTTCCCTAGATCAATATCTAAACCCGCATATATGGCCCAGTCAGGTCAGTCGCTTTCCGAAACCCATCAGAAGATTCTTAGGTGGGTCTCAACCAAAACCTATTCCGGATCATTGGCTCTGGCTAGATATCCTAATCGGAACGTTTTGCGGCATAGCAGTAATTGAGGCGGTCTTCAAACTGCAAACTGTCTTCACCCAACACCACGCTCCACTCATTATCGCGAGTTATGGAGCATCTGCTATTCTCTGCTTCAATGCAAGTGTCTCGCCGTTGGCCCAGCCTAGAAATGTGCTTATGGGCCAATTCGTTTCCTCCGTCATAGGTGTCGCTATTGAAAAGTTATTTTCGTTGTCTGAGGCCGGAAAAGCAAATTATTGGGCTGGCGGAGCCCTAAGTGTGGCAGTCTCCTCTGTGGCCATGACTATTTTAAACTGTGTCCATCCTCCTGGAGGGGCCTCAGCGCTTTTACCTTGTGCAAGTGCGGAGGTCAGAGAAATGGGGTGGTGGTATCTTCCTGCGCAATTGGTGTCCTCTGTTTTGATGTTGTCAGTAGCTTGTATCACTGACAATGTCTTTAGAAGCTACCCTGTATTCTGGTGGACTGTAGGAACCGTCGGGAAGCCTCCTGTTGTAGATGTCAAGGATGAAGAGTCTATGGTAATGACTACATCCTCACTGGTAAGAGTTGCTAGTGATGTACCTAATATTAAGTTGGTGCCTGGGCTCAAAAAGATCGAGATTGCTGAAGGGGTGATCTTGGTACCCGCCAATCTTGAATTAGAGGAGTTAGAGTCGGAGTGGTTGGCATCTTTGCAAAGATTGTTGATAAAAGCAGATGATGTTGCTCAAAAAAGCGCCTAGTTCATCACTACGAACAACGGACTACTGTTAAAGTCACTAAGATCGTTACTATATTCTCCTATATTAGTAGGATTAATCTAATTAGAATAAAAACTTTATCTTCAACACCTATTCTTCTGATAGTTCATCTGTGTGAAGCCTTATATTTAAGAAGTCGTTCATCATCTTGTAATTACACTTACTTGAGAAGTATAAGTTTCTCAATATATATTCATCAACCAATCTCAATTTGTAAGCTTCGTTCCTCATGGCCCAATGGTCAAGGCGTCTGGCTACGAAAGTAACCACTTCTGTTGGAACCAGAAGATTCCAGGTTCGACTCCTGGTGGGGAAGCTACTTTTTTGGATCCTTCACACGTTAGCTGGGTTACCAAATTATTTTTTCGTGATCACTTTTTTTAAAAAATCTTTTGAATTCGCCTTTCGTAGTGATCATGTATTGCATATGCATAAAGGCCTACACTTCACTGGAACACACTTGAAATTTTTGTCTTTATTATTTGTACCTTATCCCTAAAATTACAATTTAAACCTGCTGGAATCAGGGGCCTGTTCAGCCTTTTTGAAGTTACCCAGAGCGTCCCGTAGTTGGCCCTTCTTGTCAATAACAGTGACATTCTTGGCCTTGGACAAAGTATCCATTGCCTCGCCAACTCTAGGTCTCTTACGATCACCTCCTTCTTTCTTCTCCTTCTCCTTGTCGCGCTGTTCACGAACTTCCTTCAATTCGTTGAAGTGCTTTGACTTGGCTCTCTTCTTTGCTCTTCTCAATCTCTGCTTGTCGTCACGGCTCAATTCATCCTTAGAGTAAGACAAACCAGATTTGAGTTGCACTTGCGATGTACCTTGAGCACCATTTGCCTTGGGCTTGTCGTCACCAATCTTGTAAATTTCTTGAGGAGCGAGTTTGATCTCATCAGAGACATGCAATGGTTGGGCATCATCTGTGTTGATAGAAGCTGGCCCGTCTGTGACCTTAATCTCAAGGCTCTTGTATTCGCTAGGTTTAGGAATGTAGTGGGCCAGGCATAACGAATCAAGCTTGTAGTTAAGTTGCGTGAATAATTGTGTGATTTCGGCGTGTGCTTCTTGAACCTCGTCCGAGATTTTCGCGTCTGGGTCTACACCATGGAACTCATCCTCGTAGATCTCTGCCAAAGATTTACTGCTCTTCTGGTCAGACACCTCAGCCTTCTGTTTCTGGACAAAAGTGCGAACGTCTGATATGAGTCTCTTTGGAAGATCATCGAATTCGTCGTTTTTAACACGGCGCTTAATAAGATCTTCGATCGTCTCGGTGACTTTGTCAGTAATAACTGGCACCGGCTTGGAAGTGCGGTCAAACTCAAGGTTAGGGACCTCCTCGTCATTTAAAAGAGAGTCAGCGGGACGGTCGTTCGAACGCACCTCTCCTTTCATCGTCCATTTCTTTTCAGCCACAAGCTCGGCTTCTAATTGTGCAATTTCTTGTTGAAGTTTTTGTTGTTGCCTCTCGAAAGTAGAGAGATTCTTGTTACGTTTTTGTTCAGCCTCCAAGTCTTCTTCAACATCTTCATCATCGAATAGATCAGTCATGGCAGAGTTAACGGCCCTTTCGTGCTCAGCATCTTCTAGTTCACGATCAAGTTCGCCTTCGTCCTCCTCGTCAGATGCAGTGGGTGCGTTCGCTTTCGGCTTTGCATTTTGTTGGCCAGGCTTGTCAAAAAACTCGTCATAGTATTCCATCTCCTCACCTTCGCTGTCTTCTCCACTCAAATCAGCAAATAAGTCTACCTCCTCGTCGTCGTCATTTTCCTCTGGGTTTTCTTCAAGAGCCATGATCTGCTTATTGAATTCATCGATGTCAAAAAATTCGTCATTGAGGCCGAAGACGTCTTTTTTAATTCCGCCATTTTCTTTTTGTTCAGCTTCGTTTTGGCCCTCGGCTTCAGCTTCCTCTTGATCCTCTTCATCTTCTTCATCTTCTTCTTCTTCATCTCCTTCTTCGTCTTCTTCTTCGTCTTCGTCATCTAACAGACCCGAGGCAGCATCCAAAGCTTCTTCTTCTCCACTTTCAGCCTCATCATCCTCTGCGCCTAAGGGCTCCTCCGTCAGGAAGAACTCCTCCAGGTCATCAAATGCGTCACTGTCGTCTTGTTCATCCAGATCCAGTCCGGTGCCATATTTTTCCTTGAGCTCGGCAAGATCTTCGCCTAGTAGCTTCTCTCCGACGCCATTTATAACCATTTGGGCCTGACCAAAGACTTGTGTGGAATCCAAGCCGTCAGTGTATATCTCATCGAGGACAGAATGAGCCTGGGTCAATGGATCTAATAGGGATTTCGTGAGTTTGTTAAATTCGTCCGCAGCATTCTCGGATTTGGAAAATAAGAAAATTTCTGTTGGGTTGGATGCCAACTTTGTGACTAAGTCCATATTTGGATGGTTACAGTCTTGTGCTTGAGCGTACTCTCAAAAAAAAGGCTTGATGAGCATCGGGTATACTGATGCAGGAAGTTCTCGTAGTGTGGGTGTTACCAGATATCAAGACCAACTGAGATTTAAAATTAATACAAAATTATTTTACAAGACCCGCGATCCTTATTTGATTCCTTTGCTCTTGTTCTAGTTGGATTGAGCATAATTGTTTTATAGAAGTGAGGACCTAATCTTACTGAGTCCTCAAGCCCTTTCTCCACATTTCAACTATGAACAGACTAAATCAGACAGCCAGGGCCCCGTACCCTCTATTTCGTTCACTAAATCTATTTAGATCGTCTAGATATTCTATCCCACTCATCGCAGCCAGAGCCAAATCGGGCGTGTCGTCCAGAAGATGGGTCGCCAGACAAATGGATGATCATCACACTAAACAGTCAAAAGAACAGGGGTTTAGGTCGAGAGCAGCGTACAAGCTTATTGAGATCGACAAAAAATTCAAAATTCTTACCAAGAGCTCAAGCAACATTGTAGATTTGGGCTTTGCTCCAGGCGCATGGACGCAAGTTGCACTCAAGAAAGGCGAGGCTCTACAAAACGACATGAGGATTCTAGGTGTGGATCTAATTGATAGCTCTCCGCCACGAGGTGCCGAATTCATAAAAGGCGACATCCTTTCGAAAAAAACACACAACGCCATCAGAGAGCATTTTAGCGGCGGTGTTGACGTGGTCTTGAGTGATATGATGACCAATACCAGCGGCATCAAAGATGTAGACCATTACGCTAGCATGGATCTATGCAGCGGAGTAATTATATTGGCATGTGACCTTTTGAACAAAAACGGTAACTTGGTGATGAAATTTTTCTCAGGCGGCGAAGATCAAATCCTCCAGAAGCGGTTGCAAAAGATGTTCCACAAGGTGCACCGGTTCAAGCCAGACGCATGTAGAGCCGAGCTGCGGGAGCTCTATTTCGTCTGTCTTCGAAGAAAATCTGCAGATCAAAACATTGAAGAAATTCTAGGCGAGGATGTATAATTTCTGATTTTATTGTCACATGATGTCTGCCACTGATTGCATCTCTGTACACTAATACGTCAATACTTTTATAGACTACATAGCATTTGACAACCCCATAAAGGCAATTGGCATTGATTGACGACAATTATTCACATGACATATAAATACAAGCTTCTACCGGCGCTCAAAAACCCTGTAAAATTCCTCAAAAATGTGAAAACCAGACACTCCAGTGAACTCTACCTCAAGGGCTATTACAACCCCGTTGATCTAGATACCAACCCCTTTGTGGAGCAGCTTAAGGCAACCAGAAACGATATCTCCAAGTCCAATTTCCCAATCGGGGATATGGTACAGATTGTTGTCATGAAGGAGGGCGACTCATATTGGCTCAAACCCGTGCTCACGAAGCCTGTTGAGGGCCAGAATCCAGCCAAATATGTGATCAATTGGGATGAGTATATTGAGTTTCATCAACGGAAGAAGTTTTTGCCTGTACCTCTGAAATATCTTGCACGTAGTCCGTCTTTGATTTCGAAGATGAAAGTCTCATCAGATTTCATAAAGGAGGTTGAGCAAATGTATGTCAAAAGAATCAAGGAACTCCTTCAGGAAGCTGAAACGAACGATGCTACTGAAATGGATGAGAAAGGAATACTTCTATGTCCTTTGAATACTAAACTTAACCCCAACTCCAACTCCGACTCCTACAGCGTCAATATCAGCCTGGCATGGCAACAAGGAACATTAGTAATTACATCCGACTTAGTAGAGAAGAAAATATTTATTGCGTATAGGGCCAACAAAGAATTAGCGTATCACTTGGTCCGTCTATCTAATTTTAAGCAGTCTATAAGAAATTGAATACACCCATCACACAAGTGAAAAGAGCCAAAGTCCAGCCGCTCTGTACTTTAGAAGCGCCAGATCTTTTAGAAGCGCTGGAAGAGCCTGTTTGACTTGATCCACTTCCAGTAGACTGAGGAGCAACGCTAGAAAGAGATTGAATCAGAATATCCTTCGAAGGGATCCAGCCATTGACAGTAGAGGCAGCGAGAGAGGAATCCCAGCTCAAAGAGTTAGGCATGAAAACGTTGATGCTTCCGTCGGTAGCGAAAAGAACACCACCCAACATAGTGTCGTTGAGTTGTCTCTTGAAGTAGCCTGGAGCTGGAATTCCCCAGGTAATGTTGCCGGTTCCCTGATAGGTGTGGATAGTGGAGGCAAGGTCGAGGTATTGAGTGCCGTTCATGACTTCGAAGGCGTCAAATTCACCACAGCCCGATCCCCAACAAGAGCAGTTTCCGTATTGGGAAGTACGAGGGATCTTGGCGTTCAAAAACCAAATGGCAGGCATGTTATTGTTCCACTCAACCCAGGTGGTTGTGTTTGGCATCTTGAACTCAAACAAGAACAATTTGGTAGTACCGCCAAAACCGTGGTATGCTGGGATGCCAGATCTGTAAACACCACAGGAGTTGGAAAAGCCTGATTCTGGACATTTCACGCTGGAGAAAATCAGGTACTCTTGGTTGGAGTCGACAAAGTTGTCGGCCTCCAAGATGGTTGGCTGGGTAGCCTTGGAAGTACCATTAGAGCTAGCATAAGTCAATCCCAAGCCCAAACAGGTGGAGTTCTCACCATTGTTGTTGAGGAAAGTGACGTTGTTGGCAGTTTGGTTGGCAGAGTTGTAGTATGCCACCTGGGACCAAGAGCCAGAGTCGGAGTTGGCAGAGTAGTATGCGGCGAACTTGGACAATGAGATTGGGCCACGGAAGTGGACAGAAAGTTCTTCATTGAGGGGAGAGTTTGGTCCGGAGAAGTTGGTTGGAGTGGTGGCCAAGGCACAACAGGACGACAGCGAGTCGAGACTGGCTATGTCAAAGTAGCGGCCAGGGAAACCAACGTTCTTGAACTCATTTACGGAAACTGCAGCGTTGGCAGCTGATAAGAGCGGCAATGCAGCCAAGAAAACTGATGTCCAAACCATTGTATCTTGGTATCTTGGAAAAGATCTTCAGGAGCAGAAGGTATGCAGAGAAGGTATGTAGTAAGGAAGAAGCCAACTGTAAACAATAGCACGTCAAGCACTAAATCCGAGAGATAACCTGAAAAATTGCCTAGAGGGTCGAGGCTAGTAAGTTAAATGATAAGCTCGTTAGAAGAAGAAACAAAAAATGGGAAACCTTCGAAAATGTCGCAAGGTTCGGTCTTTTATGTTCGTCAGGTGTCGTTTATTTCGATGAGCCTCGTAGACGCGGAAAAGTCTCGAACGCCGATTCTATTTTAAGATCGGAGTACACACAGGCGCATGCACCGTTACAAATCTGTCAATTCTTCAACCGCCACAAGCATAGTTACCCCGCGAGACCACCGCACGTATCTAGCATCATCTGTTCAAAAATTGAATTCTAAGAAACTCGGCCTTTGAATATC
This sequence comes from Australozyma succicola, assembly GCA_030563905.1. Lineage (NCBI taxonomy): Eukaryota > Fungi > Ascomycota > Pichiomycetes > Serinales > Metschnikowiaceae > Australozyma > Australozyma succicola. Next base: position 1,054,448 of record JAJMKM010000001.1, on the reverse strand, counting down.
TTTCATGAACGAGAAATATTTGAATATCTTTTGTGGCCATAGCATTAAGGTTATACTAGATCCTGTGTATACCACTCTGCGAAGGACACATACGAAATTCACTTAGCCCATGCAATACAGAATAGGCTCCAGGACTAATTCGGAGCATCATCGACTTAGTTAAAGTTGGGGCTGTCATCGCCCTTCTAATTATGGGAGAGTCTTCCAGATTAGTCAGTTATGACAACACCTAGTCGCATTTTGTAGGTTGAGTGCATTGGTCTAAGTTCCGCCGGAGATATATGGAATGTAGCACTCAGCTCGGCCCGACACTGGGAAGTCCGTTTCTGACGGAGCTGCATTCACAAAGTAACGCGTGGCCGCTCGTTTGAATGATGCCTATTTAGTATTATAAATATCTGTCATATCAATACTTCATCATCAATGGTTACCACCGGGAGCCTTAGCATGAGAATCCCTTAGAGCTTTTTACTGTGTCTACCAGTCTCGCAGTGTCAACCCCTAATTAGTCAAATGGGACCCTGAAAATCGTGACATTGATGTAGAAAGAAAATTAGAAACGATTAATATGTCAGGTTCATGCATTTTTCATATTTACAAAAACGTTAAGAAATTATTTTTTGGATTTGTCTTTGCTCCGATTCCTTCCCTGGCCTGTCGCGGATAATTTTTCATTCCCCCGCCATGACTCAAAGAGCCTGAGTGACATATAAACAACCTTAAGATTTTCTAGAAGTTTTTTTCAGACTACAAATTTACTCAAAATTAATACAAGCGCGAATATTGTATCACATGAAAAAAAAATCGGTTCTGGCGCGGGTTAGCTAATGTCTGGAGCCGGTCCCAAGTTCTCACTGACTCAACTGAGAGACACGAAAGATCCCTGTGGTCTCCTATACTTGATCTCGTTTATCCACAACACATCTATCCGTGGCTCCGAAAACAGCCGATTCTATACTTGCCTAGAAAGGATTCCTCCCAAATTAGCAATCTTCTGTTGTTGCTTTCTTTTATACCTATAGTCTCAGACTATGATGCCATCCGGCTCTCGACCTGGAAAAGCAACGCCCCACCATGTCAATTCCATGCCATTTCCAGCATCCGCTGACACAGCAGCCAGTTATGTAAATAGTAAAGACGATGGAAAATATGTCAGTGGCAGAAGGTCAAGATCGGGTTCCCTGGCAACTACATCTAATGCTACAGGCAATAGCCGAAGGAATACGCAATCTTTCCAAAGCACCCATACTGTTACCACGCCTGGCCACTTCTTCCCTCTCGTGCATCATAACCCGACCATTTTGGCTCCTCGCTGTGGTCTAGATACGGTGGCGCTCATTTTCATCTTCTCAACTTTTCCTACTTGGATCAGTTGCATTGTCCTCGGCTCGTATATCCTTCTGGGCTCATTCAAATCTTTAGCTAGCAAGGCAGTAGCCAAATGGCTTTTTGACTTCGGTCAGAGCGTTCAGTATAGCTTGGAGGCCAGCGTGTCTCAGAAGAACAAGTATTACAAGTCCGAGCTTATAGGTCAATTCCTACAGCTGTTTTCGATAAACTCGTTCATCCTTCTTCTATTCCACTACACATTCCCGGAATCATGGAACAGATATTTGACCATCCTGGCCAAGGCCATTGTAGCCAGCAGGCTCGTTGGAACCTATACCACAGGGTCCACTACATATGTGTCTGTGGTGTCTAGTTCAGCTTCAACAACGACCACAACCACCACTACAACTACAACAGGTGCGGTTTCTTCGTCGCCTTCATCCAACCCTTCCAACTCCCTGCTGAAATCAGAGCGGAAATACTCAACTAACTCGTTTCTTAACTCTCTAGTAAGTTGCATAACCGTCATAGTCATAGATTTTGGTGTAAGGAAATTAATCTCTTCTTGGAACTCTACGGCAGTGAAGAAAAATGCGATTCTTTTCGTGCTGGATCTTCTCTGTGGCAATTTATCGATTTTGAATTTGCCCATTAATACCCTTATACGGAGTCTATTTTCTATAATACCAAACGATGACCCAATTCCGATCTTCCCGGACCTACCGGAAGACTCGATTACCAAACTTGCAACTCCGAGGGTCCCTTCCTTATTCGGCCGGTTTCTTATCTACGTAGCCTCTCGGTATCTCAAGCTTGGTAGCAAAAGCGTACAATCCATGGCTAGATTCCTCCAGGACCTGAGTACTGTTGTTAATTACGCCTACTTAGTTCTCTGCATACATGTGGTGAGCTTGACCATTGCTCCATTTCTTCGTAAAGTCTTCATTTTAAAAGATTATCTGCGTACTTTGGACCAATTGTCTGCTCTCACTCCTGATATCCCATACGGGGGCTTGAAAAAAAGCGGTGTCGTGTCTGGTGTGACGAGAGACTCTGCCTCGAATGCCGTTGTAGTCATTAATGTTGAACAGAATCAACAAAACTCAAGCGCCGCCAACTCGGACTTAAAAGTCATTAAGGTTCATCCCTCGGAATTGAGAGACTTTGACTACACTCGTAAGAACGATATAGCATACACGGTCTCTGCTGAAAATTTCAAGAACTTCTGCTTGGTTCCACCCACCAACAAAACTTCCTCCGTGGGTACACGAACAAATCACAGTAAAACAATAGTGGACAGGAAAAAGGCTGCAACTAACTCCATTCCTTCGACAACAATCATGGACAAGTACTTCACCATTTCGATCCAGCCCTTGTGGTCATGGCTTGCTGCGTTGAAAATTATTGCAACGGAGCCACTCTTGTTCGCTGGTCTGCTGTCAAAGAAAAAAATGAGTAAACTCCCTGTTAGTTCTCATGATTCTTGTCCTGAATTTCGGAGTTGTGTGTCTTTGGTGGAAAAATCTTGTGTTTTATTTGAACTTTTTGACGCCACTCATTTTGATTTCAAAACTATTAGTGTCGAAGTGAATGGCCTAGATTGGAACTTTTTCGAGACTTTGACTGTCCCAAGCTTGAAAAATGATGCCCAAAAGTCCAATTATATTTGTGTCTTCTGTCTTGCCCCCATGAGTCAATACGAGATTAACTTTAGGAGCGGCGGTACAGTATTGGAATCTCATTTCGTAAGCACCCCTTGCGAAGACGGTTCATTTGTGATTACCGAAGGAGTTCCTGACTCGCAGATCGGCACATTGAAGGCCAGTTTATCGTACACCGTAAGCAGTCTCGAAGAGATGAAACAAGGCATCAAGAAAAACAAAAAGGACGAAAACAAACGAATTGCGGATTTGCGTAAACAATTGGATACTCTCAAGGTAAAATACGATAAATATAAAAGCGTTGACTCCAATGAGGCGCGCTTTTCCAGTAAAGTCAAAGGACTACAGAACTCAGTGACTCAATTAGAGTCCGAAATCAAGGATTTGGAAGAAGAGGTGGAAAATATGGAAAATCCAAACACTGATGTGGACGAGAAATTCACAGACGAGAAGAACTGCTTGTTGGCCCAGATCGCTGAGTTGGAAGAGTACATACAAAATTACGAGGCAGGAACCAGTAAATTGAAACAAGATGCTAAATTGGTGGAGGGCGACAAGGCCTCGACCGAGATCAAGCTCAAGAAACTCGAAAACAAACTCCAAGGTAAGCGCGATGAGGTTCAAAGATTGAATGCAGATATCAAGCAGCTCAAAAAGTCGTTGACGCAGAGGGTGCAGAAAAAGCAGAAAAAAATTCACGAACGATACGAAATGATTATTCCGCAGATTCTCGACGCTGCAAATAAGTTGAGCGAACAGAAGGCGGAATTACAGTAGCATTGCCCATTGCATTATGTACATGAATTGATATATATAGCCACCGCTTTTGTAGCTCAAGGTTCGATAACTAGCAAGTTTTATGCGGCCACAGTTCTTTGTTTTAGGGGTCGTGAATTCTATATTCCACAATGGTTCTCGCTGAGTCTTACATTTCCAGAGTCGTTAGATTATTCGCTTAGAGGCTCTCCTACCATATGGAACCCTCTATCGAAGTACAATATTCCGCCACTTGGGGACTCTATATTTTTGTTTGGCCGAATCACATCGTCGACCTTCACAACCCATATTTCGTGGTTGTCTATTTCGTACTGCTTTCTTGTAGAGCAAATGAAGGCCACCTCCAGCTCGTTTAAGACGGGAACTAGGATACCGTCCTTTGTCTCGTAGTATGCAAAATTATCAAAACCAGAAAACGGCGTCGTCATTTCCTGGAAATCTCCATCTTTGGAATTTACTTTGAAGTGAGATGGATCCTGTTTCACCCCACTGGCAAACTTTCTACCCAACAAGACGGACTCTTGAGATGGGGGCATCAAATGAAGTGCCATGCGGCCGGTCTTATGTAGAGATGCTGACGTGTAGCTTGGTAAATGCATGTTAAACAGTAGGAGGGGTGTGGGATGTACAGAGAGTGAGTTGACTGAAGACAATGTCATTCCGTGAAGCACCTCCGAGGCCAGAGCAGCACCTGCAGTAAGGATCATTGCAGGCGAAGCCACTCGGGCCATTGCAGATTTAAAAGTTGCTTTCAATGTGCTAGCTGCCTGGTGACATATTCGAGACGGGAGCATGGTACTGGGTGATCTGATGTGATAGCTACTGATAAGTAATCTAGAGATTATGGAGATTGACGATTAATACGCGAATAAGTAGACTTATTGATATCTCCATTAACGGATTTTAAATATTTTGTTTCTGAATTATAAATATCTTGCTTCTCAAAAAAATCACTATAGTATAGAAATCATATTTTGGGTCAATTGTGGAACATTGCACTGTAACTGCAAATTCAAGACGTTAAGGGCTACATCTTGAAAACTCTAAAAATGTGAATAAAAATATCAGGACGTAAAAATTCATTCTAATTGAAATAAATTAGGTGATTTTATACCAAAATACACGATAATTGTATTCTAGACATGGCAAATAAAATTGGATCAGTCTTATTCTGTGGTGATATTGGATTCGTGAAGCAAACTGGTCAGCCATACAGATCAGGCCCACTCAAGTTCACTTGCAAACTTAACATTAAAAAATGTGGCCTTTTTCAAATACTTTGTCAAGAATTAAAGTCTACTTTGTTTGCCGATGACCCATGCTATGCCGTTCCGAACGCGTCAAGATCGGCCTCAGGTCAATTCCAAAAGAAGGAAATAAAACCCTGAATAAAACACAATGCATTAAAAGAAATTTTGATTTTATAACGAACAAACCTCGCGGAGAGCTTCAATTGTGCGTGTTTTACTCAGAATCTGAAGCCACTTGGTCAACTGATCTGGCGGTTGTAACAAACCAATGAAATAACTTCTTATTATCCTTACGATTACATTTGAAATCGCGACTACAAATCCTGGAAATGTTCCTCTCTAGGTTTGCGTTTCGTTGCTTCATATGTTTAGGGTATCTGCAGGTTCAATGTGTACATTTTATAGCGAGTACACAAACGCTACTAAGAAACCACACATCAGATGGCTGGAATTTCAACTGAGCACTGGATAAGCTCGTTTGAAACCTTCCTTAATAGGCAAGAACTGCCTCTAAGTAGCTGCTCGCCAAATCGATTGACAATTCCAGGCGAAAACAGCAAGTCCACATCGCCTCTAAGTAAAGCCACTGAAATAATCAACACCATAACAGACCAACATCCGCCTGAGCTAGTCACACTTGCATTCAAAATAATCTACGTCAAAAGTAAAAATAGCCTGGATTTGCTTGACACCATAAAAAAGCACCAAAGATACATTGTTCAGCTTTCCTCGAGCCAAGCTCCAACCGCGAGTCGACACGAGCTATCCACCTTAGGCCAAGTGTTTAGTGGCACAAAAAAGTTCACACTTCTATCTTGGAGCGAGCTTCTAAATCTCGAATTTGACACCCTCTCTTACCCGACCGCGATAGTTGTGTCGTACTACTTCTTTGTGTTGCAGGGAGCCCTCCAAGACGTATCTACCAACTTACATGCGGCCACCAAACCTCAATCTGGATTGAGCTTGCTGTTTTTGTGGGATGTAGCCCGTTTATTTCTTGAAAAGTCTCAATTCAGCAGATGTATAGAGAGAGGCGATGGTGCCATGCGTGAGAAGTACTCTAAAAACAAAACAAAGATCCTCTGCGGGTTTGTAAAAGTATTGAAGTGCCTTCTGCAGAAGAAAGGCGGTCATAAATTCAAAAGTGTACTTACTGCATTTGAGTTAAAGTCCAGCGAGATGCTGGGCCTCAAGGTAATCGAGACGCTTGATCTCAGCAACATGCCAAACCAAGATATGCTCGCTCCCTTCATCGAGGACTATGAAAACTATTTCAAATCCACTACCGTCGCTGCTGAGGAAAGTAACACTTCTGTCGAGCTTGTAGCCGTCAAAAACATCACCGACACGAGCCCCCCAGCAACCCAGCATCTAGAACAAGCAAAGCAAATCTTAGAGAGACTTGACCAAAATACCATCAGCCCAGAGTTGGCAGCAGACTCCATAATGTTCCTTAAATCGTGTAGGGCAGACGAAGCCACCTTTGAAATGGTACTACGAACATTGATTCCGTCACTCAAAGACCTCTTCAGCAAGGCTAAATTTGTTGATCAAATAAAGCAAATAGCTCGAATTTGTTTCGAATATGGCAATGCAATATCCTCCGGCGTGAGCCTCCGCTTCGCTGCAGAACTCGACATTATATCCTATACTCTCACTTCAAATGCTAGAGACTTGAACAGAATAAAAAAACGCATTGAGTTCCTGATCTGGGCAATTTTGAACCTAAAAGAGGGCATCGATACAATCGATCTTACCTACTCATACTTCAAAGTGGTCGATGATATTCATGTTGATGACTCGTTTTCTCGAATGGCTGCCAAATGTTTAGCTCAGAATTATCACGCTCGCAGTTTATTTTTCGGGACAGGACTGAAACTTCTGTTTCCGCAGCAAATATTGCTTTTTGAATCGATAGTTCCACTCATGCGGAAGTGCCCCATCTCAAGTTCCTTCTTCATCATGAAAGAAATCTACGAGGATCTAGATTACAGACTTCCATTACTTAGCATATACAAGTTTGTGCAATATTTCCACATTCAGGTCGATTTGTCGTTCTTGAAACCAAAGAAAAGTTCTGACCACTTAATTATTGCCGCAATCAAGACAGAGTCTCTGCTTGACCGGGCACCCTCCGAGTCACTACTTCGAGAAATTGATTTCCACTTCAATCAATGGATTCACTCTTTTCCGGGCACCTTTGATATTGAAGACGGGCCAGAAATTCTCTTAAGAGTATTGAACAAGCTCTTTCAGTCAGGATTCTACAACCTTTGCATAACGTTTATAGAGAAGTTTCGTCTGTTAGAGAAAGTCATTACTACGGAAGTGAAACTCGAGCTCGAATTGCTACTCTGTGAAGCAACGTTGAAGTCAGGGAGAATTTCCTCCACACCGGAAGTACTCAAGCAGGCAGGCTTGTGCCTCAAAACGATAGCGCTGGAAAGCAAAGTAGGCGTGCTGCCATTGCATGTTGTGCGCTGGAAAATTCTCCAGCTCGAATACTACCTCAAGAGTAACGACCTTCCAAAGCTCGCGGTGAAGCTACAGGAAACAGAAAACCTCATTTCAACGTCCGAGGAATTCCAACTTGATGCGGGTTCGTCTTCCGTTTCGTTGTCAGACAAATTCATGAGCTTACTTGTGTTAGCGCGTTACCATCTCCTTGTGTCACAATATGAATTCTCCAGCTCTAACTTCGCCGAGGCCATTCAAGGAATGAAATTCTCGATGAAGCTTACAAAGTCAGTATTGAGAAAGGCTGATAGTCTTCTGGACGAATTATTAGGCTTAAGTCAGAGTACCCTTTCAGAGATCTTACGGGCGGGTTACAACTATTATAGACACGTAGGGTTGGCTAAAGAAGCAAAAACATTATTAGGCGATTTAGGCAAAGTGAACCAGACACTTTCTTCTACAGTGAAGCTGTCGTATGGACACTTTGGTCTCACAAATTCATTGGTGTACGTGGGAGAGATAAGCAAGGCCCAAGATGAGTTCAAGGAAGGCTCTAAAGGCGCAATGACGGCAAACTTTGAAACCCTCAACTTATGTCTGACTATGGCAGTGATGGCTTTAAGCGCAGACGTTAGTGCAGATGATGGCAATTTGTTAAGTTCAAAAGTGAAGCAACTTTGCGACAGGACGGATCAGTCCGAATTCAACAATTTTGAGGCATTATCACCAATAGAGGTGACTGAGCTATTCATTCTGCTTAATCTCAACCTAGCGCTGAAGGTCATGATTGAAAGCGCTGTTACCGCAGAATGTGCTAAGACAAACCGCCAAGTGATGCTAGGTAGGGCACTCTCAGTGGTGAAAGAGGAAATGAAAAGTATTACTGAGACTTTTAAAGCGAGATTCTATCGAGTCGGTACCTATATTAGTAAAGACTCTTCCCTTGCGAGGGAAAATTTGCATGCTCGATTAATGGAAAACAAGAACTGCCTTCAAAAGATGACTCAATCCGAATACTTTGTACATTTTGATAACAGCCAACAACGCGAAGTCAGCCACTTATCCAGACTCTGTTCCATCTTGTGCGCGCCGTTAACCCCGGCAACTACGTCTGAAGAGATGGCAGACTTAAATTCAATTGTTCATCTAGAAGAAGCTTCAAGGAAAGCACCATACGAGTACCATCACTTGGTTACACAAAGTCTGCATATTCCGAACCCAATTCTGCTGAGAGACACAAAAATTCCGAGTGATTACAGTTCTCAAAGTATTCTCGCACAAGTCCTGGATTGTTTGCCCAAGTCTTGGAATATCATTTCTTTGGACATTTGCTCAATCACTGGAGATCTTCTCGTAACGAGAGTGCGTTCACAAGACCCAAAACCAATGATTGTCAACCTCCCGATGCCTCCTGACATCGACTTTCAAACGATTGTCTGCGAATTGACTGAGATTATTTCCCGAAGCAACTTGTCGACGAAACGCTCTGTTACCTCGCTTGTAAAGACAAAAGAAGACCGGAAGAACTGGTGGAGACACAGATTCGAGTTAGATATACAACTACAGGATCTCTTATCGAAGGTTGAACTAATGATTTCGGGAGTCAGCGAGATTTTCGAGACACACAACCTTGAATGCTCTGAATTCTTGGATTTCTCCCAGAATCTTGATCGAATCTTGCTAAAGACATTCAAAGAGCTTCCGCCAGATTGGAGGCTAGACGCCAACGTTAGTGAGCTCTTTTTTGGCCTCAAGGGGAAATACAATGAAGAGACGTCAATAGAGGCATTATTAAAGGTACTTTCAGATCTGCTTGGCGATGGTTTGAGCGTCAAACCAGACCGCTTGAAGCTTGCAAGAGCCATTGAGCAGATTAAGCTGCTTGCGACAAAGCCACAACGCACAAGCGACACACATACAATTCTTATAACAAGCGACCAATGCACGCCTGTTCCCTGGGAATCTCTCCCGCTTCTTAGATCAAAGTCTATCACCCGAATGCCCAATTTGCTGTGCACATTGGCGCTACTCGAAAAGTACGAAGAAATGAGAGTCAAGAGGTGTCAACCAAACGAGTTGTCGTACGTCATCAACCCTGGGCAGGATCTAGAAAGGACGGAATCCCTCTTTAAGCCTGTATTCAGTGAGTTACCAGGGACGGTTGGGATTGTTGGATACCTGCCCACCGAGAAGCTGCTCGAGGACTTGATACATAATTCCAACCTATTTGTTTTCATGGGTCACGGAGGTGGCGAACAGTACATGCGTATGTCAACGATCATGAAGAGCCAGGAAGCTGAGAAAGGGCTTCCCCCAGCTCTACTCATGGGTTGCTCCTCGTGTGCCTTTCAAAATAATGGACGACTTCCCATGTCCAGTAATATCTTTGATTGGATGGTGAATGGATGTCCTGCAGTTGTTGCAAACTTGTGGGATGTGACAGATAAGGACATTGACTTGTTTACGATGTCGATGTTAGAGAGCTGGGGCGTGACACTGGCTGAAAAAGAACAATGCTGTACTTTGAGTTTAGCCGTTGCAAAAAGTAGGGAAAAATGCATTCTTAAATATCTAAATGGTGCTGCGCCTGTTGTCTACGGCCTCCCATTGAACTACGTTTGATCACTTTCCCCTCGAAAAAATAAACACTGGACAATGAATTCATTATGTCAGGAAATCACTGTGTAAAATGTAGTAACTTTGATGAATAAGTAGATCAGACAATACGTGACAAGTGTTAAGGACATTCTACAATTGAGCTGTTGGTGGAGTAATATCTTTATTAGATATATAATTTTTGTGAGGAAACCATTCACTGGAAACAGGAAAGACCCTAGAAATCCATTGGCTGAGAATCATGATCCGAAGGTCGCGCCAGTTGTGAGTCGCTATTAGCAAAAGAGAGACCTTCCCCATCGGATCCTGCCGCCGTGGCTACGTTACCGGCACGTTCAGTGTTGTGGTCAACCTGTGTAGGAACGGAGTCCGTTGTTGTTGTGGAATTGGACGAGTTACTAGGTACACACCAGTTTTTATGGCATGTCCATGCTCTGGTTTGGCATTCCCGCGAGCAATACTTGGTACGCTTACAGCGCTTGCATTTGCTAAATTCGCGGGGATACTTTTCCCAGCGGCCACATTCGAGGTTGCCGCATTGTCTCACACCACCTTTAAAATCGTTACGGCGGCATGAGTTACGCATAATCACCCCGGACCAATAATACATGTCCGTTCCTCCAAAGAATGTGAATTGCTCCACCATCGGGAACAAATTCACCTTCTTGTATTGTAAAAGAGACTCGTCCACATCGATACACCCATTGTGGGATTCTTCATCGATGTCAAAGTGCTCATAGGTATTGTAATCCCAAACTTTGGAGTAAGTTGATTTTTGCTCTAATCTCTTTTCGATGATGGCATTTGAAAGTTTTTGACTCTCGGCTCTCGCGAGTCTACTAATTTTCATGTTGAGATGATTAAGTGCTAATCTTCTGTCCAAATCGTTGCCCATAGACTCCGCATCGACGATGCGGTCGTACATGGTGGTTAAGTAGCTAGAGTTTTGCGCCGACAACGTCACGTTGTCATCAAATTGCGAGAGATACTCATCTACATCCTCCTCGTCATCTTTCGCCTTGTGGTCGCTGTCCTCATCGAAGTCGTCAAAGTCATCATCTGACTCGTGGACGTCGTTCTCAGCTGAGCCGCTGGTGTTGACCTTCTCATACTGCTCAATAGTGTTGCCTGCTAGGCCAAAAGTCTCATTGCGTATGTTCAAGTCGTCACCAAGATAGTCCAGAGATGGGTCGCATCCATCAATGAACGTGTTGACGTTTGTTGTTGCTCCCACTTGAAGAGTGCCGGGCGCGAAAAAGCGCCCCTTTCTCAGGCGCGGAATAAGAGTCTCGCGCGCTTCGATGGGTCGCTGTTGATTCGTCCGTGAAGAGGCAATCTTCTCAGTGGTGAGCGCACGGAGTTGTTTTTCGCGTATGCTCATGTTGGGCACCAAATGGGTGTTCTGTAGAATGTCCTTTAAATAAGGGTACTTTGAAACATACGCAAGAAGCTGGAGACACCAAACCACATCGTCATCACGTGGAATAATTATCCCCGTGTCGGTGAAATTCCGTGGAGCAATCTTTGTGTTGATGGTATTTGACGTGTGAATGGATCTCTCGTCCTGCAAATACAAATCCGTCAAGAAGTTAAGATTGGTGTCCATTTCAATTTGATCATCGCCAGTCAAGTAGCTCATGTCTTGCTCCTTCTCCTTACTCTCGCGGAGCTTATTCAACAATACCACTGTGAGATACCGTTTCCGGATGTTGCTGTCCATGCCCCCAGCAAACGAGGATTCACGAACTGATGGATTGACGTTTGCATCTGCCTTCACAAGCTTCAAGAGCTGAAGAATGGTCAAGTTGTCGTAATCTTCACAAGTCAAGTTGCCAATGTTAAATGCATTAGGGATGGGGCTTGACTCTTTGCTTCTGTCCGAGTCACTTCTCAAAGAGCTGCTCCCCATGCTCATCAAGAAGAAGGGCGCGGGGTTAGCGGTTGTTGTTGTCTGTTGCAAAAAGCCGTTGTTAGGAGCCAAATCGGCTCTATTAAGGGGATTAAGATTAAGGTTCGGGGTATTTTGGGCTACGTTCACATTGTTATTTCCCTCCGGTTCTGCCACAGCAATATCGTCCGCATTTGTAGCATTTGCAATCTGAATAGTGACCCGATCGTTATTTACATTAGCGCCATCACCATTATTAACAGCGCCGTTGACTACAGCATTTCCAGTGTTGTTGGTGATGACGGGATGGTTTCGAGGTAAACGAATGTTCATGAAGGTACCAGCCTGTGTATCTTCGTCTACTCCCGTGAGGTAAGGCAGAAGCCCATTGGTTACTTGTGTTTGAGCAACAGTGGCGGCTGGAGGCACACCCAAGCCGCCTCCGGTTATTGCTGCGTTAAATGATTGTCGGGGTTGATTTTGGTTATGATGGTTTTGATTTTGCGGGTGTTGATTATGGCCTTGATTGAGAAGTTGAGGCTGACTTCGATTTGGGTTCTGGGCGTTGGCGGCCTGTGCAAATTGAGGCTGCGGATGGTTTGGAAGGTGAGTATGATTCTGTGATTGTTCTATCGACGACTGCTCGTAAAGTTGTGACAGCATATACGGACAGCCAGAACCTGCTGCAACTTGTTGTCCAGCTGCAAAAGCATTTTCACGCAAACACTGGTAGTTATCGAATATAGTGGCAATCACAGGCAACATTCCAGCACAAACCACCTTCTGTCGTATTTTCTCAGTTCCTCTGGTGCCGATAAGCACTATACATTGGAAGGCTAGCGTCCATTTCCATGCCGTCAAGAGCTTTTGTTCACTGACATAGAGCGCATCAAGAGACGCAAACTTGCGGGATTGACACTCGTGAAGAATGGCAACAAGGCGCTCAATACCGCCATCATTAGCAAGTGTCTCTCTCACCTTGGCGCTGGAGGATACCAAGTACGTTAGGTGATTCAATGAGTTTACGAGGGGTTTATCGGAGGTGACGTCTAGTGCCCGTCGATCATAGAGACTTGTAGTGATGGTCACAGCAGCCCTATTATTGGCGATGGACCTGTAGTTAGATTCTCTCATCGTTACCTTGGTATATGTATATGTATGACGTTAGTGTAATAGGAACAAGGCGGACGAAGGTAGGTAACAACCCTTGTGTAGCGATGTATCTATATGTATCTAGCCTCCAACACTTTCAAGAATAGTGGGTCAGAAAAAAAAAGGGGGGAGGCGGAAGCTATTGTGCGCCAGGTAAGTATATATGGATCAAGAGTCAGGTATCGCCACCGACAAGCTCTAATACGGGATTAATAAGCCACAAGCGTCTAAGATGCTAGAAAGATGGAAAGTAGGCGGCAATGGTGGCGTTGATGCTTGGAGTTCGGAACTGCGAAGACTTTCTGGGAAGGGCTTTCTTCTTCTAATGTGAGACTTCAGAGGTCGGTTGCCGAATGTAGAGGTGATTAACAAACAGACAAAAAAAGTGCGCGCACTGGTCGTGGGGGAGGTTGAGATTAGGTGAGGCAAGGGCTCCAGCCAGCGGTTCTGATGATCCTGTGAAAGAAGTGAAAAAAGAGACCGCTTTTGGTGAAGATGTCTAATGATAACGATAATCTCGCTGCTGATGATAATTGGAGGTTGAATTTCCAATTCAAGCGCAGGCGGCCAAGTCATTTTTTTGCCTCTGAGTTGACGGGTCACGTGTGTGGCGTTCGAAAATAGGTTGTGCGGCCCGACCGCCACATACATACCGGCAAACATAGTGAGTGTTCCGTGCTGAGTGGCAATGCCACGCAATTAGGGCGGGTTTAGCGACGGAGACGGAAACATTTCCGGATCATCAGAAGACGACAGTTTGTCATTGTTTGTCACCATGGTTCGCTTATATTCCCAAGAACGCCATTGGCCAACCAGTGCTTTTCACGTTTGGAGCCAGAGAAGGAAAGGGCTCTGCAGGAATAGCACTACCCGCACCTACTCTCTTGTCTAGGTGGCTATCTACAGGACTGTCCCATTAAGCTAATTAACAATGGATCAGAATACCGGAAGCAAAAGTGATGGTGCCGTTCGGCAGTGTTCTTGTCGATATAAGGAACAAAGGAGACGGCTCGTGCCGCCAAGACAAATGCGTTTCGTCAATAATATCAGTCAAGGCCCACCGATACGGCTTTGGCACACCATCTGTGTTTCATGACAAGTGCGAGCTTTGGCTGCGTAACCATGCGCAAGCTGGCGGGATATTCGACCTCTTTTTGTCCGCCTTCACGGGGTGGCAAATAAAAAGTTCTTGGCCACGGTTAGTAGATTTCGATGATCTGTGTTTCGAGCGGAGTAGTATTTTGTGAGTGTTGGCTTTGGAATTATCCACTGTTTTTGCAAGTGCACTTCCTAGCACTTTAAGAGCATCTCTCTGTGTGTGTCTGCGGCCAGACGTGCGGTGCTTGACCGCTGCAAACTGACAGGCCTTCGTAGGTTTTTGCGTATGTTCATGGGCTTCTAACTTGGACTCGTAATTCGGAGTCCCGCCAATACGGCGACTCCACTTCTAATGAAGCGGCGGAAATGTGTTGTATCTGTACATGATTATAGTGGTTGTTACAGATATTCCTAGGGGGATCTAAACACGATAGAAGTGTACAATCGATCTCTACAAGCAAAATTCATTAAGATGGGTTTAAGAGAGATAATAACGAATTTCACCTAAAAAGCTAGAGAAGTTTATTTTTGTTAAGAAGCGACTTAACTAGTCAGACGACCGTTCGATACCGCCGTCACTGATGGCAGAGCATGCCCACCAGAAGATACATAATCAGAACTACAACATTTCGTGATCAAGGCTATTGACGCGTGCATGCGAGGCGGTTTAATCCTGTTCAGAGTGTACGCGTAGCACTGGAGGCTTTGTGGCACACGAGAACCGTTTTAAACCTTCAACGGACGAAGCATTGATCACGAAAAAACATGTACTCAGGTGGCAAACAACCAGGTCGTGCTCGCTCCGCTACAAGATATCTTCACGTGATCGTAAGACACATAAGCAATCGAGCCGACTCTCACGTGACGATTAGGTGCCAAAAGTAAGAGACCGCATCGATAACGAAAGTTGCGTATCATTTTTCCTGAATCGGCAAGAAGCAGCCGGAATTATATGTTTTGCAAGTGAATCAAGAAAATAAATAGGCAATTATGAACTCTACCCCACTCCGATCGCTCGAGGGCATCACCTCGGATAAACTCGTCAAAGAAGCTGCCGCTATAGCTGAGCTGGTCTCGTCGTGGAAATTGGGCGGCCAGTACAAATACGATGTTCCCCAATGCCCAGAAAAAGTGGTTGTGGACGTCCACGTTCGGGAAAATTTCAATGACGATTATTGGGTGGCCCGCGTGAATGAATTCGAGGAAGTCCCCAATGACGCAGTGCCGAAATTATGGCAGCATCTACTCAAGTATAGCATTGGATCCACAGAGTCCCTAGACCTGTGCCACACAGTGTACGAGGAGGATTATATCGAGGAAATTTACGAACACAAACTCACCCCATACGAATTGCCAGACCCTGCTCCTGGCTTCCTGTGCTTAACTTATTTGACAGAGCTGTTTTACAAGTTGCAATGGCCACTCAAAGTCCGCCGCTTCTGTAACTTGGTCCATGTCGTGAAAACAGAAGATGGGAAGAAGGCTTATGTAATCAGCTTGGCTATTGATCCCTCGCTTATTCCCAACGCATCGAAAGACCTGAACTTTGTAGATGGCCAGTTCACTTCTGTCGAAAGGCTAGAGTACGATGGAGAGGATTTACAATGGATCATGACCACTTGTTCTGATGCAAATGGTCTAGTCCCTGGCTGGATAGCCAAAAAGGCTCTTAACAGTGCTATCGCCAAAGATGTCCCCAGCTTCATGAATTGGTGCCTGAAGAAGGACTAAAAGCGGCGCCTCTAACTTAAGGGAGCCCGAGGTTCCTTGAAAATGCTATTTTACAGGAATTGAAGGACTTAGATTCTAGATTGTACTACTTATTTTCTATTCAATTTCCTGTTGCGTGCCAAGTCGGCCGAGCCAACCCTTGACATCACTACCCAAGTTATCTAAGAAACCCAAGTTGGCGGCTCCATAGACACTGTCGGCCACCTGAGTCAAGTAACTATTGGCCGGTTCTAAAGGTGCCTTAGGTTTCACTTTATGGTTGTAATTCCGAATAATGACAATGACTTTATCCTTGTATTTCATCGCGTAGAAGAGCCAGTCGTTTCTTTTGCTGCTGGAAAACTTGTGTAGATGTTCATCAGAGGTGATTGAAGTGAAAAATGTTTTGTCTTGACCCCGAACAAAAAATTGGCCTGCAAGTTGATTGTGGAGGTGGAAGATCGCTCTTTGCCGCGATGCATTGATTGTTTTCGTGAGCAGTTCTGGCTTGGACTGGTCTGTAAGGGCAGAATGTTGATCAGATTCGTCAGCTGCCAGGTGGGCGAATGTGGAAAGATCAGGAAGTGACGTCTGGTAGGAATTGTTTTTGATGTCGTAAATGATGTAGAAGAAGTCGCTGTCAATGTCAGTACTTCGAATTTGCGATTCTGCCTTCTTGATCATGGCATTCCTATCTCTGTTATCACTCAACGCAAGTCCTATTGGACCCGGTAGAGAGTTGATGCTTGCCGAAAGGTCAATTCCGTGCGAGTTTTTACATTCGTGCACCAACTCAACCATAGGAAGAAGGACAGTCCTCTCGAGGTCTACATAAAAATCAGCGGTGGTTAGTTCAACTATTCCTGAATCGTAAATGAACGTTAGAATGTACTCATCAGATTGATATACAACCAACAGGTACTCTCGCCATTCTTTAGCACCATCTGTAGATACAGTGGGTATGTAAACCAATAGCGTGTTAATATCGGTTTGGATGTCCCCAACTATATATGCCCCTTTTATGGGAGGCTCATCGTTGTCATGCGAGTTTGATGGCTCAGAAATGGAATGATTGTCTTCTGCGGCCTCAGGGCCTCTCCATCTCGTGAGCCACTCGGGAGCAGCGACAATCTTATCCGAGACCGCCAGGCCCAAGTTCTTGAATTGGGTCACTGTAGTGTTCAATGGCTGCACTACAAGGTTGTTCGTGAGAGTGACGGGGTGGAGAAGGTCTAGGGCAGCAGCGGGCGTGACACCAAAGGCAGAAATAGAGGAAGGCTCTTCATCTTCCGGGTCGGAGTCACTCCCATTCTCGTCCTCAGTAGCCGCGGGTGTCCTTTGTGCGAGGTATGACCCATAGCGATTTAAAAAATACAGCGCTAGGGTCGCCTTGTTCAGTAGATGTTCAGCATCAAGACACCCATTTGCAAAAAGTAACTGCAAGTACTCATTAATAGCGTCCACATAAGATTGGCTCAAAATAGCGCCGATCTCTTTACTAGAGCAGATGAGTCCATTCTCTTTCGTGGCAGCCCCACTCATACAACTGATCATCCAACCCGCCGGTTTGGGCGTAAAGCCATCCGCCAATTCCTCCATTTCGGTCATTAACAGCTCACCAACCTTTATGGAAGACTTTCGATAGCCAAATTGCTTCAAGAGAAGGAGCGCACCCTCACAATTGAGTCTGGTGGGCCATCTGAGGCTCTTGGGGCCAAAGGGGATCTCGCTCGAGGTGTTCATTGCGACGAAAAAGTCTTCCCAAAATGAACCAAGAATCTTCGAGAATCTTTCTTGACCGTGTAAATCTATGAGTTCGGAAAACGACGAGTTCAAGAGCTGGAATCGCCGATGGGTTTGTCTCACCAACGCCTCGATCTGAGCTACTTCAATAAGCTCACTGTCGGTGTCCGCAGGTGTAATGCCACTACAACAGGCCAAGAAGAATCCAGGCTCAATTTCTACAATTACTACGACCTGATTGGATAACGTCACTGCTATGGGGCCCTCATTGGTGCCAAAGTCTTGCACTAGAGAATGGGACCCTCTTAACAAACCAATGATGTGGAGTTGTTGCTGCGATTCAAGACTTCTCTGTGTATCAGAGTCATTTGAAGTGGACGGTAGCCTCGAATTGAGGTTTTCATGTGAATCTCGATTTGTGAGGAAGAACAAGATTTGCTTAGTGGCTCCCTCTAGAGTCTCGTCCTTATCGCTTGCCCAGGATGGGTTGTAGACGGTTATGAACCTGAGATCTGGCCCGCCAGATTCGCTTTCGGTTACATTACCACTTCCCGAAATGCCAAAGTTTCCAACCTGGAATCTGCTGATGAAGTTGGAGAAGTAATTGCTCATGCCATTAATATGTGGAGTTACTATGTGAGATCTATCAAGAGGTTGGCAGGATAATAATAACTTCGTAAATGAGTTTTACAATAATAGAAGCGAATTAGATCAAAAATGAAATTTTATTACAATTTGACCGGTTGTATTTTTTTCTCTAGTGGTTTTTGTCAGTTTTAGGTTTATCTATGTATATCATGCAGAAACCACCAATGCTCTATACTCACCGACTCCACAAATCAGCCCAGCCGATATTTTTTCTCACTGCATTTGAAAAACCCTCGTGGTATTTCACCCATATCCTTGACATCTCATCACGTTTCAATGGCACTTCTGTCTTGGCTGCAACATCCCCATATTGGCTGCGGAAGTACTCGATAGAAGACGTCAGTTTCTGTTTCTTGGTCTTTGCCTTATCTTCGGCTTCAGGAGTTTCTGTTTTTTTACGTTTCATTTGAGATGAGATTTTGGTGTCGATTTCCTGTTGAAGCAAAGGGAAGAGCCATTGCCGCTTCGCGTTTGTCAATTTGCGTTTCTGCTCGTACTTGATATCAACAGGGAAAGATGCAATTGTGTCCCAATCTGGTGCAAAGAGCAAATATGTAAGGTTCAGCTCAATGTCTCTTTGAGTTTCCAATTGCAAATCTAAAATTTGTGTAAGTGAAGAGAGCTTTTCGACTAAGCGTTGCTCGAATGGCTTCAAGGAAGTGTAGGCACGAGACAGTCCAATCTCCGGCGAAAATATTCTGTCCAAGATCGGAATGAATTCGCAAGCGTAGAATTCGAAATTAGCGGATGTACCGCCGAAGCATAGTTTGAGCTCGAGCGGGAGCAGCTGTGAGATTTTTTGCACAACCGCCTTGTTCTTTTTAAGGAGTTCCAAAGACTCAAACTCTAGCCCCCTGGCATTGGAGATTAAAGACTCGGATTGCTTGAATTTTTGCAGTCCCGTGTCGCTGAAAAGGGACCAGAATTTGAGGCTTGCCAACGTTGGATAGAAGCTTGAGTCTCGTGCGCCACTCGTCAATGCATCATAGTAAAATAACCAATCACTCATAATGGCAGGACGCACCGCAGAGTCATCTTGTGAATAGACTACATCTAGGTATTGGTTAAAACATCCCCTCACAACTTTATCTAATGAGCCACTTGCAGAAGTCTTCTCATCTCCATTCGAAATGAGTTGCATAATTGACTCAAAGTCCTCTTCCTTCAGGAGCTTTTGGTTTCTTGCAAACAAGCGGTCCACCAAAGAAAACCAGGACAAAGCCTTGTCTTTATTGCTGTTAGCGCCGCTCTCCGAGGAACTTACAATCCCAGGCTCAAGTTTACGACTGGAAAACTGAAGATAGTTGATAGCAGCACGTATGTCACCCTCACAGAGCTCAAACACTTCAGATATCTCATTGTTATCCAAACCTAGACCCTCCTTTTTACTTATTTCTGAAAGATATGTTTTGACACTTTTTTGGGCTGTCGCGTTTATCCTCTTTCCATGAGTATCACCTGTTGGCGCTTTGCGGAATGGAACAATCTCACAGAGCTGCCTTAGCTTCTCCAATGGATTAGCAGAGCTGTATCGGCTCGTATTGGTGTAAATATCGTTAGCTATGCATATGATCGGTCTATTCAATGTAAACTTTTTCTTTGTTTTTTTCTTAGAGGTCAGCAGAAAAAATGCTTTTGAACCGTCGGATTCTAGTTGAGTTCTATTGTCAGAATCTGAACGAACGACTTCCGACAAAACTCGAACAATGTCTGCAGTGTTCGGCGCACAGTCGATTTCATCAATCACGAGGCAAGTAGGCTTACCATTGGCGGTGATCGTATTGGTTGTCAAAGCGTTTTTTATTTTTAGTTTCAAGCTAGCAGCGGCTCCAGAGCCGCGGCCAGATTCCCCTTCAGAGCCACCAATTGAATCTAAGCTGTTGGCGGCATTTAGCTCTTCCACATGGTATCCCATTTGGCGACCTAGAAGATGCACAACAGCAGTTTTACCAATTCCCAGTGGACCATGAACAAGCAAGATTTTCTTCAAAGGTCTTCCCAAATGGTCAACGGCCGCGTCTTCAACGCGTGTGCCACCAAAGACTACTGACCCCCATTTATGTAGCCATTGCATAATCATACGATACTGACGTTCATTTCCAGCGGAGCAGATCTGGAGAAAGGAGTCTGGGCGATATTTGTCAGACCATAAAAGTTTGGACATCTCGGTGTTGGTGTCGGTATCTAGGTCGTTCAGGTTCTCCCTCTTTTTAGCTTCAGAGAGAACCTTACGGCTTCTTTTTAGCTCATCTCGAGACTGAACGCGCTCATACAAGGAATCCATATTGAAATATGAGTCCGCATCCTTTTCTAGATTCAAATTGACGGGTTTTGCTTTGCGAGGTTTCAAGTATATATTAGATCCATTGAATAATGCTACCTTCTTCAGAGAAGGAGCCTTAGGAGTGGTAGGGGAGTGATTTATTGTGAAAGATTCATCTGATAATATGTTAGAAATTGGCTCTACTGGAATTGCTGGTTCAGCGAAAAGTAGCGACAGACTTAGGGAAAATTCGGACTCCATTAGACGTGTTGTAGTCAGTTATACTGCCTTCTCGCAGACGCAGTGGAATACGCGTCAAGAATGTTGAGATGTCAATAAATGATAAAGGAGTGGAATTTGCTGTAATTAATTCAAATCTTTTAAAAGTTCTATGGATATTAAGAATTAGCGTGCAATTGTAGTTGATTTAGCCTTTTGTATGGTTCCATCTCTCGCATCAAGGGTACTCATAAACATAAAGCTAGAAACGGAATGGACTTCGCGTGATTTCACAGTCCTGATAAACCCGCACAGACTCAACTTCAAGATTTAACAGAATAAAAATTTATACAGCTTATGGAGCATAAAGCATTCATTTACAATTCGAACATATAGTTTCCGTCTATAAAACACCCTCTAGGAAAATGCATGAGGAGCCTCACCCTCGGGGCCGATGTACTGTTGGTCTCTCCATGGACCAAAGTCCTTCAAGTACAACTCCTGATCAGTAACGTCAGAAGTACCACCATACTTTGTAGGCAAGTTCTCAGCTGGGATTTGTTTAAGCAATTCCTTCTTGTAGGAGGAACCCAAAATGTTGATCTTAGAGACAGTGACTGGGTCCAAGAAGCCCTTGAACACCTTGAAAGCAGTAGCAAAACCGAAAGGAGCGTTGATACAATAGAACTTACCCATACGTTCTGGGTAGTAGTCCTGACCGATCTTAGAAGCCTCCTTGACGTAACCAACAACCTGGTACGCAGAAGAAATAGAGATTCCCTTCAAGTCCATGATGGTGCAGGAGGTCTCAACCAAGTGTCCTTGCTTTCTGGAACAGGCAGGCAAACGGTAGGTGGTGAACAGCTCGTACTCCCAGACCAAGTTCTTCAACATGCGCTCTTGAGTAGTAATCTTCAACATGTCAGGCAAGTACACCTTACCCAACTCCTCAAAGTAGACAGGGCGGCCATCAATGTCGGTCTTGTGGTAGTATTGGGGGTACATCTTGGCCACGAGGGGCTTCTCAGTGTAATGGAAGTCCTTCAAGATGGTGTTGACGCCGGTCGACTCTCTCCACTGCTCGCAATTGATGAACATCTCCTTGGCCTTCTCAACGTCAAACTTACGTGCTCTCAAGAAGCGAAGCAAACTAGCATCGTCCAATCTGTTCTTGTAGCCTTCTTCGGTAAGGTACTTTCTCAACATGGCCAACTTCAGCTTCTGCTCTTCGGTCAAGTTTGACGTGTATCCGGTCAAATCGGAGGGAGCCAGCACCTGGGGGTACGAGGCGAGAATTTCTTCTTCGGTAGCCATGTGGGATTATGGGTATTGTGTTATGGATGGGGAAGAGGTGTGGTCTTGGGCGAGAGAGGTTTCCACTTACCAGTCCTGTGTAAGGGCTGTTTTGCAGTGTCCAAAAAAAAATGGTGACGAAGCACAAACGCGATAGTGAGCAGGCCACAGAGAAGGATAGAATATGCGGCCGACAAAAAGAGTAGAGGCAGCGAGAATTTTTGAGTTAAAAATCGAGACTAAGCGGAAGCTGTGTACAAAAGATGAAATTCAAAATTGTGTCAGTGATGTTATCCCCTCGTGGCAGCCTCCGTAGTTGTTGCTGGTCCTGCACCAGATAAGGTGGCTGCAAACCCAAATACGGACGATATACGCTTGCAGACGGGAGGCGCAACTTATCGTCGGGGCGAAATCGTGTCAAGAGCGATAACGCCGAGAACAGAGAGACACGATTAAAAATCTTTTATTACTGCATTTTGGAGCTAATGCGATCCCGTTGCTGATAAGATCAATGCAATGCGCATTCATCTTTCGGGCACACCCCAATACATTAGTTAGAATCAGTAGCAAAACATAAAGTATTATTAATACCGGCAATTTAATTTAGGCAACGAAACTTACAGAGTACACGCCTTAGTTATAAATGATATTAGTAGGAGAGTCTATTCTACAAGACATTATGATTTGAATTGAATTACTCACATTTATTTCCTCATTCCCTACTGAGCCATTTTTTAAACGGATTTTTGATACTTACTTTCAGCATACCAGAAATGGAAGTTGTACTGAAGGTGTCAGACAATTCCTCTTCAAGTTGCGTCGGGAACCGGAGACGGAGATTCGAGAGACCCCCATCAATGAGCTTCTTCATGCCGGGAACACTTCTGAAGTGTGGATCTTGGAAAACAATAGAGTTGTCTCTAGAATCAAGACAGCCGCGCTCAATCACGTCATCTACAAAGGCTTCCCACAATTTGGAGTTGTGTTGCAAGTTCGGAGTGACTTCAGCCTCAACAAGTTGCTGAGAAAGGATGGTGATTCTGTTGGCAACTTCAGTGCTCTCTTTCTGCAAGTCCGAGATGGTGATGGCTGATTTGATGAAGGAGAAGATGTTTTCGTTGCTGCGACAAAGAGTTTTTATAAACCCTTCGGTTTCGTTGTCGCCTGCCAAGTCTAAAAACTCAGACTTCTCAAACTCAAGCGTTCCAATCTGATAGACACTATTCTTTTCTTGTGGCGATTCCCCATTAGCCAGTAACAGCGGTTCGCCTTCGCGTTGGGAGTTGTCCAACGTGGGTGGGAGCGCCAACGGAGATCCAATCCGAGGCAGCGAGAATTGAGATCTCAGCGGGTTTTGTGTGTTGAGTGAGGAGTGTGAAGTTTTGGCGGTGTTGAACTTCAAGAGCTCAACAAACTCTGTGAGACGGAGATATTTGTCAATCAAGTAAGGAGTGGTGGGTAATTCACCCGAAGAGCCGCCGAGACCCATGTCAAATCTTTTCATCTCATGACTGAGGTCTAGAATTTTTTCATTGAAGTCATTTTTACGGCCAGTTAACTTATCGAAGTAGTCAAGTACTTCTCTTTCGTGGCTGTCAAGGAAGTCATTCATTTTGATGAGATGCGGCTCCTTGTGTTCGGTGAACTTCTGGCGGTTTGCAAGATTCAACAAGATCTTCGCCACTAGAGTCAAAGTACGTTGCGCATTGCCGACTTGATGGTCTTTGGTCAAGTGGAACAATTTTGGGTTCAAGATGGCTGGACAGAAGAAACGCAAGAACATGAACGCACTCAAGCAGTTGAGAGCAGTAGCTTTATCGCTTGGATCGCAAACAAAATCGACTTTCGTACGAAAGTTTTTAAGCTGGTTTTTGATCTGCTGAGGCAAGTCGTTGGAGGTGGTAAAGATTCGCAGCCACACCTCCCGCACGTAGCCGAGAAGAGTCTGGTAATTTCTCTCGACAATTTCTTCAATTTGCGCTTTCCTCTGTTTGGCTTGTTCTGGAGTCTCTTCAGAGTCGCTGCTGTCGATATCGTCATCAACGTCATCGTCATCGCTCGAAGAGCTGCTTCTACTTCCCTTGCGTATGCTAAGCTTTATATACCTCGCGTCTAACTCGCAACTTTTATCTTCTCGAACTAGCTTTTCGAAAAAGTCCCCAAAGACTTTTTCTATGTACTCCTGGCCCACTCTGAATAAATACTTCTCCAAAGATTTAGAAAAGATAGACGAGCCCCTAAACAATGTATTAAAAACATTCATGCTCTGTGGCGCCGATGAGGCCTTCGATACGTAATTTTTCCGCGTTGCTTCGTCAACAGTTGCCAACTCTACCTCCATTAGCGCTTTGAACCATTTTTCTTCAACTCCCAAACTCTGGAAGATATCCAACAACATGAAACTCACATTGTGGAGTTCGGTAGCTTCAACAGTACTGTTGCAAAAGGAAATGAGATCTTTCATTGGACAGTTGACGAGCATGGTTTCGAGCGCAGAGAAGGTTTGAGGCGATGGGACGTGGTGCTCTTTCAAGTCTACAGTTAACAACAATTTTCCGATCGGGATGTGGCCAGACTCATAGATCGACAACCTAATGATGTTCGACAGGCCTGCAGCAATGCGATTGGTATCATCCTTTATGGCTACCAGTCCTGGAACCATAATCTCATCGCCGCTGCTGGACTCCATAAGCATGGTGGAAAATTTAGGAACTTGCGCACCAAGAATATCTGGAGTCAAGTACACAGAGCCAATGACAGCATCTGTGGCCAGATTTGCTGTTTTGCCGCTTGTCTTTTTAATGACAATGCGGATCATCTGGGTCAGAATAGGCAATTCTGTTGAGAACCCCTCCTTCCAGAAAGTATTGGAGGTATGTTCGACGAGAGCAGTACGGCTCCATGGGAGCCCCCACATTACAACCTCAGCATAAATCTTTGCGTTCTGTCTAGGCGCGTTGTCGAAACTTGCTTCAATGATGTCAAGAGTAACTTGTTTCGAAACACGAAGATGATCACGCGAAAACTTGTAAAGTTCGCCTTTAGAGATAGTACTCTCATCACTCTGACTTTGACGCGAAGAGCTTCTCTCGTAGCTAGGACGTGTGAAGCTACCTTTAGACTTGTCAAAATCAAAGGAGGTGTCAGCGTTAAGCGTTCCCTCGAGATCAACGATGCGATTCAGGATAATATCGAGCTCCTTTGAATTTTTGTTGTACATACCAATATATTCCCTTTTACAGAAGTATTTCAAACCCACAAACCAATCTTCTAGATCAATGTGAAGCGGAAACTCTATAAAGATTCGCAGATTGTTGGCAACGGGTTTTCCATCCTTCAATAAAAACGTGTCACCTGAAATTGATTCAAGAGTGGCGGCAGATGTAGTTTTAGTTACGTTTATCTGCCGAAGTTCGTGGATGTGACCCAAGAACAAGATGTTAGGGGTGCCGAATATGGAGGTGTGCACTTCTCTGATCTCGGACGAAAGAAGATTTTTCACGTCGATCGAGTAAAGAAGCGTTCCGTCCAACTCTGTGATGAAATTGAGCATTCCATTGGACTTTAATGCTCCCATGACGTAGAACCACCCTTCTGGAACAGAGTCACCGAACGAGTTAGAAGGACTTCTTGTCTCTGCCAGATTATTAAATAAAGGAGCAGTAACCCCAGAGGCAATATTGACATTCTTGGCCTTAGACGGAAGTGGGCCGTAGATCTTGAAACGGCACACCAATAGCTCATGAGGGTCAGATAGAGTAGAGGGATGCACCTTGTTTTCCGCGTACCATTTTTTCGCAAGACCAGGGAGACGTAAATTTTGCCATGCGATAAGACAAGAAAGTAATTTCCCAAAAATTTGCTTCGTAGCCACGCGGATGTAGAGCCGCTCGTTGTTGGTCGTTCCTACGGAGACCAAGGGTGGGTCTTCTACAACACCATTGGAATCACTGCCACCTTTCAATCGGCTATGACGGCGCTTACTTCGAGGACTACGAGAGACCATAGAGGGAATGATTTGTACGTAACAAGATTGGATCGCCAGTGCTAGGACGGTAATATGTCCCAACTCAGCTTCACCAACTATCGAGCCCTCTTTGGTGATGGATACCACTTGGAAGTGGGTCCAGTTGTTGTTGTCGGCAGACACATACACATCTGGCTCAGAAAAGAGACCCTTTTCCTTTATTAGGACTTTATGAAACGAGGAGAGTTTGGCCATACCTTCTTGAACGAGCGAAAATTAATGTTGCCAATTGGATTAGAATGAAAAGTGGAGGGGGTATCAAAAGAGGGGGTTGTGGTTGCTGCCCCAATTAAAACAATAAGTTAAGACAAGTATTAGGGAGAAAGGAAAAGCAAATGAAGAGGTATTAGATAACTTGAAACAAGTGTTGATGTATGATAATTTCTCCTGGAATGCTAGCCTCTGCAGGCCGGGGTAAAAGTGGGACCAGGACAACAAATGGGGGAACGCCCAAGACGTGTCTTTTACGAAAATTTTATATTGAAATTACGTCAGAACGAACAATCTCAATCTGAAGGAGAATTTTCCGCAAAACTTGATGTTTTGAGATGAGCCAATGTGTCAAAAACATTCCTCCCGTCCAACAGTATCTGCAGCTTGGCCGTTCGATGCAAACACGATCACCGGCGCGCCCCCTAAATACGCATGCGCGTGAGCTTAAACATTACCGATCTATGGTTGCGAAGCCTCTTCCTCTGGAAACTACAAATAATTTGGGAAAGTCGGAATTTTCAGGATTGAAAAAAGGAAGTTGTTTCTTACGTGTTTAGAATTGTGAACACTTTCAAAGCACACGCGCAAATTCCAATAAACGGCTGCTTCTGCCGCAGCGCAGTATGCACAATTCGCTCATGAGTGTGTGTGATTTACTGGTTTGGTTCGTCTTCCCCGATTTCAATTAATGATCTCGAGGCCTCAGACCATGATGTAAATATGTAAGTTTCCAACATCGGCTTGGCGGGAAAGACCCCTTATTTATACTAGTTGCGACAACTGTTTGACGTAAAAACCCAAAGTACGTAGCGGGCTACGTGTTCGTTTAAGTGTGAAACTTTATCCGTGGTTAGGAGAATCTGAGATCAAGTGGTACGTCAGGCTGCCTCAATCTTACCTACATTCATTGCACAAAAGAGAGTGAGCCGCTTAGTAATTTACATTGTGTAGATGCCATCAACTAAAATTAAAACAATGAAGAGAACGAGCCGTGGCGATAAGTGGATGTTGAAGGAGCTCAAGTCTCCAGAGCAAAACAGTGGAGAGAATGCCGAATTATCTCAACAAGACAGATTGGTACACCCAAACTGAAAGTGCTGAGTTAGTTCGTGCAATATTTTTAATATCAATCCCGTCGAAGTAGCATAGCTTAACGACTTGCTGACAATAAAGGTCCAAGCGTTTTCTCTATCGAATTGGAGGAAGCTGTTACTGTTAACTGGAATTTAAAAAAAATGTAAATTTCTACGTATTTTCTTCGTGCCATCTCAATTCTCATACTCAATTAACGAGGTTCTAAAAAACTCCTAAGCGGGTCTATTTTTGGTCTAGTGCTGTTTATTTAGGCCAAAAGGAGGCAAACAAGCAGAAGAAAAAAATAAAGACCAAAAAAAAGGAAAAAAAAGAAAAAAAAAAAACAACAACAAGAGCTACGAACTTCTCAGATCATATTTGTCCGCCTTCACGTATTACGGTTTTTCTTCATTGGTGCTATTCTTCCGTATTCAGTTCAGCTGAAACTGTATGCTCACTTTGCTTCAAAGGTTGTGTCACAAGTGTACAGACCACAACCATAATGCTACTACGCAATGGATTCTGCAATAAACTAGAATCCTGCTGCTGCAGCTTCCTCTCTCTCTTCCCGAAAGTCATTGTGCTGGGAACAATGACCTGGGCTTTGTGGGGCACGATTACGGAGCTCCATGTAGATAGCTCCGCCACATTTGCATCCTTCTTGATATCTCTTTCCCTTTGCATTCTATACATCTTGTCACTATACACTTACTTCATGGTCATTAAAACTGGCCCGGGCTCGCCTTTGGACTATCCAGAGTTGAGGCTGAGCGGGACATATGGAGAGTCTGGTGCTTCTAGCGTGAGCAGCGAACAGGGCCAGAGTTTGCTCAATCCACGCAGAGCGCCGCCAGTTGAAATCTTAGTCAGCCACGCGCGAGATCGTGGGGAACCGTGCTTGCGTTGGTGTGCTAAATGCGAAGTGTGGAAGCCGGATAGATGCCATCACTGCTCTACTTGCAAGACGTGCTTCCTACGGATGGACCACCATTGTCCATGGTTCAGTTGCTGCATTGGATTCAGGAACCATAAGTTTTTCATCCAATTTTTGCTCTATGCGTTTCTTTTTTGTGTCGAGGTGTTTTCTGTCTCGTTCTATTTATTGTATGACTTCTTCGCTAACGAGCAGTATGCCTCCAACAAATACCTATCGCTTAATCTAGTGTTTTTGGCGGTCATTTCTATCTCATTTTTGATCTCTCTTGGATGTTTCGCAGGTTTCCTGATTTATATCTTGTTGAAAAACACCACTACAATTGAGTTTCAAGACTTGCGCTGGAACTACCTGGGCGACAAGTCGGCAGAATACATCTACGACAGCCATGGGAATAAGAAGAACGTCAGTAACTTTTACGACTTGGGCTTGAAAAGGAATTGGCAGGCAGTCATGGGAAAGTCGTGGATATACTGGATTTTGCCTATCAGGGCAACACAAGACTCGTTATCTGGCTTCAATAATGGCCTTAATTTCGAAGTCGATGAAGAGGTGTTCGATATGTATTGTCAAAACCAACAGTTGCAGGATCAACTCAATCAACAATTGCAGAGATACAGGGACCAGTTGAGAGGACAAAGGTCCGCCGAAGCAGTGAACTAAAGAAAATCCACATGAACCGGTGTCTAGGCATTAAATACCAACAATTATTAAAAATTGAAACTTATGAAGATGCAGATTCTTGTATACTACGTACACTTCAGAAACTGTCCTTATGTTCTTTCTCTAAGTATTGAATGACAAGCCAGAGTTTTTACGCAAAATATTTTTATCAAACTTCTTTGTAAAAAATCAATTTTTTATTCTTAGTACTCGCATCTCTCATTGACTGCATTGTCTACAGAGACAGGCGTCTATGTAGTCCTACATGGTGCGCCCAAATTAAAAAGATACTCCATCATCTTCGGGCTAGAAGAAGTGAACCAACAACACAACTGTTCCTAGGGAATCGTGGCCAATTAGATCTCTTTCTGTGACCGGTGCACAGTCAATTCCAGGCGAAATTTAACATTCCAGATATTCCGGTCAAGATATATCGACTCGTACTCCGACAATATCCTGGAAAAAGTCCGAAAGTGAGACTAAAGAAGACTAATTGAAAGTGATACGGCTATCCTTCAAATCGTTCAATCCTTAAGAAAAGTACCTGAACCAGCTAAATATGTACACGCAATTACCTTTTGACGACTTCAAAGTAGACCCTTCCAACAAGAAGAGAGTGGCATATTTCTACGATGCCGACGTAGGTAACTACGCGTATGGCGCAGGCCATCCCATGAAGCCCCATCGTATAAGAATGGCCCATTCGCTTATTATGAACTATGGTCTATACAAGAAAATGGAGATTTACCGTGCCAAACCCGCAACGAAACAAGAGATGTGCCAGTTCCACACAGACGAATATATCGACTTCTTGAGCCGTGTGCTGCCGGACAACTTGGACCTTTTCGCCAAAGAGCAGATAAAATTCAATGTAGGAGACGATTGTCCTGTTTTCGATGGATTGTTTGAATACTGTGGTATTTCTGGCGGTGGATCTATGGAGGGTGCAGCCCGTTTGAATAGAGGAAAGTGCGACGTTGCTATTAATTATGCTGGTGGTTTGCACCATGCCAAAAAATCTGAGGCCTCGGGTTTCTGCTACTTGAACGATATCGTATTGGGTATCATTGAGCTTTTACGTTATCACCCTAGAGTGTTGTATATTGATATAGATGTCCATCACGGTGACGGTGTCGAAGAAGCTTTTTACACAACAGACAGAGTGATGACGTGCTCGTTCCATAAATATGGTGAGTTTTTCCCAGGAACTGGTGAGCTCAGAGACATTGGTGTTGGAAAAGGTAAGCACTACGCCGTCAACGTGCCTTTGCGAGACGGTATTGATGACGTCACATATAAGTCTATCTTCGAGCCTGTGATTCAACGAATCATGGACTGGTATCAGCCGTCCGCTGTTGTTTTACAGTGTGGTGGTGATTCGTTGAGTGGAGACCGTTTGGGATGCTTCAACTTGAGTATGCGCGGACACGCCAATTGTGTTCAATTTGTGCGTTCTTTCGGAATCCCAATGATGGTTGTCGGTGGCGGTGGTTATACCATGCGTAATGTGGCACGTACCTGGGCGTTCGAGTCCGGTTTGCTTAACGATGTTGTTCTACCTGCAGAATTGCCTTACAACGAGTACTACGAGTACTACGGTCCTGACTACAAGCTTGATGTGCGTCCATCCAATATGTACAATGCTAACGCGCCAGAGTTCCTCAACAAGATTTTGACGAGTATCGTCCATAACTTAGAGAACACAAAACATGCTCCTTCTGTGCAAATGAACGAAGTCCCAAGAGATGCCGAGGACCTTGGAGATGAAGAAGAGGACACCTCGCTAGCATACGACACCAAGGGAGGTTCCCAGCAAGCCAGAGACGAACACATTGTTCCCGATAACGAGTTCTACGAAGAGGAAGACATAAACCCAGGCGAAAAGCACATTGGCCTTTCGGAGCCCGAGGAAAAAGAAGAGCAACCAAAGGAAGAAAGTAAAAAAGACACAGAGGAAGCTACAAAACAGGAATCTGATGCTATGGCTGTCGATTCTGGCGCTGCTGTCATCACAGACGAGGAAATGAAGGAGATCGATCTGTTAAACCAGGATTCAGAGGCACCTTCTCAAAGCTGATGATACACAAGTGCTTAAATGTAGTATCATTGCCCCTTGTATTGTATTCTTATGCTTCATCCTCTAAAGCCAAAGTAATTGTACTCTAGAAGCTCTTTACAGCTACAGCTGCAAGTCAAATGCTACGGCAGTTTCATAAATATTTTAAAATCGTTCCAGAAAATTAACATAATCTCGTAGTGTACTAGCATACCCACTTACGTTCGTACTTGTCGTAAAATTTCACGCTTTTTATATTGATCTCAACGCAAGTGTCGGACTTAAGTGCATCTGCCTTCCCCACCTAAAGAGTTGTAAAGCAAACACAAAAGTTTGATACGTCAAGATAAGTTGAAAATTAAAAATATTCTAGAAGTAATTTTCGGCATAAATAAAGAAATCCGTTGACTCATCAATCACCGCCTTGAGAGCCGTAATGGCCTCACTTATCGCATTATCTCTGTGACTGTGAGTCAGTGCAGGAAATCAGCCCCAGATTTGCATTCACACCCCCCATTTAACTACTTATTTCCAAACCCCGAAATCTTTTTCAAAACCCACAAATGAACCCTTCTCTTCTTCGAGTGTTGAACCGCCGACTACTAAATCTGGCCGTGAGGTCGCGAAAATCCCAATTGATATTCCCCACTGCGCTACAGCCAACACCGTTAGGACGTACTCAGAAGCGCTTCCTAGAGACCGCTACAGCTCAAAAGACCATGAACAACTCCGATAACGGCGGAAAGCACGCCGAGAATAAAAAGGAAGAACAAGAGTATCTGTCGGTGAAATCCGAACTATTATCTGTGAAGCCCTGCTCGTTGTTGAAGAGTCGAACGATCCCAGAATACGCTGGCTCTCCACACTCTAAGCTCCACAACGTCATTTGGAGAAATACTCTACAGAACATCTATGTAGTGAAAAAGCCATGGAACGAGAAAGCCACCCAGGCAATGTTCCAATTTATCCAATACTTGCACGCAGAATACCCTGGACTCAATGTCATCGTAGCCTCTGATGTCGCTGAGGAGTTAAGAACATCCTCCAGAACCGACAAAGAGAAATACACAGTCTACACAGGTACAGTGAGCGAGATTGTGGCGAAGACTGATCTCATAGTTACTTTGGGCGGAGATGGTACCACATTGCGTGCTGTTTCTGCGTTTTCGAATAACTCAGTTCCTCCTGTTTTGTCCTTTGCCATGGGGACTCTTGGGTTTCTACTCCCCTTTGACTTTGCCAGATTCAAGGAGACTTTCCAATCAGTCTTTCAATCGCGTAGTAAAGCTCTTCACAGAAAGCGCCTTGAATGCCATGTTGTCAGGAAGCACGAACAAACCAACGCAGCCGCTGACTCGGTGATACCAGAGAGTGAACAGGAAGAATCTGCAAATAAAGTTCGCCAGTACGAGATCTCACGATACAAGCAACATCATACGAACAACATGGTTTTTGCCATGAATGATATCTCCTTGCATCGGGGTTCTCACCCAAATCTAATTCAGCTTGATATATTCATTGATAGCGAATTTCTTACTACAACTACGGCCGATGGTGTTGTTTTTGCCACCCCAACAGGATCAACAGCGTATTCTCTCTCTTCAGGAGGCTCCATCGTTCATCCTTTGGTACCTTGCATATTGCTCACACCAGTGTGCCCGCGTTCTTTATCATTTAGACCATTGGTTTTGCCCGCCACATCACACATTATGATAAAACTTTCAGAGGGGAATCGAAATCAAGTAATTAAAATGAATATCGATGGAATTCCTCAACCCGATCTCCGGCCAGGCGACGAAATTCATGTTGTTAATGAAAACGGAACTATATACATTCCTGGAGCTCATAAACCTCCAAGGTCTTTGGAGTCAAGACAAGGTTTTGATGAGTACATTGAACCAGGATCAAGCTACAAACCGATAGACCCCATGGACGAGTCGCCTAAAGGTATTTTCTGTATTGCAAAGACGGAAAACGATTGGACCAGAGGTATCAACGAGCTATTAGGATTTAATAGTTCATTTGGAGTGTCAAAGAAGGGCCCGAAACTTTGAGGAGGGAATTATTTAATAACATTGTATATCAATGAATAACTTAGATACTATTGTTTTGTATGGTTTGCCAACTACCACCTCTAGAGATGAAATCTTAATTATCAAATTTGCGACCAACACCTATTAAATTTGTTAAATCTTTATGCCCCGATCTTTAGTTTTTTCAGAAATGCGCACAATGAGCTTTCCAGATGTATGCTCCCAAAAGCTAACCGACTCTCTTCAGTTCGCAACGGGAAAAAATAAAAAAAGTGAAATTCAAATTATAACAAGTTTACAAGGCGGTTCTGAAACATTTCCATAATTTAAGAAAATAAGTTAATCCAAGTAATTAAATAAAGCACCAGGCGGGCATGCATTAAGTTTTATTACGTACATCATGCGTCATCCTCATCGTTCTGAGCACACTGGCTCTATAACCATGCGCTTACATGGCTGCATGAGAAATAGTCATGTGGCCAATCCGACGCAGCGAAGCCTCAAAACAAGGAGACATCAATCAGTACTCCCCAAATGAATTTCACGCCAATTACATAGGGTTGGGTTGTTTATGTATGGACCTTTCGGCTAACTCCGTGGTATTGCTCACTGGACATTAATTCGCCATGATGGTTAAAAGTCTATGAAATCTCATGTTTTAAAATTTAGGAGTGACTCGATTATTATTCCAAAAGCTACCGAAATCAGTTTGGCGCTATTTTGACATTTCAAGCACACGGTCTACAGTAACAAAAGCAGCCTGTCTATTCACGCGTCATTGATGAAATCAACAAATCGCTCTAAACACTCTGCTACTTCTTGCCTCGGAATTTTGTTTCGCTTATAGCCTGTATATAGACAGATGGCTTACATCTTATCTGCGTTCTGTTGATACTTTTAACTACCGCGTGTGGTCATTGCTTTTTACGCCACCAAGTTGCATGGCACACTTAACCTGCATCGAGTTTAGAAAGAGACAAGCCTTCATATTGATAAAAAGATAGCCCTTATTATTATTTATATTGCTCAGTACGATTAAATAAAAGTCATCTGCTCAGATTCCCTTAGTCTAAATTAGGAATCGCATTCCGCCCAATTCTGGCATTTTGTCCAAACCTCACTACTGCAGGGCCGTTAGACCTGCAGTAAGTGAACGATCGAACACGGAAGATTGCGTACGGAGCCACGAACTTAGCGCATCAGAACCTATTATATCAACAATGGCGTAGAATCAACTAAGAGGGCTTTAAATACCGCCTCGGAATCTTCCTCCATCTATGCTTAACGGAATTTGCCGGCCAGGGGTCTAGCTCAACGGCCCCCTGGTTCCCCACCTGTCTCTTTTATTCGAAATTTCTCCTCTGCACACAAACGGAACCAGGCGCTCTAGGAGAAAAACTTATCCCTCTCCAGCGATCACCTGTATGAAGTACTATGTTACCACTGCATAAAACTTTTATGATGTTACGCATAAGACCGTCGTATTCTGGGGGCTTTGTATGCAGACTTTCTTTACAGCGTTGGTTACCCAGAAAGTCCGTAAATCGGGGCGCACTTCCTTCCGAGGAGGCGAGCGGTCACATAATATATTAAACTTTAAGTTTAACGAGTGCATTGTTGATTGTGGAGTAAATCTAAACGGTACATAGTTTAATGTAGTTTGCTGGCGTTTATACTTGTGAGTGTTCAATACGATAAGCTCCCAGGACTATGCTCGCCTGCTTTGTGTTTTAGGTGTTAGTGCTGTTCTGACAAAAAGGAAGTTAGATCAATGCGAATATTTGCACATTATGCCTCGCTTAATTTTTGCTATTATTGGCACTCTCTTCATCTTATACCGAATCCCCATTGGGCTTCGTGCTACGTATGGTCAATAGCCCCAACCAAACTAACCCACGATGCATGAATACAATTCAGTATACCACTTTCTATACACAATAATTAAGGAAAAAGAACAACCCGATCTAAAACATAATCCTTCAAAGATTTGTATTTTAATTTGTTATTTTTTATTTGGCATATCGTTTTTTGTCTCACATTTTGTACACACCGATCGGTTTTTCTTAGTCCCTCATCCACCCGCCGCACCTGTCCTGAATACATCTATATAAGCTGGGCGTATTTTTCCCCCATACTTTCTGCCATCACACGCAAGGACGTATTCCGAAAAGACACCCGCCAACAGCCCAATCTCGCTTCTCTGTAATCACAAATATCCTTTGTAGTTCTGGTTTTGTCGAGAAGCGTATCCCGTCCTTTTTTTTCCCCTTGATCGTTTAGGTCTTTGTATAGCTAATACCAAGCTACTTCGCACCAGCTCACTCTTTCCAAAAGTTTTTCGGCGGTTTGCCCCTCTCCAGAGTCATAACCGACCTCCACATTTAAAAAAAGTTAAGGCCGGACTCTCTACCACTTTTGTCCGTATGTCTGTTCAAATGGCCATGGAAAACTCGAACGGAATTGCTCCAGGTCAGATGCCTCAACAGATACAGATGCTTCCCCACGTCCTGGCCCAGCAGCTGGCCCAGTTACAACAACAGCAGCAACAGCAACAGCAACAACAGCAAGCCGCTCAGGCGACACAAGCTCAACAGGCTCCTGATGTTCTCTCAGTTCTTTCAGAGACAACGTGCGTTACCTGGGTCGCCATAGGCTCGTTGGCCGAGTCACTTGGCGACTTAGACAAGGCCTATTCCCTGTACGAGTCTGCTTTGCGTCACGCTCCCATGAACCCGGAAGCTTTGACCCGTCTTGCCAACATTTGTCGTTCCAGAGACCAATTTATGAAGGCCGCTGACTTCTACGAAAAGGCGCTTAATGTACACCAAGAAAACGGTGATACATGGGGACTTTTGGGTCACTGTTACCTTATGATGGACGATTTGCAACGTGCTTATGCCGCATACCAAAGAGCTCTCTACTATCTTGACAACCCCAACGTCCCTAGATTATGGCACGGTATCGGTATCTTGTATGACAGATACGGATCGTTGGAGTATGCCGAGGAGGCCTTTGTGCGTGTTTTAGACTTGGACCCTAACTTCGAGAAGTCAAATGAGATCTATTTCCGTCTCGGTATTATATACAAACATCAAGCAAAGTACCAAAGTGCTTTGGAGTGTTTCAGATACATTCTCAGCAACCCACCGCTACCCTTGACGCAACCGGATGTATGGTTCCAGATTGGAACTGTTTTCGAGCAACAAAAGAATTGGAACGGCGCAAAGGAGGCCTATGAGAAAGTCTTAGAGGTAAACCCTACCCACGCCAAGGTGTTGCAGCAATTGGGATGCTTGTTCTCCCAATCAGAGCCCGCAGCACAACAACAAGGACAGGCACCTCATTTGCCCTTCCAACAAGACTTGGCTCTTGCCTTGAAATATCTTCTGCAGTCTATTGAAGCGGACCCAGGCGATGCACACTCATGGTACTACTTGGGCCGTGTGCACATGTTACGTGGAGATTTCAACGCTGCCTATGAGGCCTTCCAACAAGCAGTCAACCGTGACTCAAGAAACCCAACGTTCTGGTGCTCTATTGGTGTTTTGTACTATCAAATCTCGCAATACCGCGATGCACTTGATGCTTACACCCGAGCCATCAGATTGAATCCTTACATTAGTGAGGTTTGGTACGATTTGGGTACCCTTTACGAGACATGCAACAACCAAATTTCAGACGCTTTAGATGCTTACAGACAGGCCGAGCGGTTAGATCCTTCCAACCCTCATATTAAGGCTAGACTCGAGCAGTTGATAAAATACCAACAAGATGGAAACACTCATCCTCCTCAACCACCTCCAGTGAGCCAGCAACCTCGCTTGCCTCAAGGCATGGTTTTGGAGAGCACTCAACCCCAGCACCAACAGCAGGCTCCATTGGGTCAAGGCGCCTTAGCAGGACAGGCTTTGGCTGCCCCAGGGGCTTTGCCACAAGGCGCATTGACAGGCCAGGTACAACATCAGGCAGCAGCATTGCAACAGCTTCAAGGACCCCCTCAGCAGCTTCTGATCCAACAGAACGCAGGACTCCCTAACCCACTCACACAACATCCTACTCCGGCTGTTCCTCAACTACAGGCGCAAGGACAGCCAGACCTTCAAGGCGCTTCGATTGCTGTCCAACCTCTTCAACCACAAGCACCTCCACCACAGCCTCAGCAGCAACAGGCTCAGCCCCAAGCTCCTCAAGAAGCTGAACAACAACAGCAACAACAAGCAGCACCTCATGTACCTGTACCTGCGCACCTTGCAAACGTTCCCTCCGTTCATTCACAACCCCAAGAGACACGTCAATCATTCCCACCAGTGGTCACTCCTGGCCAGGCTGAGGCTGCTACGAACCCTAACACTCAAACGCCTCAACCTCCACAACCCCAACAGCACATGCAGTCGCATCATTCGCAGGTTGCAAATCAGCCAATGATGGCTTCTAGCCAATCTACGCCGGCACCTAACCGATCGGTTTCTGCCACAAGTCAAACCTCCCCAGTATCCAACAACGGCACTCCTGTTAGCACTCAGGCACCAGCGCATGCAGCACACCCACAACAAGTGCCGTTGCAAACAGAGCCGGCTTCCGAGCGCTCCAACGAGCAACTGCCTGCTAACGGTGTTCCCAATGGTTTGAAACATCATTTGGAAGAGAAATCCGAGCCAGATGTCGTTAAAAGACCAAACCTTTCCGCTTCTGAGCAATCTTCGGCCATGACAAACGCGGTCTCCGGTGACGAAACTCCTTCAAAGTTGGAACCTCCCGCCAACAATGGTGCTCAGGCACTGTTAGAGACCGCTAATAACTTACCTCCAATCGAGCCTGCTCTACCGGCCGCTGAAAGTGTCAACGTCGCAAAGCCTAATCTAAGCAATGGCGACTCAGCACCAACCCAACCAGTTGCCGCTCCAGAAGCAAACTCTAACGGAAGTAGCGTCGCTCCAAGCGGGGAGCCAAAACCCGAGGAGGACCCCGTGACACAACAGGCGCCTATTGCCTCTGTTGCACAAGAGACTCCAGCCGTAGCAAAGACCATTGTCCCTCAACTGACGGAGCCAGCAACTCGTGATGATGACGATGACGATGAAGAGGAAGAGAAGGGAGTCACGAGCTCAGAGCCACCTTTGAGAAGAGTTCAGGAAGAAGAAGATTATGATGAGGACTAAATACATTTTCAACAAGCAAAATGAGACTATAACAGTTGTTTATTTTGGTTGAAAATTCTGTTATCTTACTCCTGTCACTTTCTACATTAGATCGCTCGCTTTCTCGCAATTTTTCAAAACACTTTTCTCTGCTATAACGGTTCAAGAAACGAACTTAATTTTTTTTATAGTATGGATGATTTCGCGATATGTATTAATGAACTTTTATAAGTTGAAATTCATGTAGGCGCCGGGGAACACTGAGGAGTCTCCACGTGTAGTAGGAGGCGTTGAATCATGGCGGTAGTGGACTACGTTTCGATCCTCTTTGATGATATTTATCGACGAGAGTTGCTCTGCTTTTTTGGTTGCCAAAAGAAGGTTTCCCAAGTCTTTGGCCAACGCAGCTAGACCCATGCCGAGCAAATTACAGAAAAACTCCATCTTATCTTGCGGCACAGATGAGAAAGTAGGAGACTTGTGTAAGACAGAATACACCAATTTTCCAAAATCAACAGCAACTATTGGCCATAGTACTGTGGACGCGCATGTTAGTATCATCAGCTGGTCTACTAGAGAGGCGGAGTAATCCTTCGAAAGACAAGCTTTTGTCTTTTGGAGCCATAGAATTAGCTTCACTTTTAGTAGCTTGATAAACAGGGAATCGCCGAAATATTTCAATGTAGCCACTAGCCTGCTAAAAAACCAATTTTTCTTTTTATCCCGTTGCAATTGTTGTTTATATTTCTGCTCTAGCTGCACCTCCAAAAGAGCAGCCTCTTGAGTGAGGGATTCGAGCCGGACTGAATCTTTTGTAGACAACGAGTTTACCACTACAGTTGGCTGCACTGCGGAAGTGATGTCGAAGAATTTTCTATTGATCACGAGCCGATATGCGAGATCGTACAACCACCGCGCTGGGATGATGGAGCTAACCATTACATTTGGATCCCACCAGTTTATGTTCTTTGTTAAAGCACCAAAAGAAAATTTACTAAAAGGGAAATTACCTGCAATGTGATCTTTTTTCATTGCCAAGATGTTGTGCCATAGCTGGTTCCGTAGCACGTGTTGTCCCAAAGATGAAAAAAAGTAACAAATGTGCAGCTCAATGAAGATGTCAAACAAATTGAATTTTTTCAAATTAAATATAATGTCGAAGATCAGCAGATGCCGCATGCGATACATTACAATAGGAAGCGTGGCTACGTAGTCTAGCTCAAGAGGAGACCCGGAAAAGCGAAGGCCAAGGCTTTGAGTTCCCAAAAGGACAGACGAAGGTTTCTTTAACAATTGCGACCACCATTTGTTATCTCTGCGTAGAACAGGCAAGTTGATCGAGGCGGGCTTGATGGTGTCAATGATATTCAACCCCAAGTGTCCCAAGGTTTTGTACCCGGAGACAACTATCCCTGTGACAGCCCCGCCGACCACCAAGGTTATCGTACCGTAATATACAAGATGATAGAGAGAAGTTCGCGCGGCGTCATACATGTTCATGAAAGACAGCTCGCCGATGGCAAACTTGATTGGGGTTTTACATTGAGGACATGGCGCCGAGGTCACAACTCTTTCTGTAGCTGGATACTCCGGGGCTGTGAGCTCAGGGCCAAGGCGAACAAACGCAACTACACTTGGGTTGGATGCAAAATTCATGAAGCTGGTGGTGTTGGTTTCTGTTCTGTCGGCGGCCCACCCCACATTGGGCTCGTTGTCCGCAGATGTGCGCCGTCCGGACTCGAATTCCGGAAGTGAGCGGATCCAGTCGAGAAAGCATCTTCTGTGTGTGCTTAGGGAGCACGAGGAGCATGGACTGATGAAGTCCTGGGCGTCTTTTCGAGATCCAAAAGCTGGCACATCATATTCGTCTCCTAAGCACAAGGCACAGTGACGCATATCCGGACAATCCTCGCATTCGCTGTCACCCGGTTCATGCATTCGAAATTCTTTTTCGTTTTCTGTTTTGGGGAAGGAGGGTGTTGGCGGTAAGGGAAATGTCTTAAAAGGGTATCGCTATCGGAATCTGGGGTAAAGGAAGATCTCGGGCTATGACGCTTGTGACTATGCGGGTGGCTAAGATGCAACAAGTGTTGTGAAATTTTACTTTTCATCAATATTCCTTGTTTTTCAAATTCAGTTGAGTAGATTCTCCTTTGAGTTTTTTTTTATATTTTTTTTTACATCCCGACACCTTGGAAAGCAGTTGTGGTGTACAAGTTACTATTCTTCTCACGAACTGACCTACCAATATTATCAAATGTACTAATAAGATACAAGTCAATTCATGAATTTAAAACGTGGTATTGTGTAAGCTGTTTTATCTCTATTGTAGTACTATACAAGCTGTAGTTATCGCAACTCTAAGCGCCCGGCTTATCGATCACAATTGATTCAGTGCGTAACACACAAAACTGAACTAGCGGCAACTCATAGTTCAACTTGATCAGTTCAAATCCAATTCATCGGCCAACAGAAGCCCCTCAGCCAAATGGTACAATCTGGAGTCAACCACAGCTCCCTCGGTGTCGCAAACCTTGGCCAAGTTCTCCAATAAACCTTTCAATGGCAGCGTAAAGACTTCAATGAACTCTCCATCCTCAAGCTGTGGCTTTGGATGAACATTCCGCTCGTCGTCTCCGTCAACCTCCATTGTCACTAAGGCCATGTTTGCGTTGGTTAAGCCAGGGTCACTGAACAAAGGCATCTTGAGATGCGACAGTTTGATCACTTTGCCAACATAGCCTGTTTCTTCCAAAAGTTCTCTTTCGGCCGTGCTCTCGACACTCTCCTTTGGATCAATGAGTCCCGCTGGCAACTCTATGACAACTTTATTACATGGAGGGCGGAATTGCTTCGTGAGCACAAGCAATGGCGTGGCGCCCTTTGATTTTATAGTTGCTAATATACTGACCGCATCAAGACCAGTGGTATCGGTACGTGTGGTTCTGACGGCCATTTCCCATTCTCGTTGCTTTCCCAGTGGATCTTTGTACGCAATCTTGCGCAATTGGATCCATTTTCCTTGGTCCAAGGGTTCTTCAGAAACCAAGGATGCAAGATAAGGCGATGGCTTCTGCATGGTGCTGTAATTGAATTTTGCAAGTGTACGTGCTACTTTTGTGAAAGTTGGGGTAAGTCTAAGGACCGTCATATACGTGAGAATGCAGGGAAACATTGATCATCTCCGTCCATAAGGTCTTCCGAATTCCATACGCGTAGCAGAAAAAAATTGAGACTACTCAGAGAGGTATTTATAAGGAGTTGAAATTTCTCACATTAAAACTGTTTTGGCCAGATCCCAGTACTGCCGAAGTCACACTCTTAACTAGCGTTGAAACCCATCTAGTGCACCACAAGACATCCATCGACTACTCCGCTTTAAAACAGCATACTAAATAGAACAAAAGATAACAAATCTCGGAAATGTCTGATCTTGATGCCATCAAGGCACAAATACAAAACCATCTAAT
Source organism: Australozyma succicola (assembly GCA_030563905.1). Classification (NCBI taxonomy): domain Eukaryota; kingdom Fungi; phylum Ascomycota; class Pichiomycetes; order Serinales; family Metschnikowiaceae; genus Australozyma; species Australozyma succicola. The sequence continues at coordinate 1,012,736 of JAJMKM010000001.1, read as the reverse complement.
TGATTCCGGCTACTACGATATAATATCCAAACAGTTGAAGCTCAAGCTATACGAGTGTGGATGGTTCGATCAAATCACGCAATTGGCAACAAAAGAGTTAAAAAGTAGCGGCGAGCCCGTAAATTTCGACTCTCTATTTAGTCGCCTCAAGCCCCAGGCTGAAGACATGGTTCCTGAGGATGTCAAGGAAGAGATTTTGCAACGGATCCGTGCCTACTTAGACGATGCCATTCAATAAAGGTGAAACGAAAAAAGGGCTTTAATTTGGGGTCTTTTGCTCAAATTAAAATCTATCGCTCTTCTATTAGCCATAGTCCTTTTTTATGCCCCGTTTGATATCTAACAAGATATTAGTGAGCTGGCGCAATATTTAAAAGAAGTAATAAGAGATGGTGGGCTCTGAAAAGAAGGAGTTTTTGGCTGATATCACCATTGTGACCCAAGTCATCTATAAGCTCAATAAGCATTAATCACACCCAGTTTTGTTGAAACAAGCAGGGTTTAACACTCAAATGTACGCTCTCTCATAGGTATAAAGGCTCTCAGTCAATTATGTGAATAATTTTAGGACTAGGCTCTCTTATCTACATCAATCACTGCTAGAAATTGAGTTCAGCCCCGTAGACAGCTGTTATCACAGCGAAATCTGAAGATTAAAAATTAATTGAAATTCAAAATCCATCAAATATTAAATATACAAAATCTAACTAGAAAAATCAGAAGTTATTCCCCCAGTTTATATCAATTTCGAAATTTTCCAGAAAACACCCGTGCATCCTCATAGTCGGCGTCCCCTCTACCCAATCAACGTTCTGTTCTTGCTAAGCGCAGTAGTGTCTGAGATTCACCACCAACAACCGTTTGATCCACCAATGTTCAGGTTGTCATCCAAGGCTCTTACAAGAGCTGTATACGGTCGTCCTGCCATCGCCTCCATAAACAATGTGCGTATGGCTTCCACTAACGTTGGTCTTCCTGCCAAGGACTTGACTCCAAGAGAGATGGAGACCAACTTCCCTTTGATGTCACAAAAAACGGCCTCTGCACCCATCGACTATGCGTTGACTTCTTTGGACGCCATTGCAATGTGGGCAAGAAAGTCCTCCTTTTGGCCAGTCACTTTCGGTTTGGCTTGTTGTGCCGTGGAGATGATGCACGTCTCTGCTCCAAGATACGATCAAGATAGATTGGGTATTATTTTCAGAGCCTCTCCTCGTCAGTCTGATATCATGATTGTCGCCGGTACTTTAACCAATAAGATGGCTCCTGCTTTGAGACAAGTTTACGATCAAATGCCAGAGCCTAGATGGGTCATTTCTATGGGATCCTGTGCCAACGGTGGTGGTTACTACCACTACTCCTACTCGGTTGTGCGTGGATGTGACCGTGTTGTCCCAGTTGACATCTACGTTCCAGGTTGTCCTCCTACCTCTGAGGCCTTGATGTACGGTGTTTTCCAATTGCAAAAGAAGATGATGAACACTAGAATCACCCGCTTGTGGTACAGACTGTAAGCGTTTTGTAAACTAAATATTCCTTGGCGCCACTGAGCCAATTGCATTGTATAGTACGATATACACGATTTAAAGATTTTGTTGTAATCAAGTTATGTTGGGTGTACGTTTACTTGAGGCTGCCTTTTATAAGAATGACGGCGGAGATGCTGCTTTAAACACAGAGTGATGCTGCTATAAACACAGAGTGCTTCGAAATCAATAAAATCTTGAATTCTTTGTTGAAGCGATTAGATCTATCGTCTTTTTTATGATGTAGCTTTTGATGTACTGGCTGTGAGAAGAAGGGTTATGGGATGAAACAGTCATGTCATCATTAGCTACGGAAAAAGTCATATTAATCTTTCAGAATGTCCAAAATCGTATTTAATTTATGTTGATGATGGAACATGGAACTTATTAATAGTGTCAAGTGTGATAGTGTTTACGACACAAACTATCCAAGCGTTTGAGAGGTCAAATCGGGGGTAATTCAATGCTAAGAAGCCCTGAGTTTTTTCAAATAAAAGCGCTTCTGTTTATGTCGTAGCTTTCGTTCAATAATCAAGCTCCAGAGGCCAACAACTGCACCGAAAGGCTTCAACTGTCAAAAAATTTTTCTCAAGAAAAAATCTCTTATACTAAGAACTAAATCATTCAAAAGAATAAACTTTTGTCGATTAAATTAGCGGCGGCCACATTAGAGAAGGATGCCATTCAAAGTAAATGATGCTCACTTCACGTCAAGTAAGCACCAAACAGCCCAAACAGTCTACGGCGCGGGGAACTGTAAACACATATTCCAAACCAGAAAATCTAATTAGCATACTTTGAAATCAGTAATCCTTGCAGTAATTTGAACCTAAGGCAATATATGAGCATGCAATTTCTCTACTCCAGTCTACGTGAGCTTCCCGATTTGGCTAAATTACCATGTCAAAATTCACCAAGGGCCTGCATGCACCCCTTGGCCTAGGTTAACTATAACAGCATTCCATTATTAGCCATTATTGGAGCCATCACGTGACCAGAAAACAGCGAGAGCCGTGATATGATTGGTCAAAATACCCTATTCTTGTGGTGTGCGAATTCTTACCCCCCTTGTCATGCCAGTAAATTGCTCTAAGACTGCACCAGTGGCGGTATTCCAGGTCCCTCGGTGCGTACCGTCATCTTCCCAATTTTTTTAGGCAGCCACGCCACCATTTCATACTCTTCTTTTTCCCACTTCACATAGTCACTTTACTACAATGGCTAGAACCAAACAAACCGCAAGAAAATCCACAGGTGGTAAGGCACCAAGAAAGCAGTTGGCTTCGAAGGCTGCTAGAAAATCTGCTCCAGTTTCTGGAGGTGTCAAGAAGCCCCACAGATATAAGCCTGGTACCGTCGCCTTGAGAGAAATTAGAAGATTCCAAAAGTCGACTGAGCTTTTGATCAGAAAGTTGCCATTCCAAAGATTGGTCAGAGAAATCGCTCAAGATTTCAAGACCGACTTGAGATTCCAATCTTCTGCTATTGGTGCTTTGCAAGAAGCCGTCGAGGCCTACTTGGTGTCCTTGTTCGAGGACACTAACTTGTGCGCTATCCACGCCAAGAGAGTCACCATCCAGAAGAAGGATATCCAATTGGCTAGAAGATTGAGAGGTGAGAGATCTTAGATAATGTTTCTTTCCATCTTCAGATTTTCTATTTCGTTTACGTTTTGTATATTTACAATTTCTCTTTTATAGTATAATGACTGGTTTCAACTATTTTACTGTAGCGCCACCGTAAAGTGTGATAAATTTCCCAATGGTTTGATCTCAGCTAGGTGGCAAATCTTCTTTTTGAGCTTCTGCTTCTTTATTTGCTCGTCTATTTGCTCATTGCGCTAATCCATACTACAGAATTAGATTAACTCTCATTTTAAATCAACTTTCTACAATGTAGCGTAATTATACTCGTTAATTAAACATTATTAATAGTCCTTTTATTACCGCTTATTGAGCTGGCTTATCTTTTAGATTATCCTTGGTGTTCTCGCCAGTCTTTGCGGCGTTGTTATCAACGTCATTCCCTTCAGGAACAGATGGTGGATCACTCTCCGCATCGTTGCCGTCAGAAACAGAATTTGAGACCGGCGCCAGTGGCTCCAGGCCCGGAGCACTCTCGAGTGAAGTATAACTTGGATCGCTAGGGCCAACGGGACCACCAGGATGCCCGCCATGTTGCCCACCAAGAGAGAGATTATTGAGACCCGAGGCTAGCTGATCTGGCGAGTAACCGGGCGTATATGGATTGAACGGCCTTTGGGAGCCATCAAAATCAGACGGCGTATCAGTTGGGCCATATGGTCCACGCCCCTCCTCATCCGTATCGCCAATATCATACATGTCCATCTGTGGACCGGAACTTGGAGGAAACGACATCATACCATGCATCTGCGGTGGCATTTGCATCGGTATAGGCGGATAGCCTTGAGAGGAAGGCGGTGTGGGAGGAAAGCCGGCAGCTGCCGCCGCAAAAGCAGAGGCAGGATCCATTCCAATAGACATGGCAGCAGCAGCTTGCATTTGAACATGCATTTGGTGTTGCTGGCGTTGGAAGAATCGTTTATTGTTGGCGGAGACACGGCCCCACCCGAGACGGACCCTATGTCCACCAATCACATAACCTTCCATTGCCAGAATAGCCTCTTCAGCCTCTTCTCTTGTATTGAATTTAATGAATCCACAGTTTTTGCCAGGAGGTATTTTGATTTGAAGTATTTGACCAAAATGCTTGAATAGAGTAAATAGAGCTTGCTCGCTGACTTCATGCAGCAACCCACCAACGAATACGGTAGTGTTTGTGGAGTCGGAATATGAGCGATTCATGTTCATTGGGTATGGAATACCTGACGGTGGCGCCGTCGGTATGTACATGAAATCCTGCGGCGAACCACCCATGCCGGGTCCCATCATTGAGTCCACATTGGGAGGAGCTGAATATTTGAGCTGACCACCAAGTGGACCATCATAGTGTCCAGGAGCATTCATAATTGGTGGTACAGGAGCGCCCATGTATCCCATAGGCGAGAAGGGCTTATAGTCCTGATTTCTCTTAACAGCGTTATTTCTTGAAGTAGCCAACGCAACGCGCAACGGGCGGCCTCCAAACCAAGCACCATTCATCTCTGTAAGTGCTCTCTGACGTTCCTGTTCGTCTGTGAATCTGACAAAGCCAAAGCATCGGGATTTACCCGTGATTGGATCAGTCATCACTCTCACTGTACGAACAGAGTCAGGAAACGCCTTTTGGAAAAACAGAAGCAAATGAGCCTCGGTAGTCAGAGCGCTCAAGTCTCCGACAAATAGAGAGAACTCTGGAGAATCCACAATTGGGGCGCTGAGAGTTGCACCCGAGGCCCAATTGAGACGGAAGTACTTCTTCTGGTTGTTGGGATCATTTATACCAGTCAGTTGTGAAGGAATTGCAATGTCCGGAAGCAATTGTCCGTTGAGAGCGAGTGCTTCCTGGGCATCTTCAAACAGGTCAAACTCTACAAAACAGTAACCGGAGTGAGCCTGGGACATGAAGTCAGCCTCATGCTTGGCAGCTTTTGGTTTGATTAATTTCACCGAAACATGTTTGTTGAGAATTTTCCACCATAGCTCCTCGATAGCGGCCTGGTCAAGCCATGGGTCCAAATCACCCATCCATAAGGTACGAGGGGACTCGGTAGGGGGAGAGTCTGGGTTCTTGTGAGGGTCATTCTCCGAAGCATAAGTCAGCTCTTTGGTCGAGATAGGCGGCTCGGGGACGGCAAACAGCAGGAGCATTTCCTGTTCATGTTGGTGTTGCTGCGAGGCTGTGGAGGAGACTGTGTTGGGGTTGATAGCGGGAAGCAGGGAGAATTGCTTCTGCTCCACCTGCAAGTATTCTTCGTCGGGGTAAGTCATGATTTTATTGAAGGGCAATTTTATTTACCTTGATAGGATAAAGCGCAAAATTGCGACTGTTTCTTTAATGGTCTCAATTAGATCTAAGACACGTCGGGTGAGGCCCTGATTATAAATAGGACAAGCGATGATAGAGGCTTGTGACTTGGGTGCGAAAACGCAGACAGAACTAGCAAGAAAACGGGAAACTGGATTATGCCGACAAGCGAGTTCACGAGAAGCTCAATTACTTACTGATGTTTGGCCAATTGAATTGTGCAAGTGTCGAAAGGTTCAGCGGAGACTCTTCAAAAGTGAGAAGTAATGTGGCAATTCTATTAAGGGACTCCCAGGGAACAATGCGGAGAAGAACAAAAAGAAAAACAACAGAAAGCAGGACACTGGACGGAACGAAAAACAAGTAAAAAAAAAGTTTGGTTTTCCTTGAAGGGGATCTGGCACGAGAGCGGTGGCAGATGCAATATTGGAGTGTAGAGGTGGTAACTTTTTGCTTCTCGCCAGAAACAATAGCCAGTATGGGCATGGCAGTCCTGTCGGGTACCCACTCGAATCCTGCAGGTGGTCGGTTTGAGGGCCCTTTTGGTGCGATTGCTGCGGGCCCTAAAGTTACGCGCGCGTGCAGATAATCGTCGGTGGACCTAGAGAGCTTGAGACAATGGGCCTCCGAAGCGGAATAGCATGAGATCTTTAGGATTTTTGGGAAATGGAAATGTTGTCAAATTTGTAGATTCTTTGTTTTCTTTGAGTTTTGCGTACTGTGCCCCTTTTTCAAAATTTCAATTTGCATCGGTTTTCGGTTTTGGTGTTTTACAAGTGTAGATATACTTGACACCGGAAGCGAACAGACATAGTCTAGAATCTTGCGGTTTGTGCCGAGATTCAGCTGTTTCACAAAACTTATGTTTGCTCAATTATTTTGGCTCAATGTCAAAAGGGCCAAGTGTAACTCATAAAAGCGGACCCCTGGAAGGACCGAACAATACAGAGACCAGCGATGTCATTTCAAAAAAAAGGCATACATACGATACCAAATAAAGTTGAATTTTGAAACCCATAGATGGCGAATACCTTACGACAAAGCTCTTGAACATTGATGAGTAGGTTATATAGGAAACTCAAGAAGATAGACAATACAAGTAGTAAAGGCGCCCAAAACAACGTTTAATACTTTAAACGGGTTGTAGTTTAGGCATTTACGATTAAATTTTGTACATCATTTGAATCCTCTTTTGTGCCTAATTGAGGTTTTATTCAGCATAGTGATTGCCTCAAAAATCATCAATTACAAGTCACCAACCACCTAGTGGCACCAAAATTAAACATAGATTTTATTGAGTAGTGATTTCTCGTATAAAGCACTTTGCGACTAACTCGCGGCAACATCCTCGCTGCACTTAGCTCATACACGTAGCAGTCAATCACGTCCATCAGAGGAAAAATAAAAATTAAAAAAGTAGCAGTCAAGAAAAAAAAGATTAAAATATTTCGAGCTTGATTATCTCACTCTCGAAATATCATTCACATGTATCGTTTGACCTAGATCATCCCTACATACCCTTTGTTTACATTCGCGAGGACTAGTGAAAACAAGTAGAATGCTAGAAGACCAGCCCCGAACCTCAACGAGTCATCACCTCAATCTGTATCTAGAAAAAACCCCAATCCCTACAGAAATGTCTGCTAGGTCGGCATCCCCGGGGATCTCAGCACAAAGCTCGCTCATACATCCAGACGACGAGTCCCTTCATATGGCCTCTACTCCAAACATTGACTTGCCTATCCATGATGCGGGACGTCACGATAGCACGAAAACTTTCGACAGCGGCCCAGGCTCTGGCCAAAATAATCACGATTTATCTTATAAAAGTAAACTCCGATATGTGCCCAGCAAGAGTTTTGTAGGTGAAACGACATCCCTTAATGGGCAAGAAGGTATCTCTGCGCCAAACACATTCAAGCACAAATCACACCCGAACGCAAAGACAAAAAGCCACATCATGTTGTCTTCTGTAGAGGAACGGCTGTCTACAATGTTCGATGGAGAGTCAAGCAAAGCACTGCTACCCCGAGATCACGACTCGTCAATACACCATTCGAGTTCAGAGGCTGGAAAAGACTTCTTTCCATCATGCCTTGATCAGTCTTGGCAAGAACCGTCTAGCTTAAGTCATAATATTGCGCTGAAAGATCTACAAGCCCAATTGGAGCAAATGGGAATAAGCACGGGCGCCGAAACTCTCATACACAAAAAGTCTCACGACAAGCCCATCCCCACCGCAGATTGGAAGAAAGCCCAGAAGGCATCAGAAAAAACTCAATCGCATCAGCCATTACATCATGTATTCAATACTAACAACTACGATTATAGACCCAACTCAAATCAACCACAAAACGAAGATGAAATCGAATTCACCAGTGAGTCTAGCTCTGAATTTCTTGATTCTACATCTTCTCATAGCATAAGCGAAAGAGAAAGGAAAGTTCTTGAAGACCTTTACGAGAAAAACAAGGATATGCCCGATAGCCATGAGATAAGACCCGCATCCCCGCTCAAATTGTACCAGTCAAAGTTCGACACTTTCACAAAAGGCTTTTTGGGTAAAGCCTTGAAAGACCTTAACGGTCGTCTGCCGAAAAACCTTCAGCATGAATCAAAAAGCGAGGAGATCAATTCTCCGGAAGCTAACCCGGAAGCTGCGTTCTTTAATAATGCCGATAGCATATTCCAAAAAATCAAAAACAACGGCGCCTTTCAAGCGGATGTTTCCTTAAATAAACCATTTATAGACGAGACTACTGTACTGCCTGTCAAATCGATACCCAGGCCCGATAAGAATAGCGAACAGGGAGAAGAGAATGACTACACTTCTATTTCTGGTAACACTTCCGGCTATGATAGCGGTTCATTCTCCAATGCCGGGAAGTATCTGCTTAGTAGCTCCTACTTGCCAAATTTCAATTCAGATCATCAGGAATACACGCGTGACCAATCTTCACAAGCAAGTGAGTTGGAAGCCGGGTCTCTTCGTAGCTCTGACACGATCCAGCACGGTATGAATGGTCTGGAGTTTGCCGCAGTCAACCCAGAGTACACCGCCGATGACACAGAGCAATTTTCGCACTCGGAGACCTCAATTGGGCAGGATTCTCATTCAAATTCAACAGCGTTACAAAAAGCGTTGAGCTGGAAAAAAGCCGAAGAGCTCAGAAAGTTTCTGAGCATTGCTAACCTTCCGCAAGGCGGTGCTGCACTTAAAGGAACTGTCAAACCCGGCCGCTTCACTAACTGGAAACCCCCAGCAGGAATGGGAGCTAGAGATGGAGATTGGAGCCCGGGCAATAAAGAAAATCAAGACGAGGGTTTTTTTGCCCATGAATCTAGGTCACCGGGAATCTTGAAAGGTGCCGATTACATGGGTAAAAATAGAGCCGCCGAAGTGACATTCGTTGACGAGTTTTCTACTGACAACACCGCTGATTTCGACGCCCCTGACGTCACCAGGGCATCGATCTTAGAAGACATATCGTTTTCTCAATCTGGTAGACGAATTGTGTCTTTAATCACCGAGGCCTCGGACAATATCGACTGGAAGACTATCAAGTCGATTGATTTGTCCAATCGTGGAGTCGAACATCTCTCTGGTTTGGACGAAGCATTGCCAGCGCTTCAACGAGCCAACTTGGCGAATAACAATATCCGTCATCTTGAAGGCCTTCCAAGGACTTTAAACGAACTCGATCTCTCGTTCAACGATTTAAATGAGCTTACTTCTTTTCTGCCCGTTCCAGAATTGCTTTTTCTCTCTGCACAGTCAAACAGCATAGACTCTTTCTCATGTCTTGCCCAGAATACCATTTTGACAAGGTTGAATTTAGGTAACAATCGTCTTAAGGACCTCGCAGGACTCGAGCGTCTTAATAACCTTGTCACCCTTCAACTTGAACTGAATTCATTGCAAGGAGCGCTCGACTTCTCCAAATATGACCTTCCACAACTTCAGGAGTTGAGGTTAAACAATAACAAGATAACCTCCATAAATGGCTTGGGTGGGCTCAAAAAGCTAGCCATTTTGGATCTTGCGAACAACTTCTTGACAGAGTTCTCGTGCCCTGAAACGCTTCCAAAGTTGAAAAAGTTGATTCTCTCTTCCAACCAATTAAAGTATTTCAGCGTGAAGTCCTTCCCCAGCCTTCGTGTATTGCGCATAGATGGAAACGAAATCCGTCATATTGATGGATTGGACTCATTGCAGCACCTCTGGGAGGTTTCTGCTATGTTTCAAAGGACGGAGCGTGTTACTCAAGACTTTTGCAAAGACATCACTGATGTAAGTAGATTGAATCTATCAGGAAACGGAGCGTTTTTTAGAAACTTCTACCGTGAAGTGTGTCTTGAAAGTTTCTACAACGTCAATGTATTAAAACTACAGGCGGTGAACTTGAAGAAAATCACCAACGTCTTTGTAGAGACATTCCCAAACGTGCGTCATCTCAATCTCAATTTCAACAACATCCAAGATATTCTGGGCCTCGCAAACCTCTGCAGTTTGAAAGAGTTGTATCTTGTACATAACAATGTGCGTCAAATTGAGCCCTTCTTGAGCAGCCTAGTACAATCAAGAGGCACTTTAGAAGTCCTTGACTTGAAGATGAACCCGTGCACTGCGGGGTTTTATCCAGACATTTTGAAAAAACTGCAAAAAAACCATACGTTCGATGACTTCTTTTCTCCAGAAAAAGGTGCAAACTTGCAGATTGACGACATGGAAAGCTTTGCAAATGTGTCTAAAGTAATGGAGGAAAGCAAGAGTGACTGGAAGGAACAAGACCAACAATACAACCTCTCGTTACGCTCCCGTAGAGATCAAAACTACAATTACAAACGCCGCTACGAGACAATCATGATCGAGTTCTTTTATGCTTTACAAGAGTTAGACGGACTACCCATCCTGGAAAAGAAGTGTAAGGAGGCAAGGAGGGACATGCAGCGCGCTCTCCACAAGTCAGCCTAGTATTAAGTAGAATCTTCAATATATCGATTTGTCGAGATTTCTTCAATTTTGTAGTCTTTAGCGCATTATTTGCAGCCAATATTCCCCCTCTCAAAAGCGGAATTATTCCGTCCTGCAGTATGAGATAGCGGGTTTCAGATCCAGATAAGAATTGGACCAACTACTTTTAATGGTTCTTTCGACAAGAGTAAGCATTCAATGGCTCCCAGACGAACCTTCTGAGCCGACAAGTACTATAGTATCGACCAGTGCGTCTGACCACTTTGTCGATGTTCGGATATTCAAGCATAAGTATCCACACGTTCAAGAGGGACTCGCTCCACAGGCTTTCGAGGATATTTTCGATTGGGTAATTACTGGAGAAGAACAGGAAATTCCTGGTACTAGTAAAATTCAGTTCAATCATGCTATCAATCTGCAAGAGATTATGAAGTCTCTCAAGACAGGTCTACCACTACTGGAGTGCAAAAGCGAGCCCGATATCGGTGATTTTTCCTCAATTGAAAATAGCGAAGATCGTAAAGAAACAGGCTCGATGGTGAATCCTGAAACAGGGAAAATGACTCCTTACATTGAGATTTGGCGATCGCTCAACCCTGAAAAATCTACTCCAAGTATGGAAGTTCGCGAAGGGAAAGATGAATTTGGTCACAAGTACGAACTGAGTGGGGAAATCGTTAATTGGACGTATGATTTAAACGAAGACTCTCGCTACGGGCGCATCATTAGATTGGCAAATTGGGTGCAAGGTATCGTGTATGACAAATCCGAAAAAACGCATCCTCTCAGTGTTTTAAGGGCTTATTTTGATGAAACCTCTGGCGAGTTCATCAAGGTCATAAAATATGGCCTCTACCAGTTTCCTGATATTCAAGACACTCTTTGTCTCGAGGCCGAAGGATGGCATAAAATAGAGTAGCGCCTAGAAAAGTAAATGTTTTTTTTGGAATTCATTCATAAATATAGTCTTTTTCTCCAAATCCTGTTAGTATATTTTCTCATCAATTTAGACTGTCCGAGCGCTGGAATAATTATGGAACCGTTTGAATTAAAACTGCCATAACAATGTACGCTTCGCTGACGGAACAAAAAGATGGAACATCAATTTAGAAAATTAAAATCCTTACTCAAATCAAATTGTTAAATAACTTTTTCGAATTGCTCGAATCCCTGGCTCCCCTGAGTAACATCCGAACTTGTCGATACCATCGCTCCTCAATGCAGGTACGTCCGCACCACGATCAAAGCACCAACTACTTTTGCTCTGATCTAAGGAGTCCCCACAATTCTGAATTAAACAAATCCAATATGACCGGAGAGAGTTGGTATGTAATCTTTAAGCTGAATCTATAAGCACGACGCGCATCTGGCCAACCCTAGAATGTCTACTAACGCCGCAGGTTGTTTATCTTTGCCGTTATCGTCAACGCACTTAACTTGTTCTCGCAAGTTTTCTTCACCATTATGTACTCCGACTTGGAGAGCGACTACATCAACCCAATTGAGTTGTGTCACAAGTTGAACCCATGGTTTATTCCTGAGGCTGGTCTTCACGCCGTCATGACTGTTCTCTTCCTTGTCAATGGATACTGGTTTGTGTTTTTGTTGAACGCGCCTTTGCTTGCCTACAACGCTAACAAGGTTTTGAAGAAGAACCATATGTTGGACGCTACTGAGATCTTCAGAACCTTGTCCAAGCACAAGAAGGAGAGCTTCATCAAGTTGGGTTTCCACTTGATGATGTTCTTCTTCTACCTCTACAGAATGATCTTGGCTTTGATCGGTGACACCTAAGCGCCTCAGCTGTTCCAAGAGTCTATTTAAAGGGTTTCGCTGAACGCTTTTGTAATGCGTGTTCAACGGCTCCATGACAAACTATTGTACATGTTGTCAGTAGCGATCTATTGACTTCAACCGGTAGCATCGACCCAATCTGATAGCAGAAGCTTGTGTAAATTTTTTGAGTTGCATTTATCAGAGTGTCATTTATGTATCGTCTTATTTAATATAAGGTAATTTAACTTTAAAAATGTATAGTTCCTCCTTTTCTATTGGCAAGATGACGCCAATCCATCCGTCTATAATATTATTGATTTTATCTGACTTTTAAATTTCAGTTCTTGAATGGTCAACCGGTCCCGCCGGTCTATTCTTCTTCGTCTGTATCTTCGAGCATCGAGCTTAATTTTGTGTTGACAGATCGTAACTGTGAAGCTAGCCCCCATTCTGGATCAATAAGTCCCGAGTAAACAGAGAGCAATTCATTGGTAGATAATTCTGAATCCTCTTGGGGTGTTTCGGAGTCAATGGCTTTCTTCAAGGCTTGTAAAGAGTTAACCGTTGCCATAAACTCTCGATGGGATTTCAAAATGTTATCATACTCACACTTTACCCCATCTATGTTTTCCAAAGTAGTAGCATGTTCTTTTTTAACCTCTAGTATTTTCCGCCGCACCTCATTTTTCTTCCTCTGAACCTCATATACATCATTACTTATATCTGCAATGTCCAAATGTAAGTCTCGAAGGTGCTCAAGCGATGATATGAGGTGCAGCCTGTATTCTGAGAGAATCATTGCTTCGTTCACTGTATCATTAATTTTGGGCTTAGCTGTGTGTTCTTTTACGAACTGAATGAGCACATCAAGAGTATTTGGGAGCCCGTGCCTGTTTCTCCGATTTCCTTGATGTTGTGGAATCGACGCCGCGTCAGTCATGTTTCTGGACTGGTCACTTAAGGGCAGGTTTCCTGAACTCTGTTGCGAGTCCGAGTTATCAGTTGGTGTTAAGAGTTGGTCGAAATGCATAACACGAAGAGGCTTAGCCCCTGTAGTTGTATTTGATTTATTTTTGGAGCTCGTGTCAATTTTATCTACAATTCGGCTGGATTTTCTTGTCACGGTCATTTCTCTAGGGACACTCTCATTCTTCTTTGGGCGGCCCCTCCTACGTTTTCCGGTTTCTTCCACAGAATCAGTTGGTTCTTCCTTAACGATAACTGAAACCTTGTGGCGTTTTATGGGTGAAAACTCGTCGTGTTTTGCGGGTGTCTCGTCCTTCGTCAGTTCCTTTGTTTCTTTCTTTATGCCTGAAGGTTCCTTTGCAACCGCATTTTCGGATGGCACTTCCCCTAAATCAAGCTTAATCAGAGATGAAGTGCTCGCTATGTTTCGTTTCTTTGGTTCGCTGGGGCTTTCTTCCTCGGTCTCCTCCTCGACATCACTTCCAAAGAATGACCTCATCTTACTGCCAACAAAAGACGATTGAGAGTCACCTTGCTTTTTTTGAAGCGGAAGATGAACTGGTCTTAAAGAATTTCCAAGATTGGGATTCTCGCCAGAATTGTCATTTGCTGGTGTATCCGGTGTTTCTGTTATTGGTGGAGATGCTATAACAAGCGGTTGAATATCGATTACACGCGATCTGAGGTTAGCATGAATTCAATTGATTATACAATGTAAAGTATTGGCAAATTAAACATACCCGGAACCTCGCACACGATCTTTACGACGTTCCCTTATATCTTCAATCGACATCGGGAGCGATGAATATTAGGGTGTAGATCATAGCTACACAAGATACATTTGTAGCGACGACGAGAATGGTCGAGGAGCACAATTAGAATTTAATGATAGGAAATTCGATTTTTATTCATCGCTACTGCTGGACAACTCTTTAATCAATTTTGTATATCGGCATACATGAGTTCTGAAGGTCCGACATTACCTCACATTAACAGTTTGGTGTGGCATTGGCGCTTCACAATAAACACTAGAACACAAAAAAATCTAAATTTACTAATTATTGAGTAATAAGCAATGCATTAATATACAGAATTATACAGCCGAAGCTGCGTATCAATAGTTAATGAGACGCTTACTCGTTGGCGAAGTGCTCCAACAAGATGTTTCTCTCCTCGGTGTCAGCACCCCAGTTCTTGACGACGACACAAGAAGCACCAACGACCTTTCTGGCGTTACCTTCTCTGTCCAAGTGGCACAAACCGGCCCACTCACCCAAAGCCTTGGCGTCAGAAACCTTGATCAAAGGAATCTTCTCCTCACCCTCGTTACACAAAGCCTCAACCAAAGAGATGATAGAAGCCTCAGTGACGGAGTCACACAAGACACACAATTGAGCCTCTTGTCTGGACAAAGCCTTGGAGGCCTCTCTCAAACCTCTGGCCAAACCATCGTGGACCAAAGAGGTTCTCAAGACAACCTTCAAAGCATCCTCGATGGAAATGGTGGAGGACTCCTCAACGGCAACCTCCTCAACGATTTGTTGTTCTTCGATGTCAGACATTTTTTATAATATTAGGACTTCTTCGTCAGTAAACTGCTCAGTGAAGAGAAAAAGAGATGCTTGAAAATTCAGACGCCTGTATTGCAGGGCCGCGGGGGTGTCGATGCAGGTCCCACTAGGGCTTGTGCCCTAACCTCACAGTCCCTGGGACGACTACATTTCGAAGCAAAAAAATACAATAAATATTGATTAAAATTAGTAGCATTACAAAAAATGAAAGATTTGAATTTCTTGATGTTTCATGATAAGTGTTTTTAAAGTGCTTGGAGTCAAAGTGGGCGCTAGTATGATGCAACTTTAGAGAAATTTGATCTGTCTTGAAGAGTAAAAATTAAATATAAAACTAGCTTTATTTTTGCTTGGAAGTTTGTTTATGGAAATATTTTGAAAATAAAAGGCTGATTGTCATTCGTAGTGAGTAATGATTGACTTAATTAATGCCAGAAACGAAAATAAGGTTAGAGTTGCCAGAGGTTCCTTACAATATTCTCAATTCATCAACATTAATGATTTTTACTGATTTATTTTGTGATACTTTTGGCTTGTGCTTACATATGATTTATTAACGATTTGTGTTCATGATATTTCCTAAAAGTGCAAAATTACAAGAAAAAGTGTAAACGAAAGCAATATAAAAGTTCTTCTAATAATATACCAAAATTAAGCACCAATTAAAGCAGAGCAAGAAACCTTGTGCAAATATTACATTGATGAAGCTTACATGAATTCGAATATATCTATGTCTCATTTATAACTAACAATGCATAGTAAAACCTCCCCGTCGATTGAATGAATGTAGTATACGTAAATCTCATCGGAGAGCAATTTCTATGGCAAAGACCTATCTCAGTTCTTCTATTTTAAAGCTCGCCGAAACACTTAGTTCTTAACCTCGTACTCTCTTTGAAACTTGTCGTTGATGTTGACTAAGTAGTAGACACCGGAGGCAATGTCATCAGTAGAGCCGGTAGGCTTGAAGTCCTTTTGCAAATGAGCCTTCTCTCTCAACTCGATTGCATGCACGTACTCCTCTGGAGTTCTTTGCTTACGGCCAGCGCCGAGCTTGTGCTCCAAGTCCAAGTTCTTAGTGATGTTAGAGATGTCACCAACAACCTTGACGGACATCAAAGTGGAGGCAAGACCAGAACCGTAGGAAAAGATAGAGATTCTCTTACCTTGCAACTCTTCGTTACCGATAAAGTACAAAACTGAAGCTAAAGAAGTCCAACACGAGGCGGTGTACATGTTACCAGTGTTGGTAGCCAACTTCAAAGCTGAAGTAAGTCTACGAGCAGACTCCTCCTTAGCAAGACCAAGGAAGATCTTTTCGAGGTTTCTGTCGGTCAAGGATTGTTCGTAGGTAAGAGCCTTGACCTGTTCAAAGGTCTCATCGTCCAACTTACCCTTAAAAGCCTCTGGGTTAAAAGCAAAGTCATTGTATAACAATCTAGCGAAGGACTTGGTGACCAACTTACAAGTTGGCACGTGGAAAGCGGAGTAGTCGAAGTAGTCCAAGAGACCAACAGTCTTACCGTTGCCAACAACCTTTTTACTGTAGTTTTTGTAGGCGTGGTCAAGAGACTTGGTATAACAGGTCAAAGAGAAGTGACCATCAACAACTGGGTACTCAGAGGTGAAGTCTGGCTTGTAGAAGTCGTAGGCATGCTCCATGTGAGAACCTCTAGCGGAGTCAAAGACAATAGGAGCGTCTGGACCAATGAGCATGGCGACGGAACCGACACCTCCAGTTGGTCTGGCAGAACCCTTGGCATAGATGGCAATGTCACCAGCGACAACGATGGCGTCTCTACCGTCCCAGGAAGACGACTCGACCCAGTTGACGGCGTTGATAACAGCAGAAGTACCACCGTAACAAGCGTTCACAGTGTCCACACCCTCAATGTCGTCATTGTCGCCGAACAACTGCATCAAAACGGACTTGACAGACTTGGACTTGTCCAAGAGAGTCTCGGTACCGACCTCCAATCTACCAATGGAGTTAGGATCAATGTTGAAGTTCTTCAATAAACGCGAGGTGACGGTCAAGGAAAGGGAGTAGATATCTTCTCTGTCAGAGACGAAGGCCATGTTGGTTTGACCCAAGCCAATTGTGTACTTTCCAGCTGGGATGCCATCGAACTTTTCCAACTCAGCTTGGTTGACGAAGCTGTTTGGGATGTAGACCTCGATGGCCTTGATACCGACGTTTTGGGGAGCCATGTTTAAATAAGTATTAACGGCAGGGTAATTGGAAAAATGAGAGGTGACCCGTTTGAAGAAATTCGTACAGAGATCAGGGAGAAGAGAGTAGCGTCGTAATGAAATATATATTGCAGACGATGCGATACGGTAAACGAGAGTACGAGGTGTGCAGGTGAAACCGTCCCACTTTTTCAGCAAATTGTTAGGGGCGAGGCTGAAAGGACCGCACGCGCCAAAGACGTGTCAGAAGTGGCTTTTTTCAAAATCTGCCTATTTAGTAATATATTTACAGCAATGCTGCTTTAAGCTTGGTTTTCCTTTGATTGGATTTATTTGGCGATTGTTTTCTAATGTGCTTCAGCTGTGATGTAATGGAGACGTTGTACGGCATCTAATGTCTTAAGATCTGATCTGGTAATCAATGCATTTACGATCCTTATGCATGGCAGCGCCACCGGTAAAAAAGCTTCAAGTTGATAGAATGTTGAGATCAATGCTTTTATTAAAATTAGCGAATGGTTTTGTGCGAACCAATCATGTCTTAACACGTAGTCTATGTACTTTTATAGGATGTCTTTGTTGATGAAGTAGAACCCTTAATTGAGCCTAGTTTTTTAATGTCAAAAATCCGTTTCTGTCGAAAACTCCGGGGTTTCTGATATAAGGATCAAGTGCAATGTAATTGTTAGAAAGCTCTTCGCTGAGGTAGATTTTCTCCTTCAAGTAAAGCGAGCTAACTTCAGGACTCGTGCTCTCTATCCATTTAATCGTAACGTCTATAAATTTTAAATAGAGCTCGTCGCGAAGCGCGCAAAGACGGAAAAATTCATCGTCTTTAGCCTTCGGAGGCGTTATGTGTTCCTTGGATGGCTTCGAATACACAAGCTCCACGGTATCTTTGCCGCCCAAATACTCAGGGATATGTTCAGGCTCTATAAACTCACATAATTCATCGTAACCCTTTGTAAAATGGATTTTGGAAGCTACAACTGGATCGAGCCAGTTTTTGATCACGTTCCATACCGTTGAAAAGATCCAAGGAGCATTGTGGACGACAACAATACCCAAAGATTCGGGATAGTGGCTTTGAAACATGGCCATGAGGAATTTAACTGGCGCATTGTCTGCATTCTTTAACGAAAAACCGCTAAGGTCAAACAACAACGAGCAAGTGTCAACGGACTCATTGACGTCACGTAAATACAACCTACACCATTCTATGATTAAAAGCGCGAAACGTTCCGTCTCGGCAGGCAGAGTGTCGGATGCAAAATGCTTTCTTGACTGGAACATGAATAGCGGGTTTTTATTTTTGTCTTGCCCGCGAATAAATGCTTTGCTAACTGTGAAGTTTTTGACAAAACCTTTGTTTTTCTCATGCACATAGGAAGGAGCATCGCCCTCAGCTAACCAGCTTTCCACGGGACACTCGTTGTGTCTCCAATTGAGTGTTTTCGTAAGCATAGCCATTGCGTCTTCGTACTTACATTTACGCGCTCTAATGTATCGCAACAAAAAATTATCAAGTAAATCATTTTTCACCACTTTAAAGAGAGCGGAGTGAAGGTCTTGTGGGTTATATTTGGAGAACTTCCTGCGGAAGCCGGGATTCGAGTTAGACGCAATGGATGAAGTGAAGCTAGCAGTTTCGCTCGAGTCAATTTTCAATGATCCGAGGTCAGCAAGCGTCTGTGACATCGACGATGCCGCTGTGACGAATGTATCGATAGACTCGGCATCAGAGCCCAAGTCTTGTTCATCCCCCGACACGAAGTAGTTTGAGTAACTTTGATTGAAAACGTTGAAATACAAGTTTTTTGTCAACTCAGACGCTTCTAATGTTTCCAGATATTTTTCACTCGCAGCCTGGCTTAGCTCTTGGCTACGCTTCGCACTGACGGGTCTGGGTCTGGGGGCAGTTGCCTCTTTTTTCGAAAATAGAGATCTCTTTTTCTTGTGTGCCTCTTTTTTCGAAGCATTGGCCACAGCAGACGTCGCTACTATGTCCGAAACGACAAAAGAGCCAGGGCTCATAATGTCAGAGTCAGAGAGCTGGACACCGTAACCCCAGAATGTCAATAATGTCGCCCAGCATTGTTTCAATAGAAGCTCGTGTTCAGGCGTAAGCGATTGGATTCTGCCAGGACGAAAGTTGACGTTGGAAGGATACACTTGGGGAAACTTATCCATTTTGGTGACAGCTAGGTATGTTTCAGCCAGTCGCGAGACACTTACGACGCGGTATGATGTTCAATTGAAGAAAAATAAACGCGTCAATAGTGGTATGGTCGTGAAAATGAAGCAGATTTAAAAAGTTTGGGGAAGTAGTTTTTGATCTAAAAATAGCACTTTTCTTTTTTGACGCAATGTTTGCTAGTTCTTGATGTTCAGCATTTTACGAGATGTTACTGCAGGGAAGACCGCCTTGACGATACCATTGTTCAGGAAAAAGCTGGGCCGAATTGTTCATCAAATAGCCAAATGTAATTTTTAATAAACTTATTCGAAATCTTCTTTCTTTTCATTCATTTTGTTTTATACATTAATAAATAAGGTCTGCAAATGCGACACTACGTCTCGTAAACGCTGTTATTGCATTAATTACTTATTCACATAAAGTCGTAAAAGACCACTTAGAATCTCTTTCTTTGGCGCATTTGAGCTATCTTACGATTACTAATGTTTGCAATGGGCGGCGCAAACGGCTGTCCACCCTGATCCCCTGGCATACCTCCAAACGCCGATGGCGTGGTTTCTCTGCTAGCTGTACCAAAACTGCCTGGGCCAGAGCCAAAACCTTGCCCTCCAGGAGCATTGTTGGAGAACTGAAAACCACTACCGGTTGCAGGAGCGGGATTGCCAAAGGCGGGTTGAGGGGTGCCAAAAGCCGCTTGCGGAGCGCCAAAAGCTGGAGGTTGAGCGTTGTTGTTTCCAAACACAGATTGCTGCATCTGGTTATTATTAGGCTGCATGTTGCCCATTGTATTGTTTCCTCCAAAGTTGAAGTTGTTATTTGCAGCTCCCGGCGTAACGCTTCTAGAGGCATTGCCAAAAGCAGCGCTGGGCGTCGCTGAATTATTTCCAAAACCGCCTATGCCCGCTGAACCCACTGCATTAGGTTCATTTTGGGAAGGAGCCCCAAAGCCACCGAAGCCGCCGGATAGCGAGGTATTGGATCCTCCCGAGAATCCACCCATGGCTTTATTGCTGAAACTGAATCCACCAGGTTTCTGTGTTGTTGCCTGCGAAAAGCTTGGCGCGGGCACAGGTGTCAGATCTCCGTTGACGCTACCCACGGAGAAGTTGAACGCCGGCGCTGGCGTATTTGCGCCACCCCCACCAAAGATGGAAGCTGGATCTGCCAGGGTGTTTGCTCCGAAGTTGAAGGTGGGCTTAGGAGCTTCGGGCTGTGGTGTAGATGATTTGCTTAGGCCAAAAGCGGAAGTAGTTGCTGGTTTCAGTAGAGAAGAAGCAGTGGGGATATTACTCAAGGATGTGGCAGGCTTGAGGCCAGTGGCTAAAGGACTAGAGGAAGTAGCTCCAAACTGCCCCAATGTTTTAGCTTTATCAGAAGCATCTGCGGGAGTAGTTGTGCTGGCACCGAAACTGAATGGTTTTGCCGAATCAGAGGATGCGCCGAAAAGAGAAGGTTTTGGTGTGACAGCAGCAGAGTCTGGTTTGACGTTGCCAAACAGAAACGAGGCTTCTTTTTTATCCGAGGCTGGGGCGGCAGCACCAAACAGGAAAGATGGGGTTTCTTTTTTCTCTGATGCCGATGGGGTGCTTGCACTCTCTTTTGCAGCCTGTCCAAAAGTGAACGCTGGAGCGGGGCTTGTTTTAGTAGAGTCTTGTGTGAAAGAAAACGATGGCATTTTTGGCGCACTCAGATCACTGGAAGCGCCAAAAAGGGATGGTTTTGAGTCTGGTGCTTTCGATTTATCCTCGGGCTTGGCTCCAAACAAGGGTGTGGTTGCAGTCTTTGCAGCGCTGCCAAATAAGGACAGCGTCGATGAAGCCTGGTCCTTCGAAGCACTTGAGGCACTTGGCGCTCCAAATGAAAATGTTGACGCTTTGTTTGCGCTCTCTGTCGTAGAGGTTGACTTTTTCGTTTCAGAGGAAGCCAATGGCTTGGCGCCAAAACTCGAAAACAAAGAGCCTCCAGCGGCTTTAGTTGTTTCATTTGAAGAGTCACCCGCTTCTGTACTCTTACTACCGAAATTAAATGTTGGTTGACTCGATGGTTTGGACAGTTCAGTGGAGGAGGCTCCACCAAAACTAAAAGAGCTGGCTGGCTTGTCAGCAGAAAGGGTGAATGCAGGTTTAGGGGTTGTTTCCTTTTGAGATGCTTCTTCTGTTTTAGTCGCTTCCTGTTTTCCAAATAAATCTGGTTTAGGCTCCAGAGACTTAGTTCCGAAGAGAGGCGTTGAAGAAGACGGAGTAGCAGCTGAGAATGAAAATTGAGGCTTTTCAGCAGGAGCCAGCTTCTCAAACAGGAACTGTGGTGCACCCGTGGTTGCGGAAGAACTTGTATTACCAAAGCCTGAGCGGGACTTCTTCTTCACACGTGC
The DNA here is from genome assembly GCA_030563905.1 of Australozyma succicola. Lineage (NCBI taxonomy): Eukaryota > Fungi > Ascomycota > Pichiomycetes > Serinales > Metschnikowiaceae > Australozyma > Australozyma succicola. Next base: position 991,234 of record JAJMKM010000001.1, on the reverse strand, counting down.
ATCGTCATCTTCATCAGGAGTTGTCAGAGAGAATAGCGTTGTTTGCGGTTGTGTGCCCGAAGAAGTCACATTGGAAGAAAAATTAGGTGCTTTGGATTCCCCTTGAGAAGGCTTCGTAGAGAAGGACAAGGAAGCAGGCTCTTTTTTGTTGAGAAGCGGGGCGATAGCACTCTTGTCGATATCGAATTTGAATCCTGAGCTCGGACCAGTGGTGGATTTCTTTGCAGGCAGTGGAGTTTGCTTCACCTGGATTAAATTTGCAATGCTTTCAGAGTCTCCGTTCTGGGCGGCAGGTGTCTCACTTGTCGTCTTCCCTGTACGCAACGCATCCTCAAAGCCGACCCTTTCGCTGAGTTTACTCTTCAATTTGAGAGATTGTTTTTGGTCTTGATCAGGAAGGAGCTTCTGGGGCAAAGTCAGTTCTTTAGAGGGAAATTGGGGCAGAGACAATTCTCCCAAGTAGCCTTTCAATTTAGTGCCCTGGTCGGCAGGGGCTTTCGTTTCTACAGGATCATATGAGAATGACCCGCTGAAAAAGCCTTTTCGTCTAGTAGAGTTTCTTTGTTTACGACTCTTGAGGGCGAGTTTCTTGCGCAACGCGGTAAAATGCAAGGTCTTCTCTAAATAGTCTTGATTATAAGTCTGCGTCGAGCAGTCCACTTTATTGTTGGGCCTGGTGATGGAGATGGTTTCATCTGGATCAATCATGTACTTCATTGAGTTGCGCAAGTGCTCAGAGGCCTCCACCGACTTCTTCAACTTGAGCATCTGATACCTCTCGCGAGGATCGAAATTAATAAATGGGGGACGAACTAGATTTCCGTCTTCATCGCAGTATAAGGGAGCGTATTCGTTTTGGTCTGGGAACGGCAGCTGACTGGCGCGTTCTAGGTCTAGGTCCATCTCCATTGGATCCATCGGTAGAATTTGATTACGGGGCACATACACGCTTGGCGAAACCTCTTTTATGAGAACACTGCCATCCTCTACAATCAGCATCCCGTTGCCATTGATGGCCTGGCGCTCTGTTCGAAGCGAGTTGCTGACAGTCTCGTACCCTGAAGAGAAGGGTTGTACACTCAAGGAACCACGCGGGACAGACTGGCTTGCATGGCGTAAGCTTTCAATGACAGAATTCTGTCGTTTGCGAGACACAAATGATGTGGGGATATTTTGTGCAATGTCGTTTCGACTGGTGTTGGCATCCATTGCAAAGGCTGAATCTTGTTTGGGACCTGCGAGGGCATCTTTGATTGCCGAAAAGACACGGACAAGTCTCCATTTCGACGGCTGCGAGTCTGGGCCCCCGTCGGAAGTGGGACTGACGGATCTTTTCATGTGGCGATGGGTAACACGGATATAGTTGTGGGAGATGGGGAAGAAGTAGCAGAGTTGCACTGCGTGGAAACCACTGTGCGGTCGAGCAAAACAAAACCATTACAAGGGAAGATAAAAGTAACAGAGAAGAGTATTAAATTAGGAAAATCTTTTTTTAATAATTAGTTAATGAGTTTTAAACTTCTGTAAAACACCCTACTTGACATTTTAGGCTTATTCACCCGTCTTTTCGCAGCCAACTACATTTTGCCAGCAGAATTTTTCATTATTGCTAGCTGATTTTTTTTCCAAATTAGTGTACTTGTAAAATAGTCTACAGAAAATATGCATGCTCATTCGTTAAATTACATCGCTGTTGTGACTGGAAATCTCAAATACCGCCTTATTGAATTGCATAGGCAGGTCGCTAGCATTGAACATAAGTGGCAGTCCACAACCATCCAAGTAGTTTTCATTATATGAATCATAATATGATTGCGCCGGATTACGGAGTCCCACCAATGGATCGTCGCGCGCAACCTCATCAATCTCCTTAATAAGTTTAATCATGGAGTTCTCTCCGTAATTTATACCGTACAGCACCGCCAAAGGAATGATGCCCTGAACCCAAGCATCCACTATTCTTGCACGTTGCTTGGTTCCCAATCTGGATATTGGGAACTCTCCCTTCTTTATAAATGCCACAACGTCTACGAATATATGATGTTTACTGAAGACAGTGTTTGTGATGAGCGGAACAAGCGAAGAGAGGTTCTTGCTTCGTTTGGCCTCGCAAACAACAATCACGTAGTCAGAACATTTGAATATACAGGAACCGTTCTTATAGATATCCGAATGGCACAGCTCAATTGTGCTTTCGATGTCCATTGGGAAGTGATGCAAACCCATCAGTTCAAATGTGTCCGAGATCTTTCCAAGAACGAACAAAGGTTGGAACGTAGTGACAATATCTTCATCACCAGGATTGTTTCCTAGTTTGGAGATGGAGACGTTATGGAGGAACCCAAGTTCACCTGTTCTCAAGTATGTTATACTTGGATTACCATCTGTGATTACTCCCTTGAACTGCTTTGAAGTGAAGAAATCCTGTGGCCCCTTGGGACCATTGGTAAATGACCACAAGTTTGCTTCGGAGCTGACCCAGATCTCTCCAAACTCACCTTCTCTACAGATCTTACAGGTTTCAGGGTTTACGATGGCAATCTGTGAGCATACAGGTATCATACCTGAGTCTTGAACCCTGAGAGCGTTCGGATAGTCGGCTTGGTTGACAATAGACACATAACCCTGCCTCAAGGCAAGGGGGTCTAGGTACAAATCTACCGGTGCAACTTTCATGTATGAGCGGGTAGAAATGATAGGGTTAAAGAAATGCGTATAGACGGCAGACATTGACGAAGCGCTTATCCTGGCTGGCTGGAAGATCTTTGCGATCTTCTTAAGCAAATCAACCTCCACACGGTTTTCAGTACTGATCATCATGTTGCGTAACGACGAAAGATCGAGGCCCTTGGGCGTGAACTTAGCCACAGCGTACTTCAACATTTGTTCCGTGACAAATACATCTTTGACGCGGTATTTCTGGAGCGACTGGAAGAAGTATAATGGATTTTCAGCAAAGCCAACGGGCGAACATAAGTACGTAGTTGTACCCAAGTAAACACCAAGTAAGGCAGCTTGAACAAAACCAATACCGGACGAGTGACGAACACACCCGACAACAGAGGACTTGTAAGATAGCTTGCACGTCACCTTGAACAACTTACAAATGCTCATCAAGTTCTGGTGAGTTAAATTGGCTGCAACACGGTAGTGATCCGATGTGAAGTTCAACCAGACCATACATATCGTTTTAGGGTCGCGGAAGTTGACAGCGGCCTGGTATTTGGCGAGCTTGGAGTTTAAAGAAGCCACGTTAGACACTTTCGTGATTTTAGAAGTGTTTTTGAACCGTATAGGTGTAGTTCTGCGCTGGTTCATTTTCTTAACTGAGTCTGAAACTGGAGTCATTTTCATGTACCGCTCAACCTCGTCATTCACCAAAACTTCCTTTACATCGAAATCTTTGATTACTCCAACAAAGGCAGGAAAATCTTCACCGATTCTATTCGTGTCAAATGGAAGCATTGGAATTGGAATAAAGCCACACATAAAACACGCAAACAATGCCACCACAAACTCTTCAGATAAGGAATACATCAAGATTATGTACTGCCCAGGTTTTATCGTTGTTTTTTCGACAAAATATTGACACACCGCATAAACTCTCGCCTCAAACTTCTTCCATGTTAAAGGCTTTGTCTTACCACCTCCCTCTATGTTATGAAAGGCAACAGACTCGCCGCTAGTGGCTACGCGGAACTTAAGAAGATCCACAATTGTTTTGAAGTCGGATATAAGAGCTTCTGTGCGATCGTCCTTCATCTTGTCCATTGGTTCGTATGTGGAATACTGTTCTGGGAATCCAACTAAAGATGAAGAACGGAGCTCGGACGCAAATGGAGACCAAATTCCGCCAATCACATCTTCGCCATGTGGAATCATGCTAATGGATTGCCTCACGAAAAATTTCACGAATTCTGACTGCAAAGTCCCTTCCAAGAATCGCTTTTTACAAAGCATATTCGCAATTTCCATTCCACCACTTCTCATGATCTTCGGGAGAACATCGATATCTACTACCATCACGCAAAAGAGACGTAGCTGGTGTCTGTTGTTCAAGGTATCAAAACATTTTTTGGCTATGGCATTGAGGACGGGCTCATTTAGTGGAGCGGCTGTATAGTCGAATTTGTCTTTGGATTTTGATCCGGTTGTGTTTGTTGGCTCAATATCGTCCAAAACTTTTCTAATAATTTCCGCTTCAACGATTGCAACAGGAAGGTACTCATTGCCAATAAATATGTCAAAAATCGTACAGTCGTAGACCTGTCTCACTTCTGAGGCAAGGGTAGCCAATAAATGGGAAGAGTAATGGTAGCGCATGCCACTCTCGTAATTGATCACCTTTTTATGTTTTTTCTTCACTTTTTGGTCAATCCAACTGTACCTCTGCCTGATACGGTCTTCATAGAGTCCCAAGACATATACTTTTCCGTTCCATGTGAAACCCAACAAACCTGTTCGAAGGAAATCCATCTCAAGTAAACCTCCAGCGTCTCTACATTTCGCATGGAAAATCAGCTTGGATTCTTTTTTGAGTCCATAGAACCCGCCTGAAAGACAAGGACTGTCCACCCAAATCTCACCTAATTCACCCTTTCGAACTACGGTAGACAGCTCAGGGTTCACAACGGCTAGCGCTGCATCTGGCAATGGATATCCAAAAGCGTCTACTCGCAAAGCTTCTTGGTCATGTTCATCTGGTTCAAAGGGATTCAGTTCGATGACTCGCACAATATTCTGAGTTAAAGCTTCTTTGTCAATCATGACAGACGAGATTTCATCGGTAGCTTTACCATTGATTTCGATGCCCATATTTTCTGGTCTTCCTATCCAATCTCTCATGGAGATTACCATTCCTCCATAATCACTCAAGGTCAAAAGTGGAATGATTACGTTTCTTGCTTGCTGACATCCGAGAGGCTTCAAGTATCTTTCTGTCAAAACTTCAATAAAGTCACCATCCACAGTCAATGCATTAATTAAGACCCATTTGATGGTAGAGAAGTCCACACGCTGAGCTTTGGAGAAGTATCTTGTTGCGTTTGGGGACTGTTGGTAGTCGTACGTTACTCTTTTGAGACCAATAAAGTCAGCTAAAAGAAGATTTGCACGACACTTCGTGACAATGTTCGCATAAAGACCTTGGACCTCCATGACTTTTGGTGGTGCCCACACTAACATATTTCCTGAATAAATGGTAAACATAATTCCCATGATTAATCCTATAGATGTTCTAATGTCCATCGTTGACAAGAAGACCCGCTTCGCCTTACGATTAGAAGTAGAGTTGTCCTTGATGCTTCCACCCGATTCGGGGGAACTCAGCAAAGAGATATCAAGCGAATTCATTTGATGCAAGATTGTCCTATGACTTAACGGGATGCCTCTAAGCTCCCCCACAGGAGAGCGAGAAAACTCGATGTATGCAAGATCGTTTTTATTTTCGGGCATTTTTTTCTTGTTGCGCCCGAACACATTATCAATTTCGGAGTTACGGGCAGACCCTAGGTCCGAAGTTTTGAGACGAGAGACTTTCGACGGCCATTGAAGCGTCAGATTGGCGGCGCCAAGTTTTTCGAGCTCTCTAGACACAGATTCGGAGAGAAGGACCAACTGCGAACCAGTAAGTTGTAAGATGTCAAACATTTCTATGAGTGAGATATCATTGTGAATGGGTATCGCGGTGATGTTGGCGATATAACAAGCAAACAAAGCCACTGCAAACTCGCACACCTCATGCTCTTTGTACAATAAAACTACAACATCGCTTGTCTTATGACTGGCTCTATGTTTGAGCTCATGTGCAACTTTAACAGCTTTGAGAAATAGCTTCTCCCACAGAAGACTTTGAATAACCTTTCCCTTTGCATCCAAAACAGTGAAAATAGGTTCTGCGCCGTATTTTTCGGCACGCTCACGCATTATTGATATAAGCGACTCCTTGGTCAAGGTTGCGATATCTGTTCGTTTACGAGGCAAGAGAATCTTCTCCAACAGTGCTGGGTCCAACTCCACATCTGTCTGTTGTTGCTGATGGATGCGAGCAACCTCCTTCATAATTTCTTCACGGCGATTGATATAAGTCCATTGGTCGATACTTTTGTTGACATTGAAATCTTCCTCTAGCTTTTGAAGTAGTAGGGCCATATCTGGGGGTATGTCATGAGTTCCTCCCATGTATCCTGTGGAGGCAGCCCCGACGCCAAGGGCATCTGAATTTTCTAAAGGTGTGTTTCCAGAGCCCATATCAATTGCGGTAGGGACTAGAGAAATTGTGTGTGTTGGCTCTGGATCTGTATAATTAATGTGAAGTCCAAGTAGAGGAGCCGGCTGGTTCTGTACATACTAGCCGCTATGTCAAACCACATACGAGAATGACTTTGACGTTTTCTCTTGTAAAATGAAATATTTTTACAAGAGTTTGCACTTGCACAAATAAATTTAATTGTTAGGCAAGGTTGTGAGAAGGCGCAGTAGTTGTTGCCGAATAAATTAATTGTGTGTTTGATCAATTACTACGGAATTTGATGACAAGCAGCTAAAAAGACACTCAGTTTATTTGAAATTGAAACGATTTTCATTGTATGAAGGGATTTTAAATTTTCTTATCTTATACCGTGCTTAGAGGTCGAAAATGCTTTCATCCAAACATCACTAAAGTAGATTAGTCTAATCTAATCACGAATTACAGTACTAATATCCCACCGAAATAGTTTTTGAATTACATAAACATGAATGGTTTGCAGACTCGAATCTGAAAGGTCAACTTACTTCCACCGGTTCCTGCGGTACTAGAACACTGAACTTTAAGATGTGTCATATGCCAATATATAGCAATAACCAGAATCTCAATTGCCAGGTCCTCTATTTATCAACTCTGGAGGGACCGGGATACCCTGTTTTTCACAGAGGGCTACCAATTTGGCATTTTCATCCCTTAGTTGTTCGATGTAATTGCCGCTCTTTTGAAGAATGGTCAATTCCGAACGGCTCTCTTTTTCAGAAAGAGCGGGTGTTAACTGGACAATTCTATCAAACTCTGCCCTGATATTCCCCCTCCGTTTCTGTTCGGAAGCTATGTGGTGCGCCTGCTGTTAGCATGTGAATTAATTGTATCTATGGGATGAACGTACTTTTTTTTCTTCTTCTGTAAGGATCGCAGGCTTACTGTCCGGCATTTTTGAACTAGAAACTAGCAAAGTCAAGGTATTAGCTCGAAGTCTACTCCAACCATGTGAAAAGTGGGGTGGTGAGGCTGAGATAGACGTTGTACTGCATACAAACAGATTTTGCACCCACTGATAAAACGGTTCAAGAGAGCATGATATCTTCGAAACAAGCATAATATTGAAGAACATAAAATAGAATTAGAAAAAAAATTCTCCCAGGGATGATTCGAACATCCGATTTCAAGATGGCAGTCTAAACTTTACAGTCTTGCGCCTTAGCCAGCTAGGCCACCGGGAGGTTCTTATATATATATGTGTTAGGTTTGGATCTGCTTTGACCTGTTAGTCGTATACTTCAACGAAGACCGTAATTGAAATGAAGCATATCTAGTAGTTAAAAACTCCTTCCGGAGTATAATATTAATCATCATTTGATTGCTAGCCTAAGGAACCATTTTTACTTCAGTATTAATTTATAGATATGGAGCTAAATCTGATTTTTATCGAAACTATACTCATGCTATTTACATTGTAGCAATTCTGGCTTGGTTACACATGCTAGAGATGTGGATTGAAATGAAAGTGGTGTCATTACTTTGTGAGGATACCAATCTGAGAATTCTATGCGATCGTGAGCGAAGAGCTTCAGTATAATCAGGATAGTTCTTTGCTTTTCAACAACCACATCTACAGTGGCCACTGTTGCTTGTAATTGAAGTATTTGGCCTGGATTAATATCGCAAGTCAATTTCTCATCGTTAATATTGAAGTAACCTAAATGAAATTGGCCACCAGCTTCTAAACCTAGAACACTGATAAAAACATGAGGGCCGGCTTCAAAAAGTAGCGTTCTGGAATATGTCTTGCTTATTGTTGTCACAGTGTCACTGTATCGATTATCAATACAGCCATCTACAGGGATAGCATCAGAGAGCGATATGCTTGGGCGATCGCTTGACATTTTAGTTTGGGTATATTGTAACCGGCTTGTAAAGCCAAAGTGAAACCACTTATTCCATTTACGTTTGTCAACCGTCCCCGTAATGTTTCCTACTAGTAGATCTGGAACTATGATAGAGTTATCTTCCTTGATCAGAACAAGTCCGTGTTCCTTTAAGAGATCTGCAGTTAGATCTTTGGCACTGTGCACCAGATGGAATTGGAATCTTTCAAATGCATTGGCGTTGACTATACATAGGACGAAGAACATCGTCAACGTTATTGATTGTAGCATGTTTTGCAATATCGCTCCTCAAAGAGAGGTGACTAAAAGTACAAATCAGTGTGAAAGTCGAATTTTTTTTAGATTTGCTTAATCTAGATTTTATGTTTAAGCAAAGAGTGCTCTGCCTTTATTTTCGACAGACCAAGGTCACGAGAACAGTCAATTTTTGGATCATAATAGAAATAAGCATAATTGGTCAAAGATGTCATTCAATAAATTTATCCAGCTTATATTAAAAAAAAATCATATTGAAGGTTTTGTTCACACAACTAAGTTCTAAGGTATATTGAGCTTATATGCAGTAGAATATCGGTAGTGAAAACTTGAGACTCTCGGCAATACCAGAGCTCAAGTTGCAACCTCAAGATGCCCTTCAGATTCCCTGTGAAGTTTGAGATTCCGAAACACGTGTACATTAACGCTCGTGTTCTCAAAGATCACTTCAAGCGCTTGCAAGTGGCAGAGCATGAGGTGACCAGAAAGGCCCTCAAGCACATTGCAAGAAACACCGAGATGCCTCCCAAGGCTCGTTTGGAAGCACAATTACAGCTTGCTGCCATGCCTAAATATACATGCGCTAGTCAAATTAGAGATAGATGTGTTGCATCCGGTCACTCTAGATCTGTCATTTCCGACTTTAAGTTGAACAGAACTGCCTTCAGAAACAGAGCTTTGGCAGGTCAAATCCCTGGAGTAGTAAAGGCTTCGTGGTAATTGTAAATAGTAATATAAATATTTGGTAGAGGTCATGTAATATCTATCAAGAGTTCATTCAGAAAAAAACTCGAGTTTTTATGTTTTCATGAAAACAACTTCAACATTTTTCACCCTGTATTGCTTGAAGATGTAACCATAGAATTGAAAATAGTTTATTTTGGTATCGTTAAATTGAAATTTTCTTACGGAGCTTTCACACGCAAAAACATTTCCCTATTTAGACATGCTTTTAAGCCAGAGAAGGCCTACAGAACCACGCAAAGCTGAGTATAGCCACAGATAATGTTTAATTTGATGAAAGAATTGGTAAATGCTCCATCAGTTACTAGATCACTATATTAATGCATGAAACTATGTCCATATTCACTTTCCAATCATTTTCGACTGGTTAATTTATTGTTCAAGCAATCCTTCAATCTGTGTTCGACTTCTAACCAATTTTATGTCGGAGCCTTTCGTTTAGCGGAGCTCCGGGCGAAAGAGTAACACGTTTCAAACAATATACCTTTTGTTTTATTAGACGGTTCTTGTTCAAAAAGGCTACCCTAATCTGTTCCCAATTGTGTCATTCCATTTACAGACAGAAGGGCCTTTACATGACAGAACATTAAATTAAGAACTCACGCATCGATTATACTTGGCAGTGGGGGTTGAGGGGATTCGCGCTAACAGACGGCAGCCAAGACTCTTTGAGCGAGCGGCACCGGCCTCACTTCAGTATTCAAGGAATTAATTTGATTACGAAGTAACATGAGAAACAATATTAATAAATGAATTATTTAAAACACAACTCACAGACAAAAATAGCACGGCAGTAACTGCCGGAGTGTTGTGCGCGGATCCGGACCCTTTTTTGGTCCATGACCGCTATATGCGGCATTATGTCATTTTGAATTAGGGTCGCTTCCACCACCACACTCATTCGAATATGAGACACCACATCTGCGCAAGCAAAGAAACCTGAGGTCAGTGAATTTCACTTATGCTTTTAATAATTGCGGCAAAAAAAAAATAATTAATTTGGTAAAGCTCAAATACTTTTATTTCGGGTCCTACGAGTTTTGCTATTAGTAAGCTTTGCATTTGTTTATGCGTTTTGGAGTGCGAGTGTGGTGGTGACAGAACATTGAGAGTTTTTCCGCCAACCATATCCGCAACGGGCTCCGAGAAGGCAGCCCGAAAAATAAAACTACTTGGTGACAATTGGTGGGGGCCAGTCATGAGTGTAATTTTGGGAACTGTCCCCCCAGAATCGTTGTTCCGCCTCAAACCTCGTAACGCTTTCTTTCTTTTTACCGATCCCCCTCTTCTAGTGACTTCTTGCTGCAAACTTGCCGTGCCGTGCCCTTTCTCCACAGTGGGCTTTGTTGGGTCTAAAGATCTGCGCAGACAAGTTCATATTAGTCGTAAAAGTAGTTTATTTTCGACAATGATATAATGACAAGCATCGTAGAATATACCGTGTGTAACTATTTCGTCCCAATACTAAAAGTTTAAGACTCCTTTTGAGTATCCCTGTATTTTTTCGCCGGATCCAGAGCATACTGCAGATACGCCATCTGCATATACATGTACCCCCCCAGCAAATGCGCTATGTGCACGGACGGCCGTTATCTAGTTCCGAATCTCAGTGCCGTGATTATGAGATCTCATCCCGTAATCTCGGTATCCCTTTATAAATTCGGATTTCCCGCCTAAACCTAACCTGACACTTAATGGCAAAATTATTTAACAAGTCTCACTAATTACTGACTTCGAACCCCTGGCTCAAAAAATCTTATAGAATCTTAAATTTGCTACCTCACACTCTTCCCCTTTTTAAATGATCTCACAAATGAAATGTTGATTCTTAACAATAAGCAATGTGGCCCTTCTGGGCAAAGTAAACCGCAAAGATTCAACTTTGGTGGCCTTTTAAAGAAAAACTTTGTTTGGAAAAAATCTGTTAACTCTATTGCTTCTTCGTTGAGCGAAGTTCAGTTGGATTATCCAGGGTCTTCAAACATTTCATCTTCAATCCCTGAGAATTTTCAAGTTGATAAACCAACAAAGAGACACGAATCATATGACTCAAACATCTCCGAGGATCTGATCCCAAACACCTCAGCTCCTAATTATGGGTCCAATTATACTACTTACCCAAATTATATGAATGACAAGTTGGTACCAAGGACAGACAATGTGGGCGCTTCCTCAAGTGAAAACAGCTCAGATACTCCTTTCAACACGGAATGTATTTCTTTACTGAATAGTGACTTGACATCAGAAATGAACCTTGACAATGTTTGCGACAGCTATTTTTGCCCTACAAAACCGATGACCACAGACGCTGACGCAGTTCCATGGAACGAGCATTCCGAGGAAAAGATCACCGATTATTGCGCCTTTGGTTATCATCCCGTGCGCATCGGTGATGAATATACTTCTGATATTAGCAGATACCGAGTTCTTCGTAAATTAGGTTGGGGCCACTTCTCCACTGTTTGGCTCTGTTACTCTCTTATCTCAGGTCAGTTCGTAGCTCTTAAAATCGTGAAGCTGGGCAAAAACTATACGGAAGCCGCGCTTGACGAAATAAGCATTCTTAAACTGCTTCAAGATGATAGTCACAAATGTTCCGTGGGCGACCTTCCTGTTGTATCGTTGTTGGATAATTTCACGATTCAAGGTCCAAATGGCACCCACGTAGCTATGGCCTTTGAGCTCATGGGCGAAAACTTACTACATCTCATCTTCAAGAAAAAGAAGGAAAAGTTTAAGGCCATGAGCTCGAAGGCTAGTGTGTCTCCTTACTTATTACCCATTGACACCATTAAATCAATAGTCTTTCAATTATTGAAAGCAACAGACTTCATGCACCGCAACTCTATTATCCACACAGACTTAAAACCTGAAAACATTCTTTTAACATATTGCGGTGAGAATTTGAAGAACTGTTACCCTGACAAGGCCCCAAAACACTTCCAAATTCTTCCATCGCAACCTCTTCGCCACTGCGAAGGGTCTGGAGAAACTTTGGAGCTCAAAGTTGCTGACTTAGGGAATGCCACTTTCTGCAACTTGCACATGAGCGATCATATACAAACTCGTCAATATCGAGCCCCAGAGATCCTTATGGGTCACTGTTGGGGAGCGCTGGCTGATGTCTGGTCCATCGGCTGCCTCATATTCGAATTCTTGACGGGCGACTATCTCTTTGAGCCAAGCTCAGGTGCGTCTTTCTCCAAAGACGAAGATCACTTGGCTCAAATAATCGAACTTCTTGGCGAGTTTCCGTCCACTGAGTATGCACATGATTGTACTCATTTCCGCAAGTATTTCAAGGATGCAAATTCCTTAAGAAATATTCAGAACTTAAAATTCTGGTCGTTACAGAGCGTTCTCGAAGAAAAATATAAATTTGACATTGAAGATGAGAATATCAAGTTGATCTGTGATCTCATGCAAAAATGTCTTTATTACGACCTCGATAAAAGGTACGACTGTGGGTCTCTCATGGCACATCCATTTTTCAAAAAGGATGCAAAGTTTGTCCAAAAAGAATGCGACGAACTTCCAAATCATAACAGCAGGATTCCTGGGTTCACCTGCGAAGAGCACTCTCGTGCTTGATACAATTTTTAATTCTATTACACCTCAATTTTAAACATGGTTTTCATATAAATTTTTATATAGTACATAGTATACATCATTTCAACGACAATTAAAGTAGTGTAGCTGTAATTGTGTAAAAGACACTTCGTCTTTGGAAATATCTAGTAGTGGATCGTACGGATCAATCGAAGGATCACGACTAAAAGGAACTGCTTCTTCCTCACTTTCATCATTAGTTTTAGCCTTTTCTCCAGCATCTTCTTTTTCTTGTTCATTATTGTCAGCTTTACCAGATTCGGTTTTGCAATCTTCATTCAATCCCTTTGTTTCTAATGATTTAAGATCCGCTGATGATGCGATTTCGCTTGACTGCTTATCAGCCATATTTTGATCAATAATTTCTACCTGATGCTCTGTTGAAACCATTTCGTGACTGGCAAGTGGGGTTGGATCCTGGGAGTTTTTATTTCTTTTTAGTTCATGAGCTGATTTAATCTTGAACCCTGAATCTTGCAAATCATCTTCTTCGTCCTCCCCGAAATCTAATCGAAGGTTCTTCTTCTGTTTCTTTGCAGGTGGTTTCGCAGGTTGTTCGACGCTTCGCTCTACAGTAATGTCCTCGAAGTACGGTAGGGGTGTCAGTACATCAGTAATCTGTACTGGAAAAACGGGCGTTTCACCGTCCTCCTTTTTTTCACAGTCCACTAATTTCATAACATTGTACATTGAGTCACTGGAGATCTTGCCGATGATGGTATACCTGGAATTGAAATGTGGACATGGCTGCGTGGTAATGAAAAATCCGCTAGCAGTAGCCTTATTGGAGTCGTCAAGATTAAGAATCCCAACATCGCCTTTTCCATCAAACTTTAGACGGGAATGAGTTTCTCTGGCTATTGGTGTGCTATCGAAAGACCCATGGACTTGGACCAGGTCAGATGTTATCTTTCCAAACGAGCATCCAACGAATTTCTTGTTCATGCAATTGGAAATGAAAGATCTGCACAGATTTGGTACTTGAGCCGCATACAAGTCAACTTCAATTGTGCCTTTGCTCGTTACAAAATTCACTTTGGCCGAGGAACTCAAGCTCATGGTGTCTTTTGTATATAATCTGGGGAACTTATGATGATCATCGCGGTTTTAGACCCTGCTAGATAGGGACGGTATATAGGGGAAACCTACACTCATCAAACTAAACTATATGATTTGAGTTAAAAATAAAAAAGTATAGAATGCATTTTAGATTCGAGTATTAAGCATATATTTTCCGTGTATTAATAATGCGATTTCAATATTAAAGCCCGTCGTACGTTGTGTTACACGGCTCCAAACATAACATATTGGTGTAAAAATTAGGGTACGATGAAGGCAGGCTTAGTGTAAATGGGAAGTCTAACTAGCGTACTTGGATCTGGCTCTAAGCTTTGGACCATTCAAATAGAACACAACCGGAATAGCAATCATTGCGATACAGATGAATGCAAGAACCATAGTGCCCCAAGCGACTGGGTATTTCGGAGTCAGCAAGTTCACAAACAATGATCTTCCAAAGAGCGGGAATGCACCAGCCATAAGACTTCTAAACAAGGCATTTCCGGCAAAGACAGAAGCCAAGTACTTCCAGAAGGACATACTCAAGTAATTGAAAAGGGTTTGGAAGACAATGAATGCACCAGCGGCGAAGATAGCAGTACCAATCATAGGCGCAATCCAGTGTACCGATGGAGTAGCAGTCCATGCAAAAATGATCAATCCAATTGGCATAAGAACACCTCCAAAGATGGAAGTTGGAATGAAAACTTCTGGATAGAGTTGCTCTCCGGCAAGCATCTTCTTTGTAAAGATTTTGTAAGTAATTGGGATAAAGAAACAAGCACCAACAAGGATTCCCACCTCCAATGCCACGTATGCGGCACCAGTTTCGACCAAGGTGAAGTTGTAAGTTTCAGTGAACACAATAGGCAAAGCCTCAAACCACAAATACATGACCGAATAAACCATACCAATATACAAGTTAATCATGAAAACAACAGGCTCAAAGATGACAATCTCAAAAGGACGGTAAAGAGTCTCTATAAGGATCTCATGCATGTTCAATTTCATGTTCTCGAGGTGTCCCTCGCTTACAATCTTGTCGTTTCCGGTGAGTGCTCTCAATCTCTCAGCCTTACGGTACAAAATGGTTTTCGAGTATGTTTCTGGAAGGAACCAACTCAAAACTACCAAGGAAGCACCAGAGGCAAAACAAACAAACCAGAAGGTCCAGTGATAGTTCTTGGCCTCGATCATGGCACCACCAATCAAAGGACCAAGAGATGGGGCACAGACAGCGGCAATAGACCAAAGAGAAATAGTTACTGGGATCCACGGCATGTGTGTGATATCTCCGAGACTGGCACCACCTGTGGCCAAACAAGGACTAGCGAAGAAACCTGCAATTAAACGCAAGACAGACAAAGAGGCAATGTCGTTCACCAAAGCAGTTGGGATTTGCAAGATGAAAAAGAGGAATAATGTGACAATGTAAATGGTCGTTCTACCGAAACGTGCATTCTCAGACAATGGAGAGAAAATCATTGGTCCGATGGCATAACCGAAGACGAACATGGTCAAAGGAAGAGTTGCTAACGTTTGACTGATATTCATTTCTTTCATAATCTGTTCAATACCAGGGGTGTAAATGGCAGAAGCCATGTAGACAAATGCTGTCAATAACTGGATTTGAATGATAAACAAGGTTTTGTATCTCAAGGGCCAGTTTACTGGGTTGGCAGGGTCATCTTCTCCGTCATAAGTGACAATAATGAATTCATCATTTTCGGTCTTCTCCTTGTCATCATTTGACGAGCTGTCTTCAGACCCGCTGCCGATCAGCTCTTGCAGGGGATGAGGGCTTTCGAGATGCGACTCGCCAACGCCATGGTATTTTGCTGGTAGTATGTAACCTTCTTGTTCTTCTTCGTAGTTGAAAAGTGTTCTGCCTGAGAGATGGTATACGATTCTTCCCCAGAAGGAAGCCTTAACGAATTCGTAAATCATGCGGCTGATTGTGATAAAATGCTTTGAGGTTGCTAGTGAATAAGGTTTAAATAAGTTGCTCTGTGATAGAGGAATGACAATAAATAATTTGGGCCTGAAGAGTTTTAATGAAGGGTTATATATATATTCAAGGATTCATGATTAGTAAGTCCTCAGCAAAATTTAAATGTGTATCAAACCTGCAGACGCAACGGGTTAAGTGCATCTGCAGTCGTAGGTGCCGTTGCTCCCAAAGAGGTAACTCCGTGTCAGACGGGAGCTGCGTGCGATCTGGAGCTTAATAATTAATACCCCAAGTGCGTGCGATATGAGCTCTATTCACAAGTGACTCTAACATAAGCCGTGTTTGCCACCTCATGTGTTCGTCAGCCTTATCTGAATTGCGCTTTTGGGGGATGACATGCACTACCTCTGCGCGTTTGGTTCTACTTTTCAATGGAGCGGCTCATGCTAGTAACAACATGCTGCCGCAGACTTTCGCTATAGAGGTTGCCTCGTATGCGAATATAATATTTTCTTACAATCGTGCGTATTTGAAACACATACTCGACGGAACTTTTCTTGGCTCTCAACTTTTGGGTATTATTCCGAGCATTGCACAGGATTTGCAACCACTATCGAGCTGTATAGAGGAGGGCTGACAAATTAAACGAGGGTTTCATATGACAGTAACGAAGAGCCTCCGCACCCACTGATTTGAAATCTAACCTCTAGAACCAAAGTTCGGCTTTGTCAAAGTTATGATCAGCTCCAAAGGTCACGAATCTCTGACCATCGGTCTCTTATCGAATCTCGATGGATTCTTAGGTAAGGTACTTGAAATAGTCTGTGCAGGATGTTATTAGAGACATGGGATGCAGCCGCATCGGAACATATACGAAAGCGCGTTGTGTCAGCCCAAAATTTGAAGCTAGTCCCGTCGGTGAATAGCTTTCTCCAATCGAAATAGAATGTTCTACGAGTTGGATACCGATGGCTTCAAAAATCCACATTCTGAGATCCATAAACATCTTCGATGACTAAGCTTGAACTAGGCTCCTAATAATTAAGATTACTCTGTATATTCGACAATTTTACTTCGGTAGATTGAGAAGAAATAACTTTTATTAGGTTTAGCATAAATATTTTTTTGGTTTTCATTTGGTTAGTCTTGTCAAGAATTTGCTTGCATTTAAAAGAAAAACTTTCAACTTCAAGCTTTTGTGCAATTCTAATACTATTGTTAAAAAATTTAATGCTACGTGACATGATTTATACCCGTCCTCACTAGCTCGAAATTTCTCCTCGTATACATTCACATTGGCGGTAGAGACTAAAGGCCAAAATGGGTAGACTTCAAATCAGACATTGAATGTTTGATTGTAGTAGAAGGCCATCACATATTTGTCTTCAAAAAATACAAAATGAAAGCTGGAACTGCTCATTTATTCTATTAGTTCGCTCAGTGGAAGTAGCACATGGCTTCATAAGGTCTAAACTCTGAGACTAATTGGAAGAAAACGTAGCCATCTTTATTCAGTCACATTCATTGCCACTTGCTATGTTAGAGATTTTTGAGCCATAGACTTTGCGGATATGAAGAATTTACATTTGTGATGTATTATTGTTATAATATCTTGCGGCTTCTTCATCAGCTTATAATGGTCTCGTAGCGGAAGAATTGTGACTTATTCCTTCCGAAGCTGGATAAGTAAATTCAAAAAACGTTCGGGCAAATTATGTTTAGAATGCCGTCACATCTACTTTTCTTTGTGTCCAAAGGTGTTAAATACGTGTCTAAATTACCCAGGTATCGAAAACACACGTAAACGTGAAACCCCAGTGAAATTCATCCTGTGAAAGAGGAACTTCTGACTCAAATTTACCTTACCTATAGAAAAAAGAAAATGACAAATTCAGCCCAGGAAGACAGCAGGTGGTCTACTATTCGTTGGATAATTTCTCACGATTCAACAGTTCGTTATACATACTGAACACATCTTTCCGAAAAAAAAATCTTCTAAATTCGTGACTGGTATTTGTCTCAGATAAAGAAAAAAAAAATGTCTGGCTTAGACTACTTTTGCTACGATAATATTAACGATCTGCACTCAAAACACCATCCCCCGCGAAACACATTTACGTCAACACCAAGCCTAAAATAGCCATAATGGGGTCGCTCAGGCTGTTCGTGAAGTCTGTGCGTAAAGCAAAGACTATTGCAGATGAAAGAACTGCCATTCGAAAAGAGAGTGCAGCCATTAGAACTTCATTCCGCGATCCAAACTTATCCCAAAACACTCGTAGAGTCGATATCTCCAAGCTTCTTTACCTCTACATCCTCGGCGAGAAAACCCATTTTGGCCAAGTGGAATGTCTCAAGCTTCTTGTTTCCCCTCGCTTCGCCGATAAAAGATTGGGCTACTTGGCAGCCATGTTGCTCCTTGATGAAAATCAGGAAGTCTTAACCCTTTTGACTAACTCCTTAGACAATGACATGGGCCACCATAACAAGTTTATTGTCGCACTTGCGTTAGGATGCTTGGGTAATTTGGCGTCTCCAGAACTTGCTCGTGATTTGTATGCCAACGTGGAGAAGATCATTGACTCGTCCAACTCGATCTACTTGAAGAAGCGAGCATGCATTGTAGCTGCCAAGCTTGTAGACAAAGAGCCAGATTTGGCCGAGGTGTTTCTTCCAAAAGTTCAAACACTTCTAAATGAGAAATCGCCGCTGATTTTGCTCGGCACTTGTCGTTTGATCCAGTCCCTCTACTTCAACAGTCCTTCATCCAGACCCGCCTTGGTGTCTTTTCTCCCTAAGCTCACAGCCCACATGAAGAGAATCATTCTAGGAGGATATTTGCCTGATTATGATGTTAATGGCGTGACTGATCCGTTTTTGAAGGTCGCCATTCTCGGCACACTCAGAACTTTGGCCATGGATGAAAACTGCACTCCCCAATTCCAAGAAGAGCTCAATGACGTGTTGACACAAGTTGTCCTGAATCTTGATAGCGGAAAAAACGCCGCACATGCTGTTTTGTACGAGTGTGTTAAGACAATCTTCGCTGTTAAGTCTGATCAATCTTTGAGAGTTTTAGGTGTCAACATCTTGGGTAAGTTCCTACCAATTAAGGACAACAATACAAGATACGTGGCTCTTGAAATGCTTTTGACCGTCATCGACCACGAGCCTTTGGCGGTTCAAAGAAATAGAGCCACAATCATAAGTTGTTTGTCCGATGGTGATGTTTCGATCAGAAGGAGAGCCCTCGAGCTTGCATTTGCCATTATCAATGAACAGAACATCAGAGTTCTTGTTCGTGAGATTTTGACGTTCTTGGGAACCTGTGTTGACCCAGAATTGAAACCGTACATCACGTCTCAGTTAAGCATCTGCGCTGCCAAATACGCGCCTAACGAGAAGTGGCATTTCGACACTTTGACGCGCATGTTGAAGGTCTCCGAGAACCATGTTGTATCCGACATCTTGTCGAGTATATTGGCCTTAGTCATGAGATGTCAAGATATGGAACTTAAGAAGCACGTCGTAGCTAACTTTGTACTGGCCACCTTGGAAGATCCTTCACAATATGGTTTAGCATTGGTAACAATTTGGACCATAGGTGAATACGCTGATCTTATCTTGGGCGATAAGGTCGAAATCAATGGAGTGTCTCGTGTTTGTGATGAAGACTTAATCCTTGAGTTATTCAGTCATGTAACCAACAACCCTAAGTTTTCCGATCTGGAGTCGACTCAGATCACTTTGTACATGTTGACTGCAGCCTTAAAGTTGTCTACCAAGTTCCATTCGGGTGCTGCTGTGGAGAAATTGAGATCTTTCATCGGACTGAAGAGCGCCGACAACAACCTCGAAATCCAAACCCGTGCACTTGAATATAAACAATTATTTTTACAAAACGCGCAGTCCAGACAGGGCTTATTGGCTAGAATGCCCGCTCCACCGGTCAAGGAACGCGAGGGACTCAGCTTACAAGGAAAGGCTAAAACTCCAGCAGTAGCTACTTCGACTGCAGCCAGCACAACCGAGGATCTTCTCAACTTACTTGACGATGATGTCCCAGCACCTGTTAGTACGTCTTCTGCTAATAACAGCGACCTTTTGACTGACATTTTTGGTGGTCTTTCTACCAAGGATAGCAAGAGTACCAAGACTACTTCTGCCCCCACATCCCAGGCAAGTGCCGAAGGAATAGAGGGTTTCAGAAATAGTCATATTCGGGTAACTTTCATTCCAAAAGTATTCGGTAACGGTGAAGCTACATCTGACGTTGAAGTGACGTCAGTGGCTCCGATGGAGAGCATTGATCGTGTCCAATTGCTTATTGCGGTGCCCAAAACACAAAAGTTGACCATTACCACCAATGCTGGTTCTGATTCGTTAGTTACCTCCAACGTCATCAAGCAGAGTCTAAAAGTGGTTGGTGCAGCGGGATCTAAATTGAAATTGAGAGTCAAAGTGAAGTATAATGTTAGCGGCGCCAGCTTAGAAGATCAATTTGATTTCGCTCGCTTCACGAGTACTCTATAAAAAAAAGTAATAACTTCAATAGAGTGAAAATATATAATACATTAGAATACGTAAATTGTCGGGGTAACGCTCTATTTTGGTAAGTAGCTCTGAACAGATAATCGAAATACAAATCTGAAAATATTGAACGTTCATTGATAGTGTGAATTGAGTATATATAAACGAATAAAGAAGAGTCTGAGGTAAAAGGAGCCAGGATCGGCAAACATTGAGCGAGATGCAACGGGCCCAATTACAATTCAACAGCACTAGAAACACCGTCGGCAATCTCGTCAACAGCCTTGGATACAGACTTGTTCTTCACGACGTAAGCGCGGGCGAATGGCTTGATCAAGTTCAAGTAAACCATTTGTGCACCGCCCAACGATGGGATACCAATGTAGATCAAGAAGATGGTCTTGAACAAGAAGTAAAATGGGATCCAGTAGAGAATTGCACGCGACCAGAACTCAAACACATTCAAAAACGCAAAGACAACCCAGTACGTCAACAACGCAGTGTCATCCGCTGTTGTGGCCGTCTCTAGGGCAACTAGCGAGTAATAGCCAGGAATCACGAAACCTGCAATGTTAGACAACAATTGGCCAATGCCTGCGATGTTCAAAAAGATCAACACAAAGTAGACAATAGCAGCCACAATGACAGCATATGATCTAGGAAGACCCGTCTGGGACTCGAATAGGTGCAATACCTGGACTCCCGAGGTGGACTGGGTAGGTTAGTAAACGCGGGCGAGAGGGGACAATTGGGTGAATCTCGAGGGCGGGTAACATACTTGATCGATCGAGGCCAAGAATTTGGCGACTTGTGGTGGAATGGCAGCAGACATTTGGTGTGAAGAGAAGCAAAGGTAATAGCTATGGATCTATGTGGTTCCTGTGATCCTCCACACTGCGCAATCTATAGGAAGGAGGGGGTACGATAACCGAAGAGGGAGACGGCGACGCAAAAAAGGATTTTCTTTTTTACAGGTATTGTGGATACAAAATAAACGTTATTTCTTTTATGTTTAGAGTTTTTTTTTTTCAATTTAGGAAGTTTGTGTTTGTGAACCATGTGGTGCTAGCTTTACAGCAACGATGAACATCGGCAAAATACTATGCTACGCGAAGAAACGTGTATACGCAGCCACAAATCATTATTTCATTGAATGCAAAGCTGCTACTATAACTTTTTTTTGAAATGTCGTTTTATGATCTAGTACTCTACCTATCTGAAGCGCCGGCTCATTAGAATCTAGGTGGCGGCGGAAGATTTGCTGCCTCCTTCTGGGCCGCGCTGGGATCCAATTGATAATCACTTTCTTTAGACTTCAGAAGCTCTTCATTCATAATGTCATTCAAGGCGTTCAAATTCACATGCGGATTATGTCTCTTTCTTCTGCCAGGTCTTATCGATGCTGGAGGCGCCAGCGGGCTTCCAAGAGATGGAGGCATGAATGGAGGCGCTTGATTATTTACTGGAGATGCAAATGGAGCTCCAGGGCCCATTGGTGGAACTCCTACATTCGACATAGAGTTAGCTGCAGGCGAAACCACAGGAGACATTTGGGCGCTCATTGACTGGTTTTGAGATGGTACAACGGAACTATCAGGGGCTTGAATGGATGTTTGTGGTGAATACGGTGCTTGTTGAGGCACTGAAGCTTGTGCATTAAAGGCGCTGGGGAGAGGGGCTTGGACGGCCTCAGTTTGAGGTTCAGGAAGCCCAGCGGGGGCAGTCAGAGACGAATACATTTGTGGAATAGGTGCCTGACTGACAGCATGTACAGGATGCTGCAGTATTTCATTAGGTGCTCTTTGTGTAGGTGGTTCTTCTGTAAGAGGGATAGTTTCGAAGTCATCCTCAGTATTTGAAAGCAATGCCAGCGTTGGAACTTGGGGTCGACTTGATCCTTCCGTTAAAGTAGGATGTTTTGAATTATCCTCATTTTGCACGTGGGTAGATTTTGCTGAGTCAATTACATGTTCTTCTGCCTCGATATTAGACTTGACTACGGGCTCCTCAATATTCTCTTCGCCTAAGGTAGCAAAGAAGTCTTGAGACTCTTGCTCGCTGAACGGAGTTACATTCTTATCAATCACCGGCACCTGCGCTGGTACTGGCTCGGGTTCGGCATGCGTGACTGGCTCTGAACTGGGAGATACATTTGATTCTTGTAAGGGTGAGATTAATGCGTCAGTGTTAGACGAAGGAAGTGGAGCTTGCACTAATGAAGAAGGAAGCGACTCTTGTGCTACTGTTGGTGGTGGCGCGGCTGAAGTTGCCATTGGTGGTGGTGGAGCTGAAGTTGCCATTGGTGGTGGTGGCGCTGAAGCTGCAGTTGGAGGAAGCGGAGCTTGAGCCAGCGGCAAAGGAGCTTGCGTTGCAAGTGATTTCAAAACGGGATTTTGAGGAGGTGGTAGTGACTGATTGACAGTTTGGGGCACGAAAGGCTGACTCATTGGAGGAGGCAAAGGTGCCTGCTCTGTAGCTTGAGTAGGTTGGCTCGCAAAAATCGCAGCGGAAGAAGCTTTTGGAGCTTGTGGTTGCAGGAACTTATAGGAATAATCCTCGTTGTTTTGGTAAAGTTCATCCGTCAAAACATTTAATGAACTGTCAAATTTCCCAACGACAATTGGCAACCTGTGGAGTAGACCATAACCAACATCACATCCTAAAATGCCTTTGTTCCCGCCAGGGCACCAAGAACGCGAAAGATGGACTGTTACTTTTCTAACAATGTCGTACTCGTGGTTATATACGTATAGAATGATAGGCACCTTATCATCGTTTAGGGTCTCCAGATGTATTTTGTAGTAACTAGAGATTGTTTTGGTGAGAAGATTCTCACCACCCATCGACAACAAACCATGCACATGTTCATCGGTGGAGAAAGCAGAGTCACAGCCAATAATGTAGTCTGAGTGGGGGACTAAAAGGGCTCTGAACGCCGGCAGTGCTTGTTGCGTATTCAAAACTTTCCACACAAATGTTGCAGAGTTCATATGCTGTGATTGAACTGTGAGCCCAAGAGACTCGAAGTTGATATTGAGTTTAAGCGTGGCTGGTGGAAGCGAGGATTTTGGCTCGTCTTTACTGGAAATGGCGTGCAAAGACATCTTTATGGTACGAATAACACCTCCCTTTGCATTCCATACTTGCAAGTTTACATTTGGGTTGGGGCTACTAGCAATTGACGCAAACTCTTGTGCGATCATGTCGAAGTCTACCATTTGAGCCTGTTCTGAGAGTGGAATGGCGCCATAATTGAAGGATCCGTCTTCATTAATCAGATAGTTATGGGAGCTGTGGCTCATTTGCTTGACAGGCAAATCGTGGTCGGCAATGCCGACTATGTAGTCGAACCATGACTCGAAACCTTGTTTCGAAGCAGGGGAGTCTGACTCCACGTTAAGGACTCGGAGCCCATACCCATTGTTCCTACTGAGTGTATTTTTGAAGTATGTATCTGGCTCGTGAGCATTGACTCCCTCGAGCCTGTCTACGAGTTTTTTGGCGAAGGAAAACATGGCTTTTGGTGTAATGTAAGTTTCGCTTAGTATACACGTCAATGTGTCAAACAATAATAGGACCAGGTTGAGAACGTCGAATGGGTCTATGTTTCTAAGAGAAATATATGGTTCATTTAATTTGATACTTCTTGTGGAATTATGCTTTTTATGAATGAAATTAAAAATTTGTTTGGATTTTCCGTGTAATTTGTTCTTGTGCCAAAGCTTAGGCTATGTCCGTCGATAATGGCATACATTATGAAAAATCTACTTACGAAAGGCTTAGCAAGGTAATAATTAGTAGTCTCGGAAAAATTTCATCATGTATCCTCTTTCCAAAACTTGATGTCCCTATCTATTCCACATGTAATTATAGAGTCATTAAGAAGCGCCATGGCCTTGATCCGTCCCTCATGGGCTTTGAATTCATGCGTTATACTACCGGAACTAAGCTCAAGTGCTCTTATTATGCCGTCATCTCCAAAGATCCACACGCCCTCTCCGTTTGGTCTGAATATCACCTTTGCCTCGCTATACTTATCCTGTGGGGACAATGTGTTGAAATTCGCAAGAATCTGCGAGCGTTGTATCGATGCGCCGTCTTCCTTGCTTAAATTAGCGAGGGATATTAGCACAATTCTCATGTAGGGCTCCTGAGAAGTAGCAACAGCGATAACTGGCCCTAGACCGGTGATAACAACCCCGCTTATGCACATAGGGAATGATGTGATTGAGGAATATTCCACATCGCTCGTCGCCACTTTGTAGATGGAGCTGCCGTTCGAACAGATGGTCACTACGTCCAATAGACTGCTTGCTTGTAATCCAACCACAATGTAAATCTTTTCCTCGTCAGAAAACGCCTCTAAACAAGTTCCAATGCCAGATATAAGTATACGTTCCAGGTAGACTGTCAATTTACCGTCGTCATTTAGCTTAAAAATCTGGACGTATTTGTCCCAGCCTAGTGTTACAATGAGGGTTGCATCTCCTGACTTAATGACCTTCATGTCAATAATGAGCCTTTCATGTGCTTGAATAGATTCAATCAATTCTAATTTTGCTGAGCTGGCGTTAAAGCGAGCAGTTTGGACAAGGCCATTGATTCCACCCAAGACAAGGTACTCGCCTACAATTTCGACCTTTCGAACCACAAAGTTGCCTATGGCATTTTTCGCATCCATGAGAATTTGACCCGTATTAACATTGGCAATGATCAATTTCCGAGCGGCAGTTGCAAAGATACCTAATCCATCTGGACTGATAGCACAGTCAATCACAAGTCCGTCGATGAGGGGGAGTTTTGATGAGCACGAGAGGTCCAATTGAGTCCACGAATGCAATTGTGGCTGTTCGACCATCCATGGGCTATCCAGACTTTTTGAGAAAGCAGAGGTACGGTCTTTGGAGGTTGAAAGCTCATTCAATTTATCTATGAGTAATGGATCAATTTCACCACTATGAACGATATCGGTATCAAGTGGCGCATCGTGCTCGTCACAAAAGGCTTCTAAAGTTTTATGATAACCATTTTCTTTCAAAAATTTGGCAATGTAGTTGTGAACAGACATTTATGTTATAGATAGGTTCACGTGATTTACAAAGATAGATATGGTCGAAGTTCAGACATGCGTTATTTGACACAAAAGCTGATTTAAAATTTGACAGCTCCAGGTTGCATAGACTATCGAATGAAATTATTATTTTTATGTCTTAACATTAGAACGCTTACTGGAGCGTATCCGCGATTGAGTATTGTCGACTTATATAACACTCAAATGCTGTTATATGCTCGATTTTGAATATAACACGGTGCTAACGAAAAGAAAAAAAGAAAAAAAAATTGCAAGCAAAGAATCAGTATTGACCGTCTCGTGCCATTTATTATCGGATATTGACCCATTGACTCGGAAGCTGCCGCGTAAGACCTTCATCCTGAAAAATTATAGTCTCACGTGACATGAGAACATGAGAAGCCTTATCTAAGGAGCGAACTGAAGCCACCTCCACAATCATAGTACTTTCCTCAAAACATCTGGAAGCTCCTCTAGTCAGTATAAGTCCGAGCCTCATCTCCAAGATATATATATCGTGTGACCGCATCAGCCGTGCCATATTTCTCACTACAAGCCCCCCTACTATCGTTGCAAATCTCAGTGTGCAAGAAGCCATTTTAATCTCATTGCCCCGAAGCCTTATACGAACATAAAGACCATGCTACGAAGATTCCATACATCTCTCGTGACTTTCATGCAGTCATTTTTTCTTCCCGAAAACCAATTATCGTCTGCGCAGAAATGGGTATTGGGTCTCGTGAACCTAGGCGCTGTAGTGGTGTTTTGGGTCCTGAGCTCATTCCTAGTGAACGACTTGTTTGAGTCAAACATATACCGGAAACCGTTCTTCATAACGTGGATCAACACCAGCTGCTTCATTTTTTATTTAATTCCTTATCTCAAGTATGAGCGCTTGACCATTAGCCAGTTCATCAGTCGTTTGAAGGAGGATTACCACAAACCCGCCACAGTATGTCTTGCTGACTTAGAGAGATCAGCCCCTAAAATGAGCAACTACGGCGCCTCTATGGATGAAACTATGGATGCAGCTCAAGAAATTGAGACTGTAGACTCAAAAGAGCTGGATGACGAGGAGGTGGGCTTGTGGGAAACTGTGATTCTTTCCCTCAAATTCGTCGTTCTCTGGTTCCTGGCTAATTTGGTCACGAACGCCTCTCTTTCATATACTTCTGTTGCTTCTCAAACGATTTTGTCATCAACTTCTTCTTTTTTTACTCTTATAGTCGGTGCGTTCTACATGATTGAGAAGATCAATAGAAATAAGGTCTTTGGAATTATTCTATCCTTTGCGGGTGTTATCATTGTCTCTAAAATTGACTCTGCTGATGAGTCTGTGCCAGACGGGCAATCATCGCTTCTATCAGTTTGGGGTAATGTGCTAGCTTTGGTTGGTGCTTTCATATATGGAGTGTACACGATTCTCTTAAAGCACAAAATTGCTAAACCCAACACTTCGAAAGAGCGTATATTAAATACGCATCTTTTTTTTGGATTTGTCGGTTTATACTGTTTGTTGTTGCTCTGGCCGGCAATCTTAGTTTTGCATTTTATCGGCGCCGAGACTTTCGAGTTACCAGGCTCTACTCACGTCTTATTGATCTTGGCCATCAACGCTTTTATCACCTTCATTAGTGATTTCTGTTGGTGTAAGGCTGTTCTTCTAACAAGTCCCTTGACAGTGACTGTTGGGCTTTCATTGACTATACCTTTGGCTATGGTGGGAGACTGGATCTTCAAAGATTTCCACGTAAACCCGTTATACATATTTGGTGCGGCTGCTGTCACTATGGGTTTCTTGGTGATCAACAAAGACGAGAAGGAAGACTTTGTTGACGAAGAGTAAGGTAACTGGAAAACAGTTATCTTTTTTAATAGAATTTTTAGAAGTTCATTATGGGAATATAAGTTAAGGATTAATTGCGCGTCGTAAGTTGTATTAGAATTTTATTTAGTGATCACGTTTCTATTCTCAGTGAACATATCAGGGATCTCTTCTTTAAATTTGACACCTCCATATTAAACACGTAGTGGTATTAAACACGTAGTGGTATTAAACATAGCT
This sequence comes from Australozyma succicola, assembly GCA_030563905.1. Lineage (NCBI taxonomy): Eukaryota > Fungi > Ascomycota > Pichiomycetes > Serinales > Metschnikowiaceae > Australozyma > Australozyma succicola. Next base: position 963,814 of record JAJMKM010000001.1, on the reverse strand, counting down.
AGGTTCCTTCGGAATTGACACTCGTGGCAAAATTTTCGGCGGTTAAATTATTTATTTGAAATTGAAAGGTGATATTAAATATTTTCTCCTGTATTTGTTTTTGACACATTGTGATATCTTGCGTCAATCTCCTATTTTGCAGCTTAATTCCGCGTACTCAGAGCACCACTAGCTATCCAAGCTACCAACACCAATTGCATGAGACTTTCTCAACTCTTCGGTGCACTTGCTGCGTGCCTTTCCTTAGCAGTATCCGAGGCTCCTGCCGACGATGTAAACCATGTTCTGCTCAGAGACTTGACCACCTCGTCCCAAGACTTCATCTACCAGGTGAGTGGGGCGGACCTCTCGCCATTTTCCAGATACAACCGTGATTATTTTACTCTTTTAATGATCACTTCTACACATGAGGCGCACGGATGTGAAACCTGTGTCAATTGGAAACCAATTCTTCGAAAGGTCGCCAAGGCATGGTACTCTGACTACTTGGACACGAACTACTTGTTGATAGCAGAAATGGACCTCGTGGATCAAACCAACATGGCTCTTTTGGATGCAATGCAGATCAATACCGTTCCACAAATCTGGCTTATACCCCCAACCAACCTTGCCAACGAGTACCGTCCTCATGATCAAGCTGAAAAGGATGAGACCACTTGGACTGTCATGGACATAATTGCCGAGCCTCACTCCCTCTATGAACTTCCACAAGTTCCTTACGAAGAGCAGGCCTTCTTATTTGCTGATTGGTTGGCTGGATCTGTTCAGAAGCCAATCTACTTACGTCAAGAAAATGTACCTTCCAAATTCCTTGTCACCTTTGGCTTGACGTTCCTTACGATAATGCTCTTTAAGAAGAAGGGCCCCTCTGTTATTACAGACTTTGTCACCAAGAGTAAAGTGTACCAAGTGTTTTACTTTGGGGGCTTGTACTTACTCTTGGGAGGTATAATGTTCTCGTTCATCACACCAGTTCCGTTCCTTGCCAAAAACGATAAGGGCGGGCTTATATACATTAGCGGAGGTAACTCTTATCAGTTTGGTATTGAGATGGTTATTGTCGGGTTGACCTATTTTGTTCTTGGCGCTCTCGTTGTACTTCTTTGCTACGTGGGGCAGTACAAAGTCACTAAAGTTAGTGAGATTTCTTCTGAATCTACGAAGAATCTCCTTGTATTGTTGATTAGTGGTCTTCTTTACTTTGCCAGCAGTGTTCTTACCAGCATTTGCTTACGTAAAGACCACGAGTATCCTTTCTACTTCACCAAGCTTTTCTAAAGAGACACGCTCAATAAAAATCAAGCATACATTTCTGTAGATCTTTTTTTAAAAAAATTCTTTTTCATTAACAGTTCATTACTATTGTTTCTGAATGACTTCTTGTCACTAATCGCGACTAAAATTCGACTATTAGATACTTCGAATGAAATGAAAAGACAGTAGTAAACCTTATACGACTTAAATTTTATAAAAATATGATAAAGAAAAACTCAATTGTTACGATTTTCTTCAATCCCAATGGAGATCATTCATTGAGCTCTATATGTACGCGTTAACTACTTCCAGACCACACCTCTGTATCAGTGTTTTGACAGACGCGTGTTGGCGCTATACCCATTGAGCAATGTCGCCCACCAGTCGAGACAGCCCTGCAATTGAAAAACTGGCAAAGAAGCCAAAGCTCATAACGGAATTTTTTGCTAGTTCCGTCAAAAAGGCTCCAATCAAAAATACCCTGAAGCCGCTGACGACTCAATCCACTGCGCAAAACGCTTCTCTGGCACCCACAAATGAAGTGATCCCGGGTTCAGGAGGCAATGAAGATAATTTAAATGCTAAAGAGATAAAGGGCGAAAAATCAGGCAACAATTCCTCTCCTTCTGAGAACTCTGTACCCAAATCTACCGATTATGATGAGTTCTGTAAACGATTGAACTTCAATAAGGCTGAATGGGTTGCAAGTCTCTCGGACGAAGAAAAATTGCTTCTATCTCTAGAGGTTAACACAATGCATATAACTTGGCTTGCGTGTCTCCACAAAGAACTCACAAAGCCTTATTTCTTGAAACTAAAACGGTTCTTACGCAGTCAAGCCGGGAAGACAGTCTTTCCACCGCCAGGAAAAATCTATTCTTGGTCACATCTCACACCTGTTCCGGAGGTTAAATGTCTCATTTTGGGACAAGATCCTTATCACAACTTCAATCAGGCGCATGGCTTAGCGTTTCTGGTTTTGGAGCCAACGCGTCCTCCGCCATCACTCCTAAACATATATAAAGCTTTGAAAATAGACTTTCCCGACTTTCAGATCCCAAACTACGCGGAATTAAGTAAAGCCGGCTGTCCTGGAGGGGGAAACTTAACCAAGTGGGCCAAAAGGGGCGTTCTCATGCTTAATGCCTGCTTGACTGTGGAGGCACACAAGGCCAACAGTCACGCCAACCAAGGCTGGGAAACATTCACCGAGCTGGTCATAAGAACTGCGCTTACATATGCGAAGGAGGAAAATGCTTCTGGGTTCGTCATCATGGCATGGGGAACACCCGCGCAAAAGCGAGTAGCTATATTTTCGAAGCTCTTACTGGATCCTTCCGTTCCATTTCTAGTGATTAAAAGTGTACATCCTTCACCGCTCTCTGCCAGCCGAGGTTTTTTTGATCTGCATGCTTTTAAGAAGTGTAACGAATGGCTTGTTAGTCAGAACAAAAACCCTATTGACTGGGGCATTATGGATGGAAACGTTGTATATTCGTAGAGAATAAATTTTTTTGGCTCTGGCCTAGAAGGAAATAATTTTTTCGTAAGACAAGACTCTCCAGCTGTCACCGGGTTGATTATCCATACTACAGAAGAAGCAGATATGTACGGAAATTACTCACATTGGCAGGATATTAAAAAATTAATCATGAAACTTTTTCTCGGAATCATGTAGTGTATTCACGAATAATTCCATAAAAAAATTCATTCTTTCAAATTGGCAAGCCGCAGGGTCCCTGGTGTGGATCACCATCCAGACCGCGAATATATTATTCTACTTATCTGCCACCTGCATCTCCCACACAACCGATTCATTTCCTTCCTAATATATTGAAAAAACAAAATATAGATATTTACAACTGTCAAGCCAACGGCAATTTATTACTTTATTCGATCAACGCATCAGATCAATCGGCTCAATTCACCTATTTGACTGTTAAAAAGACGATATATAACTAGAAGAGCCAGTCCACATCAGCATCTCAAACCAATTATTTTCCATACTCAAACAGATGCCACCAAAGAAATCAAAATACGTGGAGTCATCCGACTCTGAGGATTCCACGCCTGGCACCCCAGACTTGCAACCTTTTGCAGATGCCCTCGAAGATATCGACCTGGACAAGGTGAACCGGTATCTCTTGAACTGTGATCCCAAAGTCGCTCGAGAAAATGAAGAGGACGACTCCACGGCACGGTTCAAATACCTTCTCGGGTTGACCGATCTCTTTCGTCACTTCATCGACATCAACATGTCAAAGAACGCACATTTCAAAAGAATCATTAAGAAAATCGACTCCCAGAGAAACTTCAAGCAAGCCACAAAGACAAGAGGCGGTCTGGGCAGAGGCCGCCGGAAGACAGAAAAGGAAGAAGACGCCGAGCTTCTCGAGGAGGAAGAGCATATGGGCGACGAAGAGGTGCAACGCACTGTTCTCACAACATCCCCATCATACATTCAGGGCGGAACCCTCCGTGAGTACCAGATTCAGGGATTGAATTGGTTAATCTCTCTATATGAGAATAAGCTTTCTGGGATTCTTGCAGATGAAATGGGTCTAGGCAAGACTTTGCAGACTATCTCATTCCTCGGATACTTGAGGTACATAAAACATGTAGAGGGTCCATTTATTGTTATTGTGCCTAAGTCCACGTTGGATAATTGGAAGCGTGAATTCCAAAAATGGACCCCTGAAGTGAATGTAGTCATCTTGCAAGGAAACAAGGAGGAAAGAGCCGATATCATTCGTTCCAAATTGTTAACGGCTAAATTCGATGTCTTGATCACCTCATTTGAGATGGTGATACGAGAAAAATCCCAATTGAAAAAATTCAGATGGCAATACATTGTTGTTGACGAGGCCCATAGAATCAAGAACGAGGACTCTTCCCTCTCGCAAATCATTCGTTTGTTCTATTCGAAAAACAGACTTCTTATCACGGGAACTCCATTGCAGAATAATTTGCATGAGCTTTGGGCGCTTTTGAACTTCTTGTTGCCCGATGTCTTTGGGGATGCTGAAGTGTTTGACAGCTGGTTCGATAGTCAAACGGAGGCCAATAAAGACCAAGATCAAGTGGTTCTGCAACTACATAAGGTTTTGAGCCCTTTTCTCCTAAGAAGAGTCAAATCGGATGTAGAGACATCGTTGTTACCAAAAATTGAAACAAACGTCTACATTGGAATGGCAGAGATGCAGATCAATTGGTATAAAAAATTGTTAGAAAAGGATATCGACGCGGTCAATGGTGTCCTTGGGAAAAGAGAGGGGAAGACAAGGTTGCTTAATATTGTCATGCAACTAAGAAAGTGCTGTAATCATCCGTACCTTTTCGATGGAGCTGAACCTGGCCCTCCGTTTACCACCGACGAGCATTTGGTCTACAACTCTGGAAAAATGATCATTCTCGACAAGATGCTTAAAAAATTCAAAGCAGCCGGGTCTAGAGTCTTGATATTCTCCCAGATGTCGAGGTTGTTAGATATTCTAGAGGATTACTGTTTTCTACGAGAATTTGAGTACTGTCGTCTTGACGGTTCTACATCGCACGAAGATAGAATTCAGGCCATAGACGAGTACAATGCGCCCGATTCAGACAAGTTTATTTTCTTGTTGACGACTAGAGCTGGTGGTTTGGGTATCAACTTGACCTCTGCCGATATTGTTATATTATTTGACTCTGACTGGAACCCGCAGGCAGACCTTCAAGCAATGGACCGTGCACACAGAATCGGTCAGAAAAAACAAGTTCAAGTCTTCCGGTTTGTCACCGAACATGCCATTGAAGAGAAAGTTCTTGACAGAGCAGCTCAAAAATTACGTCTAGACCAACTTGTTATTCAGCAAGGTCGGCCTGCGTCATCTAGTATTGGAAACACTAATGATGACTTGTTAGGTATGATCCAACATGGCGCCAAGGAAGTTTTCAAAAAAACGAGTGGTTCTTCGATGCTTGATGATGATATTGATGCCATTTTGGCCAAGGGCCGTGAAAAGACAAAATCATTGAATGCAAAATTCAATAAGCTAGGTCTCGACGATTTACAAAACTTCACTTCCGACGCATCTGTCTATGAGTGGAACGGACAAAACTTTGCGAAGAGAGAAAACGATGGTCTAGGTCTTTCATGGATTCATCCTACAAAGAGAGAACGTAAAGAACAAACTTATTCGATTGATAATTACTATAAGGACATGATGAAAAATCCTAAAGGTGACAAATTGAATGGCGCAAGCAAAGTGAAACAGCCTAAAGTTTACCATGTACAAGATCACCAATTCTTCTCGAAAGAGCTCAAAGAGTTGCTCGAAAGGGAGCAACTCGCTTACAAAAAGATGGTTGGATATGCTTACTCCATTGATGACTTTGGAGACAGCGACGAAGATTTTCTTAATTCCTCAGATGAAAAAGACGACATGCCCAGAGAAGAGCGCCTCAAATTGGAGCAAAAGAAGATTGAAGAGGCAGAACCTCTTACAGAAGAAGAGATTGAGCTTAAAGAAAAGCTTCTCCTGGAGTGTTTCTCTTCGTGGAGCAGAAGAGACTTCACTAATTACATTCACGCCTGTGCCAAATATGGGCGCGACAATCTTAAAGAGGTTGCTGAGTCATTGGGAAGGGAATTGGAGGAGGTAGAGAGGTACACTGAAAAGTTTTGGCAGGCCAAAGACGAGATTGAAGGTTATGAAAAGTACGTAGCCCAAATAGAAGCTAGCGAGCGGAAGGCCGCAAAGGTTATCCGTCAGCAGGAATTGTTGGCCATGAAAATTCAGGAGCTGGAAGATCCTCTTGAGGACTTACGGATCCATTACCCACCCAACAACTCCAAGAGAGTTTTTTCAAAGCTTGAGGATCGGTTCATGTTGAATTGCGTCTATAAGTATGGCATTGTTGACGATAAGCTTGGAGAGAAAATCAAGCAAGACATTGTTGAGAGCGAATTGTTTCGGTTTGATTGGTACATAGCTTCTAGAACTCCCCACGAAATAGCCAGACGGGTGAACACGCTTTTACTAGCTTTGGCAAGAGAAAGCGAGAATGGTGCTCTGAAAAAGCGGGCAAAACTTAACGGGTCTCGCGCCGATTCTGTCGAGCCAAATACTCAAGAGGGAACACCGATTCCATACACTGGTGCTAAAAGAGGAAGAAAAAAGAAGGTGCGGGATTGAATAATATTCAAATGACGTCAGTTTGTATTTTGGGTGCAATAAAATTAAAAGTTTATTAGAGATGTCGAATGTACTTGTAGAACCATTCTCGCTTAGCGTTTACTGTTAATTACAATACTATCTAATTCGAATAGACTCAAATGCATTACTTTTGTTCGTTTGAAAATTCATCAAAGAATAAGAGTTCCAAGAGCCAAATAGATAGCAACTATGAGTACTCCTCTAGCACCTTTTCCTGAACCGTAGATATATAATAAGGCACCTTATTCGCTGTCCAACTGACACAGAAGTAATCACTCATTTCGAATTTTTCCACTCTGAGATAATCAAAGATAGTTTTATCTTCACCGGCCTTATAACGTGGCGGGATGAAGTTTCTTAAACTGATGATCTTCGATCCTGGACGCAATCCGTAAAGCAACTTTCCAACGGCAACGTTCAAAGGGAAGTCAAAAAGGTAATTGTTGACTATGAGAACATCGCAATCAACACATTTCTTGCGCACTTCTTCGTTGTCGACAAAACTCTGGTCTAATGCTAAAGTAATGTTGAGCTGCTTCAAACCAAGTAAATTGAGCTGTTTTTGAAGGAAAATCTCTTGCATCAAGGCCAAATTTGATGCATGTTCCATTATCTCACATCCGCCGCTCTCGTGAACGCCAAACTCTAAGGCTGCTTGTAAAGTTGTGTTTCCCACTCCACTTCCCAAATCGTAAAACTTGTGATGGGGCTTGAGGTCAACTTTAGTCAACACCTCACTAACGAAACAGGGCAAAAGCTCTCCGTAAACCTCCGCAGAGAAAGCCTTATAGTATCTCAATTGGCGCGAGCGGGGAGAAACGATTCTGGAGTAGGTTTTAAGCAACAATTGTTGCACGCAGTATCTGGTGATGGAATCCATTTGGTTCAACAGGTTGATGAAAGCTTTGGCATACAAAATGGGCCGCAAGTGGCGGAACCTGGATACGTATACATCTGGCACTTGATCAACCTCCTTGTTTGACGGAGTCCTGTTGCTCAATTTAGGAGACAAGAGTGTTTGACTAATTCTCCTCTCTAAACGAACTTCGGTAGAGTCTGCTTGGTCAGGTCCATTTTCTCCAGCGGAGACAACTTCCAGATAGAACAATTGAAGTTTGAGATCGTTGAAACTTGGATGTATAGGGTATCCAACAGGTAAATAGCAGCGGAGGCTTACGTTGATATCAACTGATGGATTGACATCAAGGTTGTAAGGGGATAATTCCAACATCAAAGCATTCCATCGATCCACCACTGTCATGAAGGCCCCGAAATCGTTTTCGTCGACGGTCTCCAAAAGTTTCTGGCAATAATCATTGAATATAAGTTCCTTGAGTGGCTCCGAGTATGAGAAGTACAACGCGTAGTGTATCTGGAAAATTTTGATGATTTCGTAGACCGGATCGAGCTCATTACTTTTTGGTTTCGCAAGAATGAATTGTTCAGTGTGCTTTGGGTAAAGCAAGTACCTAATGTGGATAACGTTCCGATTGTTCTTAACGTACTCACCTTTGTAGTTCTGAACGTGCAAGGGAGGGAAAGAAGAAGGTAAGGCCTTGTACGACTTCAAATTGTCTTCGATCACAACGGACGCTACCGTGTTGTTGACAGGTAGCTCGGAGCCCGGACGCATCATAGCCGAAGTGTCAGAGCTAAAGGACGTGTAGAATGGGAATAAACAGCCTGTCGAAATAGAGTCGTTGAATAGTTCTCGCCCCTGAAGAGGAACTTTAGTGTCTCTGCAAATGTCTGGGGGATCGAAGGGACTGATCTCTTCATCGTCAGAAATGTCCTCCTCCATTACTTTTTTCAACTTATCCACCTCATCCAGGTCACTTTCTTCCGTTGTGGGAGTCTCTGAGTCAGCTCTAGGTCTTCCGCGCCTGCGTTTTTTCTGTTCCTCGATCTTCTTTTGAGCATTTTTCAACTTTTGACGATCTTGAAACTCAGGAATGAGATGGTACGTTGGCACGCGCTTTCTTTTCACGCCCTCCTGAATTTTTTTGCCGTCTCCAGTTATACTTTGAAAATAGTTTGCTTCCTCAATTAGAGAAGAGATTTGTTTGTGACGTTCGCGGGAAGATCTGAGCGTTCTGGACGGAGTTGGGGATTTTGTCTGGTTAAGTTTCTGTTTTTTTAACTCCTCCTGATATTCTTTTTTCCGACGCATTGTATCAGCACGCTTCTGAGACTTTATGGCATTGATGCGCCGCCTTTCAAGCTGCTCCTCCAGGGGTTCGACTTGTTGCTTTTTCTTACCATTAATGGCCTCCTTGCGCAAAGTATCGAACTCAATCGAGTCTTTGCGCATTCTGCGCCGCCGCCGCCCGCCAGGGGTAGCAGCATTATCAGCCATAGAAGAATACCATTCTGCTTCGTAAATTAGTCTTTCGATGTCATTGGAAAACTTTTTCTGGCGAACACATGCAGATTGCATCTTCTTTACTTGTCCCTCAATCTCCTCCTGTGATCTAAAGGGCAACTGCCACAGCACCTCTTCATGAGGAAGGTCCTCCTCTAGGCTACTTCTGATAATGTCTTTTTCGGGGTCAGTAAAGGGGATCTCGCTACTTCCGCCGCGTCTCTCAATTTCTTCTTCAATTAAGGAAATAACCTTCAGCAACGACCGTTTTGGTGTCATTGCCTTTTTGATACCATTGAGAGATAAGTCATTCGCAATGTATTCATACAACTCTTCGTGCTCTGGCGCAGGGACTTCTTCCTGTATCTTCAATTCTGGAATAGATAGCATGGACGCCGGGATCTTCTTCATTATGGCAAGATACTTAGCTTTGACTTCACATTTTCTCCGAAAAGGAAGCAGACGAAGTAACACGGGGTCCTCTGGCGGCATGCTACTCTTGACGGCCTCCGTAATGCATTCAATTTCCTTGGGAGTCCAACGTAACTTGTGTGGATAGTGAGAGGACACGATTTTACGGAATCTTTCGTAAGTGAAACTAGGCATGAAGCTTTTAATATCATCAACGTGATAGCAGCTCTCTTGATGGCAAATCTCGAAAGCAATGAGCTCTTCAGTCAGCAAAGCATCTCTTCTGACACCATAATTGGCCTCCAACAGAGCTAATCTCGACCGCAAACTCTCCATGCTTCTGGCAAATAACTCTTTTGAAAGTTCATTTAAGTCGACGCGGCTTGAAGTATGCCACAGACGGACGAGCAATTCAATCTCCGGCCGGGTTAGTTTGTCAGGAAATTTGTAAGTACTTATAACTTGTTCCATCGAGGACCACGGGTAATCTTCGAGTTCCTTTTCCACAGAGGTTCTCGTGAGGTCGTTCAAGGAGTATTTCAGAAGCAATTGTTCAATGTGAGAGAGGTCTTCTTGCTTGAGAGGAGGCGAGGAGTCACAGCTGTGGGGAGTCATAAGCCCATCATCTTGGGTTTTAACAATAACAGGTTGACATGTTGGAACAGGGGTCCTTCGCTGAGACCCCGAGCGAGAATTTCGTTGAGGACTTGACTCGTCTCCGGAAGGGATATCCCGCATCGGAGACTGATTTAACAACTGGGTGAGTTTCATCATCTTCGAAAATATACTTTCACGCTTGTTCTTTCCACCAAATATGTCTGTCAACAACTTGAATCGTGTAACTACTGGAAAACAAACGGCAAGTGATAGAGGGGACGGGCCTCGAGATGAATCAAGGGAAAGATCTGTTGCAGACTTTGGTGCAGTTTTGGTGGTGTAATTGAAAGCGGGTGCGCAACACGTTTGACGGTTGGCAGAATTTGGAAGCTAGTTGACGAGGGATTTGGCAGATTGCGTGCAATGAGGAAGTTATGAGCTCCTACTTTTCCTATCTAGTAAAGATGACGATACTGGGATCCGCACAATTAGGAGCCTTTGAATAGTACCGTTGGTATCGCGACGGAGGTCTTCAGTGGCACGATCTAGTATCGAGACGCAAGGGAGTGGCAGAAGAATCCTGATTTAAACACATACAAAGCGTGGACCAAAGCGGCTCGGATGAGGTGCGTTTTTGCAGGATTGGACTGCACCCTAGCATGATTTCGAATGTTGTGCACGCGCAGACGCACAAGATCCTGTTTATATGCCAAACGTGCATGAACGCTTCCAAGCGAACCCTTCTCCACTTCAGGACGAAGTTCAAATTGGAGGCGCAAACAAGTCTTGATGTTAATCGTTTATATATTGAGTCCCTCCAAAAGATATATACTTTCGTAGTGCCTGCAAAAAATTAAAGGTTCTCTACTGGATTTGGCGCCACAACTGTTTAGAACATTTTTCTTGGAAGTCACGAAGTCGACAATACGGATAAGAGAAAATTGAAGCATTTGCCTCTTCCGTACTCCAATTGATCTGAGTAACTAATTTTCTTAAGAAAACGCGGTATCACATTGACACTGCTTCAGTTATTCACCCTTGCTTCAGTCCTTTGCTCAAGAAGTCTAAACACAGTGAATTTTAGCACCGAAATTCAAGAACCTTGGCAGATAGTACAATAATCATTCATCTCATAGGCCAGGCTAAAGTTTTGCTGCGAATTTGTTTACGTATCGCAAAATCATTTTTCGATTCTGACGTCTTTGAAATTTATCGCTGATGGTCATGAGGCTAACAAACAGTGAGGAGCTCGCCGCGATGAAGTAAATGGTGCAGCGTAGCTTTTGACGAACAAATCTTATTATGGCAATTATTTTTGCTCTCGTTTTTGGCTTTCAATTTCACCCTTAAATTAGAGCGAGCGAGTCTATTGTACACTTCGTAGTTATTTGAGAAAGCTCCGTTTTGCTTGGCATGATGAAGGCATTTCATTGAAAATGTCTGATATTGGTATTTCACTCCTAAGTAAAATTCTTCACTTGGATAAATTTGAGGTGGCTAAACTGCTTAAAAGAGCCTCATAAGGTGGTTGTCTCAGCGAACTACAAAACTATGAAAATGTTCAAAGCGTCAAAACTTGCTTGTACGACTTAAGTAGAACCAAATAAGACACATTTGTCTTTTAATTTGGCTTTGATAAAACGCTACAAAATGAAAAAAAATGAGACTTGGCCTAAAGCCAAGAGCCTATGTGTTATTTGAATAATCCATATATGAGCTCGAATTCAAGCTCAATGTACTGATTGGTATAAGTTACATCTGTTTGTTTTATTGTCATGTCATATATTTGTGTTCATAATTCCTCACAAGTGAGTTATAAATACGTTGAGTAGCGTTTAATTATATGTGATACTCCTTCTCTTTCAATGCTTCATGGATGGTTAGGGGAGCGAAACATTAGACAAGAATCACCGTATTTAGGTCAGGCTATTTTCGCTCCCATATTGTCAAAGCTTACTGGTTCTTATACCATTCAAACGGAACTTGAGTTCTTTATAAATCTTTGTATCTGCTCGCCAGGAGTCGTACAAATCATAGAGTTTTTTCACTTCTTCTGCACCGGACGGGTGCTCTTCTGACTTGGTGCCGTTCAAACGCCAATTTTTCTCAACGTTGAAAAGCAAGCCCCTCAAACACCACGGAAGTATAAAGGGATTAGTTCCCAATTTTGAAACATTGTATTCCTTTACATGCACATGGCTCTCGGCAGGAGTGGTGTCATAATTTTCGTCTTTAACCGGTTGAACAATATCTGAGGTGTCCAAGAGAAACTTTACTCCCAAATCGTACACTTTTCCATCGTTGTATATTTTTGAATGGCCACCACCTGTGATCGGCCCAGCGAGCACTGCACTGAGTTCTTTTATGACACCATTATCAAAATATCCCAAATTTTGCAATTGGAGACATAACAGTACCAAGCGAGTAACAAATTGAGGCGCTTTCGCAGATTGGTCGATATAACATGCCCTGTAGATATTCGGATGGTATATGTGTGAAGCCAACGCAGAATACAATGGAACTAGTTGGTCATCAATTGATCCGATGAAACAAATCTTACAGTTCATGGCTATTATCGTCTTTATAGCATCTTTGTAGGCAATTGACTGGGGACTGTTGAACTTTGTGAGTTCAAAAAGCTCAAGCATTGAATCGTGCTCAAATGTTGAGTAAGCCTTCATAAATAGGGACTTATCTACACCGTAGAAGGGTCCATTGTTGACACCAGCCATTCCGAGTATTCCCAATTTTTTATGAGAGGCATTTTTTAAGATTCCCTCATTAATAAGTCGCGCAAGAAGAATAATTGACACCACACAGCCTTGAGAGTGGGCGGCAAAGAAAATACAGTCCGCTTCGTTCAATTCAACCTGCCATTTGGTAAGAACTTCCAAGAAGAAAGCAATTCGATCGAAAATCTTGCCCTCCTTTTCTAAAGCAATCTTTCTAATACTCATGTCACGAGCATCAGTCTCGCTCATCATGTCATTCTCTACACAGTATCTTATGATCGCTTTTTCGGCCTCATTTGCAAACTTCGAGGAAGTCCCAGTAGGATTACCGATAAGAGGTCGAATCATCTTTGTGGGGAAAAACCCATGAACACCAATGACAAGAATTCTTTTAATTCTCGAGGGTATTCCAATTTGACTTTTAAGCTTGTCCATGACACTGCTAGAGTGTTTAACAGGGTATATCTCTGGGTTGATCAAAAGCTTTCCGTTGCTTTCGCTTGTAACAGATACGTCGTTCTCGTCAAAATCTTCTCCGGCATGAGTTTTCTGTCGTTTTAGAGCTTGATACGTCTCTTGATTACTGTTTTGAAACTCAGTACGTAAACATGCCCTTTTGATGTAGGGTAGTCTTGTTAAAGACTTCCCGTATAGTTTGTATTTCTCGCCGTTAAACTCCGGATGCTCGTGGTGAGCGGATTCTAAAGGACCGGTCAACGGAGAACCTTGCAGCCTTGCTTCTTCTGCTTTGTTACTAAACCTCAGCGAAAACTTTGATAAATAACCGACCCAACTTTTTAAATCGAACGATGACGAAGGGATTCCATGTCCAGCAAATGCTTCCAGACCAGCTGAATCAATATTCTGCGCTGGGAGACACAGGTCCCAATCTGGCACAATGATATTTTGAGCTATGTTTTCGTTTTTGTGAGTGTTAATCTTGTTGAATTCCTTCGCACTATGGTGGGACTTGTACAAGACTGCATCATCTGGACTGGACTCTTTACTATCCCCTGCCCTTGCATCTACCAAACTTTGAGAGTCAAAGGACTCATTACTTTGGGTAGGGGGAGTGAATTTAAGTATTTGATTTGTGGCCCTTGCGGGTCTTATTATCTCTTTGCGATCTTCTAGCTCTTCGGCTGACCTCCAGAAGGACCAAGCTCGGCTTCTCTTGGAAGTGTTCTCATTTTCTTGACTTTTGAGATCGCTCTCATTACTGTTGGATGTTGGATTGCAATTCATCGTCGACCCTTGTTCCCGAGTCCCTTGTTCGTCTAGTTCGCTACATTTCTCATCATGGAGATCCTCGATCGCACCAGAGCTGCTATGCCGGCTATGGCTCGCGGTATTCTCCAGTGTCACTGGCGGTGCAGGCTTTGAAGCCCAATTTAGCCAATAATTACCATTCGCTGATGATACGGATGCGATGGATGCTTTGTGCCGCAAAGTCCTCGAGGGTGCTGTCTTGACAGGGCTTCGACTGGGTTCAAGAGGTTTATCTTTGAATGACAAAGGAACAAGACGAGGAGACTCTACATTATTAACTTGAGGAGACGCAGCATCTAAATTTGGAGATTCCTTGGCAGCTGAGGGAGAAGTACTGCTGTGGGAGTCAGGCTCTTCTTTATGGGTGTCAATATTTGGCAGCGGACTTTGTTGAGAAGGTGGGGTATTCGAGCTGGCACTCGTTTCTGTGCCCCATATTCGAAACAATTTGTCCCCAATATTCATCCTGGAGGATCTAATATTTCTTGCTCTTGACTTGTTCTGGCAATACCGATAAGACTGCAAATAACACCTTGCATGAGATAATGGGGAAATCAGTAAACAGTGGTGGCAAAAAATAATATTCTTGAAAAGTTACAAAATTTCTCAAGTTTGATTATTGAGAGAATGAAATATCAGCAGTAAAAATTTTTCCACTATATGTTTTCTCTCGCTTAAGAAGTGTACATGGCTAACTCCGACGGTTCTCCAGCAAATTTCAAGCAAAACATATAGTCACGATGTATAGGTCAGAAAGGAAAGGTGATTTGGATATATTGGCCATTGAATTAATCATTAGAAATGGCTGTTCGCCCCATGCTTGGTTGCACAAAGCGTAATCTGACTCTCTTAAAGAGATCATGTCTAATATATTACCACGGATTAATCTCAAATTACGAAACTGCTATACATTTCAATTGAATTCAAACATTTCAATCGAATTCTAATTAGTCCAAATTACCGTAAGCTACTCGTTTTTTCGATTAATGATCTGATCCTGAAGTTCTTAAACGCTTTCAAAACCAGATCAGAAAAGCTAAAGTCAGACTAAAAAGCTTATTTTATTTGATACTAATTTTTTGGAGATAAAATAAATTGGTGAGAACTCAAGAACATTTTCATTAAAAAAACGGACTTTAGGGCCGAACGTCACTTTGTTGCGCAGCTGAGCTTCAAGTATTCTTTACAGGCTAAGTTGTATGAATAAGTTAAGTTTACTCGGTGTATGCCTCCCAAGTTCCAAAAATCCCAGCAATTTTTGCGAGTTACCGATGATATCGAAGAAGAAGTCCTAGAAGAATACTCTAGATTTCTAGAGACTTTTGAAGAAGAAGACCTTATCCTCAAAGACGTGCCAGTGTTTCTAGCAAAACTCAAAATCCCAAAATGTTACTATAGAGATATAAATGAGTGCATCCAGTTGTTTTACGATACGGAAAAGGGCAGACTTCCTATGAAAAAAACCTCATGGGGCGTCGTTACGGAGCTTCTTCACGCTCTTACCTTGTCTGTCACCTCCAAAGGCATTATTGACATTTCTGATATTGTAGATGTTAGCAAATTGGCAAGATTTTGTACAAGACTACTAAAGTTTCGTAATCTGCATGAACTTATCTACGATTCATGGTCTCTTTTCATGGACGCTGCTGGTCACTCCTCGAATAAGGATTATAGTGTGTTGGCTTTGTCAACAGCTCAATTGAAGATCATAAAATCAAAGCTTCAATTGGACGATCTCAGTGACTCTATATTAATAGATATGCTCGGGTGCAGTGGAACTACGGTTGATGGCATCTCGTATAACTACCGTGTTGGCATTTCGGAGCTATTGTTTAATATAAAAGACTTTGCGGAGGTTATGGGTCAACTCGGCGAGCTTGACTTATAATGCTCCCTCTTTCTTTTTACTTGCAAAGAGGTGTTTAGAAGTTGACCTCGTTGGTAGGTATTGGTTAAATAGGTGAAACTTAGAAGGCTAGCATCAATAAAAATCAATAGTTTTGTATCATTTTTTTATTGGTTTTCACGAGCTAAGTTGCTGTTGCCTCTAGAAATTAATATAGAGATTCTTTATGTGTTTCCCCGCGTGATGATCAGCTGCAAAGAATTCAATGCTACACCATAGATGTTTGAGGCTACAAACGGAATTGGTTGATCAATTACTTCCTGAACTACTGCAGCAACGTCAAAATGGTGTGATCAATTTCAATAATTCCAAGCAGCTTGATATTCTACTACGGCACTTAGAACTTAGCTTTTCAAGTCCAACTTTCAATGTCATACCATCAATTACCGTGATACATATATTGTTTACCTTGGCTATACGTGCCCCATCCCTAAACTGGTCTCACGATTTGGTCCAACTGGAATCATTTGTCACCTCAGAGTACATGAAACAAGTAAACAGAAGGTATGACAGTGTGCTTTATCATGAGCTGCTACAAAAGAGAGCGGCTAAAATTCTCCGTAAGTATGTTGACTTCATAGATGAAGAATCCAATATAGCAACGTCAATGCTTCACGATCGCCTTACGGAGGTCGTAGCGACTTTCTTCCCGGCATCTCATCTGAGACCTTCGATCGGCCGGCAGACTAAGAACGCTCACCATAATCCAGCCGAATTCGGTGATACAAGCAATAAAGAGACACCCTCTTTGTATGCAGTTGAAGTAATAAGTGACTCGGAGGAGTCAGATGCCATTGTAGACGAGGATCATAGTTTACTATTGCCTGAGAGCATAAAAGCTGTTGAACGAAGTGTTCTGTCGTTCACAGATTTAGGCAATCGGACCTCAGGTCTTGGTGAAACGGCTGTATTGTTCAGAGATATGCCTCATTTGCTGGCTCAAGTTACACCCGAACCTTTCGACAGCGACGAGCCCAAACCCAAAAGGCAAAAGCACCTTTTAATTGATCAAATACAATTGTTTGACGATAATCTTTTATTTAAACGCCTTCAGGGCATGCATCAGTACAATATTTGGAACATAATTCGGTGGTGTTTCTGGTGCGCCGACCTAAGTTCACAATATCAAAACTTTCTATTCAATTCCAATCAAACTAAAGTCCATGAGATTTTTAGCGCTTACAATGATACCCTTACCTTAATTTTGCACTTTTGTTTACTGAATACACAGACCAGTAAGGAGAGTTCCATTTGGTTGGCGGAGAGACTATTCAGCTCACTTGGAATAGGAGTCTCCGTCTATGACCGTGCAATTGAATTTATATTCACAGGCTTGGGCATCTCTAGTAATGATGAGCCAAAGCCGTACTTCCCTCGTGAAAGAATTCTTGTGAAAACTGACGCGTCTACGAACTTGTCACAATGCAAGGAGAAAGCTATTTTTGATGACAATACCACATCAATGAATCTTAGGCTTCTTCTATTGCGCTGCTTATATTCAGTCGACACAAAACTTGTTGGAAAAGAGAAGATTGTGTCCGAACTTTTGGTGGAGAAGATTTACTTACTCTCAAGCGCCAATCTCAGGAAATTGTTAGCTTCTAGTCTCGAACAAGTTGTCGCTAGCCCTTACAAATGTGCCGGTGCTCTGAAATTTGACAATTTGCTATTGGCTATGTGTTCAAAATATATAGAAAAGATCACAGACCTGAAAGTATTTGGTGAGAAGGCTTGCGCGGGTGATGAACTACTTCTGGTATTAGCAGATGGCCGTGTTTTTACTAACTTCATCAACAGCTCCCTACTTGACTGCTTTGAAGTTTTTCACGAGCTGTGGAAGAAACTCATTTATTTGAGTGGCTGGCTAACTGAGTTCGTGTTGAGTAAGAGCGAAGATCTGTCGCTTGATGCGATCAAGATCACACTTTCTAAGTTTGCCGCAGTTAAAATTGATGTTCGAAACAAAGTGACAAAAGAGTCTAAAGTCCTCAAAAGTGAAGGCTCTGAGAGTCTGGAACCTGAGGAGGAGTTCTTCACTCCTTGTCTGGACCATTCTGAAACTTATATAAATGTAGATGATAGTTTGGAGAACGAATTGGAAACTTCCGATTGCATTGAGTTGAAAGTCGAGGGCGATGAAAGTCTAGAGGAATTAACGCACAATTGGAGCACTGATGAAGTCGCAAGCTGTCTAGACCTCTTTGAAAAGCACCTCTGTAAACCGGAATTTAAGTACTAACAATTGCATATCTGTGTATATTTTTATATGTATGGTTATGATTGAAATTACATGTTTTGAGCCCAAGACATACGCTTAGATGATGTGCTTCACCTTGAAGTAGTGTCTCAAGTAACGGATTTGCCAAACACCCAAACCAACGAGAGAGAGGATGACACCAACGGAGAAGTATTTAACTCTATCGTTTGTAGATTCATTGGTGTTTCTCATTCTCTCCTCTCTAGCCTTCAAGTAGTGCAATTCGTAAGTGATCTCTTTTGTCATTTCGTGGACCTTTTGCAAGTCAACCTCAGCAGGCTTCAATTTTTCAGCAGCTTGCAAAGCGTTCCAGTCTCTAGCACCAGCACCACTCTCAATGTCCAATTCAATTTCTCTAGACATGTGGTGGTTTCCCTCTCTAACCATAACATTGTAAAAACAAATGTCAATAGCAGTAGATTCGTGTGTAGTAAAGGAGATACGTGTTTCCTTGTAGATGTCGTTCTTTCTGGCAAATTGGTTGCCCATAGTGTCATAGACAGTGACCTGCAATCTCTGACCATCACCTTGGTAGCCCGAAGATTTGATGTTGACGACCACAAGTTGGTTCTGTCCAACAAAGTCACGAACACAAACGGGTTCAGGCTTACCGGTAGCAAAGACCTCTAAGTTCAAAGCAGACACCAAATTCACGAACAACGTGAGGGCAAACCAGATACTCCACATTTTGTCGGTGTTGATTTGGATTGGATGTAATTGAGTTGTCAATAAGTGGTGACGCGACAGAGAAAAGGACGGGTGTAGCGTGGATGCACAGGTGTAGGACATGCGAGGAGGAATATAGGTGAAGATACGTCAAATCTATTTTAGTAGTATTATTCACGATTTTCTAAGCGATAAAGTTTGCTGAAGATGTATATTGCAATTATTTCAATTTGCCTACTCTTTTATACCTTCAGACCGTGTCTTGCGTTGGTTTGTATGGTTTATGGATATATTGGTACACTGAGACGAATTAGTGCACGACGATGTGATGTTAATCATACCTTTTAAGACAAAAATCAATTGAAAATTGATTTAATTCGATCTAAATCCTTTATTTGGTAGGGCTTATTTTTAGCTCCGTACCTTGCTGTATCGCGAACGAATTTGCATCTTTGCAGCTGTCAATCAATACGAGTGCGAATTGCGAATTGCATATTTGACCCGAGTAATTGATCAAAACAGAATCGCCACAAAATTTTACCATTTTTGAGATGTAAACGAAGTATCAAAGCATTGTTTATTTTATTCTTACGTGTTTACAAGCCGTGAAACTCGTTGGGATCGAAAGGCACCTTGGCTCTTCAAAATCTATAACGGTAACTCCCAAGTAAACACCCTCTTGCGCTTTTCTAAACATAACAACCTCAACTATTGATGGCTCAACTCATTTAACCCACACCAACTTCCGGTCACATTTCATAAATGCCGACCTTCATTTAAAAAATTTAAAGTTACTATGCTCACGTGATTTGCTGAACTCATCTCGTAGTCATCCTAACTGTGGCTCCTGCACGCCCACTCCCTATTATGGCTCAGGAAACTGCAGACAGCCACTATCACTCGCAAGACTTTAATCCAACCACACGACTTAAAAAAAATCGTCACCAACCACACTTATTTCTCTATATCTGTGTCTGGCCCCCAGAAGCCCCTCTTGGACCCGAAAGAACTTTTCTTCCTCGGTCCATTATAAGAAGCGCCCTAGGAACTTCCTTATCCAATACAAACCCTTACCCAAGGTTTGATCATCCGAGCGTGCGGTCCAACCAAGATTGTCCTTCTGCACTGCTCCAAGGTCAATTCCTCTCCAGTCCCTCGAGATAGCATCACATAGAGAAAGCTCGAAAAAAAAAATTTAGAAGAGTAGAACTGTTGATTTTTATACCAAAGAGTATTTTTTTCCTTTGTTTTTCCCCCTTTGTTCGTTTCACTAGCCACATCGTCATCATGTATTGAACACACCCGTTCTACCAATGATATCCCAAGTCTCTAGTCATTCTCTGGAAGAAAGCACTGAGGCACCCAGCGGGTCGTCTTCCCCGCGTCTGTCAAACCCGTTTCACTACGATAAGGACCTCCTAAAACAATGCCTTACATACATCAAGCAGAATAACCATCATGGGCTTGCACTTATCGCCCGTCAAAAGGGTATACCACCATTTCTTCGCTGCAAAGTTTGGCCTGTACTCCTTAAGCATCATCCTTTTGTCGCACATCCTTTCATTCAACCGGATGACGTCTCGACCCGCGAGGAGTCGAAACTAGTCGATTCTCAATTACAGCAAAACATCCGTAAGGATTTGAGACGTTATATGCATGGAATTGCCCACAGCTCGACCGAAGAACCTCTTTCAGAGAGAGAGCTGCAAATCTTTGACATTTTAGAGCGTTCTATAAAAAAGTTTGTTGCTAAATGGGGTCAGATCATAAAGTATGATCCGGCATTGACTTGGATCGCCTTAGGTCTTGCCGAATGGTATCCGCCAATTTCAAACACTCCGTGGGTTCTTTTAGGCAGAGACGTCTCCCTGCAAGAAAAAACCTGCGTAGGTTCCATCTACACTGTCTATGACGAGTACATCTCAGGTATGCCAGAATTACGCGACTTTCTCAACGAAGAGGTTGAGCCTAAATCCATGTTAAAGTTTCACGAAGTTTATGAAAGATTGGCTTTGGTCTTGTTGCATTCCCCAGAATCTGCAAACAAGCGGAAAGGTGGCAAGAAGTCAATTAAAGTAGACAAATTTACTTTGCCACTCTCTGGAGGAACAATTGAAGAACGTGTTTCATTTTTCATTCACATTTTCCAGAAGCTACTTCCCGAGCTCTCAGATTATTTCCAAGACGAGCAGATTCTCAACAAGTTTGGTCAACAAGAAGATGGATGGCTTATTTGGTGGCTCAAGTACTGCGGCACTAAAGTTTGGTCTCGAGTGGACAGAGGTCGTGTTTGGGATCTCCTTCTAGGTTGGCGTCTTCAAAGTAAAAAATTGGACACTAACAAAGACTACTATACTGACAAGTTGCGCATCTCAGATGAGCTTCTAGCTAAACTCGGTCCAGATGTTTTTTGGTCTGTCGATCACAATGAAGACAATACCGTCAAATTGTCTAAAGATGACTCATTTAAAGATTTGATCAAGGATTTGCATATCGACTGGCACCGGTCGCCGCCCTCTTCGTCATCATCCGAAGATAATCTGCCTCTTCTGACGCCTCCAGAGGATAAGGGACTCGGCGCATTCATTCTGAACTCTGAGCCTGCAATTCCATTTTGTAAAATTGACCCACATATCGAACTCATCTTTGTGTCTTTGGCTCTCATGAAGGCCAAGGAAAACACATTGGTTGAGTTAGATCAACATGAGATTAGAACATATTTGTCTCGGTTGCCTGCAAAGTCTTACAGCCTGAGCAACAAATATAAACAATATCAGGAACAAAAGGGTAACGACTTGGCCCACTTCAAAGTGGAGGAGGGTTTCAAGTACGACTACATGGATAGCATCATATACGAAGCCGGTGAGCTTTGGAGGAAATGGCTCTGGATGGGCTTGAATGGCGAAAATTAGCTTTTTTTTACAAAAATAGAAGGACTTTTTTTTTCAACTGCTCAATGTACTTCAAGTTCTTATGGACGTAGACTCGGCGACAAAGTCGGCACAAAAATAAAGATGAGAAGACTCAAACTCACAAATTAAATCTCCTATATTCGAATCGTCCGAATCATTTTGATTTTTAGCCTGACGTTTAAATTGACTTGAGGTTGGTTTAATGTGAAACATTATCTTACCCCAGATTGCTTTGTGTGCAGAGCTTCCGGATCGGCTTTGTAAATCTTTCAAGGCTAAATACAAAAAAACCTACACTAGGTCGAGACATAATGCAGCCACAATCGCAAGATGTGATCAATCCGTTTTATAAAGCGCGCAATCTTGTCGCTTATAATTATGCGGGCTTTGCTTGTATAGCAATAGCGGTGTTTCTCCTGGCTTCGCAACCGTTTTACCTTTCACAAGTAATGAAGCTCCAACCGTCGGTCTTGGGGTCGGCCATTGGAACACTAGGAGTTATAGATGAAATGACAGCTATAATTGTGGCTCCGTTTTGTGGCACTTTGATTGATTACATCAATAAATTGGCATGGCACTCTCCTCTTGTACCATCAGGAACAAGACTCGTATCCTTCTTCTCCTTCCTATTCCTCTTCATTTCCCTCTCTGGGTATGGAACTCTCACAAAAAATGTATTTCCGGATCTATGGCTTGCACGCTCTCTATTTGCTGTTGGTGTGACTGGCGTAATGAGCACTGTAGTTGTCATGTTGCATGAATCTAGCTCCTCAGACTTTCGATGGAAAGAGCTTTTGTTCTGGAAAAAGAGTCTGCAAAATGACTCCTCCCAAACAACTTCTACTTCACAAGCAAATACCGAAGAGTCGTCTCCATTATTGGATGTGGCTCAACACAAGAAGAGCAAACGAGGCAAACTATCTGCTTTATTAGGAATTTGCACGGGCTTAGGAGCAGTCTTTTCGGTCTCAACCTTCCTCACTTTGCCTAATAGGTTGGAAAAATATCGCAAAGCCCCTACACCAGAATCAGACATCAAACTTGCTTACGTGTTGATTGGATTTTTCGCTTTATTATCATCACTTGTTCTGTTACTCTTCGCATATGACTGTGTCCGCCAAAGACGTGCAAGTGGATTAACATCGCCACCTGATACATTGAGTCGTGTTCCTTTCTTCCTCATGATGAAACAAGGCTTACAAGCATCTTTGAAGAATCACAAAATACAAATAGCCTATTGCGGCGCTCTTGTTTCGCGCGCAAGTAGCGTAGCCATTTCGGTATTTATACCACTTTTGGTTTTTAAATTTTATAATCTTACAGGGAAATGTGGATCGGCTGGTACGACGGCCGATGCGCCTGCTAAGGAATCGTGCCGGGAAGGATTTGTCTTCCTGGCCATACTAACTGGCGTTGCTCAAACGGTCGCATTGCTCTTAACTCCCATATGGGGTATTTTGGTAGATTCAAAGCGCTTCGGGAGTATATTTACCTTAATGACTGCCTCCATGACCGGTTTGTTGGGATCATTTGGCTTATGCTTCTTGGGCTACAACAAGAGCAGCATTTACGACCCTAGAAACGTGTCATGTTTTCTAGCTACAAGTTTCATTGCATGCTCCCAGATTGGTGTGATAATCTCGTCAATGAGTCTTTTGAGCACTTTCGGTGTTGAAGATTCAAAGGAAGATCATACTCTCATTGGCAGTGTGACAGGTCTATACCAGTTGTGTGGCGGTGCTGGCATCTTATTGTTGTCTAAAGTTGGAGGATCTTGGAGTGATTCTTGGATTTTAGGTCCTTTTTTTATTTTGGGCATGTTGAATGTTCTTTTAACTCTACTTTGTTTCATTTCTTGGCGCTGGAGCCCAGTCCAACAATAACGCATTTAGTCGATGTGTTGTTGTTGAGTCGCGTTTATTTATTGTCATTTAACAAGCTCTCTGGAGTAATATCATCTCTTATTTTGCACGTACGTGACTTCAAGAATGTTCACACGGATATAAAATTTTAACAGGATGTATACTATTATTTCTTTCAATTCATTATAATTTGGTTACTTAATTCCAGGTATTGTGAAAACCAGCGTTAGTTTTGAGTTTTGTGCGTTGGATCTTAAGATCAAGATCCCCAGGTTTATTTGCGTGCGACTTGAAAAATCACCCCAAACTACCCCTGACTGACACCAGCGGCCAGACTTTCAAGCACCCCTATTATTCTTACTATAAGAATTTTTGCATTGTGTCTTGGAATCAACAGGTCATGTTGGAAGTTCTTCTAACGGCTATCCCGTCGCTATGTTGGATGCTCTTTAGATGCTACCAGTTATTCAAGACTCCAACACATAAGCTCGGGTCCTCACTCAACCTAGATATCCCTCATACTCCCACTATTTGCATTGACTCCTTAGATGAATCCTCTGTTGTGCTTCATTGGGACATTGAAACCCTGCCAGATGAGAACATCTTCTATGTTATTCTAATCAACGGACATGATGCTGGCACCTTAGCGCAAAACGCAGTGAAATTAACCAACCTAGATTCTGATTTTATTTACAAATTGCAAATTGTTGCGATTAATGTTGTTAGCAATTTCAGATCCCAGTCAGATGCTATCTACGTTCGTACTTTACCTGAAAAGGCTCAAATGAAAAAATTAACCGATCTCACCCAACAACACGAATTATCTAAGATCTCTAGCGAATCCATCGGTAATGTAAATCTTGATATTTCGGCCCAAGAGATCGAAAAAGTGTCCGATCTGGTGATCCTTACCAACTACCTACATGCGTTTCAAGGTGAATTGGCCAGGATTTCGAAAGAATTTACCGCTATATCCTTGAACCAACAAACTGAAGAACAATTTGTTAGAGACGAAATACAATTTTACAAAAAGGAGTTACACGATGGTTCAGAAGCCCGAGCGAAGAAGGAATTTGACTTGAAGCAACTTGAGCAAAAGAAAAACCTGCTTACGTTCATTAAGTTGAAGATACTGAAACAATTGAAAAACCATAATTCCCAAAGAACTCTTAACATGAACAAGTTGACGGAGTTACGGCTGAAACTTGCTAAACTTACTGAAAAGAGGCACCATGTCCAAAATGCCGCGGATTCTGAGCGAGACAAAGTCAACAGCAATGTCCAAGCTCTCAATGAGGATATCGAAGGAATTAAGTCACAAATCCATAGAGTTGAAGACTCGATTAAGATTGCTGTCCTGGAGAAAAAGGACTTGACGAATATACTCTCTCAGTTAAAGCCACTTATTGACCAGTTTACCTCCAAATCTGGAAACGACGGGAAGTCAAATCAAGATTTGACGAAACAAAGGGGAGAGCCTATTTTTAATCTGGATGGTGGACTCAATGCTCTTGGTAATGACTTATTAGAGAAGATTTATCTTTTACGACCTGAGTGGGCTCAAAACATTAACCACGAGCTTGAGTCTTTACATAGCCTTGAGTCTTCGTGGAAAAACACGTTTCGTCTTTCTTTGAGAAAATATCTCTCTGTGTACAATGGATTGGAGGCACTCAAAGCCTCTGCAGATCCGACGTATGTCCCAAAGAAAAAATCCGAGCACAAAGCCAGTATTGAGTTCGGCGGGTACGCGCTCGCATTACCCAAGTCTTATCAACAGTCTGGAGATGGTGATTCATCTTCTGAGTTTAATGAGGCGCTGGCAGACAATTGGTACGACTTATCAAAAACTAGCGATTTTGAATCTCCAGTTATAAGCTCCCAAGTATCCATGGTAGGTGTGCAACCTATGAATGATGTTTCAACGGCTCCGCAAACATCTTTCTTGGCACAACAAGAATATCCTGAATTTGAGTCTTACATAAGAGGTCAGAATGACAACAGATCTCAGGAAGCATGGAATGGATTTCTGCAGATTCCGTCGATTACTTTACCTCAACAATCAACAGATATGTATTCAGCTCCTCTTGCTGAGCCATCCATGGTTAGCGGGCCACAAATATTTGGGCCTAACTACTCCGATTTACTGAACATGGCAACGGGCCGTCAAATTCTTGCCAGCGCGCTCTCGCCTCCCACCTTGAAGCAAACTCTATCTCAAAACTCCCAAAGCTCGCAATCGCATTTGTGTACTGATTTCGAGAATCAACAGTTCATCAACACAGATGGCCACTCGAATTTCCAGTCACAAGCAATGCCACAAGCCATACAGCAGCCCATGCAGCCCATGCAACAGCCCATGTTTCCATACAGCTCTCCACCATCAGAACAAAGTCTCTTGTTACCGAGCAACCAGCCATCGCACCTCCAGGCCTCATTATGGAGTAATCAAAGCCAAAGCAGTTTGGTTGATTCTCGCCGGCAATTCACCGGATTGACACTCCCTAAGGCTAATCAGTTGAGTCCCACAATATCTCAACAAAGCAATATGGGAAATGATAGAGTTTACTTGAATACGGAAAATATGTTCAATGAGTCTCGGGGATTAAACGATACCAGCTCTTTAAACGACCAAAATCAATATGGGGATGCTGCTTTCATCAACCAAAATTTGTTATATAACCAAAGCGGGTTTCTCAATAAGCTTGTTTTCCCTCAGAGTAGCATTTGGCTGGATAACCCGATGGCGCCCTCGTACAGCCACAATCGCACAGTTTCCAGTGGCAGTCAACTTTGGAGAAACGACAACCAGCGTGCAGATAAGACGAGAACAAATGAATTTTCTCCATTCCAGAGTGACCTTGATACCGAAAGAAACAACGACTCCAATTATGACATCCGCCTGATTTAGTGGGTTAGTTTTCTCACTATAATATACATAGAAGTACATAAATCTTACTATAGGGAAGAATTAAAAGAAAATAATTTCAAAAGTAGATCAATGTCTTCGAGATTGTGCTCTATAGACGCGTTTTTATTTATCTTCATTATTTTTAGCCACTACCATCCGCATTTGCCACCTTTGTGTTTGTTGCTTGATTTCGTTCTCTTGTAATTTAAGCCGTTGTGCATCGTATTCGGCTAATCGCGGCTACAGATCAATCGGAATTGCAATTCCAAGTTTTACCCCATCCCCATGCATGAAGTTTAGGGTCCGCCATCCCAACGGCATCTCGCCAAATGTTTGGCATTTTCGTAGTCCCCACATTCTTCTAATTCTTAGACACTGCATTGAGTGATTTATAATCCCCGTTAAGGGGAAATCTTAGTCAGGCAGACTCCTGCAGAGAATATGGGCATATTGAAAATGTGTCATCGAACCTTATAAAAGTGCGGTGCCACGCCAAGTAAGTAAATCAGAAGTATCCACTTTTTTTTTCGCTCTTTATATATTATCGCTCATATGACCGTCACGTGTGAACAGTTTACCACCCACAACGAATTTCGTAGTGACACCTTCACAGTCCCAACTGCGTCTATGAATAATGCGGTTGTTCGCGGACTTTCTGAAGGATGGCTTCAAGTGGGTGATTCCGTGTACAAAGAGGACGAACAAACTTTGAAATTAGAAAGCATCATGAAAACACTCACAGGAAAAGAAGCTGCTTTGTTTTGTCCTTCTGGTACTATGTCAAATCAAATTGCTCTTCGAGCCAATTTGTATCAGCCCCCCTACTCCATTTTATGCGATTACAGAGCTCACATCTTTATGCATGAGGCCGCGGGAACAGCCATGTTGTCTCAGGCAATGGTCCATCCCATCATCCCATCGAACGGAAATTACATAACTTTAGACGATATTGAAGATCATTTTGTTCCTTCCGATGGTGACATTCACGCCGCACCTACCAAGCTAATTAGTCTTGAGAACACAATTCATGGTATAATTACACCATTACATGAGCTTGAGAGAATCTCCAAGTTCGCACACGAAAATAACGTCCGTCTTCATTTAGACGGTGCAAGAATCATAAATGCCAGTGTTACCACCGGGGTCCCTCTTGATCAGTATTGTAAACTTTTCGACTCTGTTTCGATTTGTCTTTCGAAATCCGTTGGTGCCCCCATGGGATCCATTTTAGTCGGTGATCAATCATTCATCAACACTGCAAATCACTTCAAAAAGCAATGCGGTGGTGGAATCAGACAGGGTGGTATCATGGCATTCATGGCTATTCGTGCCCTTGAAGAGAACGTTGGCAAAATCAAACAAAGTCACGAGTATGCAAAAGACGTAGGAAAGTTCTGTGTCGACCACGATATTTACCTCGAGTCTCCTGTTGACACGAATTTCGTCTTTTTGGACTTGAAGAAGAATAATATGAATGATGCTCTCCTTGTATCCACAGCCGAGAAGTACGGTCTCCGGCTTATGGGTAAGAGAATTGCATTTCACTTCCAATTGAGTAATATTTCTGTTCAAAAGCTAAAAATAGTCTTGTTAGAGTGTAAACAAGAAGCATTGCGTAATCCACACACGGCTGCCAGAGGTCCAAAAAGATTGTACAACATTGATGTGGTCAAGTCAAATCAAATGAAGAGCTTAACTGAGAATGTCAAGATGATTGAAATTGGCCGTCCTTAATTTCAAATCCAAATTATCAGATAAGGGTCATGACTTTAAATATGCTATCGCCGGTTGCCCGCTGACAATTTCGGATGCGGCCGCGATAAGCTGTCAAGGCTGCATCCCACTGAATTATGCCACGAAATATGTTATGATATTGTAACTCAAATTATAGATAGAGGGGGTCACACAAAAAATTTAATAATCGACGTATTTGCTAATTTAAATTCCTGTACCTAAATCCTTTGATAAAGATAAGTAATAGCCATTTGATTTCTTTTGCTTTCTTGGCAATAGCCGCGACGCAATCCAAAATTGGCTGCAAACTTCGGGTATGTGCGTCGAATATTCGCTTGTAGGTAGGAAAATAGATCCCGGACGAATCGCATATGTAGTATAAAGACGCGATTCAACGGTTTATGAGAATTTGAAGTGCACCAGCCGCATGTTTTTTGCAGCAGCCCTGTCCATTGCTAACAAATTTCCACGCTTATTGCATGCATCATGGCTGCGGAAGAGCATCCGGTTCTATATGCACACCATGCATAGTTAGGTATAATTCCATTTATCCATGGAACCCTTAATATATAAGAATGTTTCCATTCCCTTAGTTGATGAAATGTAAATTATAATAACATAAACATACACGCAATCAATTCGTCATCATGAGTTCAAACTCTTCGTTAATGTCTGATGACTTTCAGCCCAAGGAATACCACAATGACTCCTCAAACCCTGATGACGACCTTATAGTTACACGTACAGCTACCGAAAATGGTTTGAAAAAAGTTGTCACCGAGTCGGAAAGATCGTTGCATAATTTGGGAATTGACAGCACAATTCCTATGCCCGATTTGACGGCACCTCCCGTTCGTGATCCAATCTTCCCCGAAGAATACAACATCGAGACTGAAACTGGTCTTGTGGCTGTGCAAACTCTACATTCGCTTGGTAGAGTCAAAACTATCACTTCTACTAAACCCGGTGATGAAAAAGAAGAGGCTTCCGAGGAGCTAGATCCGGAAATCGAATTTGTCACCTTCCTTAAAAATGACCCAGAAAACCCTCATAACTGGTCAATGCCTCGTAAATGGCTCTACACTTTCGTATATGCATGGGCCGTTATAAGTGCCGCCTACGGCTCTTCATCTTTGGCTGGTGGTCTCCCCTTAATTACCGAAAAGTATCATGTTTCCGACGAAGTGGCTGCACTTACTGTGTCACTTATGGTCGTAGGTTTCCTTGTCGGTCCACTTCTTTGGGCACCATTGTCTGAGCAGATCGGTAGACGCCCTGTTTATTTCATCAGTTTCTTTCTTTACACCGTTATTAATATCCCTATTGCATTATCACCTAATATCGCTGGTGTGTTGGTCTGTCGTTTCTTGGCTGGTGTCTTCGCCTCGTCTTCTTTAACTAATGTCGGTGCTTCTTTAGTCGACATTCACGATTCCACCCGTGGTCTCGCCATTGCATTTTTCTCCTTCTGTCCTTATTCCGGTCCTGTCCTCGGTGGTATTGTGAACGGTTTCATCAGTGTCAACACCAAGAAGTACGCTTTGATGGTTTGGGTCAATATGGCCTTTGCTGGTGTGATGTGGATCTTAATGGCCTTCATCCCAGAAACCTATGCACCTGTCATCTTGAAGAAGCGTGCTAAAAAGATGAGAAAAGAAACCGGAAATAATAACATCATGACTGAACAAGAGGCCACTCCAATGACATTCGCTGAATTGCTTAACAACAACTTGTACATCCCCCTCAAATTCATTATCGAAGAGCCTATGCTTGATCTTGTTTGTGCATTTGTTGCTCTCATCTACGCCTTGTTGTACGCGTTCTTCTTTGCTTATCCTGTCATTTTTAATGAGCTTTATGGCTACGGTGATGAAAAGATCGGCTTGATGTATATTCCTATCTTAATTGGAGCTGGTTTGGCAGTCTGTGTTACTCCAATCCTCGAAAAGAGGTACATGGCCATGAAAAAGAGAAGAACTCCTACTCCGGAGGATCGTTTGGTTGGTGCTATGATTGGAAGTCCCTTCCCTTGCATTGCCTTATTTATTTTAGGAGCCACCTCCAAAAAGGATATTATTTGGGTTGGACCAGCGCTGTCTGGTATTGCTTTTGGTTTTGGTATGGTTTTGATTTACTACTCATTGAACAACTATATCATTGACTCCTATGCTAAGTATGCTGCCTCCGCCTTGGCCACTAAAGTGTTCTTGAGAAGTGCCGGCGGTGCCGCTTTCCCATTGTTCGTCACCCAAATGTACCACGGATTGGGTTTGATGTGGGCTAGTTTCCTTCTTGCTTTTGTTTCTTTGGCCATGATTTTGGTCCCCTTCAGCTTTTATAGATATGGAGCTCGT
Source organism: Australozyma succicola (assembly GCA_030563905.1). NCBI lineage: Eukaryota > Fungi > Ascomycota > Pichiomycetes > Serinales > Metschnikowiaceae > Australozyma > Australozyma succicola. The sequence goes on along the minus strand of JAJMKM010000001.1, from coordinate 933,392 downwards.
TTGCGTAAGAGATTTTGCAAACAAGATTACTCCGCTCAGCTTTAGTTATTGATCCATTTTAATACATTTCGCATCATGATTTATTTGTACTCTTTGATCCTAATAAGTAGATGTCTGCCTCCATAATTAGAATGTGCGAATGTGTGGGAAGAAAAATCTGTGTTATTTCCGTACTTGATATCATCAGTCTACATGTATTTACTTCGCCATATAGATGAGGGCGTAAACGCCCAATTAGCTTGAATTCGTTTATTTTTCTTTAGCTTCTAATTGATATAGTCTTGTATAACATGTCAAAATTGTTCAAGTTTTCAGAAATATTACATGAACATGTACAGGTGAATGTCCGAAGTGTCCATCTGTTTGGATCCAGGGTGATGCTTAATATCCTTTACTAAATCGGTCACCTTGCTTAAGTCAACACCCACCAATGCTTCCATGAAAGAACCGATCTCGATGTTCTCGTGATTTCCAAGAAGTCCAGAATAAGCCTCGCGTTGGTAAAGCAACTCGTTTATACGCTTGGAGTTAGAGTAAGCGTAAATGTTGACGTCCACGGCTGAGTGGCCATGGGTGGTCCAGCCAGTTTGAGAACGAACCGAGATCATGTTGTTAAGATAGTATAACAACTTTTCAGGAGATGCGCTGGCGAGCTTTTGAAGATCCTTGACTTCTTCCTCGGTGTAGTCCGTAATACCCATGTCTTGTTGAACAATCTCTTGCTCAATGAATGAAGCGAAAGCCTCGGTAGAAATGTCACCAGACTGTTTCTTATTCAAGATTTTTTTAGTCAAAAACTCTCCTGAATGGGTACTGTTCAACAAAACATCAGGATACCACAAGTAATCCGGGTAATCTGGCGAGATTTGTCTGGCTGTCACTAATCCTCCAGTCTCATGGTCTGAAGTAGAGATAATTACAGTTTCCACGTCAGAAGAGTCAGCAAAGTCAATGACAGCTTTAAAGGCCTCGTCGTAAGCCAAAACCTCTCTGACTTGAGCTGCAGGGTCATTGTGGTGGCCAGCGTGGTCAATTCTCGATCCCTCAATGAGCATGAAAAATCCCTTGTCAGACTTCTTGGTGGCTTCGCTCAAAGCAGTTAATGCGGTCTTAGCTTGTTCTGCCAACGATGGGTACTCCAGAGAGTCTCTGTCGATTTCGTAAGGGATGTCAGTTGTGGCCAAAAGACCCAAAAGGGGTAGAGTGACGTTCTTTCCGCCTTTCAAAGCATCAAACAGACTTCTGTCACCAACGTAAGACCAGTTACCATTGACTGCTTCTTCAACTAAGTTTCTGTTGTCCGCGCGGCACCCGCCCGGGGTGGTTCTAGGAAGGAAATGACATCTACCGCCACCCAAGATCAAGTCAACAGTTCTACCCAATGGGGTTTCTCCTAATTGTTGCTGAGCAATCAAATCCTCTTGCCAGCGGAAATCCACATGAGAACTAAAAGCGGCAGGGGTTGCGTCGGTAATTCTAGTCGTCACCACGAGTCCAGTGAGGTAGCCCTCCAACTTCATAGCTTCCAATATGGTTCCACAGGGATTGGAGGAAGGATCCACTCCAATGGCTCCGTTGTAAGATTTAAGGCCACAGCTGAAGGCAGTAGCACCAGCTGCGGAGTCTGTGACCAAACTGCTGCTAGAACGAGTTCTGGAGTTACCAATAATGTGCTTGTCCAAGTGCAATATATCATCAATAGAGAGTTTATCGCGATGTTGCCTGAAAGAGCGAGCAAGAGAGAGCGAGGCTGGGCCCATTCCATCGGTCACCATGAAAATCACATTCTGCTTCTTTGGCTTTGAGGCTTCTTCGCGAAACCAATAGTATCCTAAGCCAGCGTGCGAGATAATGATGAAACCCAAGATAGAGAGTAACACTAACGTGAAGCCCGACCGCAGTCTGCGACCGGTGTGAGCTTTAAAATTGGTTTTTTCCATCTTCTCCCTTGATAGTGCACGATGTGGAGAAGAAGCGGGAGCAGGAGAGACAATTAATCGAATTTATTATCCACCACTGGCACGTTATTGGCCTGCACAACGCGATAAGAAGTGCCTACATACTTACCCATCAATGCCACTTCAGACAGGATCAATAAATGCATTACGAGCCCAAGGAAAAAACAATTTAAGAAATTAAGTATTAATTTAGTTTCAAATAGCAAAGATTCGTTTCGGCGTCCCTAGTGATGCTACGTGTTTTATGTGTTTAGATCAATTCAAGGTACGAAGATGATAAAAAAAGGTTAATTGTCTCTTTCCGTCATGAGACTACGAAAGAACTCATCCTCGCTCAATAACTCGTAGAGTTTTTGAATCACATTCATTTGAGCAAACTTCGCCCTCGGCACGATATCCTGGTTTAATTCTCGCTTGAAAGATTCATTGATAGCCTCTGGCTTCCAACCAGTGCAGAAGAATTCACTGGCATCCCAACCAGCTCTAACAAACCTCTCTTTGATTCTGATGAGAGACGATGTGAAGTGCCTGTGTGATTTTTCTTGGAAGTGGGGGTTAGGTAAGTTGGCAGGACTGTATTGTCCATCCAGACAAAAGTTGGCCTCCACGTCGTAGTTGAGATTGTAGAGACGATGTTTAAGCCTGTTAAACTTTGCAAGCTCATACTCTTTACGTTCATCACTTAAGCAAGACGCTACGGTGACCAAGGCGAGAAGGACGTAGAAGATGCGCAACATATTTATAGTTTTCCTTTCAATTCAACTGTGTTAGCTAGATTGCTTGGATTATGAGCCATATGACATGGATTGAAGGTTCTTTTTATACCTTGAGCAAATGCGCCTTGTAGACAGAAGGATCGCCGAGCTACGTTGATGTCATGGCCTTCGTTGCCTTAGAAATAGCTCTCAAAAGCTGGCTAATCATTGTACTCTGGGATTTGAAACTCTTAAAAAGTTGACAGTTGATCATGCCAAGGCGAGCAAAGCGATCTACAGGTGAAGAAGTAGCCTCGATTCTAGATCCACAATCAGTGCTCCATCAGATATGGCTTAAAGGAAATCACTAAAATATTAAGTTAAAAACTTTTGAGACATTTGACATATTTGCGCTTTATTTTATCGTATCTATGCGAAAATTCGGGAGCCAAAAGGTAGTATTGTAACATTATTTATCAGAATTTAATGGGCGGACAGTTTGTTGAGACAAAAGTAATCAGATTAGGGTTGAAGTTAAATGCCAAGAAAGCATTGCCAATAAAGGACAGTTTAAAAATCTAAAATATGAGTCCCAGATATGCGCTCCGCTAAATATTTTGCCACAACAATATCTTCGGCCAGAAGACCTACCATTTTACATACAACGACTCCCGTCAGCGTAACGAATTCTCTTGGAAGTTTACTTTTTGGCAAGTCTGCAACAGATTGAAGGCGATCCTCTTGAAGGCCAGCTTGAACGATTTCACCCGCTTCTTCTAGACATAGAGGTATTGAATCAACTATCATTTTGGTTTGGGTTTCCTTGTATTCTTTGATTAAGAACTCGAGATCGAGCTCAATCATGTGCGGCTTGTAGGAGCCAATCAAAGATACAAACTTGATTTGGTTAGGATTCGTGTCCAAGTACTCAGTTCGTATCATCGCCTCCGTTGACGGCGTACAACCAAAAATAATGACAGAGCGGCTGACATGTTCCTTAATCTTGTCGTGGTCATTGCATTGTAATGCTATTGATTTGGCTCCAGTGAGGCTGCTCAACTGCAGCACCAAAGTTTCAGCTGACTCCAACCTCCTGCTAACAATGCTTATATGGTGCACATTATAAAGTCTTGTGGCAAGAAGCACATGCCAAAATGCTTGGGGACCGGCTCCAAAGACCAGTACACTTATAGGTTGCACATTGTCTTTCACATCAAGCGCCTTGACTAATGCAGCACTAGAAGCCAATGCCGTGCGAAAGCCTGTCAACGTCTTGGCATTCAAGACAGCCTTCAATTCGCCAGTGTACTCATCTAAAATATTCACCACGCCTTGAAAGCCGATCCTCTTTTGAACATTTGTGGGTCCACCACTTACCACTTTCAAACCTACATTGTTAGGAAGAATGCAAGGCATAAATAGATGAGTCGTGTCTGATCCTTCTGTGCTTGTATCCGAGACAGTTCGCTTAGGTACGCAGCTTGGATCACCTTGATATGCCCGTAACGCCCTTAGTATCAATGGTTGAAAGTCATTGAGAATCGTTTCGCAATTCAAGTTTTCAATCAAATAATCAAAAATTTGGGTATCCGATATTACTCTCATTATGTTTATCCAGATTTGAAGGGGTCGTGGAACATGGTGAAGTGGATTTACTTGATGTCACTAGCGAGTTTCATGCGCGATACCGGAACCGGGATTGATAAGCTTAATACCTACAATCTTGTTCTCAGCCTAAACAAATTATGATTATTTGATTTCAAAGAGTGGTATTTTAATTTAATCTTGAGTGTGGTGTTTACTAGAGGAACAAAATAATACAAATAAGTTAGTTGCGTTTCTTTTCATACATTCGTTTTTCATTTCAAAATGACTAATCGGTATACAACTTATCATCATATTTGAGCTCAGGAGCTTCATTACGTTCCATCATCTTATTTCTTTCGCTCTCCAATCTTGAGATAAATTCTTGGAGAATTTGCGAGTTTCCAAATTCGAGACTTTGCGCCGAAAGAAACTGCTCTAGACTGTGAATTATTGAGTATGCCAACGCACGGCCAATTGCAGTGTTCGAATTGTCAAAGCTGTGGAGTTTGCATTTGGTTGATATCTTCTTCAACTTTGATAACGTAGGAGACTCTTTTGATTTTAATTCTCTGTCAATGATCATTTGAATGGGCTCGCAAGAAGCAATCTCAAAAAATGTCTGAAGAAGAGGAGAGGGTGAATGGAATGATAGAATCTTGTCAGAAATTTTTTTGTTGTTATAAAATGACGCTTCCCATATGAGTATTGAGCTGCGCAAGCAATCTAGTTCCTCTATGACTTGGGTCTCTTCATAATGTTCAAGTCGTTCAAAGCAAAACTTCCAGACAATTCTTTCGTACATTCCCAGAAGTTGGCCTTGGACAATGAGCGGGAGAAACAAAGAAAGGAAGTGCTTATCTAGAATCTTTTGTATTTGTTTAGACTGTTTTAAGTCATGATACTTCTTCAAAAGCATGATTTTCAACTGCACGAAATGCAACGAGCTCCATCCGGAACCCTTAAAGTTTGATGCATTTATATCCTCAATGTCGAACGGAAGCCTGGCTAAATTACGTAGGTGTGGATTCAATAGTAGTTGGGTAAGAAGTTGAGGAGATAAGTTGCCTTGATAGTAAGATAGTCTCAAAAAGTCTAGAATTTTGTCTTCATTTTTTATGGTTCGCGCGTTAAATTCTTCGCCATTTACTTTCACTTGTCTAGGGATCGTGCCGACAGCTGCATTCAAGTCATCGAGTAAGGTCCCGATACGTTTAAGATGGTCTGTTTTAGGAATGTGAAACTTCGGTATAATTTCAGAGTAATGCTCGCCCACTGGCCCCTTCTGAAGATTTCGTAGAAGGGACGGTTTATAATTCTCAGCTGATCTAGAGGGTGATAGAAGCTCTAGAGCGTTTGCAATGATCAGCGAGTCTTCCTTTTTTGAGTAATGTCGAAGTATTTGAAGAGTTTGATTTCGGCTTTGTGCCGTTATAAATTTCATTGGGTGTTTGTGGTATTGAATGGTATAACGAGCCGCTTACTGTTACGCTAGCTCTAAACTGTGGTCCAGATTGTGGGGTTTAGAGAGAAGAAAGTAGCTCGGTCTTTGCATGAGATATATACATGCTTCTGCAAATATTTTTGTTGCAGAAATTAGTAAAATGAAATTTCTTGAATAATGATATTTTTTGGCTCTGCAATCTCCTTCGCTCTATTGATATCACACTTATTTGGGTTTAAACGACTACGGGAGGTCGCATGTCTTGACAATTTCCGAGACAGAACTCATTGAGCCTGCGAAACCTATCTTAGCTCAAAGAGTTCTACGATATAAGTGAAAATGACTAGTATTCTTCCATTAGCTATAAACCAAATCCCATTACAAATTTACCATTCTTGAGTTTTAAGGCCGAATTTCGACTTCTTAGCGCCAGAAACTGGCTTGATCAACTTGGAACCACCCTCCAAGAAAGAAAAGATGTCGCGTCTCTTTGCCTCGTAGGCTTGGATGTATTCCTCCTTTTGCAAGGTCAATCCAATGTCGTCCAAACCATTCAACAAGCAGTGCTTTCTGAAAGGCTCAACGTCAAAGTGCTCGACCAAGACCTCATCGGTTTCGCCGTTTCTAATTTCCTGCTTGGCCAAATCAACAGTGAGCTTCTTGCCTGCAGTAGCCACTGGGTACAACTTGGACAAAATGACTTCTTGTGGAAGTCTGATAGGAAGCAAGAAGTTTTTAAACGAATTGTTGTAGAAAATGTCTCCGAAAGATGGGGCAATCATGCACTTAATACCGAAATCCTTCAAAGCCCATGGAGCATGTTCACGGGAAGAACCGCATCCGAAGTTGTCTCCGGTAACCAACAAGATCTCGGCGGCTCTGTATGGCTCCACATTCAAGCAGAAGTCAGTCTCAACGTCCTTTCCAGAAGCGTCTTTGGTAAATCTCATCTCGTAGAACAAACCATTCTTCAAGCCGGTTCTCTTAATAGTCTTCAAGAATTGCTTAGGAATGATGGCGTCAGTGTCAACGTTTGCCTTATCCAATGGAGCAGTAATACCAGTGACAACGGTGAAGCTATCGTTTCCACCAGCGCTGGCTACGGGAGCAGAAGCACTTTGTTTAGGGATGTCGTTAATACGGTCCTCAACAAGCAGTTCACTAGACTCCAAAGGTTGCTTCTCGTGCTCGTACACGGCATCTTGCAACTCTTGGTCTTCGCTTGAGCTAATTTGAATAGAAGGCTCGTCAGAAGTGTTGTATTGCCATTGTCTGATGTCGGTAAAATGGCCCTTAATAGCAGCAGCAGCAGCCATGGCTGGAGACATCAAGTGGGTACGAGACTTGGCACCTTGACGACCCTCAAAGTTTCTGTTGGAGGTGGATGCGCATCTCTCTTCTGGGTCCAAAATGTCTGGGTTCATACCCAAACACATGGAACAACCAGCCTCTCTCCAAGAGAAACCAGCAGCCTCGAAGATCTTGTCCAAGCCCTCTTTCTCAGCTTGCTTCTTCACAAGACCGGAACCTGGAACAACCAAGACCAACTTGACGTTGTCAGCCTTCTTGTGGCCTTTTGCAACCTTGGCAGCAGCTCTCAAGTCCTCGATACGGGAGTTAGTACAAGAACCAATGAAAGCCTTGTCAATCGTAATCTCTTGTAGAGGTGTGTTTGGAATCAAACCCTGGTATTGAAGGGCACGCTCCATACCGGCCTTCTTGATTGGGTCATCGACGGTAGCTGGATCTGGAATAGAGGCGGTGATAGGCAAAGCGTCTTGTGGAGAGTTACCCCAAGTGATGGTTGGGACGATGTCTTCAGCCTTAATTTGAATGTCGTAATCGAACTCGGCGCCTTCGTCGGAGTACAAAGTAGACCAGTACTTAATGGCCTTCTCCCACTCTTGGCCCTTTGGTGCCAATGGTCTACCCTTAAGGTAGTTAAACGTGATCTCGTCAGGACGAATCATACCAGCACGAGCACCGGCCTCAATGGCCATGTTACAGATGGACATTCTAGCTTCCATAGACAAGGATTCAATGGCAGAGCCAGCGAATTCAATGACGCAACCAGTACCACCAGCAGTTCCAATAACACCAATGACATGCAAAACCAAATCTTTGGAGGTGATACCTGGAGCCAAGTCACCGTTGACGGCGATTCTCATGTTCTTGGACTTTGTTTGAATGATGGTTTGAGTAGCCAAGACATGCTCGACTTCAGAAGTACCAATACCGAAGGCAAGGGAACCAAAGGCTCCATGTGTGGATGTGTGAGAGTCACCGCAGACAACGGTGGTACCAGGGAGAGTGAAACCTTGCTCAGGGCCGATAACATGCACAATTCCTTGTCTGTCATCGGTCATGCCAAAGTAAGTGATGTCAAAGTCTTTGACATTTTGCTCCAATGTCATGACTTGCAACTTGGAGTCTTCCTGGTCGACGAAAGTGTCGACCGACTTGAAGTTTGCACGAGAGATAGTTGGAATGTTGTGGTCGACAGTGGCCAAGGTGCAATCGCCTCTTCTGACTTTTCTGCCGGCGTTCTTCAAGCCCTCGAAGGCTTGTGGGGAAGTAACTTCATGAACCAAATGACGGTCAATGTAAATAAGGTAGGAACCGGATTCATCTTTATGGACAACGTGGTCCTCGAAGACCTTGTCGTACAATGTTTTAGGGGAGCTTTGCGACGGCATTATGTTTGTTGAGTATAGATGTGAATGAAACACACACTATTATATACTATAAATTTTCAGTGGTGACACACGCCGCAACCGGGCCGGTTTCGCGGCACGGCTATGTATACCTTAACGCGGGCCAATCACCCTCAGGAAATAAGTCATAGTCGTTCACGGAAGCGAAAATAATACCCGGAGAAAAAAGCATTGATTTTATTTACTTAAATGAAACTTTAGCTCATTAATTTGTGATCATTTATTTTTTTTGTTTTTGTACTTTCTTGCCTTTTCTTTAATTCTGGTGTCGGGACAATATCATACTTTGCAACCGCAGCCATCCACAGTAACCCAAAACATGGAATGCAAGTACATAAATTAAATTAGTCAACTCGATGCAAACCTCGGGGCCGAACCCCACCTTTATGTCGGCCGAGGTCAACTGCATCAAAAATAAGCACTTTGCGAGTAGAATTTGTTATGTTTATCAAGTATCATATGAATTTCCAGTACATTATCTAGTTTTCTGTAGTGGACTTTATGTAATTATAACAGCCTGTTTAATCAACCTGTTAACAACTTTCCGAAGGAATCTCAAATACAAATTTTTTATACAACCTTAAATTTTCATTTCATCGAATCTGCCCTTTCACGATTGAGATTTTTTTTGCAGCCATGTTCTGAAACTAACTTCTTAACTCATCTTAACTAAAGGTATTGTCCAATGAGCTCGGAGCGACTCACACATCGATTCGAATTGATCTAAAGGATAATTCCCAACATAAAGCAAAGCGAGATTCTGCATTTCTGGAATTGTAATTATTCTTCTCGTTTAATGCCAAAAGTTTATTCTATACACACCGATAACTAGCTAGAAGGATCAGGACTTTCACACGTAAGGTTCACCCTTGATACCCCCATGAACTCGTCAGGAAGCAGACGAACCAAAATAAGGCCACCTCGGAAGTCTCTTGGACCTAATGCATCTGCTTCTGGCGCTTCCTTCGATTACGATGCCTCGTGGCATGATCTTTCTCAGGCTATTAAACAAATCCACAACAAAAACGTCTCCAGTCTACTGTATGAGCAACTATATCGAAAAGCATACGTGGCTGTCCTAGGAAAGTGTGGAGGCAGGCTCTATGAAAATGTCTCTGAACTAATCACTAAGCACCTTTTAGCTAGAAGGCAAGCTACTCTCGACCTTGTGAACTCCTCATTCACAAATGCTAACGAGGAACTCTTAAAAGCGGTTGTCACCGAGTGGAATGAGCATTTACATATGATGAAATTTATAAGCGACGTATTGATGTATCTAAATAGAGCCTACGTGAAAGAAAATCGAAAGCTTTTTACGTATGATCTTGGCATTGTTCTTTTTGACATTTCCTACTTACGTTACAACAACTTGGAGGTTGGCTCCAAACTAATAGACGTTGTTGTCGGAGAAATTACGAAATCCAGAAATGGAGACGTCATAACAACTCGTCTGTATCTAGCGCAAATTCTATCAATGATGGAAACAATTCTGAAGGATCGTGCTGGAACTTCACTGTCGGTCCCTGCTGCACAAGGTATTTCTAACTTTTATCATGACGAGTTTGAAAAGCAGCTCCTTTTGCAATCTGAGACATACTTCGTTGCCCTCGCAGAGGAATATTCGGTCAGTTGCAACGGAACCAAATACATCCACGATGTTCATACATTCATCAAAGAAGAGGAAACCCGCTTAAAGTCTCTACTTCCAAAGCATGAGAGCTCTGACGAGGGTTCCCACTCTGATACATTTTCTAAGCTTAAATCACTAATGGATAATGCCCTCATAAAGAGCCAAATTGAGCGTGTCATATCATTGCCCATCGACATGCAAGGGCTTCTGTATTGGCTAGAACCATTATTGTTAGCTTCGACAAACTCCTTGACTGGCGCAACACTTTCGTCAAGCTCTATGAGAGACAACACTAAAGAGCTTAATATCTTGTACGAGTTGATTGGGAGGGTAGATTTTGATCATAACCTTTTGAAGTATCATCTACGAGAAGCTATTACTTCTCAAGGGCTACGGATGCCGGTTTTGATCACGGAACATTTGGAGCAGGTTGCTTCGGCATCCAATGCAAATAATCAAAAGAAGCTGTCCTCCGGCTCCAATTCTACCAATTTTGCAGTCTCTTGGGTAACAATGGTTTTAAACTTCCATCAGCGATTGCTTGATTTGGTTCAGGTTGCCTTCGAGGGGGACCCTTCTATTAGTCAAACTATTTATAATTCAGTCAGAGACTTTGTAAACAAATCCAACCAGGTTCCCACGAAGAAGGGTTCGCTTTCGCCAAACACAAATGCCCCGGAGCTCCTTTCGATTTATATGGATTACCATATAAAAAACTCATCTAAACCATTGGGCTCTGGTAAACTTGCATCAGATAATAAAGTTAGCATTGATGAAACTGAGGAGTTTTTGAGCAAATCCATCTCATTCTTGACATTAGTGAAAGACAAAGACGCATTTGAGGCTCATTATGCTGCTCATTTTGCCAAACGATTCCTAAATGCTAAAAGCTCAGCCACGTCTGGGTGGACGATGGCTGGTATTGATCTCGAGGAATTAGTCATTGCTAAATTGGGTGAAGAGATGGGACGAGGTGGCTCATCACTTGAAAAGATCGTCAAAATGAATAAAGATGTTAAGCTGTCACGTTCTCTCACAAATGAATGGAAGAGCTATGTCAATAAGAACAGCTTAGATCTCGTTGAGTTAGAGCTTAAAATTTGTAATTTATCTGATTGGCCCAAATCTATGACTAAGGACTATAAAAGTCAATCTAATGATGACGGTGAAATTGGATTTATATGGCCGTCGGTGCTTCGGAAAACCATGAGGACATTTGAAGAATACTGGCTGAGTGAAAAGAGGAATGATAATAAGACATTATACTGGTGTCCTAAATTTGGACTGATGGATATGAGGATAACGTATCCAACTAGAACCTACGAAATCAATCTTTCTACATATGCGGGTATTATCATGCTTTTGTTCGCTCCGCAGTCTACAGATGCTTCCGGAGAACCAGTGCTGGCTTTCGCTGAAAAACGGGTTTTGAAATATGAGGAAATACTTGAACTAACAAACATTCCAGAATCAGAGTTGAAGAGGCAACTTCAATCAATAGCTGTTGCTCCTAGGCTGAGACTTCTCATAAAATCCCCAATGACAAAAGAGGTAAAAATAGGGGATGAATTTAGATTGAACGAAAAGTTTAAATCGCCATCTTCAAAAGTTAAAGTTTTGACAGTCTCAGCTGCCTCAAGCAGAGCTGAAAGCAAAAATGAGAAGCAAGAAGAAGCTCAGGAGGTGAGTGGAAACATTGAGGAAGGCCGCAAACAGTTACTTAACGCAGCAATTGTCCGCACAATGAAGTCCCGTCAAAAGCTTACACATAACGAGCTCATTGAAGAGCTATTTAAACAACTTCAGAACCGATTCGAACCACTGATGGCAGTCATTAAACGACGGATTGAGGATCTCATAGATAAAGAGTACTTGAAGAGAGATGAGCAAGCTTTCAACTTGTATCACTACATTGCATAGATAAATTCCATCTGTAACTAATCAATAGACTTAAACAAAGAACTGTAGCGATGATTTCAACTTACAATATTTTATCTGTTCACTCCTAAACTCATTGGTCTCACTCACAATTCCAATATGAGTTATACTGCGACTTGAACGCCCAAACTGCGCAAATTTCAAATTGACAGCTTTGAAACAGATTCTAGGATGTCTACATCTTTTTACTCGAATATATGCTTCAAATAGAGTTTGAAGCTCCACGCTTGTAAGCCGAAACTTTCTTAAATATTCTGTGTGCATTCACGCGCCCGGTATGCAACTAGGCCGTGTCTTCCGGCCTGCACCACGCAAAATCTGGATCAAATTTCTCTGCAGGGTATCTCGATCTTAGTGAGCCTAGAAATTGACCAAGACCTCAAGGATATGCCTAAGCAATCCCTAGAGACACTCAGTAAGTGACTATGAGCACACTCAAGTACCCGGCCGTTTGAATATTTATTAAGCTTAGAATAAAGTTGCTTTGAGCACAAGCGCCTCTGTCCATGCTGCAACATCTGGCCCTTATTTTTGGTTCGTAACTGTGTATCTGTATGCAGTCAAGTTCTTGGTATTCGCTCGAATGAAATTCAAACAAGATTTACAATTGCCCAGGGTTATTTTGCGAAATCAGCATCTTAATTACAATCGTATAAGCTTTCGTCGAATCTCATTTTTAGGACACCTTGTATTCTTGACTTTCTTAGATTTGGGTCCTTCATGCACCTGTAATTCTCCTACCCAAATCGATTTGCGTGGAAGTCCTAAATATAGAATTCTTTACGGATTGGGCCGCAGGGGCACTGAATGCGGCGGCACCAGGTAATCAAACATTCGCGAGCGTGTAAAGACTTCGGGAGTATTGGAATTAAACATATCTGAGAGTCAGCCGTATTTTTGTTTTCCGTTTAACAAACAAACAATGCAGTGTCATTGAATGGCATTGATTGAATCATTGCCGAGCCGATAAGCCAATGATCTGGCCAGTATGGAACTAACCAGCAAAATTATGTGGGTCACCTGCAATCTATGCACCCTACACTCTGCACTTCGCAGAAAAGAAAAGCTTATGTGCAGGATATTCTCGGTCGTTGCTTGTTTTCTTCAAACATTCAACGCTACTGGGAACATCACAAAGCACATCTCTCACTGCCTTCTCTTAATTTTGGGCAGTGTAGATTACTATTCTTCTTTGAGCTTTCCATTTTCAATTTCTTTCGCTATTCATCGTCCTTCACCCTTGCGTGTCTTTCGTGTCCATTCCTTAGCTGTGTTTAGCTAACTCCTTTTCAACGCATCTAGCCTTCACATTCGCTTCTTAGGCATAACTTCGAATATGCGTAGGCTGAACTCCTCGCAAGTCTCATTAAGTGACAATTTATATGATGTGTCAATCTCAGGTAAAAGCAGTACTCAAGTCCCGCGTTATGGCTCAAATCCTCCTCGAAGGGTAGGTCTGTTGACCAGTCTACCAGTTTCATCTGACACAAAGAGGCCAAGCGACTACTTTCTTCTGGGCGGCGCTGATGCTCAAGTAAAACCTACGTTTAAAACCAACATGAGACCTAGGTCTAATGTGTCCTTATCTTCATCCGAAACTTCTAAGGATTCCGATGATGTAGCTCTGGTTGTTCTGACTCCCTTCGATGTAGCAGAATCTCGCCTCAGCTCTGCCACATCCACTTCTGTATATTCGAACAAAAACACAGACCAAGATTCAAAAAATTCCAGCGCGCTGGACCGCGAACTGGCTCCTCTTCCAATCATCTCCTCGACCGCTACTCTAACGTCCCGTCCACTTCCTGACCTTCCTGAGGTGCCTGTAGTTCAAAGTTCGTCTCCCCCAAAGTCAAATAGACAAGATATTAGCCGTAGTATGTCTTCCCGGCTGGATATGTCGGGGGCCATGTATCCTCTCACGCGAACAAAGACCAGGTATTACAACGCAAAGGAGACAAAGGAGAGACAGCAGCTTCGAAAGAAGTTGTACGAAGAGAACAATGATGATGACATAATCTTGTCAAATGATTTGAGTCTTGTATTCAATGTACCCGTTATTAAGAAACACCATGAAATATATACCCACAGTCCAGGTTCCCGATCCTCCTATTTTTCTCACGATGACATCATGAAGGCTGAAGACAACAAATACCATGCTATTAAGCAACAAATGAGGCCTTGTCCTTTGCCAGGGGTTCTTTCTCAGAATAGGGGCAAGAGTGCAAGTAACATAAACTCCAGTTATTCAGAATCAACGCATGACGAATCTTCTTTTATTGATTTCCACCTGGCTTCTTTTAACAGTGTTGATACTGATGAAGAAGTCTCGCGCAATATTTCCGACTTTTACGCCCTGCGTTCAGAGTCTTACTCAAAGCTTGTACGTGCTTCAAGAGATAGCCATATTTACAACTTGCCGAACTATGTACGTTCCCAAAACTCAATTGAAGATGTCAGCCTCGTTTCACCTGAAAAGCTCGAACTCATAGACCAATCCCGTCCCATCAATCTCCCGCCAAAAAGTTCGGACGATATAAGTCGCCACCGAAGAGAAATTAACAAGGTTTTAAAGTCTGTAGAGACAACTTCCAAGTCTCATAATCTTTCGCGCCAAAAGAAAAGTGAGAGTCTTTCTTCTGTTCAATTAACATGGAACAAGGTCTTCTCTGCTGCCCCGGGAAAGGAGCTTGCCAGTGTTCTCAATGCTGAAAAGGAGCGCTTGAGAACCATAATCTGGGAGAGCCATACACATGACAATCTTACATTTTCATTTTTCAGCCGCGTTCTTCAGCTCAACTTGGGCGAAGCCATGGTCAAACATTTGAAATCAGAATACGCTAAGGTAGAGCTCACATATCAATCTTTATCGGAGCAAATGAAGGCAATTAAAACAGCAGAATTTGACAGCATCATTGCACATGTGATAACCAGACCGCTCATAAGCAATTTTCTTCGCGAGGCAAAGGAGTGCGAGCTGACTGATTTTGACTACGATGTCTACATCAACAACTTCCGTCACTTACTCTCTTTGAAATCTCTTTCCGAAGGCGGCCTTAAAAAACATCATCAATTGTTTGTCATACCGGTATTTTTGTTCCTATTTCGTGACGAAAGCCTTGCTGACGTATATCTTATGATTGAGATGTTCGATGCCGAAATTTTCCTGGAGGACGTTTTGGGGGACATATCAAAGAAGTTGTCATGCTGGAGTAATCTTTCAGCCTTGTCGTATTCAAGCACTCCTTATAAGGTTCTTAGTCGATTCTCTAGTCTTGAAGAGTTTGATTCCTTGAATGCTTCAACTATTTTTGAGCTACTCCTTCAAATGAACGACCAACTTCCCCTCAGTTTGAGTGCTCCCTCAACACCAATCATATCCCGTGGTTCATTTTTGTCATATAGTAAGATTATAGAAGAGCCAAACAACAACTCTTTGGATAGCGTTCCATCTACGTCCAACAGCTCTGAATATCTGATGAACTCTGTCCTCACATACAACGCATCCATTTCTTCTTCTTACAAATTGCTCGTCACATTTCTTCAACTATTGGTCGTTTACTCTCGTTCGCGAAAGAGAAACCAAAATTATCTGAAACTCATTCAATCGTTTTTATTAACAGTCTTCGACTACTACCACATTGGATGGAATACCGCTGGAGAGCTTGTTAAGAACAACTCATCTATTAGACTCAATCACACGAACGATCAATGGACAAATCTTGAATCATTCACGGGAAAATGGAAGCTGGTATTCAAGAAAATGTAAATTAATACACATATCATAGATACTCATTACAATTTATCAATCCGTAGTTTAAACAATACAACAAGATGCTTGTGTGAGACTTCACGTTTTCGTTTATTTTTCTGCTCCAATTCGTACTTCAAATCCTACATATCCATGTCTAAGTCAATGGCATTCGGATCGCTAGTCTCGACCTCTGGCGAGGTCTGTTTAGCTTCTCCTTTAACGAAACCCATAGGGTTGAGTTCCGATCTGTAATCGCTCAAGGCCTCGTACTCACTGGCCACCATTCTCTTGTATTTAAGCATCTCATTATAGGTATGCTCAGTCCCCTGAGAAGCTTCAAACTTCATCCAATTATCCCAGATACAAGCTAAAATACGAGAGTCAGGATGGCCCAATGACGCCGCATGCTTGTAAAGCGATCTTGCGCGAGCGAATTCCTCACATTCAATTTCAAAGTCTACGTACTTAGTACAGATATCAATGACTTCTGGTAACGGGAGCTGTGCATCTTGAACAGCACCAGACAATATCGTGCGCAACAATTCAGGATCCTTCATTTGCGATTTAACCTTGACGTATAACGTATTGTAAATCTCAACCTTTTCGCGTATGATTGAGTTCATTTCTGTATGTCCACGATTAGATTCAAGTGCTTCTGAAAGGTACTTAATACCACTTTGTAATAGCTTAATGCTTTTAGTCAAGGCACCACGGCTTTCTAAGTATGCTGCATACGTTTTAAAGATCTCGCTGGCAAATTGACCAGGCAACTTCGAGTCAATACACCTCTCAAAAGCCTCGGCAACTATTTCGCTATTATCCTCTAACTCCATTAATTTCGAGAGGTAGGCTTTCCATATCTTAAAGCGCGGAGTAGGCGTTTCGAAGGTAAGAATGCCCGCTTCGTATACTGAAAAGCATTTGCGTGCTTCCTTTTTCTCTAATAAAAAGTCTGCGTATTGAAACAAGAGTCGAAGAGTTATTGTTTTCAACTTCATCATTTGCTCGTAAGCCATTTGTAGCTTTGTCTTGTAGACCTCACTCTCGCCCATTGAACTCAAAAGATCGATGTAAAACGACCATAGTTTAGTTGACTTAAAGACTCGCTCCTGTACTGTAAACATTTTATCATCAAATTGAACCTCGTCGGCATTAGTTGGGATGACAAGAAGTACTTCTTCAATGATTCTCACGGCTTCCTCGTCGGAGTTCATGAGGGCCAACTCACACCATTGTATGTATATTTCGGCTAATTCATCGGGATTTCGATATTGTGATTTTACTGCTCTTGAAAAAATTAGGCTAGCAGTAGCTTCGTCCCCCAGTGAAATGTATAGATTGGCATACTCAAGCCATATACTTACCAACGTATTGTTGTTGCGCGAGAATGTCTCCAATGGATTGACACTTTTGATAGCGCTGATAATTGTTGCGATGACATCATTTGTCATTTGCCTATCTTTATGGATTTTGACTCTCTCTAGCCAAAGGTCTATGTTATTGGGCTCTTTCTTGATTAGAATATCGTTGACCAAAAACGGCTGACTAGCTAAAAGAGATTCTAAGCTTTCATAACTAAGCTCTGCGCAGTCGTAATTTCCTGCCTCATTAAGCTTATAAACATCCTCTGAGAGAAAATCGGTGAACTTCTCGAAGACATTTGCTAGTCCTTTAAGAGTCGTCGCCAGGTTCAACGATAGATTGAAAAAGTGCCTTGCTTTATTAGTTTGAGAACGCTTCAAGTAGAAGGTCGCAATCTTTGACAAATACTTTGATTCATTGAATGGCATATCTAGAGCAGCGTCCAAAGCGATCCTCTCAAATTGGACACAATCTTTATACAGATTTTTGGAGATAAGAATGTCTAAAATAATGCTCAAGAATGCAGAATCATTCTCGGAATTTTTAATAAGAGTTTTAGGAATTCTTTGAAGAAGTTTTAGCGCCATTTCGACATCACCTAGTTGGGCGATTTTTAGTACGCAACCGCAGCGATCATAAATGTAGGTGCAATTTTCGCTATCTTGCATGTCGAATATACGTTTGTAGACACATGAGCCCAATTCGCCTTTCTCTGTCCCTGCCAATGCAATATACTCTTCCCAAAGCCTCTTGTGATGACTGTGATGTAAATTGAACAATGCAAGATCAAGAGCCTCGGTAAGCTGCTCTAATTCCCCCTTTTTTTTGGTCAATTCTATAAATCGTAGCCATAGGGCTGGTGTTTCCGGTAGAATTGTTAATACTCGCCTGTAAAGCGAAATTAAGGTGTCAAGATCTGAATCAGTCCATGGTAGCAGTAGATAAGCGTTCCAAAGGTTGTGTGAAGCTGAAAGTGTACAAACAGCTCTTTCAAGGATAAAGGCTGACCTCTCGAGGCTCCCTTCCGCTGCTTGGGCGTAGTCTAGCCATATTGACTCATTTTCTGGGTCATTTACCAATGCCTCTTCATACGGTAGAAATTCATCTGTGATCAAGGCGTCTAAATCCATCCAGGGTGGTGAGAGGAATTAGTGGATATTTTGAAGTTAGCTTGGTGAGATGAACTGTAAATACGTGAGATATGATGTCAATAGATCCATAAAATGCATTTGAGAAAAATTCTAGACCTTTTTTGATCAGATCTCATATATTAAAGATGCATATGGAATTCGATTCTTCTTATAATTTTTTTTTGTATTAAAAGATTTGAATAATTTGCGACCAAAGTGTATAAGTGTGAGAATTTGTTTCATATCTTGAAACTTGAAAGAGAAATTAAAAATGTTTCTTATAAAGAAACTACCACGCAAGACTATACAGTTGCTATAAATCTTTCGAGAAATTTATGTTTGATTTTGTTCTTTTTGTGTATATTTGGTGTCCTTTAACAAAAAATTTCTTTTTCAAGACTATGTGAAGTAACTCAATCTTCTAGTGGCCTTGAAGAAACTTTTTATTATAACATTTGCATAAAAAATTGACACATATCTTATTGTCAAAGTTGATTCGGGGTTATTCAAGCTTGAACGTCATCTTTGTTTTATTGTTGGTGACGTGAGCTTCCACGCCAGAATATGATCCTGCATTGCTGCTAATTGGGCTTACGTTTGGCCATAATAAAGGGATACACTCCTCGAATACAACTGCTATAATAATTGCTTCCCTTGCATAAAGTTTGAGTTCTCCATAGCTAAGCTGGTCTCAAATCGCTTGCATCATAGTTTCAACTCGTTGGCTTACGATTTGTTTGAGCTTTCAGACTCGACATAAACCAACCCCACACCACCTGCAAAGAGCCAAATGCAAAGCTCAACGCAAAACATTGATTGATCAAAACTACCTCGCTATTTTTTTTTCTTTGCTTTCTTCTGAATTGTTATCACAATACAACTTGCTATAATACATTCTCATGGTCAATATATATCAAACGCTATTTCACTCAAACTCGCAAAAGAATACGGATTTACAGGACGATAATATTTGGAAACCTCCTGGTCTTATAGAGGGAAACAGTTCCAAAGCAGGCTCTCGAACGCGCTCCATCTCCCTATCTCGATTGCTTGCCCGAGACCATGAAACGATAGAGATTACACCTCAGATAAGCCCCGAGCACGAAAGCGATGACAAAAAGGGTGGCTTCTTGAAATTGAAATCCCTTTTTAAATTTTCTGCACTGCCTGAAGTCAAACCCGCCGAACTGCCTATAAATGAGCCCGCAAACGAGGCAACTTTAGATAAGGTGCCACAACTTTCACCTCCTCCCAAAGACAACAGCGTGTTTAAAGTCTTTACTCTTGGAAGAAGAAGACTGGCTTCGACATTGACAGCCCAGGAGGCCCAAAATGCTATGAAGTCACGTAACAGCTCCTTTAAAGCAAGCCCAATTGTCGACTCTAACCCGTACTTTGCTCACCAAGGCTTGCCGCCTCATTTAGAAACACGTGGTGACACACCGATATTTCCAACGGATAGCCCAGTTAAAATTCTGCTTCGTCAGAACAAATCAGATTTCACTACGTCTAACTCAGGTCTGCCTTTGAGTTCCCCAACAAAGAGATCCAATGGAACAGACAATCGGTCTGCGAAACCATTTCTAAATCAAAAAAACTTAGAATCATCAGCAGATAAATCTCAATCTACGAAAGAAAATTTTTCACAACCTCTGACTCCATTAAGGAAAACACTACGTCGGGTAGCTTCTGCACCTCTAGTCAGTCGTCTTCTCAACGAGAAATCTCTGCCTCAAGTCCGAGAAAAAATATTTGAGCTCGAAGACCATATTGGTGAACTTGATCTTACCAAATCCAGACCCAGAACAAATACGCAAGGTCGCATATATAGTCACCATTCGACTAAAATCACTGATGCTCAGGTAAATCAAGAATGCTTTGAGAAAATCCGACTTCTAGGCAAAGGAGATGTCGGCAAGGTTTTTCTTGTGCGTGAAAAGACCTCATCAAGGTTATACGCCATGAAGGTTTTGAACAAGAAGGAGATGATCGAGAGAAACAAGATTAAAAGGGCCTTGGCAGAGCGCGAGATCTTAGCAACCAGTAACCATCCTTTCATAGTCACATTGTACCACTCTTTTCAGCTGCAAGACTCGTTATATCTTTGTTTAGAGTATTGTATGGGCGGAGAGTTCTTTAGAGCCTTACAAACGAGGGAATCAAAGACTATTGACGAAGAGGATGCAAAATTCTATGCCGCAGAAGTCACTGCTGCTTTGGAATATTTACATCTTCTGGGTTTCATTTACAGAGATTTGAAACCAGAGAACATTTTGCTTCACCAGCTGGGTCACATCATGTTAAGTGATTTTGATCTATCAAAGCAATCCGGTCTGCTAAAAAATCCCGAGATCCAATTACATAAGACTCATAGTTCTTCAAGTGCGAATATTGATACAAAGGCATGTATAGATGGCTTCAGGACAAATTCTTTCGTTGGCACAGAAGAATACATTGCTCCTGAGGTAATTAAGGGCAAAGGCCATACAAGCGCTGTGGATTGGTGGACATTGGGTATATTTATCTACGAAATGTTATACGGAACAACGCCTTTCAAGGGTAAGGACAGGAAGATGACATTTGGAAATATTTTGAAAAAAGAAGTTCGCTTTCCGGATAGCAGAAATGTCTCGTCTCAATGTAAAGGTTTGATAAGAAAGCTTCTTATCAAAGACGAAAGTAAGCGATTAGGCTCCAAAATGGGCGCTTCAGATATCAAGAACCATCCATTTTTTAAGAACACTCAATGGGCTTTGCTTCGAAATCAGAAGCCTCCAATGATTCCTGTTTTAACAAAATCCTCCAAGGGAGATCAAAGAACAAAGCTTTCTCGCAGTCAAGATAAAGAAGAACCTGTACTTCCTCCCCCCAGCTCGAAAGATGGCGAAGACCCTTTTGCACTGTTCAGTTCAGTCTCCCTTCACTACAACGAGAATGAGACAGACGATTCGCTAATCATGGGAACTGAGAATACTTTATACACTAGCGTGGCATATACAATGACGAACCGGCCTGATTTGGAGACGAAAAAAAACAAAAGTTTCTTACGTAAATAAATAAAAGTCATGTATACACGGAGTTTGTAAATTCCATAATTTATTGAGCTATGGAGATATAACGAAATTTGTTCAACAAGCGAGCGCGCCACAGGCACTATAGAATACCTTAATAATAAAAAAACCAACCCTAGTATATCTTTAATTTTTGTCGTAAGATTTTAACATTTGACCAAGTCAATGATACCAAACTTGACTGGTTGACATTGACCACCAATAGACTGGTCGTACAAGTTGTAGAAATCACCAGACAAACATTGGTAGAAGAGATCAGAATCACCACGAGCTAAGTAGCCTTGGGAAGTGATGTACCAACCGTCAGAGTAGATGGTGCCAGCTTGAACTGGAGGACCGTCAAATTGAAATTGTCTGTTGGCTACAATAGCACCAATTCTGCCATGAGAGTCAGTCAATACGGTGTTCTTCAACTTCATGGCCAAGTTGTTTGGAGCCAAACAAGCTTGAGCGATCAGAGGAAGGCCAGAGACGGAACCAGTAGCTTGTGGTTGTCCATCACTAATTTGAGATACTGCACCGGAAGCTTGTGGCTGTCCGTCACTGATTTGAGAAACAGGAGCAGCGGTAGGTTGGTTTTGAATTTGACCATCGCCAATTTGGTTAATGACGGAGCTGGTGGCCAAAGTCTTAGTGACAGACTTTTGATTTTGGATCTGGCCATCGCCAATTTGGTTTACCATAGAAACAATTTGGTTGTTTGTCTTTTGGTTTTGAATTTGACCATCGCCAATCTGGTTGATAATGGGTGCTGAAGTGGGCTTTGGAGGAGGTGGAGGTGGGGTCAGCAAGCTGATAGTGGTTTGCAATTGAACCTGACCATCGCCAATTTGAGCAACACCATCACGCTTGCCTTTGGCAGAAGAGGCAGATGCGGTTGGCTGTGCAATGATTTGAATACCGAACGAGTGTGGGTAGTCGGTTAGGGCACCACTTGGGACGCTGACAGTGGCAGAAGACTTTTGATCAACTGGGGCTGCCGAAACAATGGCGCCAAGAGCTAAAATAGGGATCAACTTCATTTTAAGGGTGATTTAATGCAAATGATACTTAATTTATGAGATTGCTATTAGAGTAAAGTGAAAAAAGTATACAGTGGCGAAAAGAGCGGGATAATTGCGTCTTTTTATATTGCTACAAAATTATTTCGGCTATTAGGGCTCCTATTTTTGAAACGACTATTAATAATGCCAGTTGCACCCACCACCATTAATATCCTGCATATTGGAGCATTGGCTGGATCAAAATGCCCAATTAAATTAAATAGCTTGCATAAACCCCTTGATGAAAAATTTAAAATGCAGGGTTTGTGTCAATACATCGCTGGTTACTGCATATTATGCTCTATGTACCGGACTTACACCACTTAAAATGATTAAAATAGATTCTCGTCGTATGGTCCTGTGTATACTACAAACAAGGGACGTCCTGGCTGGTGAACTGAGCCAATCGGTCCGTTAGTGATCACGATACTTGATAATTTAGATTCGATTGTCCTGATGACATAAATCAATCACACTTTGACCTTTTTCAGAACTTGACCAGCTCAAATCCAATTCTGCAATATGGCTGATGAGACCCCTTCGGCCATCACGAAACCGAGAGGTTCTTCTTCGAACGCAAGCAAAATTAAAGTATTCTTCGTAAAATTTCATATATCCCTCAATCACGGGCCCTGGTCAGATATATTCTCCCCCGAGCTTCCGCACCACTAATGGGCCGGAGAGGACGGGACCATACCGCAAGCCATTCGTACACCATGCAGAACTTGAATTTATTTAGTTGGTTATTTATAATATTCCAGAGCTTTTGGCCGACTTCAGGTTCCTTCTACTTTTAACTCCTAAAAAATAATAAAATTTTTACAGAATTTATATGCTCTGTCGTATACTTTGGGCTCGAGTGTATGCTCGTCTGGTAACAAGCTCGGATAATCTCGTCACAATTCGAAGAAACAGGTTCCGTGAGCGCAAAATGAAACAAGTATAGGTCTAGACATTTCCCATACAAATATAATAATGAAATTTGTCTCAGCTGAGTGATAGCTGTATAGGAGGCTTTGTGTGCGAATATCTTTAGACTATTTCAACTTTCCATTGCTCCACAGCCCGCTGAGTTGTAACAATGGTTATAAATGGGTAGATGATGCAAGACTCTCGATGCAAAACCCCCGGACACCACGAACATTGTTAGTCGAAGGACTCTTCTGCGCGGTGGGCTATTTGACAGGAACGGCGCTTTCTCACATTATCTGCAGGTTGACATGTATTGGAGCTTGTGAGAGCTTCTACCTACCTGTTTGAGAATGTGAATCAATATTAATTTCCCTCGAGCAAACTTTGCCTAGATCTGATTTAAAAAGTACTTAATGTTTTTACATATTGAAGCGCTTTTAAGCTCTCTCCGCGGCATTTTTAATATTAGTTATTATATAACCTTTTCATGCACACTTTCTTGTAGCTTTTCTTCATTTCAATTTGCATTTATTGTTCTCTTTTCATGGCGTGCGGCTTTGATAATCACTCACTTCGCGAACTCCAACTCCAGTTTCTCCAGATATCATTGTTAGTTTATCCGCGTTCCCTCATTTCATCCAACAATGGCGATGTGAACAAGGCATCTTGCATCTCAACATCTTGATGTCTTGGAAGCGAAATAAATAGAGTCACATCTGTCACATCGTTTTTGTTTTTTATTTTTTTCGTTTTGTTGAGCCGATTTTCGCATACGCTTTTTTCTACCAGTACTTCGACTCTGCGTCGAGATAGCTACGAATAAAATGCAATTAATTAATACCCAAAATTTCATGGCCTACAAATATCCCATTCTTCCAAGCCAATTTCATGAAAACCCAAGACTTAATCAATGCGTGAGTCGTCAAGAAATTGAAGACGCTACCAAACAATTAGCTGAATGCATTTACAATAGCGTTAAAAGTGAAGCTCAGTCATACACATACACCAATGACTCTTCAGCGCAAGCCAGTATTGAACTTAATGAAGTTCAGATACCTTCAACGTCTATAGAGTTTAAAAATGATTACAAGAACGCAACAGGCGAAAGTGACTTTCTATCGTACATGCCTGAGGCAGGATGTAGATATCCGATCATACAAGATTCAAGATATGGGAGGCAAGATTATTTTGGACACCAACAAATCAAAGCAATTCCAAGTTTTGAAAATTTCAATTTCGCTTTTGAACCTACTAGAATGCAAGTTAGCCAGCCTCTATTAGATATGGGTTTCAATCACTTTTCAACCGCCAATCCTGGTTATACTCTCGATTCAATGGAGAAATCGGAATCAGAAACTGAGTTACGTAATTTGGCTAATGATGAAGCAATTGATCCGTTGTGTTCCGATAAATTCAACAGCAATCTGAGCGGATCATCAGTTTTGACTTTTGACAACATGAGCTCGATCAGTGGATATGCAATTAATTACTCCAGTCATTCAAGTGCAAGTTTAGATTCAGAAGTTCTCATGAGGTCCCAAGATTTTGAAAATATTTTTGGTTCCAGTGGAGAGTATAACGGCGAGATCTATAATCCACTTCGGCAAGTCAATGCAGCGAGTTTTCCAAATCAGATTTATCCAAAAGCAAATTTTGCTCTCGACATTTCGCCAGATGAGAGTGTTGAAAATAATAAATTGGAACTGTTTGGTCCTGTAGCTTCCAGCATCAATGAGCAGAGCCTGCTTGAGGTCGGCGCTATTATGGATTTGAAATCACCTCAAACGCGTAGTAACAGTTTTGTCGCTAACCAAGCCCAGAATTCCAAGATATGCGAGCCAAAAATTAAAACTCGCTTGATGAAATCCCGCAATCACAAGTGCCCCGTTTGTCAAAAAGTATTTAAGCGACCCCTGTCTTTCAGAATACACTACTCAATTCATACAGGGGAGAGAGAATATAAGTGCAATTGGTTAGGTTGCGGTAAACTATTCAACGTAAAGTCTAATATGACCAGGCATCAAAAAGTGCATTTGAAAAAGCTGGGAAGAAGAAGGTGAGTTCTAATATTCTACGCGAGATAAGTATTGTCGAATGAATTAATTTTGAAGAGCACTGATGAAGTAGGAACACCAAATTAAGCATATCCATAAAACACTTTAAACGGATAAAAGGGCTGAGTCTCTAACTTGAAACTATACAATAATTCGGCGTTTGATTCCAATTTAGACCAACATGCGCCATGCACCCCGCAGTCGGAAGGATTGATTACAATATAAAACAATGACATTTGGTGTCAGTAGCGAAAAACATTAATTAATTCGGAAGGGGGTCGAACTTGAATAGGTACTTAACACCTCTCATAAGATATTTATAAGCCTTTAACTGTATACCCTTAAACGAAGTCATCAAACGCCCTATACACTGTCATCTCTTATTGTCGGTGAGTACGTAATTAGTTCTTTTTTCTCCACTTGCATATAAATGATGACCTACTTAATATATCTGCATTCAAGTGTAGATGCATATGCGTAGCATTGTTTGGGTCTAGTTTCACTGACACGCAATGGTCCTAGGTTAGATTTGTCGTAATTAATCACAAATTTTTCACTAACAAATTTCTTGTTCCCACCTATGATTATGAGATTAGGGCCCTACCTTCACAATTGTCACGATTAAAAAGTCATGATTAAAAACCAACACTAGTTTTCGCTGAGAATTAATATTCAGTCTTCGATTGTGCCAAAAGAAATCAAAACAAATCTCATAACCTCTACAATAAAATTATTACGGCTTCTAAATACGGCGATGCCTGTCTATTTTTTGATCGATTTCTCGGCAAAACATGACAAAGCGATACAATGAATAATTAAGAAGCCATGCCTTACATCAATTTTGCTTGGCTAAGGCACTTCATGGAGAAACACCTATGGACGATGAAGCCCGAACACATTGATTGTGATTTGCTTCGCTTACTCATTCTGTTTAAACATTTCATAACTTGACAACCTTCCAAAAAAAGACTTGCCGTTAATAACAACTAAGATTTTGATTTTAAAATGCCTCAGTTTGCTGCAAGTACAAAAATTGATTCGCGTTTTCAAAAGATCAATCAAAGACACAACACAAGTACCCTGACTCCCGGTATCATCTTGAGCAATGAAGATATTTCGAATAAATAAACGTCGGCACTGTCAAAATTCCAATAAGAAGCTTTTTGAAATTGTTATTTTGATTGCTCGGTTCCATTTTATTCAGCTTTTTTTTTTTTAAGTACTAACAAATCGCTTATTGTTTGCAGATCTCCCTCTTAATAAAGAAATTGCTTTGCTGCTAACAACTAATCCTCCTCTTCTAATAATTTAAAAATCTGATTGCTTCAAAAGAACAGCGTCTTGCGAAAAGATTGCATTTGTCTATAGCATCAATCCATTATTTGTATACATATTATTTTGGCCCCACAGTTTCTCGCTCTGCAAAAGCCTGCACACCCGCAGCCAACCAGAAAACAGAGCTTTCTCTTTAGTGATACTTTGTTCAGAATGGCAGCCCACCACCTTGCAAAGTATATTCGCCACGCTCCTGTGAGCAAGCCTCATGTTGACCCAAAGATTAAATGGGGTGCCAAGTTTCTCGGAGCTACTATGTGGTTCTACATCTTTTACAGAGTGAAGACCGATATCATTGAGGGCCACCATTGAAGACTACAATCATAGTACATACTCTATCAGACAACTGTTATGTCTCTTATGGAAATAAATTAATTCAGCATCCAAAATAATGACATCTTATCTCATGGCTTGTAGTCTAAAGTAGTACATATTCCCTACGAACGATTGATAAAGTTCCTTAACGTAATTGTGGTCTGACTCTAATATTTAAATCGACCAAGCAATTAAACAGCTTGTAGAACGATTTCTTGAATGATTTGTCTTTGGACGTAGATTCTCACACAGATTTTCACACAAGGCATGACCATGTACTCCTTCGAATTTTCATCGCAAAGTAGATAAACTGATCAGTCTTTTTGTGCATCATGGTCTCTGTCAGTTTTCGTAATCCATGTCTCAAAATCAAAGCTCTCCTGTTTTCGAATCCCTATTTGAAAAGAACAACCCTACATTGTTAGAAGCAAACCACGCTTGGCATCTAGCTATATTTAATTATTATAAAAAAGAATTCAAATTCAAAAACTTGAGAACTTTTTACTCCGTTAAGATTTTTTGCATCTAAATTCTGTTGATTTGGTGATCTGCTGCATAGCCGGCACAACTACCTCCTAACTGCCGATTCAAATCGAATTGGTGTATTATCAAGGCAAATGCTCGATGCCTCAACGAGACTACGCAATGCCATTGTCCTGGGAAGTTTATCCATCACAAAACGGCTACTCAGTCGATTCCCTGAACTTTGGCTAAATATTGACCCTAACAATGATGGGTGGAGCAACTTGCATTATGCGGCCTATCATGGCCATTACTTAATCTGCTTCCATCTAATATCCATGATGAACAAATACAAACGCGAAATTCCTGGCTATGGCCATATATGTGATATCGATTTGGTAGCTTTTAGCAATTTAACTGTGTTCCACATGCCAATTAAAAACCACTACTCACAGACACTACACTACCTACTACAAGCCTTCTCGGGCAGCAAGTGGCTTGATCAAAGAGGAGGTCCCGATATGAGGACTCCGTTGCATTGTTGCTGTGCATCAAATTTCATAGAGGGCTTGAATTTATTTCTTGAGTTTGGTGCTGATTGGTCAGCGCAAGACTCCAATGGCGAAACCTGTCTACATATTTGCTTTTCTACTGGGAATTCTGCCTGTCTTCAGGAATTAGTGAAGTCAGTAGCAACCCGTAAAGCACTACTACTATTAAGCGATTATGATGTTGATATGCCGGTAACGAAAGAGGAAGGCGGGCCTTCTCTTTCCGAGTTGATCCAGGCAGTCAATCAAGAACTTGATAAACTCGAACGTATAAAGAATAACCGAGGCTTTATGGCGATGGATCAGGCATTTTCTGATCTGATAGTTTCCCAATATAAGTCTCTAAAACAAGTATGGATAGCCTCTTGTATCGAAAGCGAATTAGCTCTAAGAGAGTCCACGCCCTCCATCGTTTCTTCCTATAATGTCACTAGCGGATCTGTAAATGGTCGGCCAAGACTTCTGTCTGTATCCAGCTCAGTAACTTCTTCTCTTCTGCATATTGGCAAAGCTGTTTCTCGGTCATCACTAGAGTCTGAGACACCTCCGCCTTTACCGGCTTCTGGCGCTTCTCTTAATGATGTTATGGTGCCTCATGTAGCTCGTGAGGCATTTGGAATGACGAAATTGTCTGAAGCGTCCTCAGCAGGTCGCAAACATCTGTCTTCGTTACCTAATTCGACGCAACCAGAGAACGTTATTGCTCAAGTGGTACATGAGAAAGTTCCTCAAATGAGAAAGCATTCCAAGTCATTAGGTTATGCTTACCGTACTTCGCCAAATCAATTACGCACTCCCAAGCTCCAACAAACTCTGGTCATACCCCCAATTAGTCCTCATCCATTGGAATTTACTCGCGCGCAATCGTTAAAGTCTATAACAATATCACCTCTGACAAGGCATAATAAACGAAATAATGTTGCGGGATTGACAGAGGAGTCTGAGCTGGATGATTCTGTGACTCTGAGCGACTCTAGCATTGCTTCAAATCGAAGCTCCGCTGCTGCTACACCTGTCTCGGCCAAGCCTATTGCACAGCAGTTTCTGTCCCCGTTAAATAATTCTCGCCGTCGCAGCATTTCTGCGACTTTTTCTTCCGGTGAAACGCCACGCGTTAACGGGGAAGAGGGATTGGGATTGAAAACAAATAATGTTGGGAAGCAGATAAATTTTCCATTCTTCAAACGTAACTTGTCCACTCCCACATTTACCGCCGAGCCTTCTTCAAGCGAAAGTAATTCGCCCAAAAAACTCTCCCGTAGACCCAGCACAGGAGATGGAGGGACAAAGCCCACTCTACATTTGATTATACCCAATGGGTCAGCAAATATATCAAAACCAAAAATTCTGACCTTGTCCCCTTCTTCAGCTTCCATTGCAAGTGATGACGCTTTTGAGTCAAGTCCATCAACTCTTACACCCTACAAAATCAAGCCAATGTTTCCTCGTAACCTTCCGACACGGGTTGATTCCATATTGGAAAGTTCAGAGGAAGCATCTCTGCCGCGTATTAGCGAATCTGTGCATGATATTAGCTTTACAAGGATTCGCGGAGATGTACATAGTTAAATGCATGTTCTGTCGATCACTAGCCAAAATACCGCCCCGCATATACGAATGCGACAAATGTAGTTACCAGCAAAATATATTTATTTGGACTTCTTGAAGTTTCCCTAATTCGCTAGTCATTGAAAACGGTTCAGTTTATGTTGGAGTAAGCGGCCAACCAGAGATATGTTGAATACTATAATTGACCTCGAATAATATTTTTGCTATCGACTCATGAAAAGAAAAAATTTATACTAATTTTGCATTGATAAGTACATTGTCTTGGTCTTTTTTTTTTGAGCCCAGTCTGAAGCTGAGACCGGAAAATTATAATTGAAGGTCAAGCGCGTCAACGCGGAGTTCAAGCCGATTCTACAAGTATATGAGAAGCAATCGTAATGGAAAAAAGCAGGCAACGTTAAGCCGCTTTTTCACTCCTTCGAAGAAGCCACATCTAATACCATCTACGGAATTCAATGGCACTAATTTATCCTCAGAACGTAGAGTGGCACATCATAGTGACGTCCCTGTGTCATCTTCCATGGATTTGAACCTGCCAAATGCTTATATAAAAGCCAATTCTGAGGGAACAAATTCAAATGATTCCAATTTTGAGTTAGATTTAGAAAAAAACGATTCTTCGGCCAACACCTCTACTCGGCCGGTGAAGAGGGCTCGTGTTACGAAAGCAACAGGGAAGCTGCGAGCTACAAAGTCTACAAAACTAAAGCTTACCCCTTTAGAACAGCAATTCAAAGAACTCAAGCGGGAAAATCCCGATAAGATATTGGCAATTCAGGTCGGCTACAAATTTAAATTCTTTGGCCAGGATGCTGTAGTAGCGTCTCATCTTTTAAATATTATGCTAATACCTGGCAACATCGAACTCGAAGAGCAAACTCATGATCGATTCTGTTATTGTCTGATTCCAGATAGTCGCCTCCATGTGCATCTACAACGCCTTCTCAATAACGGCTTAAAGGTCGGGGTAGTTAAGCAAACAGAAACCGCGGCGGTCAAATCTGTGGAAGGGCTGAACAAATCCGGTTTATTTGAGAGAAAAATTACTGGGATATATACACGTGCTACTTATATGGGCGATGAATTATTTACAGGAGATCCTACCATCAACAGATCCAATAATGTCGATTATGTAGCCGAAAGCACTTACATTATATGCATTGATGAACTGAGCTACCCCAAAGAGACAGCAATCGTAGCAGTTCAGCCTGTTACAGGTAGCATTATATTCGATACATTCTCCGATTCGTTCGCGAGAGATCAATTAGGCAGTCGCTTGGCATTTTTGAATCCAAGTGAAGTAATTGTTATTGGCTCCAGCGACAACATTCTTCGCGAGACCAAATTGGCTATTACAGTGCAGAATTCCAACACGAAAATGATTTATAAAAAGCAAAAAAGCATAGACATAATCCACGCGGACTTAGTTGACTTCTTCCTGCAAGTCGACTCGGACGGACGATTTAAGGCGTTTGCAGAGCACTACACTCTCCAGTATCCGAAATCAATACAAAGTTGCATCAATGAACTCATTATTTATCTATCTGAGTTTAAGCTTAGTAGCATTTTCACTATCCAAGAGAACTTCGTTAGTTTGACGGACTCAAAATCGTTTTTGCTATTACCTCTCAACACCTTAAATGCTCTTGACATCTTTGAAGTTCAGAATGAACCGAGCGTCAAAAATGGTACTCTTTTATGGCTTCTCGACCATACGCATACTAGAAATGGGCTGAATCTCTTACGTAGTTGGATAGGAAAGCCCCTTATTAACAAGGATGACATCATGAAAAGACAAAATGCAGTTCTGGCTCTTAAAAATGGCGAGTTTGTACATTTATTAGACTCCTTTAAAAACAGCCTTGCAAACTTAGGAAGAAGTGGAGTTGATCTAGATCGAAGCCTAATCAAAGTACACTACTCGGCAACTCATCGTACCGACAAGATCTCAAGAACTGATGTTTATACCATGATAAAAAGCTTCAATGATATTCTTCAAATTTTCAAAAAGTTTGGTGAGAAGGGGGTAAATGAGTGTCGCATTAAACTTCCTCAATGTGAACTCTTGCTTGATATCCTTCAATCCATGCACAAATCCAGTGGTTTGGACATAGTTGAAAGCTTTTTGAGACGAATTAACCCCTCCCATGCTATTGACGATAATGATCTCTGCAAACAGAAGATAGGCTTCTTCCATGTAGAGAGATACCCTGATGAATTTTTTGATATACAAAGAGAACTCAATGAGCTTGCAACTCTTGATCTCCTTTTATCCGAAGAACTCAATGAAATCCGAATTCTTCTAAAAAGACCTCAGCTCAATTATGTGACCGTCTTGAAGGACACTCATTTGATTGAGGTCCGGAACACACAAGTGGATGCACTTCCGAAAGACTGGGTAAAAATTGGCGCTACCAAGTCTGTATCTAGATTCAGACCTCCTAAAGTTTCATCGTTGCATAAAAAACGTTTGTATCATAATGATAAACTCTTGAACGTGTGTGATGAAACATTCAATAGATTTTTGCAAGAAATCGATTCCCATTATGTCTACTTCAAGGACATTGTTCAGAACCTTGCTACGTTTGATTGTCTTTTGTCTCTCACCAAAGCAACTGAGTCGGATGCTAGTATCACTTTTGCGAGCCCGAAGTTTGTAGATGAACAGATCTTAGACATTCATTGTGCTTCTCATCCAATTCTTCTGCGCTTGGGCACCCACAGTCTGTATGTACCCAACGATGTTAATCTATCCTATGACAAGGGGAGAGTTCTCATCATTACAGGTCCCAATATGGGCGGAAAATCGTCATATGTGAAGCAAATTGCGCTATTGGTGATCATGGCTCAAATCGGTTGTCCTATTCCGTGCACGAAAGCGACGATGGGAATATTTGACTCTGTATATGTCCGTATGGGTGCTTCAGATGATATTTTAAGAGGCAAGTCTACGTTTATGGTAGAAATGCTGGAGTCTGCAAATATTATTAACCAGTATACTCTGAAGTCGCTAGTGATTCTCGATGAAATTGGCCGTGGAACTGGGACGATTGATGGTATTTCTCTAGCGCACTCCATACTCAAATATATGATAGAAGATAAGGCAGGTCCTTTGACACTATTTATCACACATTACCCTTCTTTGCATGTTTTGGAATCGGAACACCTGATGGTAAAAAATTATCATATGGCATTCATAGAAATAGCTCGAGAGAAAGGTGAAGGTAAAAAATGGCCGGAGGTGATATTTCTTTACAAGCTCGTGCAGGGGGTTGTTTCCAATCTGTATGGCCTTAATGTAGCCAACATGGCAGGTATTGATCAAAATATTATTGAGAATGCCTACGACTTATCTGAAACGATGAAACGGCAATTTGAACATCAAACTGATCAGGCGTGGGTATCCGAATTGGATCGCTCCAGTGTTTTAGGCTTATTAAATAGTATTTAGATACAATGTATATAGTACAAATGATGATTAAATATTTAATTCTTTGAATATCCAAAAAATTCGTCTATGACCTTGTTGAAGGCCGCAGGATTATCTAAATAAAGATGATGGCCAGCATTTGGAAGATTCTTAAAGGTTGCCTCCGTGTTGCCTAATTTATCAATCTTATCGACACAATACTGACCCCCTTTTGAATTCATCCAGTCATTTGCACCATACAACCAAAGCGTCTTGATTTTGTTCGTGTCAAGGTACTCAATGAAGCCTCGATCAGACAACGGCAATCTAGGCAAGATCTCATGATTGATAAATCTCGTAATTGCAAGCTCCCCGGAGGCTTGATATTGGTTGAAAATGAAAAATGAGTAGTCGTGCAACTTCAAAACGAGACTTTTATTGTCAGAACCGTTATCATCTGAATTGGAATGAAGGTCTTGGAATCTTTGAAACGACCATAAGGAAAGGATCTTGGAATAAAACGGCCCAAACCATTGGAGTACCTGAAATGGGGAGATACTGTTATCCCAAAGTGTTTTGAGTACAATATTGTTTGGGAAGCGAGGCCTACCGAGCTTCTCCCATAATTCAACGAAATCTTGATTCATACCATCATGCTCAAAATCTTGTGATGCCAAAACTTCGCGTAGAGGATTGCTTTTCACATCATCGTGATTGAACTGAAATTTTTCGCTGCTTATCAAGCTTATTTCGCTTGGCTCAGTGCCCATTGGACTTATCAACGCAAACTTGTCTACTAGCAAGGCTCCATTTTCCCTCTTGTTGTACTTCATGAGGTAACAACTAGAGAGATATGCTCCCATAGAATGTGCTATTAGGTCAAATTTATCTATCCCCTTCTCCTTGCGCCATTCCTCCAATTTATCTATGAACCAATCCTCTGCCTCTATGACTTGATTGATCTGATCTAGTTTTGTTGCATCGGGATTTGCTTTCAAAAGGTTTTTGGGAAATTTTGGTCTAGCAGAGTTGCCAAACCCAGGCAAGTCAATGACGTGAACCACGGAATTAGGATACGACTCTGCCAACTGTTCAACATTCTTCAAAAAATAGCCTAAAGCGGCCATGTATCCGTGTATAACAACAATATCTTTTTTTGGAATAGTTTCATCCTTCGTGTTCCTGATCTCAAGTTCATGGATGTATAGAGCACCTTTGACCGAAGACGACAGAAGCTGAGTATCAATGAATCTAGCTACAAGTTTCAGCTTCTTAGCCTCGGTCTCATCGTATGCGGATTGATCTAATGGAACAACGTACACATTTGGTGATAGGATGGCTCTGAAGAGACTTTCTTCAATAGCAAGTCCTTGAGCTCGTCCAGCGGCAAAGGCCTTATTCTTAATACTATCTTCGGTAGCCGTCTGAAGCGCCGAGGGGGCTCGTCTCCAATCTTTAAAGGACTGCCAGAAATCAATTGATCTCCTTGTTTTTTTCTTAGAAGCCGTGTCAACAGCTGCCGCAGCATCAATTACCTCTGACATGGTGTATAGAAATGCGAGACAAGGTGTCAAGAGATAAGGATTACTTCAACATAGTGTCGTGCCATATGCAGGATGTTGATAACTACAAATTTAGCTCGTTTCGGCCAAGTTGCAAAAGTTGAGCGCCTAAATAATTCAAATGCTAATTTTTATACAATCCTTCGAGTATTAGCAGACAAGATATAGGTGCGTTTATTTCTTGCTTACTAACATTAAGCAATGTCAATCAGTTTCCGTAGGGACGCGTGCTGTTAAGGCCCTATTTAAATAAATAATATGCTGATTTGTTCTTGTTTTCATCAACTTGTAACAATCCCCATTCACCGAGTTTATGGAATAGGTAGAGTAAATGCTGGTCTCTTTTGGCAGTGTCTTTACTCACCAACTTCAAAAGGTCATCGTATGTCCCTTTTGATTCTGATGATTTACTTTCCGTTACGACTTTAGTAGCTGCCTTTTCTCTGTCCACCCTCACGGCGGTCACTTCCAAATGTTCTGATTGCTCAATCAAATCTAATAGTTTTGAGTGGTCATCGCCGAGAATGCTCTCCTCGATTCCGAGTATATATAAGTCATTGAATGAGATATCAAAGGGAACTTTTTCAGGGTTTTGGGAGTACGACTTTATAAGTTGGCTTGTTTTGCCGATAGGTATCGATTGGAAGTTAGTTATTTCCTTTTGCAGCTTATCATCCATCGCAATTACCTTTGGCCTCTGCTGTTCGCGGATATACATAATAAGCTTGTCGTTGTTATCAAGAGAAGACCAGAAGGTATGTGACTTTGCATCGATATCGGACAAGGTAGGGAAGCGTTCTGACTTTATGGCCATTGACAATAAATCTGTCGTTGTTAAGTCGGTGCAATAGTAGTTCCGGGCCCTTCTCTCCAAAGATGGATCCGTGTGGTATATTTTCCGTAGCTGGCGGATAGAGTCTCTAAAAGACACAAAATGAAAATTTTGCTGGTTAATGCTGGTGTCAGAAAAAAGCCTCTGCTTTTTCTTTAAAAATATTAATATCGGAGTCTTCGATAGTAGCCTCTTGTACCATATAAGTGACTTTATGTATTGATTTGGGGTTTGAAGCGGATTGTAGTATGAGGCAAAGTTCATAAGAATTCGAGATTGAAAGAGAGTAAATCTTTTAGGAATATTATCACGATCGCTTATTAAAGCCGGGCAAGATTCCGATGAACCATACTCAGATTTTACTATAGCTTGAAGCTTCTTTTCGGCGTCTGACTCCAAATTGAGCGGAGCATCAAACAAATCTTCCACAAGTTGCAGCTCTACCGATGGAAAGTCTGCAGGATTGAATATTGAATGCTTAGCATAAGGAGTGACTTGCGTGAGGATGTGATGGTTGACGGCCTGGTATTGTGGGGTGCTTTGATCTACGTAATTTTGGAACGCTCGAGGCTCCGACGTAGTTATTTTACTAGATATATCCACATAGAGATGAAATAGACTTCTTATCTTTGAAGGAAGACGCCCAAGAGTCACGCTAGACATTTGGTTTCACAAATCGGACTGAGATGCCCTTATCTACAAGATGTTGAAGCATTTAGCATCGATGGCAGGATTGGTGAAATTGTTTGAATTTTTCTTTTGTAAAATATGCAAAAAATACGAAAGAAAAAAACCCAAAATTTTGAGATTCATCGCCGAAATCAATCTTTGGAAGTATTGGATTGATCATTTTATTAGGGTCTATGAGATTCAACAAACAGAAGCTTAACGGAACATTTATGAAAAAGACTTCATCTTCACAATCTATTGATCAACGGTAACATTAGAGGGCTGATATTCTTTTCTTATTATTTCTCTTCGAATGTTCCTTTGAGATGTCTTACTAAATGGGACTTTTTATGAATGCGAATATTGAACTGAAAAATTAATACTAAGCTATACGTAGTAAATCACGTAGAAAATCATTCGAGGCCACTTTCTCTAACACCAGCCATGTCATTTCTCTAAAAATCCTAGTGCTGCACTACAGAGACAATAGATCAATATGATAAACACTGCGACAATAAGTTAATTAGATGGCGGCTATTTTCTTAGGATGAAAACTGGATCTCATTTTCCGGCGTTGCATCCAGTCAGCCGCCTGTAAAATGTATTAAACTAGGGTAATCAAAGCTCATAACGAAGGCAACTTGTCCGAGTGGTTAAGGAGAAAGATTAGAAATCTTTTGGGCTTTGCCCGCGCAGGTTCGAGTCCTGCAGTTGTCGATATTTTTTCGATTGATGGTGCTTGATTTTACTAGCCATTCTTGAAAGATTTCATTTCAATTATTTAATTTTTGCGCTTTTGATAGTATTTTGCTCTTGCATACATTCGGCCTTTAAAGTAGTACATACCAATACGCCTTATTGAATGTGCGACCGTTCATAAAAATTCTCTAGGTCTGCTGAGTGTATTTATGTTTAGCCTTTTATTATTTGCTTTTTAAATTAATTTTAATCTAAGCTCTAAATGCTTATTTGGTCTTACATCTTAGTAATTTTTCTACACGACTTCAACCTATCTCTAACTTACAATGAAGAAGTAAAAAGAATTAATGCTCAAAATCGCTAGTAACATTTTCTAGAGTTCTTGGATTAATCTTTCATAAAACTGTTTCCACATGTGAATCCAGAAATCAGTAGCGTCTTGACAATGTGACTTTTGTATCATTCCAAGTACAAAGGTCATAAACTTCAAAACCCGAAAATTAATAATTGCTCGTTTAAATTTGAAAGTTCAGACAAAATGCAAATATTGTTTTACAATTTAGAGAATAGCATTTGAATTTTTAAAAATTGAATTGAAGAAACTCATCGACTGAAACCTCGCCTCATCGCATTCTATTTTGTAATTGTCAAGATGAGTGATACCGAGGATATAGAATTGGGAGGTGACCTCTTCGCTGAACCTGAGAACTTTTTACCTCCACCTCCAGAGTCCCACTTTGTAACTCATACAAGGGATGGAGGCAAGGCTCCCGGCAAAATCGACCTCAAGTTAGTTGGAAGTTCTCCACTCTGGGGTCACCTACTATGGAACGCTGGAAAATATACCGCCCAATATCTCGACAAACATGCCGATAAGCTAGTGACTGGAAAAAAGGTCCTAGAACTTGGTGCTGCAGCAGGCTTGCCCTCCTTGATTTGTGGTGTCAACCGTGCCCTGAGAGTCATTTGCACTGACTACCCCGATCCAGATTTATTGTCGCATATTCAATACAATGTAGACCATTGCGAGGGACTTGATAGATCCAAGGTTCTTGTCAAAGGTTTTATTTGGGGTCAGGATGTGACCCAATTGTGTTACGACCAGCTTAGTGGATCTGACTTGCCTTCCAAAATCGAAGAAGAGGACAAGTTTGATTTGATTATTTTATCAGACTTAAACTTCAATCACACCGAACACTCTAAATTACTTTCCAACTGCCGTGATGCTTTAAAACGATCAGGCCTTGCCTTAGTTGTATTTAGCCCTCATAGGCCAAAACTATTAAATGAAGACCTTTCGCTTTTCACGCTTTGCGAAGAATTCGATTTCAAAGCCGAAAAGATCGAACAAGTAAATTGGAAGCCAATGTTTGAGGAAGACGACGAGACTGCCGAGATTAGATCTAGAGTGTACTGCTACCACTTGAACCCTCAATGGTAGTCTATTATAGATAATAAACACTTGAAATGAATTGAATCCGAATTGAATTGAATTCATAGGCTTTAGTGCAAAGCGAGACAGACACAACTATGAATTGAAAAAGTGAGTAGCGGTGAGATTCATCTACATGATATTAAACAGAACAATATATTATGTATACAGTGTTTTAAGAGGGCGACCTAACTTAAGCGGAGTTAGAGTTGGCCTTTCTCTTACCGTTGACCAAGGTGACGTTGACGAATCTCTTAGTGTACAACAATCTCATGTGAGCTCTACCCTTTGGGGTCTTTGGCTTTTCAGTCTTGTCGACCTTTGGAGTTTGAGACTTAACCTTACCAGCACGAGCCAAGGAACCGTGAACCTTACCCTAAAATAGTTAGTATATCATTTCAATCTAATATAGATTCGGAATTCCATTCAAAAGTATTGCTTTAACTTTAAACATGCAGAAGCATGTATGAACACTTGCAATTCTAAGGATATTACTCTTTGCCACAGAGGTTTGGTTCCGTGATTCGAAGTTATCTTAACGATTGTTTTCTGCTTTTCCAAAACTTGCAGAATGCTTCTCAATTGCACAGGAGACGCGTGCAAACCATGTAAAAGGCAAATAATATATTCTTAGCTCTAAATGTAGCATAGGCATACTAATGAGCCCCAATGGGATGAATTGTGGACGATGGCATTTCACATCCATATTGTTGGAGACTCGCACATGGAGAAGTGAGAGAGATAGGAAGGTATGTCAAAACTGTTGAATGGCTCGAGTAAAACTTGGAATCAGCATATAATCTATGCTATTTCTAAACGAAACGTACCATTTTGTTTAGTGTTAGATATGAGGAAGTAGATGTAACGTTGTGAAGGAAAAGCTTTGAAGGGCGCGGAAGGCAAATTTTGCGTTGTGCACAGACTCAGTGAGTATACACGTGACCTAGGGCAAGAACCCTCATAGATGACTTAGGTATAATAAACATTTTTTTTATTAAACAAATTATTAATACAATGTTGATTTTTTCTCATTGATTACAGTTTAAGTATAATTCCATTTTATTAATTACCAGTGCGTGAGGAGGTGCGGCCTCTTCGATGGTGGAAAACACTCCAAGTAATGAGGCTCGTTGGAGGAGCGAGCTAGATATTATTTTAGTAGTAAATGATGCTTAACGAATGCTTCATTGATACAGAAATGAAGATTGTGGCTAGGCCTCATGAACTGAACTGACCGCAACAAGTCTCAATGGTATAACCTAGCCTGAAAAAAGGTTGACATAACAACTACTTAAATTTCAAGCAAGACTCTGATATTGTCAATTTCGTTGTTATATTCCTTTTATATTGATGCTCAGCAAGCTCAATGGAGACTCAACGTATTGACAATTGGGCTCCCAAACCATAAAATTTTATCATAAATCCTAATTAAAATTTTTGACTGTTTATTTGGCCATTGTGAAACATTCAGCCTATGGTGAAAGTGAGTATTAGTGTTGTTAAGATCAATAGGAACAAGGTCACTACAACAAACGTAATCAGGAATTGGGAAACCGGAAAGTAAGACGTCAAAAGCATATTTTGAACTCGATAATACCTGAAAGCCCCCGAGGCTAGCGTCGTTATTCCCAATGCAACAAATGCACCCCCAATGGGTTTGGCAATTGCCTCTGTTGAGCTCGTGTTGGCATTGAGCTTCAATAATTGTACAATACCGATGCCGATCGTGACTAAAGATAACGATGTACGAAGCCAAGCTAGAAAAGTTCTTTCATTGGCTAGCTAGAGTTTGGTTAGTCATATTGTTCACTAAAGAGGATATAGATAAGGAAGTCAACATACATGATCCCTAGCCACTGCGCCCTTATTTTCGAGAGTCAACGATGTAAACTTCGAATAGAATGGCTTTCTTTCGTTTTGGTCAGCTAGGAGGGAATTCGTTTCACTACGAATGGGATTGACTTGCATTGCAATAAAGTAAAGTGTGTATTTGAAATCTGGGGTAGGAGTCTTGAGATGCGCTTCTTTTGCGGCGATAATGTTATTTCTATTGAAATGGCTTATATAAACTTGGAGTTGGAATAAATATTGATCAAGGCTTGGTGCAAATTTATACTTATGATTACCACACTAGCACGCTTATTGCAATAAGCGTGTTAATGTGGCATTGGCGAGCCACAGTCAGCACAATTCGAAAAAATATGTTTAATTCGAAAAATCATTAATGAAAAGAACGAGAGGAAGCAAGAAGATTATAGCCTAAAATAACATAAAATTTTTCTATAATCCGATTTTGCATACAAAATAGTCGAGGTAAATGCTTGTGTATTCAATTAGCCTGTTACGAACCTGCGTATAGACTTACTCTCGATTGGGATGACGGCAACTGGGTGCAAACCGAGCTGCAGGGTGATCTGAAACATCAGCGAATTTGCGATGGAATCAACAGATTGATTAAAATGCCAACATGAATAGAGATAAAAAGACCAAAATCTTAGAATTATGTACACCACAATCATGAGGCGGAGCATTGTTATTGCTTATAGTAGATTTCTGATACGTTCTGAGCTCTCCTACCAGGCCAGAGATTGTTCCCATCCCAATCAGGCCAATGCTAACGGACGGAACTGATAGATACAACGTTGAAAATTGCTGGGTGTAAACAGATTGAGTCGTCTGCAAGACACCGTTTGCATCCGTTCCTGTTGCCCAAACTAGGGTTGATGTGGGGGTGCTAGTGGTTGGGTCTGCTGCTTGTGACATGGCGACCCAGATGAAGAGACGTAAAAGGAAAATCTGCATGGCTGAGGGATGAGGGATTGGTATACTAAGGCAAATTAACAGTTTCGATGAGTGAAGCTTCTCAGCTAGTAGTGCTGACTTGACGAAGGTCCTGAAACAAAATTTTTTAGAGGCAGAAAGTCTTTTATAGGGTTACGGAAACATCAAGAAAGTGCTGCAGGATCGGCATATAATTGTTCCTGAAATACTCTCTGCACTCCGGTACCCCTGGCCAAACTTTGGAAACCCTAGTAACATCATAACGATATTATAGCAAGCTCTCAATTAAATATGCATATATATATACAAGGTCCTTCCAGAAATATTTTTCATTTTATTGTCATACAACTAGTCGAGTTTTTTTCTATTCATGATGGCGCGTGCCTGAAGGTCACTATAAATAGTCTTGCAGCTGCGACTCAAGATCAACAATTGGCTTCGAAATAAAACGGCTCCTTCTGCATAATGTGAAGTGAAGTATTGTAGTGCCAAGTTTATTGCAAGTGCTCACCAATTTATACAGGCGGATGATCTTATGAGGGGACGTCAAATGATATCCCTGACCAAGAAATATTTCTCAAATGTATGTCAGAAGGTTTAGCTTTTTATATATTTAGTAACTATGAGCGGAGGGCATTAGAGTTGAATCTTGCAGACGTCACCTTGCAGGAATGTTTTGAAGCACTAAGAGGCACTGAGCGATTTACGGCTAAGACATTTCTGGAAAGAGCGGCAAACATGAGTGGCTTTTGTTTATTTATAATTGCTAGTAGCTGTGAATTCTATCGTTTATTTTATGACATGAACTCTGCGGGAAGAGGCAACCTATTTATATAAAGTAATCCACTAGGGGCTTCTTGTTTGGAAGCTTTCCCACGTCTTGGTTCACTGCTTCAAACACCTTGTAGTTTCTGTTTAAGTCGTCATCTATAGATAAGATTGATGCAACGTTTCCACACCGGTAGCAGTAGTTAGGAGCAGACCAAACTGTGACTAAGTTCCCACTAAACATTTCTCTATAACCTTCCATAACTAGTTGATGTGCACGAGCTATGAGTGAAACATCATTTTTTATGCAAAATTTACGCGTTTCGTTCTCTCCAAATAGATAACCAGCTCCTCTGGGAGAAACACCCCACGATGAAAATTCATCAGGGTCAGACCATAATAAATCGCACATTGCCCCTTCGTGAGGGACTTCTTGTTTTCGATCCAATGTTCGAATTTCATCTATGGTCTCTACGTCAGGAGATAAACCACCATGAACACAAAAAACACCACCTTTGCCTCCAACGAGAGCGCCTAACGATACGTAATCAAACACTTCACAGCAGTATCTCCATACGTTAGCGTTTCCATACTTTCGTAGACACTCATCGTAGAAACCGTAAACCGTGGTGATCTGACGAGACTCATGATTGCCACGTATTAAAGTTATTCGATCAGGATACCTAATTTTTAAAGATAGTAATAGTAAAAGACTCTCAACTGAATAGAAACCACGGTCCACGAAATCTCCGAGAAACAAATACTGAGTCCCCGGACAAGCCCCACCTGTGTTGAAGAGGGTTATCAAATCATGCAACTGTCCATGTATATCACCGCAAATGGTCACAGGAGGAAATATTTGCTGAATGTTTGATTCCTCAAGAAGTATTTCAATTGCTTGGACACATATTTGTTGCACTATTGCCTCCGGAATGAACTTACAAGCCTTGACATCTTCTATGACCCTAATAGTTAGTATGCACGTAAATAATATGAGAAACACTTGAAAGGAATT
Organism: Australozyma succicola; assembly: GCA_030563905.1. Taxonomy (NCBI): domain Eukaryota; kingdom Fungi; phylum Ascomycota; class Pichiomycetes; order Serinales; family Metschnikowiaceae; genus Australozyma; species Australozyma succicola. The sequence continues at coordinate 890,707 of JAJMKM010000001.1, read as the reverse complement.
CATAGTACGGTATCTGTGGCAATGAATGAGCATTGGTATCACATACTGATCAAGATCTAGCATTTATTTGTCCTAGAGAATGTCGCCCCAAGGTAGCTAACATTGAGATCAGAGACGCGTAAAACTGATGAAGACAATCAATATGTAAAACTCAAAAATGAAAAAATTCAAAAAAAAAACTGGAAAAGGCTAGATCAACCCAGAATAAAAGAGTAATACCCTCTAGTCAAATTTATTTGTGCGTATATTAATCCCGATTCATCACTATCATGCTTTTGGATTGTTCGACGAGCTTTGCCACATTCACAGGTATTAACTGTATTTTTCAAGTAGATTCAAAAACTGAAGCAAAACTTGTTGGAAACGCCCTTAAAAAAACAATTTCACTACTCAAAACTGCAGCCTGGATTGACCCTCACAAAAATCAGAGCAAACTAGTTAGACTACTGGTAAGTTCGTGAATATATAATAAAAATAAGTATTCTTGAAAGAAAAAGAAATTCCAATGCCAAATTATAAGTCCAATTTCCCCATCCCATCCCGTTTTCTTTCTAATGGTCCAACAAGCTTATTCAATCTAACGTCATATCGTAGGTGCCACACATCCTTATGCACACCGTCTTATCGGTCGGAACATAAGTCAAACTCCGCCGTGCTCAATCTTTTGTCATTTTAATGAACTCTGAAAAACCAAGAACTAGCATTCTGCTGGTCAAAAAGCGAAGGTTCTTAGGATATGTAGTATGCGTGGCAGTTATATTCTTTATCCTCGCTGGCGCTAGATTCTCCACACTTTCGCTCATTGAGGAAAGGACTCGCTTGTCTAAAATACTCGAACTGCAGACTCAAATTGTATTTAACTTGCAAGATGTCAACATAGCAGAAGATCCGGTTGGCAACCGAATTGGCCAGCCTACAATTCATCCTGACGAGTCCCTTTTAGCCAAAGGAGCGCAAGCCATGGTCGCTTGTGACGTACCCCTCTGTTCCACCATGGGCAAGGAGATTTTGCTTAGAGGTGGTAATGCGGCAGATGCTGCAATAACTGTTGCTCTTTGTATTGGTTCAGTGAATCTGCACTCTTCAGGTATTGGAGGTGGAGGATACATTGTGAGTTCTAAGGGTGATGATAGCATCTCAATTGATGCGAGGGAAATGGCCCCTTCGAAGGCTCACAAAAATATGTACTATAAGTCTCCTAATTTAGCAATGTTCGGAGGCTTGGCAGTTGCGATTCCGGGAGAATTAGCAGGTTTGTACGAGCTATTCACACAACACGGGTCAGGAAATCTCACGTGGCATCAATTATTCGAACCTGTGATTGAACTCAATCGAAAGGGATGGACCGCTGAATTGATTTGGGTATATGGAGTTCACAAGATGCACGAGCTCGTACTCAATAAGGTTCCTTCATTACGAGAGACGTGGGACTTTATCTACAAAGATGGCTGTCGACTGCTCGTCGAGGTTGGTGACCATATCAGAAGACCAAATTACGCGGACACACTTGAAATGATTGCCAAGAACGGTTCACATGCCATTTTCTATGACCCAGAGGGACCATTCGCTCCTAGGCTAGCCAAATTGGCCTCGGCTACTGGAGGTATTTTGGAAGCGCAGGACTTTGGCAAGTACAAAGTAAAAGTGTCTCCTGCGCTATCGTACAAATTCGAGGCGAACAATGAGGAATATGAGCTATTTACCGCTGCTGGTGTTTCGTCTGGCTTAGCCCTTATCGCTGGACTTGGCTTTTACTCCACATTGAATAAAAGACTACCCCTTGCTGAAGATGATTTTTTACTTCAGCAACACAGACTAGTTGAAGCCATGAAATGGACCTCGTCTGCTCGGTCTCATCTCGGAGATGCAAACGAGACCTACTGGAACGAGGTTAAAGATAAGTTTTCCTCAGCTGACTGGGCCAACTCGATAATTGACGAGAAAAAGTACTCCGACAATAAAACTTTTGAGTGGCAGCACTATGGTCCATTGTTTGAAGTAGCAGGAAAACATGGAACATCTCATTTTTCGATAGTTGACGAAAATGGAGACAGTGTTAGCATGACCACTACAGTCAATCTTTTATTCGGATCTATGGTCTACGACGACAAGACCGGTATCATTTTAAACGATGAAATGGACGACTTCTCCTTACCTCACCATAGCAACGCGTTTAATTTGACGCCCTCGGTCCTTAACTTCGTTAAACCTCTTCATCGACCATTATCACTGATGTCGCCAACGATTATAAAGAAAAATGGCAAGACAGATCTACTCATTGGAGCAGCGGGTGGTTCGAGAATTGTCACGGCTATTCTACAAGCTATTATTAGAAATATTTTTCATGAAATGCCCCTTCTTGACGTCGTTGCCTATTCTCGAGTTCACCATCAACTCATACCTTCATATATAATGGTTGAGAACACTACCGTCTACAACGACGAATTCTCTTTTGATGTTGAAAAAGGCTTGAAAAATCTACAACACGACTTTTTTGAATCAGGAGCGCTCACTGCTATGAATGGTATTAAGTATTCCGATGGTGAATGGCATGGTGTCAGTGATTACTGGCGGAAGCATGGAAGGGCGGATGGTTATTAGGAGTGCACAAATTTGGAATATAGACTCGCTGAAAACGGCAATCACACCCCTGACCGAATGGCAAACAAGTTTACGATCAAACTAAATGAAACTTATAGATTAACATTCTTTTCTTCGTATTTAAATAAATTTTCGATATAATAAAAGGCTTCGCAATATCGCCCATAGGTGTGGGAGGATGCCCTTGGGTTTGCAGCTTTTATCTAATTGACTCCTAATTGTCTATTGACTCCTATATGTCTCAGCCGCTGGTGGTATCCGCAGTATGCGTTCAAATCGCTCATTTGCATCTACAGATAGAGATAAATCTTCGTTTCATCGACCAATCGGAATAGCTCCGGAATGATACAGGATTGTCATTTTGCACCACAATACTGAGCCGTTTAAGTTCTATGGGGCAGACTGCAGGCTGGCGATAGCAGGCGTACGTACCTAAAACACAAATAGAGCTTCTCAGGGTAGGCATGGTGAGCTCCCTCTGGAGTCACTTGCGAACTCCTAATGGCTTACTACGTATTCATAGGAAAAAAATAATACATATGAAAGCCACCCAATGGTTGTATTGCCAACGTAAGATGAATAGGTCATTTACGCTATCCCTAAGTCCGAAACTGTCTGCAGGATCACTTATGGACCAGTGGGGGTGGCTAGTTCCCCAGATTTCGGACTTTTTCTGGGGGCCTGGAGTACAAATAGCCCCATTCCTCTCACCCGCATTTTCACCTGAATAATTTTTTCTATTCATCAAAGTGCTACAGTCATTTGAAATACTTTATTTCCACGACTTCTATTTATTATTATAACCAAATTCTATTTATTCTTATTTATTGAACATCAATGTCTACTTACCAATACCAAGACCAGTTGCAGAAATTGCCTATCCCTGATTTGGCGGAGACATGCGCCAACTACTTGAAAGTTTTGCAGCCTCTACAAAACGAGAGAGAGCATGAAAAGACAATTGAGGCGGTTCAAAAATTTCTCAAGTCTGGAACCGGGGAATATTTGGATGCTGAGCTACGCAAATATGCTGAGAACAGAAACTCCTTTATTGAGCAATTCTGGTATGACTCCTACTTGAACTACGACTCCCCAGTTGTCTTGAATTTAAATCCTTTCTTCCTCTTGGAAGATGATCCTTTCAACAACGAGACCACCTCGGTGAACCCTCAAGTAAAGAGAGCTGTGTCTTTGACTATTTCCTCATTGAAATTCATCAGAGCCTTGAAGAATGAGACATTGAGTGTCGACATGCAAAGAAACGGCAAGCCTCTTTGTATGTACCAATACTCTAAGTTGTTTGGTGCTTCGAGAATTCCTACCGATGACGGCTGTATCATGCAATCGGACCCAAAGTCCAACCATATTATTGTAATGAGCAAGTCTCAATTCTATTGGTTTGATGTCTTGGACCATGATAACAACTTAATTATGTCTGAGCAAGACTTGATTATCAACTTTTCTTCTATTATTCAGGATTCGATGAAAACCCCGATCAACGAGATCGCTAAGTCGTCGTTCGGTGTTTTGACCACGGAGAACAGAAGAGTGTGGGCTAAGATCAGAAACTCGCCAACAATCGTCGATAACTCCAACAACCATGAGATTCTCTCCATCATTGACTCTGCATTGTTTGTCATCTGTCTCGATGACTTGGTGTTAAACGACTTGAGTGAATTGTCTCAAAACATGTTGTGTGGCTTATCTATCCTTGAAAGAGGTGTTCAAGTCGGTACATGCACCAATCGTTGGTATGACAAATTGCAGATCATTGTCACGCAGAATGGTAAAGCTGGTATCAATTTTGAGCACACGGGTGTTGACGGCCATACCGTTTTGCGTTTCGTCAGTGACATTTACACCGACTCCATTCTCTCCTTTGCTCAAACCATCAATTCGAACGCCCCATCTTTGTGGGGAAAAGAAAAGTTGAACACCAATTTCGAGGGCTCCTCTTTGGTGACTATTCCTAGAAAATTGGAGTGGGACTTGACCCCTGACTTATCGTTGGCGCTTAGATTTGGTGAGACTAGACTTTCTGACTTAATCAACCAAAATGAGTTTAAGCACCTAGAGTTCAAGAACTATGGCTCTTCTACAATCAAGAAGATGAAGTACAGTCCCGACGCTTTTGTTCAAATGGCATTCCAAGCCACCTACTATGCCTTGTATGGTAAAGTGGAGTGTACTTACGAACCAGCAATGGTAAAGAGTTTCTTCCACGGAAGAACGGAAGCAATTCGTACCGTGAGTCAAGAATCTAACTTGTTCGTTCGTAAGTTTTTCGACCCAGAAATGCCCGCCAAGGACAAGTTGAAGTATTTGTCTGATGCGTGCGTCAAACATACCGAGCAAACTAAGCAGTGTCTTCAAGGAAAGGGTGTCGACAGACATTTGTTTGCCTTATTTTGTATCTGGAAGAGATACGTCGCCGGCGCCGATAACCTCGCTCCTCTGTCTGTGGATATGAGGCAGGACGATACCATCACCAACACTGAGATTTCTAGCTCTGCATCTGACGATACCGTTGGTGGAAACAATCAGGATGTTGCTGGTTTGGAGTTGTCTATGCTCCCAGACATCTTCGCTGACGGCGGTTGGGATAAATTGAACAATACGATCATCTCCACATCCAACTGTGGAAACCCATCCTTGAGACTCTTTGGTTTCGGACCCGTCAGTCCAAACGGTTTTGGCATTGGCTACATCATCAAGGATGACTCTATTTCCATCTGCGCCTCTTCCAAACATAGACAGACCGAGAGATTCTTAGTCACTTTGGAGTCTTACTTGGTGGAAATTTACCGTATGTTTAAGGAAGCCAATGAAACTACTAACGTGGTTGCTCCAATTGACATCAAACAAGGCGAAAGCAAAAATACGGTTGTGTCAAGCACTGTATCTAGGGTTCCTAAGCCAACTAAAGCAGACAACCTTAACACTTTGCTTGGTGGATACGGATACTTTGACATGGGAGACGACGAGATCAAATCTCGTGGTCAAACGCCCGAGCCTCCATTCTTGTCCCGCATCGATAGTAACTTCTCAGTAAGAGAGATTGAGAGAAAGCTTAGATTGTCTGAATATTGATATCTTACATTCATGTATTATACGAACGAATTGAAATCTTTAAAAGAATATCGTTTTTGTAGAGTCGAGTGATGAAGTTGTTACTTCGAATTGAATTTTGGTGACATTATAAACTATAGAATACGCCATTTTGTCCTAAACTATATACCGAAACCCTGGTTCAATGCTGCGCGCATACCAGCCTTATTGGGTTTCTTTTTTATTCCAACAGCCATAGGCATATTCATCATTGTCAACTCACTAGTTGTTGGCTTAGGCCTAGGCTTTCCATACTGCTGTTGCGGAGGAAAGTATCCCTGTTGGGGGTGATACATTGGTTGCATAGGAGCTCCATACCCTTGTGGAGGTGGTGTGAACCCCTGTGGAGCAGGAGCATAAGCTTGAGGCTGGGGCGCATAGCCCTGCGGTTGTTGCCACTGCATGTTAGGCGCGTAGTTCTGGTGCATAGGAGCCGAATACTGGAGTGGTTGCTGGAACTGTTGAAACTGCTGGGGCGGTTGTTGAAACTGTGCTGAAGGGTTTTGGAACTGTTGCGGCGGAATCTGATGAGATGCCTGTGGCGGCATCTGATGCCGCTGTTGTAACTGTTGAGGAGGCACCTGGGGCTGGTATTGCTGCTGGTGTTGTTGTGGCCGCCCACCATGTTGTAAAGGATATCCCTCACCATGGGGCTGCTGGTCGTCTGGAGGGTGATAGCCCATGGGCGACTCTTGATACCCTGGCTCAGACCGCTGAAAGGAATTATTACCCACGATTGGTTCCGAGTATCCTCTATCTTGAGACCTGGCAGGCACATTGTTGGAGCCGTCGAAGGAAGAGTTGTTCCGCGTATCATAATGATTGTTTTGATCGTAGTAATCATTTTGTTGGCCTTGGTTGTAATATTGATGACCCGAATCTGTTGGTTGAGGAAAGTATTCTCCCGCGGGCGGCTGCTGATCTGGAGATCTCTTTTTCTTACTCTTGTGTGGCTTCTTCTCCTTTTTGGGCTGATACTCCATTTCATTTTGCGGAAGCTCAAGACCAGTTTGTTTGGCGTGCTGGAGAAATTCTTCAGGGAAGTCACCCATTGGCGGGAACTCGGGAGGAGGTCCATCAGGGAGATGGTTTGGCATGGAAAATTCCCCATCCATTTTAGGCTTCCGTTTCTTTTTCTTCTTTTTCTTTTCTGGCGAGGGAAGAAACGTCTGATCTTGGGGTGACGCCTGTTCTAGCTCGTTGTAACGATCGTAAGGGATCTCTTGTCTAGAATGCAGCGGTTCGTCAAAACGAGCATCCCTTGAATTGTGCGAAATATTATTATGGGTATGAGAATTGGGTATTATGTTGAGGTCTTCGTAATTGTCTTTCCTTTCGGGTTGCAATGGCGGATTTTTAACGCTATCGGGTTGAGCAGGGGCTTGGAGTGTACCATAATCAACATCCTCTCGGTACTTTTCCGGTTCCAAAGACTTTTTGTAGCTTTGGGGCTCAACAGGGTCTCTATAGGTCTGGGGTTCTACTACTGGTGGCTTTGGTGGGGAATGTGCGTGCTGCTTGACAGGCTTCAAACCAGTATCGGCTACCAGGTCTAGATGTGATTTTGGATATGGATCATTACGCCCTTCTTTTGCAAAGTTATTAATCGGTTGTGCGTGTTTTTCTGCGGGGTCTTGAGGAAAGTGGCCCGGTATATTGACCATTGACCTGATTTGCTGAGAAGAAGGTTGTCTTTTGCTTGCTTCGGGATATTCAATTGGTGCCTGAATAGCTTCAGGAGACACTCTACGTTCGCTTCTTTGAGGAACTTCAAGCACCGTGGGTGGCTTGTTAGCCTTCGCAGGGATGTTTTCACTGCTCCGTTGATGATCGTTAATTGGCTCCAAAACAGACCGATCAGGCAGTAATGAGAGCTCTTTAGCGTAAACTTTGTAGCCCTGAAATTCAGGGACGTTGTTGGCATTCCACGAATCAACAGGCTCCGGATATGTGGGCTCCTTCTTTGGAGAAGGTGGTCTCACACGGGGAGTAACAGTCGAAGCTTGAAGCTCAAGAGGCGGTGGTCTCGGCCTATCCCTCATATTTTTGGAAGCAGGAGGTGACAAAGACTTGACGGGGGAGTCTTCTCTATTCTCAGCTTGTGCAAGCGAATTATAGTACACTTGGTAATCGCTGATTGGCTCTTTGTTGTCAAGCCCAATATTGTCAATAGCGGATGCAATTTCATTGAAGAGAGAGTCCTTTTCAACCGGGGGAGGGGGTGCATCGTCGGTCGTTTTACGAGGCAAGGGTGCTTCATCCTTAGGCATGACCTTATTTGCCGGCGGAAGAGGAAGATCCTTCTTTGCGGGACCCGTGCTTTTAAACATAGCCGTGTATTCATCTGACAGAATGGTTGTCTCAGTGATGATCATCCACTTCTGGAAGCCACGCAACCCAGCTTCTACGACAATCGATCTTCCGAAAAGAGATTTCATGGATGCAGACTGGTCTGATGCAAGAGAAGATAGCCAAGTCCAGATGTAATAATCCTGAAGGGTAACACTTGAAATAGAAATTTCGGAGAATAGTGGTATGTTAGGATTCACACCGTTAGAAAGTCGCGCCCAGCCAGGATAAATATTATATTTAGAAGATTCTGACTTTGTAGTCAAACGTGCAAGACACCGACGTGACTCTTCGGTAAGTGTCGAAACAATCTCTGCTGTAGATTCTTTCTGGAAAATGTTTTTAAGAATTGTGTAGTTTTCAATAGAAAGGAAAGCATCTTTCTTGTCAAAACGAAGCGTATGGCGAATCTTACTTATGAGTTCATAAGGGTCTGCTGATTTTCGAGTCGATCGCACGTGGACACATGGAATGGTTATCACGGATTTTACTGGGTTGATATCCTCCGGTGGGGGGTATGTGTTGGCGATCAAAAGCGACTGTAGGGTCTTTGGTAAATTCAACGTTTCGGCCTCTGTATCGGGAAGCATTGCTCTTAAAAAGGATAGGAGAAGATGAAACAAACCGTTTGAGAGCTTTTTCCATGCCTCAAGACCTTCTAAGAAGCTTACCTCCCGGACCATGGTAGCGTCGTAAAATGCAGAGCTCGATTTTGGGGCGCATGAGAATGCCCATATACTAGCCATCTTTGCGATTTTCTGTCCGTTTAAATGATTGTATTGCGAGTTTGCTGAGAGACTGATTAATAGATCTAGAAAGTCATAGACAATCGAAGCATGTGCCGCCGAAGAAAGACATTTGGGCATAATGGCAAGAAAAGCATCTTTCGGGTACCCAGCTTCAGCCTCTTTGCGTTTGAATTCTAAGTATGTATCCCAACCAATAATCTCATTGTTCGGTAGTCTACACCATAGAAACTTAAGACCACAAGTAAGCGTAAACTCATCGAATTCGGCCAAAAGAGCACGTGTTTCCGTGTCCCTTGACACATCAATCATGATGCCTCCCGGGAAAACTCTTTTGAGAAAGACCTCGAGTTTTCCATCATCGACCCGGGACCGGTAAGGAAGGAAAACATGGGGAGTCTTCGTGCCTCTAGCCTTGAGCTCTGCGGTTATAAGATGCAAAAGACCCTGAAGTTTCTTACGAGTGAGCTGGTCATTGCCTATAGCAGTCGCCTCTCTGTCCTGAGAGGGCGGGATAGCAGGTAGATCTATATCTTTTTTCATCTGATGTAATTATAGCACACAATGGTATGACATGTATGTGATGCGAATGAAGGGGTACAGGGACAGATAACTATAGACTGAGTGCAGGTAAGACGGTTTTGACAGGACTTGGTAGGAATCCGATGCGATACGGAAAGATGAGATGCTTGGTAATTTTAGACTAAGTCCAGCGCTTTTGTTCGGAACTAGATCAGACTGCTGATTGTTACTGCGTATATACGCGCGCAGAAGGTAGGGCGAGCGAGGGTAGAGTGGTGTATATAAACTCTCGTACTTCGCGTCTAGTGTACACTCCAGTTAGGGATTGGTAAAAATCGAGTCTCACTTTGAGACAACCATGTGCCAAATCTGGGGCGAGAAAATCTTTCGAATATTGATGTGTATTTTCTGTGGATATTTGGATTCTAGAGGAGTAGAATAGGTGGCGTATGACGCCCATATACCAATTGGTGTACTTTCAGGGTCCTGCGAGCGGAAAGCTTCGCCGCCCCAGGGAACTCACAGCCACGAAACAACAGAGAACACACAAAGTGACTTTTTTCCACTTTCGAAAAAATCAGTCACTAAAATGTCGCAAGCTTATCGAGACGAGAGCCAAAACACGTAATAACAGAGTGAAACTAACAATTCAGAAGAATAAATCTATAAAAAAAATAAAAAAATCATCTTAACGAATGCAACACAACCAACATTACAATAATTTTTACATGCTACTCGCATTTTTAATTTAATTTTGTCTATAAATATATCCTTACAAAATAAGAACAGCTCTTCCAGGAGAGCTATACAGTGATTGAAACCGAATTAAAATTTGCCGATGGGCGGTTCGCAGAATCTAAACGTTGGCGGCCTTAGCTGGGAGTTGGCCTGGCAAGTCAGCCATGCTCACTACCAGCCGGAGCCCGGTATCAAGGCCTTGGTTGTTGAGCTTCATATTTTGAAGGTCTGAGGTGCTATTGCTTGCCTTGAGATTTGCTTGATTGGAATATGAGTCGGAATATTGCTTGCCCATAGTCATATCATACAGGTTGGCGGAGGAGATCGTTCCAAGATCGCCATTGTTGTTCATGATACCTGTGTTCATACCAGGATTACTTATTCCGTTTAGTTGTGAGGCATGACTCATACCTCCCGAATGGACACCAAGAGATAGGCGGTCACCATGCTGTCCAATTAATCCATTTGAAACATCTTGTCCTCCAGGAATACTGTGCATGTTACCATTTGATACCCTACCCGGAATGCCATTTGAAACTCCGTGCTGTAATGTTTGGACATTTTGACCTGCTTGATGATTAGGAACGATTGATCCCGTGTGTCCATTTTGATTGATCCCGTTCATGGACTGGACTGGACTCTGTGAATTGGAAACCATAGGCATTGCACCCGCTGTAATCTGCGAATTGGAAGGGTGTCTAGGCTCTACCAGATTAAGTGTGGTTGGTATTGTGCTGGGCATTGAAGTAACACTAGGCTCTGTGTTGGGGACAATCAGCACAACATATTCTGATTGTGCCAAGATTGACAGTACTTGCTGAGGTCCACCAACAGCACGTAGAAGGGTTGGACAGTCTTTGTGACATGCAATTATTCCATGTAGCGATAAAACTTGCTCACGTAGCTGAGATACTTGAAGGGATAATTCACGGAAGCCATTTGAATAAAATTCCAACTCACTTTCCATCTTATTCAAAAGTCTCTTTTTCCGTTGACGGCACTTCGTGGCTGCGACCCTGTTTCTTTCCAAGGCCTTCTTTCTCTTCTCCTCCTCTGTCTCTTCAACAGGTGACTCCTTGTTCCTTTCCTCCAGCTTTGAGGACTTTGCAGCTTTCGCTTTGGATGCCGTACCATTCTTTGCCTTTTTAATGCTGCTTTCTTTTTCATCGTTATTGTCCAGGTCGCGGCTCAGCCGTTTTTTAGAAAACTCCTCCTTCAAAGTATTGTTCTCATTAGACTCGGATTTAATCGTGCCCGTAGCTTCAGCATCATGTTTCGGCTGAACTGGCTCTTCAGGAATGGATTTATGGACATTTGTTGTGGTTTGAGTAACTCCGAAAGGTTGCTCACCCGCGTGCGTTGGCAAACTCATTCCAGGATGAATGTGCTGTTGACCCAGGGGAGCCTGGTTAACCGAGAATTGCGAATGAGGATCCAAAATGCCATTATCTACTAACGAAGCATTGTTCGCCAAGCCGAGTAACGTTTGAAAACCAGGGGTCATTTGGCCACTCGGCATACCCCCAGGAGTTCCCAAATTGAAATTAAAACCAGTCTGATTCAAAATACCAGGAGTCAATCCTGTTCTCATATTCGATTCAGTAGGAATCAGGCCTGACTTTCGCGACATAAGGTGGCCATAACCGGGATGGCCATAAGATCCCCCCATGGAGTCAGGGCCATTAGTAACGTTAAGCAAACTACTCCATAAATTGGACGAGCCGGGACTACCCAAGCCTGGCAGGAGATGTATTTGAGGTAGCTTACGCCCACCAGGAGAGAACATGGGAGGAGTGAGGCCTATGAGTCTGTCGTTTGTAGGATTAGGGAGGTTCAGGATGCGTAGGTTAAGCTTGTTAGAACCGCCACTAGTTGAGCTACGAGCGGTCAAAGGAGTCTCAGCATCCTGAGAGGGAGCCAGTTGTTCCCCGGTTGTTGTTATCATTGGCACAGTCGACCGGTCAAGGTCTTTGCTCGCGGGCTTTTCCAGCAGGGATGAGGCTAGGGACTGATTTGACAAAACCAGGTTCTTGGAGCCGGGTGCAGAGGAAGCCAAGGAAGATACGTCATCAACACCAGGACGAAGAGGACCGGATAAATTTTTATCTGCGAAGGAACTGTCAAATAGATTCAACTCAAGATCGAGTGGAGTCTTCAGCTAGATGATGTTAGTAATGACGTAATGGATGAAAATCTTGCAGGAGGTGTCCATGGTAAATATGAAACCCAGGTTGATTTAAATTGATCGCTTGCTTTCAAAGAATACATACCTTCGTGGACATGGTAGACATACAGCCAATCTTATCCTCGTGAAGCGCTTGCAAGTGATTGAAGATGCGTTGTGATGGTACTTCTTTGCTGAGGAGGACGGAGCTACGTCATGGCTCTGCCCTGTATACAATTACTGTCCTGCAGATACTATAACCGAGATAGATTCGCGGCAACAAAGCAAAGTAGAGGTGGGTAAGGGAATAGGTTCGAATAGGTATTTAATTTGAAACAAATGGTTGCGCTCGTCAAAACCTATCTGTTGGATGTTTCAAAAACAATATTACACCGTCGAGTTCAACTCCTACGGGCAAAACAAGAATTAGATCTAATCACTAGATGCAAAGCGTACCTGCGTTTAATTTGTAGCCAGTGATCAACGGGATCCGAAAAGAGCAACCTCTGCTCCAGCAAGAGTGCAAGCCCGGTATTTAAAACTTTTCTAGAAATATACGAGATTCATAGCGTGACACCGAAATCTGCTATCACTGCGCATGCTTTGTTCACATCTTATGCATGGTTTGAGCTGACTTTTCTTGCCAACTAACAACGGTAAAGCCGTTGGAGGTGTCATGTGATACCAAGTCCGTAATTGGAAACAGGATTACTCAAACTGGTTCATACAATTGTGCTTACCAAGCTATTGCCAATTTATTATTTTAATTATTTAAATCCTTCAAAAGTGTAAAAAGCAAATTGTTTTCTAAGCTGTGCTCTTCGATATTTCATAACGTTATGTTGTGAATTCTTGAAACTACGTTCGTTGTTTCTAAATTTCTCTTGTCTAATCTGTCAGAGTAAAAATACATTGCGCAGCCTAAAAAAAAAAAACTGTATTATTAAACTCGAAAAAATAAAGCCTAATTAATGGCATCCTTTATGTCTTTCAATGCCTTCTCAACCTTCTCTTTCTCTTCCTTCTCGGCCTTCTTTATTGAAGGGTCTTGTTTGATAGCCTCGTTCGCAGCCTCATCAATCTTCTTCGCTGCTGGCGCTGCTTTGGGAATTTCCTTTTTGTCACCTTTGTTCAACTCTTTCCTAGAAGGTGGAACAGGGGTGTCTAATTCAGGTGCACCCACAGCTGGGGCGAATTTAACCTTGGATCTAGGGTCCTTTGGATCTCTCAGCCAACCAGTCTTAAAAAGAGGATCCATTTCAAATCTAGGAAGAGGGTGAGCTTCAGTGTTAAAAACGTATTCGGTCAACGGAACGAGATTGTCATCATCGAACAAAAGGTAAAAATATTTAAGTGTCTCGGCAAGCCAGAATGACTCCATATTGTCGTCATGAGAAGGGGCAGTGGTAGTAACATCCTTTAAGCAAGTGTACGTGTATCTTCCATCAGGACCTTTGACACGAGCAGCCTTGACAAAGCTACGGAAAAGATCGTATCCCCACTTTCTGTACTTGACATCACCAGTGAGTTTATACATGTAGTAAATGGATTCAATAGTTTCAGGTCTTTGCAAGTTGTGCACATCAGTGGGCTTAAACCAAATGTCATTTTCCTCATTGCTCTTGGTGTTAAAAATGGCAATCTCACCAGAAAGACCAGTGGCGGCGGTTTTATACATCTGGTAACATGACTCGGTCAACTCAACAGCTAATTGGAAGTCGCTAGCCTTGTCCTTTGACCAGTTAGCCAGCTTTTCTGCCTTCTTTAAAGGAAAACCTCCAGTAGCGCCGAGAGCCAAAAGACCGGGGTAAAAACACACTAAGTGATCCATCTTGGGCAGCAATTTACTTCCAATACCATTCTCTAACTCCCCAATGAATGTGAGTTTATTCGGTTTAGAATGGCCTACCATATGCTTCTTCACACCTTCGACCGATTCCTTATACATTTGCCAGTAGATTGGCTCCTGATGTTTGGTTTGCAAGTACTGCTTCAATAAGTACTCGTAATAAGAGTCTCCACGAGAACCCAAGCGGATCAAGTTTTTCACATATTTGCCGGTGGCAATGTCTACGTTGATTGGAGCAAGACCATCTTGTGGTTGGTTTGCGTCAAGCACAGCCATCACTTTCTCGGCTTTCTTCCAGTACAAATCCTCGCCAGTCAACTTCGCCAAGTACTTAAACTCCAATTGTAATGTGCCAACTTCTGCTGTAGAACCATCATTATTGTAGGATGATCCGCGAGTGGTTTTCAAGTTTACCTGCGAATGAGGAAGGCCGCTTTGGGTATCGAAGGCACCCAACATGTTATTGGCCAAGTCGGCAGCTCTTTCTAGGAACACATCGTCGCCAGAAAAAGTAAAGGCCGACAAAAGCCCGCCTAGCATTCTGATAGTGGTCTCGAAGGTGCTCACGAGATTGTCTTGGTTATACTTCAAGTCAGTCTTCACCCAATTCTTTGCCTTTTGAAACTCCTCCTTCAAATCCATGATCCAAAGAGTGTCTAAAGAATCAACAATCATCCAACCTAGAGGCTTGTCTGCAATATTCTTACCGGATCCACTGAGCGGATTGTAGACGTCCTTACCCCAAGCATTGTGCTCATACGACTGCCAGGATTCAAGGAACACTTGCTTAACTTCATTTTGCGCTTTTGGCCAGGATGGGTATCCGTTAATTGCAGGCGGCGAGTCGGAACCGTGAAGGAAGTAGTAGACGAAGAGGATGACTATCAGTGAAACAGCAGCTCTTACTAACATGGCCTTCTTCGATGTGCGATGAGCTTGGGAGTAAGAATTGTCAGTACGTGGTTTATCCTTGAAGAGTGGTAATTCCGATTTCTCCAGCCCCCCGTTTCTTCTGTAGGTTGTTTTTGGCAGAAAAGGGTTCATTGTCTCCTACTATTTACGAGAATGGTGGGACGCGCAATGGTGTCAAGGGTAAAAATAAGACGTGACGTCATTTAGGTGGAACACCACTATTTTATGAAACAAAATGCCACTGGTTTACAAAAATTTTTTTTAAATTGGTTTGTAATTAATTAGCGTGCCGCTCATGTTTTGTTGCTTAACCTTTGTTCTACATTAGCGACCACGAGCTTAAGACCAGTTAGCCCTAAGGAGTCTAAAATAGGCAAGGATCCCACCGGAATCAAAATCGACTAACGTTAAGCTGTTATTTCCCTAATAAATAGATTTTGCTTCAAACTTATCAGTAATTGTTGAAGAGGTAGTATGATTAAGTAGTCTTTAATATTGGCCGTGGACACGGTACCCATGACACAAGAGTTCTCACATCAAAAGTCAAACAAACACCTAAAAAATGGCAACTGAATAGTGCGATAGTCATGCTCATTAGGATGTGTTTTATTCCGCCGCCCCTGGTTCCTGTGTTTCACCGCCGTTGAGCGACGCTTCTTATATGAAGGTTGTGAGATTGACACAAATCAAATTCCTTAGGAATCCGTCTAGGTCGAACGCATCCAATATAAAGGAGCTAAACGAAATCGAATTTGCATTGTTTTCTATTCCAATGGGCTTTATAGTGCTGAAAGTCACTTGTGCAAGAACCCTCTTCAGTATAAAATTGTATTAAATCTCGTCAGCACTTTCAGAAAAGACAAAAAAATAGTAAAAGACCTTGCTGACTCCGAAAAAAGTAGATAAAAATTCAACTTTTTGTTCTTCTACTCAGATCTTCTTTCTTTAAACAAGCCAGTTCGGTGACAGCATAAGACTAGAAATCTGTAAAGTCTTTAAGTCTTTTAAAGAAGCAAAATCGAAAGTGAGAATTTGCAGTGTTGACAACAGCCTGCGATACGAAAAACCCAACTGACATCCTGGTCTATTAAACGTGCACTGTTGTCTGATTCTCATTGGCAGCGGTGTACATTCATGTAATGTCACCCGGGCCGATGCCATCTGCAGGTGGCACGGATAGGATGATGGCTTTAGCCGCAGCAAACCCCTCGGTGAGAACCACACATCGGCCGACCCTAGAACAAACAAATCGCTTAATCAAAGAAGATTAACAGTAATTTATCTGAATAAAAATTTTGGTCTTCTTGAGTACTCACCGAATCCCGTATACTGGGATCTCGAAGCAAAATGTCAGAACCGCTGCCCTCAAGCGACCCCATCGATTCTAAGAACGAATCACAACTGAACAGGATCCGGAGGCTAAAAGCGTGCAAACATTGCCATTCACTTAAAGTCAGATGCACTCCAGTAGATAAGAACGACCCTTATTCACCCTGTGTCAGGTGTATCAATGCTAACAAAGTCTGTGAGATTGATTCTGTGGAAATTCGTAAAAAGCGAAAAAGGAGCCCTCGGCAGGAGCTGGAGTTGGTCACACAGTTAAAAGATCAAATCGCTGAATTAAAAAATCAGTTAAAGCTGCGTGAGATCACTTCAAATTCACCAGCCCCTGGTCCCTGGGGTTCGGGCCAGCCACCGCCATTTCCGAACCATGCCAATAGTCCGCTTAGTCAAGCATCCGACTCATCGTCTCCTCTATATATTACAAGAACCGATTTGGAAAAAGAGCTCAACACTCTTAGTGAGGCTGATGCGTCTCTCAGGGAAATCCTGGACCTGTTAAGAACTTTCACCGAGATTCGACACGATAGGTTTTTCAAAGACAAATTGGTAGACGTTGTCTCGCTAAAGCTTATTTCAATTGAAGAAGCAAGAGAGCGTTTAATCGTCTATCAAGAGGTTCTTTATAAGCTGCATCCTGGAATTTATATACCTCCGGAGCTCACAGTGGAAGAATTGATTCGAGATCAACCATATTTATTTAATTGTATTATGCTGGCTACGAGTATAGTCTATAAAAACCAAGATGTTGACACAACGCTCGCTTTGGAAAATCAGGCTTCCACCGCAGTGGTCAATGAAATCCTCGTGGCCGGTTCGAAATCCATACAACTCGTCAAATGTTTAATTCTCCTCGCTGTTTGGTACAACTCCCCAGAATGTTTCAAGCTGAGACGCTATCATGTCTACATCGGAATTGGCATGAATATACTCCATGATTTAGGGATTGTCAAAAAGCCTATTGATGATAAAAAAAAACCTGATCTGGATACGGACTACCAAGACCCCGAGTTCAGGGTGCTAGTTTTAACGTTGTACCTTTGTTCAGTAAGCTTTAGTTTGATTCTACGCCGTTCAATTTACGTAAAATGGACGCCTAATGTTGAAGAGTGTTGTGAGTTCTTGGAAAATTGTGATGATCCATCTTATAGAAAACTTGCATACTTCCTGCGTTTGCACCGTGAACTTGAGCGAATTTATCACCTTTTACATTCGAGTGATGCTGCTGGAAACTCTGCTAAGGTTTCAGATTATGCCTTTAATGAACTTCAAACTGGCTTGGCGATCCTCAGACCACGCATTAGTGATGATGATCATACAACACTAGCATTTTACTATTCTGTCGAGGCATTTTTGTATCAGCCGCAATTCAATGATTTAAGAATCAAGCCGGGCTTTAATAATGGCAAACAGTGCCTTTCCTTGCGGACCCTCGAGGCCATTGGCCATTGCACAGAGTCGTGCTTCCTCGCACTCGGGGAGTTCAATAAGCTCTCTGACGAAAAAATTGCATGCCTTCCTCTTATACACTTCTCTCGAGTTGTGTACACCGCTGGCATTCTTTTGCGTCTTCGTTATTTCATAATTGCTTCGCCATTCCACGTTGAGAAGGAGCTCGTCCCTCGACACGCTGTGTTTGCTATCCTGACGCTCAATAAGCGAATCCAAGCCACCTCAAAATTATACCCCGCTAACTTCTTTTTGCAAAAGATGATGTTGATATTGCTGTTGTTCATCAACACCTATGTCTCACAGACTACGGAATTACTCATGAAAGATGAGACGTTTGCTTCACAATTAGCTCCAATTCTGAAGAGAGATAAAAACGAACTAGGGTACTTGGCGAACAGTATTCTCGAGCCAACAAGAGCGCCATTGCAAGGCACTGATGTGAGTCCATGCTTGCATCTAGAGCTTCTTTCATACGCCGCTACTGAGTTCCGAAAATCAAAAGAAACGCTATCTGCAACAGCAAACCCTGTAAAGAGTGAGCAGAACGGATCCGAGGTCGCTACGTCTAACAGTATTGGAAGTAGCACATCTCTGGACAGTTATCCAGCTCCGAAAACTCCAAAATTCCCACCTTTCCTCAATAGCTCAGATGCGCTTCGGAGATACTCTTTTGGAAAACCCCCGGCAATGAGTCCCGGAGCGGCACCCAGGAATAGTTCAATCGGGGTTCCTCTTTTGCCAGATCCTCAGCAGACAATGTCCTCAAATTATGGCGGCAATCTTTCTCACCCCTCTCCGAACCAAGTCCAAGGAATGTTCGATGGTGATATGGGTGATAGACGAAACTCTGTGTTGCATATAGATGATGAGTTCTGGTCAAATTTATTAGGAGCTAATGCGGATTCCTTCTACTTCGCTCAGGATATGCCCCTCCACACCGAAAATGTGTTGTAATTGGTTGAAAATGATTGCACTTCAGTGTTTTAATTTATTTGCTTTCCTTAAAATTCTTAATTTCATAATATAATCAATCTTCTTTCGAGTAGACTAAAGATACATCCTAATACACAACGACGCAGAAAAACCTCTATGAAAAATACAGACAGGGGATTCGAAAATTAACTCTTATTCCTCAACTCTTATACCGCAAATTTTGAAAGTATTTGAAACGTCGTACATATTAAATTTGGTGCGTTCCCGTTGATTAGAGGTGGTGAGGTACGTAACTGAATATTTACGCGAAGCACTATGGACAGACGGTTTGGCGTTATAGATGTCCTTCGAATATTTGGTGGAATACTTCTACTAAATGCCATTCTTTCATGGCATTTTACCTCCACTTCAACCTGGGGTTACGATGGCAAATGGTTAAATCCTCGATATGTGTCTTATCTAATCTTTGGACAGCCTCGTCATTTCACAATGGAAGAGCTTCGCAAATACAACGGCTATGACCCATCGCTACCTATTTTTGTTGCAGTGAATGGTAGCGTCTATGATGTGAGTGCTTCGCCTCGAATCTATGGCCCCAAGGGACCGTATAGCTTCTTCAGTGGAACTGATGCGGCAAGAGCCTTCGTCACTGGGTGTTTCACAAAGGAGGATGAATTTACATATGACTTAAGAGGAATTGATCCCGCTGAGGCTCAAAGAGACATTCTTAGTTGGCAGGATTTTTTTAATAGTCATAGAAAATACTTTTACGTAGGTACTGTCGAACATCCACCTTTGACCGGCGACCCACCTGAGCCATGCCGGGCAGCTAAGTATCCCCACTAGCGCTCAAAAGAAAAATTAGCTAAAAATGTTAAACAATAAAACTTATACACGGCAGAATTAAAAACAGATTATTTTATTTTGTGATGTTCTCTGTATATGCAAATGTTCTCTTAATATTTTCCGCAACGACCCAAACTACTTTTCAAAGTAGTAAGAAGCTCTTCTTGATCTTCCAATCCAATACTAATTCTAATTAAATTTTTATCAACGCCCCATTCTGCAACCTCCTCTAATTCTGTGTAATGCGCCAAAATAGTGTAGGGACAGGCGAGTGTGAAGTTTGTGCCGAGTGAGGGGCCCTTGTGCAAGTTTATGGCGTCAAAAAATGCAATCGCGTCTTGGGGCTCCTTGAACAAAATCGATATTAAGCCTCCGTAGCCTCCTGCTGGAGTTTTTAAAGCGTCGTAATACTTCTTTGACTCGGAAAGACTCGGGTAAAAAACATTTGAAATCAAGGGACATGATTTGAATAAATCCACTACTGCCGAAGAAGTTTCGTTGACTTTCATGGAACGGCTTTCAAAATCTCTAGAGTTTCTTTCCAAATACAAGGCGTCCTCCGCCCAATAGTTATCTTCGTAATCTGAAACAAAGTGCGCTTTGAGTCTCTCGTACAATGGTAAGGAAGAGTTTAAGATTAAAGAGCCGCCCATAACATTGGAATCACCAGAGAAAATCTTTGTCAATGAGGACACAATCACATCTGCGTAAGAGTATACCGATATGTTCAAGAAGTTACCAACAGTCTCATCTACCACCACTGCAAAACCAAATTTGTCAGCTAGAGCGCGGATTCTTGGCAAGTTTGGAGTCTTTAGCAATGGGTTTGACGGGCATTCACAAAAGAGACCCATAATGTCAATATTTCCAGACTCTAGTCCAACCTCTAATTCATCCAAAGCTATATCATCTCCGTGTCCATAGAATATACAACCAGGACCAAACTTACGAAGAATATTAAGCGTATCGACATATGGGAATCCGTAACAAACAGATTTCTTCGCGGGAGAGAAGATGCTAAGGAGAGCCTGATGAGCGTTGAAAATAGCGGCCATTCCAGTAGGATACAAGTAGACATCATCTTCAGAAATATGTTCACCCCGCTTTTTCGTAGTCTCATACTCTGAGTTTGAATCGGTTTCATTCAAATGACCAGCATTTCCACTGATTCTTCTGCGCAAAGCGATCTTAGCTTGTTTGGCAAATTTTAAATCCAACACACGGCCATACTTTTGCTCGATGAAAGAATTAAACTCCATGTCTACGTTTTCGTTTTGGGACAAGGAATTAGAGCGAATCGAGGCCGAAATCGAGGGTGATTTTCTTTGAATTTGTTGGGCCTGAAGCTCCTGCTTGTTTCTGCTGTGGATGCGTGCTGGGTCTTTGCCCTCCTTTTCAAAAAGCTCTTTGACAACATACTCGGCCATTCTCGACGAAATTCCTTCACCGGAATGCTGCCAGTATTGCTTTGCGATAGGAAAATCAGCCAAGGGGAAAATTACACATGCAATGGTGCATTCAACCACTGATGACAGCTCTGACTCACTAGTTGGAGGAGGAGTCGTCAACTTTAACACTCTTCTAGGTGCTAGCTTATCCTCAGACTTCTCCTTAATGAACTCTCTACATCTCTTGGCTATTTTATAGGATGGAAATACCATACATCGTTCCCCTGTGCGGCCGTATTTGGCTTCGATTCTCTTTGCCAAGTCTTGAACAATTCCATGGATAAAGAACCTGGGGTATCCCAGTTTCATTTTGCTCACTACCCAATCATGGCCCTCTTCATAGCCAACAGTAGCATTCCAAGTTGGAAGTGTGACAGAAATAGCGTGTGCGGTGTTTGGTGGAATGGGAGTTCCCACCTCTTGTGATGGGGAAACCAGGGACATGATTGATTAATGCAACTTCTATAGGACTGATATAAGAATGTCTGAAATAATAAAAAAAGCCAGCAATGAGAAAATTTGGTGAACTGCCGAATTTGGGCCCGTTATGAATGATGTCTGACTCAGTCGTGAGAATTGTGGACTTCGATGGGATATTGCCAAATGTACAGAACCCGTACCCTCGACGTTATGAGATTTATATACGACCTCAAAGTTATTGACGTCAAGAATTCATTAGCGAAAAAACTTATGACAAGAACAGAAATTTTGCAGTGACAGATAAATGATATCATTTTTCGGTCTCGTGGAGGTTAAAACATGAAATGTTGGGACTGAGTCACTTTATACTAGGTAAATACAAAATTCCAGAGCTCTATGCAATCGTGTCATAGGCAATTGATATCATTTTGAATAGAAAATCAATTGTCTTGCGCTGATCTGTTTTACCATTGTAAGGGGCAACCTGATACTAATGTCAATTGGAAGTAAACTCTACACCCGAAAAATGATACAAGAGTTAAAAAAAAAGAACGAATTTTTTAAATAGTTACAGGGTTTGGGTCAGCTCACGGGTCTTTTGTATCAGATTGAAGCAGGACGATGTTCGTGAAAATAATTGTTTCATGAAAACTATAAAATTTCCATTTCTGGTCAATCCGTTTGACCTTGTCTAATGTTCAGTCCAAATATTTCTTTAGTTGCACGGACTGTGTGAGGCGGGGTACTGCAATAGCATATGCTTCAGCAGTATACTCGGTACATTTACCAAAGCAGTAATTCGTAAAAAATTTCGTGTATCACGTCGCACAAATAAAAAAAATCCTATTACTCAAACTTCATAGACAAGAAATATTTTTTCGGCTTGCAAGCGAGTGTTTTTGAGATCTTCGTTCCTTCTCCTTTAGTCGCCTAATAAGTTATTTGCATCCTCGCGATTCTCAGAACCACCAATCCCGCAACAACTACACCTGGACTTGCCACACTCAAGATCTCAATTGCCATTAGGACCATCCCAAAAACTGCCCCATCATGACAATTGGTGTTATTAGGTCCAAGCATCAAAAATTAATTCTTCAATGTTATCCTCCGGGCAAAGGAGTAGAGAAGAAACCCAACCCCCTGGAGCTTTCGTACTTGCTATACTATGCGCTGACCCGGCGTGTGAAGTTGGAAAAAGTAATAGAGTTTATAAAACACAAAACATTCAAAGATGTCCGTGGTCGAAAGTCTGGCAACTTACAAGTCACACTTATGCTTATATCTTCCCTTATCGAGAAATGCTCTGACAACTTGAATGTGTTTGCCTTACAAGTGTGCGAGATTTTGCTCCAAATCTTGACCCTCCTGGAGCTCCCGTTGTGCAAAGTCCTCATCTCAACATACGGAGTTCTCTGTAAGAGGTTGGATGATGGCTTGTTCTCAGGTGACAAGCAGTTCGTAGACATGTTCTCCAAGTTAACCCAGCAAATGATTTCAGTGGGGCAGATGCAACTGGACATAGACTCGACTAACAGTCGAGAATGGCGCATCTTTGCCTTGCTTACTGCGCGTTATGTTTTTAATTGTTTGGGCTTCAATGCCAGTCTCAGTTCTAAATTTGTGGCCCTCTGTGTTCCTCTCTTAGCGCGTGCTGTATCCAACACTTATTCTAAAGATATGATGTTGACACGCTTGCAAAGTAATTTGAATGTAGAACAGGAAACCATGCGTCCTCTCATGCGCACAGCTACTGGGAAGTCCGCCGCAACAAACCGAAAGCCTAAAATCAACGGCGAGGATGAATCTTTGAACGACGATGATTTAGGAGAAGAAGCCTTCACAGGATTGAATACTTTATTTAACACATTATCTGCGACTCAAATTGGCGAAGGAATCAGAGCCATTGAGAATTTCTGCTTCCATGAGAAAACTATTGACACCCAATGGGGAACAACTTTCTTGCAAACATGTGCGTCGTTGATCCCCGTCCAAATGCGTTTTGTAGCTTTAACAACCCTCCTTAATCGTCTTTCAAAAGTTTCTGAGAACACAACAGTGGAGTCGAAGCTGTTTGCTGAGCTTGAGCATGTGGCGAGATATGTCTTGGCGCTTGCGTCGCTGGACTTTAACATGATAGGACTAGCTACATCAGATGTAATTTCTCAACTTCTCACTTTACAGAAGACGTTGTATTTGAGTTTGATGGAAGTCTTCGAGCCTGCTCAGGTTTCGCGTTTGAGCTCAATCTACACGAGATGTATTTGTGACCTCTCGAGCCATATTTATTATTTTGACCAAGTGAGAGATTCCGTAGACGAAATTATTGCTCACATTGATAACCTTTTGATTAATTCCACTCGTGAAAATGCGCAGAAAGTACACTCTCTAGTATTGAAACTTCTCGAAACAATCTACGTGATTTTAGAGAGACTTTCTCGGAAATCCAACGCAATCACTAGACATCGTGGCGCACTTGAGAACTTAGATGTTAGCTTGCTGCTTTTGACTATCTCTGAGTCGTACTCCAGATTCACTTCCTACGTTTCGACTGGTGAAATTACTAAATTGCAGTCGAAATACCTTGACGTAGTCTTGTACTACTTGAAAAAAGAGATTGTTACAAGTAACGAGCAGTCAGCAGACTTGCAAGATGAACCTGCCACCACGACTAACAAATTCTTAGTGCCTAACTACAATAATTACATTGAGAACCATGACAACGTCATTGGAAGACTCATACATCACGCCAGGGACTACTATAAAGAACCGGCTTTCACACTTCAGAATGAAAGATCTTTGTTCGAAGTTCTCAGCAGCGTCTTAGAACTAACAGGCATCAATTTTGTTCGCAACTTTATCTCGTACTTTGATCTGTGGCAATTGAAGGAAACCACAGACTCTATCAACTTGCGTGCCAGAGACACAACTGCTTACTCTTTACTATTATCTTCTTTGTCTGTTCTTGATCATCTGTACGGTGACATTTTGGATGCACCTACTAACGAGCTGGCCTTAAAGGCATCCTTAGAAGCAGACATAGAGATGCGTAAGTCTATGGGCATGTGGATCTCTGGCTCAGAAACACACGGTCTGTTAACACCAAGTCAAAGCTTGAATAATAAAGTTACATACGAGTCCTTGTGCGAGTTCTTCTCTACAACTTCGCTTTCTCGTTGGATTCACTATCCAACCTCTTCCATGATGGCCAATGGAGCTAGCCGCAATACTAAGAATGGAAGCACAAACGGGCATCAAAACTCCGACTCCGCCGCTGCCGAAGAGCTGGCGAACAATTACAATTTCCTTGCGCCTCAATCAGCTGAGAGTGGATTGGGCTTGGGTTCTGCTAACGATATATCTTCTATATACTCAGAACTTCTTCATGGCCAAAGTCGCGGGAATGGTTACATGTCGGCAGATACAAGTCGTATAACACAAAGCTCCATTCGAACTCACGAATCCATGTCAGCGGTGCATCCTGTGTCCAGCCGACAGACGATGGCTCCTCGAGTCCAGGACTTACGTCACACTGTAAATGGAGAAGATGGAAATGATCAATTTCTTTTTCATGAAAATGGGCCCGAATCTTCTCTGAGAAGCGTGATACAGAGGCAGATTCAGACCACGAATATGGAGTCTCTACTACTCAGGCTCAACACCACGGATGACTCAAAACTAATAGTCTAAAAATAGGATGATCACCATAATTAGCATTTAAATAAAATGAAATAAAATCTGTTTCAATTTAAAATCATGAGAGTTAAAACTCAAGTAGTGTTTGACGATTTTTTCATTCACGACCTGTCAAGACGTCATCGTCACGAGGTCACTATGATACTATACTAGATTACAAAGGTTGTCTTACAGTGTCACATTACTATTTACAATCATTCGTCATCATCACCGCCCAATGCCTCAAAGGCGTTGAATGTGTTCGTTTGTTTGTCTGCTATTGCGTCTCGAGGATCCACGGCCTTTGAAGAGCCTAAGTTTTTGTTGTTTGGTTTAACCTTAACAGCGGAGTCCTTCAACAGTTCTCTAAATTTGACCTTATCTTCAGCACCGTCCTCAGCACCAAAGGACTTCTTAGGTTTGACAAAAGTGGCCCAGCCATCTTGGTCAACAGTTGGCTCTGACTTCTTACGCAAATTTGGACGTGGAGTGTTACCAGAACGAGATAATCTTCTTCTGTTCAAGTGGGAGTACGCTCTCTCATTGCCGTTCTCGTCAATGTACGAGTCACCGTGTACAATCTTGACCTTTCTCTCCACATGCTCAGTGATGGCATCAACCATCTTGTGGAAAGCATCTAAAACATCTGGCTTTGGATTATAAGCAAGTTCTCTGTTGTCGAGCAATTCTTCCACGGTGTATTTAGCCATTTTGTTTCTCTTGGTTGTGTTTCGTTACCTTAGAAAAAATATCCCACTATGGCCTGAGCAGTACACGACTCTACTTAGCGGTAATGTGTCAAGAAATTGATAAGAATCAGACGAGACGATACGCGTTAATTTCGGCAGTAATTTCATGGCTAGATGAATCCTCGTGCCGGTTTTTTTAGTAACTTATGTATTCTTTGTCCTTTTGTACGATAAAAAGTGCTACAATGTAACACCCAACTAGGCTGTGACTTTAGCAGAATGAAGCATGCCTGCGATTAGATTTTAGAATTTTTTTAGAGATGTATGAATAAAGATTCCAAAAGCTCATTGGCTCCAGATTATGTGTCTTGTCCCGAATAGCCGGTTGATGCTTGAACAGATTAGTAGACAGAAACTCATGTAAGAGGCTTCAGCTTAAAAAAACTTGGCAGACAAAAATGCTTACTTTGATTTTCTACTAAGTTTAGATATTTTGGTTTTGAAATGCCTGTCTTGCGTTTTCAGCGCCCAATTTGCAGCCAGTATGTTTCATGCAGAATGGAGAAGCGATGAGGTCGATGAGATTAATACTATATATTTAACACACAAAAAGCATGCCAATCTATAAATCCCTTCACAAAGTTTCTAAGAAACTTTCAAAACAATCCTCCGGATCCCTTCATGTCAAAGGAAGAAAATTTAAACAACTAAATAGAGCCACTGAGCGTGACAGTAAGTTGAAGTTAAAAAAGCTTAGGTTCGCTGAACAAAAGAACCATGAGCTTCTCTTTTACTTGCACATCCAAGAAAGCATAAGTGACCTTCCTCAGGACACAAAATTCACTATGGAAGACATGCGTCAAATACTTGAGGCTCACATTGGAAGAGATGACGACGAGATTGCGGAGATGGAGAAGGAAAGAAGACCCGGAAGACCCATGACCAACAAGCATCAGATCAAAATTGAGAAGAGGAAGCACGAGCAGCATTTATTTGAAACAGGATTTAAATTTCCAGATTTGAGGGACGTGGAGACTGCTCATCGTGTGAGAAATTGGAATGGCACCAGTGGAGCTGTATCTGGATGGAAGTGGACGTTAATTACCAAAGAGGACAGCAATGCAATGAAGGAAAACGAAGATGAGACCATGAATTAAATTGCATAATCAATTACTAAACAAAAAAAAACTGGAATATTTACTTTTCGGTTGATATCTTCCAAAGAAAGCTATGCCAATTGCTTCTCTGCGATGGTTCATTGTCAGAATGATCGATTAAACTCAGGACTTCATTATTATCCACGCTGGCTCCTGCGCTTTGATTCATTCCATTGGCATGTTGCTCGTTTGGATCGTGAAGGATATAATTTAGCCCGAATAAAGTAATAAACACAAATCCGGCGGTTGACAACAACAACTTCGCAATTTTAACAAATGAAAACCTGTAGCTTTTGGGGGCACGACTAAAGACTAAGATCAGGTTGTTATTGCCTGACCCGATCAAACTCCAACCTTTCTTCTGTAATTTTGCTAAACTTGGGGAGTATTTAACAATCTCTGACTCTGAGAGCCGCTCAAGAATGCTCAACATATCCTCTGGAATATGAGTAGCGCCAAGAGGGTTCGATTTAGATAAGATTGTACGACCCTTTGGTGCTAAAACTAAATACTCGGCATCATTATCCACACCTGGAAACATAGGAAATTTGTTTTTCTCAGCCAGCGTAAAGAATTGCTTCGTTTCGAGCGTTCCCAAACTTTTCAGCATACTGGTGCTCCAAATGTAAGCCTCTCTTTCTCTAAACCGTTCTTTTTCTTCGGTTTTCCGCTCTTTATTGGCCTTTCTGAGAATGTGCTCCAAGTCATTTTTCAAAGCTGTCTGAGTAGATACTTCCGATGTGTTATCTTCAGAAGAGAAATCAGCTGCTTCGGTATCTGCAATGGCCGCTTCTGCGACGATCCCGGCATCATCTTTGCTAACAATTTGCTTCGCTCTTGGACTAGAATTATACACCTCTACCCTTTTAGCAGCAAGTTCTTTCTGGTAAGAGGCAACAGTATGATACTTTTCTGTAGAAGCTCTTTGATTCTCTCGCTTAAGAGATTTTTCGAATTGGGTAAATACCGATTGACTTTTTATGGTCGCGTCAAGGACAGAAGTGTGGTCATTGTTGTGGCGGAACAACGCCACGAGATTCCAATACAATGCTTGAAGAGCTGTTGCCGAATTTGCAGTTGGATTTTGCATACTCAAGACTCTCACAGCATCTAAAACTTCGTCCGCTGTGCATTGTGAAAAGGGGCGCTTCAAATATTCATGAACCAGCATTAACTCACCCACGAAAGTGTGTATGTGAAACGTATCAGGGATTTGGTAGTACTCTGCATCTGTTGCTAAATTTTCTTTGCTAGAAGTCACTTCCTCCATAATACTTCTTTTTTCTTGGATCCTGGCTTCAAATGCACCAAAAACGTTGTGCGATCTGATAATTGCATCTAAAACCTCAGTGTTGTTTCCATTAATCATGAAAAGTCTACATAGCTTGTTGGCGAGCACTCCTAGTCGTATAACAAGGTTCTTGTTTGCATCAAGAGACAAGTCAGGCTGAACTTCGAGTCTTTCTCTCAATCCAGATATCACTTCATCTGCAGTAAAAGTTTCGAAGTTACCATGAAGAACGTCATCTCTCAATATCACCAATTCTTCCACGAATTCGTGAATTCTGAGGTCGTCTGGAACTTGCACATAGCAAGGCCTCTTTCCATCCAAAGAAACGCTTGCCTGTTGTGATATTAATTCTAACTCACTGGAATTGAAGCCACCTTCTGCGCTGGATATTGCTAGGGCTTCGCTCAAATCCTGGAGACGTGTCAAGTATTGATCAGAATATCTTTCATCCAGATCATTCTTCAAGGCGTCAAGTTTTACTCCTATCAATCGTGAAATAGTTTTTAGCGAAAACTCGCTGAAGTCTATTCCAATATCTGTTCTAAGAGCGCAGAGTACGTCAGCAAACTTATTTAAAACAGACGAATCTGAATTGAACGACTTATTAAGCGACAGTACGGTTACCTCTATAATATTTGGACTCATTTCTGTAATGTGCAGATGCTTGTCCTCCTGCTTCTCAATGGCATTCATCAAGCACTCATCAGCAATAATTCTGTCAAAGTAAAGAAAGTTTCTCAAGGAGTACGCAGCGTACACTTTCAATGCTGACTTAAAGTTTTCAGCATCTCTCTGAATGATTGGTTTACAATCACTAGTGAAAGTATTGAGTGCATCCTCAATTTCAGCAAATGAACTCTGCTCAAAGGGTTTGCTAAGCAATTTTCTTACAGGTCTGAGAATATAAGCGTAGTCTGCAAGGTCAAGAAGAACCAGGAGAGAGAACTCATAATTGTCGAATATATTCTCGCTCACCTTAAAAGGCTTCAACACGTTATCATTGAAGCGGGCTACCAAACATCCGTACTTAATATTAGAAAGTTGCCCACTTTTTATGACACCATTAGCAACTAGGGGCAAGATCGTATCAAGAAATTCTTTGATTTTTGATTGCTCTGCATTGGTAAATGAGGCGTCTGATTTTTGCCGTTGTAAAAGGTAAGAGAGTATTTTGTCGAAGTTGCCCAAACCAGTCGTGCAAAATAGAGTATTTAAAAAGTTCCTCTGATTTCCAAAAATAACATTGTCACATTGAGATGCTTCCCCTGAGTACTCCAGTAAAGCTGCTTGAATATCGGGAGTCCTAGGGTCACTCGCTAAGCATACAACACTTTGGGGTTTTACGAAGTTGGTATTCAAGCTCCGTAAAGAGGCCAGCAAATGGCTGTACCTCATAACTGGAATAAGGGTATCATAAAAAGCTGGATCATGAGGTTTCTCTTGGCTTTTGGAATACTCGGTAAATTCTCTTGTTAACCAACTGATACCCTCCGATACCGGCTCGAAAGATTCAAGTTTGGAAAAATTAAATTGCTTTTGGAGCGACGATACCTCCGGTATGAACTTTCCTACACCTGCCGCAAAGAGGTGATTATAGTCATCAATCACCAATTTCGACTTTAAAATACTTCCAACAGCATGAGGAATTAGGGCATGTGCGGCCCGACGATTTAGTAAAAGAATTAGAAATTCCTCTACCATTAATTCCATCAGGCCAACTGGTGGGAGCGCATTGCCTAAATTGGGTAATTTATTCTTCTTTAGTAAGTCTTTAAACAAAAATAAAGTATTTGTAAGCTCAACGGATGTCAACAGTGCAAGCTCAGAAGACTCTCTTGGTGAACTGTTACAAATAAAATCATTGAGGTAGAGAAGAGACTCGAAATTGGTTTTAACAAAGATATAGTAGAGTTTGAAAGACTCGATGTTGACCTCTGGAATCTGTTTCGAGAAGACACTTAGAATTGCATCTTGTACAACTTCAGCAGAATATGGTTTGACATCAGGAGCATTGATCAAAGCTAAAAGGTTTGCTTCGTTCTCACTCAGTTCCAGAACCGTTGTACCTGTCATGTATCTGATTGCATATCTTGTAGCGCCTCTACCAGCTAAAGTGGGGACCGGATTTATGTAAGTAAGGCGAGGGGCTATGAGAAGAGATTGAGTCAAGTTAAAGCCACTCAACCGGACCTGCCGGACGACGGACACTATACTTTGTCTCATTAGTACTGTCATGAATACTCGAAGCAAATTGAATGTGTATAACGATATCTAGCGTTTGATCCTGTGATACTGCACTTAAAACGGGATGGGGTATCCTTATCGGACTTGGTCTCGCTTGTTGCATAAAGGCACTCGAATCCAACAACGAATTGAAGCAGAAAAAGAGGATCATCATTTTTACTCATTTAACCCGAGTTTTTAAAATTTCGATATACTTTTTTGAATTTTGTATCTTTGACGGTCAAATTACCTCCTTCGGCAACGGCCTCACAATGTCCCAATATTACTTATTCAAACCATTCCACAATGTTTGAAATAGAAAATCTCACTGGGAAAAAACTTTCTTGAGCGACATCGGCGGTAAGCCGAAGACATTAATTGCAGCTCCATTCTAATACGATCAGAAGTCTTATAAAAGTTGATGCAAAAGTGAGAGAAAATTCATTAAATAGCTCATCTCTCGCATAAGAATCTTTTGTGTCAGCCATTCTTTTTCATTTGCTTGAATTATTGAGTTTAGAGACGGTACTACAAGTGTTACACACTTTCTGATTCACGTAAGATCATAGGGCAAAGATAACCATGGCGCTTCGTGCTACTGCGCAGTTGAATGTACTATATACTGAGGCTGAATATACAGCATAACCTTATGAGAAAATAAAGGTAATAGGAAGGTTGAGCAGAATCGTCAAAATCGTAGTCAAGCCTGCTAACCTACCAATTTGTAACTAAGTGAGGCGGCATACCACCGCGGCAACGTAGTCACAACAATACGCTGCACACCGCATTAAATTTATTAGTGCGGCTATACTTGTGGCGCTCGTCTCTCAGACAATGCATTGTGGCTAGTGCTTTTGCCTGATATGGCTTCAGAACATGAATTGATGTTAGTTGAAAATTGCCGAACAACTTTAGATGTAGAGACGGCAAAGGTTTCCAATAGCCCAGCGTGAAGAAGGTGACGATCTAGCACAGAAAGCGCTCTACCATGCCAAATTGGGAACTGACCCCACCGCAGAACACGGGACTTTTCGAATTCGCCTTGGCAAAACGAACCTGCAGTACAAGAGTCTCAGATGGGCGTACCGATAGTGGCGTGGGGCGAGGCGCCCTTGCAAAGGGTTATATAAATATGCGACTTTGCATATAATTTGAACAAGATATCCTCACGCCTCGTAGTTTGGCGCTTATTGTGACTTAATTACGTTCGCTTAAGTAATTAAACTCACAAAGGGCATATCTTGTGCATTAACTATTAAAATCTTAAATTATTAATACCAATGGAAAGTTTGTAACAAAATTGGGTCAGCAGGAAAAATGTGGCCAATTTTGTTTGCGTTAATTATTGTCATGGCCATTTTGTAGAAGTACAAAGGGTAGCGGTTACCACGCAGGAACTACTAACTAAATGTAGGTAGTCTAAAAATTTCCCCTTTATCAAATGTAAATGAGCGGCAAGCATCGACGACCACTTACAAATAACCTCCGTGGTTTCAGACCCACAGAAAGAAGCCGAAAGTAGCCCAAAATTAACTTTGAGGTCCTGAGTGCGCCGCGATGCAGCTCAAACATAAACTATGCGCAAAAATGAACTTAAAGCGTCTAGAAACTAGACAACAATCTCTATTTATTCTACAGACGCAAAAGTAGTGTTAGCGTTCTTTGTCTTTTCATTCTAGATTGGTCCCGTGTTCGGCTCAGTTTTCATGACTCCGGTGCGCGTCCAATTTTTTACATGGCGTGCTTGCGACTCAAGCGACTCCGAGTCAAGAGGTGTTTAATTACCGGAAAACACCAATTTGGCTAGTTTAGCTTGGAAAAAGGGAAATGAAGTCGCTTTCCAAGTCGCATCTTTCGCTTTGCATTTGCGTTATTGAATTATGGTTTCGCTCCTTACTTATTCTTCTATACTTTTAATTCTTTTCGGAGCAGCTTACCGCAAGCCTGCATGCAGAATGCAACCAGGCAAGCACTTCATCAAAATTTCTTAGTGTGCATGCTTCCATCGAGAAACGTGGGGGTCTTGGTTAGTAAAAATTCTCGCTTCAACTCTTGGCTTTGAGCTTTCATGCGGGGGTTGTGGGCTGAGACTTTTTGCTTGAATCTCGATCGATCTCCACTCCGCTAGACGAGATTCTTTCTATTATTACCCCCCTAAATCCATTGTATTTCTTGTAGCAATTTACTGCATATTGAGCGACTCTAGCATCTGTCGTGACCAAAAACTCCGAATAGAGTAACTGGTCAGGCTACTCTGCATACAAACAACTTTTGATGCGTATCTTCCCTGCGACTTCCCGATTCTAAGGCTTCTCGCGTAAAACTTGCATATGGAAGGGCTAAGGTAAAATTCAGTTCTATGTGCAGCTCAGTTATGCGTTCCGCGCGAGTATGAAACTGCACATTATTAGCTCATTAACGTTTTCCTGTACAAATATAAAAGAAAAGCAAGCATTTGTCCTTTCTTCTGCAGGAACTCATGTACTTCATCCACGCCAGATGGCGCTGTCATTGATCTTCTTTAATGTATGGACTGTTTGAAGAATTTTCTTTTCCAAACGTCGATTTCTTCAACTCAACTACCTCTCGAGTCGAGCTCGTTACGATATACCTTTGCCCGAGTCTCCATAGTCTGCATTATATAGCATCTTCTCCTTTGCCGTCTCTATTGTTCTTTAGTGTCATCTCCGGTATCGCCGCTCCTAGGGCAAGGTTTTAGATCATTATTGAAGCCCCATCACCTCTCCTCTTTGATTATCCCGGCCAAAGTTATTTCTTGCAGTCGATATCTAACAAACGGAAGACACTCCGATGTCCAAGATTTCCGCTCCGGTGTCTTCTGAGTCCACTGGGAAGACACAACATTCACGCGATGCATCCACGGAATTATCACCACTGACGACTTATCACGAAAGCTCGCCATATCTCAGACATATTAATAATCAAGTCAGAGGATCTGTAGATCCACGGGCCCCCCGATTCGCTCACATGAATTCAAAATCTTCTGGATCTAAAGAAAATCTGAGCGAGTCACTCACGTCTCTTGTGGACCTTAAGTCCAACAACAACAACAACAGTGGCATTAATTCACTTAAAGCATCTGATCATATACCCTCGTTTAAGCATCTGTGGTCTACTCCGGTTCTGCCGAAGCCCTCATCACCAGTTTCAACTCGCATGGAAGAGCTTCTTCATGATTGTTTTGCAGCTGCTATTGACAAAGATCTGATTTCATCGGAAAAGGCTTCTGTGGTTTTGGACTTCCACAAATATCTTCATGAGCTCCATTGTCACGAAAATCTTGCATTCATTATCGAAATCTACAAATACGAATACTTTTACGAGAAGATATACGGCATCGGCAGCGAAAAGCCCAAAGTCAATGGTCTTCGTAATTTAAACTCAGAATGTTTGAACCTGCTGCTCGAATCATACATCGACACTTTGCCATTTCCCACTGCATCCATGAGAAAGGTCGTACGTAGGAACTCTCTCCGTAGCCGCAGCAGCCAGTCTCTTTGTGCGCCTGATCCGTTTCCGCTCGACTTCGACGAGCCTCCAAGCGGAGTTCACGAGGTTTGGGACAATTTTTGTGACAAAAATATTTCCAGCGACAGTGAAGATGATTGGCCGCTGGAGTTGGGTCCTACTACATCTACTGAATCTTTCACGGATGGCTTGTTAGCCGAACAATGGGAATACATCATGACCAACTTCATTGAACCTAACTCTCCATCTCAAATTAACTTGTGTGACCGCACGGTTGATCTTTTGACAAAGAGTAGCGCCCAGGACGAGCAAGCACACAACCCTCTGCTTCTTCAGCGAGCAAAGGCCGAGGTTGTTCTAATTTTACGTGAGAATGCTTTCGACTCCTTCATCAGGAAAATTAATCTCGAAGAAAGTAATATCTTCGACAGGTTATATTGCTCGTCCGTCCCAGTCCTGGCCCTTGCATCTCCAATTGGTTTACCAGCTTCTCAAGCATCCTCTGCCTCATGCGACAGAGAACCAAAAACTAGCATGACATCTACGTCCAAAAAAAATCGCATTGTCTCTCCTCGGAGTGGTGACACATCATTCAATCTGTCTGCTATTCCGGCTGAGCCCACTGTAGTAGCTCCTGTTCCGAGCAAGAGGAGACCCAAGTTCTTCTCTGCATTCGCAAACAGTAGCTCCAGTGAGGGACTTTCGAGTCCTTCCGGGTCTTTCACAGGTTTGTTTAAGACCCCTGCATTGAGTGGTCACGGCCGCTCGGCCTATTCTGCTCCCCAATCCCCTAGTCCTTCTAGCATGCGGTCCAGAGCCGTCACTCCATCTTCTTTGTTGGACATTGGTGAATCCCTCAGTCGCCCTGGATCTGGAGCGTCTGACAACCAACAGAGTCCCTCCATCTTGGGGAAGTTATGGCGAAAGAAGAAGTAGTCATTTAATCTCCCAAAAATCTGCATCATTGTCATTAATATTTGTTATTATTCACCATTATTATTTTATTGACAACTTAACTTTATAGAGCATAAATTATCAGCATATTATCATAATGTATTAATCGTATTCAATAGGCATAACTTCATCTCTGATGGATAGAGTGAAGCGTCAATGACATTTCTAGTCATTTGGCTGCTTCGTAATTTCCAAATCTATGTGATAATCTAGTTTCGTAAAATGTCTTCTCGTATCACTGAAAAGTTTTAGCTATTTTGGGAAGCTTGGCCCCAAATTACCTCGTGCGTATTCATAACCTCCTTGATGCATATACAATGAAATTTGACGGGTAGGGTTTTAAGGATTCTGGCATATTTTGCGGCATTTTCAAATTCTTTAAAAAAATTTGCAGCCCACAGTCTATCTGACTCACTGATGTGTGGTATTGCATATAGAGTCGTTTTTTTACTGATTCTTCACCGCGCTTAGCACCCACACTTCCTATTATTGGCCATCTCCCAATAGAATCTTTTCCTATCAGAAACTTCTTCTTTCTTTAGGCCTTTATTATAATATGTTGGCCAGAAAATCTGTTTTGCTGGCAGCACGCGCCGTTGGCCGTGCGTCTCGTCTGGCTATCTTGGCTAGTTCAACCTCTAGGGCCGTAGGAACTTTCGTGGTCAACCCTGACGTAAGAAGATCTTTCAGCGCTTCCACTGCCAAATCATCCACTAGATCCACTGTAGTTCAACTTTTGAACAACATCGGCTCTAAAAGAGAAGTTGAGCAGTACCTCAAATACTTCACCTCCGTTTCATCCCAACAATTCGCTGTCATTAAAGTTGGTGGAGCTATCATTACCCAGCAACTCCCTGAGTTGGCTTCCTGTTTAGCCTTTTTGTACCATGTTGGTTTATACCCAATTGTTTTGCATGGAACCGGTCCTCAAATCAATGAGTTGCTTGAGGTAGAAGGTGTCGAACCGGAGTACATTGACGGTATCCGTGTCACTGACGCCAAGACCATGGAGGTTGTTAGAAAATGCTTTTTGGAGCAAAACTTGCGTCTTGTCACTGCTCTTGAAAAGATGGGAGTCCACGCTAGGCCAATTACTGCCGGTGTCTTCGGCGCCGATTTCTTGGACAAGGAGAAATACCAATTGGTCGGTAAGATCAATGGTGTGAACAAGTCTGCTGTCGAGGCAGCTATTGAGGCTGGCTACTTGCCAATTTTGACTTCCTTGGCTGAAACCCCTTCGGGACAATTGTTGAATGTCAATGCTGATGTCGCCGCCTCCGAATTGGCTAGAGAATTTGAGCCATTGAAGATTGTTTACTTGAACGAAAAGGGTGGTCTTATCCATGGTCAAACCGGTGAGAAAATTTCCGCTATTAACTTGGATGAAGAATATGATGACTTGATGAAAGAGCCATGGGTCAAGTACGGAACCAAGTTGAAGATCAAGGAGATCCACGACTTGTTACAGCACTTGCCAAGATCCTCCTCCGTTGCAATCATCGACGTGAATGACTTGCAAAAGGAATTGTTCACAGACTCTGGTGCGGGCACCTTGATCAGAAGAGGCTACAAATTGATTAACAGAAACAAGTTGAGCGACTTCACCAACCCTGATTTGTTGAGATCTGCTTTGTTGAGAGACCCAGAGATCAAGAGTGGAAAATTGTCTGTTGCTTCTTATTTGAAGCACTTGGAGTCTGTTGAGTTCAAGTCTTATGGTGATGCTCCTTTGGAGGTATTGGCCATTGTTGTTGAGAAAAACTCCAAGACTAACATTGAGGTTCCTAAGCTAGACAAGTTCTTGTCCTCTAGAAGCGGCTGGTTGAACAATGTCACTGACAACATCTTTGCGGCCATCAAGAAGGACTATAAGTCTTTGTTCTGGGTTGTCAACGAAAACGACTCCAACTTGGCTTGGTATTTCTCAAAAGCTGAGGGTTCTTTTGCTAAAAACGGTGAAATTTTGTTCTGGTTCGGTTTGGACACTGAGACCGCATCCAAATTGATTAAGCAATTCGATGTTGCCTCTGTTGGTTCCTCTTTGTCTTCCGAGACTGAAAGCGGCGTTTTCTCATCTCCTCAACAAAAGAGAGGATTTCACTCTTCTGCTTCTCGCCGTTCCCCAACCTCCAATACCAACCCTAACCCACCAATCAAGGTCGGTACTAACACTGAAAAATCTCGTGTTGCCTTGATTGGTGCTAGGGGTTATGTTGGTCAAAACTTGATCAGTCTTATTGACAAGCACCCATACTTCGAGTTGAGTCTTGTATCTTCCCGTGAATTAAGTGGCCAAAAATTGCAAGGCTACAACAAGGACAACGTTGTGTATTCCAACTTGCTGAAGGAAGAGATTTTGGAGTTGGAGAAGAACAATGAGGTCGACGTTTGGGTTATGGCTTTGCCTAATGGTGTCTGTAAGCCATTTGTCGAAGCAATTGAGTCTGTCGAGGGATCAAAATCCAAGATTATCGACTTGTCTGCGGACTACAGATTTGATACTACCGGCGAATGGGTGTATGGTTTGCCTGAATTGAACGAGCGTAAAAGTATCACAAACGCTAAGAAGATCTCAAACCCAGGCTGTTACGCCACCGCTGCTCAGATTGCTATTGCTCCTCTTACACAACACATCTCTGGCACTCCTACCGTCTTTGGTGTGTCTGGATACTCTGGAGCCGGAACCAAGCCATCCAAGAAAAATGACGTCGAGTTTTTGAGTAACAACCTTGTTCCTTACTCATTGACTGATCACATCCACGAGAAAGAGGTCAGTAACCAGCTTGGCTTGAGCACTGCCTTCATTCCACACGTTGCACAGTGGTTCCAAGGTATCTCTGCTACCGTCTCCATCCCTATTAAGCCAAAGTCTCTTACTTCTAGAGACATTCGTAACATTTACCAAGATAGATACCAGGGTGAGCAATTGATTACCGTTAGCGGTGAGGCACCTCTTGTCAAAGACATTAGCGGCAAGCACGGTGTTGTTGTCGGAGGTTTCGCCGTCAACTCTGCTGAGGACAGAGTGGTTATTGTTGCCACCATTGACAATTTGCTTAAAGGTGCCGCCACTCAATGTTTGCAAAACATGAATTTAGTACAAGGCTACTCTGAATACGAGGGAATTCCTGATGACGTGACCGTTAGAGGCTAAATCTGTCAATAAATATATTTTAGATACACGAATTCATTTTAGTTGTTTAGATCTTAATTCTATGTTCTAGGCATTATAGTCTGTGCAACTGTTTTTTTGGCCCTACGGTAGTGATCGGCGCTGATGGTTCAAACACCCAAAAAAATACTTTGTATTGGAATTATCTTTTTAAATATTAGATTTTACGATATAAGAAATGTGTTTCCTTTGTATTACAGCTAGTATTTAACGGAAAGAATTGCCCTATGTCTTTCCAAATTGACGATATCCGGATGCAGTCTCAAAATGTTTCAAGTCACTTCAATTCTTTATTGCATTCTCAAAGATCACACTTGGGCCCAATCCCTAAACAAAATTTCTTCCTGAAATTGTATTTTCGGTTCTTCATTCGCATTCGAGTAGACACTCTTCAAGTCATTTTGACTACAACCCGCTGAGAGGCACCATTTTGGTACTTATCAGTTCCTCGCATTATAAACCATGCTCATACCTCCTGACAACTTCGGAGTGGTCCAAAAAGGCGTATATAGATGCTCGAAACTTGAAGGAGACCATCTTCCCTTCTTGGAGACCCTAGGATTGAAACTGTTGATCCTCTTGGACGTCGCAAAACCGCCACGCACACTCAAGAGCTTTTTGGTTGAAAACAAAGTCAATCTTTACAACCTCGGAGGCTTGAAGATTTCGAACCATCCAAGCACAGAATCTAGTCTGGATTTAACCTCCGACAACAAAATCACATCGAGAGGTCTGAGTAAAAACAATGCATTTGATAGTAACGAAATAAGAACGGTGCTGTTTGACATCGAAAAGAAACGCAAAAACGACCTGTGGATGATCATAGAACATAACTTAATCAGCGCTGCTTTTGAAGTCTTGTTGGACAAGTCCAAGCACGGGGTTCTACTTGTAGATTCGACCCTGGCCTTGGTGGGAATTCTCCGAAAGATTGAAAAATGGAATTTTAATTCGATCATCAATGAGTACAGAACCTTTACGGGAAATTCTAGCAAAAGTAGTTACAACGTTGAAGTCTTTTTAGAGTGTTTGCTGGTCGAACTAATACCTTATGAAGACGGAACCAAGACTCCGGAAGATCTGGAGAGTAGCTCTTCTAAATCATCCGTGCCGCGTTCCATTGGCCAATTGAATCTGCAACGATACTCTTTGGATGAGGGCTTAACAACTGGAGATGACGAAGACGCTCTATCCATGGAAGACTATGAGGACGATATAGACGATGACTTACTCTCTGCTTCTCCACAAATCCCCGCCAATCTTTTAAAGTTAGTGGAACAACGCAAATTTGATAATTCTTCCCAGAACTCCTCTCCTGATGGAAGAAGAAGCGGCTATATGGGAAGCCGAAATGGTAGTGTGGATGCTTTATATTCATCCACCACTAGGCAAAGAAGAATGTCTTCCGTTGACTCGAGATATTTCCAAGCTAAGAACAACCGGTTCCTCGATCCTCAGTTTCAGCACTCTTTCTCTCCACGCCGACCCTCTTTGGAAACTAGTATGCGTCAGTTTAGGATGGAGCGAGCACATTCTGATGAGATGGCGCGCAAAGAACGCCCGGTTTTCAAGTATTACCAACCTAGTTCCTGCAAAAGGGATAACTTCGGACTAATAAAGTGTAGGCTCCCGCCTGAGGAAAATCTTGCTGACTGGTTCATTAGAGGTAGAGACT
Source organism: Australozyma succicola (assembly GCA_030563905.1). Taxonomy (NCBI): domain Eukaryota; kingdom Fungi; phylum Ascomycota; class Pichiomycetes; order Serinales; family Metschnikowiaceae; genus Australozyma; species Australozyma succicola. Next base: position 850,956 of record JAJMKM010000001.1, on the reverse strand, counting down.
TTTGGGAGAGTCGTCAAATCTAAGTCTTCTAAATCGCCTACTTAGCACTCTTTAATTACATTCGCCGACTTAGCATATTATAACTATAAATTGTAGATAGAATAGCATGTGGTGATGAGCCTTCCTCCAGTCCGCTGTTTTTGTAAGAAGTTCATTCAATTATTGCAACTATTCTTCCAAATATGCACCATTACCTGTTGATTTGCTTAGAAAGTCTAAGTCAGTAATCTATCTTCCCCAACTTGCTCTGGGCTCGCCCAGTTGAGATCCACCATTAAGAACACGATCCCTACGCATTTGACTGGTTGAATTGTGTCTTCCTCCTAAGGATGGTTGTGATACGATGCTGTTACCTGCATCCATGGGAGCTTTTTGGCGAGACTTTTGATACATCTCCTGTAATCTGGAATTTCCTCTGCGTGAATAACCTCCCTGTGAGCCAGCTACAGGAAGCGAACTTGCACGTGCGATATCTCCACCATCATTATCCGTCAATTCTTGCCTATGAGTAGAGTTGTATGATGCTCTAACCGGTTGATATTGTGAACTTTGGTAATCCATGGATCCTCGAGAGGCATAGCTTCCTCCAGAAGCGTACCCCTCGCTGTGCTGTCGCATGTGTTGGGGATGCTTAACTCCAAGCCAGTCGGGATATGGTTCATTGTTACTATCAAAAAATTTCACGAACGCTTTGTGTATGAGTGTCTGGTCATCTGATGAACCGTCGTGCTCAGGGCTTGAACTCAAGGAACCCGACACAGAAAGTCCGGAAAACTTCGAGTTGATTTTTTCGATGAATGATCGATTGGGCGCTGCGTTGGGTTGAAATTGACTCATTGGCAAGCTGATTAGATGATTGTTCCTCGTGCGTTATCAGAATGCGACCTGTAGGTAAAGTTGCCTTCTCTTGATTATGGGGTAGATGCTAACAACGAGAGCTTCTCAGAGCCAACATATTGTGGGGAAGTGAAAATGAATTGCAAATATTCTGAGGCAATCTGAGGATTCTTGATATTCCGATATATGATATCATTTCCAATAATCAACCTATTGAGGTGAATTAACACAATCTGAAAGGCGTTTTCAGAAGAGATATGAATTTTAAATAATATTTATTAAGTTTAAGTTTTTTTTTTCTATTCAGATCTTCTTCTTTTCAATACAGAAAGTTTCCATTAATTACGGAGGTTCAGTTTGAAGCGCTCTTAGTACCTCAACATCTGAAACCTTAGATTACATCGTCTAGATTAACCGTGAAAATAAACCTAACCAGGGCAGATTGCATTTAAATTTTATTTTTCCACTTATATTTCTTTAACTCTACTCATGAATTCCGGGTTGATTCCATGATTCACAATTTCATTTCTAAATGTCATCGCCGTCATCGCCTTCATCGCTCCATCTCACTTTGAAATCTCTTTCTCTACAACACCATGTCGTCCCTCAGAATAGGCTTATACCGAGCCCTAAATAATAGACTTAGTGTCCATTCTAAAATTCCTGTGCGGAATTTCGCTTCATGTCGTCCTTTGGCCTTCAGATCAAGCCCTGTTTTCAATAATGTTTCTAAAGACCTCGATCTGAAACAGACCCCTCCTCCAGCTACAACTGAGCTGGAAAATACCGATAACAGTTCCAAATCCACCCCGGTCGAAAGAGATCCTACCGACATTACCTTGGCTGAATTTATTAAAGATGAGAGATTCCATAAAAATGTTAGAACGGGTGTTAAAAAGTTAGGATTTTCTGAATTTACCCCAGTGCAACAGCGTGCCCTTATTCCATTTCTCCATGAAAATGGTGTAGTCTGCAAAGCCAAGACCGGTACTGGTAAGACTTACAGTTTTGTCATTCCCTTGATTAACCGTTGTTTGGAGAACATGAAAAACGACCATCGTGGCGTAACAGGTCTCATTATTGCGCCCACAAGAGACTTGGCTCGTCAAATCTATGAAGATATTGTAAAGCTTTCTCTTTGTAATTCAGAATTGAAGTCCAAAGTCTCCGCTGCTCTTTGGTGCGGAGGTATGCAAAGAACTGTTCAGAGTTCCAGAAGACACAAGCCGCAAATTATCGTGGGTACCCCCGGTAGAGTCTTGGATAATCTTCAAGGTGCATGGGGACGTGAATTCAAGAGCTTGGAGTACCGTGTTTTTGATGAGGCAGATAGACTCTTGGACCAAGGTTTCGAAAGAGAGTTGGTGGCCATTGATGACGTTCTTCAAGGTCTTAGAAACCCGGGTGCCAAGCCTTTGAAGAATACATTGTTCAGTGCCACTGTAGACCAGAGAGTCACTGATTTTGCGCGTTCTCAAATTGGTGAAGATTTTAAGTACATTAATTGTGTTTCGGAAAATGAGACCATGTCACACAAAGCCATTGAACAAGAGCTAATTCAAACACAGTCTTTGCATGATTCCGTTTCTGCTGCCATTCACCATATGATCAAAATGACTGAGGAGGAAAGTCAATACAAGGCTATATTTTTCCTTCCTACAAAAGTTTTCGCAGAAGCATGTTACAATATTTTGCGTAAACTCAAGGATTCTCGTAATATCTGGCGTTTACATGGAGACATGAGCCAAGCCAAGAGAGACAGAACTACGTCAGACTTTAAGAGGTCTAAAAGAGGTATTTTAGTCTGTACAGATGTCGCTGCCAGAGGTATGGACTACAAGAATATTACCGAGGTCGTCCAGGTCGGTCTCAGTAGAGAGCCAGCAGACTACATCCACAAGATTGGTAGAACTGGCCGTGCTGGTGCTTCCGGCTCTGCTAAGTTGTTCTTGTCTCAGCCTGAGCTTCCATTTGCCAACGTTTTGGTGAAGGAGATGGGTGTTGACTTCGCAAAGAAGACTCAGCTTGATCCTGCCTCCGTTAAGCTGGTGTTCGATGAGATGTCCATGCACCCAGAAGACGTTGAGTCCCAAACCATGAGTTTGATTGGAGCTCAAAAGTCTGTTGCAGACACTTACAATTTAAACAAACATGCCATTGTCAAGGATGTTATTGACCTTTATAGAGTCATGCTTGGCGATATGTCCGCTAGATTGTACATGAGTGCTGACAGGGTTAACAAAATTGGTTTACCTGCTTCGCTTGTGCCAGATCATATTGAAGTTGACGATGAGCGCAGATTAAAAGGCAATAGACACAACCAAAGAGGCATGAGACAACAATTCCACAGAAATACTAGAGGTTCCGGTTTCGGATCCAATGACAGATATGGAAACTCTGGATATAACAACAGAAGAAATGATCGTTTCTCCTCTTACAGAAGTGACAACAACGGAAGAAACAGCAGATCTCTGTACGATAGCCTTAAAGAGTTGGACGGTCAATCGTCTGGATATAGATCTAAAAGAACTTTCAGGTGATCTGAAAGCGAAAATATTAAGGAATGAGCGACCCCAGATGGGAGTTCCTGGGTTTGGGATATATGTTTATATATTTATTTAACATTGTAAATAGTCAAAACTTCATTAATTGAATTTCAGCCGTAGCACTGTTAGGGACATGCTCATCGTCTTTTCCTTTTCGATTTTGCAACTCTAGGGCTTGGCAGTGATGATAGTTCTGCATCACTTTTCTTTTTGTGAAGTTCTCCATGCTCGGAAATTCGTGTTTCTCTTGTCAATGTTACATACGCTAAAAGGAACAAAACAATAAGAGTTTCTATCGTAATAATCTTGCGCTGTAAAGAGAGCTCACGTGCTAAAATTAACAACTTTTCATCCGTAGAAGACTGAGTTTTCGTGACGGATTTCTTGAAGTGTTCCAAAAGCCGATGGACGTCACGGCGGATTTTTTCTTCGAATATCATTGCCTGGGCGGCAATTGAAGAATTTACACGATGAGTAAAGTTTTCGAATCTTCTATTCTGTCGCTTTTCCAGACTACCAAATGCTTCTGAAAGTAGCTTACTTTGTTCTTCGAAGTACAACAAAGAAAGCGTGGAGTTCGACTCGAGGAGAGATAACCTCTTTATGATGTTTTGAAAAATTGACTCTTGTGTGGTAATACTATTGGTGGCAGTTACAGAAGACATCGTTTCGTTTGACTCTCTCATGTCACAATACTCCTTCGTATTATTGAAGTCATTGAGGAAATCATTAAGTGCCAAGTGTGGAAGTCTAGCTTTACACTCTTCAAGCTCAATCTCATCTGTGTAATTCAAAAGATTCGCTTGCGCTTCGGGATTCATTTCTGGCGATTCTTTTTCCACATTCGCATCCGTGTTTTTGACTTCTTCCATCATTGTCGTCCCGTGGACTCTAACCACGGAAATCGGGCAGTAAAACTCATTTCCGTAGTGGCTAAGAATTTCAATTTTCAAGTACCGCGCCCAGATTAAGGGGTTCTTAATCTCAAAACTTTGCACATCTCGAATGTTTTGTGCTTCAAACTGCCCTAGCTCACGCCAGCCATCTACCACTGGAAATCTGTCAGACACATGAAATTTTACTTGCTTGAACATTGAGCTGAATAGCTCATAATTTCCCATAACTACCAGGCTTACAAGAATATCCTGGCAGAGTTCGATGACAATAAACTTGTTCGGTGTGGAACATTTATTAATGAGGTAAGAGTCCTTCACTTCTGTTAAAATTGCCGATGCTCCTTTTGCGTCACTATTAGTCTTCACGACTGTGGCTGCACAGTTGACAGACGCATAGTTAAATTTATCCTTATATGTTTTGCCTTGATCTTCCACGACAACATTATGTACGGTCGAGGAGTTTACGGAGAGGTCTACTAAAGCTTTATTTGAAGGAGTTAATGATTTGGAAGTACTAGACGTGGTTGCAGTGGTACTCTCACTCTTGTGTTCTGCCTCCTTCAGTTTTTTCCATTCTTCGAAAGAAATGAATTTGCACTCGTCGCTCGAGGATAAGGTGGCAATCTTTGATGAATCAGGTGTGACTTCTAGGGTTTGCTTCTTTTTGTTTGTAGTTCGCGTAAGAGGATCATTAAACCGAGTCTCGTTAGTTCTAGTACTAATAGATGACAAGCTCCCGCCTACATGTTCTTTTTTCAGACTCGTAACCTCTTCAATATTGTGTGTTGTAATTTGAATTCTTGATAAATCAGTTGTCTCGGGTCGTAGCTCATCACTCTCCACATTTACATGATTTGTGCTGGAGAAGGCATTCGGGAAAGCCACAGTTGAGGAAGAGATTGGGCCAGCCACAGTCTCATGTCCCCAAGAAAACGGTAGTAGTAGTAGGGTTGGTATTAGTCTCATTCAATAATCAAGTGTACCAATGCAACTTAACGGGAAGATCTTCGATTCGTGAGGGGCACATACTCGTTATGTCGAGAAATCAATGTTCAGGGGAGATCGGCAATTGTGATGAAATCCCCATTAAGATTATCAATTAAAACATAGGAATTTAATATGTGAATCTTTTAATTTTTTAAGAAGTAAAATATTTGAGAGCATGACGTGATCTTGATTTCATTGATGCATTCAAGATACGCCCATATAAGGGCAGCAGTGAAAATTGAAATTCTTTCTTGCCCATAGAACAAAAAAACTACAAGAAACTTCCGCAATCAAGTATGGAAGCGATTGTTTTATCAATGTTGGCCAAAACTAATCCTGTAGCTCTGCTATGTAATTTACTCCATTGAATGTACAAATGATCTCAAAACTGAATAATTGAATTTTAAGGATTAGAAGAAATCAAAATTTAATAAAATAATTTCACAGTTATAAAAAAGTGTATTGATTAAAGCTATTATCCTATGACTCCTGTTGGCATTCATGCTCATCTTCTACTCCAGATTTCGCATCCATATAAGAGGCACGCTTAATTCTTTAGCGATAATACATAGTTGACAAAAATGAAAGAGTTCCCTCTCACAAGTCGCTCGGAAACTACTGCCTTGAAGTTTCCGAAAGAGTTATTCTCTTTTTCGCGTAACCTAGATGCAACGTGGAATGTAGATGAGGAAACTTCAAAATCAGAAGCACTCAGCTACTTCTACATGCCAGATTCTTACGCAGATAAAGGTTTCAGTCTTGTTGGTGGAATTCAAAATTTTCATCGTATCCCGGAAGCATCAAATGTGGCAGACTTTCCTTCCTTTCTCCGAAGTATCCAAAATCATGAGCAAGCCACAGGCAAGAAAATCAAGACAGACATCATCACATTTAGAGGAATCATGACGAAGCTTCTTACGTTAATTTATAATACCAACAACTCCGTTGAGTTGTACGCCATAGCGTTTGACAAGCAAATTTTTATAAAGAATGACGATGAAGCTGATTTTAAACGCAGGGAAGCTGAGGCCGAACAAATAGCTGACAATCCGGAAAAGAAAAAGCATTTGGAACTGTGTGAATTTGCAGGTTACAAATTCGAGGCGCTTACGACTTTACCCAAACCATGGGCTCAATGTACAAGATCTTTGATAGAAAAGAGAGATAAAAAAGTAGTGAACAATTACGAACAGTACATTTCAGTTGTGAAAACTGGCATTGGCAAGGTAAGGACGCTATTAGCCGGCGAGGTCGATTGTTTGTGGGACTACATTCCTGAAAATAAGGCGGACATCCTTCAACACTATGTTGAATTGAAAACAAGTCGAGTAGTAGAGACACCGAATCAGGCAATCCAATTTGAGAAAAAACTATTTAGAACATGGGCCCAATGTTTCCTTCTTGGAATTAAACGTATTGTTTATGGATTCAGAGACGACAATTACATTTTAAAAAATATTGAGGTCTACGATACAGAAGAGGTGCCAGTTTTGATCAAAGATAATGAGGTACCCCGTAACGAAAACCCTAAAATTATTTGCGTTGATGCTATTAAGTGGTACGGAGCGCTTTTGGAATGGCTTACAAAAAACATTGACCTCGCAGACGAGCTGGTAGCCTACAGAATTTCGTACCACGCAAGTACCCGATCCATACGTTTAAGACAATGCTCTGATGAAGAAAACTTAACTTTACGTAACGGGGGAATCTTGACAGAGGAATTTAAAGAGTGGAGAGGTAGCATCAGCAAACCCTGAGGGAACATGGTTTTTAAGTCCAGCATATATAAAAGGAAGAGGTATATTCTATTTACAGTACCCAACCCCAGCCGCTGATTTAAAAAATTATGTTGGAATATGGCTCACGAAGTCATGATCACTATGATCCCAAGATTCAGGCAGCACAGTGCCGAAAAGTCCGGAGATTTGTATAGGCATAAAGTGCGGAGGCTATTTCATTTGCCATATGTAGTCTGGAACTTATTTAAATATATGTGTGGAACTAGAGGAGTTATGCAAGAGAAATACTGGCTATCCTGCCTGAAACAGGCATGCGTTAGCGATGCAGGTTATAATCTATTAAATTTCATAAACAACAACTGGCTTTTTACAATCCAACGATCCAATCGACATTTCGTAATTACAAATCGGTTAGATACGTGAAAACCAGAGCGAAAGATATGAGTTTTATAAGTTCTTGTCTAGACCTGTGTCTTTGTTACGATAAGTGCGAGGATTCATGTGGGAATTTGATTGAGGGGACGGTCCGAGGTTCATGTGACATGGGAGCCGCAGTAAAAAGATTTAATGGGACTTTGGGAGACTTAATTGAAATGTTTGGGTTCTGGGTTAATTTGATTTGTTATAAAAATAAATATTTTCTTGTAAACGGTCTCATCGCGCTTTCTGCAGCGTTGTCTGCAGCAAGCGCAATCTGGCAATAAACGGTGTAAGCAATGTAAACGCAATACAAACTAGCAACTCGGTAAGTGGCCCAACGCGGCCGGATATATCGGGGAGCCAATGGTTAGCCTGAAATTTGTATTATGCTTTATTGAGTAAAAATTAAACTCTGGAGCAGCAACCCCGACCAACTATTGTGTTATAACGTGCGCAGCCGTTTGTCTCAGATTGATAACAGGAGTATAGCAAGCCACACGATGAACAATAGAATCATTCTAAAGTATTATTAGTTTGCTTAATACACATATTAAAGAAAATTTCAACGAAGCATCGGAAACGCAATTTTTTGGTCCAAGAATCTTACTAAACATGTCTTACAAAACTGTGGCGTCGTTGTCGGCCCAGGCCCGCTGGTCTCACTGACAGTCCGCCTGCGTGCGATTGGTTCCGCGGCTGATTAACAAGTGTGTCTGGGCCCCGCAATCCACATTACTATATAAGGATAGACGATCCCCTCGTTTGCTTTAAAAAACTATCAATCATAGAATCTTCATAGTTTCTGACCAATTGTTCATTTCCTTTTATTGACAGCAATAAGACCTTTCTAGTTGTCTGTTCACTTATTAAATTTACTGGTGTGAACTCCCTTATCTTGCATCTCCGCAATCACCCTAGCACTTATCACAAGCCACAATGTCTCCCCCATTCACCAACTCTAACGGTTGTCCAATTCCAGACCCATTTGCCTCTCAACGTGTTGGCCAACACGGCCCATTGTTGTTGCAAGACTTCAACTTGATTGACTCCCTCGCTCATTTCGACAGAGAGAGAATTCCAGAGAGAGTTGTCCACGCCAAGGGTTCCGGTGCTTACGGTTACTTTGAGGTCACTGACGACATCACTGACATCTGTAGTGCCAAGTTCTTGGACACCATTGGTAAGAAGACTCGTTTGATTACCCGTTTCTCCACCGTCGGTGGTGAGTCTGGTTCTGCTGATGCTGCCAGAGACCCTCGTGGTTTCGCTACCAAGTTGTACACCGAGGAGGGTAACTTGGACCTTGTTTACAACAACACTCCAGTTTTCTTCCTTCGTGACCCAACCAAGTTCCCACACTTCATTCACACCCAAAAGAGAAACCCAGAGACCCACTTGAAGGACGCTAACATGTTCTGGGACTACTTGGTCAACAATGAGGAGTCTATCCACCAAGTCATGATTTTGTTCTCCGACCGTGGTACTCCTGCTTCTTACAGAGAGATGAACGGTTACTCTGGTCACACTTACAAGTGGTCCAACAAGAACGGTGACTGGCACTACGTCCAAGTCCACTTCATCTCTGACCAAGGTATCAAGACCTTGACTAACGAGGAAGCTGGTGAGTTGTCCGGTTCTAACCCAGACCACGCCCAAGAGGACTTGTTCAAGGAGATTGCTAAGGGTAACTACCCATCCTGGACTGCTTACATCCAAACTATGACCGCTGAACAAGCCAAGGCTGCTGACTTCTCTGTCTTCGACTTGACCAAGGTTTGGCCACACAAGGACTACCCATTGAGAAGATTCGGTAAGCTTGTGTTGAACGAGAACCCAAAGAACTACTTCGCTGACGTTGAGCAAGCTGCTTTCTCCCCAGCCCACACCGTTCCATACATGGAGCCATCTGCTGACCCAGTCTTGCAATCGAGATTGTTCTCTTACCCAGACACCCACAGACACAGATTGGGTGTTAACTACCAACAAATCCCAGTCAACTGTCCTGTCGCTGGTGTCTTCAACCCTCACATGAGAGATGGTGCCATGAACGTCAACGGTAACTTGGGTAACACTCCAAACTACTACTCTGCCACTCACCAATTCAAGACTGAGTCCTTCAAGCTTCAAGAGGAGCAAGAGGTTTGGACCGGTGCCGCTTGTCCATTCCACTGGAAGGCCACCGAGGGTGAGTTCAAGCAAGCTCAAGCTTTGTACAAGACTTTGGCTAGATACCCTAACCAACAAAAGAACTTGGCTCACAATGTTGCAGTCCACGCCCAGGCTGCTGACCATGCTATCCAAGACAAGGTCATTGCTTACTTCTCTAAGGTCAGCGCCGACTTGGGTGACAACATCAAGAAGGAGCTTTACGAGTTGAGCCCAAGAAAGTAAATATGAATGACGGGTAATTTTTATAGTGAAATAAAAAAAAGTTTATATACAAAAAGTTTATATGTAGAATATTATAACTCTTTACGTAACTACGTTATCTGTTCGTTATCGCACGACAGGTCAATGAAGATAAGATCTGCTTTAAGATCTCACATATATTATGACAAGGTATTCATTGCAAGAGGTTAGGCAAATTGTTATAAAAATTGACTCTTTATGGCTTACATCTAATCATCATATGTATGTGTATTCACTATGTTACAGGTTTAACCAAATTATCCAACACCAAATATCTTGTGCATTCATATTAAAATGTGATCTGTTCTTGCCAAAAGAACATCAAATCGAAATATTTGTCTAAAGCTTGGTGGTGTTGCAAGATGGACACTCACATCCGGATCCACACTTGCAAATGGTCGAGCCTTGAGAACCGCAACACAGTTGAGTTTTAGACTTAGCAGCAGTTGGATTAGGAACAATGGGAGCGGCAACGGTAGTTTTTTTGGAGCAACAGGACATGATGTATTAAGAGGCAAATAGTATTATGACCAAGAAGTATCGTAAGACTGGATGCGTTTGTACTTATATACCGTGAAGAATTAAGATAATGGGATATACCTTCCTAATAAGGAAGGTGGATCCGGAAGCCAGTATGAGCAAAAAATGGTATCACGTGATGTTGGCGGTAAAGTGAAGGGTACGGAATTTTGTGTAATCACTTCTGTATCACGTGTTGACTTCGGTCGGACTGTAAACGTCTGCTCCAAGTTTCAGGCCGTCGGCAAAACGGCTAGCCGCTACCTCACGTGCTAAAATTATCACGTGTTTCCTCACTTGCCTAGACTGCTGCGAGAGTCTATTCTAAAGACCCATAGACGCACTGATCCTACATACTCAACTCACGCCCTATGTAATGTGTAGTAATAGTGACCGGCGCGGGCTGTGTGGTGGTGTGTACGCGACGAGCTCATGAGACGTAATAGCGATGATTTTTATGAGCAGGATTGCTATTAATAAAATTCTGAAAATCATTGATCCAGCCGACAAGATCTAGATAGAAATGATTAAAGTGTAATTTAGTAAGGCTGCCATTGGCTCGGCTCAGTTAAAGTACGAAGCGCCAAAGTCCTGTGCGCTCTGTGTCTGGCTGCTAATTGCTAATACGCGCAAATGGAATTTCGTGTTTTTACGAGCGCCTCGAAAAGCTCTATGGAAGAAATCAATGAAAGCAATTAATTCTCACTCTTTTCACAGGATAATTTTTTTCCTGACTTAATTCCTTTTTGCGGTTATGAGGTAGCCTCCTATTCCCTCTATGAGGTAAGGTGACGGCCTTCTATTCACACCGCAACAGCGCGAGAGACCCCCTAAAGTTGCTTCTCCACTGGATTTTCGAGCTTCTCGCATGAAGATGGCGTGCATACCTTCGGTTGCAAACGTTCTTTCTTTGTCGGATGAAGTTATTTTTAGCAACTCTCGGATGACTTATAAGGACGCGATCTCTTGATCTCTCCCATTGTTCACTAGATTTTCGTCAAACAAGTTTTCGTTCATCAAGTACAATTACATTCAGAATTATAAAACAAAATGAACGCTCTTTCAGATATCATTAGTGTCGGTAACATCATCACTTCAGGTGCCGCAAGTGTTGGCCAAGATATTGCCAGTGGTGCCGTCAATGCCGGTACCATGGTCGGCTCTGGTGCTGTCTCTGTTTTCGGAGACGTCACTTCTGGTGCTGTTGCCGGTGGTGACAGAGTTACTTCCTTTTTCGGTAACGCTGGAAGTAGTGCTACTTCCGCTGCTTCCTCTGCTGCCTCTTCTGCCTCTTCTGCCGCCAGCAGTCTCACCGGTAGCGGTCTGTCTGCCATGTCATCTGTCTCCTCCATGATGTCTTCCGCCTCATCAAATGGTAAAAGTTCCATGAGCGGCCTTTCTTCCTCGAAGATGAGCTCCATGATGTCCTCTGCTCTGTCCAGTGCCAGCTCTGCCTCTTCTTCTGCTTCTTCGTCTTCTTCCCGTGCTGGCGCTGCGTCTCCACAAGGCAACTGGAAGGCTAACGCTTTTCTCGGTGGCTTGATGAGTATTACATTCTTGGCTAACTTGATTTAGGCAATCAATTAGAACGTTCCTTATGAGTACTAGATCGATTTTCAATACAAAATTTATGTAATCTAAATATACACGACATCATGACAGTATGATATAGATAGTTGGAAGCCAATCAAGAATTTCATTGAATATTTTTTTGACTAATTGAAATTATTTTCGAGATAAAAATTGTTTCAGCATTTCTGAATTCATTGTAGTCAGTCGTTTGCGAGCCTATGTGCTTGACCATTCTTATCTGAAATTGTACCCCACGTCTCGCGGAAGAGGCATCTCGAGTATAGACACCGATTCAGACGCTTCTCACGCATGACATGGATTTAACAAAGCCAGCACGGCTACAAGTAGATGCTGACCAAATTCCTGATGATGATAAACCACCTCAAACGGGGCACACTTTCAATATCTGGTACCTTCAATGGGCCGGCGGTGATCCGACTTCAAGGGGTCAAGTCAAACTGAAATTTCGTCTTAATGTTGCAAAAGATAGTGGATATACGCGAGCAAAAGATGGGCGCAGTGCTATATGCTTATTCTATGCCCGAGGTTGTTGCTATAGAGGCGAAAACTGCTTGTACTTGCACCGCCCTGCAAGACCACAGGACATACGTATGCAAACTCAAGATTGCTTCGGTCGTGATAAGACTGCTGACTACAGGGATGACATGAGTGGAGTGGGTCTGCTTTCCCGCGTAAATAAGACTTTGTTCGTTGGAGGAATTGCGCCCAATGAAAGGATACACGAGCAGATATCTAGGCTGTTTCTGGAATATGGTGCTATTGATAAAATAAAAGTATTACCTGCCAAGAAATGCGCATTTGTTAGTTTTCGACTGGAGGCGGAAGCACAGTTTACAAAAGAAGCGATGGATTGTCAATCCCTAGGAGAAAATGACATATTAAGCGTGAAGTGGGCGAACGAAGATATGAACCCAGAAGCACAAAAACTGGCCCTGCGGGCCATGGAGTCAATTGCCATCGAAACTGTGAAGCGTCTCCTTGGAGAAGACAGTCTTCTAGATGTTCAAGACAAAAAAAGGCCGAAAAGAGATAAACAACGCAAAATCGACAGAGAACTGTCAGAAAATTTAGAGCTCCAAGATATTAAAGAGCTCCCGATTATCGATGATGATTCTACGGGCGATTTAGCTGCGGATATTGAAAGTAAAGAAAACACAATAATCGATCATACGAGGCTTCTGGCGCTAAAGACAGCTGTCGGTCGATATAAGAAAGCAAGAGCAAACAACCTCAAGGGCAAGATTTCTTCTCTTCATAAGAATGAAGGAAGTGACATTAAAAGCCTTCTCTCGGGCTACACAAGCGATTGAAGATTCTAATTCATGTAATATATAAGGTAAGGATTAATTTGATAGTTCTGTAATTTCAGATAAATACATCATCATTCACTGGGTCTTATACTTTTAGTAAGCCAGTCAGGGATTCTGTGCCCACCATTCCATAAAAACTTTCTGAGGTCAGCGAAGGTCTCTCTATCTCCTTCATCGACAAAAGTATAACTTGAACCTTTTTTGCCAGCTCTTCCTGTTCTACCAATACGATGTATATATTCCTCAAATTTGACAACCATTTGATAGTTGATGACCATTGAGACATGAGGAATATCGATACCTCTGGCGGCGACATCTGTAGCTATAAGAATTGAAGCTCGCTTTTCTCTGAAGGTTTTAATAGCTTGCTCTCTAGCCTCTTGACTTTTTGAACCGTGGATAGTAGCTATTTCGCCAAAACCTTTGTCGCTGAGTTCTTCTGCCAATTGCTCAACCACTCGCTTATAATTTGCAAAAACAATGACAGAGAAATCTCGCTTGCGGCTTTCTGAGGTCAATAAACTAAGAAGCTTTGCGAACCTTGTTGCGTCAAAGAGCTGTTTGTCAGATTGGCTGACATCTAAGAATTCGAAGCGTTGATCTATATTGTCCACTGAGCTATTTGCGGAGCCTACAAATACGTAGCTCGGCGAATCTAGATAGTTAGCGGTAATCTTTTCTATCGCAGGAGAGATGGTTGCGGTAAACATAAGTGTTGTCCGCTTTGTAATTCGAAGAATGCGACCCTCGATCGTTGTATTTAACTTCTCTGAAGCAGGCATAAACAGAAGTATTTGTTGAAGCGGCTTTTCAAATCCCATATCTATCATTTTGTCGGCTTCATCCATAGTGAGGTAATAACATTTATCTAGACTGACTAGGCCTCTTTCCAAGGAGTCTATGAGTCTTCCGGGAGTAGCTACCACTATGTGAACGCCATTCCGTAGCAGATGAATTGTCTCCTCGTATTGATGTCCTCCAATAATTGTCACTACATTGTATCCAAGAACTTTGCAGAATTTTTCTGCTTCCTTCGTAATTTGAAGCGCCAATTCTCTTGTGGGCGCAAGTACCAAAGCCAATGTTTTGTTAAGATTTTGCTCCTGTTTATGTTCAAGCTTCATGTACTCGTCTTCTATATTTGAAAGATATGAAAGGATGGGAATGAGATAAGAGAGAGTCTTACCCGAACCAGTCTCTGCAATACCAACAATATCACGGTGCCTTAGAGCAATTGGGATTGCCGCACGCTGTATCGGTGTGGGTTCTTCATATCTTTGATCTCTTAAAATGGATCGAATTTGATGCGGTAAAAGCACTTCCTCGTCCCAGTTACGAAGAGGGTTTTGAAGCTCGGTGCCTTTGTAGGAGATATCAAACTCATATTTCATGAGACGCCAATCCCTTGCGCTCATGCTCTTGAGTGGCTTGGTGCTCCAATGCACATCTCTTCGAATTAGGTCGTCAGGATGTTCACGGGCTTTCACAGCTACCATTGGTTGATATGAATCGGAGGTGTCTTCACTAGCATCCCAATTAAACAATCCTTTTTTTAACGACTCTTTATTACTGGGTTTCTGTGGCAGTAGCTTCCGCTGTGGTAGATCGTCCCGAGACTCTTCTGTATATTTAATGGTAGGCTTCAAGATCTTCGGGGCGACAGGCTTAGAAACTTTGAGTTTCTCCCTTTTTGATTTGGACAAGAATTTTGGCTTTTTGAGTTCTAGTCCTTTTGTTACAATTTCATCAAAAGATAGAGGACGAGACATCGGTTTGATATCATTTTGTATCGAAATGTGGAGAAGAGGTATAATGTCAACACAGATGAGGTACAAAATATAAGATATCAAAAAAGTTTTAGCTAACTGGAGCGACAATTTCAGTCGGTTACATTATATGGCTTACAGCTGTATTTTTTTTTTTTTTGACTTTCTTTGTGATTTTCCGGTAGGCATTTAGTATTAATCACAGCGCTGTGAAATTAGTTAAAACTATTTAAAGTCTCAATTTTTCGGTCTACCTTAAATGGGATCATTTTCTTTTTATCAATCTTGTTTTTGAAGAAACCTCTTTGTCAGATCTTGATTTTAGCTCTGTTGATGTTGTGAGCTTCATTATTAGGCTAACTTAAATTGGCTGCAAAACATCAATGAAGCTAGCGGCAAGAACATCACACAGCCTTAAAAAATTCCGAATGAAGGTTTATAAAAACACACATGAAAGTCAAAATTTAATGAATTAGATTGCGTATTTTTGTCTCTCATTGATGCCAATCCAAAATCAAGGCACGTGACCCGCCGTCTGTCGTGTGTGTCCCCATAACTGTCGAGAAATTTTCAGCCTTTAAAAATTGAAGAATCGGTCCATTACATAAAGACAATCCAATATGCCAATTGATCAAGAGAAATTAGCCAAGTTGCAAAAGGCCGGCCCAAGAAAGGTTGGTGGTGCCAGAGTCAAGGCCAAGAAGGTCAAGTCCGAGGCTGACGACGTTAAATTGATGGAGACCATGGCTAAGTTGAAGGCTACCAAGGTCGAGAACGTTGAGGAGGCTAACTTCTTCAGAGACGACAGCAAGGTCTTGCACTTCTCCCGTGTTGGTGTTCAAGCCGCTTCTGGTTCTAACACCTTTGCTTTCACCGGTTACCCTCAAGAGAAGGACATTACTACCTTGATTCCAGGTATTTTGCCTCACTTGGGTAGCGAGAACTTGGAGGCTTTGAGAAGATTGGCTGAGCAAATCCAAGCTGGTAAGGCTCCTACTGAGTTGGACGCTGGTGCTGCCGCTGGTGCTGAGGATGACATCCCAGACTTGGTGGCTGGCGAGAAGTTTGACGAGGTCGAGTAGATTTTTTAGACGTTGTAAATATGTCATATGATACCACAATACATGTGTGGTGTTTAACGAATGAACTGAAAAATCTGAGCGTGTTTTGTATAGTAGAATTCGTTAAAACGTTATTTCAGTATCATTACCGAGGCAATGCTCAAGTGCCTCAAGAGCAGTTTGCTAGATTATGTGATCGCTACAATTAATATCAGACACAACAATAGAACTATAGTAAACTTTTCACACTCTAAGTAACGTTTGCACTTATTTTGTTTTATCTAAAAAAATATTAACAGTCTATGAATAATTATGGGTGGTCACCAGTGTTGTAAATGGAGATATCAACCTCCGCCTTGACATCAACAAGGTCACTGACATCAATACATGCGTCGACGCTCAATCCCTTGTTGGCATCTTTGATTCTTTGATTTTGTGCTCGTATTTTCTCCAACTCTTGTATGTAGTTGTCTTCAATACCAGTGACATACTCTCCTGTGAAGACACCAACTTCAAACTTGTTGGCAAGTCCACCAGAGCAACATTGAATCAAATCTTCCAAGTCTTGGTAAAATACCTCATCGGCTCCGATGGTCTCTGCAATCTCTTTCTCTGTACGGTTGAAACCAACGAGAGCTTTCGTGTCAGCCAAGTCAATACCATAAATATGATTATATCTGATAGGAGGGGCGCAAGAAGCGAAAAAGACCTTTTTGGCTCCGGCCTCTCTAGCCATGATGACAATCTCTTTAGAGGTTGTACCTCTGACGATGGAGTCATCAACCAACAAGACATTGCGGCCCTTGAACTCTGACTCCATAGCGTTCAATTTTCTTCTCACACTAGAGCGTCTCTCTGCTTGGTTTGGCATAATGAAGGTACGACCAATGTATCTGTTCTTGACAAATCCCTCACGGTAAGGGACATTCAAAGATACAGCACATTGCAAAGCCGAGGTTCTGGCGGTGTCAGGGACAGGGATAACAACATCGATTTCGCCCAAGACATCGTTGTTTGGAAAGTTTCGACGGATCTTAGTAGCCAATTTGTTACCCATCTCAATTCTTGAGCGGTAGACGGAAACACCGTCCATGACGGAGTCAGGGCGGGCAAAGTAGACATATTCGAAAATATCGGGGGTGAACTCTTTTGGTTCCACGACCTGCTTGAATTCAGGTTCCTGACCTTGAGCGTACTCCTTTTGAATGATGACAGCCTCACCTGGAGCAACGTCACGGAACTTGTTAAAGCCGTGAGCTTTTAAGACAACAGACTCGGAAGCGAGCATGTAGTCATGAGTGCCATCAGCATTTTCTCTCTCTCCGAATAAGAGGGGTCTAATACCGTTAGGATCACGGAATCCAATAAGACCATAGCCGGCGAGCATAGCGACAACACCGTAAGCACCACGAATCTGGGTCATTGTTTCACGCAAAGCACTGAAAACATCGGTGTTGTTAACTCTGGACTTGTTGAACTTGTCCAATTCAGCAGCAAAAATGTTAAGCAAAAGCTCTGAGTCAGAGTCGGTGTTAATGTGTCTGTGGACAGTCTCATCCAAGTACTTACGCAAATCGAGAGAGTTGACCAAGTTACCGTTGTGACTCATGGCAATACCGTAAGGGGAGTTTACGTAGAAGGGCTGGGCTTCGCTACCTGCACTAGACCCAGCTGTGGGGTATCTCAAATGAGTAATACCCATGTTACCAACGAGGTTGTTCATACGAGCTTGGGTAAAGACATCACGGGCCATACCGTTACCTTTGCATTGGTAAAGGCGACCGCGCTGACCACAGGTGACAATTCCAGCAGCATCTTGACCACGATGTTGCAAGAACATGGCTCCTTCAAAAAGCTCTGGAGCCACATTAAGCGACTGATTGGCAAGAACAACACCTAGAATTCCACACATTATTTAAAACAGAAGAAGGAAGGGAAATGATACACAAGAATCCCGAAGGTTCCAAAGGGAAAGGTAATGTTTCGAAGGTTTTTAGGGCACAGGGGACCAAAGGAGAAAAGAGAAGCAGTGCGATGAGACACCACTCAATGAAAATTCGGGACGCCTAGCGCGAGAGCGCACTGCACACCAAGTCATCGAGCTAAATCCAGGATGTCAGTCACAGAAATCATTCCACATAATTTGAGACAAGCCGCCGGGCTTTTTTTTGCTTTGATTATTTTTTTTGTTTTATATCTCGTTGAATTTTATCAGACTTCCCTTAAAAAATAATCTTTGTTTGGCGTTGTCGCGTGCGAACATCCCTTCGCGACGACGGTTCCGAGTCATGAGCGGCTGCGATAGCCTTAATCACGATCTAATTAATATCTCGCGAGGATACGGGGATCGCGGGGATAACGAAAAGTACCGATGAAGTTTAATTAAGAGTACGAATAGTGTATTTTATGGGAAGCACAGAGACCAGAATTTTGAATTTAATATTTGCAGAGTTTCGGATTTCTTGTATTACAAGACTGTGTCTTGTTCTTTGTGTCAATTGAATGCCAAGACAGGATTGAGAGGGAAGACTGAGCTGAAAAAAATGGCCAGAGTGGCTATCGTAGTGGTGTACCAAAATTGAAAAAAAATATGCATGTTAATGAAGTATCACAGATGATATCGTCAACTAACAAAAAAACCGAAATACTGGGCTCGTTCGGTCGTGTTTTTAATAGTGTATGTGAAAGTGGCTACCCATTGATAAGCTTATCTATACAGCATCTCCCTAATCTACATACTTAGAGAATGGGAAGCTCTGGTTGAATATTTTGCCTAAGAGATACTGTTCTTTTTAACGGTAGACACAAACCCAGCAGTTTATCGTTGCAGCCATAAAACTGTTGTAGCAGAGAGACAAAGGCTTCACAGTTACATGATTTCAAATTATGGAAAAATCTATAAACCAATCGTAAAGATACATATCTTGCACCTTACCTACAAATGTTACTAGTGGTAAAGATATCGATTCACTAAAAAAAAATGCCAAAAAAAGTCGGCTTGAATGCCAAAAAAAGGCAATGAATGAGAAAGGGTAATTAGAAGAATCAAAACATATAATGCAGCAAATGGCGGGCGGCGCTAAAGAACGTGCGCGCAAATCATGAAATCGTGAAAATATACAAGAGTGACTGGATGCTAGGTAAGGCCCTTTGCGGCTTAGCGGTTGTATCTGTGTGTTGATGTTTGGCAATGTAGTCAAAGTTACGAAACGGTTCCTGCCGTGTAACTTATTCCTATGCCTTCGCGTTGCTGATTCTCGGCTTGCGCTGGTGCGTGCATTAATAGCGAAGAAGTTCGATTCCTTTCAAGGGAGTGAGGTTTTTTTTCTTTTTCTTTTTTTCTTTTTTCTATTTTTTTTTCTTTTTTTAAAATTTTCTGTTCAATGAAACCTGTTACCTGTTATTGCTGTTGAGGCGGCTGTTGTGGTGGCTGTTGAGGCTGCGGTGGCTGCTGAACTGGACCCCCATACATTGGGTACCCATTGAATTGTGGTGGCACTTGATATTGCCCAGGGTATCCGTAGGGATGAGGGTATTGAGGAAACTGACCATCATGAGGTGGCATTGGAGGAAGTTGGCCACCTGCAATTGGTGGCTGAGGTGGCTGAGCATGCTGTGCTTGCTGTGCTTGCTGAGGATGTTGTGCTGCTTGTGACTCTTGTGCTGCTTGTGGAATTTGTGTTGTTTGTGCTACTTGTGGCTGAGAAGGTGCTTGAGCACGTTGTTGGGCCGCTTGAGGCTGTGAAAACGATCCATTATGTTGCACTGGAGGGATCTGATGTTGCGAGTTGGGGTTCCTACGTTCTTTACCTCTGGGAAGCTCTTCAAGTTTGAAAGGTCTGGGGATAGACTCCTCATTTTCATTAACATACAAGGACTTGTCAATAACAGCTGGGATTGGTTTAATTTCAGTACCAAGTTCTTGCTCAATTTGGTACAAACTGTATCTATCGTTCCAACTCATCAAGTTAATAGCCAAACCCAAGTGACCAAATCTACCGGAACGACCAATTCTGTGCAAGTATGTTTCGGCAGACTTTGGGAAATCGAAATTGATAACCACATTAACGGCCTGGACATCAATACCTCTGGTCAACAAATCGGAACAGACCAAGTTTCTAACTTTTCCTTGTCTGAATTCGTGAAAGACTTTGTTTCTGGCCTGCTGAGGCATTTTAGCGTGCGAGTAATAACAAGAGTAGCCCAACTCGGTAATTTTTTTGGCCAACAACTCAACACGATTGGTAGAATTACAGAATATAATGGATTGGTTGATTTGCAACTTCGAAAACAATGTGTTGAGACAGTGTAACTTTTGTTTCTCCTCGACGAATGCATAGAACTGAGAAATACCTCTCAAGGTCAACTCATCCATTAAATTGATTTCATAAGGTTTTGTAAGATGTTTGTCCATAAAAGACTTTACGGCGTAAGGGAATGTAGCAGAGAATAATAACGTTTGTCTGTTTTTTGGAAAGAATGACAAAATTTGTTCAATAACGTTTTTAAATTCTCGTGATAACATCTTGTCGGCTTCGTCCATGACAAATAAGGGGCATTCGGAAAAATCAGCAACAGATCTTGAAGCCAAATCCAAAACTCTACCTGGGGTACCAACTAATATGTGGACCGGTTCGTTCAAACGCATGACATCATCGGTCAAGTTGGTTCCTCCAGTGGTAACCATACAATTAATGCCTAAATGCTTTCCCAAGGTACGAACGACTTGGGAAGTTTGCAAAGCCAACTCTCTGGTTGGCACTAGAATCAAGGCTTGTGTCTTGAAAACCTTGGGTTTCACCAATTGCAATGAAGGAATGACAAAGGAGGCAGTTTTACCAGTTCCATTCTTGGCTCTGGCCAAAATGTCTCTGCCCGCAAGGGCCATAGGGATAGATTCTTCTTGGATAGGGGAAGGCTTTTCGAAACCGGCTTCAAAAATTCCCATTAATAATTCTCTTTTCAAGTTTAGGTCTTCGAATGTTTTACCCTTGGTATTGAGCACATCTTCTGTCTGGACACGAGTGTCTTTGACTGGAATGTTCAAGGACTCTTTCCAGTTTGAGTCCGTCATTGTTGGGATGTTATAGGTTAAGAGAGGACAGGGTGAAGGCGGTTATAACGTAGGTTGCGAGAGGGCGGCAAATAGACAAATTTTACAGGATTTTCAAGTTGTGGCTCTAAATTGTTAAGCGAACTATTTTGAATTGCTGTATTGCTGTAACTGCAAAGCTTGGCTGATTGACTGGTTGATTTTTGATTTAGACTGGAGTCTGGGGTTTCAATTTTTTCGGTTAATTGGTGGACAACTGTGTGAGGGCACGACAGTTACCCGGTGCGAGTCCACGTGAAATACGGTTCAGGAAAACGGCTGC
The DNA here is from genome assembly GCA_030563905.1 of Australozyma succicola. Lineage (NCBI taxonomy): Eukaryota > Fungi > Ascomycota > Pichiomycetes > Serinales > Metschnikowiaceae > Australozyma > Australozyma succicola. The sequence goes on along the minus strand of JAJMKM010000001.1, from coordinate 829,498 downwards.
AAATGTAGCTTTTGGTATGATTAATTAGATAATTATTGGTGAACCATTTCGAAATATTTCAGCTCGGGCCAAAGAAGCTGCTCAATTCTTCGTGTTATACCCATAAGGGAATCTTGAAGGATCGAGCGTTTTATCATTATGAAACAGTATGCTGGCCACCATGTTATTTCATATTTATGGGACGTCAAATTTCAATATTTAAAATTAGTTCTTAAAATACTTAATCTTTCATAATAATGCTTGAAAATTTGTTGCTAGAACGCTTTAAAGTGTCAAATGATCCACAATTCTTCTCATCCTTGCTGAACAGCAACAGTCTACAATTTACGAAAATACTGAAGTTCGTTTCATTCATTAAATTGTAATTAAATTCATCCTTTTATAGCGCTAGTGCTGATATGAATTTTGCGCTAGTGCTAACTCACAAGCTAGTGGTATCAAAATGGATTGGCTTCGTTGAGGAGTAATCTCTCTAATCGATGATTTTGTTCTGGGTTTCTTTGGTCTGTATCACACCAAACCTAGGTACGCAATTCTTGCCTTCTATGCTCTATCCGTCAGGTTCAACACATCAGGATCACTCTTTACAATAAAGTGATTAATTTCGAAGTCTACACCAGCCTCAGTGAGCTTGGGGCTCATTTGATGCATTATGTCCGCTTCCGTGACTTGAACTACCAATTTTTGGCGTTGAATTTCTTCTATAGTAAGATTGTAGGGGTAAACACAGTTCTCATCGGGGCACGTTAAAAGGGCTAAAGATGTCAGGAGTAAATTCTTTTTAATGCCTGTGCCGCATAGGGGACAAATCATTGAAATTCGAGTTGCTTGACTTGGTTTAGGACTTTATATGTATGTCTCTCATCGCTTTACAAAGCGCACTAGTACGTTGAACGGTAGCTCATCTCGAGATAAGAACAAAAGACGACGCCACAAATTATTTTTGTAAATTGTGTTGAATAAAATTATTGCTGAATTCCATTGAAATTTTAATTGGTTATTGCGAATTTCTCGATGATTTCGAATCAATGCTGCAGTTCATGCTACTGCCCCCTCATCAGACAACTGATCTAAGTTTATCTCCCATCAATTGCCGCCACAAATGAAATTGTCCGCAGAAACTGTGAAAAAACTTCAAAGTGACACTGAAAATGTCAGAAATATATGCATTTTGGCGCACGTCGATCATGGCAAGACGTCTCTAAGTGACTCTTTGTTAGCCACTAATGGTATCATATCGCAGAGAATGGCTGGTAAGATCCGGTTTTTGGACTCTCGTGAAGATGAGCAATTGAGAGGAATTACTATGGAGGCTTCTGCTATTTCCCTTTACTTTAATATAATGAGACGCAGACAAGGCACAGACGAGACGGAAGTCAAAGAGCATTTGATCAACTTGATCGACTCCCCAGGCCACATTGACTTTTCCTCCGAAGTCTCGACAGCATCCAGACTTTGTGACGGTGCAGTCGTCCTTGTGGACTCCGTAGAAGGTGTTTGCTCTCAAACTGTTAATGTGTTACGTCAATGTTGGGTTGACAACTTGAAACCACTACTTGTCATTAATAAAGTAGACAGACTTATTACAGAATGGCAACTCACACCTTTAGAAGCTTATCAGCATATGTCTCGTCTCGTCGAACAGGTCAATTCTGTCATTGGATCGTTCTTCGCTGGCGATAGAATGGAGGATGACTTGAAGTGGAGGGAAGCCGGTGAGCAAGGCGAATACATAGAAAGATCTGACTCTGAATTGTATTTTGCGCCAGAGAAAAACAATGTCATATTTGCATCTGCCGTGGACGGATGGGCATTCTCCATTAATACATTCGCAAAAATTTATCTGGCCAAGCTAGGATTCTCCCAATCAGTACTCGGAAAAACGCTTTGGGGAGACTTTTATTTGGATATGAAAAACAAAAAAATTATACCAGGATCAAAACTTAAACCCTCGCAATCGAATCTCAAGCCTTTATTCGTCGCCCTTATATTGGACCAAATATGGAACATATATGATGCCATTATAGGCTCAAGAGATGATGCTAAAATTGAAAAGATTATAGAGAAGTTAGGTGCTAAGATAGCGCCTCGGGACTTACGGTCTAAAGATAACAAGAATCTTCTTAATGTACTTATGTCTCAATGGATTCCTCTAAGTCACGCTTTGTTGGGTGCAGTTATTGAATATTTGCCCAATCCTAAAAAAGCTCAACAGGAAAGAATTGAGAATCTATTGAAAGAATGTTTGTACACTGCTATGGGTGATTCAGAAATTGATGAAGAATCACTCATTGAGCCCGATTTGAAAGCAGCAATGATTAATTGCCTGGTTTCGGATCCCGAGGAAAACACTATTGCTTATATTTCGAAAATGATGTCGGTCCCAGAACTGGATCTTCCAAAGGAAGTCGTTGCGGAACTTTCTGCGGCAGATGTTGCTGAGAAACAAAGACTAGCCAGGGAAAGAGCAAGAAAGGCAGATGAGGAAATTGCCGCAGCTATGGCGGCTACAAAATTGGGCGACGAAGATATTTATTTGGAGACTAGACCCGATCAATTTGAGTGGGAGTTTGAAGAGGATGAGGATGAAGAGGATGAAGAGGAGGCTGGGAACGAGGTGCTAGTTGCATTTACGAGAGTCTATGCTGGTGAATTGTCTAAAGGCCAGAGAATCTGTGTGGTTGGTCCAAAATATGACCCTTCCTTGCCAAAAAGACACCCCACGAATATTGAGCAATTGATAGAAGACATTGAAATCGAGGATCTTCTACTCATCATGGGTAGAGAATTCGTTCGTGTAGACTCGGTTCCAGCAGGAAATCTAGTAGGAGTTGTCGGTCTCGGTGACATAGTCCTAAAAAATGCCACCATCATGTCTGAAGTTCCAGAAAACAAGCCATACATAAACATGGCGTCAACTTCTACATTAATTCATAATAAGCCAATTATGAAAGTCACAATTGAGCCACAAAATCCCCTCAAGCTCTTCAAGTTGGAAAAAGGTTTGGATTTGTTGTCTAAGGCAGACCCAGTTTTAGAGTGGTATGTTGATGACGATTCGGGAGAATTGATTGTATGTGTTGCGGGAGAATTGCATTTAGAAAGATGCCTCAAAGATCTAGAGCTGCGTTTTGCTCCTGGTTGTGAGGTGATAATCAAGGAGCCGGTCATTCCGTTCCGCGAAGGTCTAGCAAACGATGTCGAGCTCCAAACTCTTGTTGTTGTCAATCTGGAAGACTCGGAAGTCTCCAAAGAAGAAGTTGACTTACAGCTTGAAGTGTATCCATTGCCACCTGAGGTGACCGAATATTTGACGAAGAATGAGGCAGAGATAAGTGAGGTAATTTCTCATCGTTTGAAGTTTCCTCAAGATGCTTCTGGAAGTTTGTTAGAACAAATAAAATCCGAGTTGCAGAACTTATTCGAGAAACATAGTTCGGAAGCGAAGTTCATAGAGCCTTTCGGGAATGTCAACGCATTTGTTGAAAGTATCATTAGCTTTGGACCAAGAAGAATAGGACCAAATATTTTGGTTGAGAGTCCTTCCAACGGCCAACAATTTCGCAGACTATTTTCGATTAACGATTCTAAGAAGTTCGAATTTGAATCAAATGTGCTTAATGGGTATCAATTGGCTATGAACGAAGGCCCGCTAGCTGCTGAGCCAGTTCAAGGCACTCTTGTGGTTTTGAAAAAGACGTATAGAGAGGAGTCTGAAGAAATACTTCTCAACTTGAGTAGTCGCGTCTTGAAAAACACTAAGCAATTAATTCACGCTGCTTTCCTTAGAAGGTCCCCACGTCTATTTCTTGCGATGTACACATGCGAAATTCAAGCACCTCCTGATGTTATTGGTAAAGTTTATGCCGTTGTGCAGAAAAGAGGCGGATCAATTATCTCTGAGGAGTTGAAAGAGGGAACGCCATTTTTTACCATCACCGCCAGGATTCCTGTGGTGGAGGCTTTTGGTTTTAGTGAAGAAATGAGAAAACGTACATCCGGTGCTGCTAGTCCCCAATTGATCTTCGACGGATTTGACATGTTAGACATCGATCCTTTCTGGGTTCCTCACACCGAAGAGGAGTTGGAGGAACTTGGTATTTATGAGGAAAGAGAAAATGTTGGCAGAAAATACATGAACTCAATTCGTCGTAGGAAGGGTTTGTTTATTGACGAAAAAGTTGTGAAGAACGCAGAGAAACAAAGAACCCTAAAAAAGGACTAGGGGTATTCTATAAAAATTACAATATGTATACAAATCCAATACTTCAATATCTTAAATTTCCTGGCTTTTTAGTATGCTCGCCTATTTAATTTAACGCTTTCCAATTATTGTCAAAGCGAAGTTACTGTGCAATATTGTAGAAACTCACATACACCAGAAGAATGTCGAATGGAAAGACAGTAAAATTTTGATACATTTTTTAAATCAAATCTCAACGAAGATAAGTCAAGCTTAATGTATAAATTCTTTGAAATGAATATTTTTTGTAATATTCAGATAATGAAGACCCTGGTGCATCTCTTACATCACTCTGCGAGTGAAACACAAACCCCAATCGATTTCAAGCTACTTAGCGAACGTGAAATTAAATCCTTGACACAGAGTTTTGCGTAGATTCAAACATTTGAAATGGGCCTGCCTCCGGCTACAAACCCGACGACTGTAGAAGCTTCTATGGAGCTGCAAAACTCTACCCCAGATGTCCAAAGGCTACTAGATATCAAAAAGACCTACCAATACTGGCAGGAGCATATAATACGGGAATCAGATAAGACTCCAAAAGACTCAAAAAACCCTGCCAATCCAAACAAGGTGCAACTACTGTCAAATTCCAATGCTCTCCTAAATAACCAGAATATCTTCACTGAACAGGATATGCTGTTCCTTAAAAGCCGATTAGATGAGATAGTATCCAAGGGATTCCGTATAAAGTCTAACGAGGTTGACCAGCTCGTAGAAAGTTGCCTCATGGGTTGTCTGCAAGGTAGCCAAGGTTTCGACCCATACGGCACCAAAGATGAAGAGGGCCTCCACGACGAATATTGTTTATCATGCGATGAAGATGATGACGCACAAGGAGACATGCAAGATGATTATGATATCGAAGAAGTTCTGGACGAAAATGGGTTCCTCCATGGCCATCCAGGAACGACACATCACATTGAAGTTGAGCTAAATGACGGGCCACCACGCATTGGCTCCCCGGATCCAGAAGAACCCTCTTGTGAATTTACATTCGAGTATGATAGTAATGGCAAACTTCTAACGACGCCTGATGCTATAGAGGAGAACCTTCGCCGGATGAACCTTACCGCGCAATTACAAATTGGATATGGCGGTACACCTAAAACTTCGAGCAAGAAAAAGAAAAAGAAGAAGAAGCGGTCTTCATCTGTCACAAATGTAGAGGGCGAAGTGTCTGGCGCTATCGATGAAAGTCTTTGTCTCTTCTGCCAATACGAGGCCTTTTACGGTCACAAGCCTGAGCATATCATGCGATGGCTAGAAAACAAAATGATGGAAGAAGGAACTCGTCGTAAGAAATTGAAGGAAAAGCTTGAGTCGGTGAAACAAGCAGCTGCAAAGTCTCTGCGAACAGAGCAGGATCACGGAGAAGAACTGGATGGTAGCTTGAATACTGTAGTAGATAATTAGGATCAATATCATTAAGAATACCTAAAAGATTATTTTGCGCGTATTATCTGAGTTTGAACCTGGGAGGGCCGTTTCTTTTGTCATTTCATGTGTGGTAGAATGTGAAAACGATTATTAGAGAAAAAAAAATAAGAACACCAAGCCATTGTTTATTTTTTGATTTAAAATAAGTCTTTCTTTCAAGGTAGACCGAAATCTTTGGCCCGTTTTAGACCCACTTATACGCAGCACTTATTAGTGTTATTGTATTCTTCAAACAAACAAGCTCGCTTCATTGCAACCCCAAAGGTCATCCTATCCAATGTTCGCCAAAAGTGCTACACCCGCCACTCCTGTTGCAAGGCCAAAGGCTCACATCAACGAGTCAGTTGTTTGGGTGAATGACTGGTATACTCCACAAATATCTGCAAGCACTCCGGGTTTAAGCCTTAAAGGATGGTCAAAGAAAAGCAGCAGTGAAAAAGAAAAGACTGTGAATGTTGCAAGCAACGAATTCATTGACCTTGAGAAGTCAAAGTATTATCAAGAACCTGTCGTGGAAGAAGTTGTTAAGCAGGAAGTTGAACAAACCTCCACAGACAACTCCGACTTGAAGCTGGCCTTGTCGATAGACAAGAAGGATGATCAAATTTCTTCTTTATCAGGATTGGGAATATAATAACGGAAATAGTTCTAGCGATGAGATACGAGAGGCAGGTCTAGAATTAGACACACCAACCATTATTTTTTGGTTGTAAGCGTTCAATTCTTTGGAATAATGAGTACAAAATAAATAACAGAGGTCATCGCGTCGTAAATTTAATCTATGTATGGATAACTAATCCTTGACAGCAATTAAAGCAAAACCTTTTCGTGCTTCCTGAATGGCCAGTTTCAATTTGTCTTTTTTTTCAATATCCCACACTTCTCCAGTCATATCGCCGACTTCCACACCCGCACGAACTTGTTTTTGGAATTCGCGTCGAATGCTATTCAACCTTTGCAACTCTTGGGTGTCGCCTCCATCGGAACATACGACAAAGATTGAGCCCGAGGGCAAGCTATCGAATATCTGCTGCAAGTTTGCATTAGTCTTGCTAAGAAGAGAATCACGTAATTTGGATGGATCTGTAGGTTGTTGGGATTCGTTCTCCGCTGCTTCTGTGGGTGGTTCTGAGGCCATTGGACTATTAGTGCACCTTTTTATATCCCGTAACCAAACCAAATTGAAAAAGTAGTCAGAAATTCCGTCTTTGAAATTGTTCACAACTGCTTCATCGTCATCTGCAGAAACTATGCTCACTGGTTTACAGTTCTTTAAGATGCTGTTATACAAGGGGAATCCTGAGTCTATAACTCTCGCGCGCAAATCCGGATTATTTTTAAGACCTTCGCTGAAAAGTGAAACATCGACATTGCGGCCAAAGTCTGGGCCAGATACAAGCTTCATCTTGATTAAATCCAAACTTGCAATCAGGTCTTCTATTGAGGAGTGACCGTTCCCGGTCGCCTCTCCTTGTTGAATCAACCTTTTAAGATACTGTTCTGAAAGCCATCTCAAGCCGGGCTTCTGAGGGAAACCTTTGTGATGCTCATATGTCAACGCGGAGTCAATGACGCGTGGATGTCTGAGACGCATAACTCTCAAGTCCGACTCTAAGGAGTGACCAATTAGAATGTCGCTGCTGGAAACTATTGACAAGACTTTACTTTGAACTTCTTCGAGAGTGGTAGTGACCCCTTCTAAAATTTCTTCCGTGATTCCAGAATATCGAGTTTGATAATTGGTTATTTTCTCGTCAGGCTTCACATAAGTATCATAAACAACTTCAGATTGGAAGTTAACAATAGAAATGCGAGTAAGAACTTTGCCTGAAGCCGTGTCACAAAACTCGCAGTCAACTGCAAAAGTGTGAGAACCATCATGATCGAAAGGCTTTGTCTCTACCCAACCCTCTGGGAGCGCATTTTCTTCAGAGTTGTCTATCAGGCTATGAATTGGATAGTTATTGTCCCGCATTTCTGTTTCTGTGAGGAGAAGGTCGAAGAGAACAAGGTTCAGTTTCTTGTTTTCAGCGGCGCGTTTAAGCTTTTCCTTGTAGGATAAATTTACCTTAAGCAATGCTGTTATCGGTGAAACCAAGTCTTCTTTGTCGGCTGGAAGACTCAAAGAAATTACGAAGTGAAAATTGTCGTAAATGAATGGAAGGTTAGTTTTATCGGGCCGTGAGAGAGTTAATACGTTTTTGTTCTTACATGTAGGCAACATTTCTAGATCAGTATTTTGGAACCCAGAGACAAAAGCGACAGTCATATTTTTGACTTTTCCGTATAGATTCACACTGAATACGTCGTTAGATGAACGAGATTTACACCTCAACACATCTAATATAAAGTTTTGAAGCAGTGACAAACTGAATGTATAATGTGAATCCTTCTCTGCCGCGTACAACACAGACAATTTTCCAGACTCCCAATTTAGTTTTCTTTTGTGAACTTTAGTTGGAGGATTCTGAGATACCAGTGAGCTTCGTCTTTTGAATATGCTCGCTTTCACCTCAGGCGAGCAATCATCTAGCGAATTCAAAGGATTGGAATTACTTGATTCCTTTTCGTGTTGCAACTCAACGCTGCCATTTTTTCCTGTTTTGGCATTTGATAATAAGGGCTCACTGTTAATGGCAAGTGCATCATTTGTTCCTTGAATTGGCTCAAAATCAGAGTTCAGTGCAGATAACGAGAGGTTGGCACAATTTATAGGTAATGGAGAATCTGGGGATTTACTTTCCACGACCATTCTCTCTTGCACCATTGAAATACAATCCAGCTGCAATACACGGGCTTTGTACCGGGGATCGACACGTGACCGCATCATAAATTGCATTTTTTATTGCATTTACTTAAATACTATTTTTCAACTGCTGAAGCACGTCTCTATAAGTTGTCGAAGTTGGTGGACGTTCATTGATTAGTTTTTTTGGCTCGAGCTCGACTAGATTGTAGGACGCTAACTTAGCAGTCAAACCGCTCTCAGAAGGTTCACAGCTTGAACCCAATAGTGCTGTTTCTAGACTTTCAAGGTCTTTTTCTTCTTGGAAACAAGATTCTGCAGAGAGATGTGGCGCTGACTTTGCAACTAGTAATATCTTGTGAATGGTATCCCACCCCAAGGGAATTTTTTGGTGGATGCTAACGGAGTCGCTTTCGTCCCTAAAAAAATCAAATACAGGTTGAGCGGTTTCATCTTTGAGCAGCGCTAAAAATTTTAACGTCGCGCTTGAATCTTTTATGATGTACTTTAGTTTAGAGGAGGCAACAAAGGTGGCTTCATGACGTATCGACAAAAAGCGTAGTAGTTGCTGTAATGCCACCTGCTTCGCCGAGAATATAGACTTTTTACTTTCAAAGGAACAGTCATTGACAATATGCAAGCGAAATTCATATTTACTCGAAGAATTATCCCCAAGCCTTGGTGAGTCGCGTGGTTCTTGATAGTTCGCTAAAGGCGTGCTTGCAATTTCGCCGGCTTCTGAAAATTCTCTTCTTTCTTTAAGCATAGCTGAAACAAAATCAAGCATTTCAAGAGTGACGGTGAGGTCGATGTTGATGATAACTACTGTGATATGGGAGGTAGCAGCATGTCTTCGAAGCAATTCAGAGATGTATCGTAGAAATAATTTCGGATTGGCGACATAGTAAATATCATGAGAATGTGTACTGGTATATCGTATTGAAATGTTTTCATAAGAACGCGTCAGACAAAATATAAGGATCTCGAGGTCTTTGTTGAGATCTTCTTTAGAAGCGGTCATCTCCAATCAAACGGTATTTTAGTCAAATTTTTAATGGATCCATGCAATCTTGAGGGAAAAGAGAGTTGAAGATATTCAAAGGAGCCAATTCTTGAGAGCTAGATATTTTGGTTGTGAATCACGTCTTTCTTAAATGGAAATGTGGAGTACATAAACATAGTGCATAATGTCATGCTGCCCTTGAAGGTGAATGAACGCTGCATTTACTTCGAATGGGCATTACCGCCAAGAAAGCCTTTAGTAGAATTATCATGAAATTGTATGGGCATTTTTATCAATTATAAAAAAAATTGTCTTTGAGGCACTGTAAGGTTGTCAGAAATCCACAGGCTGCTAAGTTCTACTAAAGGACACAATCAAAGAAACGAAACACTTTCTTTATAAAAAAGAACGATCTAAAGCGTAAGTTAAAGGCTTTAGCTATGTTGCTTCAATTTCTTGCCGCGTTTCGTTTTGTCTCAAGCATCTCCCTATCCACACCCTTACACCAAGCACGCTAGCTTCCTACCAGAAGTAACTAACTGTATGAGATTATAAGACTAGCACAACTCGCGATGTCCGGCAACAAAAAAGGCCAGTCACTAGAGAACTTCAATACCATGCTAGCGCCGGACGGCGTAGATGTTCCAGATGACAAGCTCATTGACGACATTTTCGCGGAGAAAGTTACAAAGCATGCAGCCGACGCCATTGATTACGAGGACATTGACGAGTTGGCTGACGATGAACTTCCCGAAGAGGAGTTTCCATTGGAGCCTATAGATACCAACGGCCTTGATGCTTCCGGTCTTCCGCTTCTGGAGGAGCAGGACCTTCAGGTAGCAGCAGAAAACGAGTTTGACAACATCTTTGGAGAGGACGACTTAGAAGGCGACAACGGGGTTGATTCATCTTATCTACATAACTTAGGCGAGGATAATATTAATGGTTCTGATGCGCTTCAAGACTTTAGCGCCTCCGCTGGCTTCGAAGATGATGGTCTACAAGACATGGGACTCGGGTTCGAAGATGAACACTTTGAAGCCTCTGCTTCCTCTAACAAGACAAAGAAAAGAAAGTCGACAGAAGAGATTGAGAAGCGAACCCAAAAGCTTCGAAAATTGGTGCAAGATATGGAGTCATCTTATAAGACCCGAATGTTAGCCAAGTATTTCCCTCAATATACCCAAGACAAACCCTTTAACTTCAACACTGTGGTACTGCTGGATCCGAAATACTTTGGCTACAAACGTCCTGCCATTGCGCTTCGGGCACATCAGAAAGCATTATTGCCTTTGAAACTAACACTAGAACTAGAGCCTGACTTACGAAAAGCATTTAAGTCTAAGCGCGGAATTGATAGCGCTCAGGTAGTCATTAAGGGAATCAAAACAATCACAGCAGAGGATTTCAGTCTTATAGAGGAGCTACAATCTAGAGATGACTTACTCAGTCGCATCGAGCATGTGCCTCTTCTTCAACTGACCGGAGACGAGAGTAATAAATTTTCTGAGTTTGATAAAGATTTAATCTTAGCAACTGCTGATTGGGATGATGAGGCCATAGTTAGCGCCGGAGAGTCAGAAGCAGAAGAACAAACGAAACCTAACGATGAGAGTTCTGCTTTATCCTCTAAATTTGGGGTGGAAGAAATCTCTTACGATGACGAAGATATTTTCAATGGAAATATTTCGGCAGATACCCTTCAGCTCAATATGAACGATCCAAATCTTCTATTCGTGCCTGCTCCCAAAAGAAAAGACAACGCGAAGTCCAAAGCTGTCATACCTAGCGACAATAAGCTTCTTCAGATGAAATTCAACATATCCAATGATAAAGCGTACGAAATTTTCACCAACAATTATAATGCTAAGGTGAGAAGTCAACTAAGTAATCTCAATATTGAGCACTCAGTGCCTGCATTGCGACTTCAAACGCCATACTATAAAATCAAGCTCACAAAAGAAGAAGCAAGAGCTTTCCATCGGGCGCGGTTTCAAGTGCGCCAGGGTCTGCTCATTTGTTTCTCCAAACTTAAAATGCGGAAAAAGAAAAAGGATCGTGGAAAAACGTCAAAGGAGATATTTCGCAAAACATCAGATCTTACCGTCGCAGATTCCTCAACACTTATTGGTATGGAATACTGTGAGGAAAATCCTAACATTCTCTCGAATTTTGGTATGGGAAGCAAGTTGATTAACTATTATCGTAAAGAGAAGGAGGACGACAGTTCCCGCCCCAAGGCTCCGCTTGGAGAAACACACGTGCTTGGAGTTGAAGATAAATCACCCTTCTGGAATTTTGGACATGTTGCTAAGGGAGATTTTGTCCTAACATTGTATAATAATATGCTTAGGGCGCCCATTTTCAAACAGGAACCCAAGCAAACGGACTTCCTTCTTATACGCTCACAAGGATGCGGAAATCATCAGAAATACTATTTGCGCGCCATTGACCATCTCTTCGCTGTGGGTAATGTCTTTCCTGCTGTGGAGGTTCCAGCTCCGCACTCTAGAAAAGTCACTAACACTTCTAAGAACAGATTAAAAATGATTGTTTTCCGAACAATGAACAAAAATGGAAACGGCAGATTGTCCGTTAAAGACATCTCCCTGCATTTTCCCGATCAAAACGACATGCAAAACAGACAAAGACTCAAAGAATTTATGGAGTACCGTAGACACGGCGATGACCAAAATCATTGGAAGATCAGAGGAGTCGACACTGTTCCATCTGAAGAAGAAATCAAGGCTATGGTGACTCCTGAAGATGCCACCTTGTTAGATTGCATGCAACATGGTCAACAGGCGCTTGACGACATCGACACCTTGTTTAACGACGACAATAAGAAGTATGAGCCCCGGAAGGATAAAAAAGAGCGCGAGAAGGAGGATGGAGACGATGAAAAAAAGGAGGGAGAGAAGAAAAAGAGAGACAAAGACGTCGATATGGATGAAACAATTGATGAAGGCTTAACCCCATGGAGCTCTTCTAGATCCTTCATAACATCCAACCAGACGAAGGCGATGTTGCAACTTAACGGTGAAGGAGACCCATCAGGTATAGGATTAGGTTTTTCTCTCATAAGAGCCACGCAAAAGCATGGTTTCAAGCCGCTCATTCCTCCGCCTAAGGAGAGTGTTCCAAAGGTCACAAACGCATCTTACCAACAGAAGCTTTACGAAAGTGAAATTAATAGAATTTGGTATGCTCAGAGAAGCTCCTTAACAGTTGACGACACCGAGGGACATACACTTAATGATATCTACAAAGAGTACAAGCCAATCGATCATTTGGCATTTCTCAAACAGAAAATTGAAAAGGAACGTGAGGAGAAAATTAAAACGGAGGGTGTTCTGGCAGCCAACCAAAATGTATTAAAAATTACTCGACATGTTCGAGACCAAAATAACATCGTTCAGCGTAAAGTTGAATACATACACGACCCTCGTCTCATAAAAGCATACATCAAAAGAAAGAAGCAAATTGAGGGAGACAAGATGTTGATGGTAGATGTGAAGGAGATTCTTCCAACCAAGGATGCGGAAATGAACAAAATTCGTAGGAAGGCCTTGGAGGAGAAGATTGCTAATTTGACAAAGAGACAGAAACTCAGTAAAGGCCGCAAACCTCCAAAAGACCCTATTCATCTTGCTGCAGCCGCCGGCGGCACCCTCATTGATGCCAATACTGTTCTTTTACCCGATGGTCTGTATGCTATCGGCGGGAAGGGAATTGGAAAGGGGAAAAGTAGAACTAGACAATGCAGATCGTGTGGTGCTTTTGGACACATTCGGACAAACAAATCTTGTCCACTTTATACGCATACGAAGGGTGGAACTGTGCAGATTCCCCAGGAGCAAAAGGATATCTTATTGGCAGCGGCCAGAGATCCAAATGGTGCTGGAGCGCAAAATAGCTCTGCTCCTTTAATGTCTGAGCCTGCGGATGTCGGACCTAATCCTGGCGCTGCAGATTCATCTGTGGCTGCCACGCCTAATTTCGTGGAATAAATTTAGCGCATTGTGAAGGACCTATATCGAAATCAAAATCAAATAATAGTAATGCATTAACGAATAGTTGAATATACAGTAGCATATGTACAGAACGGAAACAGAGATGATGACGGATTGATTATTGTTGTTTCAAAGTCCGTACGCGTGACTCTTCAACAGAAGAACAGGTATACCCTGTAGTAGAGAGGCTTTTGTTTGAGTAGGGCTCTTTCATCAGCCAATTCTTGCTTGATGACTTCAACATCCATCTCTCTTCTTCCGGTGTCGAGATCGATGTTCTCCAATTTAATCCACAAGGTGTTCCACGAACGGTGGTATGTCTTGAAACAAATCCAAATAAAAATGATCAAAGGCAACGAAAGACACTGTTTCCAGAACGTGATGTTGCTTGGACCATCATTACCGATGGGCCAGATAGAAACCCAAATTTCTCCAACGATAACCAAAACAAGTATGATGAAGCCAGCAAAGGAGCCCAAAATACCCGAAGGAGAGAGAAAAATGACTTCATCTGTTGATCTGCCCTGGCTGGTTAAGGCCATTCTGAAACGAATATGCACAAGACAGATGGCAGCCCAAGTGAAGAATGCTGCAAGTGAGCAAATCGAGAAAAGCCATGTGAAAACGTCATTCTGGTGTTCTGGAGTGGCAACCAAGAAACCCAAAAGTCCAAAAATGTTGGTAATGAAAATAGCCACAAGCGGTCTTCCCTTTTTATCAATGTATCCAACGAACCTTGGAAGTAATCCTTGAACAGATAAAGACGCAAGTGTACGAGAGCAACCATACACGGACGAATTACCAACAGAAACAACAGCCAACAAAATAACAGCATTCATTATATCAGGAAGAACCTTAATACCTCCATTGTTAATAGCGATAACGAATGGAGATGCAGAAATGTCAACGGAGGAGCCTCCATTAAGTAATCTTGGATCGTTGTAAGGGACCAAACATCCAATAATAACCGATGTGACAAGGTAAAAAATGGTAATTCTCCAAAAGACCTGCTTTGTGGCTTTGGGCAAGGACTTACGTGGATTAGCAGTCTCAGAAGCAGCCAAGGCTACAAGCTCGACACCTCCGAAAGAGAAAGCGGCCGAAATGAAACAAGAGCATACACCTTTAAAGCCATGATTAAAAGACCCCGGGTTTTCCCAGTACTTTCCACCGATGTATCCTTGAGTTCCAACACCAGCTGTAAGGCAAATACCTAAGATAATGAACCCAACGACGGCGAGAACCTTAATGATCGAGAGAATGAACTCAACCTCACCATAACCAATAACACCAAACATGTTGATGGCGCAGATTAGGACATAAAAAATAGCTACCCATACTGCAGGATTGATGGATTGATTCCAATATTGCACCGTTAAAGAACAGGCCACCAACTCAGATGGGAACGAGATGAGCCAACTTAAGGCATAAATCAAACCAAGAGTAAAACCCCAAGATGGCTCAATAAATCTAGAGAAAAAAGCATTGAAGGAACCGGAGACAGGAAACTGAACAGACAACTCACCAAGGGCATTGACAACACAATACAACGAGAAACCAATCAAGATATAGGCAATTAACTGTCCGGCAGGGCCACCTTGCCATAACGCGTAACCAGAACCGATGAAGAGACCAGTACCAATGGAGCCACCAATGGCGATCATTTGCAAATGTCTACTCTTCAATCGTCTAGCCAAAGGATGTCTGGCAGTAGCGTAAATGGACTTCTCCATCTCAGTCATGTGTGATGTGTCGATACCATCATCTTCTAAATCGTATTCTCTGAAAGAGTCGATGAATCTCGTGAGGAATGGTTCCTTGTCGTTTTTATCCCAAGACTCCAATGACGAAGACTCCAGATGCTCCCGGTCATCGACTCTGTTGGCAAAGCCTTCACGGCTCTTCAGCACTCCCAATGAAGCCATAACAGTTGTGGATACTAGGAGTATGTTTGTCTATAGGAGGTCTCGTGGCCACGAACGTTTATCGGAGAACTGAATTACGTGCGAAGGTGATCAGATTAGCTCATCGTGATGGCGCCTAATCGTTATACATGTATGGTGCGGCATTTCCATGGTAAGATGCAGGTCTGCTGTAACAAATTGTTATGTCGGCGCTATGAAATAAGAGCAGATGCAGATGACAAGTGTCGCGATTTTTCATAAAAGATAAATTCTGAGTGATCGTAATTCGATTGAAATATTTGTCGGCTTATAATTATTCTTCATGGGTTGTTTGAATTTGTTTTCATTTCATAGATCAATAGACCTAACTGAACGAAACTGTTCCGTCACAAAGCCCAGCGCCGCGCTACTGTGGCTTCGTTCCTGCAGGGCCCTGTTTCGGATAGAATTTATATGGCTGCAAGATCAATTTGCTTGTCAAGAGCAAGATATTCCGGGTAATTTGAGACATTGAACTTTATTAAGTAGAAACAAAGAGATGTACTCGAAATCGGGGTTTATTTGTTGGTTTTGACACAATAATTTCCTCTTTCATTGGATGCTAAATGTCAGCCGAATGATCCTAATTGGGAAAATTGTTGTGCATACATTTGTTCTTGGACGGGGAAGTGCTTTTGATTTGGTTTGATTATATTAGACCCTACATAAGCTCCTGCGATCTACCAGGGTTATGTTCAAGGGAGAGACCTCCCAGCAGAGCAGATAAAGTTAAACCTCACAGAAACAGACAATAAGTATAGGCGAGTAGAGTTTGCACTTGAAAGCAGTTGCATACTTATTACTCGCATCTTGATACCCTGGTACAATATATTTGATATTATGAATCAATGTTCAATTTGAGACTGAATTTATGATTACCAATCTTTGGCCCTAAGATATAATTGCGCCAATTGCATCAACTTAGTTGGCTTTAAAGTGCATAAAAATAGACATTTAATTTAAACTGTGCTTCACAAATCTTTCGTCCTGTTTTTGTATCAAGAACGCTTCGTCAAAGACTTTAGGCTTGGTCTACTCTAAGCTAAACACAACAAGAACCTCAGGATAAAGGTCGCCTCAATGCTTAATATAAATTTGCAAGAATGAATGCAATTTGTTTTGTTTTTTTCTATGCCGTTGATATATATCAATGACGCCTCATGGCAATTGAAAGTCAAACCTTCAGGTCAAAATTGAGAGTTCTTAAGAATTCAAATTTGATTACAACAACCTCAAAATTATTTCATTATTGTAGCAATAGTCTATTGATTTTTCGCTAAAACTAAAATAGACGAATATTCAATGGTTCATAAAAACATGTGGAAAGCGAGGAGACTTAAAATTGAAGTAATCGAGAAAATAAAAAAAGGCCACTCACTAATTTCTAGCTACACTGTGTAGCTTATTAAACTACATTAATTATCACAAAAGATGTTTATTGCATTGAGAAGAACTAAATTTATTAATATTGGCTGCAAAATCAAGCATGGTGCAAGACCTTGACGTTTGCGTAGGCGGGGTCACTCTTAACAAACACCTTTCTTATGGACGATTGCTGGTCATAGTTATTCGTCATCCAGTAAACGGCACATCCGTAGGCGAAACCGCCAGCGAGTAAAGCAGATCTTGGGCTCATCAACATTGTGTTTTGTGGAATATATTATACTTGATAAAAGCTTGAAGGAGAATGAATATTAAGATTCAATGAGAAGTAATTGTTTTGTTTTGATTGTTGAATAAAAAAGTATTTCAGCGAAAGTTTCTTCGCTTCTTATATAGGTTCGAACTTAGCCATTACAAGCTGAGTGGGGTGACAAGTGACCTGAAGGACAGGGCATATGTGGCGCAACCTACACGGGGTTAGTCCAGCCTGCCGTAGATTTTGAGCTGTCAGCTTGAGACAGCGGGGTAAAAAGGACAATAATTAATAACTCCAATAATCAAAACTGCATATTTTTTTTATTGTAGTTGATCTCTTGTCGCTTCAATAGTTGTAGGTGCTTTATTATTTCTCCTGCAGATACTTCTAACTATCCTGCAATATGCCATGGCAGGAAGTCGAACCACCCCGAAAGCTGAAATCAGTCGATATGGCCGAATCAGTGAAAAGAGCAAAACAGAGTTGGAATTCTCGTCGAGAAATTATATATTTTACAACTTGTCTTTATCAACCAAGAAGATTTGCTAATAGCTCCAAATAATTATCAAACGGAGGATGGAGTTGCTCAAGTATTTTATGTGAATGGCTGCAAATGTACTAGAACTGATGTATAAACGGCTGATAGTAGTGTGGGGTATTTGCAAATGTAGCGGTTGCTTCCAAAAGAACAATAGTTCACCCATGAAAACGCCTTTTTCCTTATGGCTTTCGAATTAATTTGAACTTTAATTGCCCATTTACAAAGACATATGAATGAGAGCGACGCCACTTAATCGAAGTATAGACGAGAGAATTTAAATCAAATTCTACATAAAAGATTGTGAAGCAGATAATTATTTCAGAAGATAAATTATCAAACCGGCTATCGTGTTACATAGTATGGATGGAAGACTCAATAATCCATACTATCCATACCATATATACTACAAACGATTAAACTATGTTGAAATTGCATCCTGAACGCAGCTTTTATATTTGAGTAAAATCTTATATTCATTGTTCGTTCAATAACGTATTCTTGAAGATGATCGTAGGTTCTTTTGCGTTTCTCAAAACCCATTAGATCGTGATGTAAAAACCGAATCGAATACTGAAAAATAAATGTGTAACTTTATGACGAATTGGAGAGATATAATTTATTCAAATAGCCTTTTTACACCGCATGTCTTGGTATTATCCACCCACCTTATAAAATTGTTTAATAAAAGTTTTAGGTCTGTCATACCTCAAGAATCCAAATGCTATTTATTAAATAATTTTAATTGATTTTAATGTACCCTTTTCTTTGTAGGTACAACAAGAATTGTGACACTAGGGCTCCTGCCCTTCGACTCACGTGCACCAAACAGATGCCTCCGCGACTACGACAGTAACATCCGTACCTCCTCTGCTTGTGCGACTGTGGGAAAATTTTAACATATCCCCAAAGCGAATCCTCTCTTCTTCTTCTCAGCTAGCAAACAAGTATGTAAGAAACATCTCCGAGAATATCGTCCAGAGTTAAGCTCTCCAATCCCTTGAGATCGTTCCTATCCTCTCGTGCCTCTTTTGTGTATATCATTGTAAGGTTCAGCAAGGCATCCCCACTATTTGGTTCAAAAACTTCCCATTTCCAACAAAATCAAAGGCTTCGGATATAATTGGTCACAGAGAACTCTTCTTAAAGCCTTAAGACAGTGTATTATATGACTGGCTTACCCTGAAAGTTGTGAATTTTATTTTTTTGCCTTTGGATCTCATCTCACGCAGTCCTCTGAAAAATTTCCGCACACCCTTCAAAAGTACTTTCGCATCTCTGATACGACTTACTATTCTCAAAAGCATTGTATCTTTCAATAAAAACATCGTACTAACATCTCCAGCATGGGTATCTCCAGAGACTCTCGTCACAAGCGTTCTGCAACCGGTGCCAAAAGAGCCCAGTTCAGAAAGAAGAGAAAGTTTGAGTTGGGCAGACAGCCAGCCAACACTAAGATTGGTGCCAAGAGAATCCACACTGTCAGAACCAGAGGTGGTAACAAGAAGTTCAGAGCCTTGAGAGTTGAGACTGGTAACTTCTCTTGGGCTAGTGAAGGTGTTGCTAGAAAGACCAGAATTGCTTCTGTCGTCTACCACCCTTCTAACAACGAGTTGGTCAGAACTAACACCTTGACCAAGTCTGCTATTGTTCAAATTGACGCCACCCCATTCAAGCAATGGTTCGAGACTCACTACGGTAAGATCTTGGGTAAGAACAAGGAGGGTCTTGAGGTCAAGACCACCCCTAAGACTGAGAAGAAGTTCGCTGCCAGAGCCGCTTCCTCTGCCATTGAGTCCGCTGTCGACCACCAGTTCTCTGCTGGTAAGTTGTACGCTTGCATCTCTTCTAGACCAGGTCAATCTGGTAGATGTGATGGTTACATCTTGGAGGGCGAGGAGTTGGCCTTCTACTTGAGAAGATTGACTGCTAAGAAATAAGTAGCTCGTAATATAGTACATTGATCGTAAGATACTCTTGTAGGACATCAAAAAACACTGCTGTTATCTCAAGTTCAAAATGAGTTTTTAGCTTAGTTTGTATTATATTGGACGACATCTGAAACCCAAATGTTGCAAATTACATGAAATCTGGAGGACAAATATTCGTACTTGAGGGTAGCTCCTCACAGAGTTTATAATACAACTAATAACAACACTGAGCATATAACATCACTTATTGCCCGAAAAAATCAACTACAATAATGATAAACAAAAAGATTTTACAGTAGGAAGAAATGAATGATTACTTTCTCCGACAAAGTCAATAGTAGAGCAACATATTCTAAATAGTTAGTATTCAAGTTGATTATATTACGTCAGTAAAGGCAATAGGTTGTCTGCAAAGGTACCCAGAGGCACTCTCAGATCAGGTCTGTGTGTTTTTTCATCCTTGTAATAGAGTTTTTACATACTTGTAGTTCACTGCTGTAGCATCGACTGTGTAAAATTTTGAACACCGCTAGGTTTTATAGTACACTTCTGGCCGGGTAACACCACTTAAATTGAAAGGGTTTAAAGCATTTTTCATGTTTAGCAAATCTTCATAGAATATTAAAATTGGGCAAATATAATTTCAATTCTGCATTAAAGACTGTTTTACGGAGGTGAATCTCTAAAATAGACTTTACATGGCGGTTGCATAGTCCGCACGCCTAAGACAAAGAATCCACTAATCAAACTCGTAATTGTTACAGCCTGGTGTTTCATTACTTAAAGTGCTCCAATACTTTGTTGATGCAATTTTATGAGTATTTTGATATATGTATAATTTGATGTATAATTGCATTACCTCGTTATTGGCAGCTCTAACCCTTTGGATTTAGAACATTTCGACCTCGTTCTTAAAGGTAGCTAAAGCTCCCATTGGATCCCAAGGTGGTAAAGTAATTGGAGTATTACTTTCCAAAACGTCTTGATGTGTTTGCAGCAATTGGCTTTTATCCACGACGATTTGATAAACGTAATCTTTGAAGTATTGGTGATCCATGACATAGTAGCCGTTTTGGCCTGAATCCTTACCCCAGGAGTTCTCAACTCTCCATCTGATAGGATTTCCTTCCTTATCTAAATGTACTGCTGTCAATGTCATAGCGTGGGTCATGAGCGACTGCTTATACTTAATTCGACTGCTCTTGTCCTGTTCAGACTTGAAGCCAATCAAATCATAGCTGAAAAGATCTTCATCCATTATTCCCCTCTTTTTATCCATGTAAATTGGAGTATGGGTACCGAAAAATACAGCTTGGTTGGACTTAAGACGCTCGACGGCGTATTTAGAAAGGTCATCGATGTTAATGTTCACATATGACACATCCTTTGCCCCAATAACATTACCAAGTTTGTCAATTTTAATTAAAGAGTCGTATGGGTTTCTTGGATCGTTAAGGAGTGAGATCCAGTTAGAGACATCGACACCTAATACTTCTTTGTACATCAGCAAAGGTGTGAATTCCAAGGTATGTACATTGTCATCTTTGTCCTTGTAATCCCAAGACAAAACTTGGTCTGCTGCGGGTGGTTGTCCCAAAAATAAGACCATTAAGCGATGAATTTCGTTTTGCATTTCTGATATCATCTCAGAGGTGGGTTGAGGCAGAGCAGCATCCAGATTGATTTTAAGTTTCTCGGCAAATTCGCGCAACTTAGTCAGAATTAAAAAGTTGAGCCTACGAGAGGATGTTGCGGAAAACGCATCGGGGTATAACTCGTGAGGTACCATTCCGTACTTCTCAACGATGTTAATGAACATGTCGAATTGACCTCCATCACAAGTTGGATCTGTAAGAAGGAATTGATTTAATTGGGACTCTACATCGTTCTCCTTTTCATTCGCCATGTTCTCGGCAAACTTGTTCAAGAAGTAGTTACATCTTTCCAACTTGTCATGGAAGAACCAATAACTTTGAGAGAATTGAAATTCCTTAATCGAAAGCTTCTCCATAATATGAAGACGTAACACGTTTCCACTTGCAAATAACCAGCATCTTCCGCTAGCCTTTTGGTTCGTCACTGGTGCGCCTTCTGTCTTCACAGCAGTGTTGAACACCGTGGTGGTGTTTTTGATCGCAGTGGCTCTGTCAATAAGAGCATCATCGGCATTTACATGTGCCAAAACAGATGCGGCTAATTGGGTAGCTTGGTCTGATTTGTAGTCATCAGACCAAAGAGAAAGGTTTTCAATCTTGAGTTCGGTCATTTAGGGAGATCTCCGAAAATACTATTTGCGGGGCAGGTCTTCAAAATCTGTTCGTGGACAGATTAAAGATTGACTTGAGAATGGGAAAAAAATAACGAAATAAGCCGGAAATCAATCGTTACTTATTATTTTTCGGTTTTGACTAATTATGGCGCCCAAAATCCTGCTTCCATGCCGCTCTCATACGAGGCTTCAGGTAGCCTTATGGTCACACGACTCACGCAGCAGCCTCTTGTGCATTGCATAATTTGCGCTAATCAGAACTCTAAATCAAATATACTTATTAATTATTTAAGTTTTCGCATTGACGTACAAGTCTATTCATACTCATTTTCGATACAGGCTAAAATAAATAGTTGCTTGAGGGTCAAATAAATATGGACTATTATTTACTGGTAGCTAAAATCAACAAGAAGGTCCCTTGGCCCAGTTGGTTAAGGCGTGGTGCTAATAACGCCAAGATCAGCAGTTCGATCCTGCTAGGGACCATCTTCTCACAGGGCGTGTGGCGTAGTTGGTAGCGCGTTCGCTTAGCATGCGAAAGGTCTCCGGTTCGACTCCGGACTCGTCCATATCTTTTTCGAAGATCTATTTTTACCTTTATATTTTCTTTACGAAGCTTATTCCTATTATTTTAATCTGGGATATTAGTCCATTTTAGCAATTGACTACATGAAAGGCTGTTTTAATTACAGCTTTTGTATTAGTATGAACTTGAAGAAGTGTAACACCTTAGAAAATGGCAAACCAAATTTTCTCCCACCAATTCTTTGGGATTCGTTGTTCGTATTGAGTTTCTTGATATTCAACCATTTCCAATTTTGAAAAATCAATCTCGTCGAGAGGAGTGAGCCATCTTTTCCTTCCGAGCCAGAAAATAGAATATATTCTGTGGCCAAAGTAGAGGAAGACAACAATAGGAAATGTAATGTATGCAGCGATAAAGTCTGCTGCATTGAATTCGAAGAAGACAGCAAATCCATTTGTAAGTGTGACAAGGAAGATAAATACGATAACGAAATAAGTTCCATATGGTTGGAATTTTGTCTTATAAGGAACTCTATCTTCAAGGCCTTGTACAACAATTGCCTTCCTCCATCTGAGATAGGTAAAACCCACAGCAATCCATGCAATGAATCCAGAAATAGTTGTTATGTTAGTGAACCAAGCGAAGACTTGAGAGGAAGACTTAGCAACATTCAAATATGACAAGCAAGCAATTGCAAAGGTCATAAGAACAGCTGGGTATGGTACACCCCATTTGTTGACCCTAGAGAAGACCTTAGGTGCTAATCCCTTCTTACCCAAAGAAAATAAAGTTCTGGAGGCGGCGTACATAAAAGCGTTACCTGCCGAAGCAGCAGAAGTCAAAATAACAGCATTAATAATGTTGTTCAAAACAGGAATACCGGCATTTTGAATTCCGAGGACAAAAGGAGATGCTGCAGCGGTATGAGCGCCACTAACCAATCTGTCACTGTTAGAATTGGCAATCACACCAATAACTAATGAACCCAAAATGTAGAAAAAGGCCAAACGGTAGACGAACTGACTAGCGCATCTTGGAACAGCCACTCTTGGGCTCTTAACCTCTGCAGCACATGCCACGATCAACTCAGGACTGGTAATAAAAGAATAACCTGCTTTAATGATAGCAGTCCATGTTGCCAAAAATCTACCTGTAGAGCCTTTGACCAAGTATTCTTTGAAAGCGTTGCCATCCTTCCAGTAACGGAAACCCAAACGGTCATGATCAGGACCACCGCCAAAGAATAAAACGACACCCAAAATGATCAAGCCAGTGATCGTAATTAATTTCACACTTGCAAAGTAAAATTCAAACTCTCCATAAATGCTAACAGGGCACATATTTATAATGAGGATGACAGCAAGAATAATTGAAATCCACACAGCGATGTTGACGGATGTAGTCCAATATTGAATAATTAGAGCAGCTGCCACAATTTCTGCAGCGACTAGGATAGCAAAACAGTAATAATAGTTGTAGCCCAAAGCGAATCCAAAAGAAGGATCCAAATAGTCACTGATGAATTGTTGAGCACCAACGCCTGGTACGGGTAAGAACGTAGTCATCTCACAAAGCATATTCATGATGAACCATACGACAACGGAGAGGATGATGTATGATAAAAGAAGCGGGCCCGGGCCAGTAAGTGCCAAAGCTGCACCAGAGCCTACAAAGAGACCCGTTCCAATAGCACCACCCAAAGCAATCAATTGAATGTGGCGCATTTTCATGCCCTGTTTCAAAGTTTGTTCAGGTTCTTCGCTCACATACTCGACCATCGCTCCCTTCTCATCGCCGCCGGCGACTCTGGAAGTTTCATATTCCAAGCTAACTGAATCTGATGAAGAGGACCTTGTTTGTACCATGGTTAAACTTAAAGGATTGGTTCAATGAATTGAATGTAAAAGAGAGGAAGCAAATTAGGATTATAAACCGTTGCCCTATTCGCTTTCACTGAAATTTAGCAGTGATTAAATTTGTCTAGGTTTTAAAAGCTTGCACTTGAGAGGTCAACTCGACAGTGATTGCGCTAGACGTTGTTCCAAAAAAAATTGAGAGCTAAGATGAGATTCGTCTGCGTATTTATATTTATAGTTGGTGGGGATAGGTTCACAATTAATCATTTGCATCTATCTTATTTCCGTTATAGAGTCATTTGTTACTGCATAGAATATTTATCTGGGAAGGAAGTGTTGTAGATAGTAGACGTTGCGGGATATAGCCGATTCGCGCGAGTGTCACACTGGCGAGATTGTATGGGATGTGAAGTGTGGAGAAATGAGCCAAATGCCGTGTTTCAAAATAGGGAACCCTTGAAAAGACTCTTTTATGGGGTAACTCTGACTATGGTGTATATTGGCATCTTCCCCAAAGTAAGATATTGATTTTTCACTTCTAAATTAGCACCTTCCTTGGGCGTTATGTTATGCTTATTCCTTAGCGAATAAAATTATAAGAGCCATTATAACCGTATACGACTACCAAAATGGTCAAAAAAGATGGCAATTAAAGATAAGGCTGCCATAATTATATGACCCTAGCGGGGCCCCGGACGCGTATCTCACGCACTGAAGGGATCACAATGGCGAAATATCCCACTGAAACAGTCGAGGAAGGCTTGCGCGAGGCAGAAAAGAAATTTCTATACATTAGTATCTTTGCTTAGTCTTGTCACAACAATAGTCTCAATGGATCGAAAACAAGATAATAAATTCAATCTGAATTCAAAATGTTTCCTTTTGTGATTTATCGTGTTTTTGATCGACCAATTACCATCGAATGGTACGATTCCGATATTCCTGTCCTAAATTCCGAACTGTGGATATATGTAAGAGATCCCAAAGATGATTTTGAACAATGAAAAGTGAAACAGAAGGTTTCGTCGAGGGTTTCTGTGTCAAATATATTTGGATCAAATAAGTTTAAATCAAGACAATACGATTTCAAGAGGGGTATTTGGCATTCATTGGTGCCTCATTACTGGCAAATCTGGAGTGTGTACCTCATGGGACATGGCATTTCCGCGGGTGTGTAGCCCTGAGGTGCGACTGAAAGCGGCGTTTCGAATCAAGATTATGCATGATGAAACTGGCCACCTCGGCTTAGGCAATAAATAGAAATCGTCATACCAAGTAATTGATTCAAAATGAGCAACAGATAAGACGTAAACCTCAAGAACATGACGGGGGCACTGACTATATTAAGTACATCTTCAAAGGTGTACCTTTCATCGTAATCTCACATTTAAATACTTCACAGCCATAACGGTCGAGTCTACAAGCGCTCAGGTTTGTTCCTGTTGAGGAAATCCATTGCTGATAACTTTTGTGACCTCCACAAAAGAATGTAGATATGTCCCCATGTATTCGTTCGTTTATTTGGCTAAACAAATTGGGAACCCTTCAAACACTCCGTTTATTTTTATTTTCACTTAAAATTGACTTTTTTTTGAATTATTGTGCATGAAACCTAAGCTTAATAATCCTTGATCATAGCTATTTGATATCCAATTCCCATGTTATGGGTTTTGGCCCAGTCGATTCGTACTCGAAAGTCCACAAGTGCTTTAAGGCCCAAAAACACAAGCATTGAAAAAATTGTGTGAATACTTAAAATATTTGAAATATTTTCTAAATAAATCTTTCTTGAAAAAATATCTCTAAATTGATTTGTTTGTATAATTCACCTACCCCATCACTTAACTCATCTCATCGCTCATCGCGCTCATCTCAAATCATCATAGATCCACATCCTCGCCATGAGTAGCTTATCCCAACAGCTTAAGGCTATTAGCGAGAAGAATGCTTCCGTGGCATTGGACAGAAAGACTCGGTCCAAGATCCACTCGCGGTCACTCATGTTCGACCCAAAGGTGGCAGCTGCTCAAGACATGGACTACATTTATGGTATTGCATTAGAGGGACTTGATGAGTTGACCACAATCGACAATCGTTTTGAAAAATTCCGCTCGTCGCTTTTTGCTGAAGCTTCTTTGACATATGATCGTAATGTCTCCACTAAAGATATCGTGGAACAAGTTGACAAGAACATTCATGCCTTTGTGAACTTGGCCTCTCCATACTTTAACTTGAGCCCTTCTCTCAAGGCAATGGAGTGGTTGGTTCGGAGATATCATGCCAACATTCACAGCCCTGACTTGTTGCTTCTCGCAGCTTTGCCATACCACAACCAAGCTGTTTTCACAAGATTCATGAGTGTAATCCCAAAGACTTCTTGGCCACACATTTTCACGCCCATTTTAGGATACAAAGACAAGTTGGTATCGCCTCCTGCCTCCTCCGTTTTAAAATGTTTTTACAATGACGCTGCTTTTTTTCGCTTATATTCTGAGCATGTTTGTAATGCCTTGCGACAACAGACAGTTTACAGAGATCAATTAGTATTCTACTTATCGAACTCTGCGCAAGTACTTGCGACTATTGCCCGTGATCCAAAGAAATTGAATGATGAGTATATCCCAATTGTATTAGAGGCCGCTGTCGAATTTTTTAAGGACCGCTCGTTCCGTAACTCTGCGAATTTAGCTGTTGATGTCCGTCTCACCATCTATGGTATTCTTTCGATTCTCTGTTCGCTAACAACGCTTACAAATGACCTTGTCTACACTATCACGAAGTCCATTTCACTGAGTGAATTTGCATTTTCTCCAGCCATGAGAAGACTGACTTTTATTATGTTGGGTCAATTGTGGAATTTTTCTAACGATATAGAAGTTCCCAAGCAAGTGGGCTTGTTTAGAAAACTCAAACCTAGTACACTTTTGCAAGACACTCAACTTTTGGTGTCTTTGGAGCAAGAAGATTTCAAAATTACAAAGTTTTTGTATGTGTGCTTTGCAGAAATCTATGACCAGGATATAGATTCCGCTTTCCAAATCTTGGATATCATTAATTTTGATGATTCTGATCTTGTCTCTGAGGCCCTATGCAAAAAGCTTGTTGCATCCCTCAAGGGTGGGCTTCCTCCTCAACGTAGAGCAGTGATGACTAAGTTCTTTACTAAAATGTTCAAAACTAGAAAGGAGGCTCTTGTCAAGATTTTAGCTCAAAAGAAGAAGTCCATGTCTGACCTTGAGCTCTCTCTTATGGCTACACTTGACAACGATGTTGATGACGTTGAAGTTGATCTTGTCAAAGACTTTGAGGAGGCCTCGCAAATATCTTCTCTGGAACAAGGCAAGAAGTTTGCAAAAGTTAAAATCAATCAAAGCAACTTTCTTATCGTTGGTAGCTCTGATGAATTTTCCCTGCTTATTCAGGTACTCAATGGAGCCTTCCAGGGACAACCATTCACTGAGCAAATTAGTACATTCAGCCGCTTCCTCCGTATCGTATTCAAGGAGAAAGATGAGACTAAAGTTTCTTTTGTGTTGCGTATGACTTTTACTCCCTCTATTCCTAAGCCGATTCGTTTGATGGCCATCAAGTATATTAAGGGAGAGCTTGTTAAGGTAGGCGACCTTAAGAACAAGACTGCGTTGTATTTGTTGACACCTCTTTTGCTCCTTGGTTTGGCCGATTCAAACAAAGCAATGAAGGGTTACTTTCGTGAGGCTTTGTCTGTTGTGCACAAGAACATCAAGGCTTTAATTGCTTCTGGTATCAAGCTGTCCGCTCTTCGTCTATTCATGGAAAACCAAATTTACGGAGATATGGAACCAACAAAGCGCTCCATTATTGCCCCTGCAGATGCTTTGGCCATGATGGATGCGGTCTTCGAAAAGGATGGAGTCATCAACGATGTCATGGTCGATTCGTCGCGATTAAATGGCTTAATATTCGGCCACTTATTCAAAGCCACAAAGGGTAAGCAAGAAAAATTTGGCCTGCTTTTACTCAGAACCTTCTTTTTGAACCAGTGGTCAAACTCTACATTGCACTTGACATTTAAGGCAAGAGTATGGTCGATGATTGCCCAAGAAAATCTTGCTACCGGCGGCACCGATGACCGCTTTACTTTTGTCGATGATTTCAAATCTTTCGTACCTCGTATTGAGAACATCAGAAAGGAGGCTGTTGAATCTGGTCTCACTTTGAAAGATGTGGCAGAGTCCATTTGTGAAATGGTAGGCGGACTGCCATACAATGATAAGAGTACGCACAAGGAGATTAACTGGTTATTGCATGCCTTAACCTCAGAGTCCGAACTCCAACTCTTTGCTAGTAAAAGACTTGTTGCGTTGTTCCCCCACATAAAGGCAAATGACCTCAAGTTAAAGATTTGCTCCGATTTGATTGAAGCAATTACCTCTGAAAACGACGTATACCTTGAGTTTGATCCTCTAGAGTTGTTGCAGTCTTTTGAGGTCTCTCATACCTTCATGGTGAGTCTACTTGGCACTGTTAATATTGTGACACAAATTCCAGAACAAGGGCTTGCTAAAAGGAGAAGAAGATCCTCCTCAAGTACGCAAAAGACCATGGCACGTGATGATATCACTTCTATGGCTGCTCATCATTTGAAGAAACTCTCTGTTATCTTAGATGTCTTGGAGGCGCAATTGAGAAAGAGAATCGCTGCACTTGCTTACCCTGATCTTCTTCAGGCCATGTTTAAGATCTTGACTGACTTGGACTACCTCTGTAGCGATGGAAAGATGCCTGTGTTGTATGCACAAGAAACCTTGGCTTCTTGTATGCTTTTAACCATTGTTGGTATGAAGAACTCGGAAGCCCAATCCAACTTTGAATTGGATTCCAATTCCGTGAGAGCTGATTTGATTGTCAACTCCATCCGCCTTTCCCAGTCTCCACAGGTGCAAAGCCGCTTGTTGCTTGTCATTGCCGAGTTGGCCTCTTTGGCTCCTGAAATCATTCTCCATTCGGTCATGCCCATTTTTACTTTCATGGGTGCTCACACCATCAGACAAGATGATGAATTTTCCAGCAATGCCTTGCAGCAAACAATTGCAAAGGTTGTTCCAGCTATCACTGCTGCCTCTGAGTCAACCAGCAACGAAATTGAGTTCTTGCTCACTAGTTTTGTGACTGCGTTCCAACACATTCCTAGACACAGAAGAGTCAAATTGTTTGTATCTTTGACCAGAACTTTGGGTTGTGAAAACTCCTTGCATTCTATTCTTTTCTTAATTGGCAGACAATATGCCAGTAATTTGGCTAAGAGCAAGAGTCACGAGTGTTCTGGATTGTTGGAATTTGCTGGTGCTATGCTTAAGACCTTCAATTCGGAAGAGTGCCTTGCTAGTTTTGATGGCTTTTTGCTGCTTTGGGATGCCATTCCTGATGAAACTCTCGATAGTGATGATGCTATTTATACCCAATTGAGCTCCAGATCTATTTACGGAAACTCTATTGTGGCCTTGCAGACAAAGGATTTGCAACTTCTTAAATCTAGAATGCTTCATTTCTTGGATGAGGTTCTCGCCCTTGACGAAGAGTTCACATATTCAAGCAAAATGTTGTCTTTGAAAATGAAGGTATCGCTCATTGTCTTCGACGAGAAGAGCTCGGAGGATCAAAAGTCTAAGGTGTTAAAATCATTCAATACGTTGACTTCTTTCATGCTCATTCAATTGGAAACATACTCCAATCTGACTAATTTGAAAAATGACGCTATTATCGAAGAGTTGTACCTGTTACTAAAAAGATTACTCAATCTTTTGCCTTTGAGCCACTACATTAGCTTCATTGTCAACTCATTAAGCAATACTTCAGACCCGATGTCTTTGAAGGTGGCCAAAAATTTCGCCATTTTGGCCGGAACAAGATTTGAGACAGAAATTACAGCCAACTCTTACGACGAAGCTATTTCTCAAGTTGTGTCTGCTGAGTTGTTGCCCGCTTTGATTGGAGGTGTTGCAACCAACACGAACCCTGAGTTAGTCCAAGCCTATTTGGACACTTTCGCGATTATCGTGTCTAAATTTTCTGTCCAGGAAATGAACTCTGCAACTAACGCTAAGCTTCTTTTGGAGTCTTTAAAGACAATCACCTCAGAGCACGGTCTTTTGAGTGAACATCTTGAGATCAATATCTCTTCGCTTAACACTATTACAAATATCGTCAAGTGTCTTGGAGTCAAATGTATTGGGTTCTTTCCCAAAATTCTTCCGCCTGCATTAAAACTATGGGAGACCACTATCGGCCTTGATGACGAAGATGATACTGAGAGAGACGGAGCTGATGCTATGATGTTATTGCAAGGATCTGTTTTGATGTTATTTTCCTGTTTGGTCAAGAAAATGCCAACTTTCGTTATCTCCAATTTGAAGGTCATTTTCCGTGCCATCTTCTTGAGT
This sequence comes from Australozyma succicola, assembly GCA_030563905.1. Taxonomy (NCBI): domain Eukaryota; kingdom Fungi; phylum Ascomycota; class Pichiomycetes; order Serinales; family Metschnikowiaceae; genus Australozyma; species Australozyma succicola. The sequence goes on along the minus strand of JAJMKM010000001.1, from coordinate 798,929 downwards.
GATTATGTTGACAACTCAATCAGGTCCAGTGTCCTGGCCCTTGTTGTTGAGCATATTGATAAATCGCAAGTTTTGCAAGCACTTTGTAACTTGGCCCTCAATGATAACATATATGAGGTTCGCAGTGCCGCTAACTTGGGCCTTTACCTAAATGCAATGACTAACGCCATTGAAAGCGCAGACAAAAAAGTTGCAACCAGCCAGTCTTCTTTGGTTTTGAAATGGTTGATTAAATCGTTTGAATTTAGAATGGAATATGGTGAGTACAGATTCAGTGAAAACACAATTGCTAGTATTGAAGCCTCTTTCCATCTGTGTGCACTCAAGTATGTCATGAAGTTGAATGACAAAAACTTCCGTCCTTTGTTTGCGAGCTTGGTTCGTTGGGCATTTAACGGAGAAGGCTCTGGTGTGTCAAAAAACAGGGACGCCGAAAGATTGGTGGCGTTCTTCAAGATCTTCAATAAATTGCAAGACAGCTTGAAAAGTATCATCACTTCTTATTACTCTTATCTTTTGGATCCTGCTATCAAACTTTTGAAGGAATTTGAAGGTGCAGAGAGAACAGAGACCAATCTTCGGAGACTTTTGTTGCATTCCTTATCATCTTCTTTCAAATACGATCAAGATGACTATTGGTCGCACCAGTCTCGTTTCGATTCTGTGTTGGAGCCTCTAGTTGGACAATTGGCTAATATTGAACAGCCTCTCGGAAAGCATTTGGTCAAGGCGATCTCCTTCTTCGTTTCCAATGTTTCTTCCGATGAATATAATGAGAAGTTGGTACGCGCTTTAATTAGATATGTATCCAACGAACATGAAAACAGCCTGAGCACAAAGATTTGGACTATTCGCGTGTTGAAATCTGTGTTCCAGAAGGTTGGCGAGCAATGGCTCTCTTACTTGCCTACATTCATTCCCTACATCGCCGAACTTTTGGAAGATGATGATGAAGAGGTGGAATTAGAGGTTAGAAAAGACTTGGTCCGTGTTATTGAGAACATTTTGGGCGAACCCCTTGACAGATACTTAAGTTGATCGTTGGGCAACCCCTTCGCTCCTCAAATAAGTACATAGAACGACACTGAATAAAACGATAATTACAAAATGTCTAAGTTTTATGTCATATGATCTTTTACAAAGCTGATTATTAAATTATAGTTTGTAATCTCAACTTATTTTCTCTCCCTATCCAACCCCGGATCTTGAGATGTACGGGTGTTTCGGAAACTTCCACCATTTTCCAGGAAAACTCTATATAACTTCACACATCTGTCCGTAAGCCACTAAGCAAAATGGTATGTAATGAAATGATCTCATAAGTTGTCTTTATTTTTAACTCATATACTAACAATCAGTCGTTTTTGAAGTCCATTAATAACTTGAAGCCTTTGTTTGACAGAGTTTTGGTTCAGAGAATCAAGCCAGTTACTCAAACTACCCTGGGTATTTACATTCCAGAGAAGAACCAAGAAAAACTCAACGAGGGAACCGTTATTGCTGCAGGTCCTGGTATCAATGATGCTACTTCCGGTCAACTTATTCCAGTGTCTGTCAAGGCTGGTGACAAGGTTTTGTTGCCAAATTTTGGTGGCTCTCCAATTAAGGTAGGTGGCGAGGAGTACTTATTGTATAGCGACCGTGAGATTTTGGCTAAGATCGAAGAGAATTAGAAATTGTAAATAGGAATCTAGGATCTTTTAAGCTTGAGGTATGTGTAGAGTAAGTTGGAGTTCATGTTTCATTAGATAGAATACAACGAATGGGTTAGTCAATGATTGGCTCAAGCGTGAATGTTGGATGCAAATAGACTTCTCGTATTTTTGATTATTAACTGTAAGCGAGTCAAACCGAATTAGATTGCGGGGAATTATCTTTTTATACATGCACCACGATTGTTCCAGTATAGATCGAAAAATATCTTTATTTCATTAGCTGAAATTTACGATACGAAAAAATTAAATAGATTATTGATTAGAATATTATAAGTTCATATTACGCTTGCCCAATGACATGAAAAAAAAATGGGCTGCTTAAGAACTATTTCAAGCTGCCTTGGATGGTTCTACAGTCTCCTTGATCTGCTCAGTGGACTGAGTGTAATTAGTTTCGGCATCAGCTGGCACTGGTTGAACGGCAGCACTAGTTGCACCTGTAGCGTCAGTCTCAGCAACAACGCCCTTTTCAAGGTCAGTCTGGCCAGGAACTACGAAGCCATCCTTTAAGGTAAGAACACCGGGAAGGAAAGCGTCGCGGTTGAGCATTTGCTTAGAAGCGTTGGCAGACACAAGAGGGTGAATTGCGTAAACAGAAAGAAGAGCGAGAGAAATTAAACTAGCAACAAAACCAAGAACAGATAAAGCAATTAAACCCTTTCCGACATTGCAGCCAGTCAAGTAGGTGGTGTAAAGACTGAGGTATGCACATGAGATACCTCCAAAGTCTTGTGCATTCACACCCAAGGAGACGATCCACCAAATGACAAGCCAGATTTCACAACCAAGCGCCATGGCAGGAGAAATGATGGCAATTGTTTTTGGAACAAGCGTCAAAACATAGTAAGTGACTGCAAAAACACCCAAGACAATAGAAACAGCAGGATCTGAAATTGGAAGTGTTGCAACACACACAATTCCCAAAATGAGAGTGACAATTGCAAAAATAAGCTGGAGGTAACGGAGGTAAGTTCCGAGAGAATTGTCGTACGAAACTTTAGCCATTTTGTACTTTTAATTTGTTATCGAAGAAGCGAAGTATTCGGTCAAGAGTTATGAGATACAAGGAATTCTCTGAGTGCAGACACGAAGAATTTATGTCCTGTTTCGTTGCGTTAGTTCCGAAGTCTGAGGCTTCCAAAGAGGCTGTTCTAGAGAGGCTGACTCTGGTTTTGAATGACCTACTCGATTAAGCTAATACTTAAGAAGGGCTGCGCTATCAATGACTTTGGTGTTTCAAAGTAATCAATTGGAATTACAGGCTCAAAGAAAAGCGAAGAATTAGAGAAGCAGGTTTAAAAAAATAATAAGACCTGGGACCGAATGACACAACCATTTATATAATTCCAGGTTTCTGAAGTACAGATCCTAATCCGTCATTTTCTTGGCTATGCATGTTAATGCACGTTCTGTGTATACAAGAAGCACGAAAGAATGCATCTCGGGAAAATTGTTCTTCCTGGCGAACACGGTCGATCGGCACGCCTGACCGGTTTAGCTTTTTATGGTTCAAAAACAACCATCTCCGACTGCCTAGAAATTAATTTATTTATAGGTTTAGTTGCAATATTTCTATATGTATTCATATGGTTTACATAAGCGAAGAAGGTAAGCACATGCATTCCTGCACTTTGGTCTTCTGCAGAGGCACGATCTCAATTAGTTTCTGAGTTCTTCAGCTTCATATTACCTAACTCTTCACAAGTAGCTCAATTGAGTTCACATGAAACCGTCTAGATTCTAGTGTATTGTAGTTATTAAAAAACCCATTGTTATCATAAGCACAAGACACATTTGAATCAGAAATATAAATGACTCACGTATGGAGGCTCTAAATACTACTATTTACAGGAGTGTCTTCGGTCAAATATGCCACCTGGGCCTGTGCTATCAACCACGATTAGTGAACACGGGTCTCAATTTCTATGGTTTGCAGCTTATACTACTAGAAGCCCCACTTTATGTTAAGCACGAAAGGAGAACATTAAATTAACAAGAGTTTCAAAGTTCTAAATTCTCAGCTTCAAATAACTTCAAGTCGGATTGCCGGAGATTCCCACGAATTACTCACGAGGAATGATTTCCTTTTCTGTTGAACATTGTTGGAACTGCGGCTGAACCCTCCTAACCATTACTCGTCGTCATTTTATTAGGTAAGACTGTGTAGACTGTGTAGAAGACTTCGGGCAAAAACAAATAACAAATACCTTTCAGAGTAGAAAATCGTGAAATCTTTGTAAAAAACTACCCTGCTTCTAGAGCTATGGAGAATGATCATTTAAACGTTGTTATGATCCTTACAAGTGGCTTCGATTTGACAACACCGATATTTCCATGTTTTGCATGCCTGATAATACCCACCTCTTTGCATGCAAGGCGCGTCATATCAGCGCATCTGTGTTCACAACCATGGGTATTCATAATTGGCTAGCCTTTTAAACTTGAGTTCAAAGTCGGCCTTCGACCTTTGAGTCCGCCTCTATCCTCTTGTTTACTTGACAACAGAAATTTAAACCGCCTAAAAGACGCTGTAAACAGGGTCAATTGAACATCCATCCTAATGATTGTTCGCACCGCGCACTCGTATATGAACGTCTTGTAGCTGATGCTAAGACCCAAACGTCCTTGAACATACTTGGCCGTGGCGCAAGAAGCCGCGTTTCTAAGTGCGAGAAAATGTGCAGGGAAAGTCCATTGTTGTTATCGAAGTTCACTAGCTTCTAACTTGTTTTAGATAAAACATCGTTAAATTATGAACAAATTTTATCACGTAACGATTAAGAAAGACTCAGCATGACTTTAAACTGCTGATATAACAAAGCAAAAAAGAGGAGATTCCCTCATTGACGAGTATAATAGTAAACTTGGAAAGGGCTTGGCATTTGTGTTCCTGAAAAGCACAAAGTGTTGAAAACGAGGTGCGACAAGAAGAACTAACAGAGAATAAGCTATTGTGGCCATACATGGCACTTGATTTCATGCAATTTTAAGCGAGTAAGAACGTGGACCGTGTTTTTGAAAATCAGATTGCCCGCTTAGCGTTTCCAAAGAATTTTAATCTAGCCCCGACATATAAACATTATAGTTCTCCGCTGATTCAATAAAGAAGACAACAGTGGTGAAGCATGAATAAAGATATAATTTAATGAACCTAAACTTGCGGAGATTATGTGTTAATTTTTTTTTGTTTAAATTTCCAACAATTTTCAAAAATATCACGTGACTGCAGCTCTTCAATTTCTTAGGAATGTACTTTTGATGTGTTGAAGATTAGAAAATGGTTAAAACATATTCTCAGCGTGCTGATGAGCACCCCTCGCCAGTAGCAGCTAGGCTTTTACGTCTTATGGAGGAGAAAAAAACTAACCTCTGCGCTTCCATTGACACGACTTCCACTGCCGAATTTTTGGATCTCATTGATAAACTTGGTCCAAAAATCTGTCTTGTCAAAACACACATTGACATTATAAACGATTTCTCATACGAAAAGACGATCGATCCTCTTTTGAAATTGGCTGAAAAGCACAAATTTTTAATATTTGAGGACAGAAAGTTTGCAGATATTGGTAATACTGTCAAGAGTCAATATGCACAGGGTGTATTTCAAATCGCTAAATGGGCCGATATCACAAACGCTCATGGTGTTACTGGTGCTGGTATAGTAAGAGGATTGAAAGAAGCTGCTGCTGAGACAACCTCAGAGCCAAGAGCTCTTCTCATGTTGGCAGAGCTCTCATCAAAGGGTTCCTTGGCATATGGTGAATATACAAAGCAAACGGTAGAGATTGCTAAAACAGACAAGGAGTTTGTTATTGGCTTCATTGCTCAAAGAGACATGGGAGGTTCTGATGAGGGCTTCGATTGGCTTGTGATGACTCCTGGTGTCGGCCTTGACGACAAGGGCGACGCTTTAGGTCAGCAATACAGAACTGTATCTGAGGTTGTTGCTACTGGCACGGACATTATTATTGTGGGTAGAGGATTAATTGGGAAGGGAAGAGACCCTGTTGCTGAAGGAGAAAGATACAGAAAGGCCGGATGGGATGCTTATGAAGAGAAGATCAAAAATCATTCTTAGATTTCATAATAGATTTATAATACATTGGCCTTTGACTCTAATGCTATGTACATATTAATGCATTAAAAGGATCATAATCCATAACTTATATTGTACGACTTAAATGGGCCCTATGCCTTGTGCAACGAGACAAAGATATTGTGCGATGGAAGTTCTTTTGGTCATTTCCTGTAAAATGCTACTTTTTTCTCTACTCCTTTCTTGTATGTAGAATAAGTGCCCGTTTGTCCCTTGAAGGCAAGGTAAATCAATTTCGGCACTTTTTTCAATTCAAAAAATAATAATGATAAGCTTGTCACCAGGTGATTTTGATTTTTTTTTTATTAATATTATTATTTATAGCTCTATTTGTTTGATTATTATCCCTTACAGTGTCACGCTAATCTCACCTCCTCATTTCAGCCCTTCATTTCTCGTAACTCAAGCCTTATCTACGGTGACATCAAGTTTTACATTTGCCACACTAGTCATTGAAACGTTTTCCTCCCGGACTCTCGTTGCCCAATCACTTGCATGACTATAGCGTGATCTCATTTTCGGATCAACTATATTAATTTTTGAAGCTTGAGAGAATTACTGTGACTGTGTTTCAATTGTCATGACAGAACCCCGTTTTGCCTCCTTCAAATTGGTCCTCCTCGGAGAATCAGCCGTGGGAAAATCTTCCATAGTGCACAGATTCGTTAAAAACACTTTCGATGATATGAGAGAGTCAACTATTGGTGCAGCATTCTTGACGCAGACCATCTCACTCCCCGAAGCGAACACCACGGTTAAGTTTGAAATATGGGACACTGCTGGTCAGGAGAGATACAAGAGTTTAGCCCCTATGTATTACAGAAATGCAAATGCTGCATTGTGCGTTTATGATATTACTTCAAAAGCTTCGTTTGCTAAGGCTCAAGACTGGATAAAAGAATTGAACAGACAAGCGCCCGAGGGTATCGTGGTAGCCTTGGTGGGAAACAAAGCTGACCTTGCTGATGAAAGACAGGTTGAAGAGAGTGATGTAGAGGCATACCTTGAGCAGCTTAGAGAGCAGCGTGGCGAGAGCGCCAAGGACGTGATTCATTTGGAATGCTCTGCCAAGTCTGGTGAAGCTGTCTTGGACATTTTCAATAACATTGCAAAAGCATTACCCTTGGAAGATGTTGGACTGAAAAGAGGTCAACAAAGTAAGAGGGTTGACTTAAACAGGCGCCCACAGTCTACTCTGCAGCTGGGCTGTTGTTGATTGTAGACAGTTCTCACTTCTATTAGGTAATTCATCACTGCATTCTTAAAGTTATTCTCAGTAATTTGATACTCATAAATGAGACTATCTGAGTTATATTACTGAGCATCCGATTATTCTATTTCAGATTAGCATGTTTTTAGGGAGCATGGCCTAAATACTTTCTTCTTGTAAGAGAGGTAAGCATGATTTTTTGAAACTATAGATCTTTAAGTAACACTTCAAGAAATTGCATTTTATCCAATTACACAAAAGACGAAACAGTATTAAAGGAAATTCATAGTGGGTAGCCTATTGTTTTTGCCATAAGGATCCAATATTCTATTGCCATAAATCGTTTATTGACTTCAAATGACTGAGGAATTACATAATTCGTGATAAAAAATGAGCACCGCGCCACACCTAACTCTTCTTGGCGAACAAAGGCTCACCAATGTTCTTACCTCTCAATTTGACACCCAAAGCTCTCTCCAACTTGCCCAAGACCTGTTGATTTGGAACAGCCCTACCAGCTTCATAATCGTTAATGACTTGTGGCTTCTCGTTGACCTTGGTGGCCAAGTCTTTCTGAGTGAACTTCTTTTCTTGTCTAGCTTGCGATATGACCTTACCGACAGAGGAGTCTAGCTTTTTGACAGCAACAACGTCATCAGTGTTGTCCAACTTCGTCAATCTTTGACCCTCTGGGTTACTTTTAACGTTTGTGGATCCGTATTTCTTCTCGGTACCAAGAACAGAACCGGATCTTCTAGCAGCGTTCAACTCAGCTTGAGTACGAGCGACTTTTTCTCTTGGTCCGCCACCACCGACACGGGCTTTTTGGCCAATAATTGTAACGTTATCCCAATCAGACATTCTATTTTATTGTAAGGTTGTAGTGGCGTTTGAGCAATTGTTCAGTCAGTCGTAAGAGTGGAATATTCAGGTCACGTGATCATTATGGAGCACCATAGAAGCTGCAAAATCTTCGATAGTGAGACAGTATGAGGCACTAACAGTTCCATGCATATTCATGTTCATAGGAAAAAATAATTACTAGAGTTGACGAGGAGTTCTGCTGAAGAAGCTTCAATTGGATTTAATTCAATTGTTTTAATTTCAACAGATATTTATTGAACATGATTTTCCCAAAAAGCTGAAAATCGAGCATAGTGCAGGAAGGAAATCACTTGGAATTGAGACAAGTTGTGAATCATAAAAGTCCAATACGATCATCCGCGTGTCTCCATTACACTGGATCTCGTAGTTTGAATATGTATTCTATATTATGGAGATCGTAGTGTGGGATTAGTTTATGGTGATACGTCTACATTTATAAAGTTGCAATCCGTATAGGACTCAAATCTATATCTGAAGCTACTCAAACCTTCAAATATTGGATTCTCACGCATTCTAGTTACAAAATCATTTCTGATACTAACGCTTTGACGGAAATAACAGTCTATTAACGGAATTGATTAGATTCCGTTGAAATTTAATTGTGTTCTAAGGGATAATTTATCCCAATTTGGATTATCGTGATCCACATACAGTCAGAGGACACAGGAGGGACCTTTGTGGATAAGCCAAAAGGCTTGAAACATTTACAAGAGACCCGAGTTTCACGCAAAATTCCGTAGCATCAAAATTTCTCCGCATTCAGTTCAAATAGAATATGTTCCTTATCAATTTAATTGCCGTCATGATTTCAGAATATATCTGCGTCGCACGACCACCATAGTATATTGCCTCAAAGCTTCCCCAGCTTTTTGCTCTTACCAACAGAATTAAGGATGTCTACCGTTACCGTTAAGTCTCGTTCATCGTCCATAAAAGGGTTCACTGAGGAATTGGTATCGTTCTCAATTGCTCGTCTTCACAAAAAAATTTATGAGAAAAGCAAGCTTCCCGCAGACCAGGTGAAGCTCTCCATATTGGATGAGTCTGGCAAGTATCAGCCATTGGATGTCTCTGACACCTTAAACTCATATTTTAAGCCACAGGAATTGCTGGGCGATGTTGTTATTTATGCCAAAGATGTGGGTCGCCAAATTGCTTGGAAAACTGTCTTCATTGTGGAGTACCTTGGTCCCATCATCATCCATACCCTTATTTACGGGTTAGCTTACTATGTGTTGGGAGTTAACATGACCGCAACCCAACAAACAGCATTCTATCTTGCAATTTTACACTTTATGAAGAGAGAGTATGAGACAATGTTCGTTCACAGGTTCTCCAACTCGACCATGCCATTCTTCAATTTGTTCAAAAATTCTGGTCACTATTGGATCTTGTCTGGAGTGCTCTTATCAATTTTTATTTATTGTCATGATGTCTCCACTCTTGAAAACTCTTCTGCACTCATTAAGTTTTTGTTTCACGTTAACACCTTGCCCTCATTTGTCAACAAAGCATTGGTTACACTTTGGGTATACGCAGAAGTTTCAAATTTCATTACCCACAAGAACTTGGCTGGCATACGTTCTCGTGATCTGAAAGCATATACCATTCCCCAGGGATATGGTTTTGATGTTGTCGCTTGCCCTAACTACTTCTTTGAGTGCTTGGCTTGGTTTTCATTCGCCCTGTTGGTGGGTAATTGGAGCGCTTGGTTGTTTTTGGTTGTGAGTTCTGGACAAATGTATGTTTGGGCGCTTAAGAAGAACAAAAGATTGTTGAACACTTTTGGGGATGAGTACAAGAAGTTACGTAGAGCTAAGTTTATTCCTTATTTACATTAAGCCAGAGATATTTTCGATTTATATTTATGGTATCTTTACTTACTGAGTTTAATACAGACACTGTTCACGCAATGACGCTCGTCAGTTGGATTATTGTATCCTTCGCCTCTAAAGATGTGACCTAGGTGTCCGTCACACTTCGAGCATCTCATTTCAGTTCTAATCATTCCCAACAGAGTATCCTCTATCGTTCTAAGGGCACCTGGAATAGCCTCATAGAAGGCTGGCCACCCACAATGGGCAGGAAACTTGGTGTCTGCTTTATAAAGAGGCTGCCCACATCCAACACATTCGTAAATCCCTTCTTGTGCTGGTGTATTAACATATTCGCCAACAAATGGAGCCTCAGTACCCAGCTGTCTTAGCACTCTAAACTGTTCAGGTGATAAGATTGCTCTCCATTCCTGCTCACTTTTCATTTTCAAATATATGGCACTTTTTTGAAATTGTCTCAATTGAAAAAATCTGGTAAATAACTTTTGTGAAATGTTAAATGGCGTTAATTTGGTTGTCGCAAGAGAAAGTATTGGTCTTGACATGGAGGCGTTGTGTTTGAGAGCAAGAGGGGGGAATAAAGAGCAACACATGATTTTGATATTAACAGTCGTGAAGAACAAAACCAATTCTTAAAATTTTCAAGCCTTTTTTTTCGACATTTTTTGATTGTTAAAGCTCCCGTCCATGAGTGGCAACACTTGAAAAGTGGCAAAACGCCTTTGTGGAATTTCTACTTAAGTTATTTTAATTCTTTATGAATATTATAGCCTTAATAGACATCAAATTACTATATTATTTCGTGCAATTACATGGAGCTTCCGCTCGATTTTTAATTGCTTCTTTTTCAGATTTGCTAAGACTCTGTACAGCTGAGCATATTTACAAAGTGACTTCCTAAAATCATCTTTTTGATTAGAATGATTTCAACAAATTGCATAATTGTTTCAAAAAAGACTTTTAATTAAACTTTGTCTTTTGACTAGAAAGCTCCCTATTAAAAAAAGCTGTTAGTATAAAGTGTGAATTTTATGAAATTTTAACGAGTGCTAAATTTCAAGGATCCGACACAGCTCAAAATTATGAAAAATATGGCGCTTGTAAGTCCTAAAATTGGTAATAAGTATGTAATAAGTATGTAATAAGTATGTAATAACTATGGAAGAACGTCTATAAGATTTGAAGCCATAATGCTGCGGAAGGATGCAAGTGGTAAATTCCTGTGCTCTTATAAAGTGCTTGAAAGAGATAAATTCTCTAGTAATGTACAGATGTATGCTTTGAAATGAAATCTAATGAATGCAAGAGTGAAGTTTTAGCTAGATGTCCATACCTCTGCGTGTGACATTTATCTCATGAAGTAGTTGTACTTACCCTTTTGCTCCCTAGAAAGCTCTCCGGCTTCAGTCACCAAGCCCCATTGAATTTCGATGTCTAATTCTCTAGGGTTGGTCGAGTTTGGTCTGGAAGCAATAGTTCCCTCGATGAGGTCGCCCTTCTTCATGTCAAGGACTTGGTCCATATAGAATACAGTTTGCTTCCAATGGGTGTAGTGACTCATTGGACCCGTGGACAAAGTTACTTTTTCAGAACCTGGGAAGTCACAATCAAACCACACAATGTATGCGTGACACAAGTCAGAATCAGTGGCTTTCAATGAGAAAGAGCGGTGAAAGGCCAAGTCTTCTTTAGTGCATGTGTTAATATCGAATTCGAAAAATTTCTCAGCGGTAGTGATTAAGGTGTTGTTCTCCACAGTGTCAACAAGAGGTTCAGCCATGGCGACCTCAATAAATGGGGAGTAGTCAAAACCATACACATCTTCCCAGTAGCCGATTTTCTCATCCTTGTATTGACCATCCTCAATACCAGCAATGTACATAGAGCACTTATCTGGCAAAATCAAACCACCTTCAACTAAGTATTTGTCTCTTGCGTACAACACGGTATCTAACATGGACTCATAGAGAAGAAAGTAACCCATCCATTCGGAAACAATGATATCCACAGAGTCAACTGGAAGCTTGATATCCTCCAACTTTCCTTGGATCAATGTAATTTTGTCCAGAAAGCCGTTGAGAGACACAATTTGTTGAGCCTTCTCGATAATGTTCGACATGTCAACAGAGTAAACATGTTTAGCACCAGCCTTAGCAGCAAACATGGAAAGAATTCCAGTTCCACATCCGACATCTAAAACAATTTTGTCCTTGAACAAGTGCTTGTTCTTGTACATAGCCTGACGATAGGACAAAGTTCTGCTTGTGTCTTTAAGCATTTCTTCGTGAATACCAAAGTGATCATATGACGAAAAGTAATGCTGTTCAGAAAATGGTAACAGTTTTTTATCCGTGGCCGACATTTTTTTAGTGATTGAGTAAGAAGGGTAGTGTTGATCTGGAGTCGATGGAAGTCGATGAGATGAGATAAGTCGCGCATCTCGTTTTTCACGATGAGGGTGGGGAAGCAGACCAAGAATTGCTCGACTTCATTCAATTTTTTTTTTCGAATATTTAAATTCGGATTGTTGAAGAAAAAAGAACAAACCTATACGGATTAAGGAAAAATTAATGCAATTATTTGATCTGCAGATGCACGGTACATGGAAATGCCCAGTTCGATTTGCAGCCACAATGTTCTAACCGAAGCGCAGCACTTCTTTAACATTTAAGCAAGTTAAATAAGAAAGATTATGTATTGGAGCATATTAAGTGTGCTCGATTATTGTAATTATATACTGTGATTAGTTTGAGATTTCGGTTTCATTTTGCTCTTGGGGTTGAACTCTGTGAACTCTGTCCTTGATCAAGTGACAAACCATAGATGCAATGATACTAATTCCCAAAAATCCAACCAAAACCAAGTTGGAACCTTTGTATAATCTAGCTTTGTCAGATGGCCAACCTCTGTAGAGAGCATAGGTTGCGGTGACGGAACCCAAGTTTCCCAATCCGGACACAACGGCAGCACTGACTGCAATACCACTGTCACCGTAGCGAGGACCAAAAATCTCAGCAGACCATGACATGCAAATTGGCACAGTTGGGCCAAGACCATAACCGGCAATCAAAAGACCTGCGTATCTGTTCCATGAACCGTGAGCGAAGGTGGTAACCAACATACCGCAAATAATGATTAAACAAGCTCCAGAGAAGAAGAAGGCACGATACTTCTTATAACGGTCAGCAAATGGGGTAATAGTAAGAATTCCACCCAAGTCAAAAAGCCAGATAGGAGCGAATAAAAGCGAGACATTAATAGAAGAGAGATGGGGGTTGTTTACCTGGATGATGGTAGATCCGAAAACAGCCAAACCAAAGCCAGTTCCAACAACACCGAAGTACATGATGATCAAGGGCCATAATCTAAGGTCAAGAAATACCGCAACAACGTCTTTCCAAGTCCAACGGAGAAGAACGTAACGACTTTCAATATCTTTTCTATGAATAAGAGCGTCCTCAGGGCTGAGTGGGTGTCTTGGAGTGAACCATTTGTTGTACCAAGTATTAAGCTTACTAGTTGGTTCTTGTGTGGTCTTGAAGGGACGGTCAGGAAGCCACCAGAGCAAAGAGATACCACAGGCAATGGTAATAACACCATAAACCAAATACATCCATTGCCATCCTGTGTAACCTCTAACACCGTCCATCTTTTGGAAACCGGCACTGACCAAACCAGCAGCAGCAGCAGAGATTTGAGCAGCGGTGAAGTAGTATCCAATACGACGAGTCAGTCTCTCATTAGGGTACCACAAAGAAACGTAGTACGACATACCAGGCCAAGTACCAGCACCTACCATACCGGAGATAAAACGAACGGCAATGAGAGCTTTGGAAGACTCAAGTGCAATATAACAAGAGTACACAAGACCAACGGTAATGACAATTCTAGCTAACCAAGACTGAGGGCTAACTCTCGTCATGATCAAGTTCATTGGCACATCGAAAATGATGTAGCCAACGAAGTAAAGTGCAGAGGCAACAGACAAAGTATGGGGTGTCAAGTTAAGCTTTTGACCTAAGGAGTGTCCTTGTTTCTGGTTCATGGTCAAGGTAACACCGTAAACATTTGAACCAAATGAAGTTAAGAAATAAAGACACCACAAAGCAGGGATAATTCGGTAATCCAAACGACGATAGATCCTATCGAGCTCCTTTGAGGATGCTGGGAGGGATTCGTCTCCTATGGAATCCTCTTTAGTCTTCGAGGTAGTGAGGTCAAGATCGAAGTCAGCGTTCTTGCTGTAGTCAAAGTTCTTGTCGACTTGGGCCATTGTATTGCTTGATGAATGATTAACCAAAGGAGGTGGATATGTGAGACCTTTTATATTCCGAAATGAGATGGGTTTGCGGCCAGTCTGTAGGCATTTTTTTGGCTGCGACTCAAGGGAATCATCTGCGTGCCGGCATGTAGTCATGACTCGTAGTCATATTTTCGGTGCCAATTCCACTGAATAGCCGCATGATCTTCAAACTTGAGAAAAAAAACAGGATTTTGGGTAAAATACTCAAAGAGAGTTTTCTTTGCTTTTTTGGCTTCGTCCACGAAAAACCACCTTATTTTCAGCAACAATTTCACTAAAACACTCAGTAAAGCCTCATTCAGTCTTGTTGGTAAAGCCCAGATGTTCGCTGGTATGCTTTTAGAGACAAAAGAAGAGTCGTACACCGCAGTCTTGCCATGAGTCAAGCCGTTAAACAAATGATTCACGAGCGAAAATGAGTCGCCCGAGCACAATAATATGCACGGCATCCTCAATTACCTTACTACATGCAGTTCTTTAATGGCCCAAAATCGTTTGACGTGCAGGAAGACGTCGTTCATTGGATCGGACTTGAATCTAATGTGCATTTTTTTTTTCAAACAGCGCGATTAAATCAGGGGAATTAGTTTTCTCGGCGATACAGGAGGATTCACCGAATATACAGTTCTCAAAACTAGAGTAAAGATGTGTTTTGAGGCCATTCGAGGACAAAGTAAAAGGGTGCGAATTTGAAACAAAAATTTGCTAACAAGTGTATCCGTTTCAATATCAATAACCAACGGCCTCAATTTCAAAAGACGCTTTAATCTACAAGAGAAGAAACAGGACACTCCATGTTCCATATGAGCCGTATGATCGCTATAAAACCACAAGTTCAAGCCTATTAAATTCTATGTAGATGGAGACTAAATTGTATGGTGTTTGAAATCTTCTCTTTCATCGCCTTATGACAATCTTCAAAACGCTAACCTGATGAATCGTTTTAGTGCTTATGCGAATCGTGAATAATAGTGACTTTGAACATCTCAGCTGACGAGCCCCAACATTGGATTACTAGAAGAATTAATCATGATGCGTATTTGCTTATGATTGTCAATAAATTTCATTCTTCGTTGTAGGTGCTCAGACTCAACTTGTATCGATAGCGCTGTGGAAAGAAAACGAAAATGAAAGGTAATTTACATCAGCCCATTTTTTTGAAAGTTTATTAATCATTTTATGCCAGGCCCTTTAGGCTTTAATGTCAAGCGCTTTTGCTCTCATTTTAGAAACGCCCTTGGGTCCAGTGTTTGTACACCTGCACGTCTTACGCGTCTTACAGATACTAAGGCTTCACAGAAGAACATACGCTGAAAGCATTGAGAACTAGCATCTATCATCACAAGATGTCTGAAACATACGGTGTCGTCCCAGGAACTTTGAAGGAGGCTCTTTCAAGGAGTACGTGCCATTTATGGCACGGTAAGGGCCTTCGTGTCCAAGTCACTAACTCGAAGGTGATTAATGAGTCAAGCGGTGCTGAGAGAAGATACAGGTGTGTTTTGAGTGATGGCAAGTATTCTATCCAGGGATTAATTGACTCGAGCTGCAATGCATATTTAGAGGCCAATGGTTTTGCTCGCTTCAGTATCATTACTATCAATCAATATACCATTGCTAAGACAATGAAGAGAATTATTCTTATTGCTAACGTTACTGTTGATGCCCCCAAAGCCGAAAGAATAGGATCTGAATTGAGCAGTCTCGACGTGTTTTTTGACCAGAACCCTTCTGAGGACATCGCTACGGGCATTACTGGAGCTGGAGCTGGGGGAAACCAACAAAGCGCTTCGCCACAACCACAACCACAACAGCCACCTGCCGCAGCTGCTCAGCCCAAAAAACCCCGTAATGACCGTCCTGTTAATCCAATTGAGTCTTTGTCGCCATATCAGAATAACTGGACTATCAAAGGACGCGTCTCTTATAAGGGTGATATTAGAACCTGGTCAAACAGCAAGGGCGAAGGAAAGTTGTTTAATGTGAATTTCTTGGATGAGTCAGACGAAATAAGGGCGACTGCTTTCAATGAAATGGCTGATAAGTTTGCCAACCTTTTGGAAGAAGGTAAGGTGTATTACGTATCCAAAGCCCGTATCCAGCAATCAAAACCTAAGTTTTCTCATTTGAGCCATCCTTACGAGCTTTCTTTGGATAGAGATACGGAGATCACCGAGTGTTTTGATGCTTCCGATGTGCCAAAAATTAACTTTAGTTTCTCTAAGTTGGATGCTGTGCAAAATCTTGAGAAAGACTCAATAATCGATGTCATTGGTGTCATCAACACCGTCAATGATGTGTTCCAAATCACCGCCAAATCCACTGGTAAACCCTTTAACAGAAGAAATATCACCCTAGTTGATGACTCCAACTTCGCAATCGATGTTGGCTTGTGGAATGCAACAGCAGTTGACTTTAGCATCCCAGTTGGATCCGTCGTTGCTTTAAAAGCAGTCAAAGTTCAAGATTTCGGTGGTCGCTCTTTAAGTTTGACTCACTCTGGAAGCATCATTAGTAATCCTGACATCCCAGAGGCCTACCAATTGAAGGGATGGTATGACAACAAGGGCTCGAGCGAAAATTTCAAGTCGTTGAAAACAGAAAGTGGAAATTCGTCTGAACCTTTGAGCCGCCGGAAAACTATTGCTCAGGCTGAGAGCGAGGGTTTGGGTGGTGGCGAAAAGCCTGATTATTTCACTGTGAAGGCTTCTATCAACTTCCTCAAATCAGACAACATTGCGTACCCGGCATGTAACAATGAGGTAAATAACACTGGCAGAGGTCCAAGCCCATGTAACAGAAAAGTGATCCAGGAGGGTGACGGTTCTTGGAGATGTGAAAGATGTAATTTAACTTACCCAGAGCCTCACTATAGATATATTTTGAGCACATCGATTGTAGACCATACGGGTCAAATCTGGGTCACATTATTTGATGAAGATGCCACCAAATTGTTTGACATGAGTGCTGGGGACTTGCTTCGCTTAAAGGAGGACGATGTTGCTTTCCAAAAGACTGTGAAGGCTGCTGTGATGAAGGAATTTAACTTTAGGCTTAGAGCCAAACAAGACAGTTATAATGGAACTGTCAGAACAAGATACCAGGTAAGCAGTCTTACTAATCTTAACTATGCTGCTGAATGTAGCGCTTTAGTAAAGGACCTAGAGGCGGTTCTTCTTGTGTAACAGTATATATAACAAATGGATTGAATTGAGTATATTATGTTTAATTGATACTATTTTTTGGGTAGATCATCTTCTATTAGTCACACTCTATATAGTACACTATTAACAGTACTAGATCTCAAAAATTCTGATTGTTGTACTCCACTAAGCCATTAAATTTAAGCCAAAAGCCCTTTAAAACATCATTGGCTGCGCGACGACCACGCGTAAGAACCAATTGGTTCACGAAAGTTTCTCTATCTTTTAATTCTGCCAAGCCTGCTACGTATTCAAGTTGCATACTCTGAACAAGCCATGCCTTGAATTTAACTGGAAACTTCGCGAGTAATGAACGAAAAATGGTGTAAAATTGGTCGAGGTTTGACCTTGGAGCCTTAAAGAATGAAACTACAAGGTGATTTGTAAGTTGCTGGCCCCATGTTGCTTCCATAAGCATAGCCACGAATTCCTGATCAGACTGTGTTCCTTTTTTTAAATTAAGCAAATTGGTCCAAAATTTCGAAATGGACTTGACAATGAACAGTTCGTTCGCTTGTAGACCATCTAAAGCACATGTTATTATATTTGAATTGAAAAATTCCGAGTGTACAATGAGTCCAGGTCTACACTCTATCATTTTCGTGAAAACATCAATGGCACCTTTGAGGAGATCAGGGTCTGATTTCAAAAATTCTTGGTTTTTGGCAAATACAGAGTTTGTAAGTTGTTCAACTTGTGCCGTGCTTAAAGTTCTAAAGTTGGTGTTGATAAAGCACTCAATAAGGCTCAATACCTGTGGTACAGAGTTAGGGTTGCGCAAATCGGCCATGATTGTTTCGACAAGCTCAAGAACTATAGTTGGACCGAACTCAAAAGGCCCTCCAAGCTCTTCACCGAACCCAGCCCTCACGATTAACATACACTTTTCCACAATGATCGGCATTTGTCTAACAGTTTTACTGTCTATCAAGAACATACGAAGAACAGACAATATTAAAAGTTTCACTCCATCTCGGTCTTCATCCCAATAGTTTTTGTACTGCTGTGCTCTCTCGTCTGTCATCGCATCCCTAAACTCATCAGATAGGGCACTACCCTTGGCCACACCCACGAGACAAGAGAGCAAGGATGTAAGATACTCTTCTTGAATGTCAGAACACGAAGATGATTCTTCTACTGAAAGTAACATTGCGCTAGCTGTGTTTCTGATTTCGTTGATCATACCAAGAATAGTTTTACTATAATGGTTTTCATCTTCAACTGTTCTAGCAACTACAGTATAAGCATTGAACATACGCAGCCTTATAAGGCCATCGACATTGAGATTTTTTAACATCTCAAGAATGATGACTTCCAAATTAGGAAGAAACTGTACCAAATGTCTGCTACACCGCTCACATATCCTCGTGGCTGTCTTAGATGCAAGAAGCGAAAGGTATTGATTGCCTGAGACAATGATTCGGAAGATTATATCAAAAACTTCGCCAAGGTACACACTTCCACCATCTGACTGGAAGTAGAAAACGTTTGAGGATAAGTATTGCACAAACGTGGATACTGGAAGCCTATTGAATGGCTCCTCTATTGAAAGTTCCTTAAATTGATGAATAACACGGCTCTGCATAATAACAGATGAAAATGGCAGTATTGCGTTAGCCTGCGATTCAAAGTAGACCGCATCATCATTGATGTTGTACAAGAGAAAGAGGCTTGCCTCAATATCAGCTAAGTGTTGACCACTACTCTCTTTGCTACCTAGAACAAGCGACTCTGTAAGTATGCTATATAGGTCTGTTTTTAACAAAGAGTATGCTACCAAGAAATAATCAGCTACTGCTTGACGGTAGGAATTAAACTCGGCTCGGTTTGAAGAGTACACATCGTAGCTTGGGATATGTATCTTTTGCCAATATATGCGATTTACCTGCTCAAAAATTTGCTTTTGCAGCTTCTTAAATAACTCCTCGAATTGAGCGTCTCCTCTGCTCTCAAAGAGCGTTTCAAACATATCTGCAGAGTCAATATATACATTCGAGAGCTCCTCCCAAAACTCTAGCATTCGTTCGCTCGTAAAGTCATCCTCAAAAGAAGCGCCGTCCAAATCTGTCAATCTTAGGGCGCTTTCAATCATTGTTTGCGTTTTTGGCTCTACAATGGTTTTAGAGATCTTTACCATACTATATTGGAGAACCGACAAGGTTAAATCAACGTAAGCGTTGACTTCTTCTTCATGCTCGTGTCTTGCTTCAGTCAAAACAATGTTCTTCTGGAAATTATTACCCCAAGAATCTGGATCAAAAAGAAGATTAACAATTGTTTCCTTCTCTTCCAAGGTGAATAGAGTAGGATTTGTTTCGAAAACCTCCCCAAAGATTTTCAAGCACAATTGGATTATGCTGAGATATTCATCATCGTTGTTCTGCACGTTAATCATGAAAAACAGAAAAATGTATTGAGTAAGGATGGACACATGAGTAGATTCATACCTATTTTCAGCATTTACATTTGAGATGTAAGACATCCACGCGCTTAATGTTTTCAAACTCTGCAAAGTCAATGGGTACAGCAACTGATTGAGATTCTTTACTTGCATCAAATACTCGAAAGTTGATCTGAGCTGAGGAAGAATATCCTTAAAAACAGAACGGTGTAAGGTAGACGAGTTACCATTTGCTCTATAAATGTCCTCCACTAGCGTAGAAAAAAATATTAGTGTAAAATTTAGCTGATCAGGGCTCAATTGTCTAATTACATCATTAAAAGGCGCCTCCAGATTCGAGATTGTGCGAGCAAACAGAAGGATTGGGGAAGGATGTGACGAAATATATTTCGTATATAGTAGCAGAAGGTTGGAAAAAAGTTTCTGAATAATAAATATGTTGCCCGATTGTGCTACATCGTCTGCTAGTAGATCTAGAACATGACGGTGAATGAGGTTCACTAAGTCTTTGACTTGTCCATCATCGAGAGGATTATTTAGAATAACAACGGAATATGTAAGAGCTCCAAAATATCGACAATTTCTAGATGGAACTTGGAGTAAGTATGCCGCTACGTTCGCGCCCTGGGGTGATTTTTGGATTTCTTGAAGGGTCGTCTGATATTGGTTGACAAGTTGTGGGTCCGCTGTCGAATATAATTGCTCCACAAGCTGATGATTAGTATGGACTAAGGATTGAGAAATTAAGGTTTCATTGGTCGGAATCAGTACATACTTGGGCTACTTTTTCGTAGTTCTCCATGTATCGGCAGATCCTAATACTAGCATGAAATCTAATCGCGGGGTCCGATGAGGGATCTGCCAAGTGGCTTCAAGTTTTATATCTCGAAATATCAGAAAAGTGATCAAAAACTCCCAAGTAATAAAATGAGAATAGAAAAATTACATTTTGTTAGATGAAAGTTGTTTTCTGCGCTAATTGATAGCCGATTAAGGCAAGAACGAATAGGTTTAATTTCAAATGTAAAGACATTTTTCAGTTTGATAACTCGAATTAAAAATAAATTCTGTTAATTGTTTTCTCTCTATTATGTTCGCAAACTTGCACGGTTTTGGACTGCCTAATTTGCAGCCAATTGCCTGTAAAAGTGCCGCATTATTAGTATTCCTTGCAAATAAAGTTCAAAAAGGCTTTCCTTAGTATTTCAGTTTGAAGAGATTCAGTATCCAAATTGTGACACAGCATTGTGCCCAAATTTTGTGACGCAATCAAATCGAATTCTGATTAGCTTCTGAAAATCCTCATGTACTACATTGTTTCAAAATATCAAATTTAACAAAACACAATGTAATTGAAGAGCGCATTTCAAGTCCAGTTTTCTAATTTGCGGTCAGGCGTGCCCAACTGCTTACTATTACCTCTCTCCACATTTGTCTTCGTTCAGCCATTCCGGAGGTACGGGTGTGCCGTATCACTCAACCTTTAGCCCTTTAATAGATCCTATTGCAATTACCTCACATAGCTCTTCACCATCATGCGAGCCTCAAACAAAAAGGTCACACGGGCCAACTGCAACAACTGTACTTGTTCTCCTGGATTATTGTCACGGAACAGAAGATCCGTGCTCATGGCCAAGCGAATTAACCTCAAAAGAACATCGAGCGGCTCTCCAAACGGCTCCAGACATGGTTCTGTCTTCACCCTTGATGCTGCTTCGTTATGTTTGCCAGACATCAAGGCCGTCAACACTTCTGACAGATTGGCTGCCTTGAGAAAGTCTATGGCTGATAGCGGTGTTGCGGTTTACATTGTTCCAAGTGAAGACGAGCATCAAAGCGAGTATGTTGCACCATTGGACCAGAGAAGAAGTTTCATTTCTGGATTCTCTGGTAGCTCTGGAACAGTCATCGTTACCAGAGATGTCACTTGTATGAATGACGTCCCGGAAGGTCTTGCAGCTTTAGCAACTGATGGTAGATACTTCAATCAAGCAACCAATGAATTAGACTTCAACTGGACTTTGTTAAAGCAAGGTTTGAAGGGAATGCCTACTTGGGAACAATGGGCTGTTCAACAAGCAGCTCAAATGTCTATGGATTCCGGATATAAGATTAGCATTGGTGTGGATCCTAAACTTATTAGTTATCTGACTTACGAACGTATACAGAGGGTAATCGAGGAGGAAATCGCAAAGACACCAAGAGCATCTATTGACTTGGTTCCTGTTCGTGAAAACTTGATTGATAAAATTTGGCTCAATTTCGAAGAGCTTCCGGAAAAGACTGATAGCATCATCAAAACTTTGGACATAGAGTTTGCCGGAGAATCCACCCAAGACAAAATTTCTAAAGTTGTTGAAAAGATTAAAGCAAAGAACGCAAATGGACTAATTGTTAGCGCATTGGACGAAGTTGCCTGGTTATTGAACTTGAGAGGCTCGGACATTCAATACAACCCCGTTTTCTACTCATACGCCGTTATTAAGAGCACTGGAGATGTAACACTATACGCCGACAACGGCAAGTTTGACACTAAAGTTTCCACTTATTTGAAAGATTGTGGCGTTGTTGTGAAACCATATTTGTCATTCTGGACGGAAATTGTCAGCACCTCCAAAGATTTCAGCGTGGA
This sequence comes from Australozyma succicola, assembly GCA_030563905.1. Taxonomy (NCBI): domain Eukaryota; kingdom Fungi; phylum Ascomycota; class Pichiomycetes; order Serinales; family Metschnikowiaceae; genus Australozyma; species Australozyma succicola. Next base: position 776,649 of record JAJMKM010000001.1, on the reverse strand, counting down.
GGATCAGTCTTTCATTCTTGACACTGGAGTGGCATCTTGGGAGATCATTCGCCTGTTAAAATGTAAATACCAGCTGGTCTCGCCTTCGCCTATTGAGGACTTGAAGGCCATTAAGAATGAAACCGAATTGAAGGGCGCACACAATGCTCATCTTAAGGATGGCCGAGCCTTGGTACAATTCTTTGCATGGTTAGAAAATAAGATTGTCTATCAATCCGAACTCGTGGACGAGGTTGATGCTGATGATCATCTAACCTCACTAAGGGCCAAAGAGAAGGACTTTGTTGGCCTCTCATTCGATACCATTAGTGCTACAGGTTCCAACGGAGCCATTATCCATTACAAGCCTTTCAAGGGCACTTGCAAGACCATTGACCCTTCCAAAATATATCTTTGTGATTCCGGCGCTCAATACCTCGATGGTACTACTGATACAACACGTACTGTTCATTTCGGCACTCCAACAGCAGAGGAAATAAAGAACTACACTTTAGTTCTCAAAGGCCACGTAGCTTTAGGTAAGTTGAAATTCCCAGAGAACTCCACTGGTATTATTATTGATTCTATTGCCAGACAATACTTGTGGCTGGCCGGCCTAGATTACGGCCACGGAACATCTCATGGAGTTGGTCTGTATCTTAATGTTCATGAAGGGCCTATTGGTATTGGACCAAGGCCAAATGCTGCTAAGAATCCATTGAAGCCAGGTCACTTAATTTCTAATGAGCCAGGTTTCTATTCCGATGGAGAGTATGGAATCAGAATCGAAAATGTTATGTTTGTAAAGGAGAGCGGCAATTCATACAACGGTAGAAAATTCCTTGAATTTGAAACCGTGACTGTCGTTCCTTACTGCAGAAAATTAATTGACGCAAACCTATTGACTTTGGAAGAGAAAAAATGGATCAACGACTACCACCTTCAGGTTTGGGAGAAGCTTAGTCCATCCTTCGAGAAGAATTCTTTAGAGTTGACTTGGTTAAGAAGGGAGACCGCCCCATTGTAAAGCTTTAAATAGTAATTTATCTTAGCGCTTAAAACAATAAAGAGGCTCTTCTCAGGCCATCTTGTAGATTGCATAATTGAAGCAAATAGGATTTATATTAATTCTTCAAGATAGGAACCTTGTTCGATCTATAACATTCTAATACTTTGAGCTAATTCGTAGTTAACCGCTTAACTACTACTTAAGTTTTAGTCACCCAGATGACTTAGATGATTCAAGACTTTCATCTAGAAAACCAACGGCCAAAATTAAATCATCAGACTTCCAAATTGCTGTGGCAAGACAAAAGAACGATTCGCCTTTTGTTATCAAAAATTAATGTTAATGTTTTATGAAGAATGATTAATTGCAGCCAGCTCGGATCCGAACCCGGCTTCCCGCACTCAACCAATCAAGGCCTCAAGATATTGCTTATTCGCACCCCCGGACTTCTGCCCTCCTGCACCGACCTCCATCTGACCTGTGCTTAGTATAACCATTAGATTCCGTGTTTCTACTCTTCCTAACTTCATACTTTGCATTCACACCCACTACATTTGGAAACAAAAAAAAATAACACTCCATTTACTGGCTATCTATTTATTTGCACTACCTATCTTTTTCAGCTCAAATCACTAGCTTCTGTAGGTCCCAGTGCACTGATCTCGAATAAGCAACTTCTTTTGAAATGTTACGCAAAGGCTCTCCACACATTTCTTGCGTCTTCGCTCGATATGCCTCACAAGAGGGCAAGAAAAGATTCATGCAAACGGTGCCCTTGGCTGTGAAAAGGTCACCTGTCGCTAGCTTCGGCAGCAACTTCGGCTCCAATGACCTCACAACTAAATGGACAGAACCTCAAGCATCAAAGGCACCTAAATGGGCTTCTCACGCGCTCAAGACACCACAAGCAGTCAAGGAAACACAGCCACTACGCGAGGAAATCTCCATATCACTCCCGACACTTCCCAAGTCTTCGAAGGCTACAGGTCTTGATCAAGAGCTGCTGACAAATAAGACTTCGGAACAGCCGATCGTTGCGCCTGCTACAACAACGATAACACAACCTGCTGTGGCTAAAACAGAAGAGGTGAAAGCAAAGCCACGCCGGAAGTTGCGTCCTAGAAAAGCACTTATAACGTTATCAGACAGCGCTGTAGAGCACCTTCGAGCATTGCTCGATCAACCAGAGCCACAGTTAATTCGAATTGGTGTCAAGAATAGAGGATGTTCTGGTCTTACATATCATCTTGAGTATGTGAGCGAACCGGGTAAGTTTGACGAGACCGTAGAGCAGAATGGAGTCAAGGTTTTGATTGATTCGAAGGCCTTGTTCTCCATAGTGGGATCGGAAATGGATTGGTTAGATGATAAGTTGTCGCTGAGATTTGTATTCAAGAATCCTAACTCCAAGGGCACTTGTGGCTGCGGAGAATCTTTCATGGTTTAAATAAGCATTGGGTAATAAAAGGCTATAGAGACAAAATCTTGTAAAGGAAGTGCAAGAGCTGAAAACAGAGGTCGTGAAATGATTTTCAAGATTATGTTGTTAATCACTGTCGTGGCTGCCAAAATGGTAGCCTTATATGATATCCTGCACACAAAAGTGTGCATTTCTGTAAATTTGCAACCATTTCTGTGTCGCATACCCGTCATTTCCTACGACTTCAATATTCCTGAGCAATATGAAACTACCAAATTTCGTTTTAATTCTAGTGTTTTCTGCCTTGGCACTGTCCGAGGCAGCTCCAAAAGTCTCAAAAAATCCCAAAAGGCTTGTCGCTGTTGCCGACTTTCCTGAGAAGGGTACAAACAAATTAACGAAGGGCTATGTCTTCTTCACCAGCCCCACTGGTGGCGAGGTAAAAGTTCACATCGATTTCACTGGATTACCCAAGGTTGGCGGTCCATTTTCCTATCACATTCACGAGAATCGCGTGGATGCTGACACCTGTGAGGACGCCGGCGGCCATTTCGATCCTCACCGGGGGTTGCCCCAGTGCCCAGAGCAAGGAGATGATGCCGCCTGTCAAGTAGGTGACTTGTCTGGTAAGCACGGTTGGATTAACACCACCTGCTACCAAACTGAATACACCGACCCTTACCTTTCGTTGAACCTCAAGGATCCTGCCTATGTAGTGGGAAAATCCTTAGTTCTTCACCTTGCGGACCAAAGTAGGTTTGCATGCGCCAACATTAACGTTGCAACAAAGGAGCAGTACAAGCAGATGTTTGGCTTGGACCCAATTGACGACGTTGAAGAACGGCCATCTCCAACACTTACTGAGCCCGAAGCGGCAATGAAGCCGATTGGACAGATTAGCAAGCAGTCTGAATCAATAAAAGCTTTAGATGGTGATAGCAGAAACTCGCCTATCAAGTCTGTCACTACAGTTACAAGTGCTCCACGGATGAAGGCAGATACATCAATGTTGCGACTCAACGAAACAGCAGTGAGTCTTCCTTCTGGTGCACATACTGTGTGGCCAGCGTTGATTTGGGCTACAGTTTCGACCATAGTGGCTTTATTTGCCCACATGTAATCATTAGTGCATTGATTCGCGGATGGCTTCAAGCCAATGCCTATAATCTTTCCAATGCAGGTTACTTAATTCAAGATTTACGTAATAATTGTATGCCTCGTTTCATGTCATTCATTGAAGTAATATTATGTGAAGTGTCTAAGTAATTTTACGGCATTCGAAGTAAGTGGCATCAATATCATTGGGCAACGAACAGAAATATTCGAGTTTTTGCATCTGTCTGAAGAGTTCAATCAGGCCAAACATGAGCCTCAAACAAGTCTTATTGCCTCTTTCATCAGATGTACATATAATACTTTCCTCTGAGTACTTTTCGCCATCGATAATGAACATGTTCTTCGGACGCGCAGCTACAAACTTTGCCACGGAGTCTTTCTTTTCATCCTCAGACTGAGCATTCAAATATGCAACTTTAGGCTTATTGTCGGAGATTTGGGCCAATGTCTGCGCGATATCTGACTCCTCTGGGGCCAACCCCAATGGGGTGTGAGAACGTTGCTCCACTTGTGGAGATGGAAGAGGATTAGTCTTCAGAGATGCAAAGGGGTTCCAGACCATTTTTGGCTATCAATTGCGCGTAGAATAATGCGGAAAGAGGATTGGGGTCGTAGTTCGGTGATTGCGCTACCGCATAATCAGTCTGGGGAACATGAATGCAGGTTTATAGACATAGGTTTAGGCTTTCATTTAGCGACATGAGGGTTTTTTCATATTGATAAAAACCTATGAATTGCGAGATCTTCAAATTATGTAATTGGCTAAATTCGCGAGCCTTCTTCTGCTCTTTAAGTGACTCGTATTGGTTATAAAACTCTCGTACATCATCCACCCATTTGTAGTCACATAGTAATTTCGGATTCAGCCGCATCTCATAATGCATACGTAAAATGGTGTTGAGAACGCTAGTCTCTTTGGTGGGCTCTGATATTTGCTTCCACTCGTCATAGAACCTAGCCACTGGAGGGGTGTCTGTTGGGTTGCAAGTGGCATTGAAGACAAATGCGTATGTATTTGCAAGTCTGTGGACCAATTCTTTTTCGGATAATGGAGAAGAAATGTCGAGAAACAATTTTCGCCTTAATTCAAAATCTCCTCTTTTAGTGCGTGATCGTAAGAGCTGACAATAGCTAAGTCTGCCTTTTGCATCGATGAAGTGTCGTAATTTGTATAGACGACCATAGACGGCCTTCCACCGAACATCCCTCGGCAATGATAGTAGATACTCTGAAGTTATGTGTGAGCTTATGGGGTTTTTGACGAGAAGCTGAGCACCGATGTTTGTAGAAGTGAGTCTCGCTTGCATTGTGCTGTGTGATTTCGAATAGAGCCGTTGAATAGGGGTAAATGAACGAATAGTATCTATGAAATACCACTAGATAAGCTTGCAATACATTTAATTGGAATTTTCGAGCGTAGAACTTGGAACTTTGCAACGGAACTAAGGATGAAAACAAGTTGGAGAAGAATCAAGTTCCCACTTGGACCAAAAAATATAAAGGATGAAATATTTCGTTCAATTAATTTGCAAGCAATTTTTGATAAATTTTGCTATTTGATATGGATTATTTCTCTTTGTGGCCCTATTCCTCTATATCTCTGTTAATTTCCTTATCGTCATTAATAAACTGCTCCATGACTACTTTATCGTTTAGATCCGGCAAAATTGGCTGCAAATTAGGATATAACGTGGATATTTTGTCGAATCGATTTGTAGTGCCTTCATCTATTTTAAGCGTAAGTCAATTTTGTTTAATTTTGCTAAACAATACTAACAAAAGATCTCAATCAATTTAACGTTCAATGGTCGCCATTTGGCAAGTGAACATGAAGCAATGAGATATTTACAATCTGGACTCATTGAGAGTGACCTATGGCCCGCCTTGTGTTACTCCACTGTCGTCAAGGAGGAAGCTGTGGATAGTCCTAGTGGCTGCAATTTTGATCCTTACGACTGCAATACCTCTCTCAGGAAGGAGAGAGATTTTGATAGACAAGATAATACTCTACTAGATCCTCAAAATTGCCTCACGGTAGATCTTAGGTGTAAAATTTTCGATTCCATCGCACCCGAATTGCTTCTGAATGGAGATGTCAGTTATCTACGCAACTTGAATGTCGATCTTGCCGTGTTTAGCACCGATGCAACCTTAAATTTCAAGGACTTGATTGAATGCATGCAATACTCACTTACATCTTTAATTTTGAACTTGGAATTCAAATTTCCGTTCGTCTTTTCATATTTTGGGCGACAAGTCACAAAGCTTAATTACGGAGCTTTGACTAATAGAATGGCAAAAATGAGGATAGCTTTCGAAGAAGATTCATATCAAGGAATCAATATCTCCGCAATTGCTCTCGGAAAACTTGAAAAGGTCATTCTCTCGGAGTTTAATACTCTTAACGTGTTGAAGGAGTGCGATATGGGTGCGCACCGATTTAAACTGTGTTCCGAGTATATTAGAGGTTTAGTGAAAGATGAAACGAAAAGATCAGTGAAATGCAAAGCATACAACGTGGCGGTCTTCAAAACCAGTGAATGGGATTAGCCATGAGACAAAAGTAAGAAAGCTACGACTATACAATGAGTCGCCTACTCAAATCTTTAATTAAAAAAAAATCATTAAAATTTTGACATTTTGGGCATTGAGAGTCTATTTAGTCCTAGTGGGTTTATCATAGAAGGCGATATCACAAAAAATACAACAAGATCATTACACAAATAGTTTGCGTAGAATACTAATAATAAACTATTAAATTTATAGCTCGCGGTCGTGGCGTAAAGAAGCGGCTATTGCTTCTATTTGGAAGACGACAGTTGTTCCCCGTAGATTTGGCTCGGTGCATCCAATTTATCCCAAACGGGTGCGATTGTAAACATCAAAAACAAGACACTTAATCCTAGGCCGACGCAAACTTACGCAACAAGTACAAGCTTTATACATATTTTGTTTGTACAGAGGTTCCAAGTTCGTGAGCCAAACTTATTCTTTGTCACAATTTTTCTTTCAACCGTTTCACATCCGCAACGAAGTCTGACTGATTGAAGAAGACCAACCGCAAATACTCTACACTGACGACACACGCTTGAATAAACATACACACTAAGATTACCACCTTCAGTTACACATATTAGGAATATGACATTTCTTCAGAACTTCAACACTCACTCGTTGAGATCTACTCGAGGATTCAAGTTGAAGTCGCCATCGCCAGACTCTAGCCCAATGCCTGCCTTGGCTGCCAACATGCCCCCATTACCTACTCTTTCCACACAAGACTCTCCAATTTTCAATCCCGATTCTCCTTTTCAGTCCAGACCCAACGGATCGGCTGGGGCACAAAACATCACTTCACACAAGGACATCAGAAACTATGCAGAGCAGACCCTTGGATCAGACAACGCTCTAATTAAGGCTGTAAAGCTTCCAAAAGACGAAGACGTTAATGAGTGGCTAGCAGTTCACGTGGTCGATTTTTACAACCAAATCAACATGTTATATGGTACAATCACGGAGTTCTGCTCGCCTCAAACGTGCCCACGAATGATCGCGACGGAAGAATTCGAATATTTATGGCAAGACACGTCGGCTACGGGAAGCGGTGGCATTACTTTGAAGAAGCCAGTTTCCTTACCCGCGTGTGAATACGTGGAGAACCTAATGAATTGGATTCAGAACTTCTTCGACAACGACAATATCTTCCCATCGAAGATTGGTGCACCTTTTCCGCAGCAGTTTCCAACTTTGGTGAAGACCATTTTCAAGCGTCTCTTGCGGATATATGCCCACATCTACTGCCATCATTTCCACGAAATTTCAGAATTGGGCTTGCAAAGCCACCTTAACACAAGTCTAAAGCACTACGTGTTATTCAGTAATGAGTTTGACTTGATTAGCCGCCGTGACTACGGTCCCTTGGAAGATCTTGTTCAGACAATGCTAAAAATATAGGACGCATGATTACTTTGCGAGATAAATTGGGATTCATAGGTTATAAATGGGTTGTATTTAAGGAGAGTATTTTTTCGAGGGTAAATTTATGTCTTCGTTTAATAATTTGTACATGTGGCACATGTGAGTCAACCATGCATACTAAGATACTTGTAGTTCTCCAAAATCGTAGTAGTATAATTTTTTTTTCAGGTGAAAGTTGAAAAAATCACCTACAAAATTTCGTGCTTTATATACTTACAAGCTTTGGCATCAAAAGATGTTCATTCATCTCTCCAACTTTCCCCGTAATATTCTCTAAGCTTCACAGTGTATACTGATCTCAATGGCCACAACAATAAATGCATGCTTTGAGGAAATTGAGCAATTGCGGAATTCCGCGTACAGAGCAATTCATTCAATATCAGAAGCCAAATGCGTCGAAGACTCTGATGAATTGCCAGAAGTGGCTAGGTCTGCCAAGGTCAAAGAGGCCAACGAGCTCATAAAGCAAATTCCGGACTTGCTTTCTGTCATTGACGTCACTTTGAAAAATGGAAGTCAATCAGAAGAGGATAGAAACTACACCAGAGAGAAATACGAACTTTTCAGCATTAAAGTAACAACGCTAAAAGAGAAACTCAAGCAGGCGCAGCTTGAGGCATACAAGAGGGAAAATGAAGCAGTGCACCAACAAATCGTGGCCAAGTACAATTGCATCCCTTTACAAAATGATTCCAACGACGAGAACAAGCCCATTTCTACGGATCTTTTCGCTGGTAGGTCCACCAAGTCCAAGACAAAGGACGGTAAATCCGTCGAGGACCAAATTACGACACACAACAAAAACATAACGTCCAGCTTGAAGCAAACGCGGCAACTAATGACCATGTCTGTAATGCAGACGGAGCTCAACATTGACTCTTTGGATCAACAATACAAGGACCTTCTGAAATTCAACTCCAAAATGATGGACATGGAAAGTATTCTATTGAGGTCCCGACAGATTGTCAAATTCATCGAAAGACAGGATAAGCAAGATAAACGACGTATATATATGGCCATAGGCTTTCTTCTTTTGTGCGCGGCCTGGGTCTTATGGCGCAGAGTGCTAAAAACCCCCTTCAAAATACTCATGTGGACCATCCTCAAGACTTTTGGTGTTATTAACTGGATAACCGCCAAGTCTTCGATAGAGAAGATTGACTACGGAATGACTTCGGCTAGTGGTTCTGATGACACTATGTATTCCTCGGCTAGTCCCACCACAAGGATGTCTACACTGACTATTGAAGTTAGTCTAAATCAAGAAACACTAACGAAAAGCCTGTCATTTATTACTGAAGAACCGAGTGAAGAAGAGTATTTATATACTACTTTCGACCAGAGCCTGTTTCTCGAGTATACTCCGTCTAGCATACAATCTCAGGCCACCCAAGTTCCAGAACTGCAGCATGTGACCGATGATCACGAAATTAGCGTAGCTGTTTCTGAGACAACACAACAGGGAGACAAGCTGACACCTGACTTGGCTTCTGAGGTATCATCAGAGGGGATACCAGAAGAGACAGTAGTTTCACAAGAGATCAAACCTGAAGTTGTACCACAGGTTCAGCCAGAAGCTACAACAGAAGTCATTACGGAAGTCATACTGGAACTTATACCAGAATCAGAGTCAAATGTGGATTTAGAGCAGGTTCAACCAGAGGGTGAAGTAGAAGCGACATCAGGTGTGGTACCAGAAGTAGCACCAGAAGTAGCACCAGAAGTAGCACCAGAAGTGGCACCCGAAGAGGTACAGGATGAGGTGCAAGAAGAGGTACAAGAAGTAGCACCAGAAGTGACACCAGAAGAGATACCAGAGGAGGTACCAGAAGAGACAATAGTGGCACCAGAAGTAACGCCAGAAGTAATCCCAGAAGTGACACCAGAGGTTCCAGAAGGGAAACCTGACACTAATTCAGAAGAAGCAATTGAAAAGAGCTACGAAATTGTCCAGGATACTTCAAATACAAATACAGAAAATATAGCACAAGATGTCGCGGGGGAGTCTACGGTTGAAGGTTCCCAAGCGGAGGTCACTGAAGCAACTACTGGCAATTTGGTAGCGCTAGAGGCAGAGCTAAAAAGAGAAGAGCCAAAGCACCATAATGAGGAGCATGTAAACGAGGCTAGTGAGCAGACCCAGAGAAACATAGCTGAAAAACCTAGGGAGAAAGTCATCCAAAGAAACGACGATATGCCTATAGAAGCCGACAAGCATGATTTAACCGAGAAACTGGGCACCCAGAACGTTCACTCGGCCGCCTCAAATAACGAGGTTCACGACGAGCTCTAATAATATAGAATATTTAATTTACAACGGACCAAAAAAAAAAGCGCTTCGCATTAGTAGTTACTTTGTTGTATAATGTCATTTTTAAGGGAGCTCCACTTTAACGGAAGAGCCATCTTTGCTACTGGATTCGAGTGCAGCAGCGACAATGGCCAAGTGATGGAATGCCTTGGCTGGTGGCACCCTAATCAAAGACTTGTCCTTTGCTTTTACGGCTTCGGCAAAGTTCTTGAACTCTTCCTCAAGAGCGTTTACCTCATCGACCTCAATTGTCGTCTTTTCAGAGGCCTCCTTGGAGTTGCCACCTGTTTGATATGTAACTGTTGGCTTGGGTAAAGAAGGAGAGAAGTCATAGACGATGGAGCCATTTGTTCCGTATATAATCAAACTGGTGGACTTGTCAGTAGCGCCGAAAGCGGAGCCGTACGTGAAAGTTCCAATAGCACCCGACTTCAACTTGAAGGTAGAGAACATAATATCATCAGCACCACTCTCTTCTCTAATTTGCTTTGTTTGAGCACTGACACTTTCAACGTCACCCAAGATCTCAGTGAGAAGTGCCAATTGATGGACACCGCCGTCACTCAAAAAGCCACCAATATGTTCAGGGTTCTTTCTCCAGGCAGTCGCCAAGTATTTGTTGTCAGGGTTCCAAGCACCAGTTGCTTTGTATGTGAAAGATACGACTTCACCAATCTTTGGCAAGATCTTTTTAACCTCCTTGATACCATTGAAGAAGGCCCATTGCTCAAGAATACCAATTGGCAAACTGGAAGCCTCAGCAAACTCGACAATTTGACGTGCCTGAGACAAGTTAGCAGCAATTGGCTTCTCAATCACAATTGGCTTGTTAAACTTAATTGCGGTCTGAATGACATTGACATTGTATTGAACAGGCAACAATGCGTCAATTACATCAACGTTAGCAGATGCAGCCAAGTCATCCAAGTGTTCGTAAACGAAGTCGGAGCCAATGCTGGCCTTCTCGGCGAATACATCTGCTTTGCTCTTAGTACGATTGTAGGCAGCGGCAGGTTGGAGATCAGGGAGCGATTGGATCACAGGCAAGTGAGCATCTGAGGCAAAAATACCCGTTCCGACAATTCCGACTTTTAATGGCATTTCTGATTAATCTTTGTATGTAAGGTGTCTGGAGGGGATAATTTAGTGGTGGAAATAGTTGAGAATATATAGCTTATAAATCCACAGTACTCCACAATACGCGCGATACTTGGCTGTGGGGGGCATCTGTCCGTGGGGGATCAATTTGCTACCAACAAGTCACAATAATGCGTAAATATACTACATATATACGCTTAAAGCGAGATGAGATCCGGAAGTGAATGAGACGAGTTTTGCTATTGAGCTCCTGATTGGCAGAATCGGTTGCAGTTTCTATTCAAGCGTGGGGTTTTTCCGGTGACGTGATCCGCATGTATCTGGAATACTTTCCAAAAGGAGCAATTGATCCGGGGTTAGTGAGTCGATGAAGCCCAATGTTTGACAAGTAGTCTTGAGAAAAAGGATTTTAATGTCATTGTCAAGGGCACGGAATAAAGACTGGGAAAAATTGGTACTCATCCTTTTTTTTCAAATGATCTATGCAACAGCAAGTGTTGTTTCGCAGAATTGGTTGTTCCGGAGAATACGATACACAGGACAAGAATAGAAGCTCGGAACAATCAGCTGCGTATCCAGTTTCAACCATGTGGCCAATGCTTTCGAAATGTAAGACATTGTTCAGGCTAGAAAGACTGTCACTTGGGAGTTTCGGGGCTTTCCTTACGCGCTTGACTCGGCAAGCAATGCCCGAGCCCAACGAGGGTTTACAGAATTATTTTCTCCCCTCAGTTTGTAATTGTTTTCACTACTCAAGATTTTAATTACGTTGCGAAGTTATCGGCGTTCAAATATGGTAATAGTGCTTTATGTCGCCAGGCCAGATAAATTTCTACTAGGTGGGAGTACATCACAGAAAGAACTAAATAATTCTTAAGCAAAATTATAAATTGAAATTTTTTTTTTTCTCTTTAAACTTTCAACGCGTGCTCTTCAAGTATGTTTGTATAGGTCGTTACTGGACCAGATGAATGATAGGAACACGCAAGGACCACATGAGACAAAAACTTAAGATTTGCAAAATTTTTCCAATATAGTGCTACTTTTATATATATATTCGGGATCTCAATCAATTCATCCAAATAAAATGATTTTTCAAAAACGACCTGTATGTAATGGCCACTTAAATATGTGCTCCTCATCCTCCATCCTCCAGAAGAAAAAGCTGAACCCCTAACGGCAACATGCCCGATAACCACAGCAACGTAGAAGACAACTTTTCGAATCAATCACAAAACTCTGAGCAAATGACGCCTTTTAGTCATGCATCAGATATAAATCCTTCTAAAGCCAATGATTTTTCGTCGTCAACAACTGGAGAACAACTTGAAGAGCAAAAACTTGAACATACAGTAGAAAATGTTTTGAACCCGCCTCAAAGTAGTTCTGAAATTAGCCAAGGCGTTGAGGCTTCTGAGAAAAACACCACTTCTGATCTTCCTGGTTACGTAGATAGTTCTGAGGAAGAGTACGATCCTGAAGAGTCTATTGACAAGGGAACCGAGGACGAGCAAATTAGCTCCCATGTTTCAAAAACTGTAAATGCTGAATCTTCTGAGAATTCTGCTACAACCGTTAAGGCGGATGCTGAAGCTTCTATTTCTAATGTTTCTGCTGTTTCATCTAATTCTGCTAATCCAGCTGCTTCAGACTTTTCTTCTCATTCTACAGACGTAAATGGTGCCATCGATTTTTCTTCATCCGATAAATCTTCTAATGCTCATACTACTGACAACACTTCTTCAGATTCTAAAGACTTGCCCACTTACCCAGAATCTTCTCTTTCGCCTGAGGACAAAACCGAGACTCCCGAGGGAGCTGTCAGCGCAGATCTATCTGTCAATGCAAATGAAGATCTCGAAAATGCACAAGTATCGGGTAACGAGGATGAGGATGAAGATTACGACCCCGAAGCAATCGCGCCTCCCAAAGAAGACACCAGTAAGGTCTCTGAGTCTACTCTGGTCGAACTTTCAGCGGCTGACAAGTTGAAGGAAGCTTACGAGGCTGTCATGCAGAGTGAGTTGGTGAGACTGGAAGCCTTTGCGAAGCTTAGTCAGGTTGATCAAATGGCTGCCATCCAAAAGCTACTAGAGGAGAAAAACGTCGCATTGCCAACCTTGCCCGCACTGAACCCTAACCCGGATAGCAACGTGTCTCAAGGCAAGTCTCGCCCTGATTTGAGCCAGCCTATGAGTCCAGAGGAGCGTGCTGATTATGAAAGATTTCTTGAGAGGGAGCCGGAGTACTCTAATTGGGAGACCCTCGACAAATTTCCTTCCGGTCTGAGACTATTCATCGGAAACTTGTTCAATAATCCTCAATTGAAGGAAGAGCTTTTCCGCGTCCTCAACTTCTATGGTGAAGTCATCCAAATCACTATCAAGTTGGGCTATGGTTTCGCTCAATTCAAGACCGCTGAGCAAGCACAAAATTGTGTCAACGGCGAAAAAGACATCCCTTTTCAAGGGCGCTTGTTGCGTTTCAACGTCTCCTATGGCCATAAGACTCCGCACGGTCAAGTTCGTGGAAGAGATAGATTTGACGAGGGCGGAAACGATCAAAAGAAATTCAGGGGTGACAGTGCAGATGTTCAAATCTTTGTGACTGATGGCAGCGATGAGGAGTTCGGAAAGTCGTTCAGAAATTCGCTTCGCAGTGCTAATCTCACATACAACGCCAGGACATTGAACAGCACAGAGACGTCGGAAGAAATGGTTGAAGCAGCATACCTGGGATCTGTTGGAGCGTGCGTCGTCAATGGATCTAAGTTGGATTTGCAAGTTTTTCAAGAATCCGCTGATGGAGGCGTAAAGTTTGACGAGTATCTCGGTGTCGAACCATCTACAGTATGCGAGCTTCTCGACAAGGCCAAGCAACAAAAACTCCAAAAGAAGAGAGACCAAGGACAAAACGCTGGTTATTCTCAACGTCCATATTCCCATGACGGAAACAGACCGAATGGTCAATTCAGACCAAATTATAACTACAACGGTCGTGGTAACTTCAGAAATAAATACGGCAACCAGACATGGCATAGAGGACAAGATGGGAATGGGCCTAACAATCATTATCAAAAGGGGAACTGGAAGCAAAATCAGGGATTCAACAAACCATACAATAACAACTATAATCAGGGCGGCAACAACTACAATAATAATAATTACAACAACAGCAACGGCGGTAACTTCAATCGTCCGAATGACCAATTCAATGGCTACCCAGGTAATGCTGGCGCTCCCAACATGAGTGGCCCCAATAACTTCAATCCGGGCTACCAAGGCCAAAACAATGCATACAACCCAAACAATACCTATGGTCAATATCAAACGCCAAACTATCAAATGAACGCACCCGCCGCGCCTGCCTTCAACGCTCCAGCGCCTGCAGCACAATTTCCATACCTGAATCCTCCTGTACCGCCAGCAGGTGGAGCCATGGGCTATCCTCCTCAAAATGGCGGCATGCCTAATGCCGGATACGGTGACTATTCCATGCCGAGTGCCCCCGCCATGGGAGGTGCTCCCATGCAACCCATGTATGGTCAACCAAGTGCCCCTGCTCAACAGCCAGAAACAAGTAGTGCATTGATGGACATGCTCGCAAAGTTAGGTCGGAAGTAATTGAGAATTCGACCAATAAATTACTAGCTATTCATGTTGTCAAAATTGATAACCTACTACCTCGTCGTACGACACGGGCAATACAACACGTCATTATATATCAATTAAATTTGTATTAAAACTAATCGACAGTATCCTCGACAGAAATCTCTTTCAACTCCTCCGTAGGTGCCTCAGCAGCTTCGCGCTTTAATTGCTCAAATTCCTCTTCATTTTCAAGAACACCGCTGATTCCAATAACATTGCACTCCTGGAATATCTCAAGAACAGCCTCGGCGTCTTCCACCTTCATTTGTGCAAAAACCTTGTTCACTTCCTCCAAAGATCCAGACAGAACAGCAACTTGCATTTCAGGCGACAACTTCAGAACGAAAATCTCATGCTCTTTTGTCCCTTCTTCTGGGTAATTAACTTCCAAAGTCGTGCTCTCATCAAGAGACTTGAGCTGGATCAAAGCTTCACCCTGATCATCAGCGGATTCTTGCCTCTCGCTTTTGAGAATCTTACATCTGTTGCGAATATGGTTGACAGTATTATCGACGTCTTGCGCAAACGCTTGACTAGCTGGAACATTTGGATCCTTAAGCTTCGAGAAAAAGAGCTTGATGGCTCTTATCTTTTGATCGCTCTTGGCGTTCGGACCAGCTAATTGGGCGATGTACTGAAGCAAAAGCGATTGATAAATCACTTGTTTGGCAGAAGCCTCATCTCCCTCGAGTTGATAGTCAAATGCAGTCATTATAAGTGAATCCTTCTGATTTTCCGTACAGATTGCCGGATGCTTGATGAGAAATTCAGCGCTCTTTTCTAGGTCGGTATATTTGATTTTGGCAAATTCTGCTGTTGCAGGTTTCACCTCCAATTGATCATAAAGCTCTTGATCTGTAAGCTCTTCACTCTTTTTACCCTGAGGGGAATTGATGGTTTCGACAGTTTGAACGACTTCTGTAGTAGCTGCTGGTTTTGGTTTCTCGGGTTCCTCTTCATCCGTAGTTTTGTTTAAGAACGAACGGTCAAAGCCAGTATGGTAGTCATCACTACTGATCAACAAGGACTTCTGGTAAAGCAAATCATCGAGCTTAATAGTCAGTTTCAGCAAAACATCGTCAATCTTGGTGCGGTGCTCTTTAATGTAGCTGATCAATTTGTTGGCGTCTGTAGCTGCCTCTGGATGATCTTCCTTGACTTGCACGAATAAGTCCTCAATCATTTCATTATAGGCCGGTGTATTTTGAGTTTCCTCTGGTTCAAATTGCAAGTCTTTCAACCCTTTGCGCAACGTGTCTCCTTTTTCCAGAATAAGCTTCTCGTAGTCGAACTTTTCAGCGGGATCAAAGTGCTTGTTCAACAACGTCATCACTTTAGAATCATCCAAAAGATCTGGCTCAGGCAAATTGGCTAAAAGAAAATCAACCCTCTCATTAAGCTTGGCATACATGGTCAATTGAATAAGAAGCGATTTGATCTCGATGTTTCTTTGCTGTCTCTTTTCATGGATATCTCTCTGTTTCCACTTAATAAATGAGTTTTTGTCAACATTTGGATGCACCTCGATGTCTGAATCGTCGGACAATTCGATTTTGTCCCATTTGGAATAGTCAATTGGCATCTTGGGGCTGTGAGTTCCGGATTATGTGGTTTTGAGAGAGCTGTCGTAGTTTGTAGGGATAGAATGTTTCAGAAGCGCCAGACTTCAAAGGCTATCGTAGTGTATATAGAGATTCGATCAACTTCTAGTTCTTATAATAATTCTTAAACCAGTTTACCTTTATATAGAAATTTATTTGCATTTCAGATCGCAAAGTTACTAAAAATCACAAGGGCAGGTTCTGTTTTGGACGCGTACCTCAATTGACGGCCTATACTATATTACTTATTTAGATCAAACCAGAAAAGCTCGTACACAAAGTCACTAGTAATAATGCATTTATTCTATAAATATTAGTGAGTTTACTTAAGCCTCACCCTCTGGTCTCAAACCACAGAAGAAAGCGTAACCGTAACCGGTGGTCTCGAAAGTGATGGTGGTGCCCTTCTTGAAGTAGAAGACGTCACCTGGCTTGGTAGAAACCTTGTATCCGGTCTCGTCGGAGATCCAGTAGTCACCCTCAACCTCCAAGATGATCTTCATCTCGTCGTAGTGGTAGTAGTAGACCAATGGCTCACCCTTCTCTTGCTTGTAGAAACCACAGGAGATTTGCTCCTCTTTAGGGGCCTCAGAAGTGAAGATGTCACCCAAGAAAGAGTTGTTACCTGGGGATGGGATTTGAGGTGGCTTGACCTCCTTACCCTCAGCAGCTGGCTTGTATAACATAGGCATTTTTAGTGATTGGTTTTTTGTATGTAAGTATGAGAAGAAGTATTCAATAAAGAATGAATAATTTTGAAAAGATGGGGGTCTTTAGCATCTCTTTTATAATAATTCTTCACTCACCTGGTACATTAACCGGCTTGGACTTTTTGTCTAGATCGGGATTATCGCGACCCTTGTCCCCTTTGGGAAATGATACCCTGATATCAGATAAGTGCTTATCTATTCCAAATGAAGAAAGTAATTGAGCACAATACAAATCAATTCGAAAAAATCTATTTTGAAACATAATTTAATGTCATTCGGCAAAAAAGCTTCCATAATAATTAGCAATAGGATGAAATTCGGTTACAAAAAGTTAAGCCCGACGCGGGGGTCGAACCCGCAACCTTGAGATTAAAAGTCTCACGCTCTAGCCATTGAGCTAGCCAGGCTATTTTAACTGAGAAACATGTAATGTTTGATATGAGGTACTATTTGGAATAATGAATTGAATTTTCATTGAAACTTTACTAGATTTTTGTATCAATTTGGTTTGAGTTTCCTTTTAATTCTCTTACTGATATCATTGTGTTCGCTAACCCAAAGGAAAATATAAAACCAGAATACAAGCTTTAATCTACAAACGTTTTGCTAGAAATATATTAAGCGTGGTATACACAGAAGATGACTAAATGTTAATTGATTATGCTGGCTGCTTCTACTCCTCAGCCAAGAGCTGAAGACAAGCTTCAAGGGAACGCTCAACATCCCCATCATTCATGATAATTACATCTCGCAAGATTCCTTTGTCTAGGGCCGGGAAAATCTCAGCTAGCTGAGTAAAGGCCTCATCGATCTGGGCATCCAGTACGGTGTTTGTCCCAGGACCTGCCTGCTCAACAGGAAGCTCGCTCGAGGGTGACAGAGAGAGGAAATTGGACAAAGACTTGCCAATCATTCCTGCGCTAGCTAAAATTACAGTGGATGGGGACATCGATTGAATTCCTCGGTTCTCCGGCTCTCCCGAATGCTGAGGTTGGGGCTGCGCGAGGTGGGCGTTCTTTTGACGGACATGAGCATCCCAAGCCTCCATATGTGCATTGTAGTGGCTTTCATCAATAGTCAAGTCCTCCATTTTTATGTCTTGAATGAAGTTGACAGCAGCTTCAATTGTGGATAAATAGTAGCTTGTCTCACCATGATTGATCCATGTACTACCTCTGAAACGCAGGATGTAACGAAAGTTGCTAATGAAATTGGGCGTTTTGGCTTTCAAAATAACAAGAATTAGAAGCGGTATGAATGAGTCAGCATTTGTTTCATTTTTTGACACCTTGAGCAAACTGAAGATAACTTTACACGAATTCAACACACATATTATCTTATCTCGAGGAGCGCGATACTCATTGATCTTGTTGAGCTGCTCCCGTGCATGATCCATGTAGTCAATGCTGTTTTTACCATTAGCTGGTTTCAGCGCTATGAGTTGATCCAAGTCCACGTCTAGGTGCACGCCCAGAATCCAACTGTATTTTTCCATCTGCAATGAAAAGTTTGAATCCTCATCAACATCAACTCTCATGAAAGAGGATGCGTTTTGTCCAAACTTTCGGACGGCAGAAGGCGAGAAGCATGTCTCGTAGAGGCAATTCATGATCAACTTTTCGATCCCTTCCCTAGAATTCTCTAAATCCTTGTCATCCATAGATGCAAATGGTTCATATTCTGCGAATTTTTCATCTATGAATGCTTTAAAATCTTCCACTGCCTTGATCATCTGGTCAGCAGTAAGATTATTGGCTTGGCGCGTAAAAGAGGCGAGAAATGATTTGGTGTATTTAACGATCGGCTCCGCGCTTTTGTTTTTCAAATGTTTTAAAAACGTGTTAAAATCAAAGGGCTTGTGAGATAGTTGATGCTGTTCTTTTGGGTCTACTTGACTACTAGCTCTAGTAAGAGAGCCCTGTCTTTTAGCGCGGGGACGAGAGGTCTCGGATTCTATAGATGTTGAGGTCAAAGCAGCGGAAGAATTCGCTTCCGACGAGGTTTGCTCTTTCTCTTCTTCTTTAAGGATCGGTTGACATGGATCGTAAGGCTGCATAGTTATGACTGTTGTTGCAATAGCTTCTTTGGGCACATCCGTTGCAGGAGACTCGTTAAGCAGTGACTCCGAATGTAATGGCTCCTGCTCCGTGTTGGACTGTAGCGCGGACTCTGCAAGGGGCTTCGAGAGTGGCTCTTGGGCTATCTTAGGTACTACTTCCTGTGCAATTCCATTCGTAAGAGCAGTACTTTCAGGTGAAGGACTGGAAGATTTCTCGTCAATGGTGTCTTTGTTTGCGGAAGCTTGATGGTTATCCGTGACAATTTTTTCAATCTTTTCGCTTTCAACTAGCTCAGACGATTTCTCGACAGATTCCGGGGCCTCCTCTTGAGCTACGGTTTCTTTCTCTGTACTCACACGTCCTACCTGAAACTGCTTCATCTTTTCCTCTAGCAGATCAACATCTGTATCAACTGCTGAAACATCGTACTTTTCTAAGATACCGAGCAAGTCATGCCTGTCTGTAGATTCGGTGCTATCTGTCACATGAGCGGTGACAGAAGTCGAACGATTCACTTCGGCCGGAGTCACGGTGCCGGCGCCAATCTTGGGCAGGGATTCTGAGGAGCGTGACAGCTGGAGAAACGATTTAGCCAGCGATGTGTGCGTTCCTTCGGCATCTCCTCCCAGCCTGCTTGCTCTGTTTGCAAAGCTACTATTGGTAGTGGCATTTGTTGTGGAGGTAGTGGGGCTTGCTTTGCTGAAATTGAAATTCGGAAGTGACATTGCGTGTCTTCATTTAATTTGCGAACCTGTAACTATTGATTCTGATGTCTGGTTATGGAAGTAAGGCTAAGATCCAGGTGCTGGTCAATTGAGGTGTCTTGGAGTCAAATTGAGGTTACTGATCGAATATATATCATAAATTCAGAGACCAAGAGCTAAATAGGTGATGCTGAGACGGGTTCTTCGGTAATTGAGGACACTATTGGAACTCAAAGAAGAATTGGCATAATTAATGATGCGTAGCCACAGTAGTCCCGTAGTCACCGAGTCTGCAGGAAGATGGACAAGGCGAAGCACAGATTCCACTCACTTCCGGGACACAGATCAATGAAATGAAACGTTCGATGGATTAAATAACTTTTAATAGTATTTTGTATGATTGTTTTAACCTCGGATTAACTGTCTCCTGTTCCCAAACAAAATACCGATATATGCGCTAACAGACTATCTGAGTGATTTCAGAACTGTAAAAAAAACCTAATTAATTGAATTTTAAAATCGCGTTGTGTAATGAAACATAGAATTGAAGGCGCCGATGACTGTTTTCCTTATCTGGGTTGTATCGAAGATTCCTATCTTGCAGGAATACCAGATGACTCAAACAAGAACATGCCACTTGACTCGAAATATGCATGGATACGAGAAATTAGGACTAGTGTTTACAATTTGGATCAACAAGAAATTTATTTGATACCGAAGGAGCTCGCTGGAACTGCCAATTCTGTACCCTTCGTGTTAAGCGCTGAACGCTGCCTAATGACACATCTGAACATCACTTGAATGAATCTGCATCAAAACCTAAATCCAAACATCAGTCACGTTAAATAGACACGTCAATTTCATCGATTTCAAAGCAATGATAATCCCGCTTTGTTCGGAGTTCTGCTCCCTTATCTTATGTTCTGACTCATTGAAATACCCTCGAGTTCACCCGAAATAGGGCTACGTTTGATCTATCTGCACACCGTACATGAATCTGGACGGCATATACGTCCTTGTAAGAAGGATTCAAACACCTCCAAACCTCCGATTTCCGAGGGTGAAAAGTTGGCGAAAAATCAGTCACTGAATAAATAGACGTGGATCTCCAGCGACCCCTCTTACACCTCAGAATCCGTATTCGTATATAATGTGTGGTATCTTCGCCGCTTTCAGACAGCCTGATGTCGAGCTGTTCAAAGACAAAGCTCTTCAATACTCTAAAAGAATTAGACACAGAGGTCCAGATTGGTCCGGTAACGCCGTTAACAACAGCACCATCTTGTGTCACGAGAGATTAGCCATCGTCGGTTTGGACTCTGGTGCCCAACCTATCGTCTCCCCAGATGAGCGTTACTCCTTGGCCGTTAACGGTGAAATTTACAACCACATCCAGTTGAGACAAGAGTTGAGCGACTACAAGTACAAGTCCTTGTCTGACTGTGAGCCTATCATTCCCTTGGTTGAGAAGTACGGCACCGATGCTCCAAAGCACTTGGACGGTATGTTCGCCTTTGCCATGTACGACAAGCAAGAAGACAGAATCATCGCCGCTAGAGACCCTATTGGTATTGTTACCTTGTACATGGGTAAGTCCTCTAAGAACCCAGAAACCAGATACTTCGCTTCGGAGTTGAAGTGTCTCATTGACGAGTGTGATGAGATCTTCGCTTTCCCTCCCGGCCATGTTTACGACTCCAAGACCGACGAAATCACCAGATACTTCACTCCTTCCTGGTGGGATGCTGACAAGATTCCAGAGAAGCGCGTTGACTACAAGGAAGTCCGTGAGACCTTGGAATTGGCTGTCAGAAAGAGATTGATGGCTGAGGTCCCATACGGTGTCTTGTTGTCTGGTGGTTTGGACTCTTCTTTGATTGCCTCTATTGCTGCCAGAGAGACCCAAAAGGCTGCTGCTGCCGCCTCCAACGAGGGTATTGATGCCAACAAGGAGTTGTCTGGTGTTGACGCTTCTGGTTCCTTGCACACTTCTGGTTTCAACAGATTGCACTCTTTCGCCATCGGCTTGCCAGGTGCCCCTGACTTGATTGCCGCCGAAAAGGTCGCTCATTTCATTGGTACTATCCACCACTCTCACACCTTCACTTTGGAGGAAGGTTTAGACGCCTTGAACGACGTCATCTACCACCTTGAAACCTACGATGTCACCACTATCAGAGCTTCTACTCCTATGTACTTGTTGTCTAGAAAGATCAAGGCTCAAGGTGTCAAGATGGTTTTGTCCGGTGAGGGATCCGACGAGATCTTCGGCGGTTACTTGTATTTCGCCAACGCTCCTTCTGCCAAGGAGTTCCACCAAGAGTGTGTCCAAAGAGTCAAGAACTTGCACTACGCTGACTGTTTGAGAGCCAACAAGTCCACCATGGCTTGGGGTTTGGAGGCTAGAGTTCCATTCTTGGACAAGCAATTCTTGGAGGTCTGCATGAACATCAACCCAGAGGACAAGCTCATTGACTCTAAGCAAGGCAGAATCGAGAAGTACGTCTTGAGAAAGGCCTTCGACACCAAGGACGACCCTAACAACAAGCCATACTTGCCAGACGAGATCTTGTGGAGACAAAAGGAGCAATTCTCCGATGGTGTTGGTTACTCCTGGATTGATGGTTTGAAGGACGCCGCCGAGGCTGCTGTTTCCGACGAGGCTCTTGCTACTCCAAAGCCAGAGTGGGGAGACGATATCCCAACCACCAAGGAGGCCTACTGGTACAGATGCAAGTTCGATGAGATGTTCAGCGGCTCCAAGGCTGCTGCTTCTACTGTCATGAGATGGATTCCAAAGGCTGAGTGGGGTTGTCACGCCGATCCTTCTGGAAGATACGCTACTACTCACGAGCACAAGGTCGACGCATAAACTTTTGTATTTATAGTCATATAGTAATTGATTGGATATATCCATTCTACGGTAAGCATACTTTGTGTTTTGAATTCCTATCTCATTCACGAAGTCAATTTAAAATCAATGCCACCACTTAAAATCCGTTACTTCCCAACCATTCATAGACCTTCTGGTGATCTCTGTCGTACCAAGCGGCATTAATTTGGATCTGGTCCAATACTTGCTTGAGAGCACGCTCAAAACCATGTACGTCCTTGTCCTGGAAGAAGCTCTCAACTTCGTGAAACATGTCCGCACTTTGGTAATTGCAAAGGGTCAATTTCACGAATCTATCCAATACAACCATGTTTGTAGACATGAGCGCATGTAATTTTGTGTAGTTCGCCTTGAAGAACTGCCAGAAATCACCTCGAATGGCCGAGTTTTTCGTTAAATTGACAGCTACAAAATGAGCATCCATTGTCGGGATGACTTTTTCATCTAGAAGGCTTTCCAACAATTGTGAAGCTAGAGCGCGGTCGCGAATGTTGCCCAAAGAGCTAAGGGTGATCTCACGAGAATCAAGTGTGGAAGGTTTGATGACTTCGTTAATGAGGCTGTCAAAGTTTTCTTGACTGAAACTCTCCGAGCTTGCAATAGCTCCGAAGATGAATTCCCTCAAGGATGAGTCTATAGTCTTAGAACTTATCCACTCGGAAAATGCCTGCTCCGAAAACTCTTGCAACTCCGGAATTTTGTAGCTCAGAGATGCCTTCAAGACAAGGGATTTTAGTTTTGATCTGTTAAAGTCAGACGAGGGAATGTTTTCACCCAAAAGCTTGACTGCTAGCTTGGAATAGACTGCCTTGCAGAAATTGTGTATTTTCTGTGACTCAGCGCTGTCGCCACTGAAAGTACTACTGAAAGCAGAAAGGGCAGCCACGAGTTCCTTCCAAGGAGCGAACTCGTCCTTGAGAAAGTCGTTATCTATTGTTAGAAATTTGACCAACTCCAAGAAAGTAATTGTAGATGTATTTTCATCTCCAGAGATGGCTACGGAGATGATATCTGCAATAATTCCTACCCGATCTTTCGTCGATAACTGCTCAAAATTCAGAAGAATATGGTTTCGTAAGATGTTGGCGCTGTAGTTGACACGGTAAGGTGCTTCAGTATCCTTGTTCAACTTAAACAAGCCCGAGGGCGAAACGTTTAAATCGATAGACTTTTTCGAAAGCACCTCACTGTTGACATCAGAAGATCTTATGTTCAATGGAATCCACCATAACGTCTCATCTTCCTCAGGCAATACTCCACCTCCGTTTAAGAACCTGCTTTGAGTCAATTGTAAGCCTCCAGAAGACTCTGTAACCTTAACAACGGGATAACCTATTTTCGAAATCCAAGAATCCATCATGGTGTCAACTTCACGGCCAGAAACTTCAGAAATGGCTCCCCATAAATCCTCAGCGGTAGTGTTTCCGAATTGGTTAGCAATAAGGTATTTGGCCACTCCATTTAAGAAAGTTTCGGTTCCTAAGTAAGATGATAGCATGAGAATAGCAGAAGAGCCCTTCAAGTACGAGATGGCATCGAATAGCTGATCAATATCGAGGGCATCCACGACAGGCACTTTGATAGGATGAGAGTTTCTCAAACCATCAAGACGAAGAGCTTGTTGTAATGATGAAGAAACAAACTCGGAAAATATGTCCCACTCCGGAAACAAGTGATCAACGGCATAGTAACCTACCCAGGTAGCAAAACCTTCATTCAACCACAACTCATCCCACCATTGCATCGTGACAAGATTACCAAACCATTGATGCGCAATTTCGTGAGCGACCACATAAGCAACGTTTTGTTTATAGGAAGGGGCAGACTTCTCGGGGGAAAACAAAAGAGCTGTGCTTCTATAAGTGATAAGACCCCAGTTCTCCATTGCATTGTGGGAGAAAGCGTGGACAGCTATAAGATCCAACTTAGGTAAGGGATATTTGATTTGAAAAACTTTGCTGAAAAGATCGACGATTTTGGGTGCAATCTCCAATGCGAATTGTGCGTCTTGAGTGAACCCCTTTGTTGTGTAAATTGAGACCGGCAAAGGCTTGTTATCGTAGTACAACTCTTCAGTGAAACCCTGAATATACTCAAATTCTCCGACCGCCCACGCCAAAAGGTATGTAGACATCAATGGGGTCTTGCAGAAGGTGACTACTTTCTTACCAGATTCGGCAGGCTTTTCCGAAGCAACGGGCATATTTCCCAAAACGACCAAGTTTTCATCTGTCGTAATGTGCACTGTGAAGGTAGCTTTTAAAGCTGGTTCGTCAAGACATGGGAACGCTCTTCTTGCGTCAGTGGCTTCGAACTGGGTAGAGAGCATATACTTGGTGACACCATCTTCTATGTAACTAGACTTATAGAACCCGGCCATGTTGGTCTGAATAATACCCTCAAAGCTAATTTTCACTTCGACCTGGCTGGCAATGCTATCCAAAGTCCTATCAAACTTAAGTACAAAGACCTCCTTCTTTGCATCCATCGACGCCACATTAGCCTTTATTTCTTGTCCTAGGTGAGTGGCGGTCGTCTCTTTTATGATGAGGTCTCTAAAGTGAAGATGGAGCTCGTCAGTGGACTCCACAATTGCAAGCTGGATCACCACCAATCCTCGATAAGCGGTATCTGTGATGTCATGGATAGAGACATCGTAGTGAAGTGGTTTCAAGGCCGAGGGCAACGCCTCATAATAGGGTGTTTTCGAGTTGCACATTCGGTATGGGGTAGAAAAATTACTTGTGCGTTAGGTTTTTGTTGTAGTGTGAGGGTATGCTGATTAGGATAAGTGGAGCCGCACTAGTAAGTGGACTGGACTGGCTGCAAACTGCCCTGTCAAATGTCAGTGAGGTGTCAAATCGAGTTATTATACAACGGCTTTTCAGAAATTTAAGGCAAATGTTATGAGCTTTTTCAGTTATTTCTTTTGTTAGAAAATTTTGGAAGTGGATTAGGATTTCCATTATCATTTATGGCCTATACATGCAATCAAGTAAGCAATGTTCGACAGTTTAAATTATTGCAATCAGCCGATAAGTTTTGTTAAAGTTTTAGTGAAGTACAGTCTTATGAAAATTCCGCTTCCTTCCTGCGGGCTGGTCGCTGGCGGCGTAGGAGACTACACTGGATGCGGACTAACTCTGCGCATCGGCAAGGGACTAAAACTCGTTCCCGTAAGCATCTTGCTTTAAAAAGTCAATCTTGCATCTTCTATTCACGAGTATGGTCTACATCGAGAGAAGTCCCCATGCTCTTTACTTGAACATTAGCTCTTAATAGTACATTATTATCTATATGACACAAATCTAATGACATTCAAATGCTAGAAAACTAAGTCATTTTAGTCAAAATATCGTCCTTTTTGATTTCGCCTCTCTGTGGCCACAGTCTGTGGGTTCCCAACAAGTACATTACTTCTCAGCCCTTCCACCATTCTTACCCTTGTTTCTTCTTCTGTTTTTGCCGTTACCTCTGCGGAACTTCTTATTGCTCAACTCGGTGTTGACGTCTCTGTCCAACGCACCAATCTCCTTGGCCAACGCGGTGCTAGGGTCCACACCAAACTTCTCTACACGGGCCAAGTCCTTCTTGGCAGCAGTAGCAGCAGCCTCATCACCAAACTTCTCTGCTCTCTTAATCTTCTTCGTCAACAAGTCTACGGCCAATTGCTTTCTTTCCTCAGGAGTCAAGACCTTCTTCTCTGGCTTCTTCTCGGTCTCTGGCTCGGCCTCACCTGCAGCCTCTGGAGCAGACTCAGCGGTTTCCGGCTCGGCATCATTTGACTTTTCGGTAGCATCGCCATTCTCCTTAGCTGGCTCGGCGTTGGTCTCGTCACTGGTGTCTTGCACTGGAGCCAGAGGAGCGTCTGTGGTCTCATCAGTCAGAGCCTCGGACAAACGCGATACCAACTCCGCTTTTTTACCGTCGGTCGCAAGACCCTTAGCCTTCAAGGCTTCTTTCAATTGAGCCACTGTCAAGGAGGAAAATTCAGACATTTGCGGTGTGCTAGTTGTCGTTGAAGCAAATGTGTACAGGTCTGAGTATGGGGAAACAGACAACAGCGGAGGTGCGCGTGGCTGCGAAAGGACTCTTTCTACGCAACGGAACCAAAAAAACGAGTTATCCAACCTGAAAATTATTAGCTAGTAATCACGTTTTTTGCACTTTCAAATTTAATGATGTAAGGTTAACTAAAGTTTTGTCTGATTAATATAAAGTAATACAATTTAAAGCGCCCTTAAAAGGCGTCTATAATTTACAACCTCGGCAAGAAAGATAAAAAGGGACATTTTCTTTTTATTCTTTTCTGGGGCAGAACAACAATGTGCCCAGTGCCTCCTCCTAACCGCCGCTTTCTCCACCATCTATTGCCCATCTATTGCTGCACAAGGAACAACTGTTGACCATCGTCCAGGCGTTGGAAGATATTGAAGCTGATGTATTCTTCCAAACAAGAGTCAATTTGCTCCATGTTGAAACCTGATGCAAGCATACGCTGTTTAATAAGATTAATCTCAAGACTCATGGACTCACTCTCGGAGAATAATCTACGAATTCTCTGCATGATCAGAGATGAAGGGTCTTCGGTCTCGAATTCTTGCGCCTCCATCGACAGCTTCGAGCATGCGATAAGACGCAAGGCTTCATCAACGTCATCCTTGCTAACCAAGTTGACGAATCTGATACGAGCCAAAGCCTGGGAGAGACGCAATATACCTAAAAGAGTACGAGGAGTGATGTGACTGAACTTACGGACGGAGCCCTCGTTCCTTTGCGACTCTTTCCGCATTTTGATGTATGATTGAGTGACGTAGGCTCCCACTTCCTTTGGAACAACTGGTCTGTAGGTTCTGGCCATGGAAATGTATTGGCGGATGGTGTTGGAGTCAAGAGGTTCAAATCCCATAGAAGGCTGTTTGTTGTGCTGGTGAACATAAGTAACGTGACGGGCCAATTGCTCATCGCCAGCTTCAGAGGCTCTGTCTAGCATAAGGTACATGATATCGAAACGAGACAAAAGCGCTGCAGGTAAGTTGATATTCTCGTGAGGAGACAACTTGGGATTGTAACGACCGTACAAGGGGTTAGCAGCGGCTAAAATAGACGTACGGGCGTTCAAAGTTGTGTTGATACCAGCCTTCGAAATACTGATGGTTTGTTGTTCCATCACTTCGTGGATAGCGGTACGGTCAGACTCTTCCATCTTATCGAACTCATCGATACAGCAGATACCGTTATCGGCCAAAACAAGCGCACCACCTTCAAGGACCATTTCGTCGGTAACAGGGTCTCTCATCACAGCGGCAGTCAAACCAACACCAGACGAACCACGACCGGTGGTGTACACGGATCTGGGAGCAATTTTGTTAATTGCCTTCAAAAGCTGCGATTTAGCCACACCGGGATCACCCATGAGACACACGTTGATATCACCACGAATCCTCAAACCATCTCCAATTTGCTTGGTTACTCCACCACACAAAAGCAAAAGCAAAATCTTCTTCACATCGAGATGTCCGTAGATTTCAGGAGCAATCGACTCAGCAAGACGCATGTAAACGCCCCCCAGTGTATGCAAGTCCATGATTCTCTGCTTGGTCTCGTCGTCAAGAGTAAGGGACTCGTATTGCTTCTTATGTTGAGACACGAACTGCGCTTCCAAGTACGTTTCTGTTAAAAGTCCTGCTTTCAAGGCTCTGAATCCGGTGTATGGAGAAGGCAAGAAAATACCAGACACATCAACAATGTCGCCAGGGTTCATACTACGCACAAGGTCTCCATTGACGTGAATGGTGAGGGAACGAGGGATGTGGCCAACAGGAACCTGATTGGACATCTCCTGGATCTTGACTTCTTGAAAGGACAGGAATTTGGACGCCCGCGTCGACATAAATAACTGGCCCCGCTGATTGTCGGTTTTACAAATGGCGGACGTACACTCGGTAAGTGGCTGGAAAGTCTTGGAGTTGACTTCCTGGAAGATCTCATATCCACACTTGTCACAAGTGTAGGCATTTACGAGAACGGATGGCTTCACGTCAGAAACTCTAGTAACAATTCCTCTCACGGTAATGTACTTTCCTACGTGATGGCCCTTGACTTGTCTCACGGCCAAAGCCTTGACGTTATTCGACAAAGGAGCAAAGTAAAGGTGGTATCTACGAGTAAGCTTAGCGGGGAACAAGTTTTCCAGTAACAAGTCGCTGCCGGCGGAAGGTTGCTGCTCGTCGTTGTTTGTGTTTCCGAAACCGGTTCTCAAGTTGTTAATCTCCTCCGCATGCTCCTGCTCCACGCGCAAGTTACGCAATTTTCTCTGGTGCAAAACCACATCCAAAACGTCATCTTTGTAGGAAACTTCCTTGGTGGGCTCAGGCATTAACTCGTCTACGACGCTGCTGAAGAGCTCTATGTAATGGTAGGCATTCTTCTGAACCTGTTGCACCAAGTCGCTGGCGTGGGGCTGCGACATGAATGCCTGGTTTTCCTGATAAGCCTTGATGTCGTCAAGCTCGATATAAAGCGTTGTAAGTTCACGGTTGGCTACACGTTGGAGCAAGTCCAAGTACTTCATTCCCGTGGGGGCATCGTCAAGTTGCATCGAGTCATCGACGGTAGATGCTTTGAAGTGAGTGAAGAAATCACGAACCTGAGCTTTCAACTCGGTGTAGTTGACATTGATCTGCACGGTTGGCAACGCCACTGTTGTTGCCATGGTGTGTGGAGTTGTGGGATACGGTTAATGGAAAAAGAAGATGGGCCTAAGACGCGGGTTATTACTATACCGCTTTCGGACGAGGGACAACACTACGCGGGTCGTTGTGTGCAGGATGCTCCTTGTAGAAAACTAAATTGAACCGAATTGCAAAGAGTCTGAGTGCACTTAATTCTGTTATGAGCTATTGAATGTTTAAATCATGACTTTTTGTTCTTTACCTGCTAGACTTTTTAACGTATCAAAGTTGGCCGTGTTCTGTGGTCTGAGCTTTAAGTAGACTGAGGCGCGTACATCTAAGCTATCAAAAGTATGAAACTTCGGAAGCTTCTCTACTTGAACTATCGTTGAAAATAACGAAAGCAGAAGTTTTTTCTATTTTCCCCAGGTTGTACGCATTCAAGTACTGCTTTGGGCTCTATCAATAGTAGTATTGCATCTTAATAATTAATTTAATACATAATAAAATATTTTAGGATGGACTCACGTGCCCATTAAATCAACCAATGCCCTGGCAGCGGTTCTCTCCTCATTTTGCAAGCTGTTACCAGCAGGGCTACTCAGGCCCGTAGAGTGCTTTCGTAGCGTTTCGGCGCCCATGGCCGCCCAGTCCTCCTCATCCGTATCGCTCGGTCCGTCCTCTTGCGCCACATCCATCTTCGAGTCGTCTGTCATGATGGCATTTAGCAGAGGCAAATTCACAAGGGAACCGTTTTCAGCACTTCTAGAACCGATTTGGCCTCGAGGCAAGGAGCTAGTTAGGGTAGAACGGATATTAGACTCGTTGAAAGACAGTTTCCGGCGCCCAAATGCAGCGGCAAAATGTTCTGGGGTAACATGTAGCTCATGGTGGAGCATTGGGTCACCTTTTGAGCTCCAGGAGCCAAGTGGCGAGCTAGATGTGACAGAATTGGCTTGCGCGCCCGGCGCAGGAGAACTAATGGATATGGAGGAGTTCCGCGCTGAAGACACAATGTAATTGTCTAAGTTTTCGATGGAGTTTAAGCGGCTACGACTGAATATGGTCTGGCGCGTCGAGCTAGAAAAGGACGTGTTTTTCGAAACAGCATTCACTGTTGCCGATGACAGCTTCCGGCGTGGTCCAGAGAGTGCTGGAGGAGGGCTGAATTTTGTGGGAACTCTGTTTGCGAATTTTAAAGGTGGAGACTTTTTGAATCTTGGCTTTGCTGACCCCTGGGCATATTCATCATCGTCAAAGTTGAACAAGGGGTCTTCGAAACCTGGCTCGTCATCTTCGTCAGAATCTTCAGCGATTGCATTGTCATCAATGTCTGCTAGACGCTGTGCATGAGCCAAGTCCCCGCGGAACATTTGAGATCTTCCATCATGTTGCATTGCACCCTCAGAGCCTACATCAGCCATCATCTCATCTTGGTCGTCTGATTGGTCAGAGTCCAGCTCTGAGTCCGACAAGGCATTTTCACGCAGCTCGAGCGCTTCATTTGGAAGCCGCGTGTTATGCAAGTTCTTCTTGCTGTTGGTGATGGAGTCTCTTCTACTAGAGAGTTTCTGTGTCTTGGAGTGAGGAGCAGGTTCCAAAGCGACACGATCTTTGAACTCTGGAACCGCAGGACTCTCGTGACCGAATGAATCTCCACCGGTCTCTGTCTTCTTCAGCCATCCGAGCTTGGCCTTTTCGCGTAGCTCCTGAACACTGATACGCGGGTATGCGCTGGTGTTATCGGTCACAATATAGTCCGAATCAGCTCGGCGGACAGCCCATTGGCCCCAGCCAATTTTTTCAAAGACAACATTGTTTGTTGGGTCTTCTTGTTCCATGGCCGCCATGATCAATCTTCTTTGTTTGGACAAGGAGAGAAGTTCAAAGCCAGGTACTTCAATCGATAATTGCGCGGTGATCAAACGAATCGCCAATGGCCCTTTCCGTATAAGCAAGTTTGCAAGACGCGTAGGAGTGATCTCAGCAGCCA
The DNA here is from genome assembly GCA_030563905.1 of Australozyma succicola. NCBI lineage: Eukaryota > Fungi > Ascomycota > Pichiomycetes > Serinales > Metschnikowiaceae > Australozyma > Australozyma succicola. The sequence goes on along the minus strand of JAJMKM010000001.1, from coordinate 745,453 downwards.
CACGGAGCGCCTCAGGGGACGAAGTGGACAACTTAGTCTCGTGCTTGCGATCAGCCTTGGCACCATCCATGGGATCTAATGACATTATTCTTGGCTAGGGATAGTACTTTTTTGTGACTAGTGCAACTAGAGAGTCCTAGTTTGCGCTTTGTATTGATGTTTGTCTGCGAGTGATAAGATACCAGGGAGTCAACCACAACAGAGCAAATTAAGACAATTTACGGTAAGCGGTAATTGATTCAAGCTTATTGTGTGTCTGGCTGAGTGCCTTTTATTCAAGATTGTCTTTTTGAAGCGGTCGCGATGAATTTTTCAGGCGATCTTGTTTTCAATAGTGGACGCCAAAACGAAGCACGGCGATATCAACAGGGACGAGGTGAAATGGACTCGGAGCGTTCTTTTCTCGTGGCTACCTATTCTCAGAACCAATTGAGTGGTCACTAATAACTTTATAATTGTTGTGGCTCCAGGCCGAGTGTTGCTTGAGCCTCACTGATTACGATAAGATACACGGGTGCCAGCACGTCAGTATGGGCAGAGCGTAGGGAGATAAGAAAGCAGGGAGTGGAGCGGGAGTGATGAACAAGAAAGGCAGATCGAAATCAAACAGGTTTGCAAATCTTGTTTCGGTAATACCGTGAATATGTGTAAAACTTTCTACTTTGAGTGTGTAGTATGAGCAAGGTGAAAATTAGTAGTGTATGCTCGGGCGTGTTTGACGTGGGGCAGATATAATTACAACGTGAGTGACGGGACCACAAGAAGCCAGGGCAGTAAAGTGGGGAAGCAAAACGAAGCGCTGGTCAGAGTCACGGTGGTTTTTTTATTTTACGAGCAGAATTTCTTGCGCCAGTTTCCACTCGTACACTAGCGCAATATAGTTTTGCTTGTCGTTTCTGTCAAGCGTGTGATTGGTGGCTGCAAAAACCCTGGGGTGATCAAACAGCACGGGGCGCCGGGAGGTGAGTAATTTCATGGCTAAGTGTGTGTGCGTGCAGGACGCGCGTGAATACTCGAGGTGGGGACGTGCGAGGACTTTAGCGGTTCCTAGTGAGGGAGTGTAGTTGGTGTTACACAGCCAGCCAAGCGTAGGATAGCTTGGGCCTCGTTAGTTTAATTATTCTTTTAATTCTCTTTTTGTTAATTTTTTTTCTCTTTTCTTTTTTTTAATTCTTTAATGTATTTTGCGTCTTTGCTCAATTCTACTCACTTCGGTTTGTTGGGACGGAAGCACGCCGGTGATATCGGTGCCTCCAGAAATTGGACTCTCGGAAGAAGAGAAGTGAAAGTTAATTTGTTTCTAAATTAGAATGAGTCGCAGTGTACTCCATGTTGTTTTATTGTTGCTAGTGCCGGTCTGTGTCGGAATAAGGCACTAGGCTATTGTCCTCAAGCTTCTCGTTCAGTGCCGGACTTTCATAATTAAATTAGTTGTCGCGTTATTTTTATGGCTTTTCTTCCACTAGCGATTGTACACTATCCATTTGACCTCTTGGTGCTCTGCGCCTCTTCACCTACCAATATTCACCGTAAGCGAAACCGTAAACGTCAAGACTTTATTTTTATTTGTAGATCTCTTCTGTTGTGGTACAAAGTTGAGCGTATAATTGATTACTTCATTAGGTTACAGTTTTAGTCTCTAAACCTCAACAACTACGATTGCATTACATTCTACATTTCTTAAGCACAAGTCATTGTATTGATCGTCGCTAGACACTGTTTTTTACCATGATGGGGCCACAGTTTGCCAATTCCTTACAAAGCTGGGAAGGTTTGGTCGTTGATAGCAGCTGGCTTAGGAGCTGGCTTCTTACCGTCAGCCTTTCTACCCTTGAAGCCGGTCTTCTTAGCACCGTTGAACTTAGGAGCCTCCTCGCCGAAGGTGGAGGTGAAGTCCAAGAGCTTCTTCTCCTTTGGAGCTCTTTGTCTGACCTTCTTGGAGGAGACACCCTCGACGTAAGCTTGGGTCTCCTTTTGGATGACATCGAAAGAGTTCCACTTGTCCTCGGAACCCTCGTTGGCCTTTCTAGCAGCAGACTTGGATGGCAAGGAAGCCTCGAGCTGTTGTTGCTCAGCCAAGTACTCCTTCAAGGACTTGCCGACAGGAGCAGCTGGCTCCTCCTTGGCCTCAGCGGCGAGCTCGGCGGTGGCATCAGCCAAACCAGCAGCCTCGTCGTCAGCCTCTCTTCTGTCATCACCCCAACCTTGGGAGATCTTCTTCTTGGAGTCGGTCTTACCGGTTCTGGAGTGACGGTCGAAGGACTTCTTCTCGCGCTTGGCACCAGCAGCTGGAGCAGCGACGGACTTGTTGTTGGCCTTGTCCTTCAAAGCAGCCTCGTTACCGGTCAATGGCTTCTTGTTCTTCTTAGCCTTGGCTGGGTCAGCGGAAGCTGGAGCAACGTCGGCCTTCTTGGAGGAGGTGGTCTTCTTGACAATCTCCTTTGGCATTGGAGCTGGAGCGACCTCTTCGTCCTCTACGTCATTGCCCAAAAGAGCGTACAAGTTCTGTTTGTTAGTAGTGATCTTGTAAGGAGATGATAGTCCAATGCAAGTTCCGGAAGAAAGACAGTTCAGAGGGTAACATTATGACCAACCTGAGTTTCTGTGTAACAAAAACAACTAAAATGAGTATTCAAAAGTCATGGCTCTGAGGGAATGATGGACTGGATGCTAGCTCGGGTCAAGCAGGATTTACCTCTATTCCCAGATTCGTAGCCGTGGAGTGTGACTGCTCTCGAAAGGGAAGGGATCTGCACAACGGTCAATTCGTGGTCCAACTTGAGGGTCGATTGAAACATCGATTGCCGTGTCAACTCTCGGAATAAGGGACATTGTAAGGGAAGTCAAATCGCCAGAAGGGGCACACCTGATCTGGCTGGCAAAGGTTCTCCACATTTCCACCAAAGTCGGGGTCACCGTTGACAAGGACGTTGGGAGCGAAATTGAGAGTAGCCAGAGGGGTCACGTCATAGCACCTAAATCAATTTCTCTACCGGGTCCTGTCGTCGAGCCGGAATTGTTCGCCGTGCCACAAATACATGCTGGACGTTGGCCAAGGTGACCATAACTGAAACAGGGCGAAATGGGGACAAAAAGGCGGGGGGGTTTTCACAGAACGGGCAAATGGACGTGAGCGGTGGAACATACCTTGTTCTCAAAAGACATTGTGTCTAAAAAATCTGATTCGATGAAAAGTTTACAGGATTGTCGAGAAAAATTTTCAGACTATGCGTAGTGAGAGCACTTTCCACAAAGAATGTCGAGTTGCGGAGGCACGGGTGTGCAAGGCTTTTTCGACTTGTGAGTTGCAGCTATGTGCAGTGCCATGTGACTGGGTTGGTCGGGGACAACGGCGAGGAGCCGTCAACTCTTTGTGGTCTGTTTATTGTAAGAAGAAGATATAACGATTTGCATATAAATACGATGAGATTTGGGTTGAAAAAGTTTGGTTTTTTTCGCAAATACATGCGGTTTATGTATTTAAGACTATTGTGGCCGCTAGTGCAATGTGCAGTCCGGATCGGTTTCATTTGCAGCCAGGATCCTCTGGGGGTAGGGGCTGCAATGCAAGCCATGCTATTATGGCGTTCAGCCTAAACAAAGTTAATATAAATGTTGACAAACAGATTTTATTTGTGAATTGATAAACTACGAATTAGTATATAATCACCTGAAATGCAGAGCGACCGCGCTACTCATGGTACACAAACACATCACCCACACGGGCCATGAACGCCACAACCGCCTTCTGGGTCTCAGAATGAGCACTGCGGTTATTGGCTTGCATTGCAACTTTGAAGAGCTGCGGAGCGTACTTCACGAAGTCCAGGTCATCCATCTCGACGTAGCCTTCAAAAATCTCCTTTATGACCAGCCGCCACGCCAAAAGATAGGCTGGCACGTTTGAACCCTCGTAGTTGGAGTAGCGAGTGACAATGTTGTTGCATAGAGGAACAACAGACGTCAAAATGGTGTCTTTGGTAGACTCCTCGACGGCCCTGTGGTCGTCGCAGTACAAGTTGAACATGATGTTCAAGAACACAGCTGCAGCTGTTGTTTCCTGTTTTAGTAACGTGGGCAAACGGTCAATGATTCCAGCGTCCCAAATCCGTCTTCGGAGGTCGTAATTGTTGTTGAAGCTATGTGCAAACTCGTAACTGCTGTATAACAAGTGAGAGAGGCGGATGAGCTCGGTGTCTGGAATAGACGCCTTGAACTTGTCCACCTTAGTAAGTTCCAGAACAGTATCAATCAACATTAGGTGGAGAATGCATTGAAGCACCAATTTGGCCTTGAAGTGATCCCTGTTCTCGGAGTCTTTGTCTGGCTCCTCGGCCGGGTCTTGGAATAGTCCCTTTGCTGTAGTGAGGTCGAAGAGGAGTGAAAATGTGTCCACAATCAGCACCCATTCTTTATGCGAGAACCTTTCGCTGTTGTTGAGAACGTAGTCTACAAGACACATTTTTCCGGTTTTGGCAATGGTGTCATTGGCCTGGCAAATACAATTGGTTAGGAGTCCTAACAACTGAGGGTGCAATGCCTCCAACGCATCGAAATAGTGTGTGTGCAATGAAACCAAGCTGTTGAGAGCCTGTACAAGAGTCGTGGATACCCAGAAGGACATACGGTCGTTATCCGAAACACTGATCTTATCCTCGCACGTGAGCGTCCATGGCTGGGCGATAACTGCGAAAATAGGTGCAATGAGCTCATTGAATACAACGTTCCAGAACTCACCTTCAAAGTGGTCACCATAACGATGCAAAACGTCAAAGAATCTGGTCAACGTCTTCAGTCTGACCTCAAGCTCTTCTCCGCGCATGATAATGTCAAAGAATCCGAAAAGAATTGGGAACCAGAGCTTTGTGAGTGTCTCTGTATGTGGCGAATTTTCCTTGCGTTGTGTAGACGTGCTCAGTTCCTCACCCTCCTTCAGTAGGTCAGATGGGTCATCCTTGCCATTCAGCTCTGGGCCAGACGACTTTGCGATAGCCTTGGGCTCATTTACAACAGTGTCCTTTGCGATCTGCACAAGCAATTTGGTCAAGATTTCGACGGACGAAAGTCCGTACTTTTGGAACTTCTCGTTCTTAGCAAACTCGGTAAAACATGCCACTAAGTCGCCAAAGGAGTCTTGTGCACGCACCTCACCCAAGTAATCATTCTTTATACGCACGGCCATCTCAAAAGATTTCCTCACAATGCTGTCACTGCGCTCCTTGGCTGCGGCAGTGAGAACTTCGAAAATCGTCTTCCAACCAGAACGAATCTGGTCAGCCTTGGCCAACACCATGTTGTTAATGCAGTCAATGACCATTTCCTTGACCTCTGTGGAGTTATTATTGAGAATTATGTGGTGGAATGGCTTCAAGAATTCCTTCTGGAATTTGAAGTGCGCCAATTCTTCCAACGACAAGAATCGAAGCGAAAGTTGTTTGAGCGAGTCAAGAGCAAAAACATCGATTATCAAGTTAGCGTGACAGCCGACAGTGTTGAAAATGTCTCCCAAGATGGCCCAAAGTGGCGACCACTCGAAACGGACACGTCCCATGTTGTAGTAGCATATATCGACAACCTTCTGCAAAGAGAAAAGACGGGGGTTTTGGGCCACACCTGAAGATTCGATCTCCTCGCTTACAACTTGTCTTAATGCAGTAACAAAGTCTTTGATGGCATCTCCCGAAAGCTCTGATGTATTGGTGTAGACACGGTCCATTGCCACACTGAGTTCTGTTTGGCCGATAAGAGCAGCCAGCTCAGCAGATAGGTGCTGGTTTTGATACTTGATAGCAGCAGTCTCAGCGGCAGAAGTTTCACGTGAGAACCCAAAGAATCCAGACAGTCTGGAAGCACCTCCAGAGCTGGCTTCTGTGGAGGCACGCGACACGACCTTAGCGGTAGAGACATCAGGAATCGAGTCTTGGTCAATTCCATTAGCTATTAGCTGCAATCTCTCAAGTTGGGAGATCAGCGCCAAGACCGCGTACCACAAGTTGTGGAGATGGTTGCCCTCAGAAACAGCTAAGTCAAGGGTCACAAATACAGCCAGGACGTTTTTTGCGCGAATATCATCGATGTTGGCAAGGTTTTGAAACTGGATAAGAGCATTGACGAATGATTTTTTGGAGTCGTCCAAATCAAACAAACAAGCAATTTTAATGGCGTTCTTCAATCCCTCCAAACATGCACGCACCACATCCACGTCGTCATACTCCTTGAACGCACCAGTGAGACCAGCAAGGACAGACATCCATACCTGGTTGAAAATAGCCTTCACTTGAACGATATTCAGCGCCACGTGATAAAGCTCCGCGTCGTCTGTGCCTGAGCGAGTACGCTTTCCCAAAGATCGAACAAGCATTTCTGTCTTGGACGACATTTCACGCGAAGCATGATTGTATGCTTCACGCGCCACGTCTCTTCCACTGAAAAAGCCTACACTGGCACCGGCGCCTGCAGCAGTTGGATCGTTGAGAATTGCAGCCGCAGACTGTTCCGAAAGGAGCTTAATCTCATTGGTATGCACCTCGTTGAAGATCTCCTCTGAAAGTTCCCGCGGGAGGTTATCTTCGCAACCCTCATTCATGCGTACAAAGTCTTCCAACGTCATACGTGTCTTGAGGCTCTTGGAGTGCTGGTCGGTGTTCAACATTGTAGTCGAGTAAGCCAAGTAGTAGGCGGCATTTGCGGTTTCAAATACACCCGGGTTTCCCTCGACATATCTCTCAGCAAAGTTAAGCATGAACCGGTCCACTTTTTGTCCCTCTCCTGGCAAGCGGAAAAGCTGCAAGAAGCTCCGCAACGCGTCAACAAACGAGAGCCCAGCAAAGTTCGACTTGCTGAAGAAGGCGTGCCGAAGGGCACCGTCTTTTTCGCCGGACAAATACTCACCAATGGCGGCCTTGTCAAGCGAGTCATTCTCCCTCAAAAACGAGGCAATATCTTCCACGGAGTCACTTGCGAGGAAGCCATTTTCAATGAAATACTTGATTGCTTTGTGTGGCTTCTGTGTGAAGCGACGAACACCCTCTGCAAACAACTTTTTGCGCTGTCTTTGACTCTCAAACTGCTCGAAGTCGTCGATTTCTTCTGTGGCTGTCTGCGGAGCACTGGCCGCACCAATGAAAGAAGTGTTTCTTGAGGTGTCACGACTTCCACCAGGAGTGGCGAATTGCATCAGCGATTGATGGCTGAGTGTATGTTTCAGAGGACTGATACCCTTTTGTGTCCACGAATGCAAGGAACGCAAGAAGGCGACGAAGCAGTTGAGTGCAGTCACTTTAAGCGCATAGTCGAGGGGAAAGTACTGATACACATCTGGCTCAGGGGGCCTAGATGCGACCCTAGCACTATTAAGCTCTCCAATCTTGGAAACGTCGTAGAGGACGATACCTTGTCTGCGGCGCTCACGGTATGCCAACTGTTGTGTTAGTGTCACATCCACGCGTGCAAGCGCAAGTTTGGTCAAGTAGTTGATGAGCATGTCGCAGACGTCAGGCATTTTGGAGACACAGTCGTAGTTCAAGTAGAACTCAATAAGGCAACGCGAGTCATTACAAAGACGCTCAATGACTGCAAGAAGGTAACGCTTGTGGTGCGGCGTCGAGGTCTTGATTTCACCGATTGGGAAGTAGATTGTTTCGAAGAAAATGGAGATCTCCTTCTTGAAGTCAGATCTCAAGTTGGCCACAAGGAGCCAGAAGATCTCGATGGAAAGCTCGAACACAGGAGCCAAAGACGACGAAGCATTCCTAGACAATGCCTGCAGAAGCGACGGACGGATGGCATCTACGAGCCGGGTGTGCTTCTCGGACTTTGACGACAAAAGAACCACATCTCGACTTATGAATATATCAATGTTATCCTTCAAAATGGTGTGTATGAGGTGCAACGTGAGCAACTTTTGGCGCGCAGCATGCAGCTTCATGTCAACGCTGTCCAGGTCCAAGTCTTTACTGGCAAGTTTACAGATTACACGGAAAATAAGGAAGGCGTCTTTGACAGCCAAGTCCTCATCCTTTTCCAGTGCAGCGCTGGCCTCATTTGCACGTTCAACGTCTGCAGAATCGCCCGCCAGGTTACGCAACTTCTCAAGAGTGAGCTTCTCGCCTGCATCGTTGTTCTTATCGCTGGATTCTCCATTGAGTGTATCCGAGGAGACATCAGCGTCTAAAGCGGAGGTGAGGTCACGAGCACTGGCGCGGCTGCTGTTGTTTTTGTTTCTCTGTGCCGCTTCGTTCACTCGCTGGAAAATGGCTCCTACAACTTGTGTAAGAGACCCTTGTGCAAGTCCTTGGTTATCCTGCGACAAGGACAAGATAGTGACGTTGAAGATCTGTCTGACAGCCTTCAAAAGCGACGCACCATGTGTAGGCATGCTTAAGATACTTTGCACTAGCGCCTTGACTACTTGCACCTCTAACTTCTCGTCGGTGCCCTCGCCCTCGAAGCATGAGGAAATCACGTCTATGGCGCCGTCGGTCAACGTAGCGCGGTCCAACTCGTCCTCGAAAACAGCATAGTCAAACAACTTGGCGAAGATGTCAACAGCCTTCGATTTGAGGTCTTGTTTGCCCAACTCACAGAGAACCTTGAGAGAGTCAAAGATGACGTGGACGCCTTGCCCGTCGGAGCTTTTGAGCAGATCAAGGGCCTTCTGGACAGCCAGAAGAAGCGCCTCGTTCTTTTTCACCTCTTTGCTTTCTGCGATCTCTGTGAATGCCTTCTGAAAGATCTGCACGTTCTCAAGACGCGCGTTATAGTGCACCTCAGCGTCGGCTACATCAACACTTGGAACGGGATCTTCGGCCGGAACCACGGAATCTTTTTCGGGAACAGGCGGTAATTGAGTGTCCTCTGTGGTTTCCGTGCCGCCGTTGCCGACGGTTTCTTCCCCGTTTTGGTCATTTTCGGCGATGGCAGGACCATCTACTGACTTGGCAAGAGTCTCATCTGCGGCACCCGCCGTGTCTATAACTTCAGAATTATCCTCAATTGGGGCATCCGCAGTGCCTGTTTGGGAAAGTTCCGCATCTTTGTCGGGGATCTCGCCCTCGGCCTCGCCAATGGATGCGGGAACCTCACCGGTTCCTAGTTCCAGATCAGGCAACGGTGTGTCGGCCAGAGCGGTCCCAAGCACTTTCGTGCCAGAATTAGATTCTGTATTATTCTCTACATCTACTTCTTGCTCCATTTTCTCTATCGGCTCTTCCGCGTGCGGAGCGTGCACGTCGGTGTTGTTCTCTATCTCTTGTGTGGAGAGCACCTGCTCACTGGGAGGGTCTCGCACACCGCCGGATGGTAGTTCTGGATTCTCTGAAGAATCCTCGGCCATCTACAATAGGAAATTCGGAGGTATGGGCGTCAATTCAGCGAGTCTCTGATACTGTGAGATCTGGGTTTAGTGTGTGGAAAGGTATGTATGTGGACCGAATGCGGAATCACGTGAGAGGCTCACGACGGAATCAGTGAAATCGTCGAAGATCTTGTATTTTTTGAGGTAAGGGATTTTTTCGTGTAGGATTTGTATTGTAAAGGATTTGTATCGTTTTGGATTTCTTGGATTTTAGCGTCCGCTGGTGTTTCAGCGCTTCGAACTCTGATGGTCTGGTCGCTGCTGTTGTTGGTGATCCACGTCACTTGATCTCAGGCAATTGTTTCCTAAATTCAATCAGGATAAAAAATTTCAAAAGTTATTTCTAGAGTGTATTAGTCATTACGGATCGAGAGCTTTTGCTTTAGAAGAGCCCATTGAGTATCAGAAAGGCAAGAAACGAAACGGAACAAAAGATATTGGTAGCGCTTTCTTTTCTATTTTCTCGAAATGAATATAATCAACTTTTCATTTGAATTTCAATGACTTAGACACTTTAGCTCTATTTTCTTTCATGTCACTAAAGTCCACACACACATGACTTTCAACTCTACAAAACATTTTTTTCGCTTATCTATCATTTTCTCACTCCACATCCAAAATCTAGTCTCTCTACATTTAATCTTTCTAATTCAAATTAATTTACATCACTTAATTCAACTCACTTAACTGTATTAATTAATTAACTAAAACATCTAAAACTCACTGAGTGCAACGGCAGTGGCTTGGAAGTCATCATGAGAAATAGACACATTGACCTTCTTCACACCAGCCTTGGCAGCAGCCTCCTTGGCAGCACCAGTCAAAACAACAGTTGGTGCACCCTTGGAGTCACGCACAATCTCAATATCCTTGAGAGCAGCACCTCCGCCGAGAGACTTGACGCCCAAAGCCTTGAACACAGCCTCCTTGGCAGACCAAGTGCCAGTGTAGGAAGAGCGGGAGTGAGCGGACTTGTTACAGTAGTCAATCTCACCCTTGGTGAAGTTACGCTCGACAAAAGTGTCATTTTCCAAGTTCAAGGCAGAGATAAGCTCAACGTCCACACCAACGCCCTTGGAGCCGTTGTTCAACGAAGACAAGGCCTTAGAGGTAGCGTCGGAAACGGCAGAAACATAACTCTTGTTGCTTTGAACACCCTTCTTGCTGAACACCAAGTTGTTGCCAGCCTTAGCCTCCTCAACACGAGCCAATGGGTCCAAGTAGACAGGTTGCTCCAACTCGTCGGCGTAAGGAGCCTTGTCCTTAGGAACAAAGAGAGTGTTACGAGTAATAGCGTTGTGCATGTAACGGTAGGCCTTTCTGTTTCTGGCCTCAACACGAACAACGTAGTCCTCGTAAGTGGCTCTGTCCAAGGAGGCAAACAAGTAGTCAGAGTGGACAGCGATGGCTTGAGCACCCTTTTGACCGAAACCGAAAGAGGTGACGGAAACAGCCTTGATACCATCGGTTTGGATGGAACGAGATGGGTACAACACAAACTCAAAGTCCTCCATAACCTTGTCAACGTTATCAGCGTTACGGTTACCTGGAACAATACCGGAGTTCAAGATCTGGATGGCACCGTTCAACATCCAAGCACCAGCGGCACCCTTAGGGTGACCAGTCAAGTACTTTTGGAAGACACCAAACACTGGGTTACCCTCGGTTCTGCCCAAGTGCTTCATCATGGCGTTGATGGTGGCGGACTCGTTCTTGTCGTTGGCCTTGGTGGAAGTACCGTGGAAGGAAGCGACTCCCAAGTCGTCAATGGTAAGACCGTAGGTAGCCAAAGCACCTCTCAAAGGAGCAATACGTGGGTCGTTCTTGTAGAAGTTGTTACCCCACAAGCGCTTGGCATCAGCGCATTGTCTCTTGGCCTCACGGTGGATCTCCTCGGTTCTTTCACGCATGAACTCAACAGCAGAGAAGTCGGCGCCGTACTCTTCCTTGGCCAACTCGGCCTCCTCACCCAAGTACTCCAACTCGGAGCTCTCCCAGGCGCCAATTTGAGCCAAACGCTGCTTCAATTGTCTGCCTCTGTACTTGATGTTCATCAACGAAGATGGGTACTTCAAGTCACCGTGGTGCTCACGAGCAGTGGTCAAGATACCCTTACCTGGAGCAGGAATGGAACGGCCAATCTTGTCGGTGGCAGTGGCGGTCATGGCCAAAACAGCGTAGATTGGAACACCCATCTTCAAGGCAAGCTCGGCGGTCATGATCACCTGGATACCGGAACCTTGCGACTCCATGAAACCGTTTCTGGTGGTGGTGGCAGGTCTGGACATCTCGGATGGAGTTCTGCCGTGGGCAAACTCATCGATGGCGTTGGAGGTGGCGTTCATGTTAGCGAACTCGTAAGAGCCCTCCTCTTGGAAGTCATCGTAACCACCGACGAGACAGATCTTGGCCTTGCCAGAGATGATGGTCTCGATACCAGTGTCAACAGACTCGACGGCAGTGGCACAGGCACCGACGGAGGTCTTGATAGGACCGGAAGAGGACAACAACAACATGTTAACCCAAGCAGGCATGGTGTTGATGAAGGACTCTTGCAAAATGTCATTTTGCACAGGCTTGTCTTGGAAACGGTCCTTGAACATGCCTCTAAGAGCAGAGACACCTCCCATACCGGAACCAGAACAGTTACCAACCTCAGAAACGTGCACATACTTGTAGAACTCGTATGGGTCAGTCACACCGGCAGACAACAAGGCCTCGACGGTGGAAACCAACACGTAAAGGGTGATTGGGTCCACTTGAGAGATGGTGTCCTCTGGAATACCGTATCTCTTGGCATCCCATCCAGTTGGGATTTGACCGGCAACCAAACGGTCGAAACGAAGAGCCTTTGGAATGAGAAGAGTAGTACCCTTCAACACGCGCACGGTGTACTCACCAGTCTCAGGGATCTCAAAGATCTCGACTTGGTCGCCGTGTTGGAGCTTGTATTGCTCGGCGGTCTCCTTGGAAGCCTCAAATGGCTCCAAGTCGTGTTGGATGACAACCTCTTGGATGAGACTCTTCTTGTTAGGGTCGTAGCCGCCAAACAACTCTGGCTCGATAAGACGGATACCAGAGTGGTCCAAGATCTCCTCCTCGTACTTGGTCTTGATGTCTCTGTCGTCGACTGGGGTCTGGGTCTTGGCGTCGACCCAACCAACGTATGGCTTACCCTTCAAGTTACCGTTGTGGTACTTGATCAAGCCCATAATCCAGGCCATCTCAATGCATCCCTCAATGGAGAACTCACCCTTGGCTTCCATCTCCCATCTGGTTCTGGCGTTACCCCATGGACCCACTTCAGCAAAACCGGTCACGACAATGACAGACTCCAAGTCCAACATGTTCTCCATGTCTGGAGCAATCTTCTTGAGCTCATCGTACAGCTTGGTTTCTGGGAATGGGAAAGTCATGTTGGCACGTGGTTGGACGGTAGCCTTGGCGAAGTTGGCGTCCATGCCAGCACCGTGCACAACCTTTTGCTCGATGGCGTTCTCCATGGAAACAGCACGACGGACGTCGGCGGTCTCGACCAAGTCGCTTCTCAACTTGGAGGTGAAGTCCTTAAGGTTCTCAATGAATTGGAGACCACCGTTCAAGTCAGCAAGAACTGGTTGTTCTTGACACAAGTTGACGATCTGTGGAGTCAACAAACCCAAGATGTTGAAAGCCATCTCCTTTTGGGAGAAGGTACGAACACCAACCTTCTCAATGCCCTCGGCAATGATGTTGTTGGCGGACATAAGTCCGGTACCTCTGGTCCAACCAATGACAGCACCACAGACAGTCAACTTGGTGGCCCAGTCCTCGGAGTACCATCTGTTGAACAAGGTCTCCAAAGAGATCTTGGACTCAGAGTACAAACCGTCGAAACCGAAGGTACCGTGGTTAGGAGACATTGGCAAGATCACTTGAGCTGGTCTGGTGTCAGTTTGCTTCTTGGCCTTGACAGCACCCAACAAACGGATCAAGTTGGTCAACATGATTCTGTGGGCCAACTCGGAACGAGAGTCGATGTTGTCGATTCCGCTACCGTTCTCTGGGATAGCAGCGAATGGGATGATGGCGTCCAAGTCCCAGCCCAAACCGTCCTTGCCATCGTAGATGTAGTCAACAAGGGCTTGGACATCCTGTTGGGAACCTTGGTTGAATGGAACAACAATCAAAGTGGAGCCAGCGGCACCGTAACGGGAGTACATAGCTTGGTAGTACTCAGTGACCTTCTTGGAGAAACGAGAAGTGGTAACAATAACCTTAGCACCTCCGGAGATAAGACCTTGCAAGATCTCAGCACCGATAGAGCCAGCACCGGCACCAGTGACCAAAACGTGCTTGTCCTTGAAGGTCAAACCGTTAATGGCACCAGACTCCAAACCGTCCAAGTACATGGAGGACAACTTGTGGTCGTACTCCCAGCCAGTCTTGGTCTTCTTTTGAAGATGCAAGAATGGGATGGTTTGTGGAGGAATGATGCTCGAGACAGGTTGCAAGATAGAGGTCTTGTCTGGCAAAGAAGCAATCTCGTCGTCACTGGTTGGAGTGGTGGACTCCTCCTCCTCGGATGGGGTGGTGATACCGGATGGCTGTTGGTTGTCCAAGACGGTCTTGGTGGCCTCGTTCAAGGTGATCTCCTTGTTCTTGGAGATGTAGTTAACCAATTGGCCGTACAATTGGTCGAGCTCCATCTTGGTGCTCTTGGAGAGAGCAGATTGCTTGGAAATGGCAGCGTAGACACGAGCCAAGTCCTCTTGGATAGTTGGCTGTTCGACCTTGGTCATTGGACCACCTTGGGCCATCTCGTAGACGTATTGCTCGAATTTACGAACAGAGTCCTTGTTGGCCTCCTCGTAGACAATCTTACCCTTGGCGTCGACAGTGGTCTTAGGACCAGTGATACGGGAGACGTCCTTGTAGACAGGCTCAACATCCATCACTTGCTTACAGTTGTCAATCAACTGTTGACCCAATCTCTTGGCCAATTGGTAAGTCTCACCCTTGTACTCAGGGGTGTGGTCAATGTGGTATTGCATGAACTTGATCAAAGTAGGCGAGGCTCTGTTCATGATTTGAATACATTGATTAATGGTTTCACGGTCCACAGACGTCAACTTGCCGAAAATGATGTCAAAGTACATGGACAAAACATCTTGACGGGCCCAGTTCCAGTAGGAGTCGTATGTTCTAGCCTTCAACTTGGAGAAGATTGGCTTGATACCCTTGGCGTAGAACTCACCGTGCTCAGCCTCCCACAAGTCCAATTCTTTTTGCAAAACGTCAGAGGCCTCCTTCTCCTTGATGTGAGCCTTGGCACCCTTGTTCAAGTCGACTTGCAAGTAACGGGCCAAGGTCTCGAGTTGTTGCTTGGCCAAAGCCTTGTTCTCGGCGGTCAAGGCGTCCAAAGCAGCACTGTCAACAACAGCGCCACCAGCACCAGCACCAGCGCCACCGGCAGCAGCAGCAGAAGCCAAAGAAATGCCTGCAGAAGAGGCGTATTTCTGTGCGACACCGTCGAAGTACTCCTTGGCCTCAGCCTCAGAGCCCAAACGGGCAGGAGGCTCGTTGACAAGGGCAGTCAACAAAACAGAGTCTTGTCTACCAGCGCCCAAGCCAAACTTGGTCTCCAAGTATTTACGAGCCACGGTGACAGAGAATCCACCCGGCATCTTAGAGGACATCAATCTGCTGACCAAAGAAGAGGAGGTCTTACCCAATTGGCCATTGAATGTGTCTTGGAATTGTTCGGCCAACTCCTCCAATGGAGTGTCCTCGGGCTTGTCTGGGGTGGAGCCGAACTCCTTACCCAAGTCACCCAAAATCTCGTTTTGGACAGTGGACTTACCGTTAACCAAGTCCTTGATGGCCTTGCTCATTGGCACGGCGTCCAAAGACTTCTTCAACTTTTGAGCAACTAAGACGTGCAACAACAAAGAAGCCTTGACTGGCTCGTCGGAGATGGCGGCAACTGGGCCGGCTGGGGCAGCAGCGGCAACTGGAGCAGCGGCAACTGGGGCGGCGGCAGCGGCTGGAGCAGCAGCAGCTGGAGCTGGCTCCTCGGCAGCTGGTGGAGCCAAGTCAGCTGGGTCTGGGGTGTAGTAAATCTCTTTGGCGTCCTTGGCGTAGCACAAGACTTGACGTTGCAAGGACAAAGCAGCATCGTAAGATTCGTACTTGGCCTTGATGGTTCTGGAAGCCATACCAGCCAAAGTTGGCGAAGGACCGATCTCCACCACTCTCTCGGTGTTGTGGTCCTTCAAGAACACGTCTTGGGTCTCGATCCATCTGACTGGAGAGGCGAATTGGTAAGCCAACAACTCGGTCAAAAGAGTGTGGGAAAGTTCTTGTTCAATCTCTGGTCTCATTTTTCGTTTTAGCTTGGAATCTGCTTGATTTCGAGATGAACTGGGAATGGGTGGTTTGATTGAACTGGGTTTACTAGGTCAGTACAATAAATAAGTCAAGAGACAAGTGAAGCCGATTAAAGTGGGGTTTACCGTGTTATACGTGTGAAACCAGATATTATACTTTGCAGGCGACAAGTGTGCTCGGAAGGGGTTCAATCGATTAGATAATTCCTAATTGAAAAATCAATGCTCGTCTGCTTGAGGCGATGTGTTCTAGTTATATTGGTGCGGCCTGCAGATGCGGCTTTGGTGTAAGTGGAAAATTGGGTGCAAATATTGTTGGGGCGGTTGGGACACGCTGCAGGACGAGAAAAAAGAAAGAATGGCAGCGGTGAAGAATACGCACAGATGAAGTGTTAGTAGGTTAAAAAATAATTGAAGTGGTTTCAGTTTATTGATTTTATTGGTTTTACTAGTTTTATTTATGTCTGCACACTCAATTTTGGAACGGGGACTAGCGGTGTACTTCCATATCTGAGCGCGTTTTGTGGCACTAGTTGGGACCGTTTGTTGGCGTTTCAGAGCTACAACGTACTCGAGTATCTCTGTGTGGCCAAAAAGACGGTAATCTATGTAGCGGCGTTCTGAGCTTTTGAGTTTTGATTATTTTTATTGCTTTTGTTATTTGTTTTTTATTTCACTTATTTTATCTTTGTTTTCCATCTTCGTTGATCTTTTATTACTTGTACGTGGTGCGATGGCTGCTTGACTAGGTCCTAGAGACGTGAGCTGTGTGCTGTGTATTGCGGAAGATTCATCTGTATTCAGCCTCTCAGTTTCAAGCGTACTTAAATTTAAGATGGTTCAGAAGGGCTTCAGACGGTATTTGACTTAAATAGGGTGGTAATTGTTTTGTCAAGTTCATTGAACATCTTCCGTCTGTTGTCTGAAGTTCTGCCGCGATGCACATCGAGGGATTCATAGTTTGCAGCCATGGATATCTCGGCAATACTCACAATAAAGTGAATACTGAGAAATGAAATCAAAATAATGCATCGCTTTCTAACTGTTATGAGAATTTCTTTTGCGTACCACTGGTGAGGTTGAACGCACCCTTATCTTTGAGCACACGTCAGAAAGCCCTAATTCAAGCTGAAGAGCTCACACATATTAAAGCTACTCATAGAACGAAGTGATTAAGCCGAAGTGTTTCCAAGGTATGCAAATATTTAAAAAAAAATGGTTTGTACTAGAAACTAGAATTTTGGCGGTCGATTTCTGTTTTTCCTCTCCTGGTGATTAATCTCACATTTCTTGCAAATAGGTAACGTACATCCACTATTTGCCAAAATCACAAGGCAAAAGTTTCAAAAATCAACAAAGAATCAAACATAAAATCAAACATAAAGAGCTTTTTATGAATATAACTGCTATTATATATATAACTCAATTCCAAAAGTAACCACTCTCAGCGCCATAAATATTAAGCCCTGAGTCGTGCCTTGCCCAACTTAATATAAAAAGCAGTCCCTCTTCCTGAAAATTATTTCATCCCAGTAATACAAGTTATTCCTCTGAATCTTCATGTAGAAATTCCAACGCGTACGCCTTCGCGCTTGCCCTGGTTGTATTCGTTTACTCCCAGTTTAAACTGGCAAGGGAGATACTACGCAGTTGGAAGATCGAAGTGATCATCTCCACCCTGTCTGACGGCCCTAGAGGCCACCAAATGAACTTACGGGACTATTAACATGATCGACATAATTGTATCTCTATGCTTTGTTTTTCGCTTTTTATTTTGGAAATGGAACCAGAAGAATATCTGGATGTTTAAATGGTTGAAGTTGTAGAAATAGTGGTTTACGAACTGATTTAATTGATGAGAAGCGTTTCACTCTTTAGTTTGTGATGTCTTACAGGGCTCAATCGCAATTCTAATAACTCTGTATTGATGTATATTCTCGAGTTCTTTTTCCGTTAACTTTACTGCATCGAAAGGCATTTTTCCACGTTTTCGCAATACTCGTGTAGCTCAGACCAGGTCAGTACTTTGGCGTCGACTACACGAAAGAACATCTCGCTGTTAAGATTAGAACGATAGATCGAAAACGCGGCCTTTGGTTTACTCAATGCTGGATTAACATAGTCGAGTAAATATTCGAATCTTTTGCCATATTCCGCGATCAGTCCCGTTTGTTTGAGGTCAAGGAGCTCTCTATTCGCGAAAACTTCCATTGGTCCTTGGGATTTTAAATACTTTTTAAGTTCAGTTTTAAATTCTTCGTAATCACTTTTGAAAGGCCAAGCTCTAATATCTCGCGAACAATCGAGTGCCCACTTCTGGAGGTTTTTGTCTAGACAACGTCTAGCAACCATAATCTTTTCGTCGTCTGAGAGATTATAACGTTTAGCATACATATCGATGAGTAATAAAGATGCGTTGTTGGCTGATAACCGCTTTTTAAGCGTAATCTTCGGAATACCTCTCAGAATTGCCGTAATAGTAGAGAAATTCGTATTATTTGTATAGGGCGGGGTACTCCAACTATCGTCCAGCAGTGACTCTGAGCTTTCTGACTCTTCTGAATCGGAACTTTCCTCCCTTTCCTTTCTCCGTCGCTTTCTCTTCATCTTGGAGTCGCTCTCTTGGTTTTTGCGAGAAGACGATCTCTTCCTCTTGCGGTTTCTGGACCGAGCGTTCCGTTTCCGGCTCGAAGGTGCCTGGTTTGTCTCATCTGACGGCTTCGTAGACACTCTGGTAGTATTGTTGTTCCGGTTTGCCATTGGGTCTTCAACTGGTTTAGGGATTCGAGTTTGATGTTGTTCGCAAGGCTCTACTGATGGTGGATCTTCTCTGCTTCGCTACCGTATGATAAGATATAGTTCTGTAATACTTACAATATTATCAGGAACATACGGGTATAGTATAATATTAGTCTTTTAACTCTTTCCATAGTGGCCCCAACAGGCCTTCATATAGTTCCTACTTAAATCCGGGGTCGCACTTCCCTTATCTGGTCCGTGCCACATCCCACTGGGAATCCAGAACATACACTGTCCTTTTCCAGCCAATGCTACATACGTCGCTTTGGCTTATGAACCTGAAGACCTCCCTAACAGTCTGAAAGCCTGATGGTGAGGTACAGGTGTTATCATGCTAAATGATCTGTACTAAGAGGACCGACAAGGATTGACCGTCTAGTAGGATTTGCATTCAAGAACTCACCGTCTATTACACGAGAAATATACCATTGAACCGATATCTAAGAGATGATAGATATGATCGTATCTAGTAAAAGTTTATATAGTTACCCTATTATAACTTAAGGTAATTGTAGGTATTATATAACAATTCAGGTTTAAATAACTATTAAGGTACTGAAGAACTATTCATTGACTTAACTGTAATGGTTATTAAGTAAGTAAATACTGTCTTAATACTATGATAACTATTATTAAACTATAACTTAAACAATACCACAAGACGCGCAAGTGGTTTAGTGGTAAAATCCAACGTTGCCATCGTTGGGCCCCCGGTTCGATTCCGGGCTTGCGCATTTCTTTTTTGTGGCATATCTTTTTGGCATTTTGTCCCTAGACATTCAAAATTCGTAGTTTCTAAAATCAAGTATTTTTGCCAGCCCCCAAAGACTGAATTCGCGGCCACGATTTAAGTTGCCAATATTTACATTCCTCGTCAGTGTAAGACACGCATTAATTACTTAATCTACGTCATTCTGTCTGCAGGACGCTGATAACACTGCTGATAAGTGACTACACCAAATACAGATAAGTCCTTTGAAGCATTCTCACCCAACGATTTCAACATCAATTGCGACTATAAAACAGAACAGAATCTCGCACCTTTATCTATTAGAAATAAAAAGCCACCTCATTTTTGTGTAATTCCAGTACTTCCAGCCTCAGCCTGCAACTCATAGCTATCCGATCCCTCAACCCAACAAAACAGCATTACAGCCTTACAACGCCGAGAACGCGAGTTGCTCCAGAAATTAGACCGGCACCAGGCCCTAGAACCTTTTATCACTAGAAGACCTCGGGGTTCTAGCTCCACCATCTCTTTTCTTCCCTCCCTCTATTCAGAACCATCAAATGTCAGAGACACAGCTCTCTAAGATGTACGTAACTCGATTCCTGACAATTGCTGGAAGTCAGCATTTGTTAAGAAATTTAGGGACATTACTAACTAAGCAGACTCACTAATGCCAGATCTGGTCACCGTCTTGGATCGTCTTCAGCGTCCTGGACCAAAATCAAGCAGGCCACGTTGGAGCCACGCTCCGACGTGAAGGTACCAGCCGAAAACAGCGAGGACTCCGAAAAGATACCAAACGGGAAAATGGACAAAAAGCCCCCCTTGATAGAACAGGGTCCCAATGGCGAACTCTGTATTTGGTACGAAGACAAGCATAGATTCGACTTTTGGGTGTGGGGTTCACCGAACGACGCGGCCAACCACGGTCACCAACACAAAGAAACTGCCAATGGTGGCGACAAAAACTATAACGAAGTCCTTCTGAAATTTCTGTCGCACAAAATCGGAGATGACCGTGTTGTCCATGGGATGTGTTTCATGCCAAAGCCTTATGGGTCAGTATTTATATATGTTTTCAGTGATCAAAGAGGCACTGCTATAGAGGCCCTTGACGATTGGTCAGTGTCAACGTTTCGATTGAAGGGATCGGCAATGCAATCGGCTTGTTCTCTAAAAGTATCTTCTCAATTTATCGTCGTGTCCTCGGCATCAGGTCACTTATGCGTGCTTCGGTATGAGCGCTCTACATGCTCGCAATCACGCAGTGGGGTTTTCACTCTTGGAAATGAAAATGGTTCGTTAACGCTGGTGTACAATCATTGCACAGTTCCGATCATTCAAGAGGAAAAGCTCACTGAATTTAGTGATAAGGATATCGTGTTGAAGACGGGGACTTTCGATCAGACTCCAATTTTTGATATCGTAGGAAGCTGGCTTGTCTATGCACCCACTCGTCTGGAGATTGAATACTTCAAGCGCCTTCAAGTTTCGAATGACAGCATGGCCAATGGACGCAACGATAAAAAATCCGTCGCCAAACTGATGTTCACCCCTGTAAAGCTTCCTCTTCGCAATCCTCTTCTTGTCAGAATGATGTCAAGCCTTTCAAACAACGCATTCGACAAACTATATAAATTATCCCAGTATGGAACAAAGAAGTTTCGAAGCTACATGTCGTCTTCAAGCAAGATAATTGACAAGGACGTGTCGCTTCACTCTATTAGCAATTCAATTGGAAAGGCATTGTATTCGACAGCGTCCAAGCTTAAGAAGGAGACGTTTACGAGTGGTTCAAACGAGTTTATCAAAATACTTGACCTCTCCAACGGGCAAGTAATGGGCACTTTTAAGCCTCCAGGAGGTATTTCACACCTTTCTTTGAGTCCATATGACCTTCATCTAATCCACGCCTCTTACAAGGGAGATAACTTTTATATGTGGGATCTCTACAAGCTACCAAAAGAAGTGAGCTTGGTAGAAAAGTTTGTGCGCGGACGCACCAGCGCAAAAACAAGAGATATTGTGTGGTTTGTGAATGATAAAAATACTGAGACTTTGCCAGGAACAAACTCTGGATTCGGCTGTATTACAAAAGAGTCTGGATCCTTGCATTGGTACAACATCAACTATCTTTTCTGTGGCAACGAGACAAATAACTATCCCAATGTGATAAATACGGGGTTGGCTCAAAAGAAGCCTTCCAACGGTCAGTTCTTGGACTCTTGGATTCTTCCGTCCACTAAAGCTGTCAAATTCTTCAAGCTTCCACGCATGTCCAACATGGCAGCCTATGGAACAGAAGCTAGCGACGATAAATCTGGTTTAACCACTCTTTCTCAGCTTTCGTTTCTTGACTCTGATGGATTCATTCGTCTACTCTCTCCCTTGAATGGAAAACACACATTCAAATACAAATTCCCTATCAAAGACCTATCAAGCCAAAAAGATCCTTCACGTTGTTGGTCAGATTATGATCGCAATGCTTCTAATTTGATACCTCAATACGCCACGAGTACAGGTGATGTTGCGGCCCGCAAGTTCGATGTTCCACTCTCACAAACCGAAATCGAAACAGCCGAGCCTTACATGAGCCTAGTAAAAAATCGCAATGTCGAAATCTCATGTTACGACTTTGGTGGCGAATATGACGGTGAAGCCTTCTTCAAGTCCTTCGCTATTTTTGGAAATGACATTCTCACAGTTCAGCAATACGTAGTGAAGGATAGTGGTACCAACACACCAATGCATGCTTCTGGTGCCTTAGCCATCGATGGCGGTTTAGATCTTCATGTCGAAGATGAGTATCATGGCGAGTCTTAGCACAGTGGCCGCATTCCAGCTCGTCACATAATAATATTTAATATAATGTCAAGTATATACTAATGCAATCAGCGTTTGCGCAACATCGTGATAAATTTAGAAATCAAGAATCTGCTCCAATCATTTTTGGTTAATTTGAAAGACACACTCTCTTCGTATCTGATTTATCTTCTGATTTTGCCTCAGCGCCTTTTCCTACCATCTTCAATTTTGCATGTTTATTATTATACATTTACCATAGTTCGCACAGAGCCAAAAATACCGGCTGAATGTCCTGAGTATGAAATGAATACCGGCCGAATGTCCCGAGTATAAAATGAGAATATGCCGACAACGTTTATTCTAGGGTTACCCATCTCTCAACTAGAAGAAGATACGGATGATCTCAAGAATTGCACCACCGCACACCAAGAAAACCAAAGCGGCAATCCAACCCTTGGAAATTGGCAAGGAAACCTGTTGCGTTTTGGCCCTAGGCTTACCTTGTTTCTTTGTGTTGGACTTGGCGAACTTGGCATTAGCTGCCCTCTGCTTTGGGGTTTGAAGAGCCTGATAGTTAGAAGCTGAACCTAATTGATATAATTTTCTTTGAAAATAGCGAAGAATTTGTAACCGAATATCATTTTGATATTGAAACGCGGTTATGAGCTCCGTGTGTTATCATACCATTCTGATGTAGTTGCGTGTAGAGATTGGAATTTTCGGACACGTACTTAAAGTAAGACGAGACTGGTATCGGACTGCACACAGACTCTCCATTGGTATAAACAGATGTTGACCTAATAACTTTTAATACGACATAATTGATATTAGGCGACTCATTTTCACGAGGCGGTAAAACTATTTAGATAATAGATTTAGGACGAAAAAAAGATTGAGATAAAAAAACTAGCGCAGCCCGGTTTCGATCCGGGGACATCAGGGTTATGAGCCCTGCGCGCTTCCACTGCGCCACTGCGCTGCTAGTTGATGTTTAAGTGGGCTTGTTTAATATACTCAATTACATTACGTATAAGGCAAGATCCAAGCTATTGTTAAAACCTTAACTCTTATTTCTTGATCTTTAAAAAGAGATTGTTTTGATAACTTATTCATTTTTTTTCGAAATCTTGTGTAGAGGAAGTCCGCGTCTAGCCATGAGACTAATGCTAACCGCAACAGTTACGACTCAGATCCAACCGTTGTTTCAGGTACCTCCATTCCTTTTGCGCAGCTGTTGATAGACATAATCAATTTCTCTTTCTATCAATGCCAGCTACCGTGTCCTACATTTCCTTAGGTAATGAAACGGTCATCCCTATAAGAGTATTTATTAACAGGCGAAAGATCCTTCTGCTGAATTCAGTTGCAGTCAATGAAAAATCTATAATCAAACTTTCTTCAATTAACCTGATACGCTTAAGCAATTACGACCTAAATAATCTTATCGGAGATGTTGGCACTGATCTTCGGGCCATCCTCTTAACCGATCGTCTAGCGGAGCTATTTCCCAAAAGAGCAGTCCTGAAATCCACAAAACTAGTCAAGTCTCTATCTCAGAACTGGAAATGTAAGTTGAATGTTTCCTTGGGGTTCATTGTGAGTCTAAGGTATAACCTAGGTTGCCTTACACTGACAGAGGATGTCCGGTGGCTTTCGGAGAAAAACGTGCTGATCAATCCGGTGGCTTCTTCGAAATCTGCTCTTCTAAAGAAAGAAATGAAGTTTTCCATGATGGGATTTGTAGAAGACGAGGACGAAGTCATTCATCTTGATGACAAGAAGAATGTTGGCTTCAAGCTTAACCGAAGGAACCTCATGAACAACCACATAACCGATACTCTAGATCTATATGTTGTACACAGACCTAAAATTTATTAAACTGCCGAGGATTCTTGAGAAGTAGATTGATGTAGCCTGTGGCAAGACGAAAGGGGCTCCATAAAGAGAAGCCAGAGACCCGAAACTAAAATTATATACTTAAGAAAGGTTACCAGTTGTAACTGATTGAATTGTTGACCTAAAAAGGTGGTTTGATCCATAATACAAGTAAATGTGGCACAAATGTAGTTATACAGCAAATTCAGATTTATACCACAATACATCAATTTGAAATACTGATAACATCTGCTCACATGCGCAATTTGGAGAGCTTTGAAACTCACAACACAAGCATGTCATATTACAATACAGCAGCGGCTTTGCGCAGGCTCTCCGATATTTGAAGTGAATATGCCATTATCTACCGAGCTAAGGACAAGATTCATTATCTTTATTACTCTTTTAAACATTAGAATGTATATACAATGACTAATCTCCCATTCATCAGACAACATCACTGATGATGCGGGATGCCTCGCGGTACGTCTTCAAAAGATTGACGCACTTTTCACGCTCCAACTGGATGGTCTCATCCTCTTGGAGCAACTCCTCGAAGTACTGCTCGTTATAGAGTTTCACAACAAGCCTATTTTGGATGTGAGACTTGATATAGTTAACCAACATGCACATGATCGACTTGGGCACCTGGTCCTGGATGATCTCACGCACAATTCCGAAATACGACACAATGAGTCTGCGAATCAATTCACACTCCAATTGCTCGCGTTCACTAAGCTCAGCGATGTTATCTTCCTCACTGTCGACGCGGTGGATTTGCGCAATGTCCTCCATTGGAGGAGCAACGTGCCCGTTCGAGTTTTCACTCAAGGACATGCTACGCAATTCGCTGACATTGCGGCTGTGAGTAAAGTTCTCGTTGAACTGCAATGGCGACTCATTGGCTTGTGGGAACTTGAAAGGTGTGGGGTTCAATTGCGCCTGCGTTTGCAAATGTTGCTGGTGCATGATTGGGTCCCGGCCAAAGAAATAGTTGAAATAAGATTCCAGGTGGAGGTGGTGGTTAGGACCTAAGTTATCGGACTTAACAGAAACGATGGTTCTATTGGAGTCAGATCTTTTTCTCCTGGTGATTGGTTTAACGTCCTCGTCAATCTGAGACACATCAATATCGTCAGCGTCAGCATCTGCTTCCTCCTCCTCGTCACTAGAATACTTCTTTTTGGTTAGGAGCTTACGTGTGGCAAGCTTGAGCTTGTTGTTCAGCTCGTGGTCTCTCAGTCTTCTACGCTCCTCAACAACGCAGGCCATGGCTTCAGCCGCCCCGAGGAAGTTAGGATGGTTGGTGTTGATGTAAGCTTGTTGGATTTCGATCATCAGCTCGACATATTTGATAGTTGGCCCTAGTCTTTCACGCAACAAGTCAGAGACAACCTCCATCAACTTAGCTTGGAGTTTAGGGTAACGGTTCATCTCAACAGAAGCACCCGCATTGCAAATGCTGTGCACAATCTTCATCAACTCCTCGTACACCAACTCCACACATCGACGCGAAGGGTCCTCTAAGAGTTTGATTTGGGGCTTTACCAATAGATCGAAGGCCAATTCCGGGACAAAGAGAGATGGACGAGGTCCCGAAGAATTGCGGATGGCAGTGCGAATGTCCTTAACCGCCAAGTTTTGAGTGGGGTTGATCAGAGCCAACAGAGATCCAAACACTTCGTTGAAGATGTAGTAGATGCGAGCACCCCCGCAGAGTACCTTAATGGACTTGTCATCAAGCAGAGTGCCGTCAACAGAGCTTACAAAGCTGTTTGCGAACTTGGTCATCAAATTCAAAAGGAGCGCAGCACGGCCTTCCTTGGTGTCCGCCATCGAGGCTACATCACCGTAGGAGGCCAACTCCTGTTCAGTTTGACCCATTAAAGTGTTCAACTTAGCCTTAATATCAGGCAAACGCTCACGGATATGATTCATCAAGATCTTATTGAGAGTTACAGTGAGGTACCTAGTTCCGCACTTGCTGGCGATGGACCGGTAGGCTGGGTGGTTTGCGAAAAAGGACTGTTCAGACATTAACGAGTCTTCTAAAGGTTTGCGGTCCTGGATGTCTTGCTGAGAGCGGTTCACAACACCAACAAACCCAAGCTTCAATGGATACACGTTACCCTTCAAAATGTCTACGGCGTTTGTGCCCTGGTCCATCAAGTCAATCTTGGACAAAATACCAACCGTTCTCTTTCCGGTAGGATCAACTTGACGAGCTAACTTCAACGATTCGGAATTCACTAAATCAACATTGGCGGGAGATACGGCCAATATAATCAGGTTGGGTTTTTGAATGTACTCCAAGATCAAGTTACGCGTTTGTTTCTCAATGTCTGTAGGCTGGTCTCCAATAGGAATCTTTGTGAGCCCTGGCAAGTCGACCAAAGTCAAGTTGAGCACACGGTCCGAATATATTTTCAAATTGATAGGTAAGCGAGAGATTCCTTTGTTCAGTCCAGCGATACGTGCCGTCTCTGTTTCTATCTCTCTACGAATGGCATCAAAGCTGTAAAACCGTTTGCCGGGAATATGCAAAAACTCACCCCATTCAGTGGGTACGTCATTTAAGAAACTAGAATTACTGCTGCTGTTATTGTTGTTGGAACTACCACTGGCTGTACGACGGCGCAAGTGGTCCTCCAAGTTGATCTCCTCCGAAGACAGAGAGTAATCGCCTTTGGAGGCACGACCTTCACGTAAGTCAGCCTCGTTGTAGTTGTGGACAATCGCGTCGTCTTTGGAAATGTTGATGAGCTGCAACACTAAAGGTCTTCTGGTCACAATCCCTGTTCCTCGAGGAAGAAAGTCTTTGCCTACTATGTTCTCCAAAACAGAGGACTTGCCACAAGACTGAGAGCCTACAACTGCCAATACAGGCAAATCAATCTCTGCCAACTGCGTGGTGGTCACAATGTCCTGGAGCTTGTTGACCACGGGGATAAGGTCCTGTAAAGTCATCGCCTGCTGTGTTTGATTGTGTCTGTGTACTTAGGGACTAAGAGAATAAATAGGCATGCACAGGGGCACTGGCGAAGCGAAGCCTAACGAAGAGACTTGGATTGACAAACAGGTGTTTTGTTGGAAAAGATAAACGAAAAACCAGGTGTCAAAAGGTTGACTCTTCCGCTAAATCTTGATTGTTGGTGGCTATAAAAGACAGTCCACGAGTGGGAAACAACCGCAAATACAAGCAGTGGTACTGCAGACAAGACGTTGATGGCGAATGTTGGCGCCCTCCTCAAGCCGGAGGGGCGTCCGGGAATAGGCGGATGTCCGACCAAATGCGGTTTTGAGTACCGAAATAAAACACTGCTAGCAAAATCTTGAATTTTTAAGTTTATTTTATTATTCCATTTGCACGGGACTCTTGCCGATTACTTTGAAAGCAAACCTGGGGAAGACGGTCACGTGACTTGGAAATTTTCAGGGTATTCCTACCAATAGCCAATCCCCTATGTGGAGACTAGGTGGCAGGGTGGTATTTCAGGTAGTGCGATAAAAGAAATTTAATAAATGATTTATTTCTATATTTCACACAGAATAAACTTATGCTTGAAAAAAACACATGAAGTAAGCGTTACGTATAGGCTAGAGGTAACTGTATCATCCACGCGGTCTCTCTTTGGCATGCACAATAGCATTTAAATAATATATTCAGTGATGCTTTGACAAAAAATGTAATTTGATTTAATCAAAATAGCTGATACTCGTTTTTACTGTCATAAGATGCGCAGGTCTGAATATTCGAATCTGTTGCAAAGGCTGTTTCTTAGTTACTCTGGCTAATATAGCTATAATCCAGTGAGCAGTACATACTCTCACGCGTCATGCACACCTAGGTTAAGCAAAAAAGAACCACACCCTATAATCAATTAGCCAAAATTCCATACGTGTATTTAAATTTGATAAAAAACCAGGCGGTTTTAAGCCTGATAGTGACTCCTCATATCCGGTTCCTTAAGAAGGCCAATAAGTGGACCTGTACATTAGCGTCGCGTTGAGGTCCTCACCTTCTTGACTATGTGTCAAGTACAAGAAGGTAAAAAGCGTGAAACCTAGCACAACTCGTTATAGAAATGCGCTGGTCCCGGTTAATAGCCCTGGCCGCTCTTGTCTGCTCGGCAGTGGCCGAGAGCTTCACCATCGACAATTCCTTATGGAACAATGTTCGTTACTATAGATCTGTCGATGTTTCAAACAACTACATCAAGGAAGCTGCCTTCGTTGAAATCATTAACATGAGCGACAGCCCGCAAGATATGTACATTTTCCCCGTAAATGATGGCTACGACGCAATTGAGACGGTGTCGTACATGAGCGTCACTGACGACGAAAGATCCCAAGAGTTAGTCCCTATTAAGCTCGCCGAGGGTGTCTACGCCATTAGAATGCAATACCCTATTGCGCCAGCCACTACATTCACATTCAAGGCTATTTATGTATACACAAACACTTTGGAAGCGCTTCCTGCTAAGATTGGTCTTGGAGACAAGCAACAGGTGTTGACCAAGTTTAATAAGTACTGTTACTCTCCATACAAGACATTGGAGTATTCTATCTCTTTCTCTGGTTTCACAAAAGGTTCGGAGTACGACTTAAGATTGGAGCACTTCAACTCTCCAAACATCGCTGAGTTGCCTGAGCTCAATGGCCGTATAGAGGAGGATGCCAATGTATTGACTTATGGCCCCATCAGTGTCGAACTTGCCCCTTACACAGTCCAGCCTTTAGGGTTCTGGTATGAACATAACAGACCATTGGCACGTGTGATCAACTTGGAGAGAAATTTCTGGATCCCAGCATCTGACATAGGTGTTGTTCAGACCGAAGACTACTATGAGCTCTACCACAACGGTGCAGGTCTCAACACTGGCTTTTCACGTGCTGACTGGATCAAGGGTCGTTATGAGTTGGCTAAAGAGCACTTTTCTATTGTTCGTTTGTTCTTCCCTAAATCTGCCGAGGTTCCCTTTGATAACTATTATTTCACTGACAAGGTGGGAATGGTCTCTACTCATATTGATACTCCAGATGAATTGGTGTTTATGCCCAGATACCCTCTTTTCGGAGGCTGGAAGTATAATTTCACTATGGGATGGAATAACGCCATCGAGCCCTTCGTAAGAAAAGTCCAGAACGAGACTGATACCTACATTGCCAAGGTCCCAGTTTTGAACAGACTCAAGCAGATCACTTACGATAATGTATCGATTAATATTTACTTGCCAGAGAACGCCAAGTTCTTAAACGCTTCATCTTACCTCGAGGAATCAAGCTCCAAGGTAGGCACCGAATTGAGTTACCTTGATGTTGCAGATGGACACGTAAAGGTAACGCTCAACTACAAAAACTTGTTTGACGAGTTGGACGTTGCTCACGTTTATGTCAAGTATCAATACAGCGCCCAGAGCTATTGGTCGAAGGTTTTCAAGATCGCTGGGTTTGTATTCACTGGCTTAATGAGTTTCTACGCATTGGGACAGGTGGATCTTTCCATCAAAAAGTAGGTTACATAGGATTAAATGTCTTTATAAATAAGAGCTTTCCGAAAGCTGTTTGGATGCAAAGTAGTGAACAAAGCTGATAAGCTGAGCCTTAAGGCAACACGAGAGATTGAGAATTAGTTTGGGACATAAACCGAACACTTTGATCACAATTGAGTGCTTACAAATTGTTAAGTTATGCCTGATATGCTCCAATTAGGCTATCAAAACCAGCTGTATGGAGTGTGCTTGATGACCTAGCTTTCTTTGCTTATGGATTGTAGAGTTTCCTCATCAGCCTGAAACACATGTGCCACTAAGTACCTGGAATGAAAATTGAGCCCACTAATCTCCTTTGCCGCCTTCTGTGCATGTAGCTTATCGTAATACACTACGTAACATGAACCTTGAGGTACAGACCCATCTGAGATGCGAAGTTGATATATCTTGCCATATTTCGAAAAAAGTTCAAAAAGCAGCGTCGTAGAGGCATCGTACGGTAGGTTTTTCACCAAAATTATGGGGGACTGGGACATGAGATGATGTAGTAAGTGGTCTGGGGTAGATCGTCATGCACCTAAGCTTGTGTACCTAATGTGTAATCGAAAAAAGCCACCAGTATGAAAATTATATACAGATAATAAGGATTAAAATATCGAGGAATTTTCACCTTTCTTAGCTGTTGTATTATAGAATGTGACCATGTAATATATAGGTATGAAGGGGTTCACAGAGTATGGCTGTGTATTGTAGAGTATAATTAAAATGGTTTTGACTAAATGGCACAAAGATAAATAAAAACGCTTTGAAATTTATGTAATAAAGGTTCCACTTCTGGTACAAGGAGAGCTATTAGCGAATATATCCAGCTCTAGCATACACGTACAGCCACTAACTTAAAGCCACTATTTAATGTTTAAGGGGGTCTACCAGTCCGACCCGCGAAATTAATAGAAATATGACAATATGTTCCTTACATCTTGAATGTAGTAATATCGACAAATGTCTTGCGGCCCTTGTACCAGAATATCAAGTATACTCCTAAAACTAAAGCACACAAGATCATAAGGTACCTGTAACCAGGAGAAGCTCTAGTATCTACTACTTGGACTCCGCCTTTTATTGATTCAGCTTTATAGAGCTTGCTGACGGCAGCTCTGGTGATGGTGATGTCATTTACTGGCTTCGAATCTAATGTTTCGACATGATTAAGAATGTCAAGAGTCTCGAAACCCAGAACTAATTGGCCGAAAACGACATGTTTACCATCAAGGTGAGGGGTTGGTTTAGCTGTAGTGATGAAGAATTGACATCCATTGGTGTTTGGACCAGAGTTAGCCATTGACAAACGACCTTTCTTACTATGCTTCATGAGGAATGGTTCATCGTCGAAGACGGTGAAGTCAATAGGCTTGTATCCTTCTTTGGTTTTCATTAAGTTGCCTCCTTGGATGACGAAGTCTTGCACGATTCTGTGGAAGATGGAGTTTTGATATCCATTGGTTTGACTCTGGGACTTCTCCACAAAATTTGCTACTGTAATAGGTGCCTTCTCTCCAAAAAGTGCTAACTCTAAAGTTCCGATGGGTTCAACTTTGTTCTTCGCATCAATGCTAGCTATGTCAAATGTCACGATGTGTGTAACTTTTGGATCATCCTTAAGATGCTTTAGCTGATCCGCACTTAGGGTTACTCCGGCAACAGCCGCAAGACATAGAGCCGGGGAAAGGGCCCATATGATGAGTTGAAAAAGTAACATTGGAAGAAAAGAAAGTGTTGCGTATGCGTTATCGCTTTCACTTGATTTGAAGCGGAAGTCGTAGAATTCGTCTCCTGCAGACGCGTACAATTTCACTTCTGATATGCGAAGGCGAATTGGGAGATTTAGGAAAGGTAACGGAATACAGGCGCAAAATTAATTATACAAAACCGGTTTTGAGTTTCCTATTCGTGTTTGAACTTTTTAATCGAAATGTACTGTGGTTCGCCTACGTGTTTATTTAGAGTTAGAGTTGGGAGTGCAGATTTCCAAAAGGGGAGAATAGTTTGACATATGCATGTTACAGTCTTGCCTATTAGGCATAGAATGCGAAGTGTATACGGTAACAATACGGAAAAGTAAGTGTAAATCCTCGGAGATTCGCTACACATAATCATGTGCCGAAAGCCTTAGAATAGAGCCGGCCTTTTTTTCCTACAGCTGGTGATTTTTGTACGCTCATTGACACTTTTGTTGGACAAAAATGGGGTTAGGATGTTGCATCGAAGCCGTTGGCCGTCTCGCCGCACGAGACTCATAACTCCAATTCCAACACAGGAAGTTTTTCAAGAAAAAAAACCCGGAGGAAAATGATGTGGAATTCTTGACTTGCAATTTAGTCACCCGTTACTATATGTTTAGAGCTTACATTTGGGAGTCACCACTGCAGTGCTGTCTCTCATATATATATGAGCTACTAAAAAACAAGACCGAGGACGAGAACGGCAAAACGCCCAAATAAAATATTTTTCTTTTACTGAGGTTGGCAAGAGAGTCGTCAGCGTTCCATTTTTAACGGACATGGCCCGTGATAGCTTAAATTTCTCGCCCGAAATAGCACGTATCAAACAAAAATATTGTGATTAATATTAGGCTAATTTATGCCAGGAAAGATCCACTAATACGAAAGCCGAAAAGTCATAATGCTCACTACGTGCTTCTTCCACCCTTTGGTTTCACCCCAGAGTGCTCACGTGACCTATTTAGATCTCTAGTGGCAATACACCTTCCCTAACTCTCATACACTGAGTCAACACTACAAACATGAATGGAATCTCTGTGGACATCAATCACTTGAAAAAAGGCGAGGTCTCGCTAGGAACTTCCATTATGGCCGTTGTTTTCAAAGACGGTGTCATTCTTGGTGCTGATTCTAGAACCACAACGGGAACGTATATTGCCAACAGAGTAACTGACAAATTGACCCAAATCCATGACACTATATACTGCTGCCGGTCCGGTTCTGCCGCAGATACACAAGCTGTTGCCGACATGGTCAAATACTACTTACAGATGCATGCGTCGCAGTTGCCTCCTGGAGAGACACCAACTACGAAAGTCGCCGCCAATGTGTTCCAAGAAATATGCTACACCAACAAGGACGCTTTGACCGCGGGAATCATCTGTGCGGGTTACGATAAGAAAAACAAGGGAAGCGTGTACTCGATTCCTATTGGTGGTTCAATTCACCAGCAGGAGTACGCCATCGCAGGTTCGGGGTCAACATTTATATACGGATGGTGTGATAAGAACTACAAGCAAGACATGGAGAAGGACGAGTGCATTACATTCATTAAGACTGCGCTCTCGGAGGCCATCAAATGGGATGGACTGTCTGGAGGTGTGATCCGTATGGTTGTGTTAACGGAGCTGGGTGTAGAGAGATTAATTTTTTACCCTGATGAGTATCAAGCTTAGATATAGACGACGCATGATGAAAGGCAAGAAAATAAATAATTGAAATGACGATGTGTAATTCGTGAGTAAGACTGGAAATTGCTAATTGTTACTCCTTCGGCCAAGGGTTTAAACAGTGTTTCATCCATTTGACGTAAAAGGAAGTGTTCTAAACAGTATAAACAGTAGCAACTTTTCTCTCGCTATCAATACCTATGCATAAATTGTTACCTTTGGAGGCTGCACCTGCCTCGCACATACGCCAGTAATATAAAACATACATGGGCATGTATCGATCT
The DNA here is from genome assembly GCA_030563905.1 of Australozyma succicola. NCBI lineage: Eukaryota > Fungi > Ascomycota > Pichiomycetes > Serinales > Metschnikowiaceae > Australozyma > Australozyma succicola. The sequence goes on along the minus strand of JAJMKM010000001.1, from coordinate 712,294 downwards.
ACAAACGAAATAACCTGCTTCTCAGTCATACCCTTTCCTGTTTTAGCAATCAAGCCCGCTTCCTGCTCTAGTCTCCATTTGTATACGTTGGCTTTCACGTCTGTCTTAAGATATATAAACTTGTCAAACATATCCCATAAGCGCTCATAACTTTGAAGCGCAGAATTGAGTTCTAGTAGGTGATGCATAGCAGTTTTGTGAACAATACTGTCTGAGCCGGCACTGAAGTAAGCTGCGCTGAACAGATCTTCATCAATGGCTCTGAACCCGTTCATCCAGCCCTCAAAAACAAGGACATCAACACGACTTTCAACCTTTTTCCAATCACTAGATCTATCGCCCTCTCCATCAAAAGCGCTTTTGTCGTAAAATGGAACAGCGGTTGGCAAATTACCATCTCGAAGAGACGCAATGGTCTTTACTGCTAGCTCCAAGTCATGAGTGCCTGGCAACCCTCTACCTTGCAACAAAGTATTTCCAACACTCTGAGCATGTTCTGTGACTTTTAGCTGATCCAGATGAGTGAGATAGAAGTCATCGAGCAGCAATCCAATGCAATTGAGCTCGGGCTTTGTTTTCTGAAGATGCTCGAGAAGCTTACTGGTGAGATAAGACTTTCCTGAACCCTGAGGTCCAGATATTCCTATGACCAAAGCTCCTGGACCTTTCCAACTAGCTATTTCATTGTCAAGGTACTCGGAGGCCACAGTTATTGCTGTTGACAGGGTCCCTGGTTCATCAGTCATCAGTGAAGTGGCTTATGTGGGGTATGACAAGAGTCGCTACCAGATAAGAGCTAGCAAGGTAACATTAATACTAATGGGAAAATAGGATGTGCTATCAATATTGAGATTACAGGAAGCGAGATACCGGATGATAGGGAATTCCTTGAAGTACTATAAGTAGAATGTATTTCATACTTCAATATATACACTTTGAAAATTTCAAAGACATTAGGATGCATATGAGATCAATATTGTTCACAATTTGATCTGTTCAATGAGCTGGCGTCTTATTTTTAGGTTTTTACTGTTTCTTTAAATAGCCTTCACCTCCTTTAACTTGGAGATTAACTCATCAACACTGTTGACCTTGATACCGGCGGCACGTGCTGGTGGCTCTTCAACCTTGATGGTCTCCAAACGACTCAAAAGTTCAACTCCCAAATCGCTAGCCTTTAACTTCTCCAAAGGCTTTTTCTTGGCCTTCATGACGTTTGGCAAGGTAGCGTATCTGGGCTCGTTCAAACGCAAGTCTGCAGTGATAATCATTGGCAATTCAGCGCTCAAAGTGTCGGACCCGCCATCCACTTCTCTTGTGACAGTCACCTTGGAACCGTTGACCTCCACTTTAGAAGCATTGGTAGCCTGAGGCCAGTTCAATAAACCAGCGAGAATCTGTCCAGTCTGGTTAGAGTCATCGTCAATAGCCTGCTTACCCAAAATCACCAAGTTGGATTGCTCCTTTTCAATTATTTTTTGGAGCAACTTGGCGACAGCCAAAGGTTCAACTTCTTCGTTTCCAACATCTACAAGTGTGGAAGTGTCGGCACCCTTGGCAAGAGCAGTACGCAAAATATCTTGTGCTTTGGTAGGACCGATAGAGACTGCGTGAATCTTTTCGACAGCGTCCTTGTTAGCCTCTCTGAGCCTCAAGGACTCTTCTAAGGCTATGTCACAGAAAGGGTTCATACTGAACTTAACTCCAGTGGTTTCGACGCCGGTACCGGTCTTGTTGATACGAGGCTTTGTGGCGAAGTCAATAACACGTTTAAGAGGCACCAAAATTTTAAGTTTACTGGACATGATGTTGACTAATAAAGGGTAATGTTCTTTTCAATTTTTCAGTAACCGAAATCGGGACGAAATGTGCAGGTGACCTTCCCTGTGGTAGGGATTCATAGTGGGGAGTCATCACAACAAATAGCCTTCTTTTGCGAAATAAAAAAACCACTGACATGAGCTATATGAAATTTGCTTTTTTTTTATTTCAATGTACATACGATATACGAATTTAGCAATGGCAGTGTGAAAAGATAAGCCATTAGGCAGAGCGACAGATCGGACTTAAAAGTAAGAATAGGAACAAAAGTTATGTTACTTCATCACAGCGTTTCTTTATATGTGAATTGCTCATTTTTGCCACTTGATCAGAGGTATACTAGTAAGTTAATGTAAAGGACTACAGATCGGGATTTACCGTAGCAGAGAAACGGCACTGAAGAAGATCGTGTTTAGTTCTTTGCAGGAAAGAATATATTTAATTTAAGTTAAAGATGCATTTAATGAGTCAATTGCTCCGATATTCGCCACTTTCATGACAGAAGTTGTACTTATAATGTGACCATCCTATTTAAAACATCAGAAGTCTTGGATTTAGTTTATGAACAATGGACAAATAAGTGCCATGCCATGGAACGTATATTAGCGCCCAGACCTCTGCATCATAAACAAGATTTCTCGATACCATGAGTATCCAAAGAGATAGATCCATATTAAAAGATCATGACGTATAAGATCAACACCTTTATTACGATCGTCAAGCATTTTGTATAGACTTCAGATGCATGGGCGCATTGAGTAGGTATTGTGTCAACATGAGCTAAGGCTTGATCCAAGATCTCGCAGTAGTTGGCAATTCCATTCGCATTGAAAATTAACTACAAAATTGTATAGCCCTAAATGGACTAATTTTATTTAAATACCGATTGCCAAAAGCCAAAGAGAAAATCACTCGTGCCTTACGTGGAGATCCACCTAATTTACTTTATCCAAATCGGTAATGTAAACCGTTTCAGTACGCGAAACGCTTTAGGTACAGGAATGTCAACAACAAAAAGTTCACTGCCGCTCCTATTACGCATAAACATAAAACTGTGTCCTAATTGATCTGAACCGTTCAAATAATATCTTTTACTGTTCAATAATTCCACGTAAAACTACATCGTCACCACTAGCTTCTTGTCAATCAGAGTTTCGCATCAACGCTCTCCCATGTCTGACGACGACTTGCCAACAAACAACTGGGTCTGGGTGCCCGATAAGGACGAATTATTCGTCAGAGGAAACATCACCAATTACCTTGATAATGGAATGTTGAAAGTCACTGTGAAGAATGGTGCCCAGGAGTCTGTACGCGAGGTGCCTCAAAAAGATGTTGAGAGTTGCAACCCAGCCAAATTTAACAAATGTGAAGACATGGCCGAACTTACCCATTTAAACGAGCCTTCTGTTATTTACAATATGTATCTCCGTTACAATGATGATCTCATATACACATACTCGGGTCTATTCTTGGTGGCTATCAACCCTTACAAGTCGCTTCCCATCTATGACGGCGCTTCCCGTACTCGCTTCCACAAGTCAGGTAACGACGACCGCTTACCGCCACATATATTTGCTATCGCTGAAAATACTCACCGCAACCTTGTGGCCAATTCCAAAGACCAGTCAATTCTTGTGACTGGAGAGAGTGGTGCCGGTAAGACAGAGAACACAAAAAAGGTCATCCAGTATCTTTCCCTGATATCCACATCTGCCGAAGAACACAATGATATCCACGAGAAAATTCTTCGAGCCAACCCAATTCTTGAAAGCTTTGGAAATGCCAAAACAGTGAAGAACAATAACTCCTCTCGTTTCGGCAAGTTCATAAAAATCTACTTCGATTCAAATGGCTTAATCTGTGGAGCTACCATCGATTACTATCTTCTTGAGAAATCTCGTGTTTCGCACCAGCTGAAGGAAGAGCGTAATTACCATGCATTCTATCAACTTTTGAGGGGTTGCTCGCCCGACACCCTTTCGCTGTCTTACCACTTAGATTCTGACCACCTCAAATACAAATATCTCAATCTTTCTTCTGGTTCAATAGCCAATGTTGATGATGCCTCTGAGTTTACCCAGCTCCAAGAGTCATTCAAGGTTATGGGTTTTTCTGAGGCTGACGTGGAGAATATTTTTACCGGGTTGGCCATTATCTTGCATCTCGGTAACGTCGATTTCACAAGTTGGAAGTCTGACCAAGCAACCTTCACAGAAGATTCTAATATAAAGTTAATAGCTGAGCTCCTCGGCATATCTGATGCAGAACTTTCAGTCAATTTACTCAGGCCGAAAGTCAAAGCGGGCCGAGAGTTTGTTCAAACTCTGAAGCGTCCTGCGGAGGTCAAGAGTATTATAGACGCTTTTGCCAAGTACCTCTATGAGAAGATTTTTCAGTTCATCATTAAGAGAATTAATTCTTCTCTAAAAGGCGAGAAGCATTCTACGGAGCACTTCATTGGAGTTCTAGATATTGCTGGCTTCGAGATATTTGACATAAACTCTTTTGAGCAACTTTGTATCAACTACACAAATGAGAAGCTTCAGCAATTTTTCAACCACCATTCGTTTATTCTAGAGCAGAGCGAGTATCTACGTGAGGATATTCATTGGGAGTACATAGACTTCGGTCTCGATCTCCAACCAACTATAGACTTGATTGAGAGCAAGCTGCCTATGGGAGTCTTGGAAATTTTGAATGATCAGTGTATTGTGCCCAATGCGACCGAGGAAGCCTTTATAGACAAGCTTCTCAAGACCTGGGGCAACGGAGAAAGCAAGAAGTTCAAGCCTAACAAAGTTAGAAACGGATTCATCATTGACCATTACGCCGGATTAGTTGAATATAACATCGAGGATTGGCTTCAGAAGAACACTGATCCTATTAGTGAAAACATCTTACTGTTGATGCAAATTTCTTCAAAACCATTCATCAAAGATTTATTTGAAGGAGCTCCTTCAACATCTACCGGTAAGAGCTCTAAATTTAAGACTGTAACACAGCGCCATAAAGAGCAGCTTTCACACCTTATGAAAGAACTTGGAAGTACAGAGCCACACTTCGTAAGATGCATTTTGCCCAACCTGGAGAAAAAGCCCAATAAATTTGACAAAAGCCTCGTACTTAGTCAATTGAGGTGCAATGGTGTCCTTGAGGGTATCAGAATTGCGCGTGCCGGTTTTCCTAATAAGATGAGTTATGACGATTTTTTTCAAAGATACTCCATTCTTAATACCGTTGACGTATTCACCAAAAATGTCAAGTCCAACAGTGAGCTCATCTTGAAGCATATCAATCTAGATCCTGATTGTTACCGTATTGGAATAACAAAGGTTTTCTTCAAAAATGGTATATTGGGTAACCTCGAGGAATTGCGCGACACCAGTCTAAAGCGTGTGATTGCCACATTCCAAAGTCTTGTAAGAGGTAAGCAAGCACGATGCAAGATTCAACGCCAGATCGAGTTGGTGCAAGCGTCTCAAGTGGTTAGTAGAAATCTTCTCAAGTTGGACGAGCTTGTTAATCAGGGAGGAAGCCCATGGCTTAAACTCTTCGTAAGTCTTAAACCGCTTTTGGAGGATTCAGTTAAAGTGCTTGCTACTACTGAAATGAACGAAAGTGTCAAGCAACTTAATGGTAAGTTAAAGGACGCTGAGATAGCCAAAACAGCTGTAGAGTCGGAAAACACTTCCCTAAAAGAACGCTTGTGCGCTCTAGAAGATGAGATTATGAATGTTAACAAAGTTGCTGGTGAGAAATTGACTCTTTTGCAGTCATTTGAGAAAGAGGAAAAAGTAAGGGAAGGTAAACTCAAGGAAACCTTGAGCCAGCTTGCAGAACTACGCGCGTCAAGTGAAAAATTAACTGCTGCGAAAGATTCGCTTCAAATGCAGCACGACGAGTCGCTGACAAAGATAGATGATTTGGAGGCTCTGCTCTCAAAAGTAAAGGAGACACTAAAACTCAAAGAGGAACAGGTTCAATCTCTTGAGAGAGATCTCGAAGAATCGGTCTCGATAAGCAAAAAGAAAGAAGCATTGGAAGGCTCTTTGAAGGAAGAATCTGAGAAGTATTCATCGCTTATGTCTGAACACGAGTCAATAAAGCTGAGGATAGCCGAATTAGAGAAGGCTTTAGAGGATTCTAAAGCCGAACTTTTGTCTAAGAATGTTCAAGTTCTGGACTTAGAACTGTCGCAAGAGGAACTACGCAAAGAAATCAAATCACTTAAAAGTCGTGAAGATGAGGCCACAAAGGAGTCTGAGAAGTTAGCAGATACGGCTGCCACGTTGCGCATTGCGGAAAAGCAATTAAATGATTTGAATGAGGAAAAGAAATTACTCAAGATTCGGATTACACAGCTTGAATCAGAAAATCTAGCATTAGAGCAAATGAAGAAGCGTGTTATTCAAGACAGCGAGAATGCCAAAGATGCTATCGCCAGCGAAAAAAAGCGAGAGCTTGATGCGCTCCTGTTCAAGTTTGAGACGGAATCAGGCAAGGTTGCAAGTCTTCAAAGGCAATTGGATGAAAAGAAGGCCGAGCTTGAGGAACAAACCACTTTGAACAGGGAACAAGAAAAGCAAATCCGGAGATTGGAAGAGCTTGTTGCGGAAAATGAAAATTTGCAATCTCTTCTCAAGAACGAACGCTCATTACACGAAACCGTTTCTAAGGAACTCGCGTCTGCCAAAGAGTCCTTGTCCTCTCACCTCCAAGAGCACAGACAGACGGTCCGTAGTTTGGAGAACATGAAACACGAATGCCAGTATCTCCAAAAAGCGAAAGATGATTATTCAGAGCAAGTTATGAAGCTAAAAGTCGACAATCAATCCTTGGAAAATAAGCTTCAGGACAAAGAAAACTTACCGCCAGCAACACCAGCATATGATCCAGCCTTAGTGGGCGAATATGCGGCAATGAAGACAAAGTTTAATGAACAGAGCGCAGTGTTGAGAAATGAGAAGTTCGAAAACCAAAAGCTTTCTGAAGAGATCGAAATGTTGCGTGACAAGGTTCGCGATGCCTTTGAAAGTCCTCTGAAGAGAAGCACGGCACGTAGGTCCTTACAAGTTGATGATAATATGCGAGTTAGTCAGATGAGCGACATTCGCTTTGCCGAGGAGATCAAAAGTCTCAAGATCAGATTACAACAAGAAGAGGCCAATGTTGCGCGAGCGGAAAACTACGCAATCGAGCTTCAGAAGAAGCTCAATAAGTATCAAGCGAAAAGAGGTGTTGACTCGTCCAATGATGACACCGAAAAATTTAAAGCGTCCCAAGCCCGAGTGGAGCAGCTAGAGCAGAAGCTCAACGCTTTTCTTTGTGGCTCACAGGAAAACTCTCCAGATCCATCTAAATTAAGTATGTCCAGAAGCAGCAGCTATGGGGCCATGGGTAACGTAGGTGGTCCTGAGTTTGCTAAGATTTATAGCGATATGAATCAAACACTCAAAACCACTCGCGAGGAGTTATCAAAGTCTAAGTCCGAGATTCTCAGACTTAAATCATTACTTAGAGACAGTGAGGACGAACTTTACGAGATCAAAAGAGAGAATGTAAAAACTTCCGTCCGTGACTACGAAGAACAATTGGCACGTTTGAAATTCAATAACCATACATTGACTGAACAGAATGAAGAACTTAAGAAATCTTTAGCATCCCACAAGAAAAAAAGCGATGAATATTACGAAAAGCTCGAACTTGCCGAGTCGGCCGCCGCTATGAGCAAGCGTCAAGAAGAACTCAGCAAAGAGGAGTTGAAAGAGAAAACCATTGAATTAAAGCTCATGAAGGAAGAAGTGAGAGCCATTGACAAGGTTATTCGTAAATTACGCGAGGATAGACAAGACTTGGAGGCTAAATTAAAGGACCTGGAGGTGATGGAAATGAAGTTACGTGCCATCAATAAAAATCTTCAGGACCAAATGGCGTACCTCAACAATACATACGGCGATAGAAAGAAGTCAGTGGAAGATTACAAGGAAGAGATTAGAGCGCTTCAGGAAGATGTAAAGTTCAGGATGGCGAAGGAAACAGAGATTATAAAGGAGAACAAAAAGCTCGAGCTTGACAACGAAGAACTTGAACGTATCCGAGAAGAGGTGATGACTGAGAACAGAAATGTCAACGATGAGAATGAATCACTTTCGAATTTGAACGAGGAATTGAAAAATGAAATCGATTTGTTGAAGAGTACCAAACAGAGTCATGAGCGGAAGCTCGAGCTGAACGCTAAACAGATTGACTCTCTACATCAGATAATTGAAGAAAACGGTCATCAATTGGAAGCACTTAACGCTTTTAATCGCGAGCTAGAGAAAAAGAAGTCAGACAACGAGAGTCGCATTCATGATTTGGAGGAGCAATTGAAGAGGACGAACATCAACTTGGATATATCTAGAGAGCATGCACAAAACATGGAGCGCGAAAAGCAGGCCGCTCGTGCTGAACTTGAGGAAATTCGTAGCAGATGGGATAACAGCGATGGTCGTTTTAAGGAGGCGCGTACTGAGAACCTTGTGCTTGTTGAGGAAAATGAGAGTCTTAGAACCATCAACAGCGAGCTTCGCACAAAAGTGGGAGTTTTAGAAGAGAAACTTTACTCTAACGAGCAACTCAAATACTTGGAAAACAACATGAAGACTTTGAAAAATCAGCTAGAGGCTATGAAGAACGATAATCTCGATAAGGAGGCGAAGGAACAGAAATTGCGCCGCAAAGTTACGTCGCTTGAATATGACTTAGAAAACAAAATTGTACAAATGAAGAAGTACAACGACGAGAATTTCAGCCTTCAAAGCATGGTCAGTCAACAGAAGGGTAAAATTGAGTATCTTTATCAAGAAAATAGTGATAAAGATTTGAAGATCAAGGCCCAAGAACGTGAATTAGCACAATTGCGCGAGAACCTTGCCGAAATAAGAGCTTGATAGCGTTACGTTTGCATAAATGATTAGATACTATTTAGCAATAAATACGACCCGCCTTGGCTTTATTTCTTTTCGTTTAGCGTGACTAGAGTAGCTTCTGTCTTGCTTTTGAGGCGCGTATCGAAATGTATGGACCTGGATATGATCTACAGAAGGTGCGTTTAAACCTCAAGGCGTTTATAAAAGAAGGGAAATACTATTAAAATTGCCTAATTAGCTATTATTTCCGACAGGAATATTCAATGTACACCACTTTTAGGATTTCCATGCATTGCACGAGACGAAGAACTCTAATGCAAATCATGATCTGACATACAAAGCAATTTATTCCTTCCTTTAATCGCCTTATCCCCTGCTGGCGTGCTAATTTTACTTGTATTGATTAACTATGCACGCTGATTTCATCAATAAATTCAAGCGAATTAAGTATTTACATTAATATTCGATACTCGAAAGCTTGAGATGATTTCGAGATTATGAGAACCAGGAATTTATAAACAATCTTAAGACCATGTTTTCAATTGAATAATTGAATGATTTAGCGGCCAGTTTTGTATTAGAGTCTGAATTAGGTTGAAAAGCGTTTATGTCAAGTGCACGTTTATCGCATATGAACCCCGACCCGAACGTTTAAAGTGCAGGTTTATAGGAAGTCCGCGAAATGCAATTATTGACCTTGCAGAAATTATACCCGCGACTAAACTCTTAACTCCATACCAAGCTGTAAAATTTTTTTCTAACAAGAAACTCTCGCTCAAGCGGCCATCGTTCAAACGGAAAAGCTTTTTTGGATGAGGGCCTGGCCGGCAGGTAAGTTGTAACTTGAAGCATGTTTTGGCGCCAGCCGTAAAGAAATGGCGTATAGACAGGACCGCATTTAATTAAACGTGTCAAGTGGCCTATTGCCAAGAAATAGCACAGCCAATATATTTGTTTGAAAAAGAAACGGTCCTCTTCAGCCGAGCACCCGCAACGTTTAACATTAAGATTAGTTCAAGCGCAAGATGTCATTAGCCGATTCCATCGCACGTTGGTGGAGAAGCCAATACCATCTCTCAGCCATAATTCCGTCTTCTGACCATTAGGCTACAATTTTACTTTTATCGCAAAAGTTTTAATTGTGGCCAGATTTGAGCATTGTTGTGTCAAAGCGCATTATGGATGAGAATAATTCAGTTTTTTAGTCGTGTTAATTTTTTGAATCAGCTACGGCGTTTACCATGCTTCATTGTTTGTATATTTCACGTGCGAGAACAGGCTGGTGCGGTAATTGGTAAGTAGTCGTATTCACAATACCGCACCCACGTGGGGTCATCGCATGGTAATCGGCATGCACATACTGTATTACCTGTACAGTGAATGCTGCATGGCGGTCAAATCGTACTCGCTAATTAATTCGCACAGGTAACTCAATAAAGAACCTCTTGTAGAAGTTCTTGGGTTCTTGGTTAACCAAGAATTTCTTATCACGTCAAAAAGTTGAAGTGACATGCATACTCAAGCTAGTGATTTCTACGGGAGTTTTCGTAGTGAATTGCAGTTTTTTGAATAAGAATTTCAAGTGCGCACCCCTGTTTGAGATGAACCCGTGGGCAGCTTCAATCTACTATAGAAGTGCATTGAGGCGTAACTGAGTGCCGTATACGGCAGGGAGATATGCACGACCGGTATATTGACTATAAACATATGCAAGAAGGGCGACTAATTTGGAACGGTGCTCTTACTGATTTATTAGGCACAAAGCGATGCATAGGGAATATATAAGTACTAGCCCATTGGCATCCCCATCTGTTTTTTTTCAGTGTGCCTAGTTACCTCACAAAACTTCTACATACAACACAAGAAATGAGTGAGATTCAAACTCAACACAACGTCTCCAATTCCGGAGGTAAGACTGCCTTCAAGGACTACGTTGGAAAGTTCGCTCACATCGAGGACCCATTGGAGAGAAGAAGATTGGCTTTGGAAGAGATTGACAATGCCGGTTTTGGATGGACTCAAGCTAAGATGATTTTGATTGCCGGTGTCGGTTTCATGACAGACTCTTACGATATTTTCGCCATTAACCTTGGTACCTCTATGTTGGCTCACGTCTACTGGAAGGGTACCATTCCATCTTCCACAATGACCTTGATGAAGGTTTCCACCTCTGTTGGTACCGTCATTGGTCAAGTTTCTTTCGGTTTCTTGGCCGATGTCGTTGGTCGTAAGAAGATTTACGGTTTGGAGTTGATCATCATTATCGTTGCCACTATTCTTCAATGTTGTCTTGGTGAGTCTCCAGCTATTAACTTCGTTGCCATTTTCTCCACCTTGAGAATCCTTATGGGTATCGGTATCGGTGGTGACTACCCATTGTCCTCTATTATCTCTTCCGAGTTCTCTACCACCAAGTGGAGAGGTGCCATCATGGCTGCCGTTTTCTCTAACCAAGGTTTGGGTCAATTGTTTGCCGGTATTGTTGCCGTCATCATTGTCTCTGCTTACAAGAGTGACTTGATCTTCGCCAACTCCTCCGCCCAATGTGTGGGTAAGTGTGTCTTGGCTTGTGACCAAATGTGGAGAATTTTGGTTGGTTTCGGATGTGTCCCAGGTTGTATTGCTTTGTACTACAGATTGACCATCGCTGAGTCCCCTCGTTACGAGTTGGATGTTCTTGAGCACGATGACTTGGAGAAGGTTGCCCACACTGAGGCTGCTTTGGATGCCGCTGCTGAGGAGATTGCCCCACCAAAGGCCTCCATGAAGGACTTCTGGAGACACTTCTCTCAATGGAAGTACGGTAAGATTTTGATCGGAACTGCCGGTTCTTGGTTCTTCTTGGATGTTGCTTACTACGGTTTGGGTTTGAACTCCGCCGTCATTTTGACTACCATCGGTTACGCTTCTTCCCCTAACGTTTACAAGTCCTTATACAACCAAGCTGTCGGTAACTTGATTTTGATTTGTGCTGGTTCCTTGCCAGGTTACTGGGCCACCGCTGCTACCATTGATATCATCGGTAGAAAGCCAATTCAAGTCGGTGGTTTTATCATTCTTACTGTCTTGTTCGTCATCCTCGGTTTTGCTTACAACAAGATTTCTGACCACGGTAAGTTGGCTCTCTACGTTCTTGCTCAATTCTTCCAAAACTTCGGTCCAAACACAACTACCTTCATTATCCCAGGTGAGATCTTCCCAACTAGATACAGATCCACCGCTCACGGTTTGTCTGCTGCCTCTGGTAAGGTTGGTGCTATTGTTGCTCAAACTTGTATTGGTACTTTGATCAACCACGGTTGTAGCAAGGCCAACAAGAACTGTTTCTTGCCACACGTTATGGAGATCTTCGCTTTGTTCATGTTGCTTGGTATCGGTACCTCCTTGCTTGTCCCAGAGACTAAGAGAATGACCTTGGAGGAGATCTGTGAAAAGTACCACGGTGAGGTTGACTGTACTAAATTGGGCGCTGACAGATACGTCCCACAACATGCTGAGTCCACTGAGTCCGAGTTGAAGAACTAGATTTTTTTCTACTCAATAATTAATTAATTTCCGCTTGCATTAATAGTTTAATTTTCCGTAATATAGATATTTTTTGAAATATGTCATTAGTATTTTATCAAAGTAAATTGAATTCCTGCATGAGTTTACCCTAATTGCATATATGCATGCATTAATTTCTCTTGTTGTTTTCAAATGGGCCCAAACAAGTAATGAACGTGGAACATTAAGACTTACACTTTGAGATTTTGAGTTGAATTTGTTTTAATTGCAAAACGATGCACCTTGCTCGGCTCAATGGATATACAGTTTAACTGCTCGACGTTCTTAATTTTATTTTTCAAAGCGTTCTTCGTTATTAAGCCACGAAACTCAGTGTTTTGTGATACATCAAAAGGGGAAAATAACGAACAATTTCATTTGAGAGAATTTGATCCATGGCAATGTTCTATTTCACTGTCACTCTAAGATGGTATTTTGAGATGCGGTCAGTTATTAATGTGAGTTTTATTAATTTTATGACACAATAATGCGTAAGAGTTGATGTGTGTGAATTCAATTGAAATGACAAGAACATGGTAGAACCTGAACAGCGATATGTAATTGCCCTTTTGATACTTTGATACTTCTCACGAATTATTATGTGAAGCTTCGCCACGAGACTTGATTGAACCATTTCCTGTTAGTAATATTAAAGATAATATTCTCCAACAATTATGTGTTAAATCTACAATCTTGTGGTCTTTGGTTCGATCTTGTTTTATTACTTAAAACTGAAATGCCTTCGTCTAAATGTGTTCAAATACAAGATATCCTTATTGATCTTTTTGGTCTTTGATTTAACATGTATCTCATCATGTCACCAAAATATGAAGCTTTTCTGTTCTCTGGAAATGAAGTTGCCAGAGTATGGTATTTCGAGCATGATCATAAAGGACACACCGAGATTCCTCATTGAGTTTCAACTCCATTCAGGGGTTATGGCGTGGTTTTTAATTGTTAATTAAGCTATTTACGACCTAAATTTGTTTAATTCAGGATTCTCATTCCAACTTGAGCGTGTCATTCGCTTTCAAAGTTGCGCGGTTTTAAGGTATGGTGCTTCGGTTGACACCCAGAGGATCACTTGACACAGGCGAGCGATGTATAAAGCTGATTGTTCTACATATAATCGGTACGCAATTTCTGAGTGCTGTGCAGGTTATGGTTTACTAAGACAAAAGAGAACCATTTAAAGTAGTTTGTGTTCGTAATGAATTGGAACTTGATGGTGTGTAGTATGGGTTCTATGTGTTCAAACGTCAAACTGCTGATTGGCTTCAACTATCTCAAAAGTGCTTATTTAGTGCAGTCTAAAATCATTCTGGGTTTGCTGTATAGTAGCTTAATTGGGAAAACTTCCCCGAGTATGTATAAAAACTCGCGTGCTTAACCTTCCTTCATATAATGAAAACAAACTATACAGTAGACAAATAGCTTAACATCTATGATATGCATTGTGAAATGTAAATAAACATGCGGCGATAATGTAAGGTATAAAACGTTAGTTAGCTACAAATAGCTTGCTTCCGATTTCAATCCAAATCTAGATCTTTCATTAAAAGTCATTGTTTCGAAAACTAGAAGCGGAAGTCTCGCTTGCAGTAATAATCATCTGTTTCGGGGGTTTGAAGCATACTATTGTTTTCTTTTTTGTAATAATCGGAACTTAAAGAAACCGCAGATAACGGCGCAGAAGCTAAATTTACGCTTAGCATCATTCCTTGCTCTGAGTTGATTCTAATGTCGTCTGTAGCACATATTTGTGGATAGGTTGGAACGGCTTCGCTGTAGAATTCCGGTAATGCGTCGTGCACACTGTCAGTGGGAGCTTCTGAGCTCATGTAAGTGTAGTTTGCCTCTGAGCAATCTGCAAAGTTGGTTGACGAAAGGCTGGGCTGGGATAAAGGTGAGCTGAGTGATGTGTTTTTGTGAGTTGAGCTCAAGATGGAATGCATTAATTGTGGTCCACGTGAACCGAACATCTCGAGTAGATATGGCGACGCGTTCGTAATCGCGGACTCTAAATGTCTGCGAATGTGATAATATGTAGTGTAGTCAATAATCCCATCGCTAGAACTAATGTTTAATCTTTGGTACAAGGTATCGTGAGGCTGGACTTGGAGGGCGTCATTGATGAGATCTAGTAGTACGGTTGCTATTTGTATTGTGGTATATTCAACGAGTTCAAGCAGGTAACATGATGCATATGCTGCAAATCTTTTGATTTGGAATAATTCGATGAGATTATCGTCAACTTCAAGCCCATCACGGATGACCCGAAGCTCCCTAGATGAAACAATGTAGTCACTGATGCAAGGTGCCGCAAAACTCCAATCTAATGCGTTTAAAATATGTAATTCCATTTGAATAAACATGGCAGCGTCGTAGTTGCACTTTGACCCGCAAAGTTTAACTAGCTCGTTGAGTCTTGGGTGCCGAAACCGTTCAGTTGGGCCAAGATAGCGAGCACCACTTCCATGACTTAAATCATTTATGGTTTTGATGGAGTCCACATCAGCACAGTCTAGGTTGGCGAAATGGTTGTTTCCTCCATTAGTCTTAGCTGCGATCCATAGACATGTAGTCACTGCAAGTTGGGCATGCGCTAGAACTACGATCCGACTCAGACAGTATCGATCAAAAATTTTGATGCCTTGACTAAACACAAACGGGAGTATTTTTAAACGTACCAGGAGCTTTAATGCAAAATCAATTAACTTGAGCCGGATAGCAGGAGTAATGTGTGGTTGACTACGGTATAACTCTAGATTAGGCTTAGTAACTTCCAGTGAAACTAACAAGGCCTGGTAGATCTCATCAGCGTATTCCTCCATGGCAACATCATGAGCTTTTGTTTCTCGGGCCGATAATGGTTTAGGGTATTCATATTGTCTGATGAGGACATCGTTATGTTTGAACGATGCAAATGGAGGCTTCATAGGCGAATTTGAGAAAAAATGTAGCAGTA
Source organism: Australozyma succicola (assembly GCA_030563905.1). Taxonomy (NCBI): domain Eukaryota; kingdom Fungi; phylum Ascomycota; class Pichiomycetes; order Serinales; family Metschnikowiaceae; genus Australozyma; species Australozyma succicola. The sequence continues at coordinate 697,045 of JAJMKM010000001.1, read as the reverse complement.
AGAAATATGGGGAATTAAAGCTGTTTATAGAAACGCGAATGTAGGGTGAGGGCATCTAACAGGAAGTAAAATGCTGGCGTTTTTCATGAGGCATACAACGGTTCAATACGAGCGAAGCATAAAAGAATAAAGTTAAGCGCTGCAGGAAACTCTCTTAATAAGGTGTTTTTGATGCAAAAGATACGAAGCTTGATATGCACGTTTTGTGCGACTTTCAGCGTCAAAACATGCTAAAAGTATTGTAGACCGCAAATTTTTAAGCGAAACATATAAGCATTGTTTGAGCTAAACTAAGATTTCGTCTAGAGTTCGAGTTTCTCTTTGTCTCGCTTAATCATATTCGAAATTATACTTACTGGGATGAATCGGATTACGATAAAGTTGTGCGAAAGCTTGGACTCAAATTGAATCTAGCTAGCCGCGTTGCACGTTAAGAATATGCAGGTACCCAAATGCACCAGTTGCCAAGTCGTGTATTTATACTCGATCTCCTTTTAGAACTGGCCCCCAGCATGTATTATCGTGATCCATCATGCACGATTTGCCCGATTGATTGAATCAAACTTTTGCGCAGTTCCCCTGAGTTAGCTCAAGTGTTCTTTTTTGCAGGCAGTGAGTTTCAGCAATTTCTTCTGTTTCAACCTCTGTCAAAATGCCTTTTTGGCGACCTTTATTTCTTTTCTTGAGAGTTTAGCACATCCAAATCGTGGTTTGGGCGTTATGTGGCTTTCCGCGCTGTCTCCCTTTTCGTAACGATAAAAAGAAAAAAGACACATGGGACTGCAGAAAAGAGTGTTTGATTCGAATGTGTCGTCGCACTTTAAAATTTAGAGGCTTTCATCGAATAATTTTCGTGCTGTTGTATGCTTCATTTAAACAGAAACTCGCTCTTCGTGTACTACACTGTTTTTTCTTGGGTACATTCTGTGTCTGATCTAGTATTTTTTGTGAATGTTGTGCTAACTCCATTACTGTCAGGCATTGTTCCACGACATGAAAATTTGCGCGAGGCTGCTGAATTGGCAACCCAGCCTTCATGTAGTACATGTCAACCATACTGTAAAGAGTCAGGGCTCCGCTGGCTGTGTACTAAGCTCAGCTTAGACTGTATAGTGGGCACTACAACCTGCGAGTAAACCAAAATTGTATCGAAAGCAAATAAACGTATCCTTCTATGCTATTTTAACCGAATACGCTCACTAATTGAAATCCGAAGAGACTTTTGGATTGTTAAGCCTGTCTGTCAGTTGATATGTTATAACTCAATACAGTATAAAGCACATCTTATCTAAGTGAGTAATCGATTTTACAATCAAAGTTTAAATAGACAGTGCTTCAAAGCTCTACATTGGAATTACGTGCGTTATGTCTCTTAGCGCCAGGACATATGCCAAACTAAGAGACGCTATCATGTGAAAAAAAAGCTCTTGGTGCGGCCTTTTCCTAGTATGCAACGACTGGTGATAAGCATGCAACATAAATGCGACCAAGTGGCTTGAAAAGGAAGTTCAGGGTCGAGCCGCTTTTTATGCTTGGGAGTATGTAGTCCAATGTTGAAATTCGTGTTACAATTATTGAGCAAGTGAAATTCAGGCAATTATAAGATCAAACTGAACTAGCTCGGAGGTATATACTTACGAGAGGTCATGTTTTGCATGTATTATTCTGTATGCGACATACTTTGTGTTTTGATTATCTTATGGTTTTTTGTATTTTGAATATTCCTTTTTTTGCCTGTGTACTTTCATCCCAGCGTCCTCAAAGGACTTAGTTTCGAGCTATTTGTAGTGCTATACCCAAAATTGTGTTTTAAAAAGTACTCTGGAATTCAACACAAGGTAATAATAGCCGGAATCATAATTTTCATCGAAAACAACTAAGTAGACCTTTTCAATCATTGTATAATCTCGATAGCTAAAGGAATCAACTCAGTTGTATAACAGTAGACACTTAAGTATAGTGAAATGGAAATAATGATTAAGAAAAAAATTATTCGTACGGGGCGTCATGCAAAGTCAGCTCTTTCGTTGAGATGCAAAGTTGTGTCTGAATTAATGTAAATTGATTGACAAGGTGTATGCAGGCGAGATATATTGTCATTATGCGTTTTGTCAAAATTATTAAATATCTTTCACGAACGGTTATTCTTCATGGACAAATTGTCACTCATGAAATGTAACCACATTGACCGGGGGCATTTGATAGACTAATAAAGATCTTCGATCTAAAATCATTTACTCATGTCTCAATTTAGTAGATAATTGATGAAGTGCTTTATGCAAATTCTTACGTTAGGATTACCATAAGCCGTCAAATTAAATTAAATTGTAATTAATATCTAGAAAAAAAGTACTGGAGCTGCTTTGCCGTATATACAGCCTACCAAGGCACCCGGGACTCCTCCGGCTTTTACTTGCCTGAAGGGAGGGCAGAGTATGCGGGTGGGGCACTTGTAGAACCCTGGTCGCTGACAGAAGTATTGGTAGCTCCATAAGAAGGACCACCATGAGACAAAGGTTCTTGAGTAATGTTGGCACCGGCATTGTTATGAGAATGTGAATGATGGTGGTGGTGATGGTGGTGATCAGAAGACCGTTGTGCTTCCAAATCCAGAGAGGATTGATAGACATAATAAATTTTGGAGTCGTGGTTTCCTGAGCATGGAGGATACTTGGCAATGATGTACCAAGAATGAATTAAACCTGGGAAATAGCCAAGAATACAAAGCAAGATATTGATCCAAGCGTCAGCAGAACAAACACCACGACGAATCCAAACTGGAAGTGGAGGGAAGAAGATCAGAAGCACAACTAAGCAAAGGTCCGACATGCATTCACAACAACACATGTTTAATATGTCTTCTAAGGGTGGCAACGAGGATGTAGGTTATCACTTAAAATTTGAGATAAAGGGATGACAGATCACGTGATGGTGGAGTCGCTTCAAACACAAAACTCAAATTCTTTGAATGCGAAAATGCAACTTAGATATTAATCGTAATTCAAAGATTGGTCTCTTATTCAATGGATTCTGTCTTGGGTGGTTTTTGTTTTGGGTGGTTTGATGGCCATTATATAATATCAAACTTTACGGCGAGAGCCGAGATGTGACAAGGCTATGTGCATCACGAGGACGGAATTACCGAGCCTGAATCTATTAAATAATTGTAGACCGTTTACTAAGTTACGCCTACGGCAATATCATTAAGCAGCGATTAGAGAGAATTCACTTTTGTGTCAAAGTAATTTTTTCTCTCATTAGCATTATGCATCGTTAAGGGTGTCAAATATGACCTTATCGCGAATTTCGATATAGTTGGATGCATCACGGACAGTGAATATTTAGCTGTAACTTTGAGAGAAGTAAAGTTTTATTGGCTTAATTTTTTGTTCCCAATTGATACCCGTTTGTGCTTAAGTGACAGGCCCTTTGCAAGCGATCTTGCTCCAGGATAAAACTCTGAAAAAAAGAGAGCGAAAGAAACTCTGTTATATTCGAAATGTAATTCTAACGAAATGCTCGGTCTAGTTCTCGTATAAAGTCGTAGTATTTAGTGGCTAGTTGTGTGCTTGTGTATGAGAGGCAAAAACTGACTGTATGTAGTGTCAATGTAGATCTGAAGCGTACATTATTTCCATTCGCTTTTCTATACTGAGAGTTTCACCATCAACCAAGTTATTAAAACCATCTTACTTCCAACGCCCTGATACGGAACCCGATTGTCACCATAAATCGGTATTCATTGTTGCAAACATGTCGTGTAGTTTTACAATTATATACAACAATGCTACAAAAAGGGTCACTTGCCCATCAAATTTCACAATTAATAAGCTTGTTTCACTCTCAATTGAAAAGTTTAAGCTCCCACTTTCGACCAATGCATCGTTATCTTATAAAGGTAAAAAGCTTGATGGAATGCTATCAATTCGTTTGGCAAACGTTATTAATAACGCAAAACTTGACCTCACAATCACCGAACTGAGCGATTCAGTTAACCTTCGCATAAACGGCATCTGTCTTAATAGCCAAATCTCCAAAATCTTTTGTGTAAGTCCAACCATATCGGTGGCAACATTGGTCTCTGAATATCTACAACAATGTGGGGTAAATATAGATTGGAGAATTTACAATGTGAAAATATCAGCGATGCAAAATGGAATTGATAATCAGACTTCTGACTTTGATGTCATATCTGTGGCTTCGTTTGTAGGAACCTCATCGAGCGCATCTCTACGATTAGTTATTGAAACTGCTGCAGATGCAAAGAGAACACAAGAGGCCCAGTTAGAGCAACAGAAATTACGCGAACGTATAGAATTGGAGAAAGCGGAAGTTCGATCAAAGCTTGCCAAAGACTGTCAGCCGTTAGATGATGGCTCGGTCGCTGAAGTCACAGTTACTAATAGAATAAGACAAAGTGACCAGGGTACGAGCGCTGAAGAAGCAGCTGAAGAATCAGAGCTTAAAAAATGTCGCACAGATGTCGAAACGAAAGCAAATGAAAGTGTTACGCAACCGTTAACTTCGAACACACCCCACGAAAGCGAAACCACTCCAGCAAAATCAATACCTTCTTGGCAGCCCCCAATTGAATTAAAGGATACGCTTTATAATCCAAGAGGACATATAGATTTATACGAGAATCCAAATGAAGACTACACTGTCACTGCGCATCACGCAGAAACATACTTACGATCTCTACAAGCTATGCAAAAACCTTCCAGAAAGCATGTGCACATACAACCCTCAAAATACACAATTCGAATTCGGTTTCCCGATCGAAAATTTCTAGACTTGGTGATGGAAGATGCCTCTGTACCGCTAGGGCAATTGTTTAAGAAACTCGACTCATATGTTCACCCGAACTTTATTAATAGCTATGTGTTAAAGAACGGTTGCCCACCTTTTAATGAGATTGAGATGGGATTTCACCAGAACAATGTTCAATTACAAAATCATCCTTATTTTCAGGAAGAACGAGTTCTATTAGTCTGGGAACCGGTTTCAAAATTGACTCATGGGCCATATCTAAAGGAGGACATTTATTCTTTAGATATTTCAGAAATGCCTACAGTTGCTTTAGAAAGTAATCGGAAAAATTTACAAGATGAAGAACCTACGGACAAACCTATAGCAGTGCCTCCAAGGGTTAGTAATGCAACTAAAGAAAAGCGGCCTGGTGTCCCTAAATGGTTCAGGCATTAAGTAGCACTACCTCAAGCCAAGTAATTTGAATCAATTGGATGCAAGACCAGACAACGATGTGGCCATTTGACTTCTCTTCAATTTGTAATTAGCGCTTTATAATGCGTTTACAGGACTTGCATGAATTTGCCACCACTAGCACCTAAATATGTCAACATTGCGTAATTTTAGAATCAGAATAAAGATATACTATATTTCGATAAAAATATCACAAACGACGTTTTTATTTTATTTGAAAAAGGCACATCGTCGAACTGCTATGGTTTTAAAGAAGTATTGGTTCGTGGCACGTGATCTTATGCCCACTTATCAGGCCAATTATCATGAGGCTACACCCCTGCAGACGGGAAGTAGTCGCCGATACCGGCAACGGCTACCGGGTGCCCTAATTTGGAAGATCAATTCCGCCATGACCATAGTGTTTGATTGGAAACGTCTTTAAGCAAGTATGGCCTCAAACTGAACGCGACGTCTTTCATTTTCGGATTGCAATCTGTATAGTACACACAGTATATCTAGAGTTCTGCTCGTGAGTCACTCCTACCATATCTGGACTGCTAGCGTGAGGGGACACCTAATGACTGCGTATACAATCAATATACTGTACATAGCCCCCCACCAATAGCACAGAGCGCAAATTCTGCAGATAGTCAACCGAAAAAATTTGCACCTGTGCGTATATATGGGCCTCGATCCCGCGCCGTATTTTTTATCTAACTAACACCTTTAACCTTTTTACAATTTTCATATATTTCCCCATTATTATCTATCACAATGTGTGCTTAAATTACTAAGGTTACAAACGCGAACTCTTTTTCCCAACTAGAAAAGAAAAATTAAAGAATAAAAAAGTTATATCATCCCGATAACTTTACAAGATTACGTCTCTCAATATGCTACTATAAAGAATTTTTACCACTTCACCATGGTATTCCCCATAATGGATCCCCGATTTGAATAATCTCATCATTTTTGACTATTATTCCTGATTTACAATATTATTAACTTCCCCGAACGATTTTTTTTGATTTTTTGATCTCAATATGTCCGCTCCAGCTATCTACACCGATTCAATGTTCGAATCCAAATATCCTACTTCCCCAATAATGGCCTTCAAGCAAGAACCAATTGATCAATTGTCTTGTGCATTGCCAGTCTCAAACGACGTGAAGAGCGAATTGGACCAGTCTCCGATCGCTATTCACTCCGAGGTGTTGGAATCGGTCTTCTCGTCAACACTTGAAGACAAGGACCAACTCCTCACTGACACTCCAATGTTTGAAGAGCTTGACTTCATCTTAGACGGCACCAAGGTGAACTCCAAGGAGGACTGGGTCTCCTTGTTCAAGGATGATGTTCCTTGTGACTCCATTCATCCCTCTTTCGCTGAGAAGGATGATGTCTTGGATGACTTGTTTGGAGATGATTTTAAGGAGTCCTTAGACTTCGTCCCAGCCACTAGCAAGCCTCAAGTGAAGCAACTCGAGACTCCAATGACGCCAATGCTCTCAACGCCAGTGATGTCCGACGACGCTGGTTTGAAGAAGAGAAAGGTGGACCACTTGGGCTGCGTCACTCTCGCAAAGAAGCAAAGAAGCCAACCTTTGAAGCCTCTTGCTGTTGACAACGGCGACCCAGTCGCTATGAAGCGTGCTAGAAACACAGAAGCTGCACGTCGTTCTCGTGCCAGAAAGATGGAGAGAATGTCTCAATTGGAAGAAAAGGTTGACGAGTTAATGCAGGAAAAGCATGAGCTTGCCGACGAGGTTTCCAGATTGAAGCGTCTTTTGGCCGAAAACAACATTGCATTCTAGACGTGTGTTTTCTTTTTGTATTTGTTTTAATTCCTCGATATTTGGAAGTTTAATTGATTATATTGAATTACTATCTGTAGAAGAGATGATTATTTTTTTGCGTACGTTAGAAGTGACCCTGATCCTAATAACTCGTTGTCTACCAGGACCAAACAGGACGTTGCATATGCCTCCAGTTCAAAATCAATGAAAGCTAATTTGCGAAAACTAATAAGTCTCACTTTTTCGAACCCAGAATATTTTCCAAAAACTTGCGTAAGCACTTCGTTGTTAAGCTTTTCTTCGGGTAAATTTTGTATGAGAAGTACTTTATTAGGTGGAAGCAGCTTCCACTGCTTAAGCTGAGCATCGGTGAGTTCTGGTGTTTTCGACAATGTTTCTTTTGAATCCTGATTACGGCTAGTCGCCGTTTGTGCCTCCTTGAGTCTCCGTTCTTTCATTATCTTTCGGTTCTCTAATTCCTTGACATTTCCATCAAGTCTTAAAAAGGTATCCGAGCCTGTCTTTGCAAAAGTAATGCGTATTGGCTTTTTGAACACTGACTTGCCCTGTAGCTTTTCGATTGCTTGCTTGCATGAATCGAAGTCTTTGTAAGTAACAAACGCTTGTCCCTTCATTTTTAAGCTTTTACGTACACGAACCTCGGCGACCATACCGAATTGTCCGAATAGATGGTTCAAAACGTACGAGAGCTTTTTTTGTGATACCCTTTCATTTATATTGTTTACGTATAAGGTGTGATGATTTTTGCATGGCTCTGAAGGATCTTTTGAAGCCATTTTTTCAGGCTCGTGAGGATTGCTGAATAGAAACAATAATTATTGATAGTCAATAGAGCTAGGATGCTGTGGATATTTGGAACTGGGGTTCTTATTTGGTGTATATGGTACGTGGTTTGGAATATGAAAAAGCTGTATTTCATGCACTTGCCTGAGTACCCCACTATACACGATAGTATTTTACAAATCTGGCAACAGCGCAATTAAGGCTTCGTATTTAGATACAATTAAATTGGATTTGCCTTGATCATTGTTTAAACTTTTCATCTGTCTCGTCGAAGTATGATAGTACCAGAAAGAAAACTTGAATCCGCATCCATTCCGTTAAGGTTGAGTAATAAAAAAGTATGGCAATGCCAACAAATGGGATCTACTACAAGACTTGATTAATCAAATGCAAATGTTTTCTATAAATAACAATAAATCTGGCTATCAAACAATTTAGACCAAGGCGTCATCATGGTTGTGAGAGGGTTTGAGCTGTGCTGCAAAACCAGTAGTATTAGCCATGTCCTCACTGGTAGGTGGAACCCAACCACTAGTCTTCCAAGGAGGAAGGTCAGTGGCATATAACTCGTCAACTTCTTCCAAAGTAAGTCCTTTGGTCTCACGAACGCAGAAGTAAACATAGAAGAACGAGAAGATCAAACATCCAGTGAAAACAAATCCGTAGTAAAAGTGGATAGCGCCTGTTATGAATGGCGTGAAGAAGGAAATCAAGAAACCCCACATCCAGTTTGCACCTGTGGCAACAGACATGGCCTTTGACCTAATTCTCAATGGGTAGGTTTCAGAAACAATACAGTAACAGCCACCAGCCCAAGAGGATGCGAAGAAGAAAATGAACAAACAGGTAATAAAAATCATAGCATTACCTGTAGGTTTACGAGTGTTTGATGGATCATTGGAGTAACCGTTAATGTACAAGTTTGTAGAACCCAAAATGGAGTAAATCAAGAAACAAACACTCATACAAGCAGAACCAGTCAACAAACAGAGTCTTCTACCCAATCTTTCAATTGCCCAAATACCGACAAACGTAGAAAGGAAGTTTACGACACCCAAGATGATAGATGTCTGGAAGGAGTCTTCAAGACCAACGGCCTTGAAAATCGTGGTACCATAGTAGAAGAAGTAGTTGTTACCAGTCAACTGTTGAAGGGATTGAAGGACAACACCGACAATAAGTCTCTCGAAGATCTTTGGCTTACCTTTGATAAGTTCCATCCAACCGGCAGAACCCGCCAACGCCTCTCTATCAATACCGGCTTGAATAAGCTGCATCTCCGTGTAGACTGCGTCACTCTCAACAGACAATTTGTTAGATTTAGCGATGGACCTCTTGGCTTCATCAAATTTGTTCATTTCCACGAGGTAACGGGGAGATTCGGGCATGAAAGACATACCTCCAATCAAAAACAAGGCCCATGCAAAACATAATCCAAGAGGGATTCTCCATTGTCTAGAATCATCATAAGACTTGGTTCCATAAGTAGTACAGTATCCCAAAAAGATGCCCAAAGTGATCATCAATTGGAAACAATAAACTAAGGTACCTCTCAAATGTTTAGGAGCCGACTCTCCGATGAATAAAGGACACAAAACAGAGACCGTTCCAACTCCCAAGCCTGTAATAAGTCTTCCAATAAAGTATTGGTACCATTTGTCGATTGAGGCGATTTGAATGATAATACCAACCACGTAGATAACCATGGCAATGACAATACCCATTCTTCTGCCCCAAACATCACCACATTTGGAAAGAAAAATGCCACCAACTGCACATCCAATATTGAAAATGGAAACAATTAAACCTGTTCTAGTTTTAGATAAATAGTAAACACCCTCAGAATTGAGTTGTCCAAACCGTTCTAAGAAGTTACTCATGTTCACGAAACCAGAGATCGTACCAGTGTCAAAACCGAAAACAAAACCACCAAAGGAGACTAAGACACAGAGAGAACAAATAAGGATGTACTCACTGGCTTTTTTTTGAGGAATGGCAGGGGCATTCTCTTCTATTTTTTCAGCTTCTAATACATTATCAACTGTTGTGGGAGCACCGGACGTGCTTTCTTCCGAAGAATTGGCATTCATGACTGAAGCTTGAACTTATTTGAATTTGTAAATTAAGGTGGCTTACAGGGGTTATGGTTGCTTTATATATATAGCCAAGCATCACAACCAACGGAAAATATGCGATGCGGAAGCCGATGTTTCATCCGTCTCTGCACATATTATAATTTGAAGGACAAGCCGCCTATCACGCGATGGAGTATGTGTTGGCACAGGTCTGGTAACGATTTGTTGCTGTCTCATAAGATTGGTGTTTCAGAGTCTTGCAACCCTGGCAGAACGATAATCAGCGAGTCAATGCCCTCTAAGCTCTTAAAAAATTATAAAAACTCGTTTCTCTTGTCCCACAGTGGGAGTTGACGGTCTATAGAACTCTGGAACATATGTTTCTAACGGTCCGGATTAATTAATAATAGCAATGGTGAGTTATTTGATGTAAAGTGACGTTGGCGATGATGCATATACTGTCTATATACCGACTATTGTTTAAATACATACAGGCTGACCGGCACATACGAAAGAGGTTTTTCCGGTTTGTGATTGAAAAATGCATTATTGTATTGCCAAAAAGAAATTCTATTTACTGGTCGGGTCTAATACGTCCCGTAAACGCCTAAGACTCGGATCATTTGTAAAGGTCTCCTTTATTGACCACAAAAGCCTCGATTACAGCCATGGCTGCATAAAGTCTGTTCTCAGCCTCCTCGAAAACAATCGATTTATCGCAGTAAAACACATCGTCAGCAACTTCTTCCTGATGTCTTGGGAGGCAGTGCATGAAACGCCAGTTCTCGTTTACCCCACCCTCTTGGAGCATTTTCTGGTCAATGCGGTAACCTGCAAACTGCTTCAACTTCGCAGCCGCTTGGCTTTCCTCTCCCATTGAAATCCAAGTATCGGTAACAATAATATTAGCATTTTTTAATGCATCTGAAGGCTTGTGAACTATTTCGAAGTTAATGCTGCCCGCACTAGCATCTGCAATGGCTTTAGCATCCTTAGCAACGGCTTTATCAACAGTAATACTCTCGGGGACCAGTACGGAGACCGAGATTCCGGACTTCAAAGCCGCTATGCATAAATCGTTCAAGACATTGTTAGCATCCCCGATCCAGGCCAATTTTAAACCTTCAGTTTTTCCGAACGCTTCTTTAATGCTCAAAATGTCTGTAATAGCCTGCAAAGGATGGTATTGGTCGCACAAAGCGTTGATAATAGGTACCGAAGAGTACTTGCACAAGTCTTGAATGTCCTTATGACTGTTCACACGAGCGAATATACATGAAGTCATTGACGAAATGACGCGAGTTGTGTCTTCAATACACTCGTTAGTTCCCAACTGAATATCGTCTTTACCTAAAAACATTGGTTGAGCGCCGAAATGTGCAGCTGCACCTTCGGTAGATATTCTTGTACGTGTAGATCTTTTGGAGAACAAAAGGGCTACAAGCTTACCTAATAGCTTGGTGTGATTTGCCTGGATGGCGGCAACGTTGTTACTTTTGGTAAGTTGCTTGAACTCCTCTGCTTTGGAAACTAGAGACTTGAATTCTCCATTCGTAAGACTTGTGATGTTCACTAAATGGCGAGGATTCACAGAATGATTACTGTTCATCTTTGTAATGGAAGTGCTAAATAACCTTTTTAACATAGCTATTGGTATTATCTTTTGCGCTTATGTACTTATTTTAAGTGTTTCAAAACGTAGTGACTCATTAGGAAATACGCCTCTAACCGCGGTGCGAAATCTACGGTAAGGGAACGCCTCCCCATTGATTGGTTCAAATTGATATGACCTCACGAAATTAACGAAATTTTTAAAAAATCTTGATGACAAATAACTCCAAATCTGTGTTTATTGAGAATGAGGTCTTTTAGTCTAAAATTTGCAACCCACAGAACAAAAGTTCTGCCTCCAAAAGCTAAACTAAATGGCAATTTAAATTACAAATATTCCGCTATGACCTTTTAATCACTAGAGTTCTTTAGATTTATCGTGTTGAGGAATTTAATTACAGAGACCCTAACATAACATGAGGCTATTTATCATTCGCAAGTCCAGCTTGCAATTTCGAGTCTTTAATCAGGCCAATAGAAGCACGCGGTAGTATGTAACTAGTCTTATAAAGCCTCGAGTCTTTTTAATATCTCTAGCCGCTTCTTTTCAGCCTCTGCTAAAGAATTCTCCAATTGTGGTATGCGCTCTGAACGCAACCTAATACTGATCTCGAGCTTTTGAACTCTTTGCATGATGTCATTTTGTAATTCCTCAATGCTTGGGACTCTTCCATCTTCAAATTCCAGTAGTTCTTCATCAACAGAGACTTCCATGTCATAGAAATCTTTGTGTATCGCCAAGTTTGGTTTAGTAAACTCGTCTATTACCTCTACATCGTCATCAGATTGAGCCGCGTCAACTTTGCGTTCCGTGATATCATCATCTGAAACATTGCCATATTTATCAGCATATTCTTTGTCGTGATGAATCGGTTCTATGGGAGTATCTCTGAAATAGGACTCTTTAAGAGTAAATGTACTTGTTTCGTCGGACTTGCCTGATTTCAAAAACAGTTCCAAATTCTCCGTCGTTACCTTAATGTAAGCCTGATTCAAATGCTGAAGATCTGGTTCAATTTTACCTCTCATTGTCTCATTGTCAGGGGCAATTTGAGGCATGTCTTCTCCGTCCTCAATATCCAAGCCACGAATCTGACTTTGGGTCACATTAATGGCAGTATTCTCTAAAGATGAATTGAAATTCGAATTGACCTTAGGGTCGACTCCTGTAGTAGTCTCTTCATCGAATTTCTGAGACTCATTCTTTTGTAAGGATGCATATCGAGCCCACTTCGAGGCATTAAGTGACTGCCCCTCATCATCCTTTCTTGCGGAAAATATAGATGAAGTTTCGTTTTCTTCTAATTCTGGAGTCTCTCGTTTTCGCCTTGTACCTCGTACATTTTTCTTTTTGAAGAGTGGAGTTGTCATGAGATGGCATCGCGGTATTGAACACTGCATAGTTCGATAGAGACTGAGAAACACTTGCACCAAGGTCAAATAAACTTTAAAGCGGTTGTTGGCGGTTCTACTCTCTGCTGAAGAGTTTTATACCCTTGATTTTAGCACTTTTAGGCTTAAAATATCCTAAACGGCTGTGATCACACAGTCGCCTGTTCTTTTCACTTGTTGATTACTCCACTGAACACAAGTTTCAAATCAGTTAGTGACTGACCAAAACCTTTCTTTATATTACAAACAATACCACACTCAAATCCCACTTAATCACACTATGGACGCAGCTTCTGTTTCAGAGAAAGCAGACTACCTCTACGAGCGTATGTCAGAGGCTCCTCCCTCCAAGCTCTTTAACCAAGATGAACTTTTAGCATTAGTTGAGGGATCGAACCTTAACGATGTCATGAAATTGACACAGGATCTTCTTAATAGAAAGTTGATGAATTTAAGCATGGTTGGCGAAGAGGTCCGTTTTCAGGTCATCTCCGTGAGGGAATCTGAGAAACTTATGACAATGTCAAAAGAAGAGGAAATGATATATTCTCATATCTCGGCTTCGGGTCGTGAAGGAATCTGGCTCCGTATTCTTAAAAGCAAAGTCAATTTGCACGATATATCCATGAATCGGTGTCTTAAATCGTTAGAAAACCAGCGTTTTATCAAGCTGATTCGACTGGTTAAATATCCTACTCGTAAAATCTATATGCTTTACAATTACCTGCCGTCTGAGGAAGTCACTGGTGGCCCATGGTACACCGATAGTGAATTAGACACAGAGTTTATTGAAAATATAATGACTGTTGTATGGAGATTTATCAGTCAAAAGACATTCCCGGCCGCCTTTTCTGAAGCGCAGTCTAATAAAAATCCCTTGCAATGTGTTCATCCTGCTAATCATTCTGGATACGCAACATTGTCTATGATAACTGATTTCATCAGTGAACGAAAAATATCACTTGTGGATCTTTCACTCAATGACATTAGATCTGTATGCAAAGCATTAATTTATGACGACAAAATTGAAGAGATTAAAGGAAGTGTTGATACATACAAGGCTACTTGGCAAGGTGTTTTAGACTCAGGTTTTGGTAGGCAGTACAAAGATGAAAGCATTCTTAACGAGAGCCAAAAGTTGCTAATGGCTGAAATTGAGTCTCACAATCAATTTAGCATTTTCGATTACTCCTCCGTCATAAATGAAGATGTTCAACAACTGGACATTGTATACATGGATGCTTGGGTCAGAGATTAAAACAATGAGCTGGTGAAGGATAATTATAATGATTACATTTTTTTCGGACATCCAGTGAATTGATTTACACACTAGATTGACAACCAAGTATCTTGTAGATAGAATCATATTACAAAACTTAATATATATCCTCAACTTTATGACTTTTAAACTTTTTGGCCGTTCTATCTGCTGCGCGAAGTTCCATTCTTGAGCCCAATATTGTGAAATCAACGCATTCGTCTTCATTTATTTCCACGGTAAATCCAAAAAGAGTCCCTCTTTTCTTTAACAATCGCAAGCCGCCAACCCTTTCTGCTACAGAAAGCGTTCGGGAAGACTCGGCTTTTTGAGGAACTACGACGATGAACAGATGTTGGGCGTCAAACAAAACTATACCTTCAATACCAATGATGTTCCTTTCTCTTGCTTCTAAGACTCTCAAAAGGCACCCGTTGTAGTCAGCGGAAGATAAACGAGGCAAAACAATATTAAGATCAGGATTTTTTTGCTCAGAAAATAATAACTCATGCATGTATTTCTGCCATAGTCTGTTAAGTGCCTTGTATTCATCGAAAATTGGTATTTGATAGCGACTCAAGAGTTCTGCGAGATTAAATTCTAGTCCTCTATTTTGGTTGTATCGAAGCTTGGCCACTGCCTTGTTCTGAAGAGCCATAGTCTTCTTGATGTACTTCCGCATCTCCTTTCTCGTATTTAGTTTACGAGGGCCACGTGGCTTTCTGTCTAAATTTTTATGAAGTTTTGCGTCAAGTTTATCCTCCTTTGACGGTGTTTCCATTGCAGTTGGCACTAAAGCCAAGAATGGGGCAGAAGCAGCTTCTGTTCCAGCGTAACGAGTCAGTAGAATCTCATGAATCTTCTCTTCAGTAGTATAACATCTGGTGAGCAAATGCTTCTCGACAGGAAAGTCGGTGTCCATCTAGGTAGGATGATCTATTACTAGACTGCAATCAAAAAAGCACCTATTCAATCAAAGTGCCATATATTTATATAGCTGATTTGGGAATTATATTCAAATGTAAAAGAATTCGAAAAATTTCACCACAAGAAAGAAGGCTTGATTGGCGTTTTGTGCTGCTTGGGTAATTGAGATGGCTTCAAGTACTATGAGATGATCATCTCCGCGATCTATAGTCGAGTTTAGGCCACAAGGTGACAAGAACAAAATACTTGGTTTAAACGCAAAAGTCTTCTGTTTTTCGCAATAGAAATTTCGTGTTTTTTTGATTGATTTTATAATTACCTGTTCCATGGTACAGTCTCCGCATTTGGAACTCACCAAAATCATGTTCAATACATCAATGTCATTTGCAACCAAGGCTCGATCGTTGCTACGAGAATCGCACGCCTTTAGAATCTCTCATTTCAATCATCAATCTATCAGGAAAATCCACAATGTTCCTTTTCAAGATGATTTAACTCCTGTGGACGAGGACCTATTCAACCTACAAGGTTTTCAAGAGTATAAAGAAGCTCCTGATGTTGTGGCGTTGAAAAAAGAGCTAGGTATCATAGACGGAAATGTACATAATAAGCTCAAAGCAAAATCAAAACCTTCAAAACAGACAGATACAAAACTTCCGTTGTCTGAGTCAGTTTCTGCGTCAGTCAATACATTTCAAGAGCACTGCTTAGCGAAGGAGCCCGTTGTTTTTGTGTCACAGCTACAGAACCCATACTTGAATTTGGCTATCGAAGACTATATCTTCAATTCAATGAGCGTCCCACAGAAGCTGGATTCAAATTTCAATCGCTTAATGTTTTATGTCAACTCTCCATGCGTAGTGATAGGAAAGAACCAAAATCCATGGAAAGAAGTTAATATACCACTTCTTACGGATCTCAAGCTACCGCTCGTTCGACGTAGATCTGGGGGTGGTTCCGTTGTACATGACCTTGGTAATGTGAACTACTCGTTCATGACCAGTAGGGATCAATTTGACAGATTTACCTTCGCAAATTTAGTCACGAAAGCAGTCAATTACTTAGCATCAGAAGAGAAAAAAGTCATAGTCAATTCAAGAGGTGATATTATCACAGAACGTGACGAGAAAAAGGTTTCGGGCTCAGCATATAAGATTGCCAGAGGTAAATCGTATCACCACGGAACAATGCTTTTGAATCTGAGACTTGATATCTTGCGCCAATTGTTACACAGAGATGAATCCAAGTTGGGTTTTATTCATACAGCAGCCGCTGTTGCGTCAGTTAAATCACTGGTCACAAATTTAAATGTAAACTCAGTTGATTTTATCGAATCAGTCACCAAGGAATTTCAAGACCTGTATGGGGTACCGGAAAAGCAACTAGAAGAATCGGATCAAGATAAATTTGAGCTTGATCAAACTGAGTTGTTGGGTCTTAGTGACTTTGTTGATGCCTTCTCCCAGAAAACCTGTAAAGTTTTCAAAATTGATGAGACTTGCGAATTACCAGAGGAAATCTACAAAACAAAGGAGGAGTTGATGAAATGGGAATGGCGGTTCGGGGCGACACCAAAATTTCTGCATCATTTAAACAATGCTGAAATAGGTGTTGACGTCACTATCGAAGTTGGACCCAAAGCTGAGATACTGAGCATCAAAATTGGTGGGCCCGAAAAAGCATTGCAGTCTTTTAAATTTCTAGAAGAGGCCATCTCAAAGGGTCGAAGCATTGCATACACAGGGTCTAACGTGGCAGGCTATGTTCTAGATGACGAGCTTAGCGACTGGATAGGAGAGGCAATTGACGGAACATCCTAATCAGCATTTATATAATGATTCTTTAGAATTTACAAGATAGAAATATACACGATCTTTTTCTCAAAATTAAATGCTTTTTACACAACTGGGTCCTTCAATCCATGTCTTCCCTTGTATGGAGCATTCTCTGGAGGAGTCCAATTCTCCAAAACTGACTCGTCATCAATGCTGTAAACCTCTATTCCAAGGGGACGACAGTTATCGACCATTTTTGAGTCCTCGCCCTCCTTCTCACCCCAGTCCCAATTGGAAAGATCTCCTCCCGGGCAAGCGCTGATGGCTATAATTAAGTCCTGCTCCGCGAACATTTCAAAATAATCTTCTTTTAAGGCTGGAGAAGCCTCCATAAAGTATTGGTCATACTCGTTTAGACCAGTGACTTGAAATACGTTAAGCACATCGTGAACGTCAAACTCTGTGAGGCCAAAAGGCAAGACGGAACGCACAAGATTAGAGTGGCAATGAAAATCGTTATCTTCTCCAGAAATGAGCTTGTCCACGTAGGGATCGCAACGCGTACCCAATGTATCGTGGATTCTTCCACCCCATTCAGTGTGACGTCCACCTAATGTGTCAGCGGTAATAGTGACTAAAGGTCGCAAGAATGGAAGAATTGACCACAAGCGATCATATGTAGACACGTGTGCTGAATGCAATTGGCGTGTTCTTGCTGCCCAGAAACGCTCCCTTGGATTATGTTGGTTCCATATGTTTAAATCACAAACCTGGGGGCCTTCCGGGGTTGTTAATCGAATTATGGATTTTGCGGGAACTTTTACTGCAAGACCATTTCTTGGCGCACACAAGTAACTTTTAACCTTCGTCTTTGGGGCTTGGGCTATTTTATCGTATAGGTTTTTGTCAGCGTAGATTTTGGATCCTTTTTGAGGGAAGTAAGCGGGACCCGGCTTTCGGGTACCATACGAAGTTTTCTCGGGGACTTGGCTACTTGCTGCTAATTCTGTCATCTCGGGCTCAGAATTAGAGGTGAAGGTCCAAGAGACAATCGGAAAAATATATGCAAGATTTCCACAAACGTGAATTAGTTACTCTTATAACTGATTCGAAGGATCAATTAGCTCAAGTATGGTTTGCATATAGGCCGAACTTTTCAGTATCGGAAAGTAGACATGCAGGTCGTTGACGCCGATAATGAAACGATCTAGGAAGGATATGGCGAGCTCTTCCTACGGGACTAACCGCCAATTTCCAATATTGTCACGTGCATTTATCTGTAGGCAAGTTTCACATTGCAATGATTATCTCTTAATATTATAAGTCTGCACACCTTGATGTGTAAACAGGAGAATCAAATTCTGAAAAATTTAAAGTGAAAATTCACCTTTGTTTGTATCTCCATCCAAACCAGAGTAATAGGGTTTCCCATCTGATGAGATGCCTGACTTCGAGTAAAGAGTATCGAAAAGGCTACTTGAATTGATATGGAATACTACGCTTCACAATAAGTCAAGTGAAAATGCGTCATTTCACACAGCAGATTTCATTTCGATGAAAACAAAAGCTAGCTTTCAATTGACACGTGAAATGTCCAGGCGATTATTATACTCAGCACTAACAAGCAACAAAAATGATATTTTTTCAATCTGACTACAATGACAAGTCATAAAAAGGTAGTCTCATATGTAAATATGAACTCTTTCTGTCTTGTCTCACAGCGTTCGCTGAAAAAATGGCACATGCCGCAGCTGCATATAACAATGCTTAAAAACGGGCGAAAAATCTCATGTCCTTTTCTCGGCCTAGCAAAACGTATACAATGAATTTTAGAATGATCTCAGTTTTTAGTAAGTAGTCTCATTCTGATTTACTTGCCACTTTTGCAACCCGCTAATGGGGAGACCTTAGGTCTTGTGCGGCAGTTCCCCTGTCAAGCGTCCTCCCCCACATTTGGGTCCTTAAACACAGTCTACTCCGCTATATATTCCGTGGATACTTTGTCTGCAAGCGCATGGCTTCTATAAATTATTCACATTTGCACCCAAGCAAGCTTCGCCCCCCATACATTTTGGAAAATTTCAAAAACATTGCTCGCATTTTCAATAGCAGAAAGGCAGTCTTCCAAGTTCGTATTTAAGTTTCAAATGTTATCGCGTGCCTCATTGTCTTGTCGTCGCTTCTCGACCAGTCCAAACCGCTCCGCCGATTACGGTTTTATAGGATTGGGTTTAATGGGCCAACATATGGCAAAGCATATTTATAATCTGTTGAAGCCAAGTGATAAGCTCTACGTGTATGACGTTGTACCTAAATCGACAGAGACATTCGTGGAATCTGTCACAAAGGAAAACCCTGCCTCTAAGGACTCTCTTGTAGCCCTCTCTAGTGTCTCAGATTTCGTCACGAAGGTGGATTCGCAATTGGATTTCATTGTCACAATGGTTCCCGAAGGAAAACATGTTAAAGGAGTGGTGGAAGAACTCGTACTGGCTTATAAAGCTAGCCCAACTAACTCAAAAACGACTTTCTTAGATTCATCAACTATCGACATTCCGACATCTGTTGAAATTCACAAATACGTGAAAGAAACCCTTCCAAATTTTGATTTCATTGACACACCCGTGTCCGGGGGTGTTGCAGGTGCGCGTAAAGCTTCATTATCGTTTATGCTCTCTCGTGAGACTCATGAAGATGTGTCGCCTGCCTTGACGACCCTTCTCAACATGATGGGAAAAAATATATTTCCGTGCGGCTCCAATCATGGATCAGGTCTCGCAGCCAAATTGTCGAATAATTATTTATTAGCAGTCACCAACTTGGCTGTTGCTGACTCGTTCCAGTTGGCCAAGGCTTTCAACTTGAACTTGCAACAGTACGCCAAATTGGTGGCTGTATCTACCGGAAAAGCTTGGGCTTCTGTTGACAATTGCCCAATTCCGGGGGTTTATCCAAAAGAAAGCAACTTGCCAGCTGACGATGGGTACAAGGGTGGCTTTATTACTAAATTAACAAAGAAGGATTTAGTTTTAGCAACTGACTGTGCACGTGGAGCAGATCGTATGTTGTACTTGGGCGAGATATCACGCAAATGGTATCTCAAGGCTTGTGAAAGAGAAGATTTGGGTTCCCGTGACTTGGGTGTTTTATTTGAGTGGCTAGGTGAGCTCGAAAATAAGGACGGCGCCATCCTTGACACCAAGACCACAGAAAAGTTCGAAATCAAGGTTTAAAGTATACTTAGCAGTCGTGAAAGCGTAAATGCATTATTTAAAAGAGAACATGTAATTCTTGAAGAAAGAAAGGAAGAAATCAGATCTATATGATGATAAACGTTAAATGGGTAAGTAGAGAGAAATTCATGAAGAATGTAAATTAACTAAGAGGAGTTTTCTTTCATAACCACTCCGAAACTTTTCTCTCGCTCTCTCGCTTCAATGTTTGTCACCTCCGCGGTAGCATATTCTTGGTAATGCTTCTCAATGCGAGGATTTCTCAAGTGGCTGAGGGATTCATTGAATTGATAAGCCTCCAATCGCACGTCATTATCTATGTCTGTTATAGACTGTGTCCGAAAGTCTATTGCGTCAGGTTCGAAAACACTTGTCGTAGATTGAGCCAACAAAGGGAGGGTCTGGTCAATGTGTAAATGAGCCAGCCCAGCCTTCAGGTACAAGGACAGAGCAATAGACGAGCGGCGTGATCGAGGTTCCATATCAGCAATGTCCATTTCTGATTGAAGTGGATCAATTGCTACATCATTCGTTGGTCTGGGCTTAAAGTCAGGGGAGATATTGGGCATTGTGACTGAAGCAGGCGGGTCATTGAATTTCTGTGACTCAGGGCTCGCCACTATTGAAGGATTTGATTGACTGCTTGGAATGCTGTCGCTCTGTTGCATTAAGCTATTATTCAGAGAAACGCTTCCATTTTTGCTTTCCTTCGATTTGGAAGAGCATGAGTCGCTTGAATTGTGGCTTCCTTTGTGTAATTTTAGAAGCTGTTCGTTTAACTTATCCTTTATGCTCTGGGCACAAACGCCGTACTCGTTCGAGGATTCTGCCTGGGAAATTAATG
Organism: Australozyma succicola; assembly: GCA_030563905.1. Taxonomy (NCBI): domain Eukaryota; kingdom Fungi; phylum Ascomycota; class Pichiomycetes; order Serinales; family Metschnikowiaceae; genus Australozyma; species Australozyma succicola. The sequence goes on along the minus strand of JAJMKM010000001.1, from coordinate 676,125 downwards.
TTAAGTTAGACTGATTGACAATATTGCTTCGGTAGTCGTATGCGGGAGGCAAAGTATTCTCTGTGATACCTAATGACTTAAACAGCGGAGGTGAAAGAGTCGGAGCCAAGGTCCTCGTTGAAGGGCTCCTAGTGGGAGATGCCAAAGGACTGTAAGCCATAGCTTGTGGCGCTACAATTTTGCTTAAAGTGGACTCATCCTCTGGTTTATAGAGGTTAGAGTCTAAATGTACATCTTGGTCAATTTCAGCGTAGCCTATAGTAGCTGGACTCACAATGTGCTGAAATTCAATCTCCAGTGCTACCCTAGGAATCAGAGTCAAATTGAGAGAAGATACTTGCGCATTCAAGGAAGCACTTGAGTTTGTAGCATCTATGGCAGTCACACCAGGAGACAACGGACAGTCCTCTGCATATTGGGGGAGAAATTCCGGTTCACGTTCATAAATAGGTAACAAAGTGTTATTATGAGCAGCTAAAGGTGAGTATAGATGAATAGGGGAGTCAATAGAAATTTCAAAATGCTTTCTTTTACCACCATTTTCGGGATTCGGTCTCGACAAACGCAAACAGATTTTAATCCAATGTGTGCATTGTATGGTATCTGCTGCGGTATCCGGGTGAATCTGGAAGTTGAATTTTTTGTTGATCGTATGAGGAACAAACATTTGAAACTCCAAATTCCTAGGTAAAACTTCATGATTTGAATTTGGAGAGTCATCAAGCTTGCCGTCTTTCGATAGAAGAGAATGGGCTTTACTGGCCTTATGTTCTAGGAGCAAAAACTTTCTGGAAGGCTCTGACCGATGTACCTTTTTGTTGTTGCAGTAATAATTGCACTCTTCAATGATAAAAACTCGAATTCTGTGAAGGGCAACCTTACCGTGAAGTGGTATAAATTTTAACGAGAGGGGAAGATAAGAGTCAAGAACGACAGATTTGCTAGCTACAATTATTTCGTATCGAAGATGGTCATCCCAATCTCTTTCGATCACAATTGGTTCATTCTCTTCTACACTGTTATCCATGGGAACTCTGACTAAATTAATAGGAAGCTTTCCCTTCAAAACGGGTTTAAATGTACCCTGTCTAGAAATAACAGCCTCAAGAAAGTAATTGACACTTCCGAATGTTGCTTTGATGGATTCTGGAGACAGAGCTGGGATTAGATGCTCGAAGTTATAGACGTAGTCACCAGGAGCAAAGTACCCTGGCTTGCTTGTGTCACCAGAAGCGGACACGATGGAATGCATATCCGATGAGGAAGTGACGGGGGTTAGCGAAGGAGATTGAGGTAATCCTAACGGAGATGTTGCTCGTTTTATGAGATTTGCAGCAAAGCTAGATGCTGACTCTAATGGCTTAGGAGAACTTAGCGTGCTACTCAATTGCGATGTACCAGCATCGAAATTCATAATGAGAGCTTCATCTGAACCTTTTTTAGCTCCAGGGACGTATATATGTGCGCCGTGGTTTTCTGGATTGGTTTCAAGTTGAAAGAATGGCCACGAATGCTGCACCAAATCTGTGTGTTCTTCGTATACATTTCGCTTAGGCGGTATACCTTCTGGCCAGTCAGTTTTCATGAAACCTTTGAAATTGAGCGTTATAGATTTGATTTTTGTTGGGCGTAGGACTCGAAGGACAAGCAGCCCCCGGAGCAAGCATGGTGGTCTCAGCTCATATTCGATAGGCTTGAACCCCTGAACGAAAAGAGTATCTTCAGTGGGGACCACATAAACTTCAAGAGAAGAATTTCGTACCAATGCAGTTTCTGGAAGATTTGGTAACAAAGCATCACCACCATCAAATTCTGCGCCGCTTGTCAAGGTTAATGATTCCTCAGGAAAGATAGGAGAAGTCACAGGGCCAGACATGATAGCGCAATGTAGCTCAAAATTGAAGTAAGAACACTACTTTATGCTTGAATGTAACCAAATTGGCATCAATGGGGATAAAGGGATACGGCAGGGGATTAAGCCAGCCAATGAGTTGGATAACTTTTTTTCGAATGCCACGGTTTCGTGGGTTCGGCAGCCATTTTATTCCGCACTGATACCCATGGATACATCACGTGAAGCTGTGGTCATCTTGATCTATGCAAAACGGCTTAAATCGAAGCACGAATATTCTTCGGATCGACCCAATTCCGAAGATCAAAATTGGGAAAAAGACATCGAATCCAAACCCGTGATTGAATTGTGTTGAAAATCTTAATTCCGTGATGCAAATATCTAAGCAAGTCTACTTTCGCGCATAAATATAGGGGACCCCTGATACATGCACACATGCGGCTTCATGACGTAGCTCACGACTGCAAAATTGACAGATTTTCAACAGCCCTGTGTTAGACATAGACACACTATTTTCACACAAAAATCAACTTCAGTCAAAAAGCATACGCAGCACTCTTAAATTTAATCCAATTCTAAGCCCCTATTCTCTTTTTACGGCTGTTGTTAACACTCCTATTTGAGTGGCCTGGGCTTGTTAAGGCTACGGCTGCAAACATGTTATGCAATATTCCTAATAATTCAACTAACCTATCCATTAAATATTTAAAAACACAGATCAACAGAAGAGTCCCATGTCTTCGCCAAACAATCCTTCTGCTTCCACATTAGAGTGTAAGTTCATGTTAAGATAGCTATTGTCTACAAAGTTGGTGAACAAGTCGTTCTGTTCAGTCAAATTTGTCGTCGAGCCAGGTATGCTTCGGAAAGCAGATTCTGCAAAATCACCCTCCATTTTGATTTTACCGAGCTGCGGAGTCGGGGATTGTGCTCTTGATACTGCTTGGCTGTTTAGTTGGGTAGGGAAAAGCTGTGTGGGCTGAAAGTTCTCCACAAAAGTCACATTTGGTTGAAAGGCTTCCGTGACCAAAGAAATATCTGGAAATGAGTGTACTGAAGAGGGGGTATTGTCGCTGTTGGAACCTTGGTTTGCTGCACCAGTTTGGTGAGCACTTAATGAATTTTCATTATTCTCCATTGCACCCACATTATCCCCATTTCCTACATTCTGTTTGGCATGTTGCAATTCATGTACGTTATTGGCTCCATTTGGCCTGATTGATGGGTTCAAAGGACTACCCCTGTTGCTACCATGTCCGAGGCTTTGATCCAAATCATTAGATTTCGTCTCTGCACCTACTGGCGTCGTTGGCACGGTCACTCCTGTTGAAGCAGCGCGGCCTTCTTTGGAGTCCTCCATATGTGCAATAATTTCTCCTTTTTCAATCATTTGAGCACGCTTAAATTTGTCGTTCGCGTACTTGTCAAAGAGCTTCAACAAGACATCCACAATCGGCCAATATCTACTGAGCTCCTTGAGAACACCCCGCGAAATCAACAAAGAATCGGATGCTGTACTTGCAATTGCTGAGTCTGACGAATCCACGTGGTATATGAGCATGATTAAGGAGCTAAAAAGAATGTACACAAACATGACCGGACAGTATTGCATTGTGCCTTTATCCAACAAGATTTTCAGAATAATAGATATCATACGTGCGGCCTGGAATGATATTCCCCAAGAGGGGTACCTATAATTATTAGGGTTTGTGGAAGAGGACCGTGCCATGCGCAAAAGATTTGCTCTATGAATAAGGTACAACCTATTATAGTATTGAGCATTCAAAAGGCATCCATAAAAGTTTTGTTTCAGAGAGTCGGTTAGAGAGAATTGCAATTGTGGGGGAAGGTTGGCGAACCAAATTCCCATGAGCATATCACATCTCTGGATCACAGAGAATTTGTTGACGCTTTTTTTCTGCTCGGCTTTCACGGTGTATTGATGCTTTATTATAATCCCGGTAATCTCGGCAAGTTTGACCAAGTGAATGAAGTACAAGGCGTGAGTTTCGTTTACAGGATAGGGAGATACAAGCCCATTCTCGGGGTCACTTTCATCAAAATCATCAATCAGCAACATTGGAACGTCACAATCCGTCAAATCAATCTCTAACGGACGTCCAAAGGCGATCGAAACATTACGGTCTTTTTCGAAAAGACACCACCATATTCTACGCCAGATTTTCTTATTCGGATTGGAAATGATTGATGATGAACTGACATCTCTATGGAATCCAAAACCTTGTGCCAAACCAATAGCTACCCGAGTCCAATAGTAAGAATTTCTTGTAACATCTTCAGGCCCCTCCCAAAAGGACCCTATGAGAATGACTGTCTGAATTATTGATGTAGAGTCACTTTCGTAATTCGTTTCATATAAGGCTTTTGCGCGACGAAAAAAGGTCAAAGAAGCTAGGTCGCTCAGGCCCTTACTGTCAAACAATAGGGGGTTATTTGATACTCGAGAGCCACATAGAAGCACAGCCTGAAGGAGCATGAGGGATGGTGAGTCATTTGGGTCTTCAAATTTTGCCATGAATTCTGTTCTATTAATTACAGGCATTAGTGGGTGTACATGCTCAAAATACAGTTCAATCAAGTCAAGAGCGAGCTCCCTACTGGGAAGAAGGAATGCGCCTCGCAATTTGAGAATTTCCAATTCAACAGAGTCAGAAGTCAGGCTGTCCGAAACTTCATATAAGTCGGAAGCAAGTTCTAGGTGGTTCTGCCCGATCTTCTGTGCCATAACACTGATACTAGACGAGCCAAGGAATGTTACAGAGCTTCGGGCCTCAGTGCTAGCTAGCATCTCCCTCTTGTGCATTGAGGGTCTGTTTTTATAGTCTGAAGTTAAGGATGGGGGAACTGAGACTTGTGAAATATTATGAATAGGCTCCGATGCCAGAGTCGCTAAACCAACACCAGCGCCACCACTCAAGTTAGTTGGATAGTTCTTGTCATCGACGATTGTGCTGTGAGATTCTTCGTAGGTGGGTTTACTACTATTAGGCAATTCTTGTGCTTGTGGGCTTTCTTTGCGAATGTTGACGCGAGTACTGTTTCTCTTTTTCGTTTCGGGAAGAACACACTCGCATCCAAAGGTAATACAGTTTGTACAAGGAATGTGAATTTCTGCGTCACAGCGAACTTTTCTAGCTCTACAAACCGTACATGCTCTTGAACCTCTTGGTCGTTTATACTTTATTGTGTATGTCTTTGCTTTGGCTGGCTTATCTTCGTGTTCACTTTCGCTCTTCATGGTTGCTATTGTATCACAATTAATTTCAAAAGAGCTCCAGAAGCTGTATTCGTATTAATAAATGTAAGTTTGATTCGAAAATATTTTAGATGGGCAGTAGGAGCCGTAGTGTAGCTGAAGTTAGTGGAGGCAGCCAGTGTCCCAAGTTACATGTTGAAATGCCAAAGCGGTATTGCAATTTTAATATGCAGGTCGTTAACAAATACACTTCGATTGCTGAAGCTTAAAAGATTAAATTTGTAGCTTAATTAAAGATAATAAGCTGGAGGAGGAATTTTTTTAATTTCCAAAAATGCTTATGCAATGACTATGATTGCATCATTCAGGCACTATGAGTTCGCTAAAAAGTGGCTGTGATCATTACCTTAGAGACCGTTTCTGTGCAGGGACTTACCCCACTCGATGGTAGTCTGTGCCTGAGACAACTTTTTGCAGCCATGCGTAATTGGATTTGGCTTGAGCTAATCTTCAATTGTAGAGATCAATCAACTCAATTTTACAACATTTCAGAAACTTCCCTAATTCTCGAATTGAAGCTCTTATTAGGTTACTGTGTCGTTGATAATTTCGGACCTTGACTCTGTAAGATATATCAGTAATACGAAGCAAAATGTGACATGGTGCATGGCTTCTTCGCCACGAATTGTTCCGGTTTATCCGTATCTTGTCTCATCCGGCACAAACATGAGGCCGAAAGCCGCAATCTGGAAAAGATAAAAAATTGAAATTTTATTCGAAAAACCCTCAGTTGAAACGACGAATTAGTTTGAAGTTCACGCACTGCTTTAGTATTTCCTCACGGTGCTGTAAGCCGTTCCCAACAATTGGTCGCTAGTACCATAGGCTTTAATAAGCTCGATTTTGCACAAAACTGTTTATGTAATAAGTCGAAACATTTATATATCTAAATCATGGATACCTTTGAAATTATTCATAAACTAACTCTATGCCTGAAACACACTTTCAATTGTAAATGCAGGACTGACTAGTAGTCGATCTCTAATGGGTACAAATGTTCGTTTATGGGTGGCTGCAGCTGCTCTTGTAGCCTTGTCATTTTCAATTTGGAACAAAAGTCCTCCTTCAAGAAAGAAAAATCCTCTTTTGAGACCAAAAACTCGAGGCGTGGTTTCATTGATTGGTAACACGCCTATAATAGAGATTCCATCGCTATCCAAGTTAACGGGATGCAAAATTTACGCAAAATTAGAGCTTCTTAATCCTGCAGGACTGGCTAAAGATAGAGTAGCACTCGCAATCATAAGAGAGAATGAAAAGTTGGGAAAATTGATTCCACATAACGGGGACTTGATCTTTGAGGGTACTTCCGGCTCCACAGGAATCTCCTTCACCGTCTTGGCAAATGCTTTAGGTTACGAGGCCCATATATGTCTACCATCGGACACATCAGCAGAGAAAATTCAGCTTTTGACGTCCTTGGGTGCAAAGGTGGAAGCGGTGAAGCCAGCGCCCATAGTTGATCCAGAACAATACACTAATATGGCTCGAAGGAGAGCGCAAGAGGTATCAAGTAATACTTCAGACAAAAGAAATGCTATTTTTGCGGATCAGTTTGAGAATGACTTCAATTGGAGGGTACATTACGCAACGACGGGCCCTGAGATTTGGGAGCAAATGGAGCACGAGGTAGATATGTTTATCACAGGCTCAGGGACTGGTGGTACCATCGCAGGTGTTTCACGTTATTTGAAGGAAAAAAATAGAGATATCAAAGTAATTCTTGCAGACCCACAAGGGTCCGGGTTGGCTAACAGAATTAATTACGGTGTTATGTATGATACGGTTGAGAAAGAAGGTACTCGACGTAGGCATCAGGTTGACACCTTAATTGAAGGAGTTGGCCTCAACAGGCTCACTTGGAATTTTCAGCAGGCAGAAAATTATATCGATTATGCTGAAAGGATCACAGACGAAGAGGCACTACTGATGGCTAAGTTCTTGTCTGTCAACGAGGGTCTCTTCTGGGGCCCTTCTGCAGCTATAAATTGTGTTGCTGCTGTAAAAGCAGCGCTTAAGCATGGTCCGGGACACAACATTGTTGTGATTGCTTGTGATTCTGGTGCTAGACATTTACTGAAGTTTTGGAAGTCTGCTAACGACGCTCCTCTTTTTAAACTCGAAGACTACATATCCTAATTATTCATTATTTGTTAATTAATCATATTTATATATTGTACACTTAGAACTATTCTAGGTAGCGACGCTTCTCCCTGTAGATTTTTATCGAACTCAAGAGAGAAGCACTGATGCCCGTCCAAATCTGAACGGTATCAAAATGTAGCGGCATTTCAAAAACAGTATAAGAATTGAATATAATGTCGGACACAGTTTTTAAGATATCGAGTTTAGCGTTTGTGATTTGAAATTGAATATCATTAAGCGCGCTCGTTTCTATGTCATCTTCGTCAGTGGCTGTGGGTACGGAATGAAAGGATGAAGTACCCAAAATTTGTTTAGAAAGCACTCTTGATCTTTTTCTCACTTGAATCAGAATTCTTGTTTCCATTTCTTGTTGAGACAACTTCAGTAAACTATTGAAAGAATTGTACAACGCGAACCACGAATCGCAGTACCAAGCATACGCCTCGTGTCGCAGAACGATCAGTTTGAGGGTATCATTTCTTAAAAACTTCAATTTGAATAGAAGAAGAGCTTCGTCGTTGATAGAATAGTACAAGGAAATAAGCTCGCTCAAAGCAGCCTTTGTAAGAAGTCCATCCCTAAGGCTCCAACGCTTGAATTTCAGGTCATAGTACACATTTTCTTTAAGTTTAAGCCACAATTTACGGGCACGGAATGGCGACTTGCCAAATCTTAAAAATTGGCGGAATGTGGCGATAGCAGGCACAAGGGCAGCACATCTACTCGAGAAGACTGAGCACACTAATATACCCACTACACGGGCGAAAGATCTAGGGTCATAGGCAAAATTTATCAACAAATTGAGAACCTTCTCGTTGCTTGCATACGTCTGGCTTATGGATTTGATGTTGACTTTCTCGTCACTCAAATAAGTTTGAGACTTGCGAGCATGATGAAGAAGCAAACGTAACGAATATTGGCCGAATTTGGCGAGTTTATCTTTACCTGTGATATCATTTATCATTGCCCATAATATATCCATCGGTTTAGCCTCTTCTCTACGTGGAATTGGTGTGGCGGTCGCCAGTTCGGCTTTGCCAAAGGTATGTTGTACCGAAGAAGGATTTGACTGGGTCGCCAACGCATTTTTCGCGGGAGTTACAACACGAACATGACCCGTCTTTACAGGAAGAGGTGGCATTTCAGGAGTAAATGTATCTCCACTTCGTTTAGTTAGTGGAGAATCTACGCTATCGTCATTAGGGTTCGCCTCATCGATCTGATTTGACCGAGGCCCAAAACTTTCGTCCCACTCTGACCTATAGCGGGGAGAATCAGTGAATTTTCGATACACGCTCAGAGAATAATTTCGGTCAGCCGATGATGTAAATGCATATGAGTCGCTCTTCATGGGCTCTGTACTCATTTTCGGGACACCACCCTGTGTTTATAGTCAATTCAATGGAAGAGAATGGCAATTCAATTAGTTACAACTTTGTCGGAAGTAAATATCCACTTTGTTTGGTTTGATTCAATTTAAAGTTTAAAAAAGTGACGATGGCAGACGCCTATTGGGATGTTCTGCTTTTTGACTTAAAATGGAGAGAGTGCGGAGAGACCTCTAGATAGTGAGGCAAAACGAGATCCGGGACGACAAAGTAGGAATGTGTCAAATTAAGGCAAAATCATTCATTAAAGATTGAGTTAGATTATTTGAATACAAAAATCTTGTTTTAAGTCTAAATTTATCGTAGGTAGGAGAGTATTAGTAAAACTTTCACAATTAAGGATGTGAATCAAATTAGAGCTCGTTTGTGGCCGCAAATTCGTCGAGAAGTAAACCTAAGTATTTGCGAGAGTAAAGATCTGGATCTTCAACAGTGTAACCTAACGTTTGAATTGCCGCCTTCACATTAGGTGTTAAAAATGCGTAGAATATCACGTCGATCATTGTGTCCTCCTCCAGTGAGATGAGTTGCTCACTTACGACAACATTTGTGAGGCGGTAATTTCTCACCGCTTTGTGGGGGGTGTCATCTCCATCATTGCCGAAGTCATCATACGTAACGTAACCTTTCTTTAGTTTAGAACTTGAAGACCAGTGCTGATCTTCAAATGCCCTCCACGTAACTTCCAAATCCGACTCCGTCAGGTAATCGATTCTCCGCTGATGTGGCGGAAGAAGATATGAATTTGAGGAAGCATCGGATCCAAAAATATAACTCCGTTTATTGAGAACAGGAGGAATTTTTAATGCAACTGATTTAGGTAATGTAAGCTTCACCCAGTCATTTTGGAAGGGTGAAACGATATAATGAGAATCTACTGTGTATGGACCCTTGTACAAATCATACCTTACAGAGCCAGTGTTTATGATGATGATTCTCTGCTCTTGCACTTCAGTCAGATTAGAATCCGGTTTGAGCGTTGGGAGAACTTTGTTAACGAGCAAATTGTAGATGTTATTTTTGTAACTCAATGGTACATAGTCCATGTAGTAATTAGATTTTGTTACGTTTCCTATCACAGAGTCCAAATTTAACACCTTTCTGGCGTTTTGTAACTCCTTCTTTATAGCCAATCCTTTTTCGGTGTCAAACACCTCGTGTTTACTAATATTGGTGTGAAAGCGAAACAGATCAATATCAAAATCAATGTAAGATCGGAAGAACCTGTCTTTCAACTCCAAATAATTTTTGGTAGTGTTAAGACTTAAAAACCCGACCGTTTCGCAAAAGCGGCCACTTTGAAGTCCGGTCAGCTGTTCGTCTAAAACGGTAAAGTCTCTGATGTGGCTGTGGCCACCAAAGTACTGAATTGGGATATCAGGATAATTTGCCCTTAAAGCTGAGTGTAGAACTTGCATTTCACGCCAGTTCTTATCAACAGGCAAATGGCCCACAACGACTATGACATCAACTTCGTTTTGAGGAAAGTGAGATAATATTGACTTAAACCAGCTTTCAGTAATTGCGGTTTCGATTGGTATGACTCTTGTCTTCTCGTTGGCCCTGTTGAAATCAAACAAGAAACTGAATGCAAGAATTCTCTTTTTCTGGATTGGGGTTACAAAGTACCGATATTTTTGACCAATAGGAAAGAACTTTCCATCTCTAAAGAATTCCACGTTAGAACAAACGTACTTGTCTGTCAAAGCAGGTACCATGATCTCTAACTCTTGTTGTGTGTTTTCCCAAAGATACAATTCATGATTTCCAATTGATACAATATCGTAATCTTGAAGGGTGAAGATGGGCGATGAATATAAGCCATTTGGAACAGTGGCATCAGATAGACCGTTGCCGTCGTGTCTGTCGCCAGAATCTACAATGATAAGATCTTGGGAGTTGGCCTCAGCGATTGTGCGTAAGTGCTTTGCAAAGGAATAAAAATCGCCCCAGTCAGCACTATAGCTGGGCTGGTTTTGGTGGCCTGCTAACCAACCATGTGTGTCGGTTGTATGGAGAAAATTAAGATCACCAAGACGAAGCGGCCGTTTTTCCACGTCCCTATTCAGATCCTTCAAAAAGATATTTTGCACATTTGGAATAGCGAAAGACACTGTTAAAGTAAGCAGCCAGAGAAAAGTTATCAATAAATTAAGCATGTGGTGATTGCTATAGTATAGTGTTGGCTCTGAGCCTTCCAGGTAAACCTCAATCGAAAGCGACTCTTCTTAGAAGGACAGTGAATATGCCTGGGTTCACTTTGTAACCCGATTGAATCGTCTTTAAGAATTCAGAAACAGTGGCTAGTGTATTATGTTATATGAGGTAGATGTAGTTACGCCTCATGCAGGCTGATAAGAAATAACCAGGGGTACAAAAATCAACAAATCTCCTCTCGAAGATCGAAAAAACTCTTCGTCTCTGATGGAATCCGCAAACTACATTGATGTCTTTTAAACTCCAGTCGTTCCAATCTTGCTTTTACGAACGATGTGGAAAGTTGAAAGTTAATGCAGTACAAGAAGTTTATAATTTATATGTTGTTTATTAGTTTCAAGTATACTCCTGGCGCATTTACAAACCAGATTGAGCTCTTCTTCTGTCACGCTCCTCAGTGATAGACAACTTGATACCCTTACCCTTTGGCAAGGAAACGTATGGCTTACCAGCCTCGGTACCGATGACGAAAACGTTAGAAAGTCTGGTAACGAAGGTGTTGTCCAAAGAGTCCTTGATGTGGACCAAGTCGAAACCACCCTCGTGCTTCTCTCTGTGGGTGATAACACCAACTCTACCCAAGTTCTTACCACCAGTGACCATGACCAATCTACCGGTCTCGAACTTGATGAAGTCAGTGATCTTACCAGTGGCCAAGTCGATCTTGACGGAGTCGTTAGCCTTGATAGCTGGGTCTGGGTATCTGATAGTTCTACCGTCGTGGGTAACAACGTATGGGATACCTCTCTTACCCAAAGCGATCTTCTTGACCTTACCCAACTTGTAGGAACCCTCCTCAGCGGTGATTCTGTGGACAGTGAATCTACCCTTGACGTCGTACACCAATCTGAAGTTCTCGTTGGTGGCCTCCAAGGTGATGACATCCATGAAACCAGCTGGGAAAGTAGAGTCAGTTCTGACCTTACCGTCAACCTTGACGTGCTCTTGCATCAAGATAGCCTTGACCTCTCTACCGTTCAAAGCATACTTCAATCTGTTTCTCAAGAAGACGATCAAAGGCAAAGACTCTCTCAACTTGTGAGGACCAGCAGATGGTCTTGGGGCGTAGGTGCCGGACAATTTGTCCAACATCCAGTGGGATGGTGCTGCCAATCTCTTGAGATGCTTCTTTGGTCCTCTACCCATTTTGTACGAGTTGTTAGTTTGGTGTTCCAATAGGTAAAATTTTCAGGTCTGGGTATACAGTGAGAGCGCGGGCGAGAGAAGACTGGGTAGTGCATATACTCTCTCTGTTAGAATCTAGGGCTTCAACCCTTGTGTCACGTGGTTGAAAGTTTGAACAAACAAATATTAAATTAAACAATATCTTATTTATTCCAAAACCAAGATTTTGGCATTTTCTTAATCTCAGCTTCAAGCTTTTCGTTCTCAATGGTAAGCTTGTTGAATTGCTCGTCGAGGTTAGCGAAGCGCTCAGTCTCTCTTGCATTCTGTTCTAGAAGATCCTGAATCTTAGACTCAATATCCTGAGGAATATCGTCTTTGTCAGAATTAAGTTTAGATTCAAGACTGAGTATATCCTGTTTCAACGTATCAACCGCTTGGCTGAGATCTTCAATATCGCTGAGGATCTCGGGAAGCACCACTTTCTTATCAACTAGCTCTTGAACAACGTTGACGTGCGTATTATTGAGTGTAAACAAATCCGTTTCGTAATTTTTAATTTCATGGCGTAGTTTACCGCTAATCTCTTTTAATTTCTCAATCTCCTCGGCTCGTTCACTATCCTCAGTACACATCTGTTCAAACTCGACTTTACAGCGAGAGAGATCTAGCGGAGATATTTCGACGAGCATACTATCTTGCATGAACTCATCTAGCTTATAGTAGAAAGTGTTTTTAGAAGAGGGCTTTCTCGATAAAAGGGGGAATCTCTTCGATTCTTGGGCATCTGCTTGGACAAACTCCTCGCTAACATATATGTTGAATAAGTTGAGCTTTAAGAAATCTAGGAGGGCATCAAAATTGAGCCGGAGTAAGCTGGTCTCATTGCGCAACATCAAGTTGATTGCCAACTTTATCAACGCCTCCGTGCCTTGCGTAATGATCACATCGAAAATACGCAAGACCACATCAAGCGGAAATTTGTAACTAAAAAATGTGAGAAACCATTGAGATGCATACATCAGGGAGCGAACCCCTTGTCTTGTGAGATGGTTGAAGAGAAGGGGCAGCTTCTTTTCTAAAAGACTATCGAATTGATGAAGTAACAAATGCAATCCTTTCATTTCGGGACAAAAGAGCTCACGAATTTCATAGTCCTTCATAAGAGTTACAAGAAGACAGAAACACTCGCTTTCGGTCATGTTCATGATTAATGGAATTGCAATAAATGCCATACCTTGCGTATATCCCACGTCAGGATCGAAGTTGGAATAAGCCTTGATAACATTAAATAACTCACCAGCCTTATCGACAGCTTCTACGTTGGTGAAAAACGAGGTACGTGTTAGGTCACGCTTAATTGCTTTCTCGTGAATGGAGGCTTCCGATTTCAAGTGCATGTATAGTTCTTCCATAACTACACTCTTTGATTTAGCAACTGATTGCCAGACAATTCCTCTGAATTCTTTGGGAATACCCCTGGCGACTGCTTCTAGGAGCTCTGGCTGCTCAGACTCCACCACGCTATCGTAATTTTCAACGACCCGCGTCCAGAAATCCCAATCGATGGGCCCACTTAATAGTTCGGCAGGCATGTGATCGATCGTTGATTTAATTTCATTGAATGTGTTCTTGATGCTACGAATGCCTGTTGTAATTGCTTCCTGTTGGGCCCGATCCTTAGATCCAAAGCGAGAGGAAATTTGTGCCTGTTTGGCCTGCAACAAAGACGATGCAGATGTAGGCAGAGGTCTCACGCCACTAAGGCCTGATTTGATTGCTGACTCTAATAAGTGGCGGTCAGGGAGCCTACCTTCTGCGAAGTAGTCTGGGGACGATGGAAGCTCGGATTGTCCAACGGCAGCCACAGCACCACCTATATCATTTGTCTCTATCTCTGATTCTATTAACTCATTAATTGCTGTATCAGGTTTGTTACCGTGTTCCTTGTCGGTTTGAACCGCTTCAGACTCCGTGTTGTCGCCTTCAATTGCACTACTTTCGCCTTCAATTTCATCCGATGGCAATTCGTTCGTTTGAGCCTCTTCTATTGCTTGAGCTTCAGCGCCAGCACTCAGTTCTACGATATCTGATGCTGCATCCGCCTCCTCGTACACACTCTCGCTGGAGGAGAGTTCGACTTCTTCATCGGGTTTGGCGCTCTCTCCGCTCAAACTCTTCGTCTCAATTGCTGTGGACTTCGAGGTACTGACATCTGCAGGAGCTGGGTCTTCATTACCGTCATCAGTAGGTTCGTTTGTAGTCTTATCATCGTCAACAGAAGTTTGAACTGTTTCCTCTTGGGTATCCAACTCAGTCGAGCCATCTGCATGCTCTACAGTCAAATCTTCAGAAGAAGAGGCTACAGAACCTTTGGATTTCTGTTTATTTCCGCCCTTTTTTGACTTATTATTGCGGGCCATTCTGAGTTATGGTGGTTCAAGCTACTTGTCAAAGTGTGCATAAAGCTCCTTTATCAGTACTGGGGAGGATAGGTCATAACAACGCCTCAAAATATACCTAGCGGGACGATAACGATGTTAAATGTTCATAGTTAAATGTTTCTTTTTTTTTCTTGCTGATTTTTTCTCGACTTTTTCCATCTACTCGACACGTTCTGTTTTCTTTGTCTTCCGTTTGGCTCGGGATCTTACATTAGATGCTATTTTAAAACTCATTCAAAAGTTCTTCCTCGGATGATGTTATTTTACAAAATCTGAGTCATTTGACCCTTTAATTCTTGAGTTTCCTTATTATTTATATATTGATGAATGTAAACAAAACCAAACTAAATAAAAACCAATAATAATGTAACGCTAATAGAAGTAACAGAATATATCAATAATATTTTGACTCCCCTCATAAGAGTTCAGAGAAAGGAAGACGTTCATGCCCAGCAATAACTGTCCTCAGCAAACACGATGGGCCCGCCCTGGTTTGGCTCCAAGTTCTCTAAGTGCACAGGCAGCATGTTGCCCGGAGAATTTTTCTCAAAAGCACTGGAAGAAGTCTCAAACGACAAGACGTCAGAGTCGCCGGATTGAGAGCTCGACTCCACCAGGGATGAATAATAGCTGCTCAAGATGTCGTTCTCGGAAACCGTAGAAACATTGGAGAAACGGTCAAGCTCATGTGCCTCCTGGGCAAAGTCTTCATAAATAACACCGCTACAAATATTCTTCTCTCGCAAAAGGATTTGCAAGCGTTCGCGATCACAGTTAGGGAAATAGACACGAATCACACCCTCGTTAGCCACAAATCTTAATGGAAGCTCACCTAAATCACTAAGCAGGGATAGGTCTCTTTGGAGTTGTGCTAAATGACGTTCAAATTGGCGCAAATTATTCAGAAGCTCCGCAAGTACTGCAGGAGTCATCATTGTTTTTTCTGGAATGAACACAAGTGGTTGAAGCTTGAAGTCCACGTAACAACCTTCGGCAACAGTTGAAGCCTCATTTGCCAACACACGCACCATGTCATGAAATCCTTGGGTCAACAGGGCGTCCAAGCGGAGTGCAGTGGAAGTTGTTGTCTTTGCAAGGGCTCCAGCCATTTGAGCATTCTTAGTCAATTCGCGACAGATATTCCAGATACGAACCCTAGGTTCCCACTCACCGTAGGCATTTCTCGATCTCTTCTTTAGGATCTGAGTTAAAGTGGGTAGTCTGTAGTATGTGAGGAATTTTTGCAGAGTGAACTGCGTCCTTGAGGAGAACTGCTTAAACATCATAGAATTGTTGATCTTAGCCCAACTCCAGTGGTTGAAGCGGCCACCTGAAAAATTACTGTATGTTGAATAAAATCTAGTGGAATGGAATTCAGAGCTAAAACCTGCAGTCGCAAGGCGCGTACCGTACATAGACAAGGCGATAGTTTGAGAGATGGAAGAGCCAAACAAAGCCGACTTTGGGAATGTTCCTGAGTTGCGGAAACCAGCCTTCATGAGATGAGTTGGTCCAGGTCTGTGGAGGCTGTCTGGGTTGAATGAGTGATTGAAAGTTTGCTTGTGGCAAGAAACACCACTAAATAGTTGAGCGAGTTGGGTGATGCAAGGCAAAATAGACTGCCACAGGCATGTCTTGAAGTACAAAGACCGATGAGAAGGAGGCACTGGAATACGAACCGGGACCGGGATTCTTGCAGCCTCAGGGACTGGTTCTGCAAGCTTTCCCAAGTTCTCCAAGTTTTTCTCGAGCCTCCTTACGGTTTGCCTTATCTTCTTGGTGACAACCCGTTTCAAGTTGTTGATATTTTGAGTGGTAGACATGTTGAATCTAATGTTAGATAAATAGAGGAATATCGCCTTTAAAAAGATCAACTTCTATTCGAAGAAAAGAATAGTTTTATCAGGGAAGTAAAATTGGGACCTGAAGACAAGTAGATGGACAATCTACTGAACCCTGTGAGTTTCAAAGAGTCCCTAATTGAGCAAGTTGTGCTCTAAGCCTATTTGGAAAGCTGGAAAAAAAAGCCGTGTTGACCTCTGTTGTGATAATGAGTGTGGGGATGCTCAACTATATATGAATGATGTGAGTGTGCCCGCGCACGACCTGCGAAGGACCTATCGGCGGAGCATCCGAATCGGTAAGCGAACATGAGATCTGCATTATCTTTGGCATTTAGCGAACAAATAAATATAAAAAAATTTATTTCGATGCGGATTATGTGAAATTATCTTAGTCAACGTTTTTCTTTTACGTTTGATTGGAATTAGAATTAATTGAGTGATTTTTAATTTAGTAGCATCAAGGTACACCACACGGGAAATTGACAAGCCACCGTTCTTTGAAGCCAAATAATTTATTACCCGATCAAAAAAAAAAAAAGAACTATTAAGCGAAAAGACATTTTATTTATATATGATCAACTAATTTTCTTCGTTAAGACATTTGGATTCTAACGCTCCATAGAAGGATAAAAAGAAAGCAAAACCCGCATCCCCCTTGCGTTCCCACGGCAATTTGCGAGACATAAAGTATTGATTATACCACTTAGCCTTTTTGTAATAAACACGAGATGATAAAAATTGCGAACTGTAATTTACAACTACATATGGTCTACACCTGGTTTGTCCGGTCAAATATTTTTGTTAAGGTATAAAAACAAACAGGCGACAGAGAAGGAGTTCTCCGTCACCAAGAACTTAAAAGATTAGAAATAAAATCATAGAATCATTAGGCAAAATCGTCACACATCACTTCGTCAAATATGGTTGTGTATTCGGAAGCGACTTGTGTCTTTTGCCTCTTTAAATTGCCTCCTGAGAAAGCGTCTAACAGGTCAACCTCGTAGTCATAATTGTCAAAAGAATTGAGAGAAAGAAGCGACGAGGGGCTAGTGAGAGAAACTGCATTCGTAGTCACATCTGATTCGAGACTGTGGTATCGATCAGAGTTACTGTGGGACATTGTTCGGCTTGGCCTTATCAGGACAGGCTGGATAGGGCGAGAGACTGCTGGTGGAGGTACAAATTGTAAACGCTTTGACTCTGTAGGGATATTATTCAACATAAAGTCATCAATGATCTCCTGCTTGATCTTTTGCTTGTCGAAGTCGGGCTCATAGCTATAAAATTTTGAGTCGTGTTTTTTGTCATTCACAGACTCATTTATCGAGCCTTCGTTGGAGAAGACAGAATTGATTGACGGCAGATGAGAAATTGAATCAGCGAGGGGAGCAGCACTCTTACCGCCTTCAAGCTTGGTACGATACTCGCGCAAAGTGTCCTCATATTTCCCGCTCTCGAGTAGGTCATCGACGTCAACGGAGGACGGTAAGATATAACGCAACATCTTAGTTACACGATGCAATTTGTTCTCTACTTCGGTCAAGTGAGCTCGAGTCAACGGAGAACGCACTGTTCTGGGAGAATAAGTGCAGCACCAATTGTGTTGAATGCACTTGACACACTTGGGATATTCCTTGGAACACTTTAACTTACGCTTTCTGCACGAATCACAGGCTTGCTCTATTCCAGAATTGGGGTCTGAAGAGTCTTCAGACTTAACGTAACTCTGCCGCGTTGATATGTCCTTATCATGGCTCTCTTGGCACTCAGATGGACTTGTCTGACAATTGGCTGATTCAGCACATTCAATAATGGGAATGTCCTCCTTTTTAATATTTGATTCAATGCCTTCCATAATTGTTGCACGTATTGTAGTGATGTTTGATCCAACAGTAATTGCCGAAGCTAAACTCTAATGAATCACCGATGAAGGTAAACTAGAGAAGTGGAGGTTGAGATGAAAAGTCTGATTTTAAGCAGCGGCACTAGAGGTTATCAATTGCGTAGAGAAGCAATTAATTTTCACTCGAGAGGTTATTGTTCCGTGGTCAGATGCGACACGACGTTCACTTAAAATCAATTAGACCTGGAAGAAGTGGTAATTCCTTTAGGCGAAGATAGTCAAGATAAAAGAGCCAGTCTTGTTATACTTATGAGACTGGAGGTGGCAGGTTTCGTCCGATTATTAAGGTCCAGAATACGTTGTTAAGAGTCTAATTGCTCAATAATGCGGGTCCTCGTGCTTCAGTAATGGTCTAGTGAAGGTGAAGCCTGGTGAAGAAATTGCACGGATACCAGAGAAAGTGAAGAATATAAAAAAAATATTTCAACGAGTCTTTGAACGACTTCAAAAGTAAATATTACGTGCTCAACAGAAATGCACTCTGTCTCCCACTTGCTGAATTTTCATTCGTTGATAGATCTTGTCAAAGAGGGGAACTTGCTTCTCTGAAAAATACTCAGGATTGTCGTCACTGTATACAGGACTGCAGAGTATATTTATGCGCTTGGGCGGTCTGTTGAGGGAATTAATATGGGTTGTAGGGTAGTAGTTGAGACCAAATTAGGCTGAGAAAATAGTCCGAAATTGCAAAGTGCAATGACTTTAGAGGTTAGAGGATGATGCCTGGTTATCACCACCCTTAAACTTTAATGACAAGACTCAGTCATTGAATCTCCTACCCAAGGCATTTTATGTATAATGATGGCACTGTGCCGGTGGAGATTGTTTATGCAGGGGCACAATAAAGCGCTTAGATCCACATTTACAATTTGGGTATAGCTTAATTCAATTCTCTTTTAGAAATGCAATTACTCCGCATCAATTGCGTATTATCGTGAACTCAAGAGATACCACGAGGTTTCGATTTGCGAAAAAGAAATAACTGAATTGCCTGCCCCTCACCTGCAGAGTGTATAGCCCAACAAGCTAAATTGACGAAAAATGAACAAGCAGCCTGCAGAGGATGTCGTTTGGAGTGTTCTACTGCCGTACGACTTGTTTCATAACCACGGAGTTTGTCCGAGATTTCTCAATAACTGTATACAAGCCCAAATCTCTCCGATTCGGGGGCACCCGCCCTTACACTTGAGGCGTATGCACTCCCTGTTTTGTTAAAGTCGTCATTAATGCTGAGGTTTCAAAGTCGAACTGAAGGTTATTCGAGAAGCGTTTTGGATTGCTATACGGAGATTGTAGCGATTAACCAGATTCTTTAATTGTTATTTTGCAACAGTCTCTTGGAAAAGGATTGGCTTAAACAAAAATGGCGTTTCTGAGAGGCTTAATAGGCGTTGTAGTTAAATTTTCTCGGCCTCGGAGTTCAAATCCCATTGATGCAGTATATCGAATTGGACACCGATAAAAAATGACTCTTGCATAAACTATCGACAACAAACTGTTCGTTCGTGCCGGTTTACGAATTCTAATCAATTTTTTAAAAGCGGGATAATTTGTACAGTCCTTCAATAATTGTTTGTTCTCTGGACGATGATTGGATGTAAACGATTACTTAGGTAGTCGAGTCAGGCAGGCATTTCTTGTGCGAAGAGTTTTTCCGTATTATGAATCAGAATCTGTTTAGTATCATAGACGTTCACAAGAATAGATATTATCACGCTTGTTGAAGACTTTGAGTGATAAGATTGGATATTTAAGTCATTTCAACAAAAAATTCCATTTTTTGTTTGGATGCTCTCTATGGATATGTCTTCCTTTTTATAAAACCTGGATATGGAGCACAGTGATCCTCATGCACCTATGGAACCATCAATTTGATCACGTGAAAGACTTTAAATGTGTCAAGGCAACGCTTAGCCGGCCTTAAGGATTCCGGATGCGCCCTTTAGCAACAAAAAATACGGACCGTTGGTACTTTACAATGTAAACGCCGGTTATTTAGCCTTTTACGGAAAATAATGGGTTAACGTCGGATTATCTCGGTTATCACAAGCTAGGTCTTAAGTAAGTAGTTTGGGTGCAGTAAATCAATTTAAATGATTAAATCCAACCACGGCGAAATTCAACTAGAGATAACCAAATTTTCAGATTATTTTCTAGGTTCGCTTCAGGAATGTTATCGCTTACTACATAGAACATTGGAGGCAGAGATTATAATATGCTTAGCGTCACGGAAGGAAGCTAATAGATCGTGAATCAACTTGACCAGGCCTTAAGGTATAACCAACTGAACCGTGTTTAAGTCAAATAGGGGTTGTTGTTTTAATGTTTTTTTTACATGTTTGTCGACAAAGTGAGAGTGGAAAAAAATAAGGAGAACCTGGCTGCTCGAATTCGCATCTCTGTGCTTCACAACTCGGCATGCTTCTATTAGTGGAAGCTTCTGCGAAGGTGTGCCGAACAGTGTGTGCCAGATGGTGTGATGTTCCTAACTTGTGGCGAGATCTGCGAATTTTTTTTGGTAAAGAAGGCTACAGACGACAAAAAATGGAATGAATTTAAACTTCTTACTAATTTTGTATTTTTTTATTTTCTTAGAATTTTGTTTCTTTTTCTCCCTCTCCTGAGGCCGTTATCGGAGCCCCGCATATTGATATGGATCGCTGTTGTGGGGGCAAGAAAGATCGTAAATGCCAGTAAGCGCATAAAAAACAGTCTAGTAAAAAAGGACGGGATTCTTATAAAGATAATACCTTGAATTGAATAGCTTTTCGAGTTTTAATAATTGATTTTAGGCCTTTATTACCTATCCCGGAAATTATGATTCTATCATCCCATCACATCTCCGCTAGTGCGAGTTTTCGTCTTACATGCAGTACTGCACGCCTGTTAAATGTGAAAAATTGTCTGAGTCAGAGCTACTTATAAGTGGCAAGTTCTTCTCAGAGGCTTTCAAGACAGAGAACCACTAAATTTTCTTAACTATCTTCATTTCTTTCAGCTTGCTTGTTCTAATCTAGCCATCATGCTTCGCTGTATTAAAACACCTACAGGTGCTAGAGCTGGAACCTTCGCTGCTCTGTCAGCTTTGAAAACCGCTCGCTATCAATACAGATTGATCAGCAAGTCTACATCGCAAAATGCGACTGCCACATCTACTGCTACTGCCAGTAATACCACTAAAGCTCCTGAGAACAGAAGACCTACGCCGGCTCCTTCTTTTGACCAAGGTCCTGCTGAGAAGATCAGAAGCAAGGAGAAGAGCTCCGCCATGGATGACTCATTTATTGGGTTGACTGGTGGTGAGATCTTCCACGAGATGATGTTGAGACATCAAGTTGACACCGTTTTTGGTTATGCCGGAGGTGCTATTCTCCCAGTCTTTGACGCCATCTACAACTCAGAGAAATTCAAGTTTGTTTTGCCTCGTCACGAACAAGGTGCCGGCCACATGGCCGAAGGTTACGCCAGAGCCACTGGTAAGCCTGGTGTTGTCTTGGTTACTTCTGGCCCTGGTGCCACCAACGTCATCACTCCAATGCAAGATGCTTTGATGGATGGTGTACCATTGGTGGTGTTCACAGGCCAGGTTGTCACTAACGCCATCGGCACTGACGCTTTCCAAGAGGCCGATGTTGTTGGTATCTCTCGTCCATGTACCAAGTGGAATGTTATGGTGAAGAACGTCGCTGAGCTCCCGAAGAGAATCAATGAAGCGTTCGAAATCGCCACCTCGGGCCGGCCCGGGCCTGTGTTGGTTGACTTGCCTAAGGACGTCACTGCTTCGATTTTGAGAGAGGCTATTCCAATCAACACCACTCTTCCCTCCAACGCTTTGTCTCAAATGACAAAGAGATACACCACCATGTTTACCACTGAGGCTATTCAGCGTTCTGCCAATCTTCTTAATAAGGCCAAGAAGCCTGTCATTTACTGTGGTGCCGGTATCCTCAATAGCACTAGAGGCCCAGCTTTGCTAAAAGAGTTGGCCGACAAGGCACAAATCCCCGTCACCACTACTATCCAAGGTTTGGGAGCCTTTGATCAAAATGACGAGAAGTCCTTGGATTTCCTCGGTATGCACGGAAGCGCTGCTGCCAACACCGCTATGCAAAACGCTGACTTGATTCTCGCTTTGGGTGCTCGTTTCGATGACAGAGTTACAGGTAATGTCAGCAAGTTCGCACCAGCCGCTCGTTTGGCTGCTCAACAAGGTAGAGGTGGTATTATCCACTTTGAGATTAGTCCTAAGAACATTAACAAGGTCGTTGAGGCTACCGAGGCTGTTGAAGGTGATGTTACCCGCAACTTGAGTGATTTCATTCCTTTGGTTAAGGAGGTCAAAGAGAGAAAAGAGTGGCTAAAACAAATTAAGGAGTGGAAGGAAATGTACCCTTACGACTACATGAAGGAGACTCCAGGTTCCAAGATTAAGCCACAAACTTTGATTAGAGAGATTAACAAACAATCGCAAAACTACAACAAGGAGGTCATTGTCACAACTGGTGTTGGCCAGCATCAAATGTGGGCTGCTCAACACTTTACATGGACTAAGCCTCGTACTTTTATCACTTCCGGTGGATTGGGAACCATGGGTTACGGATTGCCCGCCGCTATTGGTGCACAAATTGGTAAGCCAGATGCTATCGTTATCGACATTGATGGTGATGCCTCTTTTAACATGACTTTAATGGAGTTGTCCTCCGCTGTTCAAGCCGGCGCCCCTGTTAAGATCTGTGTTTTGAACAACGAGGAGCAAGGTATGGTTACCCAATGGCAATCTCTTTTCTACGAGCACAGATACTCCCACACTCACCAGTCCAATCCGGACTTCATGAAGTTGGCTGATGCCATGGGTGTGACTGGTATCCGTGTCTCCAAGCAAGAGGAGATGGTTTCTGGTGTTAAGAAGTTCTTGGACTGCAAGGGACCAGTCTTGATGGAGGTTGTTGTTGAGAAGAAGGTTCCTGTCTTGCCAATGGTTCCAGGTGGAAATGCTTTGGATGACTTCATTGTGTACGATGAGCAGGTTGAGAAGCAAGAGAAGGAATTGAGAAAGGAGAGAACCGGCGGTAAGCACTAATTGTACAAATTCTTATTCTGTTTATATAATGACATTGCATGGTTTCGCATGACTAACAAAGTTTCAAGTAGTATTTGATTTAATTTAACATTGTATACATAAATTGAATTCTGAGTAGAGCATATGACGAAGAATAATTCAAACGAAATCGTTTAAGGATGTTCTTAACTATGAGTGGAATTCAAGATTTGCACAGTGTTTGCTTGAGAATATTTTATCAATATGGCATCAATTAATTGACACTTCGCGCCATCATGGGTGTGCTAAAGTCCGTCTCACAGGCAACGGATCTTACTCAACTGCAGGATAAGTATCACTCCGCCGGCTCCACTGCACCGCGGATTTAGGGTACACTCTGGGGTACATACTGGCCCCACATCCTTTTCCCCGGCTTTGAAAAATACATTGTTGTGAGTCAGTTTCTACCACCTTTTCCTAAGGGAATTAAAAGTGACTTTACACATAAGGAGTCATATTTTTTTGGCATTCAGTTTTCGTTTCCCTATTGTGACAAACGAGGGCGATTCCTGATTACATATTGTTTATTCGCATCTCCATTAATCCGAGAGACCCTTGAAACAAAACATGACGGATGTCAAATCTGAAACACCTGAAAGGCCCAAGGTTATTAGCACAAGCAAAGGTTTGCGTGTTTCGCAAGCATGCGACCGATGCCGAATGAAGAAAGTTCGTTGTGATGGCGGCACCCCATGTACCAAATGTCAAGCCAATGGTCTAGAGTGTACGACTTCAGATAAGTTATCCAGACAAGCCTTTCCTAAGGGATACACGGTGAATCTAGAGCTTCGTGTTAGAGAGCTTGAACAAGAATGTCAGAGATTAAAGGCGCAAGCTGATGCGGGGCCTAGTGCCGTAAGAAACTATCCTGAGCCTCGAAAGGAGGAACCCAGGGCCAGTAGTGGCATCAGACCTCAGCCGACAGTTACAACGCTACACAACAACGACAACAATAAAACCATCCAAATCAATAATCCCATTGATCAAATATTCAATTTGGACAGGAAAGGATTGATTATTGGCAATGACAATCTAAACTTTGAGTCACAATTTAATCATCTTCTTATCAACCTTAATTTACCATTTTTGAAAATCACTAATTCTCACAACTATCTCCTCAATGATCCTGATTCCTATTTGTACCATCCCTCATATTCCATGTACAATAGTTTCCACAACAAGGATCTTGAGCTACTATTTAATCCCTTGAGTATCCGGGGCCCTGGCGCCGAAAATGGCCACAACGAAAACTTACCATCCGACGTCTACGATCTATTTATTAAACTCATTAACAACTTCAAGAAGTTATTTAACTCCAAACGGGAATTGGACAATCAGGTTACCCAGTTTTTTCTAAATTACAATACTTTCATCCCCGTCTTTGAGTACAAAGAATTTATGCAAAGCTACGATGCTTTCCACACGATGTATCCTTTTATGTTCACATATGACGATGCAACGATCAACGGCTTCAATCTTTCCACCAATGATTACAGCGTTGTTAACGAGTACTTGATGGTGGTTATTCAGCTTTATGCGATGATTCTGATGAACGACCCATCGCTAAATCTCAACTTGCTCTTGAACCACTCTACTCCTAATTATACGTATAACTTTCGGAAAGAAGCCAATGAGTCTATTATTAGATCTCTTTACGATTTCCTTCCCTACCTCAATGTGTTTCACGTTTCTATGAGTCAGCTCCGAACCTACCTCTTGTTTCTCTACTACTCTCTTTTAACAAATAACAAAGAGAAATCTCTTCTCTTATCTTCACTCATTAATTGCTTCATCGGTATAATGGGAGTCAATCTCAATTCCAACAATCTATTTTTCAATGACTTGAGTCTATCATTAGACCAGCGCCGAAACAGAGTCACGATCTTTTGGGGCTTTAAAGTATTGTTGAAGTGTTTTAACTTGAAGTTTGGTTTTAAACCAACGATTAACACGACAGTCATTAATCCAGTCACTATAGAAAGGTATTTCAGACTCACTCCCGAAAAATTATCGCTGCTTATAGATCCAACGTCCGAGAACAAAGTAGATCAACTTTTTGAAACTCTTCTAAAACCAAGCGTGGAGTTTTTGAACCTTATGAATATTATCATTCCCTCGTCATTTTCGCCCAATTATTACCAATACCTTAAGCAGGACAGGAACGAAGAATCGCCCCAAGACGCGGCAAAGAAGGGAAGCAGTCTCGATTGGATACTCAATGACGATGATGGCGATGGTAATGATGGCAATTTGAATTACAACTATGCCCAATTTTTAACAATCGACAAGAACTTGTCAAATTGGAGATATGCTTTGAAAGATAAAGTTCTCAATACTGTTCCGTTACACACTACAATGGGACTTCCCATATTATCCAAATTGGGTGAGACCTCGTTATATCATCGTATTTCATTTGCAGGTGATGTGGACTTGAATATGTATGGACTCTCAGAGGAGGGTCTCTTAAATTTTTCCAACACTGGCCTCCCCGATGTTCACTCAGCGGTACAATTAATAAAGTTGCAACTCAATTTCCATTATCTTTTGATCAGATCGATGAACTATCTCAACTTTGTGAACGAAAGAGAACTTACACATAGCTATTATGTGAAAATTGCCAATATTTCCCGAGAAACATTGGCTTACTTTATACTAATATTCCGCCACATTGATAACGGAGGTCAGAGAAGCAAAGCTGCACCCGCATTCGATAACAGCATGTACTCTACTAAAATGGAAACCCCCTCTCATGTAATGTCAACTGGAATTGACATGGAAGACGATGGCATTATAGTCAATGACTTTTCTGCAAAGAGAAGGCGGTTAGTTGCACAACCTAAAGCAGTACGGTTCCCTGGACGAGAAGTTACACTCTCGCCATTCAATGCTATGCTCAACGGATTGTCGCTTACCATAATCAATTTTAAAAAGTCGATCGTCTTGCAAATGTTATTTTTACTCATTTGCAACCTTAAGATCGCAAAAAGAGGTGGCACAATGAGTGTTGACACTCGCAAAGTTTTGAATGACAGCATATCCCTCTTCATTGAAGTGTTTATCAACTATCAACCCCTGGCGACGAGAATCATGAAGACAAAGAATGTTCGCGAGGACTTTTTGTTCACGAAAATTATAAATGATGAGCTCAAAGATGACTTTTTGAAGCCAAAAGCCGGTGATTTTGATGACGATTACGACGAAGATAATGAGATTGATTGGGACGACGAAGATATGGACGAAGATCTCAAATACTTGAAGATATTGAAGTACATAAAATATAAAACCAACGTGTTGTACGAAAAAGCACGTCTTGTTCCCAACAGACCTGTTGATGGCAATAGCGATTCAACGTCGGGCACTCCAGTATCGGCTGCAAAGACTAAGATGGAGGTGCCTGCGGGAATGCCAGCTATGGCCCAGCGTATGCAGCACCCACAATATGGCACTGAGCTCTCTCCTACAGCTTTTCCTCAAGTTCCAAGCCCTCTGTATCCAATCGCAACACTAGGACGTAGTCCTATGCCAAAAATCGGACTCATGAATGACGAGGATGAAGAGGAGAAGTTAAGAAAGGCGAAAGGTGCCGATGGGCTCTTGCAAATGAAAAACAACTACGCAAATTGGAGTGCAGGAAGCTAAACCTATAAACAGGATTTACTTACATCATGCAGTAATGACAGAAATTAATATTAATGCGATACGAAAATCTATACCACATTCTTGTAAGAAAACTACTCTGGACCATCTATGATGCATTTAACGGCGCCAGATCCCGCGCGTACAGTATCGTAGGCTTTAATAGCATCATCCCACTTGAAACGGTGGGTAATCAATGCCTCAAAGTCAATGAGTGCATTTTCCTTACCATTAGCGTAATTGTCATCCAAAATTGATACAGATGTCTTGTAGTCGCCGTATCCATAACGGAAGGATCCATACAAAATCAACTCCTTGGTAGCAAACTCAGTAATTGGGAACTTGACGTTTCCACCCGCATTGCCGACTTGGACGAAGCGACCTCCAGTTTTTAAGGCGAACACACCTTGCTGAATACAGATTTCAGCGCCAGTGCACTCCAAAACAACGTCAGGGCGGTGGCCGCTTGGTAAGGCTTCTGAGAACGTAGTAGAGCTCTTTGAGTTGTAGGTATGAGTAGCGGCACCAATGTCCTTAGCCATCTGCAATTTACTGTCGAAGATATCGACAACGGTGACGGAAGCAGCACCAAACTTCCGTGCAACAGCAGCAGCAAGCAAACCCACGGGACCAGCTCCGAAAACAACTACGTGCTCACCAAATTTTAAGTTGGCAAGACGAGCAGCATGGACTCCGACAGTCAATGGTTCAACCATTGCACCCAATTCTAGGGAAACATGATCCGGCAATTTAAACAAAAAATCTTCTTCAGATTTGTAGTACTTACACAACGTACCAGGTGGGTTAGGCTCGCCCTCCTTAGAGTTTGGGGTAGCTGCAAAGCACATGTGGGGACATAAATTGTAATGACCGCTCTTGTACTCATCGCTATATCTGGATGGGATACCAGGTTCAATTGCTACTTTATCACCAACTTTCAAGGATTTAACGGAGTCACCAACTTCAACTACAACACCTGCAGACTCATGACCTAGGACCATAGGTTTGGTTAAAACAAAATCACCGATTTTTCCGTGAGCATAGTAATGGATATCCGAACCACAGATTCCAGTCTTTTTCACCTCAACTATGACTTGATTTGAGGCATTGATGGTTGGGCTTTCGTACTTTTCAAACGAGATATCGTCGACTTTGTTCAAGACAAGGGATGGATTAGACATAATAAAAGAGTCGCTTTTGATTTTAAGTTGGCAATACAGTCCTCACAAAAGGCTTTTCAAGGCAATTGACTGCACTGAGTGTTTCTAATAATGGTTGGAAAAAACTTTTGGTCAAGTAATTCAAATGTCGGGCACTTGCTCTTTAATAGAATCCTCATGCGGTTTCGTTCGGATATCTCCCGGTCGCCCAATTAGGAAGCCAATCCGGATGTCTGGAAAGTGCGAGCTTAGAGTGGGCATATTTGTTCAAAAGTCAAAAAAAAAAAATATAAATTCAATATTTCAACGGAAGCTTAATTTCCTTGATCCCTGCAGTTTTCGACTCAATGAAATCATAATTAGTATGGTATGTTAAATTTACATATAAGCTAAACAAAACAAAAATGAAAAAACTTTTAGTTTCTGTAGTATTTAATGAAAACTGAGAATTAAATGAATTCGTCTTAGGCATTCTCTTCTTTAGAAATGACTGAGAATCCAGCTAAATCAATTAGTCTAAAGAATCCTCCCAAGGTTCAATGTCCGTAGTAGATTCATATAAAGACATATCATCAGCAGGAAGCTTCTTCCTATGTTTAAGAAGTATACCTGATTCACCTGCATTAGCAGTAGAAGCCCCCCATCCATCTACGTCCGAGTTCACTTCCTCATACTCTGAGGATGAGAGTAAGATATCCATATGCCCCTCACTGGATGCGTCAGAGGACGCCAATTCAAATGATTGATCCAAACCATGCAGCTTCTTTTCTAAAGATTCTGGTTCTAGCGAATTATCCGAATCGCTGTCAATCCATTCTGCGTCAGTTGCGTCTGGGGTAGTTGCCTCGCCTTCCGAGAATGTAGCTTCCTTCTCTTTTAAATCATCACTAAATTGACCATCTTGTATATTACAGGCCATTGATAGCCTCTCATGGGCCAACTTCTCCCACTCTTGTTCTAGAAACTCGGCGATTCTGTCTCTATTAGCATAGAGCGCCACTGTGCCACCGATAAGGAGTCCCGCGGTGATGGCGGATTTAGCTGTAAGGGCGAGAAAAAACACCATTCTTGACAAAAAACGTTGAATCGTTTATCTTGTCACAAGAAGAAGAAGAAGAAAATAGCTTAATTAATTTTAGGCCGTGCGTCGCTCGTAGCTCAAAGGCTAAAATAGTTTCTGTGGGGAAAGAAAAGATAAGGTAGTTAGTGCATGTTAAGAAATGGGCAGTTCAACCAGCGAATAAAGGCAGCAGAACATATTAAAAATTGAAGCTAATATTTTGATGCCTTCTCCTTCTGAATTTTTAATAGCTTACGAGCAATTGAAAATTGGTCTCAATTGTTTGTGACGGGTATATCTATTGTCTGCTACTGTCAAACACAAGTTGCGAACATGTACATGTTGAAAACTTCTGTTAATTGTTTCTAGTGCGTCTCTAAATTTCCAATTTGTAGATACATTTTATAGAGGGAAAGTGAGAGCTTACGAAGAGAATACTTCGAGGGGCGTTAGTAAACGAGTATTAAATGCAAACCAAAGATGCTTTCACATCTCAAACATAAATAATTACATTTCAAACATCGAAAGCTCGAAGTCGAAACTGCATGAAGGATGATGCACGAAATACATCACAGATAAAGCACTTGCCCACAACTAGAAGCTGCAATGCCAAACAGGCTATTCTTATCTGCTTCGACCCAACATTGACTGAACAAGAATGTTGAAACCGCGGGTACACTAATATGCACTTACGAGTCAAATCAAGCGAAACAATCGGCAATCAGATGATAGAAATAAATCATAAAAATTAACGAAAGTAAAAAGTAAAAGACTCAAACTTTATCATAATTCACAGCGTGTAACTAGATTAGGGAGTGCAAGCCCCAAAACCGTTCCTACAATTCTATCGGCGACTCAACAATGGATTGTAAACAGGTAGATCGCTGCAGCTAGTCAAGCATATAGAAGACATTCAAATTTTATGATGAACGCTATAGTCTTCCTTTCAACAAAATACTGCATATCGACACAATATTCTTACGCACGAGATAATATGCAGAAAATCACGCACAGTTTAGCCGGCGGCAAGTTCATTGATATACTATGCACAGGATCACATTCACCCTGCAGCCGGACTTTGAAGCAGGTACCGCTTTTGGTGACGTTAGTAAGGGAGTGTGAGCCCAGCCACCGAATGTTAGTAGTGATCGCGAGGCTGTGGAGTTAACCATCATCAATCGTTCTCAACTATATGGTGAAATCTCAAAGGCAAATTTAGAAACCCAAGATTTCGGCTAATGAAATTCGGCGGGGATGCACACTACCTTCATCGCTTGGCATAGAGCAGGTAGCCAGCATCGAACCGCACGGCAAAAGCATTGCAATTGACGCAAAGTCGCCACAAACCCGAATCAAGCCGATCTGGCACATCACAAGTTGACATGTCTGTATTCACTATCACATTCAAGGTGAGTCGTTTGTTCAGCGGCTATTTTCGCTAATTTATAGTTTGGCCCGTCCCCTCAGGTCATGCATATGCATTTCGATTTGCAGCATACGGAATGTACCAAGGCAGGTCTGTTTAATGACCAAAATAAGTAGTGTAAATTAAGCAAGAAAAAAAATTATAATGAAAGTCTCCGAATCAATTTAATTACCGGCATATACATTTGTTTCATTTGTATCGTACTAGCAGTTGGCGCAATTTTGAGACCCTGCTCTCCTCTTTGTTCCTGCCTAAACACATCACACTCGCATCCTTACGTACCGTTCGGTGCCCAACAGTCTGGCTTGCTCCACCTTACTTATATAGCCCCCTTCGCCCTCCGCAATTGTCCTCTCAATTTCAATTCGATATTCTCTAGCACAATTCTTTGAGAACAAACTCTTAAAGCAATTGTCCAGATTTTGAGTGAGAACGCTTAAAAGAACTTCGATTGACTTTTTGTCGCCACCATCTGTTAAACCTGTGCGCCGAGGACTGACTCTCCGCCCTACCAAGCTTTTTGAGCCACATTTATCTCCGGTTCTTTTTACACCAAGTTTCCAAGGGTCATCTGTTTCCAACCCTTTATAAAGTGTTGTCTAACCTCAATTGTCATATATCGCTTTAAATTGCAGCGACACTTTGTTTTTGAGTTTATCTAGCACAACATCTGCTGATCCGCTTTCTTATCACGCAAGAAGCAACAATTCCCCTACAACCGAATAAGCAAAGTTTTCCCTGATACTTTACTCCAAATTCTCAACCCTTCTTTAATCTATTCGCCATGACGACCGCTTTGACAGTAATCGTGGGTGAAGCCAAGCCAGGTGAGACTGCTCCTCGTAGAAAGGCCTCTCAAAAGGAACATGCCCTTGAGAGACCAGTTGACAGTTCTGCCACCACTCTTCCTGAATATATAGAAGAGTGTGTTGCTAAATACTCCAGTAGGAACTGTATGGGATGGCGTGACTTGATTGAAGTTCACACCGAGAAGAAGTCTGTCACTAAGGTCGTGGACGGAAAGGAGCAGCAAGTTCAAAAAGATTGGACTTTCTACGAGTATTCCCAATACAAGTACAGCACTTACAAGGAAACTCTTGAAACAATTAAGAACCTTGCTAAGGGTCTCACAGATATCGGATTGAAGCCTAATCAGCAAGATAAGTTGCACATTTACGCATCTACTTCTCACAAGTGGATGAAGACGTTCTTGGCTGCAGCCTTCCAAAATATCTCAATTGTCACTGCTTACGATACCTTAGGTGAGCAAGGTTTAACTCACTCTCTCACTTCCACTGAATCAAACGCCATTTTCACTGACAATGCACTTTTGTCCACCTTGGTCAAGCCTTTGCAAAAGGCTCCTCACGTTAGATACATCATCCATAGTGAAGACATTGATCCTAATGACAAAAGAGAGGATGGCAAGCTGTACAAGAGAGCCGAGGAAGCCAAAAAGAAGATTTTGGAAGTTCGCCCAGACATCAAATTCTTCTCTTTCGACGATCTTTTGAAGGCAGGCAAGTCCAACAAGAGTGAAATTCAGGGTAAACCAAAGCCTTCTGACTTTGCCTGTATCATGTACACTTCTGGTTCCACCGGTGATCCAAAGGGTGTTGTCATAACTCACGCCAACATTATTGCTGCCATCGGTGGTGTCTCTACCAACGCAGGCAAAGACTTGATTAAGCCAACCGACAGAATTATCGCATTCTTGCCCTTGGCCCATATATTTGAAATGGTCTTCGAGTTGATTGCCTTCTGGTGGGGTGGATGCTTAGGTTACGCTAACGTCAAAACCTTGACTGATGCATCCTGCAAGAACTGTAACTCCGACTTGTCCGAGTTCAAGCCTACTATTATGGTGGGTGTTGCCTCTGTGTGGGAGTCCGTTAGGAAAGGTATTCTCGCAAAGGTCATGCAATTGCCCTACTTGGTGCAAAAAGTATTCTGGGCATCCTTCAAGTGCAAGGCCACTATGTCACATTACCACATCCCAGGATCCTCTGCATTTGATGTCATTTTCAAGAAAGTGAAGGCTGCAACTGGTGGTCAATTGCGTTTGGTTTTAAATGGTGGCTCTCCAATTTCGAAAGATACCCAAGAGTTCATCTCTACGTTACTCAGTCCTATGTTGATCGGATACGGTTTGACCGAAACTTGCGCCAATGCGACTATCGTCGAACTCAGACATTTCGAACAAGGCGTCGCTGGTACATTAGTAGGAAGTGTGACCTGTAAGTTGGTTGATGTCGAGGACGCAGGTTACTTTGCGAAGAACAATCAAGGTGAAATTTGGTTATCCGGTGCCGCTATTACCTCTGAATACTACAAGAACGAAAAAGAGACTAAGGACGCATTTACCAGTGATGGTTGGTTCAAGACTGGTGACATTGGAGAGTGGGCTCCAAATGGTGCTTTGCGCATCATTGACCGTAAGAAGAACTTGGTCAAGACAGCCAACGGTGAGTACATTGCTTTGGAAAAATTAGAGTCTACATACAGATCCAATTCTTTGGTTTTGAACATCTGTGTTTACGCTGACCAAAGCAAAGTCAAGCCAATCGCCATGATTTTGCCAAATGAGCAACATTTCCGTCACTTATTGATTGACAAAGGAGTTGTAACTGCTGACGAGTTGAAGGGTAAGGAGCTCAGCGACTTTTACGATGACAAGAAGGTCGTTAAGCTTTTCCTTGATTCCTTGTTGGCTACCGGAAAGTCGCAAGGTTTGAAGGGAATCGAACTTCTCCAAAACGTTGTTCTCATTGATGATGAGTGGACTCCACAAAACGGTTTTGTCACCTCTGCTCAGAAGTTGCAAAGAAAGAAGATTTTGGAAGCTTACAAGTCCCAAGTTGAGAAGGCCTACAAATGATGATATATAACATCATTCATTATGTTTATATGCGGGATAATTTTTCTATTGTAATTTAGTCTCTCACTTCTTTCTTAATCACCCCGCTCTTTACTTAATATATTATTCTGTATATGCTTTGACTCTGTAGATTAACCACCGTAAACGCCAGCAAACACTTTTCTGATCTGCCGTATATCCATTCCATCGAAAAGGCACAATTGAAGTAGAAGTCGAGCCTTCTGAGGATTTAAGTATCCACCAGCCACAAGAAATGCATTGTTTGACTTGGGCATAGACCCCACGGGGACCATTCCATCGGTGGATCTCTTGCTGTATACAATTGGAATGGATTTCTTTGCAGAGAGATCGCCCAAAACGGTGTTTGAGGCATCTGGAAGAGATCCAGAACCCATTGTGGCTATTACTACGGCGTCGAGACTCATATTTTCGACAGCGAGAGTGACAATATCCGCAGTGAAGCCCTGATGAGCGTAAAATATCATAACATTTGCCAATTGGCCAGCGTATCCCAATGGAAGTTGAAAGTATCTTAAGCCAGTTGGTCTCAGAGGCGGGAAATAGTAATGAACCTCACCATTGACAAAATTACCCAAGTATCCAGATCCCAAGGACTTGAAGGTATCCAAAGAATTGGCGTCTGTTTTCGAGATGTAGTAGCCGGATCCAATCTTGTCGTTAAGTGTTACTAAGATGCCCCTGCCACGACTAGCCTTGTGTGAGGCAACCACACATGCCTGGTATAGATTAGATGGTCCGTCTGCAGACACGGAGGTCAGGGGCCTCATGGAGCCACAAATGACAATTGGCTTTCCTAGAGTATCCACAGTGGAGTCCAAAAAGAAACTGGTTTCTTCGCATGAGTCTGTACCATGGGTGATGACAACACCGTCATAATGATAGATAGCCTCTTGAACCTTGTTTCTCAACATCAAGAGTTCCTTTCCGGTAATTTCTTTAGAATCAAGATTGAAGACCTGCTCGAATTGTAATTCGCAGGTCTGGGAGAGATCTGGAATGGAGGAGATCAAGTCCTCAATGGTCAAATCAACATGGTAACCGGCGGTTTGAAACGCAGTTGATCCCTTTGCGGCGATTGTTCCTCCGGTTCCCAAAACTTTAATTAAAGGAAGCTTCGCAGATCCGACACTAGAAATAGAGTCAAGAGTAGCCACTGAATTCAGTCTGAATTTCACTGTAAACACTGGATGGTGAATATCCTTAGTATCTTCATGGACATCATAGCATTCGGAACAAGGGCGGCTGTTAAGTGGCATATCAGAATTGGAGCGAATATCTTGTATAGAGATTAAAGGCAGGAGATAAATGATCTGCCAGCTCTACCTTTATTTATGCTGCGGTGAATTTGTGGAGCAGGGTCTAATCTTGCAGCCATGACATGCATACACGGCTTTCTGAATATATGCGCGGCATCGCGATGCCATCGGGGGACCATCCCCACAATCCGTCTCCGGGGCGAGTAACAGTATGAGTCAAGCTTAAAACCAAGAGAACCAAGATTCTGCCTTTTTCGGGTTTTTGGCTTTGAAACGCTCAAATACTAAAGTACTTTGAGATAATCCAAATTCTGTCACCTCTGTGATACATAGTTGCAATGTAATCACTAGGTTTGACGGAGGCTCAATCGAAGAACCTCGCTTATTAGCTTTAGCAAGTTACATTACTAATAATTTAACCACACTTGTTGTTAATTTGTTCTACCCAATTGCGACTTTTGACCACAAACGTTTAGATGTGTAGCTATCCAAGCATAGAATACAGCATATATGTTGTAGACGCTATATGAAACTAATGGTTTATAATATCGATGTATGTGAAGCTTCAATTCTGTATTTTGTCTCGCTCTCCACGATCGTTGATGAACATTGTCAGCTAAAGAAACGATAAGCGACCTCTAACCACTTGATGATTCGAGCATGATCTGTACTGCAATATGAATTATATTATTAGAAATGGGATCATGAAGTTTGAGTATTTTGGTATCTAAGTTTTTTTAAAATTTGTATGTGCTCCCCAGACTTATTACGTCCTGACCTGCATACCTACCCAAGTTATAAGTCTCAATCTAATTAAAATAGTAGCCAAAGAAACACCATGGGTTTTTTCTCCAAGGAACAAAAAGTTGAGCCACCAAATAAGTCGCAAAGAAAAGTTTGCTGGGAGGCTCGAGATGCATTCTTTGAGTGTCTTGACGCCAACAACATCATGAACTCATTGGATCTGAATGAGAAGGCAAATGTCGAATCTAAGTGCGGCAAGCAAAGAGCAACTTTTCAAAAGGACTGTGTTGCCTCCTGGTACGAGTATTTCCAGCAGAAACGTTACAATGACATCCGGAGACAAAAATACATTGAAAAGCTAGAAGCTGAAGGCGCACAGCCCTTGCCCTACAAATTGGAACTCACCCAAGTTGAGGCTGCAAACAAAAAAAAGTAAATAGTTGAAGGTAATATGTATATATTACAATTTGTACATAATCTATTTGGCCCGTATGTAGAGCGGTTCTCGATCAACTATGCCTGAATCTTTTGTGCCTTGATCAAAAACGGAACCCCATTCGTAGAGACCCTTCTCTAAAATAAGAAAACCTAACTTCATGGAAATCGACTCTCCTGGTTCAATCGCCTTCGTTCCAGTACTCCTTTGCAAGACTCCATTATATAATATTTTCTTTTCGATCGACAAATCTTGCTTAGTTGCTGCATGCACTGGAAAAGGAATGTACCGAAGCGCACCATGTATTGGGTTACTAGAATTGTTAGTTATGACCGTAGTGATAGTGTAGAATTGACTACACTTAAGTTCATAACAATCTTCCGAAGACTTAGTGACGCTTGTGGCATCTTCATCGGAGACAATTTCATGCTGCATCAGTATCGAATCTTGGACCAAAGCTGCAATCAGCGACGGAGTAAGGCGAATCCGACGCATGTCAATTTCACCGATTCTCTCGAGTTCGCAACCTACAGAAGTCCATTCCCCAAAGAGGTTTTCTAACAAGGCGCTTCGAAGCCAATATGAGAGTCTTTCTTGCGCCTGTTGTTCTTCGGAAATGTCAGAATTCTTAATGAATTGTTTTTTTTGTAAGGATGGTATAGGTTTGGAGTAATGCTCCATTCCATGCTCGGCTCTTTTAACGGGGATTAAGAATCTTGAAGTGTGTTCCAGGTCGATAATTTCGCTTATCTCTAGCTCTCGGTCTGAAGTCACCTTAAAACGAAGATTAACACGGAGCCTTTCGCGCCAATGATTACGCAAATCAAGAGCTAGTAAACAAAATTTTCTTGCATCATTCTCCCGATCCTTAAGCTTCGTCAAAAATTCTAGAAGATCCTGAATGTGTTTAGTGGTCCGATTGTCATTTGTCGAGGACGAAGGTAAGTCTTGAATAGATGTCGGGAGTAAAGGCATCACTTCACAGGAAACAACCTCCACGGAGCGATGGACAGATGCTTTAATAGGAACGTGTATGGTTTTAATAAACCCTTTACTCAAGTTTTCTTCGTATTTTAACCCATACTCCAAATTAAGGCGCATCTCTTTAACTGCGCGTTTTCCAAAAACATCAAATTCGATGTTCATTTCTTCGCCCGGTGAAATATTCGAATATTTCTCGAATATTTCTTGTTTATTTGTGATGGTCAATGCCTTTTTCTTTAGAAGTTGCCATTCTAGCTCATGAATATCCTCAGCACCTAGCTTGTTATCTTTAGATGATAAAGCGGAACTGATGGCATCTAGAGAAGTATCCCAAAAGGAGAATGAAAGGTAATTGACGGATTCAGAGGAAGAGTTGAATAACTTGATGCGGCAATTTTGTTTCTCTCCCTCTAGAAGCATGAGCCACCCATTGCTAATCAGACTCTCTATTAGGGACAACAGAGGCTGAGATGGAATTACAGTCAAATGAAAGGTTTCGCATTCCATACGCAGGCTGTCAACACCCTTTGCTAACCTGTCAATCAGCGCGTTTAGGCGGTTGAAGCCTCGAACTTGCGACCCGCGCTCTTGGTATCTAATTTTGTAAGATGATGGATACAACTCTTTCGAGGCTATAGAAAATGATTGGGGAAGAAATTGGTCCACCCCTATTAAAAATTTCTCAATGATAAGATCGCCAGTTTGTAAAGGTGTCATTTGGAATTCCACAATTGTTATAGATCTGCCGGAGATTCTAAGCGAGTCTCTGATTCCTCCTTTTTCAAAAATTTGAGAATCGTTAATGGCTATCGATGAATCTTTTGTCTTGTTAGTTCTATTGCCGGAATCATTTATGGATTCTGAGCCTACAACGCGAGCACTATTTCTGTGAAATTCCACCGGTAGGCTGTCTTTAGTGACAGCCTCAATGCTCACAATAAAGATATCAAAAAAGAACGGATTTTGAAAGCTTATCCTTACTGGATGTGTATCTTTTACGCATAAAACTTTGGTCATGTCGATGCCAGAAGCGATTTTCTTTGAGAATGGATTGAACACTACGTCATCGGCCTTCTCCGTTGCAGATACGGGGAATGGAGCCAACGATTCTTTAATGTCGTTTTTGAAAGCAACGTTTCGAACCAAAAAGGGATCCGGATAGGGGATCCTCGATTTGGTGTTTTCTCCCTCCAAATGCAGTATAGACCAGTTCAATCTTTTATTTAAATCGATTTGATGATTTGCCTGTAGACAATGAGTGTAGTCATGTAGGAGAATAATGCAAATTTTAGCTGCCAACTCATGATCTTGTATTGACTCGGCAATTTCTAGGCAACCACGAAGGACTTGTAATTGAAGACTTGGCCACCCCAATCCAGTCGACTCTACTTCAACGTCATCGTGAAATGTGTGATAGATGTATAGGGTTTGATCTAAGATGCCATTGATCGCATTTTTTGTTTGCTCATTTGCTGATTGAGCAGACTTTTTCAAACCGATCAATTGTGAAAGAAGGGCCCGTAAGTGCTGGCGCAAAACAAATCCTTTACGCCTCTGAAACCCTAAATTTTCGTACACACTGGCTATTTTTGAATACACCCTGCACTTCTGACCCGATCCAAGTTTATTTTCGTCTAAAGAAAAGATGCGATGAATTTCATGAACAATCGAACTCTTCGATACCGCTGAACTCTGCCCGTCTACCTGGTTAGGATTTTCATTATTTTCGAGCATAGCTCGAACAATATGGGCGACACCGTCGCCTCCGTTTAAATAAACGAACTGCATGAAGTCAATAGATCTTAGAAGTGATTCAACATAGACAATGTCCGGGACACAATCCTCGATTTCGGTCGTGCTGAGGTGATAATAATATGAGGATCTCAGACATAGTAGTAATAAGAATTCTTGAGGATGAGTTTTACTGGAATCCGTCATACCACTGATGGCGCCAAGACCAGAATTACTGACGCTACTAGCTATGGAATTTCTGGGAGACATGATGGCGCCGCTTTGTCTAGATGCAATAGATTCAGAAGAGGATCTGTTAGTAGGTACACTAAGTTGATACGTCTTGGTTTTGGGTACTTGGATAACATTGTATAGCATGGGATTTGTCGCAGGAATTGGGTGGCCGAGGTAATGTAGAATCAGCAAAGCAACAGACAATCCTTCTAAAGCACTAGCTAACCAAAGGTAGTCGTCAGATTTTCGGGTGTTGATTGCGGCATCCGTGAAATATTGCACTGCTTCTACGGTGCATCCAGCCAAAAGGTAAAAGTTGGCCATGATTTTAGCCTGTCTTCCACTTTGTTTTTGCAGTGATTTTATTTTTGGATCCTTCTTTATGGGGGAAACAGACAGACTATTCAAGTACGATACTTTCGAAGAGGCGCTTAGTTTCTTTTGTGCTTGTTGAATAGTTCTCGTTAACACATTGCTATCTATCGAGGATACGGGAGAGCAAAGCGTAATATTTTCGTAACTGGAAGCATA
This sequence comes from Australozyma succicola, assembly GCA_030563905.1. Classification (NCBI taxonomy): domain Eukaryota; kingdom Fungi; phylum Ascomycota; class Pichiomycetes; order Serinales; family Metschnikowiaceae; genus Australozyma; species Australozyma succicola. Next base: position 636,735 of record JAJMKM010000001.1, on the reverse strand, counting down.
TCCATCGAGGCTGACGAGGAAGTTATGGGTGACATCGCAGAGAATCGTCTCAATACTCGTGATGATGCGTTCTGCTTCGTCCGTAAGAAAGAAGTTGTCTTTCACGGGCATCTGATCACTAGGAGCCTCGAAAAAAACACAATTGTGTGTAATGGCAGCAGGATACTGTTTTTTCAATTCTGTAGTGATGTCAGGTGAATAATCAGTATATAACCCTAGACCCAATACCACGAGGGTTCTTCTGAATGGCTCAAAATCACCTAGAAAAGCCGTTTCATTTTCTGAGTAATTTGTCGTGAATTGTAGCAAAATCCTCCCCTGGGAATTCTGTTGTGGGTTAAATCTTGACAGTGGGATCGGAGAAACATCCACTAAACGTATGTTAGTAGCGGTTTTGAAAACCGATAGATGCTTATTAAAGATCAGGCCTATATTTCCAATGGGCACAACCAAGATCTTAACCTGGGCGGGCTCTAAAAAGCTGAAATCTCCCATTGTAGGGTCAGGGAGCCACAATCAGTCTTGATTGAGGTACGCTTAGCGGAATATGTAAAACACTGTGGGGCATAAACATAGCTCGCGGGACGCGTTAACTGGCACATGAAATACAAAACCAAACTAATTTTATTTCTTCTTTTTCAAGCGTCTTGCAATGTTGAGTACTGGCGAAGAATTTTTTGGCTGAATCTATTTAGCGAAGACTCCGCTTCTGTTCATGAGCATGCATCATTGCAGCGCGCGCAAAACATCGCAGGTGATTCATTTAATAATGTGATAATTATGCGAGGACTGATATTGAGAGCTAATATTTATTATTTTCTCGTTAGATTTACAAACAGGTATGTATATGTTCGTGTGCACACGGCGTTGTCAAGGTGAGACGGTAATTTTGGCTTGATGAGTCCGTTAAGTGCAAAATGCATTTTCTAAATCTTTCTCTGTTAAATTCTAACTATCTTATGACCAAGACACTCCTACAGGTAGGCGACTCCGGCACCCCAATACCTTTATGGCGGAGGTATAAGACTGTAATGAAACTTCAAAAATTAATAATGCTTAAGCTCATAAATACGAAATAATTTACTTTTTTCCCCAATATATTTCTAATATAAAAGTTAATAGATTGTCTTTAATTTGCAGATTGAATTCCGAGCATTTTCGCTACTCCACTAGAGTACTAGTGCGCCACCACTACTTCAGTTATCCTTATTGACCCTAATAGGATTGCCACGCACATCAAGACAGGTGTTCTTCTAATTCAATCAATCGTCTGGTCTATCTCATAGTCTTGTTATTTTCACACTTATCTATAATACCTCAGCGTTGACAACGTCACTTACTCAAATGGCTGGACTCTCCTTCGATAACTATCAAAGAAATCAATACATATGTGCAAAGGGTCACCATCAACCTAAGGCTACATCCACAGGTACCACAATTGTTGGTTGTAAATTTAAAGGCGGTGTTGTGATTGCCGCTGATACAAGAGCCACGGCCGGAAACATTGTTGCCGACAAGAACTGTGAGAAGTTGCACAGATTAGCCCCTAGAATCTGGTGTGCTGGTGCTGGTACTGCTGCAGACACCGAGATGGTAACCCAACTTATTGCTCTGAATCTCGAACTCCATTCCATGTGGCAAGACCGCCAACCCAGAGTGATTACTGCTTTGACCATGTTGAAACAACATTTATTCAAATACCAAGGTCACTTAGGAGCGTATTTGATTTGCGCAGGAGTTGATCCTACTGGTGCACATTTGATGTCTGTGCAAGCTCACGGTTCCACTGATATCGGAGAGTACCAATCTTTAGGTTCAGGTTCGTTGGCGGCTATGGCTGTATTGGAAACTAAATGGAAGCCAGAGATGACACGCGAAGAAGCTATTGCTTTGTGTGCTGAAGCTATTGAGTCCGGTATCTGGAACGATTTGGGTTCAGGTTCGAACGTCGATGTTTGCGTCATGGAAGTTGGAAAGGACGCTCAACTACTCCGTAACTACTTAACCCCCAATGTCAGAGCCGCTAAAGAGCGCTCTTATAAGTTCGCTCGTGGTACCACTGCTGTTATCAGACAGAGTGTACGCGAATTGGTGGATGTCGAGGAGACTGTCATTGAGTTTGGAAGATCAGATGCTATGGAGGTGGATGCTTAATTGTTCTTCATTATATAAAAAATGTCGATTGTAAAAAATAGATTAAACGATTAGAGATGATTTTCCTAGCGTAAAAGATATCGTCTTTCTTACGGGTCTGAGATATACATGAGTGTACACCAGTCGTTGAATCAGTGACCAAGGAGACATTACTTAAGTTATTTGATGCTACAAAATAGAAATTGAAGGTCTCAATTGCGCTTTGAATAACTGCCACAGAGTAAGTTCTGTCAATTATTAAGTAGCTTGTGCCTGTTCACCTTGTCCTTCATCTAAGCATAGATTATTCTCGAAACTATGGCTGCGAATACAAATCCCAGCTGGAGTGTGTCATTCTCAAGACATCCATTTCGAGTTTCGAATCCCTATATATTAAATCAAGATGGTTGTGAACAATCCTAACAATTGGCACTGGGTGGACAAAAACTGCATCGACTGGGCCAGAGCGTACTTCAATGAAAACCTTGTAGGAAGCAGTTACAAAACCGATGATGGAAGAGAAGTCGAAGTTAAGGCCGTTTCCTCCTTGGAAGGTGATGTCGAAGTGTGTCAACGTAAAGGAAAGGTGATTTCGCTCTTTGATTTGAGAATCATCTTGAATATCGAAGGTACATGTGCAAATGACAAGACCTTTAAGGGAAGCGTCACTGTTCCTGAATTGGCATATGATACCGAGGCTGATGAAATTCAATTTGATATAAGTATATACAACGAAGACAGCGACTCTGAACAGATGAGATTGATAGCCAAGAAGGAGTTGATCCCTGTTCTTAGAAAGAAATTACTGGTTTTCGGCAAAGACCTCATTGATTCTCATGCTTCTGACATTCAACTTGAAAGTGATAAAGTCAATTCTAAGTTCACAAAGGAAAATCAAACCGAATCGATTAAAAAGACTGCATCACCTGCTGCTGCACCAGTCAAGGCAACGGCGCAAACTTCCAATGCTCCTAAGGCTGCCACATCAGCACCTTCAAACGTACCAAAGTACAACACAGCAACTTTGCATTTGGAGCCTACTTTCAACACAACTGCTGAGCAATTGTACATTACTTTGTTAGACGTACAAAGGGTATCAGCATGGACCCGTTCTCAGGCGCAAATAGAGCCAAAAGAAGGTACTGAATTTAAACTTTTCGGCGGCTCTATCACTGGTAAGAACAAGAAATTGGTGGAGAATGAACACATTACCCAATCTTGGAGACTTGAAGACTGGAAGGCTGGCCATTACGCCGAGCTTGACATCCAACTTAAACAGGGTGCTGGCGAAACAACGATGGTTGTCAAATGGTCTGGAATTCCAATTGGTGAAGAGGACAGAGTGCGCGGAAATTTTGAAGATTACTACGTGCGTTCGATTAAGATCACTTTTGGCTTTGGCGCTGTGTTGTAAATAATAAATAGAATTGAAAACTGAAATTGCCCACGAACATGTAAACTAAGAATCATCTTTTGAGTCTAATAATAACCACCACAAAGTATTTAATTTTGAAGACCCTAATTTGTATCATCTGATTCGCGCATCTGCAAATTAAGAAGTAGAAGTAAGCTACAATTGCAGGTATTTCGTGTTACCGCACAATACTATGTGTTAGTTTCAAATCAAAGTGAACTATCGCTCCTCATCGATCGATTGTAAGTAACTTGTGTCAAAATTTTATGAGGGACTCCGATAATAATTTTCTGTGAAAATGATATCAGACACTCCCAAGGACTTACGTCACAAATTATTCACCTATCAAACAGTATACGACTAACGGATTATCACTGCCAAGTTTTATTACTTCAGATTCAAAAGAATACGTTTTTACACCTACCAAACCGAAAGGAATATTATTGGCAACTGAAATATTTTATTTGTCTCAATTCGTGGCTATCATGGGCTGTCCCGATTAGGACAAAATACCCTGGATTACGTCGATCAAATCGGTAGTGCACATAACCTTTTGCTTCGGGATGGCTCTCCGAAAAGGGATAAGTTATGCAGTAGCGATATTAGTTATAAAAGCCGTCGTAGTATCTATTGATCTCTAGCACTCAACGTTCTTTTTATTCTAAAACATGTCCGACACCGTTGGAAAAGTATGTAAATGCGAATGGTACACCCAGGCAATTCCTACCAAGTCGATCTCAATTGAGTAGCTAAATAACTCGTTCCTAGCAACCTTCTGCTGACTTATCAACAAGCACAGCGCAATTGACGATCCATCTGAACATATTGTAACAAATTACTAACAACAGCCTATTACTTGTAAAGCTGCCGTCGCCTGGGAGGCTGAGAAGCCTTTGGTTATTGAGGAGATCACCGTTGACCCACCAAAGGCCCACGAGGTTAGAATCAAGGTATTGAACACTGGTGTCTGCCACACTGACGCATACACCTTGTCCGGTGTCGACCCTGAGGGCGCTTTCCCAGTTGTTTTGGGACACGAGGGTGCTGGTATTGTCGAGTCCGTCGGAGAAGGTGTTACCAATGTGAAGGTAGGCGACCACGTCATTGCTCTTTACACCGCCGAGTGTAAGAAATGTAAATTCTGTTTATCTGGTAAGACCAACTTGTGTAGCTCTGTGAGAGAGACTCAAGGTAAGGGTGTTATGCCTGATGGCACCCCAAGATTCCACTGTAAAGGCAAGGATCTTTTGCATTTCATGGGATGCTCCACCTTCTCTCAGTATACCGTTGTTGCTGACGTTTCCGTCGTTGCTGTGAATGAGAAAGCCGACTTTGAGAAGATTTGTTTGTTGGGATGCGGTATTACTACTGGTTACGGTGCCGCCACAATTACTGCCAACGTGCAAGAGGGTGACAACGTTGCTGTCTTTGGAGCTGGTTGCGTTGGTTTATCCGTGGTTCAAGGTGCCAAGGAGAGAAAGGCCAAGAAGATTATTGTCGTTGACATTAACGACAGCAAAAAGGATTGGGCATTCAAGTTTGGAGCCACCGATTTCATCAACCCAACTTCTTTGCCTGAAGGATCTGACATTGTCTCAAAATTGATTGAGATGACTGACGGTGGTTGCGACTACACTTTCGACTGTACTGGTAATGTACATGTCATGAGAAACGCTTTGGAGGCTTGTCACAAGGGTTGGGGTGAGTCCATTATTATTGGTGTTGCTGCTGCTGGTAAGGAGATCGCCACTAGACCTTTCCAATTGGTCACTGGTAGAGTTTGGAGAGGTGCCGCTTTCGGTGGTGTGAAGGGTAGAACCCAATTGCCAGGCATCGTTGAGGATTACATGGATGGTAAGTTGAAGGTCGAGGAATTTATCACTCACAGACATCCATTGGAGAACATCAACACCGCTTTCGACGATATGCACAAGGGTGACTGTATTAGAGCTGTGATTAAGTTATGAATTGAACGCTCGAAACTTTAGGAGGGAAGGGGATTTTAAAAAGGAAAATGTATTTAGTTGAATATGCTTTTTAAACAGAAGTACTTCTAATTAATGGGGTTTGTAGCTTATTCAAGCATGATTCATGTGCAGTTGTATTTTATGATATCGGATTGAAATTCGCAGCCATTGAGCTCATCTATATATGTGCAACGTAACTACCACAGTATATTGTTCTGAATATGCGCACTAAGCATCATACAAAATAAAAAGCTAATGCTCAAAGGGGATCAATTGTCCTTAATAACTCCAAATTAGGATATTTTAATCGAATTTAGATCCATGTTCTGTTGTCTCCGGGACATGTCTGCCAAACATCCACGAATTGTTGAATTGTGGAATGTGCAATCCCGGCGAAAATTATAAAATATGTTTCCAAATCTACAAAAAAGGCACTTCAATGGCTCTGAGAAAAATATTCTTCTTGAGCCGTACATGTGTAGCCCAGATCTCAAAATGAATCGTTTACAAGCGCTAAGTTACGCTAGAGGTATAATTTAAATTGGAAATTGATCATGAGAAATTATAAAATGACTATTATATCCCATGAATATCCCATTAATATCCCATTAATATTCTTTTTCACTTCATTTGTAGTGCGGCGATGGCAGGAGACCCGGATAACACTCACATTAATGCAGGACCGGTTCAGAAGCAAAATACTCCACGGCAAATAAAGCGCGTCCCGGAGATTTTTTTGAAAAAAAATAAAAAAAGTTTGCAATTTGTGATCCTATTTTTTTTGAAATCGTTGCATTTAAATTCGAAAAGAAAAAAAAAATAACTTCGAGGAGGTTCCCCGCCTAATTTATCGTCCCGCCCCTCCTCGTTTCTCCGGCTCCGAGCCGCGCACTTCGCTGATTGGCGAATCCTGCAAGAAATCTTTTCCCTCTCCGACCCCCATCTTCGACACAAATACTTACTGTTTCCCAGTACCCAACCCCTCTTAAGCCAAACATAATGTTCAGCCAAGTTGTCAAGAGATCTGCTGCCCCAAAATTTACTAGATCGTACATTGCGGGCCAATTCACTGGTTCCAAGAAGGCCAACGGTAAGTACACCGTCACATTGATTGAGGGTGATGGTATCGGTGTTGAAATTTCCCAAGCCGTGAAGGACATCTACGCCGCTGCCAACATCCCAATCGAGTGGGAGCCTGTTGATGTTACTCCTCTTTTGATCAATGGTAAGACCACTTTGCCTCAAGAGGCTGTGGACTCTGTCAACAGAAACTTGGTCGCCTTGAAAGGTCCATTGGCTACCCCAGTCGGTAAGGGTCACACTTCCATGAACTTGACCTTGAGAAGAACCTTCAACTTGTTTGCCAACGTCAGACCTTGTAAATCCATTGTTGGCTACAAGACCCCATACGAGAACGTCGACACTGTTTTGATTAGAGAGAACACTGAGGGTGAGTACTCTGGTATTGAGCACACTATTGTTCCAGGTGTGGTTCAATCCATTAAGTTGATCACCAAGCCAGCTTCCGAGAAGGTCATTCGTTACGGTTTCGAGTACGCCAAGAGCATCAACAAGCCTCACGTTCTCATTGTTCACAAGGCCTCTATCATGAAGTTGTCTGATGGTTTGTTCGTCGAGACCGCTAAGGAAGTCGCCAAGGAGTACCCAGATGTTAAGTTGTCCTTCGAGTTGTTGGACAACACCTCCTTGAAGTTGACTCAAGATCCAGCTGACTACAAGGACGTTGTCATGGTCATGCCAAACTTGTACGGTGACATCATGTCCGACTTGTCCTCCGGTTTGATCGGTGGTTTGGGTTTGACTCCTTCCGGTAACATGGGTAACAAGGTCTCCATTTTCGAGGCTGTCCATGGTTCCGCTCCAGACATTGCTGGTAAGGGTTTGGCCAACCCAACTGCCTTGTTGTTGTCTTCCTGTATGATGTTGAGACACATGTCTTTGAACGCTGACGCCGACAAGATCGAGAACGCTGTCTTGAAGACTATTGCCTCTGGCCCAGCCAACAGAACTGGTGACTTGAAGGGTACTGCCTCTACCAAGCACTTCACTGAGCAAGTCATTGCTAACTTGTAGACAACTTGCCTTGACTAAATATTCACAATCAAATGTTATCATAGAGACCTAAGCGTGCTCGTAGAGTCATTTTTTAAGCCATGTATCCCACTTGAAACTGTCGCACGGCAAATATCAACTAGAACGAGTACGAAAAAGTGAGGCTTAATGTTAAAAAGTTTATACAACTTCTATAAAAAATTGAAGCTCCTTCATTTAGAGCGCTTTATCAGAGAAGTCTTTGACTTTTATCGCGGCATGCTCCGTTCAAATTGACTTTGATAAAGTCCAATAAAAATCCAGTGAACTAAACAGCAAAATTAATCAAGACCTGACTAAGCTGTTGTAGGGGTCTCTTCTATTTTATGAGACTTTTAGACCACTAATGGCGGCAAAATCTCAACCATGCATCTTTCGGACTTTAAATCTCTATCTGCAGTCTAGATCCAACTTTTTGCCTTTTCAAGTCAATTGCACTGGATCCTCTTAACTCCCCCTTATCCATGTTGGGAGGGGCAAATCGGGTCACATGTTGAGTTTTTACCGACCATATTGCCGACCATATTGCCCAATTTAAACTTCACAGGCAGCTTTATTAGTGTATAAAACTACAATCGCGTACCACTTGTCACATCGTCATAGAGTTGACTTTGATCCCGATTTCCGGCCAAATTACTCGTCCGTTATTCCGAGAGACCAACAAGATCCTAGCAAATAACTATAATAAAGGTGCTTACTTGAAGACAGTATAAACATTGCGAAAAATGGCAACAATCCACGTTAAAAGGGACTCTCACCTTCACCCTGAGAAATACAGAATTGACACGAACGATGCGAGGCGTATTTTGTTACCTGGAGCCGAATTTAATGAGAATGCTGAATTACCAGTAATTGCCACTAGTCTGGACGTTGCTATAGTAGGTGGTGGTTTTGGCGGCCTTGCGTCTGCAATTATGTGCAAGAAGAACTACAACGACAAGACATTTGCAGTCTTCGAAAAGCATTCCACTTGGGGTGGAACTTGGTGGGCAAACACATACCCAGGTTGCGCCAGTGATATTCCAGCCTTGTGGTATTCTATTTTCGGCGAACTTTGTGACAATTGGAGTGATCTTCGTCCACCTCAATACGAAATTGAAGAGTACATTCTCTCTGTGGCTCGGAAGTATGATCTCAATAAGAATGCCAACTTCGAGACTGCTGTTAACGTGGCCAGGTACGATGACACCGCAGGTCTTTGGATCTTAGACGCTGTTAATATTAAGACAGGACAGCGCTACGAGCACAAAGCCAAATGCCTTCTTTTCTGTATAGGTGGCTTGGTATTTCCTAACACTGTAGACTTTCCAGGACTCAAAGATAAATTCAAGGGGGCATATATGCATTCGGCTCTCTTTGATCATTCTGTAGATTTCAAAGACAAGAAAGTTGTGGTTATTGGTAACGGATGCTCGGCAGCCCAGCTCGTTCCCGCTTTAATGGACAAGCTTGAAGTCAAATCAGTGACACAATTATTCAGATCTAAGCATTGGATAATGCCACCTCTCCCGTCGTTTCTTTACAAGTTCTACAAATTGGTCGCCGGAACCCGCTGGGGCCTTATATTTGTACGATGGATTGTGGCTTTCGTCGCTGAAACGAGGTATCCAATGTATTACGGAAACGGTATATTGGCTCGCTTGATGCGTCTTTTCAACACATACCAGTCAAAGCATTACATACAGAGCGTTGCTCCCAAGAAGTATCATAGTATGCTCTTACCCTCGTACAAAATTGGGTGCAAGCGGTTGATTTTTGATTACAGCTACATCCCTTCCTTAAAGAACCCCAAATTCGACATGTCTGACAGTCCAATTCAAGAGATTACAGAAAATAGCGTGATTTTGAAGGACGGCCGCAAGGTTGAGGCCGATATAATCGTTGCTTGTACAGGTTACGATCTTCGTCGTGTTGCTGGATCTTGTAAAGTCATTGGTCGGAAAGGTATCGACTTGAAGCAACTTTGGGACAAAGAAGGTATTACAGCCTACAAAACTTCAATGGTTCGCGACATGCCTAATATGTTTTTTATTGGTGGGCCCAATTCTGCAACCGGACATTCCTCTGTCGTTACCGCTATCGAAAACACCGTATCTTTTGCACAACGAGCCATGAAAGACGTTTTGTACGATAAAGCCAAATCTGTAACCGTGAAAACCAGCGCTTATTACAAATGGTTTGAAACGGTACAAGAAAAACTCAAAACCGCTGTGTTTGGAAGCCGTTTTGGGGGCTGCGTCTCGTGGTACACTGAGGACGGAGTGAACGCGACAAGTTACCATAAATCTCAATTCTATTTTTGGTGGGATCTGAGATATGGCAGCTTGGCAGATTTAGACTATGAGCCGATCGGCGGCCGTTTAAAGATCGATTGAGGCTACACACTTATGAACTAGATTTAATGAAGACTTTTGTGATTTCAAGAATGATGTATAGGAACTATCAACTCGATAACGTGTACAAATTTGCGTAGTTGCTTTGAGCTCTTTTGTGTTTTGTAATATTCCTAAGCTTTTGCATTTAATTTATTTGAGTGCGCTTACATTAGAACACTTCTACTCTAATCAATAAGAAGCACCTTTTAGCCAGTTAAGCCTATTCTCACTTCGTAACAGAATTTTACTATTTATCACTGAATGGCCAAAATAACAAAAAGTTATATACCTTTTCAATGAATTCACAAATAAGTTAATAATGTGTAGTATTACATAGTCCTACTGGAATGTGTATAGGTTCTGTTCTCTGCGACTCTTAAAGCCTCTTGAAAACCATCTTTAGCTAGTCACAAGGAATATTGAAATACGAACAACTTTCAAATACTTTTCAAAAATCCACCCAAAAGCACACACCACAATTCCAAAAGTCCCCTCATAATTGGTCCCATGCTATTAGGCAGTAGGGTCATTTGTGCGCACAAAGGCTGCCGGGTAACAGAGCATGCTCAAATGTACGCGCGCACGCCTCGGATTACCCACAGGAAAAAATTTTCTGGATGCCCTGTGCGGTTGGCGTAGTCCCAAAAAGAATTCCTCTTCTCACTTCTTTTTGTTCAGAGTCACACAACATCACGACAGTTCAAAATGGGTATGTTTCAATTGGATCCTCGTAGAGTTTCTATTCAATCTGCGCTTGCAATATCCGTTTTACCCCCTTCTATCATTCCATTACGTGTATGAGGGGCGATCTGTAGAGGCCAGACAAAGTGGCAAGGAAGAAGAGGATGAGGATCGTATTTGTTATCAGACGCCATGAATTTGGCATCATTGATCGGTTTTCATCCCATCTTCTAAGTTCTATTGTCATTGGACTCAATTATACCAATTTGTTCTCCACTTTTCAGTTTTCGAAAATTCCCCTCATTGTGGCCTTACCTTCGGATTATCCACAAGATCTTCAGACTCAATGAAGGCTCTTTAGTCTCATGATCACGTAATTGCATGCGTCTCCCATTCCCTTTTGCACATTGTACTAACTTCTTCAGTTGCTTTCACTATTGACCAAATCCGTGGTTTGATGGACAAGGTTACCAATGTGCGTAACATTTCCGTCATTGCCCACGTCGATCACGGTAAATCCACTTTGACCGATTCCTTGGTCCAAAAAGCCGGTATTATCTCTGCTAAGGCCGCTGGTGACGCCAGATTCATGGACACCAGAAAGGATGAGCAAGAGAGAGGTATTACTATCAAGTCCACCGCTATTTCCTTGTACGCTGGCCTCGACGACGAGGACTGTAAGGAGATCCAGCAAAAGACTGAGGGTAACGACTTTTTGATTAACTTGATCGACTCCCCAGGTCACGTTGACTTCTCTTCTGAGGTTACCGCTGCTTTGAGAGTTACTGACGGTGCTTTGGTCGTCGTTGACTGTGTTGAGGGTGTCTGTGTTCAAACTGAGACTGTCTTGAGACAAGCTTTGCAAGAGAGAATTAAGCCAGTTGTCATCATTAACAAGGTTGACAGAGCTTTGTTGGAGTTGCAAGTCACTAAGGAGGACCTTTACCAATCCTTCTCTAGAACTGTTGAGTCCGTTAACGTCATTATCTCTACCTACTCCGAGAAGACTCTTGGTGACGCCCAAGTCTTCCCAGAGAAGGGTACCGTTGCTTTCGGTTCCGGTTTGCACGGTTGGGCTTTCACTGTCAGACAATTCGCTATTAGATACTCTAAGAAGTTCGGTGTCGACAGAGCTAAGATGGCCGAGAGATTGTGGGGTGACTCTTACTTCAACCCAAAGACCAAGAAGTGGACCAACAAGGACAAGGACGCCGATGGAAAGCCATTGGAGAGAGCCTTCAACATGTTCGTCTTGGACCCAATCTTTAGATTGTTCTCTTCTATCATGAACTTCAAGAAGGACGAGATCCCAACCTTGTTGGAGAAGTTGGAGATCAACTTGAAGGCTGACGAGAAGGAGTTGGAGGGTAAGGCTCTTTTGAAGGTTGTCATGAGAAAGTTCTTGCCAGCTGCCGATGCCATGTTGGAGATGATTGTCATCCACTTGCCATCCCCAGTTACCGCTCAAGCTTACAGAGCCGAGACCTTGTACGAGGGTCCAAGCGACGATGAGCACTGTCAAGCCATCAGAAACTGTGACCCTAAGGCTGACTTGATGTTGTACGTTTCCAAGATGGTCCCAACTTCCGACAAGGGTAGATTCTACGCTTTTGGTCGTGTTTTCGCTGGTACCGTTAAGTCTGGTCAAAAGGTCAGAATCCAAGGTCCAAACTACCAAGTTGGTAAGAAGGAGGACTTGTTCTTGAAGTCTATCCAAAGAACCGTTTTGATGATGGGAAGAGCCGTTGAGCAAATTGACGACTGTCCTGCTGGTAACATTATCGGTTTGGTTGGTATTGACCAGTTCTTGTTGAAGTCTGGTACCATCACCACCTCCGAGACCTCCCACAACTTGAAGGTCATGAAGTTCTCTGTCTCCCCAGTCGTGCAAGTTGCCGTTGAGGTCAAGAACGCTAACGACTTGCCAAAGTTGGTTGAGGGTTTGAAGAGATTGTCCAAGTCCGACCCTTGTGTCCTTACTACCATCAACGAGTCTGGTGAGCACATTGTTGCTGCTACCGGTGAGTTGCACTTGGAGATTTGTTTGAACGATTTGCAAAACGACCACGCCGGTATCCCATTGAAGATCTCTCCTCCTGTTGTTTCTTACAGAGAGACCGTCACCGCCGAGTCCTCCATGGTTGCTTTGTCTAAGTCTCCTAACAAGCATAACAGAATCTACGTCAAGGCTCAACCTTTGGACGAGGAGGTCTCTTTGGACATTGAGGCCGGTGTTGTCGACCCAAGAGATGACTTCAAGGCCAGAGCTAGAGTTTTGGCTGACAAGCACGGTTGGGACGTCACTGACGCCAGAAAGATTTGGTGTTTCGGTCCAGACGGTAACGGTCCTAACGTTGTCGTTGACCAAACTAAGGCTGTTCAATACTTGAACGAAATCAAGGATTCCGTCGTTGCTGCTTTCCAATGGGCTACCAAGGAGGGTCCTATCTTCGGTGAGACCGTCAGATCCGTCAGAGTTAACATCTTGGATGTTACCTTGCACGCTGATGCTATCCACAGAGGTGGTGGACAAATCATCCCAACCATGAGAAGAGTTACTTACGCTTCTATGTTGTTGGCTGAGCCAGCTATCCAAGAGCCAGTCTTCTTGGTTGAGATCCAATGTCCTGAGAACGCTATCGGTGGTATCTACTCTGTCTTGAACAAGAAGAGAGGTCAAGTTATCTCTGAGGAGCAAAGACCAGGTACTCCATTGTTCACTGTCAAGGCTTACTTGCCAGTCAACGAGTCCTTCGGTTTCTCCGGTGAGTTGAGACAATCCACTGGTGGTCAAGCTTTCCCTCAAATGATCTTCGACCACTGGGCCGTCATGGGTGGTGACCCAACCGACCCATCCTCCAAGCCTGGTGCCATTGTCAAGGCTAAGAGAGAGCGTACCGGTCAAAAGCCAGATGTTCCTGGTTACGAGGAGTACTACGACAAGTTGTAAGCAACCTTCTAATTTAGAGATTTGTTTTTACTCTTGTTATCTTCTCATCCGGTTTGTGGTGTGTAGTTTCCATTCTTGTGTTTGCGTATAGTTGCAAGAACCATAGGCTTTGAAATCCGTGTAGATTTGTAGACTTACAACCTTAATTAATTGAAATCGTTCTAGATCAAGCTTCCAGGCTACGGTTGGTATTGTGCAAATGTTATTTATGCGTATAGTAATGATCATTTAGCCATACAATGCTCACTTTAATCTCCCGTTTCAATTTTGATATGAACAAGTGACTATTCAAACAAAACTATTCAAACATAAATTAAACGCCTTCATTATTTTACCAAAAGGTAAATTGAAATTAACCTAATTTTGGCGTTACTTCAACTATGTATTCACATTCAATACCGTATCTTTTGAGTATTACAAATATTCAATTTTACGACAAAATTAGCAAAGGTGATGTTAATTTCACCTGTCGCACCAGGCTATCGGTTTTTGCAACTAACCCTGAAGGCTTCGACTATTCTGGATATCGTGTGCGTTAAGAGAAACGAGCCCTGAAAAGCTTAGGGGAATTTGACACAAATATGTTAAGCGATACCGCCTGGAATTGCATCGTCGGCTCTATCGGACCACTACTGTGTGTATACAGATGAAGATGGTGCGCGAGCATCTCATTGCCTTATTTGGAACATGGGACCGCGACCCCGGGCTTTTTATCCTAATTTGGAAGCGCGATCCGCAGAAGCCGTTACATTAAGCCAGATGATAATTCAATGAGTATGGGTATATAATACTAAGTGACAATCTCCAGCAATTCTTTTTTCAAATTATCAATCCACATATTCAAAGACCATTATGGAGAGATTACAACAAATCGCTAGCCAAGCTACAGCCAGCGTGGCTCCACCTCCTCCTCCAGCCCACCCATTGGACCCTCTTAGCCCTCAAGAGATTAGAGCAGTCTCTGCTGTCGTTTTTGAGCACTTCAAAGGTAAGAGCATTAAGTTCAACACCATCACTTTGAGAGAGCCAATCAAGAGAGCTTACTACGAATGGAAGGAGAAGAACGGCCCTGCCCCACCTAGATTGGCCTACTATATCGCTGTTGAGCAAGGTGTCAATGGTGTGCAAGAGGGTATTGTTGACATTGCTTCCTTGGCGGTCGTATTATCCAAGAGCACCGATGGAGTTCAACCTATTTTGACTCCTAACGATCTCCAAAACACCGAGGAAATTGTTAGAACCGACCCTAACGTTATCAGACAATGTGAGATCTCCGGTATTCCAAAGGAGGAGATGAAGAATGTCTACTGTGACGCCTGGACCATCGGTTACGACGAAAGATGGGGTGCTTCCAGAAGACTTCAGCAAGCTTTGATGTACTGGAGATCCGATGAGGACGACTCCCACTACTCTCACCCATTGGACTTCTGTCCTATCGTGGACATGAATGAGGGTAAAGTTATTTACATCGATATTCCAAACAGAAGAAGAAAGGTTTCTAAGCACAAGCACTCTTCGTTCCACCCTAAGCACATTGCTGAGAAGTTCGGTACCCCTGAGAACCCATCTGGTTTCAGACAAGACAACACTCCATACAACGTTACTCAGCCAGAGGGTGTTTCTTTCAAGATGACCGGTAACATTATGGAATGGTCTAACTTCAAATTCCACATCGGTTTCAATTACAGAGAAGGTATTGTCTTATCTGACATGACTTACAATGACCATGGTAACGAGAGACCTCTTTTCCACAGAATCTCTTTGTCTGAGATGATCGTTCCCTACGGATGTCCAGACTTCCCACATCAAAGAAAGCACGCTTTAGACATTGGTGAGTACGGTGCCGGTTACTGTACCAACCCATTGTCTCTTGGCTGTGACTGTAAGGGTGTTATCCACTACATGGATGCCCACTTCGTTGATAAGGCTGGTGAGGCTCTTACTGTCAAGAACGCTGTTTGCATTCACGAAGAAGATGACGGTTTGTTGTTCAAGCACTCCGACTTCAGAGATGACTTCCAGACCACCGTTGTCACTAGAGGTAAGAAGTTGATCGTTTCGCAAATCTTCACTGCCGCCAACTACGAGTACTGTTTGTACTGGATCTTCAGACAAGATGGTACAATCAAGTTAGAGGTCAGATTGACTGGTATTTTGAACACCTTCGTCTGCGGTGAGGATGAGGACCCAGGCAAGTGGGGTACTCGTGTCTATCCAGCTGTCAACGCTCACAACCATCAACATTTGTTCTCTTTGAGATTGGACCCAAGAATTGACGGTGACAACAACTCTGCTTCTACCAGTGACGCCGCCAGCGGCGATGGTGAAACCGGCTCAACTCAAAACATGTACGGTAACTCCTTCTACGCTAAGAAGACTACCTTCAAGACTGTTGCTGACTCTTTGACCAACGCCACTACTACTAGAACTTGGGACATCTACAACCCAAGCAAGATCAACGCTTACTCCGGAAAGCCAAGCTCTTACAAGTTGGTCTCTACTTGGGCTGCTCCACTTTTGGCTAAGGAAGGTTCTTTGGTCAGAAAGAGAGCTCCATGGGCCGCATACACCACCGAAGTTGTTCCATACAAAGACGATGACTTGGGATACGGTAGATTGTACCCATCCGGTGAGCATGTTGCTCAATGGTCTGGTGATGGCCCAAGAGGTATGAGAGAGTGGATCGGTGATGGAAAAGACAATGTCGAAAACACCGATATTCTTTTGTTCCACACCTTTGGTATCACCCACTTCCCAGCACCTGAAGATTTCCCAGTCATGCCTACTGAGATCTTCGACCTCATGTTGCGTCCTCGGCACTTCTTTACTGAGAACCCTGTTCTCGACGTCAAGCCATCCTACGCAAAGACCACTACTGAGGTCAAGGGCGGTCTTGCTGGTACCGATACATGTTCCTTGAACGTCGACAAGAGTTCTAGATTAGCTTTCGCTGAGACTTCTTCATCTTGTTGTAAGAAGTAGATTTTGGGGTGGTGATTAATAATAATTTTAATAGATATTAGTTTGTAACTTGAATACTGAAGAATATAGATAATTGTTTCTTATGAAATCATCGTAGACATAATATTGTTTTTGAGTAAAATTCTATTCTAGATAATTGTTTTCCAAATATTCGACTCTCGAATCTGATGGTATAAGGTGCTTCTTGTGGCCAATTTGCAGCCATTACATCGTGTCACGTGAACTCATCTATCGCTATATGCGGGTCCCCCATCTTTGAGATCAAGTTGTATCAGCCTCTACAAGCAACATGAAATACATAATTGAGCATATGGAGGAGGGGTTCTCTGAATGGGTAATCCTTGAATACTCTCAGATTATACGAGATGTTGGTCGTGAAAATCTTATTTTGACCTCCTTGCCTACCTCCACAACAGAAGCCGATATTCCCCAGCAACTCAAGGACTTGGGATTGATTTGGACCACTGAAGAGTGTGTGACCATTGATGGTGGATTGAAAACAGAGAAGGTGTGTTTGCTCGATCCAGCTGCTGAAACTGACTTGTTGCCCCTGGATGCTGACAAATTCGACTACTTTGTCTTTGGTGGTATCTTGGGCCAACACCCCCGTGTAGACAGAACAGGTATTCTCCGTGAAAAATATGGGTTTGCTGGCAGAAGATTGGGCGCTTTGCAAATGACAACTGATACTGCTATTAGAACCACTAAGATTATCATTGAGAAACAAACTGAGTTTCAAGATATTGCATTTATAGACTACCCTGAAATCAAATTCAACAAGTACGAGTCTACAGAAATGCCCTTCCGATACGTCTTGGATGCCCAAGGAGAGCCAGTTTTGCCTAAGGGAATGTTAGAGTTAATTAAACACGATGCAGAGCAGAGCATCGACGATTTATTGATGGAGTAAAGAATGCATTTGGATGGTGGTGATTTCAATAATTAATATACTTATTTAAGCGTGATTTCACACCAGAAACTAATTGAACGAAATCACTTTCCTGTTCGTAATTGGTGGTTCATCGGATGTAAGAATTTCTTTCATGACAAAGCCTGCGGTCTCTTGGTCTTCAAAGTAAGAGATGTGGGCGCTGATGGCTGACACGATAGCAATACTGAACACGCCCATTGGAAGACTGTAATCTATTCTTCCCGTTCGGTTCATTTTGAGTAGTTGCGCAAGTTGTGCTTGGTCAAATTCTTTTGTTTTATTGTTTCGGGTTGAACTTTTTTGAGCCTTGCTACTGGTCAAGGTGGATATAATATCGCCTAAGGCGTTCTCTTCCTCTACAGAAGGGATGACTTTTTCCGACTTTTTCTTTGGGCTTGATTCTTCATTAGAAAACCAATTAGATGCCAGTCGTATTTTTTGTTGTATATCGTCACTTATGGACGTTAAATTTTGAACCTGTGTGTTGAAGCCCTGTAAGGCGAATGGCACCTCTTCAGGCTTTATATTTGCAAAACTCTGGTCGATTAGTGGTTCTATCCTATAACTGACTGGGTCACATGGATGGAAAACGTTATAAATATTTTTACACCTAGGAGCGTAGTAGTCTGCATCTAAACTGATTTCTTTTCCTTCGTGATCTGCTCTAGGCTGAATGGACTTTTGCTGAAGGAGCTTAAACATTCCAACAGGCAGGCCGACGCAGAAAAGATTTTCGACATCGAAATCCAAATTATAATCACTAGTTTTGTCATTTTTTTGCTGAGATAGTAGATCAAAGCAAATAGCTGATCCTAAAGAGTGGCCGAAGAGATGAACTTTTCCGTTAAAGTCTGGATTCTGCTCTTTGTACAATTTATAAACTCTATTAAGCTCAGACAGAACGGCCGATAATATCTGTTTCAAGTACCGAGGTTCGTAAAACAACAATATATCTAGCGCAACATCTCCAATAACGTTTCTGAGCGGTCGCACTCCATCTATATTAAGCTGATTTAGACTGGGCAAGCTGTTCTTCTCTCCTTTAAATGGTTTTCCTGGGTGAAATTCGACTTGATGTCTCCAAGAGATTGGGAGGACTTGGATAGTGTTGTTCGACTGTTGTGTTTCGCTGTTTTTGTCATATTTTGGGCCATAAGCTAGCTGTTGATATTTCTTTTCATTCATGAAAACCTCCCGCATTGTCGATCTCATTACATTTATGCTGTGTGTGAAATTAACAGACTCATACTTACCTCCTAAAAGTTGTCCAATTCCGTGTACACAGAACACCAAGTGATTGATTTTTCGGCGCGATTCTGATTCAGAAAGCGTTTCATTACAATCGGATTCCATAACTCGGTTTAAAATTGAGCTTTTCTCTTCGTCAGTATCTTCAGTTTGAGTCCGCTCATTAGAGGATTTTGAAAACAAAGTTGCTACTTCATTTTGTAATATCTGAGTCAACGAAGATACTTTTGTGGATTTTACGCTGTCTACAATGGATGCATCTAGGCCTTCAGTGAAACCTCGCTGGATCGGTATTACCGACATAAGGGATCCATACGTGGGCTTGAGTGATCTAATGATATTCACCTGAAAAGTCGAAAGATCTTTAGGAAACAAGGCGCCATATATATCATCAAAGAAGATTACAGCTTGTCCGTTGCCCAAATCCACCACGTCTTCCTCTTTAGCAATGTCAACGGGTTCCTCTGTTCCCTTTTGAGTGAGCTCTCGGTTGAATTTTGCGGTTAAATCCCTAGGAATATTCTTCAACAGATTGACATCCGAATCGAAATCGTACGGCTTGACGCTTCTGTATCCCTCTTCAACCTTTTGAGCTATCGAAGGAGCTAAAGGAATACCGTCTCGTGAAAACCAGGTGCCACGCCTAACTTCGTAGACTGGTCCAGGCCAGTAAACAGAGGATAACTCCATTTTGTCTAACTCGACCCTGAAAAGACGATCTTCTTTTACATCTACAATTGGGGCCTTGTGATTGAAAGCTCGTTCGAGCCTTGAGTTATCATAGTCTGAGAAGGGGACAAACTTCTCTGTGCCATTTTCCGATTCGTATTCGTACCATTCAGGCTTGGAGATGGGAGACTCCGTGTTGTAATACCATTTTACAGTGAGTTTTTTTGGAATTCGCAGGCTGAATCGGCAAAACACCAAGAATTGTGTTGACCTGGAGAGCATTGGATGTGTTTAGCCCCGTTATTGCCGTAACTACCCGTAATCCGGGGTAATGCACGTCCCCAGAACTTTGGCGATAGAACTTTATTAACAATTAAATTTTAAATTTCAGAAGCGGATCGTTAGGGTTTTTTTTTGAATTAAGAGTTTGCCGACATTCTTAACAAATTCTTTTTATCAATTACTACAAGATAGTTTTCGATATTTACGCTTAATTACGAAGGACACTACGGCTCAGCAAGTTCTAGCAATATGCATTAAAGTTTACTATTTTATCTCTTTATGGCTGTCCACAAAGTGTATAATCATTCTCAATTAATTTTCATTTTACCCGGGGTCTTCATGACTTGATGCAGTTCACAGATCCTTCTTTAAGACGAGTCAAGTCCTCGCCATTTGCTGATGGAGCGGCTCCTGCACTAGGCGTAGCGGGTGCTCCATGAGCTGGCGCACCGCCCTTACGGTTGAGTTGCATGTGCGATTGAACCAAGTGGCCAGCGGCCAAGGCCGAACAAAGCGAAAGCTCAGCAGCCAAAACGGCAGAAGCAACAATGCATGCAAAACGGCGAGCATTGCTACCTGGGCTATCTGGATGTGGTCCGCGGACTCCTAAAAGCTCCAACATGGAACCTTGTGGCTCTAAAATGGTACCTCCACCAATAGTACCAACCTCAATGGAGGGCATGGAGACTGAAATTTGCAAGTCGCCCTCGGGTGTTTTCTTCATAAGCGTCATACAATTTGATGATTCAACGTTTTGGGCTGGGTCTTGTCCACAGGCCAAGTACACGGCAGTAACCAAGTTAGCAGCTTGAGCATTGAATCCTCCGACGGATCCTGCCATGGCTGAACCAATAAGATTTTTGCTGATATTAACCTCCACTAATGCATCAACATCGGATTTCAATACCTTACGAACAACCTCGTTTGGAACTGTGGCTTCTGCAACCACAGATTTGCCTCTACCTTCAATCCAGTTAATGGCTGCAGGCTTCTTGTCAGTACAGTAATTACCGGACACGGCAACAGTAATCATGTCATCCCAACCACAGCTTTCAACCATGTGCTTTAAGGAGAATTCAACACCCTTGGAGATCATGTTCATTCCCATGGCATCACCGGTGGTGGTCTTGAAACGAATGAACAAAAGAGTACCAGCAATTGCGGTCTTGATGTGTTGCAAGCGAGCAAATCTAGATGTAGAGTTGAATGCTTTTTTTATTGTCTTTTGGCCCTCTTCAGAGTCCAACCAAAGCTTGCAAGCACCAGCTCTGGCCAAACTTGGGAACGAAACACATGGGCCTCTTGTCATACCATCTTGAGTAATAATGGTATTGACACCACCTCCAGAGTTAATGGCCTTACATCCACGCATAGTGGAGGCTACAAGACATCCTTCAGTAGTAGCCATTGGGATGTGATAAGGCACGCCGTCAATGATCAAAGGACCTGCAACACCGACAGGAATTGGCATGAAGCCGATAACATTTTCACAGCAAGCGCCGAACACCCTGTCGTAGTCGTAGTGTGCGTAAGGCAAACTGTCAGAGTCAAGAATAGGTGCATCGGCCAACTTGGCGATGGCTTTACGACGAACAATAACTGCACGAGTGTTGTCGCCCAAATGCTTTTCTAACGCATACAATGGCAACTTACCACTAACAACCAATGAGGAGACCTCGTTATTGTTAAGTTCCTTGAGGTGGCCGTTTTGCATTTCTGTGTAACATTCATCAACTGGGCGGACAGGCAACGACTCGTCATTAAGCTTTTCAAGAGACTCTTTGCTGAGAACAGTGGGATTCTTTGCTTCATTGGCATTATGGCCGTTACTTTTGGGTTCCTCTTTTGGCTTAGAAATCTCGTTCTCAATCAAGCGCCTGGTGGCATGACGTTGAGTTCTGGTAGCATTCAAGAGGTATACATTGGAGGAAATAGAGATAGCAAAAGAAAACAACAAGAATTTCGAAATGAAGCTGTCCTTGATAGCACTTGATATAATGTTAATGACTGTGGCCACGGCATCCTCCACGATGATGATGGCGCCGAAAGGAGCGTAGATAGTAGGGCTAAGCAAGGTCACAACTGTACCATGTGGTCCAATTTTGATGTATTTTGATGCAGTTTGAGGCAAGTTCTGAGTTTCCAAGGCAAAACTCAGACTTCCAGCGCCGTGGAACCAGGAGCTTCCCAAATAGATACCATGAACAATGAAGAAGACTCCGAGTGCAGCAACCTTAAATGACAAAGCAGTGGCACTCTTTTTCGAATCCTCCGAATGAGAAGCTTCAGCAGCACGGTTAGCCACAGTTGCAGCCACTAATGAGGAGACGCCCTCTTCCTCCAACATAGACAGCATTTCTTGTGTTTTGCGAGCTCTGTGAATTTCAACCTTCAAAGCCAAGATAGCGGAGAAGAAGGTATAAATGAGTAAAAGGTCACTGGCTAACAAAATGCATGAGAACAAACAGAACTTTTGTAATCCCTCCATTCCGGTGGAAAATATGCCGGTAAGAAACAATACACCAAAAACAACACCGTAGTCTCTGAAAATACTAAGGGTGTGGCTGGCAACTGCATTGGATACCAAAGACTTGACATCGGACTGGCTGGAAGCACCCCGCAACACCATCTTAGCGATGGAAACCTTGTGCTTGAAACCAACGATAGCAGTAAGGAATGGAATTCCTTCGGTCAACGAGAGCAAAGAAGCTTTTGTGTTCAAGAATTTCGTAGAGGCTGCTAAGGCAAAAAGGAAGGCAAAGATTGACGATACAAGGGTAGCAAAGGCAAGCAAGAAGTTGGCACCATCTTGCTTCATATCAATGAACAAACGGACAATTGTATAGATCATAGCAATGTAGGCCAGTGAAATCAAGCCAATGTCGAACGCTTCAGCGCCTTGAACCAAGGAACGAAGCTTCGTGAACGTGTGGCGGGCGTACCCGTAGTACCGACGCAAGAAATAGTCACTTCTAGCTTTCCAAGTGACTCCGTCGTAACTGATTTCATTAAGATCTTCCATGACCGATTGTAACTCAGATGTGGGAGTTATCAAGAGACGCTCCGTGTCAGAGGTGACAATGGTGTCGTGAATCTCAGGGATTGATGCGGTTTGAAAACGTTGAAATTTCAATGGAACAATTGAAATCTGATCAGCGTCTTCAAATCCAGAAATTTCCTCTATACGACGCCACTCGTTAAATTTTGCGGGGCCAGGAGGGTGATAAAACATGACCTGTTGATGGTCGTCATCAAACGATCCAGGAATATACTCATCAACGACTGCCAAATAGGCTATGGATGCCAACAAACATGTGATGATAGAGAAATGAATTGGTCGCAAAGCCGCTAGGCGTGCAATGGACGCTGTCACTCGAGTGACTTCTGAGAGCATTCTACGTGGTTAGTAAGGGTTTCGTTTAGGAAATTTCAATCAGGGGAACTAGAGTATAAGTCAATCATCAGGATTTATTGGTCAAATAAAGCACACTGGTGTATCTCAGGATTTCGTGAAATAAATTGGGTAATATTTTTAGATCCTTCACGTATACATACAAAGAGAATTTCTTCTTGGAAAAGTCCCAATGAGAGCGATGTGAATGGGTTGACATTGTACGAGTAGATGCGAGGTGCACGGATGTCAAGCTTTGGAGGGGAAAGGTTTATTAATATAATCGGGCTAATGGGGCCCTAATGTCAACGTTTGAAAATTGGTTGGTGTTGCTTTGACGTTACCTCCATGCCACCTTGCAGCTTCGAACAGTACTGAAAAGTAGGACAGCTTCGATTTGTCAATCCGATGGCCCTCAGTAGAGCATAAATCACCCAAAGCGCGGCTCAACAGATACTTGCATAAACACGCGTTCATAACCTTGTTCAATTTGAGATTTTTTAATTTTATTACTAGTTTAATTGATTCATTATATCTTAGGGATAATTACTCAAAAAAAAGAATCATCATGGGCAAGCCGGATTGTTTTGAGCTTATATAATTAAGTTATTCAAACAGATCAAAGTTCATATTATCTGCAGTATTAAAGCACCCACATGCAAGATCATTCTGAGGCTCTTACAGATCGCGTCTTCCAAAGGAATTTAAGCTATAAATTAAACAGGTCTTCAACAACACACATAAGTAAAAAAACGTTTAGTGGAGCTTTTCCGGAAATTTTACTTTGTAGTCTTTTGCAAATAGATCATGTCGAGGATGTTGATTTTAATTGCGTTTTGTAGTTATTGTTGGGTTAAGGTTGAGGAGTATAATTCTGCAAATTGTGATGATTGAGTGATAACTTGAGCAAGAAATGCTAACTGTGATAAAAATGAAACTTGACGATAAAGTTGGAAATTAAGCTTACAAAATGGTCATAGAAAAAACTTACGAGAGCTGTTTTCTATCGAAAATAAATGTGTAGCAAGGCTTTAAGAAGTTTGAAGTCGATTTAATAAAAAGTTTAGCCACTCAAAGTACAAAGAGACATGCGAGTTTCAATGTTTAAATAGAATGATAATAAGATCTGAGAATTCTTCTAATAATTCAAATTGAACTAATAATTCACTGCACCCCGCGTATTACATGTGCCATTACTCTTAAATTTGGCTGGATGCGGGTCAAAGTGAATCATCGACATGTTGCTATGTACTAATAAGCTTTCTTTAACTTCTCTCTTAATGCGAACCAAAACCAGTTGCATTTTCTCGTGATTAAAACATTGATACACTTAAGACTAAGTGGGGATATTCTCATGCCAACCATAACATAATAACCAAGAAAATCGCATTTGACGCAGGGCTTTTGTCCATATCCCTTTTTAAAATATTATGGTTGTCCTTGTATTCTCTTTCTAATTACATCCTGCATATATTTAACTTCCCAATGCGGTAACTATATTTGCAGCCATTGTTTAAGAATCATTCCTGATCGGGTAAAGCGTACCAATAGCCCCTGGGATCTAGCTATTGAACATTCCCCAAAAGAGGAAAAATAGCGAGTTAAAGTTTAGTCTAACCTTGTCTAAAATAAGAAATATTGATTTGCTTTCGTATCCCTTTGAACAATAAATATCGAAGCATGCCGCATTCCTTGACTGAAGCCTTTAAAGCAATCCGCGTACAGTGCTTCTCTTACATTTTGGTAAAGAATAATCTAAAATGAAGTATTCAAAGGTAACAGCCACTCTTTTGTTGGCCATGATGGCCAATGTGAATGCATTGCCTGCCTCTCTTAGCGACACCAAAAGGACGTCGTTGACGCCAGCCCAAGAGGAACAAATCAATGATCTCATTTTGCAATTGAATTCACACAACGCTAAAAGAGCATTAATAACAGACTCGGTTGAGCTTCAATCCAGAGAGTACGCAATCGTTACCCAGATTTTGGCAGCTATTAATTCCACCAATTTGGCCCCACAAATTATCCAAGGCTTGGTCGACAATAAAAACTTACAGCCTATTGTAACTCAGGCAGCTATTTTAATCATCAAAAGTGGACTCATTTCTCTCGACACCTTGTTCACAGCGTTGGTCGACTCTGGTTTAGCTACTACTGTAATTCAAAGCTTGATTAGTGACTGCACATTTTATCAAGACATTTTCAAGTTAGCTTTACTGGAGATTTCTAACTTGGTTCAGAAGATTAAAGACAAACTTGCAGGCAAGACCGTCAATTTGAAAAGATTCGATGAGCAAGACAGCACCTTCGACATCAAAGAACCCGAGAAGAGATACGATCCAGATGGGGTGGTCAATAACTTATTGGAGTCTTTGGCGCAATCCGGTTTGGCTTCTTCTGTCGTCAGAGCTTTGATTGTTGACCCCCAATTCTTGCAATATGGTGCATCCCTCCTTAAACAGTTATTCCAGCAGAATCTTATAAACTTCGGTAATTTGATATCTGCCATTGCCGATTCAGGATTGGTCACTTCTCTTGCAAAAGAATTTTTCAATGTCCCAACCCTCAAGACAGTCGTTTTCAACGCTTTAGCTGCTGCTTTCAATCAGTGCGGTGGCTCGACCATCTCTGGTTCCCCAACGGGACTCGTCACTCAAACACTGACCACAACGGTTCTTCCAAGCTTTACGGCAACGGGCACAACTTTGCCAACTGGTAAATGTCAAAAGAGAAGAAGAAAGAGAAGATCGTACAACTATTAGGGGCCGATGATAGTTATAAATTTCGAATGTAAAATATTAATTTCGTATATTCAATATATGCCTTTGTTAAAAATCTAAAGAAGTAGGGGACTAATCTAGTGATTTCGGAAGAACATAAATTGCATAAAAGCCAAGTGTGGATACAGCGGGCCATACCTTCAACAAAAAGTAATCCGGGCGTGTGGCGTAGTTGGTAGCGCGTCTGCCTTGCAAGCAGAAGGTCATTGGTTCGACTCCGATCTCGTCCATTATTTTTCGAGTTTTCTGATATATTAATTTTTCTTTTTTTTTTCAAATTTGTTTTGAAAATTATATGTATATCAAGTAGTATCATCTTGCACTGATTCAAATAGTCATCTCTGTCCTGAAGACCTACCTCAGTTCTGCGCGTTGTTTACCCCATAGTAATTCAGATAAATACGCGGTATCTCACATAAACATATCATCAGGATCACACACAAATGCCAGGGTATGTTGAATCTTTCTTCAGTAACTCGAGAATTCAGTTACTTAGTAGCGAGCTCTTTTATTTTTCTTGTACTAACAGCCAGTGAAGTAGTCTCTCTTCAGCTTGGCCAATGTGGTAATCAAGTGGGCTTACAGTATTGGGCCCAAATGGCTTCAGAGCATCAAATAAGTACCGACGGAAACCCGCAACCGATCGAAGATAATGTTTTAGCCTACGAGAGCAAAAGCGAGCAATTTCCTTCCGATACAAGTCTAAAGGGCCAAAGATCAGATCAAACAAATGTATTCTTCTCCCACAACGAAGGCAACAGATATACACCACGATCTATTCTCATAGACTTGGAGCCTTCAGTGATAGGAAAATCGATAGCTGAAATGCCTATGTTTAACCCGCGTAATGTCCATTTGAGTGAAAATGGAGCTGGCGCTGCCAATAATTGGAGAAGAGGGCACGACTATGCTTCACAACACGAAGAGGAGCTAATGAACCTCATTGACCGCGAGCTAGACAAGTGTGATAATCTTTCCGCATTTCAGCTATTTCATAGTGTGGCTGGTGGTACTGGCTCCGGAGTGGGCAGCTACTTGCTAGAGCTCCTAGACGATAGGTATGGAAGCAAAAAGCTTATTAGCACATTCTCGATATTTCCCTCGAATGAGAAAACATCTGATGTAGTTGTACAACCCTACAACACTGTGTTGACTCTAAAAAGATTAATTGATCACAGCAATGCTACTTTTGTGTTTGATAACGACTCACTTAATCGGCTTGACAGCACGCTATTGAACAGCTCGTCTAATTTTCCAGGAAATGCATTTCAAGGTGAAAACAAGCTCATTTCCTTCGTTGCATGTGGTATTTCCAACCCGCTTCGGTTCCCCAGCTACCTCTACAGCTCGTACGAATCGATTTTGTCGACGCTTGTTCCAACACCTGACTTGAAATTTCTTTCATCAGCAATTGCCCCCTATTCAGTTTTCTCTGCAACTCACGACAATGCTAACTATGTAAGCCTCAATGAGAATGACATCGTTCTCGAATTGCTCAATGATAAATACAAAATGAACAAGATCAACGAGGCCCCAACGTATATCACCATGCTTGATTACGTAATTGGAGACAAGATCAATCAACTTGAGCTTCGAAAAGGCTTGATCAGAGCTCAACAGAGAACTCTGTTTGCTCCATGGGCGTCGTCGGTGATTAACATAGTAAACGGCAAGAAACCTTATGGAGAGAAAAAACGTGGTCTCAGTGGCTTTCAAATATCCAATAATACCTCTATACAGCATATGTTCCAAAAAATTGTTCGTCAATACGAGCTTCTAGCGAAAAGAGCCGCCTACATTAATTTCTACACGGAGACAAACGATCCCTCTGAAAGATCCCTGGTATTAGACACGTTCAATGAATGCAAGGAACTGATACTATCGGTCATTGATGAATATCGGTCTTGTCCTCTGCTTAGTTACCTCGATGATGAGAGCTTAGAAAATCAAATGGTAACGTAAGCGCGAGCTTAAATGTCTCTAACCTTTAAGCCGCCTATTCTGCTAGTGGTGGAGTATTTGGGAAGACGCCGAATAAAGCTTACGAAATTCACGTTCTTACCTAGTTAGGCATGAAGTGAACATAATCCCTGGGGGTAACATAATACCTCCACAAACTATAATATGAGAACTCCTGTGCAAGAAGCAAGGGATTCAGGTTAAAGTTTGAATTGTAAATTATTGTAATACATATACTTATCATTGCCCTAGTGGGACTTCTACGGTTTCCAGTACTCAAAATTTCAAGAACAAATTGAAACTAATGTTTCTGCTTCTTTGATTGTCATAGAACCAATGTTGACAACTCCTGTTCTAGTTTCAATACACCTCAGCATAAAACATCCATGATATGAAGAGTGCAATATACCTATCTCTACAATTACGAGATGTTCCGGCACTTCCTAGGCTTATAAGTGCTTGAAAAAGAAAAATACTTTTGGTTTAAAGTTTCTGCTACTTTCATTGTAAAAAAAATCTCATTCAACTTTTCGCTCCGAGTTTACCTGATACTCGATCTTACCCTAAATGCCAGGCTCCTTCAATTCTGGTCACGTGCAGGGTTTTTGACAGGATCACTATCTGTAACTGCCACACAGGGTTCCTGATCAAATCAGGTGTAACAAACACAATTCTTTTCATTCAATGTCGTTTAACTTTTCTGGCTTCGCAGACAACTTGAAGTCTTTTGGAGACAAGGTGTCTTCTGAATTTAACAAAGAGGTTCTTCCTTTCGCTCAAAGAACAACACGTCTTGTCCAAGAGAGAATAGGCAAGGTTAACGTGGATGAGATCAGTCAATTGCCATCCGAGTACACGGAATTGGCTGCAAAATGCAACAATGTTGAAAGGCTTTACAAAAACGTATTGAAGGTGACTCAAAACTACGAAAACGAATCATATGACTATCCATTGAACTTGCAAGAGTCATTTACCGAAATCGGTAAGAATATCACTAACCGTGTCTCAAACCTCTCCAAGGCCACCAACACAGCAGAAGCTCAAGCCGCTTTGGTAAACCCCGTCGATGGTGACTTCAAGCCTCCTAAGACCTTGTATCATGCCCTTGCCCGCGCCACCGATGGATCTATTTTGACCCTGAGTGATAAGTCCGACGATCCTTTAGTAAAGGCTTTGGACTTATACTCTTCTAATTTAAATAAGATTGCTAATGCCAGATTGGGTCAAGATCAATTGATCAAGGCCAAGTTCAACAAGCCATTGGCCACGACTTTACGCTCTCTCCTCGCTCAAAGCTCTTCTATTCAAAAGAAGGTCGAGGAAAAGAGAATTGACTATGATGTTGCCCGTCAAACACTTACTAACTGTTCCAATCCAGCTAAAGAGCCTCAATTGAGAGTCTCCATGGAGAACGCCGAGGACGAGTTTGCAAATACGGTGGAGGATGCTCTTTCTGTAATGCAGAATGTATTAGAGCAAGCCAAGCCAATCGAAGAACTCTTGGAGTTGATTAAAGCACAATTGGCTTATCACAAGTTGGCCTCCGAATTGTTAGGAAGCATGGTTGGCGACGTTGAAGAGTTGATCGCTGACAACTCGAGAGATCAAAGCAATAAAGCTGATGGATCTAACTCAGAGGGTGGAGATTTCGGTATTTAATTTGTTACTTTTATATTCAATCTTTTTTCAGAATTTTGTAGATTGTCTCTGTTGTGCTCGTATTCTCTAAAACCACTGTTGTTTAATCGATACTAAGTGCTTAAGAAAATCTATTTACTAATTATTAAAGTTCACGAGGATCAACATAGTCTTGTTGAACGACTAGCTGCCTCTCGTTATGCAATTTTATTTAACGCTTCGACGCTCATTGGAATCTAAGCGCGCTTAACCTAATGTCAGTCGCAGACTCTTCTGGATTAAATCCGAAGTTGCCCTCTAACAATTTGGCATGAATAGATTGTAAAGCTCTAAGGGTGTCCTTGGCATTAATGACTGCAGAGATGTTAATCTCATTGGCACCCTGACTGATCATTTCAATGTTAATTCTTTCGTCAGCAAGCACCTTGAACATATTGCCTGCAATACCAATGAAATTGACCATCTGCTTTCCGACAAGAGAGACAATGGTCATTTGCCTGGTTACATCTACAGTTCCCATTTTACGTAACTCCTTCAAAGCCTCCTTTAAATGACCCTCTTGGTCTTGTTGGATTTGCATTGCCATAGAAACATGGACCTCAGAAGTAGAAATTAAATCAACCACAAGTCTGAATTTATCTAATGTGGTGAAAAGATGAGCCAAAAAACCATGGGAAAGAGTCTTTTTGTTGGAATGCACATTAATAACTGCGATGTCTTGTTTAGCAGTAATGGCGGTAGCGGATCTTCTCTTCTGCGATTGAATATAACTCGTTGGCAAACTCTCGTATGCAGCTGGGGGATGTGGAGGGGTGTCTTCTCCCCTACGACCGATATTGTCAGGATAAATAATGGTACCATTTCCAGTAGGGTTTTCGACGTTTTTGATTCTGATTGGAATTTTAGCTTTAATAACTTGCTCCATAGTGAATGGGTGGATGACCTCAGAGCCATAGTAGGTTAATTCAGCGGCTTCGTCGGGTGTGACGCTGTCTAAAAGTCTAGCATTAGGGACCTTACGAGGATCAGCGGTAAAAATTCCGTCGACCTCTTTCCAAATTTGCAACTCGTCAGCTTGAACACCCACAGCGACCAAAGCAGCACACAAATCAGTGTATCCACGACCGACACCATTGAGGAGACCACCTGGAACAACTCCAAAGTACCCAGTGAAAACAGGAATTACATCCGCCTCCATCTTCGTGGCGATCTCGCCAAATCTGGTGGTCAAGAATTGGTAGAAGCGCTCATCAAGACCCTTGGACACATCATAATCCAATGGGATAATATCACTGAGGTCTACATAGGTGGCCTTCAAACCTCTGTCGTTCATTAAGGCAGCCATAAACAAACACGACAATTTTTCACCAACGGACATAATGGAGTCCAAAGTTCTAGGACTAATTTCGCCGATGACTTGGGAAGCATGAAGCAACTCCTCAGCTCTTGCGACCTCCTTCTTGGATTGATCAATCAACTTTTGTTGGAGTTCAGGGTTGGAAATCTTGCTTCGGGCATTTTCGGTGTGATCTTTCTCAATAACCTCTAAAAGCGAAGCAAACTCTGCATTCTGAGATGCAAGATCAGCAGCTTTGAGTAAACGAGAGGTTGTACCTTCGCTTTTTGTGTTTGATGAGCGCGCCGAGCATACAACAGCGACACGATTATTCAAGGCGTATTGCTTGACAACATTTTCCACAATGTTTTCTGGGAACTTTCCAACAGAGGTGCCTCCAAATTTTTGGATGATCCAGCCTGGCGGCAGGAGTTGTTTGAGGTCCAAGACTGAGTTATAAGAAGTGGCAGAGAGGGTGGGTGAAGGTTCAGCCATTTTGAACTTTGTAAATAACTGCTTAGATCAAAATGTAGTTCTGGTAACTAAAGAATAAAGATTTGGAATTTTCAAGCCTTGTTCTTTCACTGAGTTGTCAATACGAGCGAGTCGAGTCCTTATAATTTTCCACTTTCGCTATGACTCAAGTGACTCCGGCGTCTGCATATAATCTATTTATCTATCTCACGTGTTCAAGATAGGAAGCGGCTAAATTAAAAGAACCGGGAACGCGAGAGGAAAAAATTATTAAATAACAAATAGTCATGATTTGGTCTTTGAGACTCGTAAAGTACATATATTTGTTTTTATTTGATTCCATCGCTCTGTGAGAAACGTCATCAAGTAATATGCATCAGTGTTAGTGACGTGAGAAGAGAAAGTACTGTTCGTTGTAAAACAACAGCTATATCAATTGCATCGCATTGTATCTTTTTTTTCATAATTTTTCAAATCTTTTTCCTTACATGGAAAATGTGTTAAAAATATTATTCACTATCTTCTCCGATCATTTTTCTAGAGTGTTTCCATTTGATTTTCTATGCGTTTACAGGTCCTTCCAACCAATTTAATCTCATCCCTCATCACCCCATTATTCCCATCTTATTTCAAAAGCACCATCGATTTAAAAAATAAGACTCTTTTTCAAAATGACTAAAAGGTCTCCTGTGGAAACTAAGGAAGAAAATAAAAGGCACGATGCGTCTTTCGGTCACGAAGAACTCGTAAGCTTCTTCAATTCCAAGATCTTTACTGAACCCTTCCAAAAGAGCTTGCAAGCCGATATTACCAACAGTCAGCCATACAGATGGGGAACTGTCACCGAGTTATTCGATGACACGCTCTTGAGGAATGTTAGAAAGGAAGTCCTCAACGAAATTGCTTTCACAAAAAAGGAGACGGATATCTACAAGGTTCACCAGTCGGGAGATTTAGCTAACTTATCTGGCCTAGACTGGGAGGATTTGTCACGTTTACCTTCCTTGTCTAAGCTTAGGGCAGGAATTTACTCCGAAGAGTTCAGGGACTTCATTTCCTTTGTGACTGGCTGTGGTAAATTAAGCGGTGTCAAGACCGATTTGTCCATCAACACATATACAAAAGGGTGCCATCTTTTGACCCATGATGACGTGATCGGTTCCAGAAGAGTTAGCTTTATTCTCTATTTGCCGGACCCGGATTCCACGTGGAAGCCACATTATGGTGGTGCTTTAAGATTGTTTCCTGCCATTGTTCCTAATGTTCCTAAAACTGACTTTGAATGCAAGTTAACTCCTCAATTTAATCAAATTGCCTTTTTCACTGTGCAGCCAGGCCTCTCTTTCCATGATGTCGAGGAGGTTAGGGTTGACAAACAGAGGTTATCTATACAAGGTTGGTTTCATATACCTCAGGAAGGAGAGAAAGGGTATGTTCCTGGCGAGCAGGAGGCCACTGAGGCTAAGAGCACTTTACAACAATTACAAACAAAAGAGCTTCAAGAGTACGACTTCCCCAAGCCAATAAGAAACGATTTTGCCGAAAATGAGATCAAAATATATGAGAATTTGGGCTCTGGCCCTTTCCACGAGACAGAGCTTCTGTATTTGAAGCAATTTATGAGTGAGTCTTACTTACAACCCGAGATGATGCAAAAGCTACAGGATACTTTTGTAGAAGACTCTATCGTTGAGGTGACTGAGGTCTTACAAACGAAGTATGCAGAGGTGCTTCATAAAACTCTCAGAGCTTTGGAAGTAGAGAAGAGAGTTCCGCAAACCTCAGCAGCTGTGGAATTCCCATGGAAATGTGCCGTACCACCTCACAAACAGAGATTCATGTATATTGACGGTACTTCAAACTTCGATCTTACGGAAGAGTCCATAAACTATATTAATAAGGTAGGTCCACAAGAACTTCCAAATTTTCAACTCACTCGAGAATTAGCCAAGGAAGAAGCAGACAAAAAGATCATAGAATTACTTGGCTTCATGAAATCCGCGGCTTTCCGCAAATGGATCGTCCAAGTCACTGGGTTGATTCCAACTAGTGATCAACTTTTGGCTCGTAAATTTAGACCAGGTCAAGATTTCATATTAGCTACGACCACCGATAAGAAATTGGCTCGAGAAGGCGAATTAAATGTGCTTCTCGAAGCCACTTTGGGACTAACACCCACAGCAGTCAACAAAAAAAATTGGGAATCTGGTGAATTTGGAGGATATGAAGTGTGCATGGCTCTCAATACCGATAGCGATGGAGAGTTTGAAGACGATGATCCCGCCATTTATAAGGCAAGCGATCCATCTGACGATTCTGTTCTCTACACAAGTCAGTGCAAATGGAACACATTGTGTCTCATGTTACGAGATCCAAGCGTTTTGAAGTTCGTAAAGTATGTCAGCATTAACGCAAAGGGATCCAGATGGGATATCACTGGGCAATGGAATGTCAAAAGCCTTGTAGACGAAGAGTCATAACAAGACAATTTATAGAGAAATATGATGTAATGATCTACTCATGGTTTTGGTTCAATAATCATATTTGCAGCCAAGGCTCGGTGTAATTGCATGTACCAGACGCACCTTGTGGAAAACACCTGCACGCAATCGAAATAAAAATGTAGGCGAATTGGCAGAAAAAAGCACTTTTATCTATTCTGGATTTCAAGTAAAATTATTTAAGTCTTTTCAGCCGATGTATATGTCAGCGTGTTAGGCGGAATTGAAGTATTTTATAGAGGATCATACTTTTGTAAAGACACCCATGCTGTTCAAAGTATTGACCCAATGTTCTGAGGACATGTATCTCACAGGAATCACAGGTATGCTATAGCCTGCTTCACGTGCCTTCAGTTCGAATGGTGGGGTACGCGGACTTTAGTTTTGATGCGAATTATCGGAATTTGGACAATTCCATTAAAATGATGAGCCCCTTACGTTACACATAAAACCTAGTTTATTATTTTGTTCGTTTGTATGGCGGACAGAGCCTGATTTAGCCCAAATTTCCTTGACACACTTTCCGGGTAAGCGAATATCGGAGATATTTTCCAATTCAAGTGCGAAAACCCACACGTTACACGCAGTATCCACTTAGTATATAGACTCACATTTTTCTGATCTCAAACCTGTTCTGTCGCTGAAATATTAGAAGTTTGTTTCTTGCTTTCTTTTCATTTACTCATTGCACTCAGGAATCTCTTCAAGATGGCTGACGAGTCTAACCCAATGACCGTGTTCGTCACAGTGGCCACCATTATTTCTTCGTTCATTATTCTTTACTTCGTGAGGAAAGGCCAAAACAAATCGACCCCTGTCTTGTCGCCAACTGAATTTAGAAAGTTCCCATTAATCGCCAAGACAAGAGTTTCCCACAACTCTTGTGTGTACAAGTTTGGTTTACCAAAGTCTACCGACAGATTAGGCTTGCCAATCGGTCAACATGTTTCCATCTCTGCTATCATCGATGGCAAGGAAGTCGTCCGTTCTTACACTCCAATTTCCAACGATGAGCAATTGGGTTCTTTTGACTTATTGATCAAGACCTATGAAAACGGTAACATTTCTAGATACGTCGAGTCTAAGAAGATCGGCGAGTCCGTTGAATTTAGAGGTCCAAAGGGATTCTTCACTTACACTCCTAACATGACTGACTCTTTCGGCATGGTTGCTGGTGGTACAGGTATTGCGCCAATGTACCAGGTCTTTACAGCTATCTTAGATAACCCCGAGGACAAGACCAAGTGTCATTTGCTTTACGCCAATGTTTCTGAGAACGATATTTTGTTGAAAGCCGAACTTGAGCTCTTGGAGAAGAAGCACCCAGACCAATTCAAGGTTCACTATGTCTTAAACAACCCTCCAGACAATTGGAAGGGCTCTGTGGGCTTCATTACCCCAGAAATTATGGAAGCCCACTTGCCAAAGAGCACTGACAACACTAATTTGTTGATTTGTGGACCTCCTCCAATGGTTTCGGCTATCAAGAAGGCTGCACAAACCCTCGGCTACCCTAAAGCCAAGCCTGTCAGTAAATTGGGAGACCAAGTTTTTGTCTTCTGATTACAATGTACTCGATCATATTATCCATAATACAAGAAATGAAATAACAAGGTGCAACAATTGGATTTAGTATTTTAGGGCCCTCTAAAGTTGATATAAGATTCAAGCTGACGTAGATGCATTTGGCTATTAGACCGACGTATTGCGACTTACCTGTGAAATCTAAATAAAACAATGCTTAAAGAAACCAACAATATTTTACAATTTCCATAAGAATAAACAACCAAACTTCCGACTAAAAAATTAAAAAATTGATAGTTTAGGTGGCAAAGTGTACATGTGCTAATCTACCCTGCGCATGTATACACAGTAGAATATACAGTCACTCATTAATTAAGTCACTATCAGTTCTTCTGCACGCATTCATTACAACCATACTAAGCCATATTTCTACCTCTTCTGCATTTCCAAAGACCAATTGGAATTGTCTTGTTAAATTGTGACGGTCATGAGGGGGCTCATATTTGCCGTTTGGACCCTTGCAACTGTGCTGGCTAACGCACTGCCTAAATGGTATATTGAGAATGATTACATCCGAGAAACGTTGGATGATGAAGAATATAATATCCAAAATGCATTCAAGTCACCAGTAGACACTAAAAATTATCCTCCTATAATTCCCCGCCCTACCGAGGAGGAACGCACTCTCCAGCCTGGTGAGCTTCCCTCATATGTAATGGACTATGCACCATATGTTCATCTATATTCGGAAGAGAGGTATATGCCCTATGATGTCAAGGATTTTGTCTCTCATTTCCATGCGGAGTTTGGAAATGGAACAATTATAGACGGCACTGCTAATGGAGGCCTAAATATAACAACGATGTCTGCCTTACCTAAGCATAGGGACGTCTTCTTAACCGCAGACGAGGATTTTGACAGCGACCCTGATTGGATTACAGGTGTGGAAAATCAGCCCTCCTTAATAGATGGAAAGATCAAGAACGCACCCGCAACGTTGATCGTCGTAGACAAAGGTAACGGATGGGTAGATGCCTTTTGGTTCTACTTTTATTCTTTCAATTTGGGGCCATTTGTTCTAGGCAATGGACCATTTGGAAATCATGTAGGCGATTGGGAACATTCACTTGTTAGATACTACAAGGGCAAACCTATAATCGTCTGGATGTCTGCACATGGCGGTGGCGGGGCATTTTTTTATGACAATTTAGAGAAACACGAGACTGAGAGGACGCATCCAATTATTTATTCAGCTAGAGGAACGCATGCGAATTATGTTTCTGTCGGTACTCATCCGCACGATTTGCCATATGAGATTCTCTGCGACTTCACAGACAAGGGTCCCCTTTGGAACCCAACGAAGAACTACTTGGGTTATTTCTATGATGGAAGTTTCGTCCAACCAATTGAAGAAAACATGAATTCAGAACACACCGGAAGAGAATTAGCATACGGCGACTGGCTTACTTTCCCGGGCCACTGGGGAGATAAGAAGTTACCGAATGATGACCCTAGACAAGTTTATTCCACTATCGGTGGTTTCAAATACATCGACGGACCTAGGGGTCCCCTTGCCAAGAACTTGCTTCGCATTATTCCCTGCGAGCGAGCAAAATGGTGGAATTTTTGGAATGGTTGTAATGTTCGGGAGAATATTAAGTATGGAGTAGGCGTTGAGAGCGAAGGATACAATTGTGGAAACGTTTTTGCGCACGTTAAAAACCAATTTATTAGAAAGATGTTGCAAATGGTCACTCTGGGCGGTTGGTTTTGCTATGTCGCTGATTTGGTATATGGCTAGTCTACCAAAGTAAATTCGTTTAAAAATACTCTTGAATGAAACTTGGGATACAAGATTCTCAAGATTTTTAGACAGCCTCAGCAGTGAGTTCATTTCTTCTAAGTCATTTTTAAGTTTCTGGATATGGTTTGTTATATATTTGAAATAGGATTAAGGTACATTATTAAAATTGATGATTGTAAATTAACTCAAACCGTGGAAATCTCTAAAGGCAAAGTTTTTTCGAAATTCCGTTGCTAGTCCTGGTTTCATAGCCGTGTAGATCAACAGCGTTTATCACATTACTCCACATTTCGGCTAGTTAAAAGCGTTTAATTGACAAAACCACCAATGCCGCCCACACAAGGGTATGAAAAGAGCAGGCATTCTGGGCTAGGTGGGGTTTTTAAATCCTTTACCAATTCGTTCAAGCAGACTGGCGGAAGGGTCCCTGTCACAGTCAATGCCAAAGTCGTTGGTGGAGGCTCCAACATGCCAAGATTACTACATGAACTACGAAATGAAACTTTACCAGTGCGTGTAAATGCCGCAAATGAGATATGTAAAGTTATAGACAAGATTTCAATATCATCCACTACTGAAATATGGTACCTAGCGAGAGATTTGTGTGGAAAGGATAGAGCATCTGCTGTAAGAAGAAGTGGACTTAAAGTGCTTGTGGAATGTATAAAAAAGCATTCAGATTCCACTGGAGATAAACTTGTATACTACAGAGATATTATTAATCTTTGTGACACATCCAATGGTAGACTAGATCCTGAGTTTGACTTATTTCTAGAAGCTTTGGTGCAATTAACTGACAATGGCAAGGATCTACATGACTTAAACGTTTACAACCTGGACCAAACATGGAGTGACTTTATTCTTCGGAGTTTCGATCTATCATGTAAAACCGCGCTGTTATTTGACAAGCCGGAAGCCCTGAGAACAAGAGAGTACGTTTGCTTCGTCAAGCTAGTGAAGTACATTACCAACTGCTTAAAATTTAGCTTTGCAGTTGTTAATGATCAATTCGTCGTAAGGGTACTTAATGTGGTAAATTCGGTTTGTTCGGTTACGCAGGACACTCTTATCATCACTGAACTAAGTTCATTCATAAATACTGTAACAGTCTTCGGACACGTGCCGTTACAATCCCGCCATCTGACAGTAAAGCTACTTTGTTGGATTTCGTATTATTCAAGTGATTCTCAAGAACTATCAAAAGAGTCTCTCTTAAAGATCTATACTGAGAGTCCCTCAGATGTTCTTCTTGACATTGTCTCAGTTCTTCATGACCCAATACTTCAGGAAGCAAGGTCTCGAGAATTCACAGAAGACGAATTGCATATGATCCCAAAGAATATCAAGAAGACACTAATCACGGCTCTCGGCGCAATAAGCTCCTTAGAACACTTGCTTCTTAATCTAAGCGCCATTGAGCAAGCAGGCAAGGAGGCCCTTCCCTTGAAAAATGTATATTCTACACTAACTAGTGCTCAAGTGTGTGAGATTCCGATTCTCAATACCGGAATCCTACGATTGTTCGATCGCTTGTTTTCTCAATCTAGCCGCGGCATAAGTCGTGATGGATATACAAGCTTCTCAATCATGTTCCCATTTCACATTTGGTGCCTGGCTTCTGAAAACCTATTTGATTTGTTACTGCGTCTCCATCTCAATAGCGTTCAGGAGCAGGAGTCTTGGACATCTATTTGTTTGTCCTTACTACCAAAATACGAATCTAATGAGATATTAGTGACAAAGGATCATTTGATTTCATTTTTTCTTCGAAAACCTCAATTTCTTCCGGAATCAATAGCGATTTTTGTGTTGAAACATTTCCAAGACTCTAAAGCTTGTGTATGCTTTAATACCAGCTGGAAAGAAAATTGTGAGATCCTCCTTAAGGCATTCTATCGTTCAGAGAATCATATTTTAATTCCGACAAGTGTGAGAGTCAAGACTCTTGAAGTTCTTTATGAGGCATTCGAGTATTCCGTGGCGTACTACGAAGACTACAGCATTGGCAGAGATTATCTAGCCATTGCTATACAAAATGTTAATAACGAGTCCGACCAAGAATTGATCGCATATTTGTATCACAAGCTTATTTTCGATATGATCACCACTAAATCCTTAGAATTCTTCAAAGAATTGTTGTCTGTATTTGATACCCTTCTTTATTCCAAACCAATCAAGTCGAGGCACAAGAGTTATGTCTCTTTGAGTTCTTTTCCATCCAACGCACCAAAAAGAATTAGGTCTATTAAAAGTGACCGAGAGAGCGAGGCAAACACTGTAGTCAACAAGCAAGGGTGTCTTAATGAATTTGCCAAAGTGCTATGCAAATCATTGTTAACACTATCTCTCAACAAGCCGGTGGAAACCTCTCTTTTGTTTGAGTTCATGGTAAGCTTTTGCCAGGCTTCACTAGCTAACGAGGACTATGACGTCTGCCTCATATTAATTCGCTCCTTGGTCAGAATTCGTTGCTCTATAGAGGGCTATGTCTACTTTTGCCAGCCGATAGACATGGAAGGACTCGCAACTACCATGAATAGAAATACGCTGATAGAAGCCTATAAGCCCTCGCCTAGCCACACATGGTGTTACCCAGAGGAGATGCCATATCTTCCAGCATCTACATTAAACCAGCCCAACAGGAAGCTTAAAATTTTTAATTCCACATCCTCAAAGCTCAACATTTCCGGAGCAGGTTCTGCTACTCTTGATGTTTCCAAATGGTTTGCGATCGTTAACAAAATTACAGAAGAATACTATAATTGGGAGTTGTATTCATATATATGGGCTCACTTTTGCTCTCAACTTTGCAATGTAAGCCTTTTCGAGGGATGCAACGTCTTTATAAGTCGATTCAGAAAAACCGTTTGCGACCAATTGTCCCTTAGTCTCCCACAATCATTGGCGTTCCCGCTTCTGGATTCTAACGTCACAAAAGCCGATTTACTAGTCGCTTTTATAAGAACGTTATCGTCTTTGATTGGTTATCACAACCTTTTTAACAAACAGGAAGAGGATCATATTATCAGCTCTCTTCTCTCAAGTTTGGCATCATGGGAGAAAACCGCGATTCCCAGCATTCATATGCTAACAATTTGTTGCTATGAACTTCCACAATCCATGAAAAAATACTTAATTCCAATATTGACGAGGTTGCAGACTAGTATCACCAGCGCATTCGCAAGCAGTCATACGCTTGAATTTTTAATGGCACTTATTCAAGTTCCAACGCTTACCTCAAATTTCACAATTGACGAATTCAAGAGAGTATTTGCCATTACATTTAGGTACATTGAGCATGCCATGGACATGAAGAAGCGAAAGGGCTTACTGAACAAACCTGATGATCAGGCAAGTATTCGATTGCAAAGTCACGGAGTTGACGCTGAGGTTGATAATAAGGTGTCCACATTATCGACTAAAAGTACTCCAATGCTTCACCAGTACCTCTTGACCACCTCTTTTGAAGTTTTGTCTCAGTGGTTTCTTAAAATGAAGCTCGAGGATAGATCGCAAGTTAGCTCCTTTATTATGCGTAACATCGTTTCGTGCTGCGGAGCTGAAAAGTTCCAAGATTTGGATGAAGTTACCATAGCTCATCTTGACTTTGTTGCTAGGTTTACTTACAGTAACATGCCTTTGAAAATAATTACTCCAAAAAAGCCAACCTATCACACTAATCTTTCATGCAACAAGTGGATCATAGGACAATCGATTGTCAGCATTGATGTAGATATACAAAACGGAGACTCAATAATAGCATTAAGACGGCCTACTGGGTTTGCAGTCTTTGAATTGAAATTGCACCCGGATATGTTAACTCATACCTTCAATCCAAGAGAATTCCAACCACTATTTACTAGCAACTATCTTTTGCTTCAATTATTCAAGCCCTTGGACCAAGAGTCAATATCGAAGCCTATTCCTCTTCTCGAAGATTCAACGACTGAAAGAGCTGTGAGCACTTTTGACAGAGTACCTGTAGTTGCACATCATAAAGCTGGTATCATATACATTGGGCCTGGCCAGAAAGAGGAGAGCGAGATTTTGGCAAACACTGTTGGTTCTACCGACTACCAAAATTTCTTAGAGGGCATTGGTGACATGATCAGATTGAATGAAGCAGATTCCGTATACGTCGGTGGACTCGACAAGGAAAATGGAACGGATGGCGAGTTCGCCTATTTTTGGAGTGATGAGCTCACTCAGCTTATCTTCCATACTACTACACTCATGCCCACGACTCATAATGACAAATATCTTCTGCTAAAGAAAAGACACATCGGCAATAATCACGTCAATGTATTTTTTGATGAGTCTGAACTACCTTTCAATTTCAATGTGATCCGATCACAGTTCAATTTCATAAATATAGTGATTAGTCCACACACCATTTGTTGCGAACCGGCGGCGCGAAATGGTTGCAAATACTACAAAGTTAAAACATACAGGAAAAGTGAGGTACCAGGAATCTTCTCAACCTCCCACTACAAGCTCATTTCCCTCGAAGAGCTCCCACAATTTATCAGAAACAGTGTCTTGATGGCTAATCGCTTTGCAAGAATTTGGCATGAGTCCATTGACGGTGTTTATGTAACGAACTGGGAATTACGTGTGAAGCAGTTACGCGCACTTCGAGAGCGGGCTAGCACAGCGCACAAAGCGCTACACAACGAAAAATTGAAGCATAGCGAAGAGCACGATTTAACAAAAACATCTGGAGGTGGCACAGATTTAGCGTCTGCAAATATGATTCAGTCATTTTTGGAACAGCTCCAGGCCCCAAACTCCTCGTCATTTGCTAATAATCCGCTTCAGAATGCAAGATACGAGCATCCTTCCCCATCAGACAAAGAGCTACACAACCTATTAGAGTTTAACTCATACACTTGTTAGTGACGCACATCAGCGCAAGAATACTGCCGCTATTTTTCATATTTTTACGATGGTCGGTAATGTAATACGCGCACGAGATTGCTGGTGGCGAATTAGCAACGAGGAGCCCATTTTCGGTGGCGTCTACTCACTATGTATCAAGGAAATAATTTTCACTCTTGGAGACTCGTTCAAACAACTCTTAAGGTTCGTTTTGTATTCAAGAATTTAATGGTCTACGAAAATTAGTTTTTGATCAAATTGAAATGTTAACAGGAATTGCCATACGGAATTTGTATAGAAAGATCTTTATCGTATTTTAATTTGCATTACATGCGCGAAGCAATTGCTAATCTCGGCCCCACCTTAATTGGGATCAGTCCCGCTTTCTTCCATGCTAAGAAAATCCATCTCTTTAAAGGGCCCATAATTTTACTATTTAACGTGGCTATAGAACTGATGTACTTTGAATATTCGCTTAATAATAATTTTTTATTAAGCGATTCAGTTCATGCAAAATAAATAGATGCTACGGGGCGTGAGATGCAATGGAATGGGAATGCGAACACGGACCACATGTTTTTCCGTGTTCCATGCTCAGCCGCCTCAGTAAGCAACCGATTGACACATCAGCGCAAACAACAATAGAACGGACCTTGAAATGAGCAGTGCTCAAAATTTGAAATTAATAATTTTCTATATATATTGACAGGTTTTCGATTTGGTCTCAATCCTTTCTTAAAACTCCTAGTATTGGAAAACTCATATCTCAGTACATTCCGATCTATCGGCAACGCACGCAATCGCGAGCAAATATTGGCACATCTCAAGTAATTAATTCGTGCACATTGTACAGAAATCCGTCGTCAAGACAACCCTGTGACCTTGACCTCAACCGATTAGTAAGGTCCCACGAATTATATAAATCTCCCGCGATTGGAGTTGAATATCAATCCGAGAACTTCTTTTTTCCGAATTGCGGATTCTATAATTGGAAGTGCCCGCTGACACAACCTCTGCTTTTTTGAGATACTTGGCTTCTGTCCTGCAAATAAGAACGCGAGTTAAACGGTACTTACTAACCGTATTAGTACAAAATCAGCTCCCATCGGGCCGTTAGAGACGACGGCACCCCATTTTTGCATCGCATCATACCTTCCAAACTAACAAGATAAACGAGCCTCAGATTCCCTTATCCCTATATAATTTTTTTAACACCACACAATAAGCTATGGCTGCATTTCTAGATTTTGAAAAATTAGCAGAGATTGCCTTAGACTCGAT
This sequence comes from Australozyma succicola, assembly GCA_030563905.1. Taxonomy (NCBI): domain Eukaryota; kingdom Fungi; phylum Ascomycota; class Pichiomycetes; order Serinales; family Metschnikowiaceae; genus Australozyma; species Australozyma succicola. The sequence goes on along the minus strand of JAJMKM010000001.1, from coordinate 593,425 downwards.
CCAGAACACCCTTATAAATGAGAGTTCGGCAGTGTCAGGACTTGCTGAGCAGTATAAATTCGATACAGATTCTAAAGCTGAACTAGCCTCCAGCATAAATTTGTTATATCAAACTGTGCGTAAGGGGGGCAAAATCGTATGCTGTGGTGTAGGCAAATCTTTCAAGATTGCCACAAAGACCGTGGCTACGCTTAAATCTTTATCTATAGCTTCCGACCAACTTCATCCAACTGAGGCTCTCCATGGTGATCTTGGTCTTCTTGGCGACAAAGACTGTATTATCTTCTTTACTGCCTCTGGAAATACACCAGAACTCATTCAATTATTGCCACACATCTCGCCTTCAATTCCAATAATACTTCTCACTTGCTCCAAGAAGTCTAAGCTCTCTCAGAGTCATCAGGTGAAGAGTTTATTGATTGCAGAATTACCTGACCGCTTAAAGGAGGCCAAAATTCATGGCATCCCAGCGCCAACGGTGTCTGCAACCCTCTCATTGATTCTTGCAGATGCTGTTGTGCTTGCTCTAGCTGAGATGATTGAACAAGACCAATCAAAGCGTCAGAAATTGTTTTCAATGAAACATCCTGGTGGATCCATTGGATCTGACTTAAGTCATCTTAATGACAATTACACAAGAATAAACCAGACCCGCTCCTTGCTGATGGAGAAAGCTATACACGACAGCTACTCGTCGCTTTTGTCTTTGAATCAAGTCAAGTCAGTCATGGACGGGGGTATGTCTACCAACTCTCTGGAGTCTTCGCCATTGATACTGGACTCAGAAGACTTCTATCCCTCTTCTGTAAATACCAAGCTTTCCTTAGAGATAAGACAATCTTCTAAGGATCAATTCATTAGCGTTGGATTTGAAGAACTTAAGTCATGGACAGAATTGGACTTCCTCAGAAATATTGCCTTATACGCATATGTTCTTTACCAAAGAGAGGACCTCTTTTACGCGTTAGAAGCGCCAGTCGCGAGAGAAGCTTACAAATTGATAAGGAAGAAACAATCCTCATGGAAGGGAATGGGTGATTTACTAAAGGAGTCTAAGCGCGTCGACATTGACACCAAGATGCACCTTCCGTGAAGAGCATGATTTTTATTTCTATGGATGATAACCTCGTTTCAGTTTGGATTTTACGATGTTTTCTATGTTTTGTTCATATGTGGTTGTAGCTCAACAAGCGCTAAATATGAGGACTCTACACCGTAAACCGGTTTTAGTATTTACTTGCATTTTGCTTCATTATTTATCTCTTGCCTTAATTTGCAAGGCAGAGAAAGTTTATAGACACGTTATATTTTAGTATTCGAATATATGCTAAATTGACATACTTTGTTCATTTATTGAATGATAAATTATTCATGAAGGACACGTTCCAATGATTGAATCTGAAACTCGAGCGCTTACGGAGTCTGATACTAAGATTTGGAATTATATACATAGAAAATTATTGGGTTTTATATACGGAAATTGTCATTTTTGACGAAATATCATGTTAAATATCAAGAGCGATCAGCCTCTAACAAAGCAGACTCGGCAACAGCAATCATTTTTTCCACCAGAGCCAAGTGCTTGCCATAGTTGTTCTTCATGGAAAGTTGCTTCAAATATTGTCTTAACTTTACCACGAGTAACTTTTTTTCTGGTCGTTTGGGGTCAAATCCCTCAACGAGCTTTTGAATCACGTAATTGGCATATTGGTCCTTCATCATAAGCGCCAAAGAAGAGTCATCTTCCACGCTTTCCTTTTCGAGATCTTCATTGCCAAGCATAACCTCGTGAAGAATACGCTTTCTCTGTTCCACTGTGCCGTGTTTGATACATTTTTCAATGACGTTTGAGGCAAATTTGTGCTTCGAAAAGTTGACAATCGAGCCAAGGACAACCTCGAGAATATCCTCACGATCTTCGTTCTTGCCGTGCTCCAAAACGTGTTGGATGACGTAGTTTCCGTACTGGTCTTGGATCAAGTAGAAGATGAACCTCTTCAACTGTCCTAAAATGTACTTTTGGTCTTCTTCCGTTGAGAACTCCAATAGACGTTGTATAACACGACATCCGTAAGGATGAGTAGACAAGTGATAAATGTGCTCGTCTAAGCTATCGAGAATAAACCTTACTTCTTCAAATGGAACACATTCGATGGACTTTTGGATCACATGGTTACCGTTTTGATCTTTTGCACAGAGTAAGACATACTCTTTTAATTCCAGAACGATCTGAAGCTGGCCATCCAACGAAACGAACTCTAATGCTCTCTGAACAACACGGCAACCGTACATTTGCAAGGAAAGACTATAGATCTTACCTTTCATGCTTTGCAACAATACAGCTTGTTGCGTGGGAGAGCCATGCTCGAAAAACTTTTGAATCACGTAATTCCCAAAAACGTCGGTCATAAGTTCATAGGCAATGTCTCTGATCTCGTTGAATGCCACTTCTTTCTCTTCATCAGAGGCGGTGGGAAGTTTTTGCTGGATGAAACGAGAACCATGTTGGTCTTTTGTAAACTCCACAACATGATCACAGATATCCTTCAAAAAGTATTCTTTGTTGTTTGTATTGGATCTTACTTCCTCCAACAAAGGTGAACGATGGATATGACGACCCTGCTTGGCACCAGCAGCATTTGCAGCACCTTTACCTTTACCTTTCTTTACAGCAGGTGCTGTGCCCTGAGGCAATTTGTTGTTGCCAGGACTAGTAGAGCTGACTTTCGGAGACACAACCTTACCTTCCTTAGATTTGTCTCCATTCCGAGACTTTTGTTCGCCATGGTTGGTGGGGACATCATTAGGAGGCGTACTTGGTGGAGGAGTATGTCCGTACATCATGAAAGGCGTAAAAGGTGGAAAGACAAATCCTGGAGTTCCGGGATGCATCTGTCTGTTCATTAAGCCAACAGCAGGAAAACCTGTACCTTTTGGGGGCAGGGATTTCTTTAAAGGATTCTGCTCCTTTTCAGTGTCCGCGTCGTCAGATTCTTCCTTCTCTTCTTCCGGCATGTCTAAGGCAGGTGGAGAGCCGTAAAACTCAGGCATCATTGGCGGAGGCGATCCATAAGACATCATTGGATACATATTTCCATCCATGAATGGTGGAGGAGCGCCCATCATGAATGGTGGTGGACTCATTGGTGGGAAAACGGGTCCAGCTCTGTTAAAAGGCATAGGCGGCATGGCTCCAGCAATTGGTGGCTGGGAGGCTGCTGGGTCAAGGAAATAATTAAAAGATTGCGGAGTGAAAGAAGTTGCAGTGGCAGGGTTCCAAAAATTGTGGTGCTGACCTTGTTTATCAGCTGCAGTAGGGCCATGATTTGAATTCAAGTCGCTAGACAACAGAGCATTAGCTTGAACAGGAGAGTTGTTGTTAATGTTATCAATTTTCTCACTAATAGACTGATGCCTAGAGTTTCTAATGTTCAAGTTTTCGTTCATAGAGCCGTGTGGTGAGATGTTGAATGTCTTTTCGCTGTTAAAACTAGTTCTACGTCCAACGTCCTTCGCAGGCTCGAAAGACATGGAGCTTAAGGTCGAAGATAACTCAAGGTCACGAGTTGCATCAGCCACCGAAGAGAATTTGTTCAAAAAGCTATCCTGCTGAGGATGTCTACTGGCGATCCCTCTCCCGATCGAGGAGCTTGCGAGGGGGTATGGTTGGTGGAGTTTTACAGAATGAAGAACAGAATGATCATGTGGACCACCAGTGCTGGCAGTGTATGATACATGAGCCAAGGTTGATTTAATATCCAATAAGTTTGACTCAAATGTACCGTCTTCATTGAAAGAAAAGCGTCGGCGCATGGAAGGGGCGTCAAGCATTTTAGCAACTTCCGGGTCAACTTGATCAAGAACAGTCTTATAGTTGTTTGAGATATTTGGGCTGGAAGCTCCAGAAGAGCTGGACCAAATAGTCTCGGAGGTCATTATTTACAAGGGTTGCAGCGAAGGCGTTAACAGGGGTATGACCGATGAAGCTGTTAGGCTTAGATAAATAGGCGAGAACTGAATTGCAACAATTAAGAGACAAAGCAATCTGTACAAATAAGTGCCAGTCTTGATTTTATGATCAAATCCAGATTGAAGGGGTACGTTGTGGGGGTGGTGTATAAGAAAATCCTTATGGGGTCTTCAAATCTGACGTCAGCGGTTCAGATCGGGAAAATCAGCAGCTGGAAAGCCAAGTGTCTCGACAATGACTTCCAGAACTTGATGTGGTAAACAGATTCCAAGAAAACCTTGCAGTGTTCCCCACGAGCTAACAGTCAGATGAAAGTGGGACTAGACTTGATAAGTGTGGGATTATGAGTGCAGGAGGCCGGGGAATAATATTTGTACCCGTAACCATAGTTATGAAATCATGAATAGATAACCGGATAATTCCTAAGAGATCAATCAAACCATGAGCTTCTAACCCTTGAGTTATATTTTTTAATTCTCTATTTTCTTAATTCTTTTTTGTGACTCTTACAGTGACTTATAAACACTATCAAGACTCAAGTCACAAAAGGCTCTAGATTATAAAAATGCATATGTATAATTTACGCAAATAAATTGTTGAATCAGTAATGAGCCTTCACAGAAAACTGGTGTGATTGTATCTGAGCAAACACAACAAAATTTCTAATTTTAGGCTTTTACAACAGCCTTGTGAATTATCAAGAAATCACAAATGGTTTTAAATAATACAATATAATCAGTCTTTCAACAAGTATGAAATGTAATTTTGTTGATTTAGAAGCATGATTTTGGTGTCTTTTTTTGTCCAACTTTGATCTAACATACCGTACTATGTTAAGCCTTGACACCCCCAAGACTCCAGTCGCCTTGTACTTGAGTGTGCCGTCTTTCCCCATACAAAGTGTCACAGAATGGCTCCTCTGGGCAACCAAGCCTATAACCGCCTTCTCAATTTGCTACATGCCAAGACCGTTCCAGAGATACGGCAGAAAGTTTCCGTTGTGAAGAGAGTGTTGTACGATCATGAAACAAGCACAGATTCAGAGACTTCGGTCCTAGATGATATGATGCATAGCCCCTGGGAACAGAAACCCATGAGTATGGCCGTGAAGGAAGTTGAAAATGCAATCCCTAAAGTTTTGAAATCAAATGTCCTACGGCTCAAATGTCCAATCGCTCAGGTTGGAAGAGCAGACCTACACAATATATATCCAATAACGCGAGACCGACACTTTGCACTTCCAGAACTGATGCGGAAGGGATTGCAATTCCACGTTGTAAAAGCTAGAAATCCAATCTCGCTACTGTTTACTGGTAGCTACTACTTGGTCTTCGCCAACTACAATCAAGCTTGTCTATATTACTTAGAATCAAAAGGAAAACTCATAAATGGCTTTGAGGTTGATCTAGATTTTGTTTATCCGAACAAAACACATTTGAAATACATGGGATCACCGGTTTTGCATCAAAAAAAGATCGACGCTGTTGAAGGCTTTGACGATCTTTCTGAAAAGTTCAAGCAGTTAGATTGTTTGAAGATCTTCCGCGGTTCAGAGACACAGCTGAAAATCATTACTGAGCTAGAAAAAGTTAAAAGAGACCGCTCTGCATTTATGAATTTGGATAAAGACCCTTTGTTCGAAATTCTAGAATACTTCATGGATGTGCCTACAAGGTACAGCCTGGTAGTCGTGAGAAACTTGCCACTTGGTGTAACAAAGCCTCTTCTTAGCCAGCTACTCTGGAACTACGAATTCGCTACTGAGAATAATCCACAAGACTCGATGGGTATCATTCATAGCTCTTCTGCTTCCCAAGTGACGTTGGCACTCATGCGCTTTAAAGACGAGACGAACGCCCGAAGGTTCGTGCGAAATTACCATGGCCGCCCTTGGAATAAAATTAGTAATTCAAATGTGAAACCTCTTTACGAGCCTATAAGGTGCGAGATCATCGATTAGCCTATTTACTCATTGTGTGTGTCCAAACTCTTCCAACTGTATCTGGCAAGTTCGTAATCTGATGGAAGTGAAGAGTCATCTGATTGTTTTGAGGTTTCAATGATATCAAACTTCTCCCAAATCCTCTTTGCTTTCCAGACAATAATGACGCTGTTATTGCCTGACCAGCCAATGACTCCGCTATCGGCTGTCAGGTCTTCATTACCGTTTGCATCTGAGTGGTAATGATTTGTATTTATAGAACAGAATGACCATGTAGATTGGAAATAATTAGGGATCGGGAAGGGCAAATTAAGCCTTTGTAATACATGTTGACGATTATTAGGAACGTGAGGTGCGCAATCCTCTTCGTTGTAGCTGTCAGCACCATTCTTGCTTGTGGATTGAACTAAATTATAGACATGTAGGGTGTTTTTGTCCGATAGAACGGCCAATTTGGACTCATTTGGTGAAAACTTCATTGAGGTAACGACTGCACGATTAATGCCTCTTCTAAACTCGTATAGAAGGGCAGTTGTATGTGTGGAGTGTACTCTAATAATAGTGCCTGTTTCACTGGCAGACGCCACTAGCGTCCCTGTGCTATTAAGTGTAATGCATCTGATTTTCGATTTGTGCGCTTTAATTATGCTGATTGAATTCTTTTCTTGTCCCTCTGGGGATACGTCCACTAATTGAATTTGTCCCATTGCGCGGCCAGGAAATGCAAGGATCTGTCCCTTAGGATAGTCTCTAGGAGAGGAGAGTGACTCAGAGCTAGATATCGAAGACGCGGATGTACTAGAGGACATATATGACAGAGATGTAGAGTAAACAGAAAGGTCAGCAAGGCCGTGCTCGTTATCAATTGTTTCGTAAGATGCAATTCGTTTAGGTGGAGCAGAAAACTCGTACACTAAAACTTGGTTGTTTAAAACAACCACAATGCGTATGCGAGACAAAAGAACATTAAGAACCAGATTCATAAAACTCAAGCTAAGACTGGACTTTCTTTTAAGGTCATCCCATATTATGACTTTATTACTTGGAAACTTTGGACTTTTTCCGCCGCCAACTAAGGCCAAGTAATTGGTACGATGTAGCATAGATATACGACCGATTCCAGAACCGGAACCATTTGTAGGAGAGAAAAAGCGTTTTACTCTTAGGTCAATTGGATTAGTATTATAGACTAGAAAACCCTGTTCATGTGCAATTGCAAAGCATCCCTGGTCCTGATTGAAGGAGACGTCTAAGAACTGAAGCTCCTTCCGCTTTCCTTGGGTCATTGGTTTGGAGATGTTCATGGAGACATGCGAATAAAAAATGGAGAGAAAATTGATCTATAAAATGAAATGTGTTCGATTGGGGAATGAGCTTGCCCGAGAAAGCCTTACTAATGGGGTAACACCACAACAGAGTGAGAAATGCACCAGAAGTAGATGCATATGCAAAGGGAAACCGCAAAAAGTGAGATTTCAGATGCAATGTGCCAATTGGTGAAGTCTTATGAGAGTAGGCTGTCTTTTGTAATCCGAAATGTGATGTGGAGCAGAAATAGTTAGCAGAGCTGATAACAATCGCAGGTTGTGTGTACGTTTCCAAATTTGGCACAGGACCCTCCGAATTAAGCGAGGGTGAAGTACGAGCTTAAACGCACGATTATTCAAGACCGAATAAAAAAAAACCTGGCAGTCTGAATTTTTACATAGTTATTTCTGAAACTCCATTTAATTTACGTGATGGCAAATTATTAATAGTAACGAGCTGTTATAGGCCTGTATCTTCTTAAACCGACACATATGGGGCAAAGCTGCGAAAATTACGGTGTTTGGAATTGACTAAAAGTCCTTTTCTATTTTAAGTTTATTATGTGGGTACAATTGCTTTTTCAGCTTCTTAAGCCTAGGCTTGTATTACATATAAACAATGAACTACTCATAAATGCATAACAAAAGTCAAAGTATAAATAGATACAAGATGGACAACCAAAACGGTTCATTTATATTGTATCTATTAGTTTGTTTATTTTTGGAATTATTTGCTCGTACGGTGGAAGCAGGTGTGGCATCGAAGCAGCGTTTTCCTTCCAATATGACGACAACTTTAGATGGAAATTCAGGTAGCGAGCATCTCAAATCTGCCCTCATCAAGAATTCCTACGTGGTCCCGGAACGCGAGTGAGTATTCCGGCAAAATGTACACACCTGCATATATTTGATCTATATAACCATTGATACTGCATACTAACGCGCGGCTGAAACCATTAGTTTTGGAACCTGCAACTTGGCTTATTGCTGAACGATCATAAAGTGTGTGAAACATAAGCATGCTTCCTTTTGGATTTAAATCGGCTTGTATTTTGACATTTGTAATACTCTACCATGGCATACCACTTTAAAAGCGCTATTCGCTCTCTATCTCCATTATTTCCTCGTCTGACGATTCCTCGCCTCGTTGTAACAGTTGGGCGATTCGGTCCACATCACTTTCCGTATTGAGATCTCGTTGCAGCTTTTCAAACTTCCTCAGACCACCAAGTGGTGTATCCAATATATTTTCAGAGATGGAGGTGATTGGATGATCCATTTTATGATCCATCCAGGCTTTCATAATTTGGACTGATTTCGTAAGATCAGGACTATCTTTCTCAATATTTTGCATAAATGTGCTTGATTTAAGTCTATTAGAATCAAGTGCGCGTTTCAAGAGATCAGAGGCTATTGTATCGTTTGGGCATATAGCAAGTGCTTCGTGGAGATACTCTATTGCTTTGTGCTCATTTTGAAGTTTCAAATATACAAGTCCAATAGAAGTAAATATGTTGCTATCATTTCGAGGGCTTAATTTGAGGGCTTGTGTAAAACAATCCATTGCCTTCTGGTAATCACCAACCATTCGATAAACATGCCCTAAATTGACATGAATCGAGATCCACGATTTGGAATCAGAGTTTATGTACTTAGCGGCCCCCAATGCTTCGCGGAAACAAGCTTCTGCCTGATGCCAGGACTTTTTATAATAATGTACAACACCTAATTCATTTAGAAGTAAAGGGTCAGTGTTACAAATCTCGTAGGATGCTAAAAGGTATTCCTCAGCTAAGTTAAAGCTTTTCATAGCAACGTGCTGCATCCCTAGAAAGAGATTGGGGAAATGATTACCAGGGAAAAGGCGGGCTGCAAATGCGTAAGCACTCACTGCTTGCTCATGCTCTTTTTCTATGGCAAATGTATGAGCAAAACCAATCCAGCCTTGACAAATGTTAGGATTTAGCATGTTTGCCTTTCCAAAAAATTTACGAGCCTCCAAAATCTTGCCAATAGAGAGATAGTAAGTACCAATGGCGAACCAAGTGAGTGGGTGAGTTGGATGATTTTCGGCTAATTGGTGAGCACGCAAAAAAAGCTTATTCCGTCCACCTAGCTCATAAAGACAACTTATGTATACTGCTAGTAGACTGAAGTTGTAAGGATCTGTGCTAAGGAGCTTTTCGCACAAGGCGCAACATTCATCGTAATTGCATCTGACATAATAGCTATTAACTCTACTCAATAGCACATCGGTGTTATCTCCCAAACGGTATTCATCTTTGAGAATAGTTTCTGCCTCTTCAAACCTTTCTAGATTCATATATTTGCTGAGTTTAGTGGTGTATAGGAGCTTCACTAACTCGTCGTTATCCTCAGCATCAGAATAATTGAGTTGATTTATAAATTCCCATTGCTCTGCTGGAGACAAGAAGTCGTTGTTTATGAGTTCATTGAAAGCTTCAAAGCATTTTACATCTACCATTACAGCCTCTTGATAGGCTTCCTTTGCACGCTCAAAATTAGTCTGGCTAGAATAAATGAGCCCCCGAAGATAGCACATGGAAGCTTCAAGCCTAGTTCCTCGATCAAGATTGCGCAGCTTGTAAGCAGGGTCTCTGAAGGGGTTCGTTTCGCCCAAGACGTCCAATGCGTCATCCCAACGTTCTAGCTTCACAAGAGAGTATCCCGACAAATAACGACATGCAAGAGACTGCTCATACTCTGGCTTACTTGTCAAGAGGTTGTATGCACGGAGATAGTCTCCACGATTGAAGTGCACTTGAGCAAGCCAAAAGGCGTCGTTTGGGTCATTGGTTAATGATAGAATTTTGTCACCAATATATTCAGCTGTTTCATAATGATGCTGCATAAACGCATCATGTCGCCATAGCCTGAGCTTCTCAGCACGAGAGAGGGGTTCTTCGTTCGCGTTTAAGCTCGGGTGATCGACCTGGTTTGGTGCTTCTCCCGTTACATTCTCAGCATTGAAAAACAGCGACAGCAGCGATCCCGGTGTTTCAAATAGGTTATTGTGGGGATTGGGCGGCGTGACAAACACGTCTACTTTTCGGGCAACATGGGGTGATATGAAAAGGGTCGAATTGTGTTGCAGAGGAGTTTTCTGTGTTGGATCCATTGGACAAGCCTATAAAAGTGAAGGCAGAACTACGGGCTTTTATGTATTAGTAGAGGATCCAATTGCAATTTGAGAAGGCTATAACTTTTCAAAAACGAAATATATGTGCAATTGAGTAAGAGCTTTCGTTATGGTAATTGTCTCAGACGTGATCAATGAATGTAAACACTCGAAAGACAACGATTTAATTCCAAAATTTTCAAACTAAATTTCCATACCTTAAAAAATTTGAGAGCTTTATTTTCGACATTCTTGTTTCTCAAATAGAAAAATATTGAACGGAATTTTTGCAAATTGCTTTGTTTTTGTTTCAACGTTCTACACTTAAAGAATCAGAGAACACGACCCATCAAAATGTTTCAATGGTAAAGGAATGTGGAATGATAAATTTTTGTAGATTTTAAATCCATGATACTAAGCGTTAATATTCAAGCTCGTTGTGGTATACTCAGAACACTAACTTCCTTTTGTTCATAATTTAGCAGCCGAAGTAAGGCAATTATCAAAGTGAAAATCCTATCAAAACCCAAATATCATTTATACGACAATCAATAGAACTGAACGATTTCGAGATGCTTCTTATTTTTTGGCAATGTTCGCGTCCCCCACACATCCGTAAGGTTTATGCAGTGAGGCGATGAGAAGAGCATCTCGTTTATCATAGACTTGTATTCCCATGTCAGACGCCAAAAGCATGACTACACTGTTCAGAATCGTGGTGGGCTCCTACGAGCACAACTTGTTGTGCCTTTCATTAATACTCAAAGAAAAGGCCGAGCCCCTCTTTACTCCCATCTTTCACTTTCAGGCCCATACCCTATCAATTAAGTCCATTGACATTGCAAAGCGCTACTTGGTCACAGGCTCGAATGACGAACATATTAGGATTTATGACTTAAAAAAGAGAAAGGAACTAGGAAATTTATTGAGTCACCAAGGTACAGTCACCACCTTGAGATTCTCTAAGGAAATCACAGACACTGAAGACGCATCGAACTCCGGTAGATGGCTTCTACTGGGTTCCGAGGATGGTAAAATTATTATTTGGAGAACAAAAGATTGGCAAATGTTTGGCACTTTGAAAGGTCATCAGGGAAGAGTTAATGATTTGGCCATTCATCCATCCGGCAGAGTCGCCATTTCTGTCAGCAATGACAAGACTATTAGATTGTGGAACTTAATGACTGCTAAGAAAGCAGCTGTTTTGAAGATTAAGGGAAGAGATCACTTGGGTCAATCTGGAGAGTTCGTTCGTTGGTCTGGTGATGGTAAGCATTTCTTAGTTGGTCTTTTAAATCAAATCTTTGTCTACACTTTAGGAGAAGAGGCAGAGCTCACAAACAAAATCAAGCTTACGACAACTTTAATGTGCATGGAAGTGATTGAGATTGATGGTGTTGAATATTTGGTTACGGGTCACAATAACGGTACTTTGGAGTTCCACCTTCTTAGCACCGTAATTAAGAGCGAAGAAGAAAAACCCAAGGCTGCATTCACATTAACCGGGCATTCAAACAGAATCAAGGGCATATCATTCTTCAACTCCCAAATTGACACCAATGGAGTACCTTACCTAGTTTCTGTATCTTCCGACGGCAGAATTGTTGTATGGAACTTGTCCTCAGATGTGAGAGACCAAGTGGCTGTGTATGACAGTGGCGAGAGATTGAACTGCGTGTCTGTTTGTGGCGAGTCCATTGAAGATACTGAGGCTATTAAAAGAAAATACGAGGCAGAAGAAGATGCAAAACACAGAAAAGAGTTCGAATCTGAATACGAATCGGATGCCGAAGAACTAATTAAAGAGGCACAAGGAAGCAGCAAGAAAAGAAGCAAGAAGAACCTGGGTGCAAAGGTTACCGTTACACTTGAATAGATAATCAAAATGGGAACATAGTCCACATGTAGTACGCCTTATGGATTAGAGAATGAAACAGCGATAACTAGAAATTGTCTATTAATTATAAACCTTGGGGTGAAAAGACCAATGGATGTTTGATCTGGATCTTTTTGAAGAACTTTAAGGGAAGTGGCACTTACAATTTACCACAGTGCTTTTCGAACAATTGCTTAGCTCTGACCCAGACAGGAGCAGTGTCTCTTTGAGGCAATTGCAACAAAGATGGCAACAAGTCTCTAGAGTAGAACTCAGAAGCCTCTCTTGGCAACAAAGAGGGCAAGTGATCAATCGAGCAAACAGACAATTTTGGTCCGACGGTGGTCTCAACAGGGACGGTAGGCTCGCTGAAGACAGTTGCAATGGTATAAACAGGAATTGGGTTGTGAGGGTTGGTAGTGTCAGCGGAGACATCGACAATAGATCTCAACTTTCTGTCCTTTTGGTTCAACAAGTCAAAGTTGATGAAAGGAGGGATCTCCTTAGACAAGTAGATGCAGTTGACAAAGATGTCAGAGTCAGCAATCTCCTTAAAAGGACCACCCTTGGCGGTCTCGGCCATGTCCCACTTTTGCAATAACTCTTCAGGGATGCCAACCTTTCTGAAAAGATCAAGGGCACCACTACCACATCTTCCTAAAGCACCAATAACCAAACAGGATGGGTAGACACCACCGTTCTTCTCAACAGCGACCTTCAACTTAGCAGCGACCTCATCGACCAACTCTTGCTCGTTCGTGTATGGGGAAACACCTGGCAAGTTCTCGGAGTCTGGATGGGACTGCTTGAAAGCCCAGTCCAAAACACCAATGGCAGCACCGGCGAAACCAGCATAGTATCCAAAGGCGGCCACACGTCTGCCATTGTCATCTTCCAAGAACTCCAAGTCGTACAAAGTACCCTTACCCTCAGGGAATCTTCTCAAGACGTCCTTCCATCCAGCTTGTTCCTTGTAACAGTGAGCGAATTGGATGTGCTCGTGAACAAGAGGGAAGGTCTCGTTTTCTGGCAATTCCTTCAAACCAAGAATGATTCTTTCAGCGGGAGCAGTCTTCCAGGAAGCAAATGGGACAATAGTGGCACCAACCTTCTCGTACTCAGAGGAGTCAAAGAATGATTGTTCGCTCTCCTCCACAAACACCTCGAAACCAGCATCCAACAATGCCTTGGTGGTCGATGGAGTCAATGCGGCTCTAGCCTCTAAGGGCTTTGTCTCTGCTCTAAGGTGAATTGCAACCATTGTGTATGTATGATATTTGGGGTAAAAAAAGAATTGATACTAGGACATTAGGAATAGTTTTTCACTTATAGATTAGACGCTGAGAGTTATCGGGACTGCAGGTAAGACGGCGCGGTGACTCAATTTCAAGGCGATACATCTGGAGGTGCAGATGATTGACTAATAGTAGCGATAAAAGAATTAAAATGAAATTGTGAAATAAGATCACCCAATACGTGCTTATAAGTCACCACTTAAGTCAGGCTATCTTAGAATGATATAAATTTTTTTCGAGTACTGGAACGTCACTATTTTCTATCGTAATTCATCTTATAATCATAAAACGTAATATGTCTCGCTTAGACACAAAATGCGTCCTCATTATGTACATATTATTTAAAATCTTTTACAACGCCCTTCCTACGTTTTTTATGTAATTCAAGACGTATTCCTTGAATATTGGCTTAGCAGCCTCCCAGCTGTCTTCGACAAATGCATCTCCGTACGCCTTGAATACCTTTTTCACCGTAGCAATCTCTAATTCATCTGAAATGGTATTTGTTTGGATTGCTTTTTGGTAGACGAGTTCGGCAAATTCTCGATCATTATTGTACAAACACCCTAAGATGAGCGCCTCAGTTAAGATTCCCTTCGGAGACCGCTGGGTAACCTCGTTGATTGTACTCGAAACTAACTGAATATAATCGTTGTATACGGATAAGGACTTTTCTGCCGAGAATTGCGCATTAGCAAGCACGAGCTCCGCAACTGTTGAGACTGGTAGACCATCTGGCAAAATCAAGGTTTCTGCAATCTTAAGTTGTGTAGGATCACTATTTTTAAAGGATTGGTAGCAAAAAGCCTTCACAACCTTTACCTGAACGAATTCAAGACCAAACTTTTCCTTGGACTGATAAAGATGGAACTTTTCGAGCATCTTATCTACCGAGTTCCGAATAATTCCATAAGTTTCTATGAGTTGTAGCCGCAAAAGAAGTGAGTTGGGGTCTTTTTTATCAAAATCTAATTGGTTAGTTTCAATATATTGGAGACAATCTTCGATAAAAGGATTGAACCGATCATTGAGCCCTTCAAGCGACAATATTTTGCTAAGCTCTTCCTTGTTTAGAAGCGAAGGAGAGCTCTTGAAGGCTATTTGCGCAATTTGTAAGAACTGGGCCTCAGTTGCATCAGTGGGTAATTTCCGAAGCTTATTCGCTACGAGCCACTCCCCGAGCATATCGACTCTGAAATCCAGAAGTAATCCGAGGGAGTCCAGAGAGAGAGTTGCCTCAAATACAAGAGACAATAATTCCTCTACATTCAGATGGTTGTTTGATTCATTGATCAATTGAATTGCCTTTCGAATGTCGTTCTCGCTAGGCTTGTATACATCTTCACCCTGGTCAATATTCTCGCCTAGAAGAAGCTTTTTTACTAATACTTGCCGTATTTGAGAGCTTGTTTCGCCTTGAAGGTGTTTTTTCGCCAAATGCTCCAGGCTAAAAGCTCTTCCAGGGTTATTATTGAGCAAGGTTATGAGGGCATCCTCTGTCCATACGTGATTAGGAATTTTAGAGGCGGTGTAATAGAGCGAAAAGTCATGCTTCAAGCCATGGCACAAAATCTCATTAGCTAACTCCGTGGAAATATCGCTTTTCAACACAGTATGGAGGGCTTCGAGCTCTTGTGAGTTTAGACTCTTGGAGGAGAGAGCTGATTGAAGGTCTTTTGTATCGAAAGGGGACCCCGACTCAACTTTTCTCAAGAAGTCCAGGATGGTACTGTTTCGTCTCACAAGAAAGTTGGAAAATGGTTTTGTCCTTAAAGAAAACATGGTGGTTGTGGTTGGTTGAGGCCACTTGCAAGAGGATTTGAAGTGGGTTTTGTTTCGTGTATATAGTACTGGCTGCAAAAGGAAGCTCTTCAAGTGCGACCTTATTTATTCCGTCAAATCAAACTAATTGAAACTAAATATATCCATAATCAATTCATCATACAATATTTCTATATTCTATATTTCTTTGCTCTAGTGCTTCAATTCGCTCTCCATCTTAGCCAACATACCCATTGCTGGGAAGTAATCGCTCCAATGATCGCTCACATTGAGTTTTTCCAAATTATCAAATGTAGAGAACAGACGCAAATACTCGTTGAAATCGACAGTTTTTCCAACTTGCTCACAGTGGTCGCTCCAGCTAGCCTTGTACGCACCTCCAAGGGCACATGCGTTGGGTATTTCGATCTGATAGTTACCTCCAGTCGCACCAAAGATGGAGCTCATCTTATTTATGATGCTTCTGTTTTTAGAGGCACCACCAACGTAATAAACATTTCTAGGTCTTGACGTCAAAGACCCGAATGTCTGCTGTTTTCCATCGGTATAGATATCTCCGAATCTTTCATGAAGGTCATTATACAATTCCTTTAATTGTGCATCATTAGACTCTTTAGCTGAGACATTCGAATTGCACAACAATGGTCCGGCTCTCATTCTACAGCTTATAGTCTGTGATTCTACTATCGATGTCACGTCTTCCTCGACGTCCCATGTGTCCACAGTCTCGACCTTATCACCATTTAGTTGTGCAAGTTTATACTGCGCCGGCGCACTTGGGACAATTTCGCCCAAAGGAAAGTAAATACCTAATTTTCCATCAAAGGTCTTTGATTGGTCTAAAAGAGCATTAAATCTATCCCATGACTCCTTCTCCTCCCCGTGCTTCTCGTTTAATTCGTCTCTGACTTTCTCCCGGGCTAGTGAACCATTGCAATAACATATCATTCCCATAAATGCTGATGCCAATGTTGGGTGTTTGAACAAATGGTATTGTGAAGAAGTCTCGCATTGTTCTGTGACCAAAAGAACTGTGGTTGATGTGCCTAAGGAAACAAGAACGTCATTTTCTTCCAACGGTAAGGAAATGATTGTAGCGAGATTATCACCAGTGAATGAGAATATTTTTGTTTTGCGCAGAAACGCGTACTTTCCAATAAAGTATTCAGATATGCTACCGATGGATTCATACCCTACCGGAACAATGGGACCCAACTTTCGCTTAAGCTCATCAACACCTTCCTTTTGTTCAGTCTCCGATGCATTATCTAAATCTGGATGAACTCCAGCAGCTACAGCCAACAATTCATCGTCGAACTCACGTTTGGAAAGATCATATAAATTCATTCCGCAAGCATCTGCCTCCTCAATTCCGGACAACTTACCAATAAACACAGAAGCTAAGAAACTCGACACAAGAGAGATCCTTTCACACGCCCTATAAGCTTCTGGATCAGAGCGCTTAGCAAGTTTTCGAATTTGGAGCCCAGTAAAACGGAAGTGCGCTCTGGATCCCGTTTTTTGAGCCAATTTATCCGGACCGCCAACAACTTCTTCAAATTCTTTCATTTCCTTCCCTGTAGAATGATCTTGCCAATTAGGAGACGTGGTCAGCGCAAATGCGTCTTTCAAGCAGTCTGTTAACGACAGCTCGGGATCCATATGGGAGAGTGCTTCGCTGGCTTTAGCAGACCAAAAGACGGAGCCGTGCTGCATGGCTGAGCCAGATATCCCCACGACTTGGCTGAATGGAAATCCATCTGCCTTCATCTGGCCAAGAACATGGTCAAGAGCCTCAAGCCACATATGGACAGGAGACGTAATTTCACCGTCATTTCCAACAAGAACACCTTTCGCGATGCCATACTTCTTTTTGTATTCTTTGTCAAACTCTACGTGATAAGTTTGCAATGCCTTGAGGGACTCTGTCGTGACAATGATTTTCAATTGTTGAGTGGACAAGTCCAAGCCCAAGAAGTAGCGATCAGCGCTCTTATAAGTCATACTTTACTTTTAAAAACGATGGAGGGTTTTTCTTAAACGAAGGCCACGCAGGGATGGTGGCAATTGCAGCGATTGCTATGGAGGCAGCGAATGAGTATACGAGAGTATGTATGCTGTTAGTAAAGACACCAGCTAAGACACTTGCAACAACACCGACAGCGAGACTACGATTGAGGAGGGCTTTGGATTGTTTTTGGCCTTCGAAGTCGATGGGAAATTCGATGGCTGCGTTGATGGATTCAGCAAGGGACTCCATTAAATATGTATTGTTCTTCGGGTGTGTTACCGGATACGTAAGGACAGGTTGTGTGTTATGTGAGCGGGCCGTGCGTTCCACCAATTGCTATTGCGTGTCCCAATAATGTCTTGGTCTTGCAACCTTTCAACATTTCTAATTTTCCTTGATGCAAAAAAAGGACCAGTTAAATTTATCTTATTTTGAAAAAGTTCTGTTTTCTTTCATGTCACTTAAGTTATCACGAGTAGATATCAAGCTGGTAGATTAAGTTTAGTGGTCGTTAATGTGAGAGATAAAAAAAAAAAAAAAAAAAATTCATCCGTCGAACAACTATATTCGAAATATTATGAAAAAATTGATGATATTTGAAAAGGTTTCGGGGATGGCTTCTACCGGACCCCAGCTCTTTTAGATCAAGTTGACTTTAAACTAGCGGTTACAAACCATCTGTAATGTCTGTGATCCTCGCATCAGGAGGCTACGACCGAACTATTCGGTTTTGGGATGCTCTCACGGGTGTTTGCTCTAGGACAATTCCGTTCCAAGATTGGCAAGTGAATCGGGTCGAGATTACTTCTGATAAGAGATATTTGGCTGCAGCTGGAAACCTCTACGTTCGTCTATTCGATATAAGACAAGCTGGCAGCGCCGGCAGCTCCGCTGAGCCTGGAACTACATCTGCGAATGGTACCGTTGCGTCGACAAATCAAAAGAACTCCACCAATGGCTCGCTGGCGGCAGCTATGACTTTCGAGGGACATTCAGGCAATGTCACTCTGATAGCATTCCAAGCCGAGAACAGATGGATGGTCCTGTCCCTGGAGGATGGAACAGTCAAGGTTTGGGATGTTCGTTCGCCATCTGTTCAGAGAAATTATAAACATCATTGCGCTGTTAATGAGGTAGTTATTCATCCTAATCAAGGTGAGCTTATTAGCTGTGACCATGACGGAAACATCCGTATTTGGGATTTGGGAGAAAATCAGTGCACACATCACTTGATTCCAGAAGATGATGTGCCAATTAATTCTCTTTCTGTTGCCAGTGATGGTAGTATGTTGGTCGCAGGCAACAATAAGGGTAACTGCTACGTGTGGAAGATGCAAAACCAAAACGATATGACATCCCTCACTCCAGCTACTAAATTTCGTTCTCACTCAAAATACATTACACGCGTGCTTCTTCTGACGGATATGAAACACCTAGCGACGTGTTCTGCAGACCACACTGCTCGAATATGGCTGACTGATCAAAACTTTGCGCTTGAGACAACCCTTCAGGGACATCTGCGATGGGTTTGGGATTGTGCATTTAGTGCTGACAGTGCATACTTAGTGACTGCGTGTTCGGACAATTATGTTCGCTTATGGGACCTTTCTAACAGTGAAACAGTGCGCCATTACAGCGGGCATCATAAAGCAGCGGTTTGCGTAGCGCTAAATGATGTTTAGTCCTTAAATAGATTCAGTATGACTTAAAATAAGCGTCGCAAGTGGGATGCCTGGCAATGTTTGATTAAATAGTTCTAGGCATTTCCAAGGCAATGTTCTATGTCACTACTAAAAAAACACAACTCACCGGAATCTCAACATCAGCTACATACTTACATGGCTACATACTTACATGAAGTTTGAAGAATAAATAGGCATTGGACTCATTAATAATAAATAAAGGGATTGCTCCCACATATACACTTACAGACGAAGTGCTTGGTTCTTCTCAATGTAATACTTCACATCGTTGCTTAATAGCTTTTCTTCCAAGAAATCTGTTACTTGGTTATAGTGATCCTCCTCGATTATAGACATTTTCTTTCCAATTGAATTCATGTTCTCAAACAGGAACCCATAATCATCTTCAGAAAAGGCCGGCAAATCATAAAGCTTGAAGGAGTCACCTAGTTTTTTATCCGTATTGGAATTTGTAGTCGATACGGTTGTGGATCTCGTAAGTGTGGTCATCAACAGGTGCTCGTCGCTTTCAGAGGAAGGAGATGTCATCCGTGACAAGCAAACGGAGTCCGAGTCGTCATCCAACTCTTCGTCGACATCTTCTTCATATTCAACGACGTTGTTTTCGTCAAGATTGACAAAATTGAATAGCTCGCTCTCGACTGTGTTGGAAGAGGCCTCCGTTTCGATGGGAGACACGAGAACAGCAGGAGATGGACTGGCGTGAGAAAGTCCGTTCAAGTCAGTTATAAGATCGGACATTGGGTCACCCATTTCTCCAAACATTCTCTTACGAGCTGTGGTGGCGGAATCGTACAACTCAGCGACTGGCGCCTGTTGAACAACTTGAGACTTGAGCGTCTTATAATCATGTATAAGCAGCAACAATTTTGTTTTAAGATGATAGTTTTCCAGCTCGATAGTTCGCATTTCAACTACGAGATCCTCTGGCGATGATAGATTGACCTTGGTGACCGTGGAGTTAGTGGTTGTGTAGCCCGGAGTTTGACTCCTTTCAACGCCATTGACTGATACAGGAGATGATTTCAACGCCACAGAAGAACTATGGGATACAGAAGTTGAATTTTGCTTGGAATATTTTGGTTGGGATTGAATCGGTTCTGTGGAAGGAACCGGTGGTGTGGGCTTGGGCTTGCGCTTCTCCAGAGAAGCTTTAGCCTTCCGGGTATTCTTCGGCCTGGGAGGAAGAACCCAGTTTTTGGATGTTGTGATAGTTAAAATCGGCTGAGTGGGACGATCGGAGGAACAAGACATGATGATTTTTATTTATTCATTCTACTCTTGCGCGAGGTCAATAGGTAAGTGTGAATAGGAAGTAGAAAGGAACCCGACGTAAGAGGTGAAAAATAAGGTTTTTAATAGCAATTTGGTTGAATATTAGGGAGAAGATATTAGAAGTAGGTTTTCAAGACAAAACACAGTGGTTCAGCAGGAATTGTTGTCGACGGATGTCTAGTGCCGGGAGATGCTATGGCTAGATCAACAAGCGACGAAATGAAGAGAAATGGTCCAGAATAGGGTTTTTTTTATTGCTGGACGTAAGTTTCGTTTCAAAGAAACTTTAGCTAACTTGAGTTTGATATTTTATTGCTTTGAAGAAATGTAATTGGAGCAAGTATCTCGACACTGATCAATACTAGGACAAGTCGAGTTGAGACCGGTATGAAGCAGAAGCAGAATACGAAGCAAAAGAGATTTCAGCGATCTAAGTGGATCAATTCTTGTGGAATAAACGGCGGTCTTATGTGCGGGATTTCAAAAACTATATATGAGACGCCGGTGATGTTCGCAGAAATTAGCTGCGCTGGAACGCTTCGATATAAGTATTATGTAGTATAGAGGAAAATTCGAGGCCTCTGCATACAACCGGTCCGCTTACAGTCGCAAAAAAAATTTGTGCCGGCGGGTGATGCCGGGTACATGGGATGGCCGGAAAAGGTTCGCGCTCGGCATTAGGGTGCAAACAATTGGCAGGCGGCGTCGGATGGCCTGACAACCGTTGGTCAAAATGTGGAGCATGTAGGATTTCGTGGGGACATATAGCGGAGCCCGGACTTGTTATGAAATTTTTTGCCGTTGAAATACTTTGCGCTTGTCAGGGGTGCTGGATTTGTGTCGGCGCACTTTTGTATGAGCCTTCTGATCAACAACTATCGCATGCCTGTTTCGTCGCATGAATGTGAGATCTGAAATGCCTCAAAGTACACGAGAAGAGCTCAATATGGCGACTTATGCTTGCCAATTTTTTATACGTGTTTGTCAGCTACATCTATTTTTAATTCTCTAGATCCGGGTTTCTCTGAAATACTTATGTATTACTTATTCCGTAAAGGTAAGTGGTTGTCGGTCCTGAATGGAAGCAGATCTGATGTCAAGGTTATTTGCCGGAGTGCAGGAGCCGCTAAAGTCAATACAATTGAAAATCAATTATCTTCACAAGGTAAATAACGAGTTCCTGATAATTTTGTAGATTGAGCAGAATACTCGTTAAAATAATTTCAGCGATTTCTTTTGTTCGTAGACTGTGCAACCCGCAGCTCTCTAATCGTCCATTTCGGTATTGGCTAATGGTTATGATAGGCCTCGAACCACTGGCTTAGAAGTCAATGCTTGCCCCTTATCCTATGATTCTTTGGGGATTTCAAATAGCAAAAATGACGCGCTTTAATAACTACATTGGGGAACAATGACACTTTCAAATCGGCCTGGTAATCTGCTTGGATTCATCTCAGTTGCTTAATTGTTTATCTTCACTTGCTAACTTCAGGTTGGAAATGTCTGCTTTGTGACGCAATCTACTGAGCAGCCTCAATTTGTGTGTTCTCTACACACAACTGGCGAGCTTTTTCAGTTTTGCTGGATATCACGCATGAATAACGGGGTTTAACTCGCGTCTCCTAGCATCGGCAATTTGCCGCCACTCCCTTTTGGGCGTGGGTGTATTTGCATTTCGTGTCCATTATTTAGCGCAGTGCCTGAAGTATCACCAGCGCAGCTCCAAAAGTTCCTGCTTTTAAAGCAACGCCACATCGAAAAGAGGAATCTAGCAGTTTGGTTTTGAACTAATCACATTCCAAATGGAAAACAACGTTCACCAAAAATTTCAACCGGGAGCCTTGAATTTGGGGTGTAGTATAATGTTCGGCGTAATGAAGGCTGTTCCGGGCCTGTGCAGACCCGTCTGTGTGCTTAACTCCTTTTCGCGCAGAGCCAATACCAAGAAATAAACAATACATAAGTAAGATGGCTCCTGAAAAGTTTTATTTTCGGCTTAGTCAGGAAAACGATGACGGATTTAAGAATCTAACATAATTTTGATTTGAACATTATTCTCGCCTTCAGAGGTTCACTCATGCGTTCTTGACTTAATAATTGCCTCTAAAAAATTGTGTGAAAAATGTCTCACCTTCTTAATGCCGTACATCTCGATGAGGGAAACAAGTCGTACGTGTTTAACAAAAGGCCCAGACCAAATTCTTTTGTCTCATCGCGAAATAGGACGTTAAATTATACGAGAGCGTGCGTCCGTTTCATTGTTGTTTCAAGGCGTGAATGATTCGTTGTCATTCAGGAGTTGGCCCAATGTAATTCACCAGGGGAGGAGAATTCTTACAGTTTTGGAAACTGAAACTTGTAAAAACGCTCGATTGAACCTTGACCCTAATTTTTGTGTCTAAGCCAATTTGACGTCGTGTCAACCGGGTTGCAGGGTTACCCCGGATTCTTAACACCTTATATGCCGTATGTGCATGAACCAGACTTTGCATAGGGATGATTCTACTCGCCATCTAAAAAGGTAAAAATATTAGTTTTGCATTTTTTAGCTTACTGTTCATTTTACTTGGATCTGTTTTATTGGACGTATACGTCTTTTTTTAGTTTTGAATAGGCATCGAGGTCGATGGCTTCAAGTACTTTTCAACCTCGCTTGTTCTCCAGTAAGAGGTTATTGTCTTTGGCTGAGTCAAGAAAGTAACTCCTGCCTTACCGTAGAAATTCAAGTCTCCTAAGAATGATCCCTTGTTACCAGTGAAAGAGAACATTGGCAATGGAACTGGAATAGGAACGTTGACTCCAACCTGACCACATGCGATATTCTTGGTGAACTTTTGAGCAGCAGCACCAGATTGAGTGAATAAGGCAACACCATTACCATATCTGTTTGAGTTGACCAATTCGATAGCTTCATCAAATGTCTCGACATTAACAACAGACAAGACAGGGGCAAAGATCTCTTCATCATAAGCACGCATACCTGGCTTAACATTTGTGATAATTGTTGGACCTAAAAAGTTACCCTTTTCGAATGTTGGGTCGGAGTGCTTGAAGTTTCTACCATCGAGCAAGACAGTAGCACCAGCTTTCTCGGAATCTGTGATGATTTCAGTAGCTCTAGTGACACATTCAGGGTTAATCAATGGACCCAAGTCGGAAGAAGTGTCAAAGCCAGAGCCCACTTTCAATTTAGCAGCATCCTTGGCGACCTCCTCGACCCATTGTTGAGTTTCCTTGCCAACAGTTACAAGCACAGAAATAGCCATACATCTTTGACCGGCTGCGCCGAAAGCGGCACCGTTTACAGCGTTGATAAAATGGTCCTTGTCAGCGTCTGGCAAAACAATCAAATGGTTCTTGGCTCCCAAGTTAGATTGAACTCTTTTACCCAAAGAAGTACCCTTCTCATAAATATATTTACCAGCCTTGTCACCACCAACGAAAGTGATTGCTCTGACTCTTGGGTCCTCGAGAATTTTGTTGACAGTGTCGTGTTTACCGTGAACGATATTCAATACACCTGGAGGAACACCTGCCTCGGCAGCCAATTCAGCAATAATCATAGCGGCACCTGGAACTCTTTCAGATGGCTTAAGAACACAGGTGTTACCTGTCACCAAAATAAGAGGCAATGACCACAACGGAACCATTGCTGGGAAGTTAAATGGGCAAATGGAGCCAACAACACCCAATGGCTCACGAACCATTTTAGTTTCCATGTCTGCAGCAACTTCCAAAGATGAAGCCATGAGATCGTTTGGTGCGTTGCAAGCAGCCTCAGCCACTTGCAAACCTCTAAGAACGTCTCCCTTGGCGTCCGCGAAGGTCTTACCTTGCTCCAAGACAATCATAGCGGCAATACGGTCGTGATTTTTCTTCAACAATTCGACAAACTTGAAAGCAATACCCTGTCTTTTGATTATGGAGTTCTCCTTCCATGTTTGGAAAGCCTCATGAGCATCTGTAACGGCCTGTTCCAACTCCTCTGGGGTTGACTGAGGGACCTTCGCAATGACCTGATTCGTGGCCGGATCATGGATATCATACCATGTCTTGGATTCTGACTTGACCAATTGGTTTTTGGCGAACGCTGGTGTCAAATACGCTTCGGTTCCCTTATCTACGTGACTTGTGGGGTAGCTCAGAACACTGGAGGTAAGAGCGATGGTGGAAAGACACCTGGTGACTGGGACACAATTTACGCGAGTCAAGCCTCTAAACATCTTGCTTCTCTTTTAAGGAAGAAAAGGATCAATTTTTCAAGGATCGGAGGAATGAAATAAATATGCAATGCTTAAATGCGACAATTCGCAGCCACCACAGACTTATATACCATCACAGCCGCGAATCCAGGTCCGCTTTTTCGCCTGCTTCTACACCGGTCTGGGTTACTTCAAAAGACTTTGCACAAACCAGAAGCGGACCAAATTTGATACTGTTCATTAAATAGACATTTGAAATTTGAAATTTGGTCTACTGGTAATCTTCGATTGAATTTAGTCGCTTTCAAGACGGTCTTTGGTTTCTCATTACCCTTCAGAAGTGCATACTTGGTGGTCCCCGCATTGGCATTCCTAATTCATACGTACGCGCGGCCAGTGCCAATTAACGCTTGCCACGAATGGAAAGCCGAATGGGTACAAAATCTAATATAACGTTAGCGATTTGCTTGCAAAAAAAATTTTATCCTACATTATTTAGTGAATTATTCTTTGGTCAATTTTGTGATTCTGTAAGAGTACATTCTAACCTCGGCGCATGTGTTTCTGACCAGCGGCGCACATGCCTGTGCTTTTTGATTAAGCATGGATAAACCTATGCACATGGCAAGGTAATTAACATCAAATTTTCGCACATTGTCACAAATATAAATATCTGGTTGTTAAAGAACTTTTAATTGGGCGTATGCATGTAATCTTTAAATACTAGTGTCTGAGCCTCGCTTATGATTCGGTTGGAAGGGTCTTCAATCATTGATGATATCTCAGATCGAACGTGAACTCTTGCAAATAACTAGCGAAATTAAAAGTAAAAAATTCATTATTGTACTTGATTATTCTAATAATTAGGCCACAGTTTCGGTCCACACATCGTAGAACAAATCCAATAAACAGGAGGAACTCCATGCTTGGGTAGGACTTGAGTCATGGCAAATGGCACCGTCTCTGTTGGTGAGCTCTGTCAATCCAGCCCATGGACTCTCGCGAATCCATTTACGGTGTCCTTGAAGTCTAATGTTAATGTCATCAAGAACATCAGAGGTACTAGCACCTGTTCCCTTCACACGGAAGTGCAAGTAAGCACGAATAAAGTATCCAAAGCACCAGACCCATTCTGGTCCTTGGTGGTAGTTGCGGCCCTTAGACGTAGCAAAGTCCTCGCTGTCCTCGCTGTTATTGTAGTCTGGTCTGTAGTTCCAATCGGAGGGGTCTAAAGTTCTCATTCCAACTGGCCCACGGATGACTTGGTCAGCAATCTCAATTGCTTTAGCGGCCTTTTCCGGTGTAAAAAGTTCAGGCGCCGCACACATGGCGATAGGGAAGTTGGCTCTTAACTGATAATCCTCGTAAGGCTCGCCACATCCATGAATGTCTTTGTAGATACCTCTTCTGTTGATCAAGGATGGGTCAATAGCATACTTTGAGTCTTCGGCAGAATCAAGAGGGACGTAGAAACATCTCTCGAAGTTGTTCTGGAGCAATTCCTCCCAATCCTTCAAGGTTATCTTGGAGCCATCTGGCTTCTCGACGTCAACGTAAGGAAACAAGCCTTTACCGTTTAACTCATTCACAAAACGTAACGTGCTCTTTAAAAGACCTTGTAATTCCACGTCTGCACCATCGCGCGGAGTTCCTGGTACACCCTTGTTGCCAGCGCGCTCACTCTCGCCCATCTTGTCCATCCACGTTCCACAGTTGAATCTAGAGCCACCATGAACAAGGCCAGTGTCCCAATCGATATAAACTTTAACGTCAAAGCCTTCAGGTTTCATCTGACAATCAAGGTTTGGGCCTGCATTAGCTTCGCGATAACTGATTCCCTTGGCGTGACGACTCAAGATTTCGTAAAGAATGTCCCTGATTGAGGTTTCGTAGCTAAACGCCTTTTCGTCTTCCCATGAGATCCAAGTGTCATCTAACGGGAATCTTCTCAGAACCTTTTCGTCTAAGATACTTTCACCACCAGGTACATGAGTGACGTACTCTTGGACAGCTTGACAGAAGAACCAAGCTGCATCTCTGGCGTTGAAACGAGGGTTTCTTCCAGCATCTAACAAGTTAGGAATTAAACCATGTTTGAGTGTTTTGGCAAAACCCAAAATGTGCTCCTTTGCATCTTCGTGACGACCAGGAACAATGAGAAGTCCGCGGAAGGAGATGAACACATCTCGTCCCCAACAACGCATATAAGAGTTACTGAAATGGGGAAGACCAGCAGCCAAAGCAGCAACCTTTTCCGCGGGAATTAAAGAAGTATTGTTCATAAATCCACACATCTGCACCGATGTAAGAGCCAAGCTTTGAACGAAGTTAGTGGCCTTTTGAATGTTGGGTGCCATTAATCTAAGGGCTCTAAATCTGGCAGCCTCATACGAGATACCAACAATAAGAGCAAAGTAATGAGGTCTCAAGAAGTATGGAACCTGTCTAATAGCATCGATTCGAGTCTTGAGCCAATCATGGAACTTAGCCATGGCCTTTGACTCGACGCTGTACTTCTCTAAACGATTTACGATGTAATCAGCGGCCCACAAGCCGTCACGCAAGTGGTTACAGATAGGATGGGCCAAATCATTTTTCCAAATGACATCTTTGAGAACGGAGATCCAACCCTCAAGGCCAGCATATGTTAAAGCACCATAATTTGGAATGGAGTACACACCATCATGGCCAGAGCTAGCATCTCTTTCCTCCGGCTCACATTTGTATAACAATGCATTCAAGTCATACAAACTTAAGTCTGTAGAGGCCTCAATGGCGCCTTGCTTCACGTATTTGTCTAAGGAAGCATTGGCGGTGGAAATGGATGTCGAGAAGATCGCGATAGAACCAGGTGCAAAAGCATCGGTGACTCTGATTACAGAGTCCGATCCATTGACTTCGATTCCGGGGGACTCTATTTCTACCAATTCGGTAGGAATACCTGTGAGCTTAGTAGGATCGTCACTGAAATCGCCTGTTTTCTTTAAAACGTATGCAAATTCCGCCCTGACCTCAGTTCCCTTTAATTCAACTGGCAGCAACACTTGGCCGCTTGGAGATGACTCGAATTTGGCTCTAGCAATCAAAAACCATCCTTTACCCGTTATCGTGTTATATCTTTGGATAGTGATGTACTGGCCTTCATGATGCACGTACATCTCTTGGTCTTGGTAGGAGTCTTCGCTTTCCGCAGAAAGACTCTGTCTGACTTCGTTTAATTTAGCTACTGCCTTAGCAATACCGGTTTTGGCACTGTAGCCATACTCCCTTGTCTCCTGAACAATATCCAAGAGTTTAGGGTATGTTTCGTCGTAGCCAAAAACAGTGCCAACTGCCGAAGAGCAGAATGCCACCAATGCAGCTGTTGGCAAAGTGTCTTCAACAGTTCTGATTTGGTTTGGAGTTTGGTTGTCATGCAGACAGTCCATGAACAAAGCATGTGGAACTTGAGGAGAAAGGACTTTGGGAATCTCAAGTTCAGAGTTACTTTCGACATACATATTAGTTGCGGGCTCTTTTTCAGCTGGGTAAGCGAATTCGTCCAAGGGCAACCAAGCAAGAGATCCAATTGGACGGCCACCGTGCTTGTGCACCAAACGAGAGAGCTCATCTACATTCCAGGCCAGCATTGCCTCTCGGATAAGCGAATTAATGCCCAATCTTTCGACAAAGATCTGGTCCATAGCTTCCGACCCCGTAAAGAGTTCTGCTACTACGTACAAATTAGGGTTCACCAGACGAGCGGCATCCAACAACGCCTCTCCAACATGGAGTGGTGTGGAATGACAGTTGTCAAGTCTAAAACCGTCGAAAATCTTGGCGCATGTTTTACTGTATTCGGTCATTCTCTTCCACAAATAAGGCGAATCCTCAGCGGTCTTTCCGTACCGCAACTTAATACAGTCGCCCCATACAATGACCTCTCTTCTTATGTAGGCCTTCGATTCTTTCAGAGCAAAGTCTACTAGTGGATTTCCGGCCCAGATCCAACCGTTGTTGGCCAAAGCCCAGTGCTTGCCCGCTTTGTCCTCGAAAGTGGTAAAGTAGCGTTCTGTAAGGGGATCATCCTTGGTTATAGGACCCAACTTTGGCCCATTGCCATCCAATCTCAAATATCTAATTCTATTTTTTGTTTGATCTTTAATAGAAGAGAGGTCGCTATCGTACTGCGCGTACAAGCTAGCATTTATTTCGTCGACAATCTGTGACGCTTTCTCAACATAGTCGTCTGTGTTGTTGCCGGCGATCGCAACAAGTATACTCAAGAATTTTTCAATGTTCAACTTGTTGGAAAATCTATCTTCGAAAACAATCGACTCGTTTACGTTGGCAGAGTTGACAACGAACTCTGAAATGCTTTTCAAACTTCCCAAATCCACAGATGAAGGAATTTCAGCAGGAGTAATATTGTCCCCGTTGTTTTCGCGAAGACTTTCAAGAATTGACTCTTTGTCAAATACGTAGTATTGCCACAAATTGAGCTTGTTTAAGACATGTGTTTGTATGCCCTCCATGATAGAATCCAAGTCCTTTTCTGAGGTCAATTCGGTTGGTAGTTTGAGTTCGGACAATTTGTCAGAGAATTCTAACAAGGCGGCATCAAGCTCAATGGCGCTTCTTAAGTGTGGTGCAGTTTCGGCGTTGTATCCGCTATCTGGATGCTCACGAATCCAATCGGAGTTTGACGCAGTATGATTGAAAACAACATCGGTCAATGACAACAAATTAAACTTTTTGAGCTTTTCTTGAATGAACTTCTCTGCGAATTTGTCATCTTTGAACAATGTCGGATCAAAGTGTAGCTGATCATAGATCGAGTAAGGAGAGTTCGAAGCACCTCTATGTTGCAATGGCGTGAAATGGATCATGTTGTAGCCTTTCTCGGAGACATAGCTAAAGAGGTTGTCCCAGTCTTCAAGGGGGCCAGCAAACTTGGAGACGATGGTTTGTATATTGATTGCATTGAAAGGGAGGTATTGGTCTTTCCAGAAAAGCTGTGGAGGCACAGTAAAATAGAAAGTCTTCGTGCGTCTTTCCTTTCCTTCAACCAGGTAAGTGATATAGTACGAAAAGGGGCCAGTGGTATGGATTGGCACCACGACAGAGCTGTCGCAGTGGAAACTAGACTCGATTGGAAACGAGCGGAACGTCGTTCTGTCAAACTGCGAACTGCTGTCTTCTGGCACGTTGGTATACAACATACCGTTGCTTGTAATAGCGGAGCCAGCATCGATCTGAAAACGTAAGTTGAAAATTGCGTCTCCCGGTTTATAGTTTGGAAGGGGTCTGACGGCAGGTAAGATTAGAACACCATTCTGAACGGACTCATTGTTGCATGGCTCACCGACTTCAGAAAGTCTAAGAAGAACAGTACGAGGCATTGCTGTTTTATTTGTATCTAGAAATCACTTGAGGTGATATAGGAACAAGCGGGTGTTGGAGGGGTCAAGCTGTATCTTCAATCGTACACGAATTGATAAGAGCAAGGAATTGGTTGCGAAGTATTGAGTAAAGATTTCTGACAGGAAACAAGTTTCCAATTATAAACGTTTTATAGTACTGATATTGGGAAGTTTTATTTCTACTGAAAAATTCACTTGCGCGAGAAGTTACGAGCCAACGACGCTTGCTTATATACTTGGATGCTCCCAATCTCCCAGCAAAGCGCAATGTGCCGGTTGCCTAAATTCCCATTGGGAACATGCGACTGATAAGCCGCCGAGTATCAGATCGAAAATCAATTCCAAAATGAATCCACTGATAAATGGCACGAGCTTATTTCTCTTAAAATACTTGAATGATTCTAAGCTTAAATTTGATCTTCATCTGTACTGGTCTCTGTGGCTACCCTCAGAGGATCGCCTAATGCTGGGCTCTATGCATGGAAGGATAAATGCGCCCGTGGGGATCGCTGGTTGCACACAAGCATGAGCCCAGATTCCCCAAGAGCAAACTACTTATCGGATATTTTTAGATCGAATTAACAAAACCTTCGATGTCGGTATGCATTCTTTCAAATCTTTTTGCGCCGTCTTTTTTTTTGGAATGTCAATTTGGTCTGACGTCTAACTTCGGACTGCGGGGGTTAGCGGGGCAGTTGAGACACTCCCGAGAATTCGCACTCCCAACCCCTCCTCAAACGTTCGCATCTAACATTTTTACGAGATGATGTCATTTTCATACGAAGCATTGTCGAACTCGTAACTGGAATAAATTTGGAGTCTTAGAGAATGCTCTTCCATTGAGCTTGAATTTACCTGTGTTTTCTGCATATATACATTTTGAGGCATGGGCAGTACCTCAGATTGCAATCAATAGATCATATGAATGTCGTCATCATGAACAGAAGCACTGGTCCGCCCTAACGTCTAAACCGTTACCGGACCGAAGGAATTTTAGAAAACTCAGTTTAGAAGAAATTCAAAACTAGTTTGAGTTGACGGGTCTTTTCTTTGAATTTAAAATATAATCATGCTATTGCAATCTCGCCATTCTTGTCTAGCCTGTATTCGCGACTAGGGCTAAGTAAGTGCACAAGGCTTGGTCTCATTAGGGCTCAGTCTCACTAGGGCTTGGGGAGAAACCCGTTTAATGTCAAAAATAATTTACCAAAAATTGCATTAATCCTTTAGTAATATTTATACCAATCTAAGCTTTGCAAAAACTTTCAATTTTACGAATAACACAATATTTAGATAAGGACGCTCTCAGCCCTCATCGCATCTCATCCCTGCAAGACCCTTATCGGAGATAAACAAACACCACTCTTCACCAATCCCTTCAAATCAGCTTCATGGCCTCCTTTTTCCAGTTACTTTAGCTTATCGATGAACAAATACATATATATAACTGATTATTGCTCCATTTTACACCGTCACACGGCACTCTAGCGAAATGCCGGCAAGAACCACACGACCTAAAGTCTACACCTGCTCGTACCCAGAGTGTGACAAAGCATATAGTAGGCCCGTTTTACTACGGCAGCACGAGAATTCTCATCGTAATGAGCGTCCCTTTAAATGCACCGAGCCTGGCTGCGATAAGGCTTTCTTCAAGAAGTCCAATCTACAAGATCACATATACAGTCATCGGCCCATGAGCGAAAGGCCATTCGCATGCAAGCTCTGTGAAATGAAATTCATCAGTCTGGATCGTTTGAAGAGACACGAGCTTACACATACGGATCGATTCAAATGCCTGAGAGATGGTTGCACCAGGGCGTTCTCTAGCCACCAGGGATTGAAACATCACATCTCCACTTTTCATGACAGAGTCCTAAATTGCGATATCTGCAACAAATTCTTCCAGTCCCCTCGTCTTGTCAAGGAACATCGCATAAAAAAGCATAGCGAGGTGCCATCTCATCCGTGCACTTTCAATGGGTGTTACTCAGTATTCACCAACGAAGACCTGCTCGAGCATCACGTTAAGAATGAGCATCCGATTTTAGTGTGTCAATTTTGTGGTGAAAACTGTGTAGGTGACAAAGCATTGGCAATCCACTTGTCTGTGCACGAGACCGACATTTCATCACGAGAGCGGCGTTGTAAGTTATGTGGTGATTCATTTCCCTCTGATGGCATTCTTGATGAGCATTTCCAATCAGTGCATGAAAAAGATCTCTCCTTTGCGACTGGCTTCCTCCTAGGTGATTATCCGCCCGGATTGGAGGCTCCTTCGTTAGAGACATTGACGAAACGGAATAACTACTCCGCTGATATCATCTTTGATCAATCAGATTTACCTAGGAAACGTGGCCGCTCCAAAGTGACTAAATCATTGCCTCTTTCGGAGTCTGGTTCCTCTGTCATTGATATCGTTTCTCGCGGATCTCAAAAAACATATGTGTGTCCGTACAAGAGCTGCCAAAAACGGTATGTAAGGGCACATTTTTACGAAAAACATTTGATTAACCATCAAAAAAGTATAGACTCTGCCGAAGCTAGACTCGAATCTGAGCTAGGTCACTAAACGAGGCAAAAAGTTTATAATATCTTGCATACACACTAAAGTACTTAATTACATAAATCTTTTCACAACCAATGAATAGCGATCCATGAATTTAATATTTTATTGTTAGCCCGTAAAATCCAAGTTACAGTTGAATTAGTCTATATATACAGGCTCTGTCACAAGCTGCAGAGTGATTTTAGGGAACTTTGGAATCTTGCAAGCAAAAACTTGTTTCATCACCGGCGTCTCTTATCTCTTCGGTTATGGTCATCCTCGTATGGCCTTTTGTTCTGCCTACTGTCCCCTTGACTCTGTGATGATCTTGGTGGAGGTAATGAAGGAGGAGGCAAAGGACCTGGTCTTGCAGGTAAACGCCTTAGATCATTAGTGGGTCTATCTCTCAGCAATTTATTATATGAGGAAGCTTGCGAAGGTGCGTTTCTAGGTTGATCCTGACCGCTGGGGCGTGAAGAAGGTTGATTTGGTCTAGAATTAGAAGATCCATTTGAGCCATCTCTTCGCCCAGAATCTCTGTCGCGTGTATTATGAGGTTGTCTTGCATTCCTTGAGCTTTCATTGCCGCGTGGTTGTGGCGCCGGAGCAGTTTGTGGAGGCAAAGGTGCTCTCTTGGGGGCAGATGTGCCTTGTGACTGCGACAGCACAGGCCCTCTTGGAGGCGCTGAAGAATTGCGAGCGTATCTAGAGTCACGCTCCGGTACTCTTTGAGGAGGTAAGGGTGCTCGTTGACGGGTCTGGTTTGAACTGGAAGAGGTATTACCAGAAATTTGACGAGGTGCCAGCGCAGGTTCCTTACTAGGTCTGTAAGAGTTTCGAGCCGAGTTTTCTGAAGAAGGCCTCTCGGGGGCCTTTTCATTAAGCTTCTTCGAAAACAAATCTGTCGCTTCTTCATTTCTTGCCGCGCTAGGCTGCGAAGGAGTTGCTGCCCGTGGTGTCGCACTATGGCTCTGGTTACCGCTTTTAGGTGGTACTGAAGATTTGTTTTTATCCGAGGTCTTTGTGGTACTCGAGCTTGTTGTTGTTGTTGTCGAGTTCTTTTGTGACGTTGTTTTAGTACCGCCCCCGGAGTAACTGTCATATCTTCCTCTCTCAGCTTGGCTCTTTACTCTATCAACAGGAGCTGCGCTACTAGTTCCCTTGTCGCTGTAATTCAAAGACGAAGCCAGAGCTTGAGCATTCAGTGCTCGCAAAATACGCTGGTCTGCTTCTGCCTTCTCCTTTTGTTCCTGTGCTTCCTTTGCTCTCAACTCTGCTGCTTTCAATTCTTGGTTCTTTGTCAATGCCTCCATTTTTTCTTTCGCCAAGGAATCCCTCTTCTCTTTCTGTTGAGCTTTGGTTTCATCGTCCATATCGTAAAAGTCCCACATGTGAACCCAGCGGTTTTCGCGCGACTTTACATGGCCAATTAAGGCGGCAGAAGAAAGCTTCAAATCGTCCCTTGTGTCATATTTAGAGACGTCCTCGATCAACTGCGTGATTTCTTCGCAATGGTCTTCTACTATAGGATAAATGTTGAGGAGGTTCTTGAGGAATGTTATTGCATTGATCCTTGACATATAGGATGTTGCATGCAATGCTCTTGATATGTCTTCGAGAATTGTTTTGTGGAAATCGAACAACACGTTCTTGAACTGGGAGAATGAGATGGTTTGACCTGAAGTTGCCGACTCGTCGAGTGACAAAAGTTCAACTGATGAGAAGGCTTCCTCATTTCTCCAGCGGCCAAGCTCTTGTAAAATTACGGAAAGAAAGATACCCAAGTTCTCAGCCTCGGTTGGTGTGGATGTAAACAATGTCGAAAACAAGATTTTACTCAGAAACAACTGGTTGAGCAATTCCATTAGAGGAAATTTTGTAGCTTTTATAGAATATAGCTTGAACAAAAACTTGGCGCTGAACATCGCGTCGAAGCAGGAGTGAATAGCTCTTGGTAGGACACAATCTTGAAGGAAACTTTGAATATTGATTTTACAGTCTTCATTAAACCAACCAGTGCCTTTTTCTTCAAGCACTTTAAGGACTTGAGAGCAGTGATCTTCATGCTTTGTTCTCAGTTGAGGTATCTTTGCAATTGTTTCTTCAAGGCGAGAAATATTGGTCCTCAATGGGTTTAACAGGGAACTATCGGCCTTTGAACTAATAAGAAAATTCAACTCTTCGTTCTGTTGAAATAAATTAGACTTCAATTTGGCCAATTCAGAGTCATATAAGTCTAATGAGTAGTTGATGTCGTAAAGTTCCAATTTCCAGAACAAGTAGAACAAATCGCTATTAAGAGGCGAAGAAAAGATATTAGATGATGAATCGAAACCCATTGGAAGAAACTTTCTCCATAACTCAAACGCCCAAGGGATTGAAACATTGTACTTGTTTAAAAGCTGTTCCAAGGATACAATCCCGGGAGTTGATTTTGAAAAGAATGATAATAATGAGCACATCAAGTGTAATACAGCAGTTATCTCATCTTTTCGAACTGCAAGAACTTTCAAATGGGACGTGGACTCGTCTAGCAAGATCTGTTCTTCCAAGTGGCTTAGTAAAACAATCAATTCACTGCCATGATTATCTTCCAAAAGAGTCTGAGCAAGTTGTGATCCCGATTCAGTAGAATCGTAACGCAGATCGCCTATTGTTTTGAATACGATCTTTGCTAGGTCAGACCCACAACTGATCATGTCAACCTGTAATTGGGTAAGGTTAGTTATCGCCTGGAATCCACCCATACATGAGATTATCTCTTTAAGGACTAGAAGCAGTGAGTTATCTTTAGCATGGAATGATTTGACGACGTACAAGATCAAGGTCTTCAAATCCACTTTGGTCGGGTACTTAGCACAAAGCGCTCCAATGAAAGAAGCGAGAGATTGAATCCAGCGCCTGTCGCTAAGCCCGTTACCCAGAAAGTTGGATCTTCCACTTGCAGAGAGTCTCATTAGCAATGCAAGAGTCATATTATCCCAGCCGTAGCGCGAGAAATGCGACGCAGTCTCAACAACCAAAGAGTTCAAGTTGTCATAACTTTCAATTTGCTGTATAATTGTCAAAAAGCATGGAAGAGGGTTCGAAACACTAATTCTGGCAAGTTGCCTCATCATCTGATTTACATTTTCTTTTGAAAGCCTCTTCAAGGTGTCCTTAGTAGCCTTTTCGGCCTTTCCAAAGGAGATTTTCACGTATGGGTTGTTCTTTGCAAGTACTTGATTAAGCTCACCATACAAGTTGAAACGATCTTCAGTGGGATATTGCTCTAATATAGAGAAAGCCTTATCAATTGCAACTGTGTTGTTTTGAATCCAGCCCATGTATGGGAAAATGTAATTCCGGAAGTAGTTAAACCAAATCTCCTTATTTTCTTGACTTGTATCTTTTCTTAGATTGTGAGCTATAATTTCGCAAAGTTGAATGAAATTGCCATGGTCTTGAGTCAAAAGGGGCCCAAGAAATTTGACAAGTTGGCCAGACACCTCAAGCAACTGGTCCCTCGATTGACAGAGAGGTAAGTTATCCACCCATTGATCATAATAGTAAACGTACTGCTTGATGAAGTGGCTCTTTATTGTTGGCTTGAAGCAATATTGCACGTTTGGGGAGGGCTCTTCGACAGAAAGCTTACCTTGATTCACCGCCGAAACAAGGTGTCTTTTTGTTAGAATTTCCACCTCTGAAGATGTGACAGTAGAAATTTCCTCGTACATGGGTTTGATAAGCACAGCCAATAGTCTGTTCATAAGCTCGCCAACTTCTTTATCTACATGAGCTAAAAATGGGTACTCGGAGAGCACATAAATGGAAGGCCAATAGAGCCCATTACTAAGCAAACACCGAAGAAATTGCAATTTTATGTTGTGCTTGGCAAGGTACTCTACAGTTTGTTCCTCGGTGTGTTTAGAAGCTTCCGACGAATTCTCGCCCACAGAATTTTCTCCTTCTGCCTCGTCGTCTTTAAGTGGTGCAGCAAGCGCTAGAGCATTAGCACTAGCTTTAAATACTTCGTTCTCTAGGTCCTTTTCGTACTTTTCTTTGAGTAAAGACATGGCCTCATCGCCTGGGGGTACCTGATTGTAAATGGAACCAAAACTTATGAACCCAATTTTTACAAGAATTGTCACAAATGATATAAACGTTTCGGGAAATTCCGTGCCTGGGAACTTTTTCATTTGCAAAACAATAGAGTTTGATGCCGCGGTACATCCGCCTGAGTTGAAGCCGTTAAACCCATCTAAGCAGTTAGCTACCTTATTGGGCCACCACAAAGATTTTTGGAGAAACAATATGATGAATTTGTGATTGCCGACGAGGTAGTTGGAGAAGATGTCGAGAAGGAGGTCTATTACTCTATTAGGATCTAGAAGGTAATGGCCTATCAATCTATTTACAACATCAACGGCGTAATCAACTTTGCAAAGATTGTTCTCTGATGATATAATTGTTTGCAATTCATTGATTACGAGAGAGTATCCATCAAACTCTTCATGAAAAAGATTGAACTTTTTTTGTGTGTAGAAGAAGTCACGCTTCTTTGTATTGAGCTGACGATTAAATGTTTCCGCCGGCAACAAGCCTATTTTAATAAGGATAGCTGAGTCGATGTATCCGGCCATAATCTTAGGGTCCAAACACGTCTCATCTTTAGGTATAAGTTTCAATACCTTGGTAACAATTTCGGTGGAAGGATACACGTCACAGACGGAACAGAAGATTTGAGCAATATCAGGTTTTGCTATAACATTTTTAAGAAATTCAACGACTGGATCGGTGTCAATGAATTGCTCCTCAACGGCCATGAGGAGCTCGGTGAATATGCAGCTGGCCCTACTGGCAAATGCATCTATCGGCTCAATGGGCGATTGGAGAATCTCTGAGAGTTTTTGGCGACCCAGACCGGCAAAATCATTGAGAACCTCCGCTGAGCAAAACTCAAATCCATAAGAATCGGCCATTACTTGGGTGATAGAGCTGCTTGGGTCTTGAAGCGATATTCAGATCTTGAACTGCAGGGTGCATTGGGACAACAC
This sequence comes from Australozyma succicola, assembly GCA_030563905.1. NCBI lineage: Eukaryota > Fungi > Ascomycota > Pichiomycetes > Serinales > Metschnikowiaceae > Australozyma > Australozyma succicola. Next base: position 555,937 of record JAJMKM010000001.1, on the reverse strand, counting down.
TAAATAAAACTCGAGAGATCACCTGTCAACTTCGGTGATAGAATTTCGCACTGATTATGAATCCAAAAATTCTTTTCTGCTCATTTTATTCTACCGTTTATTCTAATTTATTGTTGAAAACATTCCCGATTGAATGTACTAGACGAGAAGCATGAGAGAGTGTGCTAAGCATAGATTCATATAAAGAACCTTCAGTTTTCCATATAAAGCAAAAATTTTTACCAAAGAACGCCTCACAGCAATTTCTGTTAGTAAGCCAGAATTTTTCTAACTAGTAAAACAAGTTACTTTAAACCAACAAGAAATCCGAGATAGTTTAGTGGCTAGAATCTCCGCTTGTCGCGCGGAGGACCGGGGTTCAATTCCCCGTCTCGGAGCGCGCAAGTGGTTTAGTGGTAAAATCCAACGTTGCCATCGTTGGGCCCCCGGTTCGATTCCGGGCTTGCGCATTTTTTTTCTTTATTGACATCCCTTGCAGATCAGGTTGTACCTACTCCTAATTTCGGAAGTCTGCGCACCCTCTGATTCTTTTTCGTATTCATCACCAGACAACACTCTGGACTCTTTTGAGAAAACTTTGTTCTTCACTGTTTCCATATTTTTATTCTCACTCGTTATCTTTTTAAAAAATTCTGACCAGGGCCTTTGTTCTGTGCATTTCTGATACAGCCACACGTCCCCCAGGCACGCATACCTCATTTCTGCATTGTCTATTTTAAACTTACTTCGATCCCAGCTATCTGAAAGGCTTTTCTGAAGTTCCTTGATTTTCTTTAATTCCTCGCAGCCACATTTTTCGATCCAAGCATGTTTGTCGAGGCACACACTACTCTAGAAGTTGCAAGAAGAGACTTGCCGAAACTTCTGTCGGGCGGCGGAGGAAGTTCCAGCGCAAGTGCAACTTCTGCCACCGATTCACAGTCTTCTGCCACCCTGGGCTCATCTGCGGGAAGCAATCTGAAAGGGCTTCCTCAAATGTCCACCACCACATCTGCTGGTCTCCCTGGTCTCCCTACTTTGACTACAACCACTGCCTCCTTCACCACTCCAGCTATTGAGGTGCCATCGTCCAAGGGCAATCCTTTTATTACAAGCACTACAAAGCCAAGCGGAACTGTTTTCATTGGCGTGGGAAGTGCCGTTGCTTTCATACTCGTTGTCTTCGCTTTGTACCACTTGATTAAGTCCTTGATGGCTAGATCCTTGGCCAAGAGAACCGTCAACAACGAAAAACGCACCTACCAAAGATTTTCTGATAATGCATTCTATGGTAACAATAACAACCGTTCCTCCACGATCTTTGAAAACTTGGCCGGCCCCAAGGTGCCTTCAAAGGGCGGTTCATACACTGCCTCCCAATACGATGCAAACAACTCATTCTACGACCTGATGCCTCCAACCACTCACCAGGACTTGACCAATATGTTTATTTCTCCTACAAAAGACGTCATGGCGGGCAAGAGTCGGTCTTTGGCTGACAGTCAGGTTAATGTCTCGACTCTAGGTTTGGGTAAGTCGGGACTTAATACTGTGGGCAACAGGAGCTCACAACATATGCCAAGTATGTATTTCAACGAAACGCCAAGTAACTCGACACTCGGAGTTCCAACGCGTACCCCCGATAGACCTAAAAGAAGAACTGTGCCTAGTATGTATTTGGAAGATCTTCTTGATGATAGTCCGTCTCCCGAGCATGATCACGCGCACGGACGTACCGACGGTAGCCCTTGAGTACTCCTTTAGACTCAAATATCAACATAGTACCGGTCGTCCTTACGTTCAACTTTACAGATATATAGCGCCTAAGTATACTTTAAGATTATATTTAAGGAATTTTACAAAAAATTTAGAGTCTGCCACTGTTTTCCATGATTATTACAATCCAGTTTTAAATTATAACCATCCCTTATCTGTCTCATTTACAGCCCTCTTCCTTATTTGCGTCTGGGACGCGAATCTCCACATCAATGTTGACCAAGCGACTTCTACATAGCACCCGATATGTCAGACTAGATCTCAAAGAGCAGTTACAAAACATCGAGAAGCTCAATGTTCCTAACCTCCCATTCAAGCACATTGCACCCTTGGCCTCTCAGACGTATCGGTCTCTGGTAGATGTAGATTCAGAGAAACCACCACTCGTTATGCTCCACGGCCTTTTCGGAGCAAAGCAAAACTACTCAATGGTTGGTAAACATATCTCGGAAAAAACCAGACGACGGGTCATCGGAGTCGATTTGCGTAATCACGGAGCATCACCAAATGTGATGCCTCACGATTACCTACATATGGCTCGGGATATGGAGCAGTTTCTTGCCGAAATAAAAGGCCCTGTCGTGTTGGCTGGGCACCTGATGGGCGCAAAAGTGGCCATGTTGGTTGCATTGAAGAACCCGAGTGTGGTAGATCGGCTCATCGTAATAGACAATTCACCCGTCAGTCAAACCCTAGATCCTCAATTCAACAAAGATCTTCAAGCCATGTGCCACGTGAAAATGGATTCTGAACTAGCAAAGTATAAGTCTAAACACCTACACGAAGAGGTAGATAAGGTTATGCAAATTTACGAAGACAATCCCATGGTTCGTTTGTTCCTAATGTCTAATTTGAAGCCTCGGGCTAAAAGCTCTGACACCGCGCCGCTAGATTTTCGCGTGCCCGTTATGAACTTTTTGAAACACGACGTCATATCTGAGATGGGCAGCTGGCCCTCGGCGGATGTAAAGGGACTCACATACAATAAGCCTCTGTTGATTCTAAGAGCACTTAAATCGCCGTTCGTTCCAGATTTAAGCGCTTTTGCGGAGTATTTTAGCAATTACGAGGCTGTAGACTTTGATTGTGGACATTGGTTGGTAAGTGAAAAACCACATCGGTTTGTAGAGGAGGTCGTTAAATTTTTAGAGTCTGACACTTAATTCATATTAACTTAATTAAACGATTACAACAAGTATAAATTTGGCATATATCGAATTTCCTTCTTTTTTGCCCTTCTAATTGACGGAATTAGGATGCGGCTACAAGATCAAGGCTGCAAACAGCAAAGACTTCAATGAATTCCTTCAGAGTATGAAAGTATCGCCATGGACTCTAGAAACGAGTTTTTTCCTGTTGAAAGTCATTTTGAAGCGGCAAAACTTGTTTGGTTCAATATTTACAAAAAATTAAAAATTGTCACTATCTATCCATGCGGAACTACTAAGCTCCTGCATGTAGCCGCCTCACTTATTTGAATTCACCACTATATAAAGACTCGCTGCGCATCCCCATGTTAGAGCTCATCTAATATTGGGAGAACAAACAAACATCAAAATATTAATCTGAGGCATCACCCATAATAAAAAAAAAATAAATATGTCTGAATTCGCACCCCCTCCATCCGGCGGAGATGACCTCAGCTTACCTAAGGCAACCGTCCAAAAGATAATAAGTGAAGTGTTGCCTAAGGATATCGCCATTTCCAAAGAGGCTCGTGAAGCCATCACTGAGTGTAGCATAGAATTTATTATGATTCTATCGACACAACTGAACGATATTGCAGAAAAAGAAGCCAAAAAGACCATTGCATCGGATCATGTTATGAAGGCCCTCGAAGAGTTGGGATTCCACAATTATCTCCACATCATCTCACGTGTTTTGGATGAACACAAGGAACTAAACAAGGGAAAAGAACGGAAGAATAATAAGTTCCTCAATTCCGGCTTATCAGAAGAGGAGTTGTTGAGGCAGCAAGAAGAGCTCTTTAAGAAGTCCCGCGCAAGATTGCAAGGTGGCGGAGCTGAAGAAGCGGAGCAATAAAGTCAAGAGATTCAGTGTTTGCGGAAACAAAACGGCTGTTTCAAAGTGTAATATAGAATGTGGGGTACTCACTATTTCTAGCGAGAGCCACACTGTTTGTACAAGTATGTGTATTCTTCATATCATTGTTATGTAAATTATGTCTAAACTCATCTAGTGCCCGTCAATATTTCAATATGTGAACCTTTGGGCTTTCACAAGCAATTTCATCAGGTTCGTGGCGATTTCTTGCCCCGTTAGTATCGAGTTCTCTTTTTGAAAACTTGTAGAAAGTAGTAAATCAGGTGTCTTTGATATTCTCGGCAGTTTCTCGATTTCCCTTAGTGTGCTTTTCAATAAGCATATTTAGTTCTGCTTCTACGTCAATTAATTCAGACTCATCAGCAGGCTTTTGTAGTTTGTTTTCTTGTTCTTGCTCTGCCTTGAGTCTCTTTCGTTGTCTTTGTGCCGCTTTTTTCAATTTATTTTGTCGCTGTTGCTTCTTTCGATCTTCAATGAATTTAAGTCTGCAATTTTCTGGGTCCATCAACTGTTCTAGCTTGGAAGCTAGGATCTCTCTCGCTCTCTTACGATTTTGCTTCTGATCTCGCAGATATTGCGAGTTGACCACAAGGCCTGTAGGGCCGTGTATAAGTTGCACTTTTGAATTGCACTTGTTGATTTTTTGTCCTCCTGGCCCGCCTCCTTTAATGAACTTTTCCTCTATCTCCTCCTCTTTGATGAGCCACATTGGGCGAGGAGGGGCGGGTGCGTATTTTTTGTTCTTGCATAGGTTCAGGTTGCTTGAAAACCAGTTTTTGGAGCTTAGTTGTCCAAATTGCGGTAATATGGATTTGGTTTGGTGGAATATCCTGGCTAGCATGCTAGGAACAAGAGTGACATTGGTGGGTGGAACAATAAGGCCTGATTACAAGTGAGTAAATCTTAATCGAAAAATTTATTGCAAACAATTAAAAATACTTCGAGTGGCATAAAATTCGCAAATGTTGCCCAAAGGGCGTGCTACATACTGTGGTTCGATTAATAACCGTTTCCATTTAACTATATAACAGGTTCTGTGCCTATTTAGGAGAAAGACACATTTCGAGATTGCCTTTTGAAACAAAAACCTCCTCAATTTACAAATGTAAAGAAATAATCGAGTGGTTCGTTCAATTCAAGAACAATTTTAGGAAGAACTATCGTGATCCTTGATCTTCCAGTAGCGTATTTCCAAGCTTCGAGCTTCCAGCTTGAGCGAGTGAAATACGCCGATATATAAAACTTTGATGAGATCCCACCTTTTTGATATGGAAGGGACGGGAGTGGAGCCATTGCGATACAGATGATATTCATGTTACAGACTCAACCGAATGGAACCTCGTACAAAATAATGAGAACATTCACGAAGATGAGTGGGAAACGTAATAACGTTCTTATTGCTCCTATGAGTGTTACTAACCGAGATTTTATGGAAACTTCGGCAGGTTGCATGCCAAACTGATTTTGGTACTGGGATGGCTGGGGCAGAGCACTTCCCCACCCTATACGATTCAAAAAACGATCTTCGCTAAGAACTGCGATTCCATTGACGCATAATACGACCACGTACAAAAGCTTTCCCAAGCCGAACATTGTGATGTATAGTGGTATGGCAACGACAACTGTGAAAGGTAAGTTCTATGGCAATCACGTGTAGTTTGAAGGATAAACACGGAGTTCAGGAAACGACTTGTTTGTATTTTGCTTTTACATCTTTGAGAATTCATAATTTACCTTGATGAAATTCCCTAATTTTAATGCTTTTATTATTATTTTTTTGTACGCTTGCTCTTTTGCTCTCATTGTGTTCCTTGTTACTGATTGGAAGATATATGGCTCTAACATACTTAATCTTGAAGCCTTATAAGAAAAAATTGGATTAATCGCCAAAAAATCTGCAATTGTATCGAGGTTAGTCACTCAGATAATCAATTGTTTTTTAAGTATTGCGTCTACTTAAAAAATACTCTTGGATGCCTTTCATCCACCACCCAATTTGATACATGCACGCCTCGCGACGTCAAAATCCAAGTAACTAATTTTCACTCTCATCAGTAAGTACAGATGGACAAGCAGGCATTATTAACGTCGTTGGCGAACACGCTAGACGCTAACCACAATGTCAGAAAACAGAGTGAGGAGAAATTGAGGGCGTACGAGGAATTGCCTGGCTTCACGGCTTATCTTCTTGATCTTATCACCGACCCGGAAGTTTCGTTTGGAGTGCAGACGTCAGCTGCGATTTTCTTCAAAAACAGAATCGCTACCTACTGGTTGGTTCCCGAGCTCAAGACCGCCACCGCTAGATATGTGCAGCAGAATGAGAAGCCTCAAATCAAGTCCAAACTCGTTGAGATCTTAAGTAAAACATATAAGAACATCCAATTGAGAGTCCAGCTTACCACAGCCATCAACAGCATTTTGGATGCTGAAAAATGGGACGAGCTCGTGCAAATTATCGAGCATTTGCTTAATGATACCGGAAATGTAGACCATGTATTCACAGGTCTTCTCTGTTTATTCGAGTATACCAAATGCTATAGATTTGCAGGAATTGACTCTGAAAAGTCAAGAAACATTGTTCTCGACGAAATTGTCGAAAAGACTTTCCCATCTCTCGAGCGTCTCACTGAGAACTTATTGCAAACTGACTCCACAGAGGGTGATGAGATGCTTTACCTCATTTTAAAGATATTCAGATACTCTACTGTAGCTAACTTACCCCCATACCTTGAGGACTTGTCCAATTTAGGTAAATGGTGCCAGACATTGTTATTCCTTATTAACAAGCCTCTTCCAGACTACGTTTTGAGCGTAGATCAGGCTGATAGAGCCCAGCTTCCACGTGTGAAGGCTGTTAAATGGTGTTTCGGTGACATCCTTACGCTTTTGTGGCGCCATGGTGGTGGTGTAAGCACAAAGAACAAAAAGAGTGCATTTGCCACCAGTTTCGTTAACGAATTTGTTCCTCAAATTCTTTCAACTTACTGGGCTATCATTGAAGAATGGGCCACGGAGCAAAAGTGGTTGTCACAGCCATCGCTTTACAATTTGATTTCTTTCTTAGAGCAAATCGTTGAAACAAGTGCTTTCTCGCTCATTAGCGACAAAATCGAAGCCATTGTTAGCCACGTTCTCTTGCCTATCCTTAGCGCTTCTCAACAAACTATTGAATTGTACGAAGATGAGCCAGAGGAATATATCAGAAGATTCTTCGATGTCAGCAAGGAAAACTCCACCGCTGATACTGCGCTGATTAACTTCCTCTATAGACTTTCGACCCTGAAGTTCTCCACATGTGGTGCACCTATTATTGCCATCATCAACCAAATTTTCCAAAAAAGAGCTGCAGACAGGGACGACTTGAAGATTGCGTGCCAAACCGAAGGTTCTCTCCGTATTCTCGCTACCATCTCTTACAAATTGGACAAGAAGAACAGTCCCGTCAAGGGTCAAATTGACCAGCTCTTGCACTCAGTAGTGTATCCTGAACTTTCAGAGGCCACCTTGTCTAAAACTCCTTGGCTTACTGCCAGAGCGTGCGACACTGTGGCTATATTCATGCACAAGTTTACTGATCAAAACGTGTTGCACGACATCTTCCATGGTGTTGTGTCATGTTTCCAACAACAGGCCCATTTCCCTGTGCAGTTAACAGCCATCGACGCCTTGCGTACACTTGTAGAAGAACCATACGTGGCCAGTCAAATTGCTCAGCAAGCTCCACAACTCATGGGAACATTGCTTGACATGTCGAAGAACTTCGAGAGTGATATCTTGACCTCGGTTATGGACGTCTTCGTCTCCAAGTTTGCTGCCAACTTGGAGCCATATGCAAATGAGCTTTCTTATAGATTGGTTGAGCAGTTTCTCGCATTGGCACACCAAATTTTGGAGCAATCCTCTAGTGGTGGAAATATCGATGTTGAGCAAGAATATCAAGCCGCTGGTATTTTGAACACCCTCACATCGTTGGTGGTATCTATGAACCTGTCGGATGAAGTTGCTTCTTCTTTGGAGTCAACCGTCAAGAATGTGATCACGTTCATTTTGCAGAACTCCATGGCCCTGTTCCTTTGTGAAGCCATGGAAATGGCCGAGTCCTTACTTTTCAGTACAGGAAAGATGTCTCCCGCCCAGTGGGAGATTTATCGCGAATGTATTGCTGCATTTGACACATATGCATTTGATTACTTCGACACCTTCCATCCATACCTTGAGGCCGTTGTTGCTTCTGCTTTCGCTTCAAATGAAATCACCATGGATAGTCCGGACGTCCAAAGTTTGTTCCGTGTCAGTTTCCAGGTCTTGACCAGTGATGTTGTTGACCCTCTCTTCGCAAATGTTGCTTTCGAGCTTCTCGAATTTTCCATTTTGAGCTTGGGCTATAAGTTTTCGTCCTTCATGCCCAGCTTCTTGCCGCAGGTTTTCACCGTATTTACTACGTTGGACTCGGAAGATGCTTTCGATGGCTTCATGTTGCACCACTTGTCAATCTTGCGGATTTTCTTTGCTTGTTTGCATGTCAACGCATCGTACACATTGCAGTTCTTGAATGAGAACAACTTCACAAGCTTGTTCTACAAATTGTGGCTCAAACATAGTGATGACTTCCAGAGTGTATACGGATGTAAACTCCAAGTTCTTGCAGCTATTGCCATTGTCATTGACTCAGATTTGGGTCTCATCAATGAAGACTTGTTGGGCGAGACGGTCAATGTGCTCATTTCTAACCTTGAGACCTTGCCACACGCTATCAAGGCCAGACAGGACCTTCTTGATCGCGAAAGTGGTGCTAGAACCAACAAAGACTTTGACAGCAATGGCAATGACGAGGACGATGACGACAATGATTACTATGACGAAGACTTAGAGGCTGACGAAGCTGAGCTTGAAGCCTTGAAGCAAACCCCTATTGACTCCGTGAATGTTTACGAAGTTTTTGCTGAGAAAACTACTGCTGTGCAACAAAACGATCCTAACAGATACCAGATTGTATTTGGAAATCTCGATGAGTCGCAAAAGGAAATTGCCATGAGAATCATAAACATTAATCAGCAGCAAAAGAATGCGGCTGCGCTTGCTTCTTCATAAAGTCTTATATAATATAATCGAAATATAACGCTTTTTTCTCAATTGATTTCTAATCTTCTCTTATAATCTTATGGTGTGGCGCTTTCGCATAAACCTGATAATCAAAGGAACGGGAGATCACCCAATTGAGCACTCAATCTACATTTTATCCCTTTTTTTAAAAAAAAATTCTTGTTCAAAATTATTTCTAAAATTTGATTCCTTTACATGATCGATCGATCGCACTTCCTCACACAATTGGAGCTACTGTGCACCGTATCCGGCTCTTAAACTAGACATCTACCTTCTCCCACAATTAACTATGTTTTCCGGGTTTGGAGCGGATTTTTTCGCTGGAGGCGCTTTCCAGCCTCAGAACACTCGATTCGAAGACTTTTTTCGCTGCTACCCGGTGCCAATGATGCCAGACAACATCCGTAAGAATGACGCTAACTATGGTGGCAAAGTGTTTCTACCTCCTTCGGCCTTGAGTAAATTGACCATGCTACACATTCGATACCCGATGCTATTTGAATTGACCAATACTGCTTCTGGAATTACGACTCACAGTGGTGTCTTGGAGTTTGTAGCCGAAGAGGGAAGAGTATATATCCCACTGTGGATGATGCAGACGCTACAATTGCAACCGGGCTCTCTTATAAAAATTGCAAGTTGCGACTTGCCCAATGGTCTGTTTGTGAAATTGGAACCCCAGCTGGTGGACTTCTTGGACATCTCTGATCCAAAGGCAGTCCTAGAGAACGCTCTTCGGAAGTTTTCTACTTTAACTGTTGATGACATAGTCGAGATTGATTATAACGACACTAAATTTGGGATCAAGATTTTGGAAGTAAAGCCTGAGACTTCCAGCAAAGGTATTTGTGTAGTAGAGACGGACTTGGAAACAGACTTTGCTCCGCCAGTTGGGTATGTCGAGCCAGAACGCGTACCAATTCAAAAACCAACCCCTCTGGACTTAAAGAATGTCAAGCCCAGCGCTGGCGCAGGAACTATGGCTCATTCGATAGGATATGCATCTCTTGTTGCAGAAGGAAACAAGAGCACCTCGTTCCACGGATCGGGCCAAAAGTTGTCTGGAAAAGAAGTAAAGCAAGAGCTGAAAGCGATTTCCATCGATGAGCTAGACCAAAATGCTGCCCCTGTCCCATTGAATCTCCCAGATAATCAACTCTTCCTCGGGTGGCCAGTGAAATTAGCTACTGAGACTGAAGAGGAGAAAAAGGAAGTTCCAACTTATGCGGGAGAGGGTAAAACATTAAGACAAAGCAAAAAACGAACAACGGCAAGCGCCAATGCAAACGGTCCCTTGAAGAACCATTCTAGGAGCCCAGACTACATTGAGATCGATGATTAGCCACGTTGCTAATGTGAGACGGATACACGCATTTTGTTGCACAAACTTAAATAATCTCTAATAAAATTGCTAATTAAGTGGTGTTAGATAATTACTCTCCCCGTGAAATTTTATGGAAGGAAGACGTCGTTTCCCTGTTCCATAGCCTTCTTAGTGTGGTAGACAATATCAGTAGACTCCCATGGGTAAGCGATCCAGCAATCTGGAACGGTTCTAGCAGCAAAGTAGGAGTCCTTCATAATGTCCTCAGGCAAGTCGGCTCTCTTGTCCTTGATTTTATCGTGAAGAACAAAGATACCAAACTTAGTGCTGTTTGGGTCAGCACCCTGGGCAGCGGCCTGCTCTGCGACGTCCTTCTTCAACTCAGAAACAGCATAGTGCAAAGTAGTTCTGGTGTCATCAACTTCATCAATGATCAAAACATTCTTGTTGACCAAGTCAATTTTAGATTGCGCGTAATCAATCCATTGAGTACGGACCACCTGGGTGCCAACGACTTCCACCTGGCTACCAACGGTAGAAACATCCTCATAAAGCGAAAGAATGACAGCCATAATTCTGATGTTTGGCTGACCGGGCTCTTTCAAAAATGTTCTAAGCATACGAGCAGGAATGAAGCCTCCACCACCAATGGCAATGATCAAATCTGGCTTGAACTCTTTGATCTTTGATGACGTCTCCTGGCACAACTGGTGGATGTTGTTGTAGGTGATGAACATCTTGGAGTTTTCGACATCTTCGGAATCCATTTTGGCTATTGGTGAGAGAACTGTGTGGCTGCGCTAGGTGTAATTGTAAGCCCCGATGAGAACTACTCTAATCAGTGCAAATGCAGTATTGAGTCATCGAGATTGGGGTTCTTCGATGAGATGCAGTGAGACAAATGAAATTGGGGCTGAAAACAATTAATAAGAGACTCAAGCAATGCAATTGCATCATCTTTTCAGTCCTAAATTTTACTGGTCTAGTTAGCAAATTCATTACTCAGGGCTTATAAAATTACGATTGCACAGCCCCGCACTAAACTTCGAATTATATGAGGGTTATCTTTAATCCAGAATTATAATCATCAAAATATGAGCTCTAGAGCTTCTGTATAGTTCAGAGTGGCACGATTTTTGGTGCATGACGTGATAGCCAGAGGGGCTTGTAAATTGAAACAAACGAAAAGAAACTAGAAACTGAATCTGCGTCCGGTTTCTCCTTTTTATCCATCTGATGTATTTGTGATTAATAAATAATCGAGAAAAAATTCTGAAATCCCCAGTGGCGTACGTATGCCCTTATGTCTTGTTCAAAGTGAGCGCTTTGGCTGCAAAATGGAGTCCATATCCTGAGCACAACGAATCCATACATTTATCCTTGAAATTTTTGTATTTTAAACTTTTAACAAAATTGATGCCCTATTAATCTACAGTCAATCCGCCACCCCAGAATTTACCCCTTCGCGTCTAACATTCCTGGTTGGCTCGTCGAAGTAAATCGAATCTTCTTGTATGCCAGGTGTTCGGTCTGCAGACAAATACCTCAGAACCCCAGGTTCCTACAAAGGGCAATCCCAAATCGTGTAAATTAGTATTCCAAGCATATCGGAAAAAGCCATGAGATTAATCTCTCTATGTTTTCTCTTTGCCATCGCGCAATGTGCTATTGTGGGCATTGACCTCGGTCACCAGTTCACCAAGGCAATTATGGTGGCTCCAGGCATATCCTTTGACGTGATTTTCACTGACGAAGGTAAGAGAAAAGACGCCTCAACCCTCTACCTAAAACCTTTTGTTGAAGGTTCTGAACTTGAAGATACCGAACGTGTGTACGGCTCTCAGATTGGCTCTCTTTGCACTCGTTTCCCGGGTTCCTGTGCTCCTAATTTAAAGGCCCTCTTGGGTAAGTGCATAACCGATGATGCTGTCAGACACTACATAGAGCATCACCCGGGTGTTCAAATCATCGGCAATCCTGAGAGAAACAACTCTGTTATGCTTGAGTTGGGTACTTCTCCTGCCGTCCATCCATTTTCAGTCGAGGAGCTCACCGGTATGACCTTGAATAACCTTAAACTGAGAGTCCTCAAAGCTTTAGAGGCTCATCCCCAAGCTAGAAGTGTTGCCGAAGATGTGGCTGTTTCTGTACCACCATTTGCTAACCAAATAACTAGAATGGCTTATCTCGATGTTCTTAGTTTAGGAGAGTTTTCTTCCGTTTTAGGATTGGTTGACGAGGGTGTAGCAGCTGCTTTGGCATACATCAATGGTAGAAAGTTCTCTCCCGAGGAATACGATGAAAAAAAATCTTTCCATGTCATTTACGATGTTGGAGCAGGCTCAACTACTGCAACTCTTTTCTCGTTCATTCCTTACAAGAATAAGACAATTGCCGTAGATGTGGAATCCTTCGGCTACGACGCCTCCTTTGGTGGTGAATTATTAACCCACAACGTTTATGATATTCTCCATGCTAAGTTCTTGGCTCAATTTGGCTTGGACGACACCACTGAGTTGTCTCCCAAATTGATTGCCCGTTTGCTTGAAGCTTCTGAGAAGGCCAAGACTATCTTGTCTGCCAACTCAGACTATAGAGTTTCTTTAGAGAGTTTCTACCAAGACAAGGACTTCAAGGCTACCATCTCCAGACAAGAGTTCGAGGACTATTCGTCCGACTCCGCTGAGCGTGCTATCCAACCAATAATTGATGCTCTCAACCTGGCTTCATCGGGCAAAATGTCAGTGAATGACATAGAATCCGTGATTTTAAACGGTGGCTCAACAAGAACCCCATTTATTCAAAAGCAATTGATCGCGTTATTGGGTGGAGAGGAGAAGATCTCAAAGGTCGTTAATACAGACGAAGCATGCGCTCTTGGTACCACCATAAGAGCTTACCAATTGAAAATGATGACCGGGTCCGCTGACATTGTTTTGAATGATCGCATCTTCAGCGATTTTGAAATCTCAGTAAATGACTCTGAGAAGCTCGATCAGGTCTTTGTCAAGGGTTCGGTAGCTGGGAACAAGACTGACGTGGTTCTTGGAAACGTGAGCGAAGATCTCACCGTCTCTCTCTACGAAAACGGACAACTTGTTCTGTCTAGCATTCTTTCAAACCTCGTTAAGAGAGGCGCTGAGTTGAAGTGTCCTCTGGAAGAACAAATTGTCGTGGGATCCTTTGAGGTTGACCACAACAAAATATTTTCTCTCCGTGAGGTCAATATTAGATGCCCAGCCAAAAGCACTTCTTCAACTGACTCTTCAAAGACTGAGGTCTCAAAACTGAGTTCAGAGACTGTCGCTAAAGAGCTGGAGGAAACGCCTGTGTACGACGAGAAATTTTTCAATTTTACGAAGCCAAAGCCTAGAAACCAATTGAGAATCCCAGTAACGGACCTCCGTTTCTCAAACTTGCGTCCATTGAATACCACTGAAAAGAGAGGCATTGCTAAAAAGTTACGTCAACTCAACGCAAAGGATGAAGAGAAAGTCGCTCTTCAAGAGAAGAAAAACGAGTTGGAAGGTTTGTGTTACAGCTTGCGCTCATTTGTTGAAGACAACTACGAGAACTTAATGGCTGAGGCTGGCGAGGAGGACCTTGAACTGGCAAAAGAACTTGTCTCCGAAATCATTGAGTGGTTGGAATACGACTCGGATCGAGCTACCTTTGAAGAGATTAACTTCAAAATGACTGCAATCTTAGGAAACAAAGAAAAGTTGAGCCGCGTACATAAAATTATTGAGTCTGACTTGAGTTTGCCTGAGTTGAAGAAGATGCTTGAGGAAGGCCTTGGTGTAAAGAAACAAGTTTCTGCTTTCTTGGAAGAATGTGAGTCGCAGTTGGCAACTGTAAAGAAGGATTTTGCAGAGGGCAATTTCGACTTCGACTCCGAGGATGAAAAGATCATGGCCAAACTCTACGGCTCAAAGAAGAGCCAACGCGCAGATGCTTTAGGCAACCACTATGAAAACTTCTTGAAGGCATTGGAGGCACTTGAAAAAGTTGTCAAGCTTCCATCTAAAAAATTCCTGGCCTTAACAAAGGAGGATTTGTTCGAGAAGAGTGAAGGAGTGACTTCTCTAATTTACAAGATGATGGACGACGTAGTTTCCATTCTGACCAAGCACAAAGAGCGGGTTGAATTTTTGCTCACTAGATTAGACAAGCTAAAGAAGAGGCAAGCCCAGAAGGAATTCAGATTGAAGAAAAAGGAGGCTGCTAAAGAAGAGGCTGCTGAAAAGATTGCGAATGCCACAGACGAATCTCCATCGAAGGAAAAACCAGCTGACCCTGTTGATGAGCCTGTAAGAATTGTTGACGAAACTATTGAGGATGTCGATCCAGATACTGTTGAGGAACAGGTCAGCTCGAAGCCTGAAAACACCGCCGATGCTCTAGATGTTGACCACGACGAGTTGTAGGCGTGATATCTTATTGATATGATAGATAATAAAAAAAGAATGTACGGAAATAGATTAAGAATTGTAAATACCATCCTTTTAAAAATGTCGCTTGGCTTATTCATACTTAAGATGCAAGCCTACTTTTCTTTTTTTAAAACTTGGTAGCTTGAAGCTATAGATACAATTGATTTAATTTTAATGCAATTTTATTGAAGAGTTCTTATGCATGATTTTTATTGTAGTCATCGTTTTAATTTTATACATTTAGTCCCTCCACATTTTTTAGATGCAGTAGGCTCCATCTGAGAATTTACCGTCAATTAATCGACCCTCTGACGACAGTAATTAAGCCATATTCTTCCCAAAATGGACCCTTATAGTCTAAAAGAATCCAATGGTGATGGCAATTTTCAACAGTATCGTGCTGATCAACGTCGAAGAGAAACGAGAGGGGATATACGTCAGTTCCAAGATGGGTATTCAAGACGCAGATCTCCAAATCCCAACCCTAGTGGCACATACAATGATTATATGAATTCTTCATACAAAAACACTCAAAATGACCAATATTACAGAGACTCCAGAGGGTTCA
The DNA here is from genome assembly GCA_030563905.1 of Australozyma succicola. Classification (NCBI taxonomy): domain Eukaryota; kingdom Fungi; phylum Ascomycota; class Pichiomycetes; order Serinales; family Metschnikowiaceae; genus Australozyma; species Australozyma succicola. Next base: position 540,687 of record JAJMKM010000001.1, on the reverse strand, counting down.
GGGATTCTAGGGACTCGAGGGACTCTAGAGAGATGAGAGATCCTCGGGCAAATTCATATAGACAGGCACAAAGAGATAAAAATCATGACGATGGGCATCGTCGATATGGAAATGAAAGACCTAGAGGATATAGAGGGGATGATCAGCGTAGCCGAAGCCCCGGTAGAGATCGAAGGAAACCGAGGGACCAAGATCCTAGAGCATCGAGCTCAGAACAGAAACTTACCGGAAATGCTTTATTTGAACGCTATGAGAAAAGATTAATCAACTTACTTAAAGTCCCTACATTAAGTGTCTTCCCCAACTCCGGCAGTCAATGGGGAATTAAACCAAAGGGGTTCGAGACCATCACGGCTCAAAGGGCAAAACTTTCCGGATACTTCCCTCTTCCCAGTGCTCAAGGCTCTACTGAGACTAAATTGGAGGATCTTATGAAGGCAGGTGCTGGTCTGGACGGTGTTTTGAAAGTAAACCTGAAGATAGACCCTATTGACTCTCGCGCCGCCAGGATACTTGTATTGAGGAATGTGAATGCTTCAAAGATCCCTGCCTCGAACTTGTCTCAATACATTAGCAAATTCCTTCGCCTCATTGACTTGGATGGTATTTCCGTTGATGAGAACATAATGTCAACCAAATTATCACCCGCCAAGGATAGTGCTCTCATAGAATTTAAGCATCCAACTGGCGCAACTTTGGCATTAGCCCTCAATGGTAAAACTGTTCGGGGAAAAGATTTAGGATTGGACAGCTCGCCTGACAATTTGGAATACACATTTAGCTTAAGTCGGCCAAAAGAGTACGTGGTTCAATGCTTGCCTCCTCGAAAGAGGGAATCAAAGGACGTCTCTGAAGATGTGGTCGATAGTCCTGGTAAATTAACCCTTCATGTCGACAAGCTGGCTACTGAAACCCAACTACAAGATGCGTTAAACAACATTGCTCCTCTAAGAGCTTTCAAGCTTCTTCGCGAAATTGGAACTAAAGATGCTGTAGGTATTGCATTTGCTGAATTCTACTTGAGCACTAAAGAATTCCCAGATGTATCAAGTTCTGTGAAAAAGATAAGAGATTATTGCAAGAGTGTCTCAGAACTTCCGATGGTACATAGGGTTGAGTTCCTGTGTCTTGAGTTTACAGCCACTCAAAATTTATTAACAAGCGTTCAAGACTGTTTTATAGAGCTAAATACCTTAAAAGGTCTCGTGAGGAATAAGTTTGTTCCTTTCCACCCTAAGCTGAAAGTCGTTCAATTGATCAACGCTTTAACATTAGCGGATTTTGCTTCGAGCGAGAACTTAGAACTATCTAAAGAAGATATCAGACAGGAAGCTTCAAAATTTGGCAAGGTGGTCTCAATGAGAATTCCTCAACCCGACCAACCAATTGTTCCTGGCACAAATCCACCAGCATTTGCCGGCATCGGCAAGGTCTTTTTGGAGTACGAGGACGAAAGTATAGCATTAAAAGCGTTGATGGGCATGGCTGGACGGTCCTTCAACGACAGGACCATTTTATGTGCATTCTTTGATCATGAAGATTACCTTAACGGTATATTTTGACACATTAAGACCTGTTTCACTAAGTAAAATATATTCAATCATTTTCTTCTTTGGTTCGCAATGTATTTTTTGAGTTCATCGGAAACCTTTTTGTCGTGCCCATGCCTAACAATCAAGTCATAGAGATCATCTGGAAGCGCTGGAATGAAACTTATACTCAATTTAATAATATCACTTTCATTCAGATTCGTAAACTTTTGGAACACATTCATTGGTTGCGGCGACTTTAAAAGCTTTGAGCGATTTATAATTAGTTGAGCCACAATGTAGAGAATGTTCATATGAGTTCCATATGCAAATAAAAAGTCCCATAACCTAAAGAGGGACTTCAATGGAGGCCAACAGGCACATAATGTGAGTGCAGCTGGGAATGCATAAATTTCTGCTCTAAGCATTTTTGACTCGAGAAATTCACTAAGCTCAGGGTCAATAATTTGTAAAACAACCTCAACCAAGCTGACCGCCGTGTGAGCTCCCTCTAGGTTTGGGGTTATATAAAGTGGAATTTGCTTCGTTACAAGCCGATGTAAAATTGCAAAGGCTTGAGGCTCACTTCTGTGACTAGCATATGCAATGGGTGCTAAAAGCACATTCATTCCTTGAACATAACCTGCGCCGTCGGGTATGCTTATCGCGATTGACGCCAATATGCGAATTAAGGACAGCTCGGTAACTTTACCTTGGAAATCTTTATCGTTCAGTAGTGTTCGAAAGGTGTCATTTTTTATTTTTTGATACAACTCAGGAGAAAGTTTTTCGGGAATGCTAGCCACAAGTTTCAGATACTTGTGTGTTGAAAAGGGAGCCACCTCACAAAGGATAGACCACACATATGTACGGTATGGGCATTGCTCATAACCTTCTGGAGTTGAAAGTCCTTCTATGAGAATCATGTATCGTAGCTGTGAAAGACTGTGTCCGCGTATAACTTGCCTTTGTTCTATAAACTGCTCTATCGAGTCTTTTCTCCTGCCTTTAGCTTCCATGATTTGAATATGCTGGAATTTTACCACTCTATGCTTAGTTTTAATAATTGGGTTGAATCTCAGTTGATGCTTTATCTTGTGCTGTTTGAGGTGTCCTTGCGTTTCTCTTTGGCTGTTTCTTAAATGTTTACATTACCCCAGGAATGGTAAACAAACACAGATTTCGCAGCATAATCATGGTAAATGAGTGTAAGCGCCGATCCAAAGGGTATATTTAAAGATACAAAAAAAATTAGTTGTTAATAATGAACGTTTCGCTAGCTGATGGAGCCTAGCTTTTTTGTGCCTTCGTTTGATTTTGATATTCACAAAGCAACGAAATTCAAAAGTTGAGAGAACTCATGTAAGTTGTATGTAACTCAAAGTTATGTCACCATTAAAGAAACTCAGTGTCAAAAACAAAGTCATATAGGAAGATATGTAAACAACTTTTGATTGGAATCATACTTGAGATCCGCCCATGTCTACATTCACTTGTTTGCACTTTCAATATATATCAGTGGAAATTTTTCTTAGCAAAAATAGCTAAATCGTCTAAATGTGTTCATTTTGTATTGAATGGGCCTTTTTTCTTATGTTATCAAAGATTGTCAAATTTACTATGTGTTTGGAAAATCGGATCAACATGTCAAGAGTCAACAGAAACATAAAAACTCTAAATAAAATGCTGTGTACTTGAGAGATTCACTAGACTATCAATGAATATTGAAAATCAATACATGTACTTCCTTTCTTTATTTCTGAGCTGATCTAAGCTTCACTTGCTCATATTGTCATTCCCGTCTTTTAATTCATGAACGCCAACCAGTCTTTAAGGATTTAAAAAAAAAGGCACTTATCGAATTTGTAGGTTTAATTAACACCTTTTAAAATACAAAATTTGCGGCTAGTTTTATTCTATTTAGTGTGTAGACATTTTCTTGGAGCATTTTCTGTTCAACTCCCTGATGAGCCATCTCGTGTACAAGCTGCAATAATCAGATATTCAAATGTCCTCTAAGACAGAGATCAAAGGTTTTCATATTCTACAGGTGAGACTACCAGAAAGCACAGGAAAACACCATCTATATTTTCGCAAACATGAGACCAAGGCATCTCAAGATACAGCTAACATCAGTGGCCGCCTGTTGTTCATGTTCAATCTCCCCATCAATACAAACGTACCCATCTTGAAGAAATACTTCCAGCAAGTTGCGATCGGAGCAACTGTGGAATCGTACATTCCCAGTGTTTTGACAAATTCTACAGAAGAGCTGTTCTTTGACCTTTCAAAGCTCAGTAGTGACCTAGAGTATAAAACCCAAAAGCTAGAAAATGAACTCGGTCAAAAGCTTCCTAAAAACTGTGGAATCATAACCTTCATCGATAAGGCATCTTTGCAACTTGCTTTGACTTCATTGAAGAAGTGTTCCTCTGACAAAAAGACCACCAACTGGCCCATGCCATCCCTCGGTTCTCAATATTTATTATCAGTGCTCAAGTCTCAAGTTTATGACAACGAAGCTTTATCTAAATCTGTGTCAAGTTCCCTTGCTGATTTCAACCGCTCCGAGCAAGAATCACGCGAAGAACTCAAGAAGCAGACCGAGATTGTGGACGAGGACGGCTTTACTTTGGTGGTTGGATCTCACAGAAAGACGAAAGCTGGTATACTTGGTCGTCAAAAGTATGCCCAAACAACAGGTCTGGAAAATGCCAAGCTTAAAGTAAAGAAGAAGGAGAAGGAGGACTTCTATAGATTCCAACTCAGAGAAAGAAAGAAGGCTGAGATGAATGACTTATTGAAAAAATTCAAGCAAGATCAAGAGCGTATTCGTGCTATGAGGGAGAAGAAGCGTTTCCGCCCTTACTAAGTAATTACCATAGCCCTTACATTGCAATTTAAGCTTTTGCAAAAGATTGAAACATAATGAACCATTTAATAGACGTTTCGAAATTTTTAAGCAATTTGTAGAATATTTTATTCTAATAAAGACTTGTTCTTCTTTTCTTCCAGTTATTTAGTACATTAGTTCGTGTCTGCACAAGCCGCCCTCCACGAGACAAAGGCTACAGGGGATGGTAAACGAAGGAAGGACAGCTGAAACCAAGCACAGTGGCAATGAGGTGTTTGCAACTAAGTTTAATATGAATACCGAGGAATCGGCTGATCTGAATATCGACCGGATAAATTTCGAATCCGCTTCGTTTGAAATCTTATCAACTATCAGATATGACCCGCTGATAGTGAACAAGGCCCCTAAGTCTCCTCTGGAATTGACACCCCGAGTTTTTTTTCTTTGGGATCTTCATATGCGTCGTCTCCAAGTAACCCTAGATTATTTCCATCACATTGAACCCGAAAAGGTCAAGTCTCAACACAAGTTAAGCGCAAAGGATAGTCAGGTGACGCTTGATGAGGCATCTTTTGAAGTCAATGGAGACTTCATACTACAGCAAATCAAAGATGCTTTCGTTGAAGCGAATGTTTCAGTTGAAAAACCCTTAAAAATTAGACTCTTGACCTCTCTAGATGGGGAGGTAAAGATCGAGCTCCACCCAACGCCAGAGCGGCCAAATCTCATGTTGGGGTTGTCTGAAAATTATCCAAAAGAATTACGGTACGATATATATGTCGATAAAACACCGGTTTATATCTCTCCATTTACCTCTTTTAAGACAACTAAGCGTGATGTGTACAATGATGCAAGAAAACGTGCTCTTCCTGGAAAATCCGCACTTGAAGAAGTGCTACTAATTAACAGTTCTAATGAATTGATGGAGGGCTCCATTTTTAATGTAGCAGCCGAGCTTGTTGATGGCTCGTTGGTAACACCGCCTTTAAGGAGCGGCTGTCTATGCGGAGTCACGAGATGCATGCTCATCGGTAAGGGAATTATCAGTGAAGATACAATTCTTTTAGATGACTTAAAGATTGGACATGAGATCTTGCTTTTCAACGGAATTGTGGGTGTTGCAAAAGGCATTATACGTGGATTTGTTGAAGAGAAACAATAGAGACTTTCGAGTTTTTTCACTATAAGAGACGACTGACAAAATCAGATTTTATTATTTAATGTCTAAATGGTATATTTTAAATGTATATGTATAAGATGGAAGTATTATGCGATTAATGACTGAATTTCACTTTCCGTGTAGCCCATAATGTACAAGATGTCCAGCAAGGACTTCGTGTTGAGACAACAAGGAGCTTCGTTCTGAACCTTAGGCTTAGCGTTCCAAGCGACACCCCATCCAGCAACACTCATCATTTTTAAGTCGTTAGCGCCATCGCCAACAGCTACAGCGGTCGCTGGATCAATGCCATGCTTGGCAGCGATTTCGAGAAGAAGCTCGGCTTTTTTATCACCGTTAACAACGTAGCCAAGTGTTGTACCATCTAAGCGGCAGGTTTCATCAACACCCAAAGTGTTAGCGTAAGCATAGTCCAAACCCAATTGCTCCTTAATGTAATTCGCCAAGGGAATAAATCCCCCAGAACAGACACCCATGGTAACGCCTAACTTTTTCAAAGCTTTACAAAGCTCTACCGCACCGTTAGTGATTTGAAGTTTTCCCTTCAACTCATCCCACAAGGTAGTAGCATCGATACCCTTCAACAACAAAACCCTTTCGCGTAAAGACTCATTGAAGTCTAGTTCTCCGTTCATAGCTCTTTCCGTAATTTCTGCAACCTTATCCTCAATATCAGCGTATGCTGCAATCAACTCAATTACCTCTTGGTAGATCAAAGTTGAGTCCATATCGAATATGAAAAGCTTTTTGTTTTTGCGAGCTTCAGCAAGTTGAAAGATAATGTCATAAGGTGGATTTACGGTTTCCCTTTCCTTCCTAATTATGGAAATGGCAATCTCGGGAACATTGGTTTGAACCAAGTAGTCAACCACTCTATCTGGAGAGAGCTGCTTCTTCGAAACAACAACTGCATTAAGTTTCGTAGTGACGAAGCTCTCAATATCTAAATGGTTTTGAGGCGAAAGCTTCTCGCCATGTGCGATGAAAGTAAGGGAATACATGTGTTTCAGATGCCGAGTACTAATAAGACTCCCGGAGTGCACGCTGAAACATAAATTAGAGATGCGGCTGATTTGCTTCGAGTCTACAATAAGATCGATATGAGCACAAGTCACCAAAGCTAAAATGCTCCCAGGTCATTTCTATTTGCGTTTGAATTCGTAACTAAAACGTAGTTTTTGGAATTTTATTAAAGTTAAATGACGCTATGGTAAGCCTGGAATAAATCATTCTCAACTTATGGCATGTACATAGAAAAGACATAATTCCATAAGAATCAAAAAATCGAATAAATTCGATTTGGCATAAATAAATATTTACATGGACTGTGACACGACCGACGTGGTAATTATCCGGGCGCTGATCAGCCTAATGAGAGTTAATTACCTCCTCTTCACCGAGAGAAAAAGAGTACTTGCTAGAATCAAAATAATGAAAATACCCATTCTAGAATACTTAAATACTTCCCTGCAGTTTTGAAAATTTTAGGCTTCCTCAGCGACAGTTTTGAGGTCATACTCGCTTAAACCGATCCCACCACCCAATTTTCTAAAGTTTTCCCGGACAATGGCAGCTTTTTGAGATGCTATCTCGTTCATCCGTTTCCAGTATGTATCGTGAACGTATTCAAAGTCCAACATTCCGTTGAACTCTTTGTCTAATTGTTCCTTTGGCACGAAGTTTTGGAAAGGCTGATCATAGATCGTCTTCAGTCTAGTGTATGGATCGATGAAAGGGCCCACAACTTTAAAAAATGTGTACCCAATCCATGGAATGTTTGTGAATAGACCGCGACCCAATCTTTCAGGGTAGTGATTTTGAAGAATATGCAATACTTGTTTGGAGATGCTCAAAGAAGGGAATTTGGCAGATAAATTGAGATGCGCGGGTGCAGATTTAAAGTCAATTAACAAGGCTAATGTGTCTTGACCAGCAGGCATGAATTCAATGACGCGTTCTAACATGAATACTAAATGCTGCACTTGACGGATGGAGGCAGAAGTATTCTGATAGCCATTCCTGAGATACATGCAAGGTCTATTCTCAACATCAAATCCAAGAATCAAATTTTTGCCCGTGACATTTTCCTCTTCAACAACTTCTGGGGTTAGCAACTTTAGTGGATCAGTGTGGCCCTCTATGTTGACAACACCAAAAGTTCTTCTCCAAACAATCGTTTCTTCAATTCTTTTGATAGCATGTGCCACATTCCACTTTGTTGCGCGTAAGTAGCGCAAGAAGCACTCCTTAGTCAACCAAGCGACCTCCGAATCAGTAATTGGGTGTTTAGCTGCATTTGCGGTGTCATTGACCGGAATATCCTTTTTGATATACTCTTGGAAGTAAGCTAAAACCTCGTCATATTTTTTTTGTTGCTCCTCCGTCAAGTCAAACACGGGTGGCTTCGTTGGGTACATTGGTTTCTCAAACGGAACCGTGCACTTGATTAAACCCTTTTTAGAAGAGTTTGAGTCTCCGGTAGCGACAGATGTCATTGATGTGCTATCACCATCTTGGCTGTCGAGCACACTGGAGCCCAGTGGGTTCCTTCTAAAAAGATTCATACGGTGTTGGCGTTCACAGATAAGTCGGATCGAAATAAGATCCGATGCTTAGCTGCAAGATGTGGGCTGCAAATTACAACAATAGGATATGTGGAATACAAAATGCGCTTTCAACTCCATGAAGTTATGATATGACTCAGTTCTATATTATAAAAAAAATAAAATTATGACACAACGTTCGTTTCATTTGAGTAAATCTTTGTTACCAATTGAAAGAATCAATGGAGGGTGTGGTCCAGACGCGCGGCAACTGATCTAGCCGGTCCCTACACTTACCACTTCCCCAGCATGAATTTAAAAGTTGGCACGCAACTACAATCTGCTGAGCGACCAATTGACGAGAAATATTTGACGAAGTTAATCGAGGAGCTAAGAGGTGACACTAATACGCCAAAAAGTTGGGCAGAGAATGTTGCTCTGAAACTCGCTAAGAAGGAGTCTAGGTATAAGTTTTTGGTACTGGTTACCGAGATTTCGTCAGAGAGCGAAGACACAGATTTAAACATTAAAAGTTCCGTGGCAGCTGTATGGGACTCTGAAAAAGATGGATCCATCACCGTGTCTATTCCAGGGGAATCACTAATGGTATTCACGGTATTTTGGGTCTACGCAAGCTGATCGTATGTCCTCTATTTGAATTTTTGTGATATAAGTTTTTGTTCTATCAATTTCAAGTGTTCCGTGAAACCTTGAAGCCTGTGTAAGCTGGGTCCAGCTGTAGAAATGTTTTTGTTTAGTTTCTCTAGAGCTCTCCTTACCTCTGAATCTTGCTCTGGATTGAAGACTTGAACATCATTTGCGCTTGGCTTCTGTTTGTTATATAATTTAACATCATTTGATGACTTTTTACATTTGTGTAGCTTATGTTTGTCCCGACTCTCCTGGATCTCCTGTTCTAATTGAGATTTCGTTTCAGACCTAGTTTTTTGGAACTCTACGAGGTACTCTTGATCCAGGTCAAGTAATTTCTTTGCAGAAGTATAGTACGCTTCTAACTTTTCAAGTTCTTTCAACTCTGCTTGTAGATTTTCCTCCAATTGGGCTCTCCGTTTTTCGACTTGATCAACATCTAGAGGTCTATAAGAGAAGTCCAGCGATTCACGAGTCTTAATGGGCAAAGATTTGATCAGTGGTAGCTTTGATACTTTTACTCGAGTGAAAAATGACTTTGGAAGCGTTTCACTGGTCCAATGGCTCAATAAAACACGTTCGGTCTCTAATAATTTGGCTTGGCGGTTGCTAGAATTTTGAAGCTGCTCCTTGACTTTATTGGATGAGTTGTTACAAAGTTCATAAAAAGAATTTAAGGTTTCCTTATCTAGCGATAACCAGTTTTTTTCAACCGCTTTTGCTGTGACTTTTCTCTTAATTGAATCAACTCGTGGCAAGGCTTCTGACAGTCTTTTTAATTGTGCTTTACTAAAATCTAAAGATTTGAAAACAGATCCATCTTCAGCAGAAACTTCTGAATTTGAATTGCCTTTGCTTAAAACATTGTTCAAATGATCTGGCTCATCCAAAAATGGAGTATTCTCCCTTGATAGATCCAAATTGGGAGTCTTAGGGGTGGGTGAGTTTTCCTTTGAAATGGATGTAAACGGTAGACCTATATTGCTATCATCAGACATGCGGTTATTATTCATTCAGTTGGTGATGATGGCCATAAATTGCTTAATCTTATCTATACTTCGCGTCAACCTTTGATCATGTGATCTAATTTGCAATTATCACAAGTAGAAATGCCCGTTTTTGCATTTTTTTTATCGACATCGGCTTTCCAAAAAATTCTTTGTCATATTATTACAATTATGTTTACGAGCTAAGAGTTTTTTATTTTGCCATACTAGAGTTATCTTATCAATTTCTCCGCCCTCAAGACGCGAAATAATTCTAGTTCGAGCTTTCTATAATGAAAATTAAGTGTGCTTTCTTTTAAACCAAATTTGGTACAGAAGAATGATGATAATCGTGACCTTACGCCTGCGAGGTCACATTTAGAAAGGTTGTTATGTACAAGGCCCAAAGAGCTGAGATTTGGCGACGAATCGTCTTCGGTTCGGGCGTCCGATTTTTCGAAAGGAAAGATTTTGTAAAGCTTTTTATCCATCGGATCTAGTTCATATTCCAGATTGGAATCTGACTGGTCTTTCCTTCTTGGATGAATTAATGTGTCGTAAACCCAGTCACAATATTTAGAGATTTCATCTTCTGAATAATTGAAAATGTCGGTTGTTTCTATTCTGTGAAACTTGTTTTCGGAATATAAAGCGCCTTCAGTCAGCTTGGCGAGTGATTCAAAAAAAGCCACGGGCTCGACTACCTCACCAGAGCAAGTGAAGTATAAGTTGAGGACAAAAAACATGGCAGAAATTGCCTGAACTTCTGCAACAGCCTCTGAGCCGAAATTTCCTGGTTTAAAGAAACCATCAGTGATCTTCCAAATTAAATTGTGATACATTGAAAGAAGAGCTGAAGTTTGTGGAATGCGTACCTCTAAGAACAATTGTAAAGCCTGAAAATGAAAGCTGTCTGCTGGTGATGCCCAGACCAGTTTCAACTCTAGCACCAGAACCCACCGAAACATATTTCTGTAGAACTGATCTTCCAAGGGGATAGAAGATGGTATTAAGAAGAATGTAGCTGGCATTGGCATTACCTTCAACATGTTAGCTGGAAGCAACAGACTTGCATTAACGTACGGGACTTTGTTGTTTTTAATCATAAAGAGGTAATCTGAAATACTCACAGGAACTTGATTAAGCAGTCTTATCGCTAGGTATATAATGGAAAATAAATCGATCACAGCAGGTATTTTGGCCATGATAACCTTTTTTACCACTCGAAACCAAAAGAGCTTCACCGTATTGGCGACATTCTCTTGTAAGAGATTTAGCTCATCTTCTTTCAAACCTCCATATAAGTAGTTTATTACCATTGGTGTGATGCGCTTTAGGATGTATTGCAAACACTTGAAGATGTATACCTTACCTGTATCACCGTGTAAACGTCGTGATTTAGTTTGTGTGTATGTCGAAGCAGCAGGTGTTGCAGAGGCATGTGATTGTGAACCAAATCCAGTATCTGTGAGCAGAATATTTAGTCTTTTGGTCTGAACGTAAGCGTCCTCATCATCTTCAAACTCTAGATTCCCCTCCATAACATGCCCAAACTGGCAAAACTTTCTGCCAGCATTCAGTCGATATAGCCTAGATCGGCAATTGTCAACACCACATACTGGGCCCTTCAACCATGTTGATTGTGACATGTTGAAGGCAGTGTATGTAAAGGTAAATTTCGATAACGCGGGGTTAATGCGATGAGGTGAGCTTAAGCATTAACTGATCTTGGAACGCGGCGTCCATTTAAAATTCTTTAAAAAACTAGCTAACACACAAATCAAATTAAAAAATTTAGCAATGGTTTTTTAATGTATCTCGGACACGTTTTTCAGTAACGAGATTCAAACACCCTTATTTAAAGAATGTTTCTCAACCTGAGGGCCAAGTTTTCTGAAACTCTTGCTAAATGTTATGAAGCGTTAATATTGGCTTTGCATATCCCGAACATCTCATCTAAACAAGCTTACTACCTGAGACGTACATTCGAATTCGAGCATCCATACCGGGCTACTTGATTGAGACATTAAAAGTCAGAAGTCCCTCTTGGCTTATGTCATACTGCTTATGGGAAATATAATAATTTTGGCTCGAGGACAAACGGATTTCGAAAGCACATTTGTGTGTGTCCGGGAGCCCGGTCTAAATCTCAGACAACTCCCAATACAAAACCGTTCTTATCACCCTGCATTGATCTATTCTGTGACAAGACCGTTGGATATATTCGAGGTCTTGAGACCGCGACTAAACACCGAGCTGTCAAAGATCAAAAACGCAAAGCCCGGCCTGCAGGCTAAACCGGCCGAAGCTTTGCATTAGTAATTCCTGAAGCAGTTAGGGCTGCTAATTCACATTTCCATCGTTGGAATGTCTATGGCTCTTTATATTTGAAATAAACTGTGTTTCCGTTTGAAAGGTACGGTGAACACCCTCATTATGCCCAAACCTAACTCTACGGAGTATTATCTTTGAAAATTTATTCATAGTTTGTTTTTAGTACGCGCAATTGAATTTCTAATGCGAGATATTGTACTCATCTCGGTGAAGACTTACGCATTCACACCGTAGTTTCGGTGATCTCTGGGTCCTGTAGGTCGACAGCCGCCTAACCAACCAGACAGCAAGAATGAAGAAAAGCGTTTTGTCTCAAAAAAGGTTGCCACTCGTAGAATCCATTTTAATAAATTTTGTCGAAACCATCAATTAAATGCGTAAAAATTATTGGTTCCAAATCACTCCTATTCCTAACAGACCTCGGTGATAGGATAGTTCCCCAGATTTAATTTTGACGACTTGCATCGCGGCAAAGCCACCTATTCGTCCGGACTCAAGCTCTGTCTCCACTTGTGTTAAGCCCAAAAAATACGTCGCCAGAGTCAGGACTTCTGGAATTTAATGATTTTTGGAGTTTTATTTTCATTTGCCTACGGATAAGACTATCTCGGGGTTCTGCTATGACCGCTTGCAGTCCGTTTCGGGTTGGAACTAATCGCCTTACGTAGTTATCGGTTAGGTAATAGCTGCAGACTAGCTCTATCCAGGTTTTGTCTGATCGCAGCAATCACCAGCATTATCTCACGCAAGTCCATCATATGATTTAATTAAAATGTAAATATTCAGTAGATTTATATGCTTGGGAGTTTGTTAATAAAAAATTGAAATCGCCGTTAATATCCGCTGAGAATTTGAGCGGCAAAGCCTCACAACGGGGACGGCTCTAACTCCGCAAGGGCCCCTCTCGGACTTAACAGCAACTCGCACTTTGTCCCCCTAATACAGAGGTCTGAGACCCAATCTAATGAGGGGACAAGCACACATGGTCCCCCCACTCTGAAAAATTGGCTCTGCATTATAAATATGCGACCAATTCCACCCCAGTTTCAAGTTTTTTTCTTCATCTTCCACGCTTCGATCTTTGAACTTCCATTAGTGTAATCTTAACTTTACTCTAAAGGACATATCCAAACTCGAAAGCTTTATCTTTATTTAACGAAACCAAAAGATCATCCAAAATGCTTAAGAGATCTGTTGTCCAATCCTCCAAGAGATTGGCCCCAGTCATGGCAAGAATGTACTCCAACTTGCCATTGTCTGTGCCAATCACCTTGCCAAACGGAACCACTTACGAACAACCAACTGGTTTATTTATTAACAACGAGTTCGTGACTCCTGCCCAAAAGAAGACTTTTGAGGTTATCTCCCCATCTACTGAGGAAGAGATTACCCATGTTTACGAGGCCAGAGAGGAGGACGTTGACACCGCCGTCTCCGCCGCTCAGGCTGCTTTCGATGGTGGCTGGTCCGCCGCCGACCCAGCTGTCCGTGCTAAGGCATTGAACAAGATTGCTGACTTAATTGAGGAGAACGCCGAGACCTTCGCTCACATTGAGGCTTTGGACAACGGTAAGTCCTTGCAAAACTCCAGAGGTGATGTCGCCTTGTCTGTTGGCTGTTTCAGATCCTCTGCTGGTTACGCTGACAAGTTTAACGGATCCATCATTGAGACCGGTGACTCTCACTTTTCTTACACCAGAAAGGAGCCTTTGGGTGTTTGTGGTCAAATTATTCCATGGAACTTCCCATTGTTGATGTTCACTTGGAAGGTTGGTCCAGCTATTGCAACCAACAACACCATTGTCTTGAAGACCTCCGAAACTACCCCATTGTCTGCTTTGTACCTTTGTAAATTGATCCAAGAGAACAACGTTCTCCCACCTGGTGTCTTGAACGTTGTTAACGGTTTTGGTAAGATCACCGGTAACGCTATCCTTGACCACCCAACCATCAAGAAGGTCGCTTTCACTGGTTCTACTGCTACTGGTAAGCACATTATGGCCAGAGCTGCTAACACTTTGAAGAAGGTCACTTTGGAATTGGGTGGTAAGTCTCCTCACATCATTTTCGCTGACGCTGATTTGGACATCGCTGTTAACAATGTTATCATGGGTATTTTCTACAACTCCGGTGAGGTCTGCTGTGCTGGTTCCCGTCTTTACGTCCAAGAGTCTGCTTACGATGAGTTTGTCAAGAAGTTTGTTGCTGCCGCTGAAGCCGTCAAGGTCGGTAACCCATTCGACGAGGATGTCTTGCAAGGTGCTCAAAACTCCTACAACCAATACACTAAGATTATGAACTACATTGAGGCCGGTAAGTCTGAGGGTGCTACCTTGTTGACTGGTGGTGAGAGATCCGGTGAGAAGGGTTTCTTCATCAAGCCAACTGTTTTCGGTGACGTTACTGAGGAGATGAAGATCGTCAAGGAGGAGATCTTTGGCCCAGTCATCACTGTCCACAAGTTCAAGGACGCTGACCACGTTGTTAAGTTGGCTAACGACACCGAGTACGGTTTGGCCGCTGGTATCCAATCCACTAACACTAACACCTGTATTGACGTTGCTAGAAGACTCAAGGCCGGTACTGTCTGGATCAACACTTACAACGACTTCCACCAATCTGTTCCATTCGGTGGTTTCGGTGCTTCTGGTATGGGTAGAGAGATGGGCTCTGAGGTGTTCAACAACTACCTTCAAGTTAAGGCCGTCAGACAAGCTGTCCACGTTTAATTTATGTCCCCACTAAAATGACTTATGCTATTTATGCTCAAAAAGATATCTTATATCAAATAATCGTGTAGTCAAGTACTTCGTTGCAAGTTGTTATCTCATTCTTACGTTACATTGAAATTATATCTACTATTACGGAACGTATTAAAAAAGAAAATCTTCTGCAGAAATCATTTCATCATTTAGTTTAATACAGCTGGAACTGACGAACAAACGTTAAGGGCTGGTACACTACGGTGAGAGCCGCCTAGTTCAATACTAGCGGTCCTTACACTAAATAAGACTAAACTCAGTCTAAGTCGTGGAATAATTAGGAAAGGTCTATTGGCCTGAACTTGACATCAAACAATCAGACTGTCTAGTTTTAACTCCAAGAACTTTGTAAATGAGGGCAGGATGTCGACTCAATGCAAAATTGCTTATAGATCGAATCAATCCTTGCGGTTTTGACTTCAATTTCATCATTTTGAATTAACACCTATAGCCTATGGCTCTTTTTATTTATATTCTTTTCATAATCTCAGCGCCGGCTCATCTACATCCAGACATTTCAATAAAAAAAAAATAAAAAGCGGGGTAACCAAAATATAAATATTACTATTATGTTGATATCTTCAGAAATTAAATCGTTTTCAAAATTATTTGGACTTTAAATGTATCACTCATCAAGAGGCCAAAGAGCTTCGTAAAGCACGTGACCAAGGTGACTGTGGTCTGCCCTAGATTTCATGCCTCCTGCACCCGGACCCGCACCATCAACGCTTACCTCTACTCACAAAATTTTTCTTTCCTTCTCGTACTAAAACTTTCACCGAAATTGGCAAGATGGTATGTCACAACCCGCTCAATCTATCAAATAGTATCCCATATTCTTCATCCTGTGACGGAGTTCTTTTCCCAAATAAAATAGCTTCAATGTATCTCCCTTGGGTGCCTGTTTAAGAAGATTTTTCAACATTTTCATCCCTTGCAATAAGTTAAGATTACGTTCACCATTGAAATGCATCCACATAAAGTTACGCTGTACTTGAAATGTCATCATTGGTCGCCCTCCCAAAGCTTTCGTACCCCAGGCTAAAGTCAATATAGCTTTTATGAACATAATGTGACAGCTCCATGAGAAGAATGAATAGGAAGAAATATTACCCGATGCTATAGAGATATCTAAATTCCAAACATATTACTAACATATTAGAGTGACTCCGTTACTATCAGAACTAGAAAGGTTATCACCAACCCTTTGTTGGCTAGAAGACAATTCGTCATTGACGTTTTGCACCCAAACAGAGCTAACGTCTCCAAGGACGAGTTGAGAGAGAAGTTGTCCGAGCTTTACAAGGCTGACAAGGACGCTGTCTCTGTCTTCGGTTTCAGAACCCAATTCGGTGGTGGAAAGTCTACCGGTTTCGGTTTGATCTACCAATCCGTTGCTGACGCCAAGAGATTCGAGCCAGCTTACAGATTGGTCAGATACGGTTTGGCTGAGAAGGTTGAGAAGGCTTCCAGACAACAAAGAAAGCAAAAGAAGAACAGAGACAAGAAGATCTTCGGTACCCAAAAGACCCACGCCAAGAAGATTGCCAGAAGACAAGCTGACTAAGCTTGTGGATTCTGACCCACTGATGACTCCAAATGTAATATTGTCCGTGATCGTAATCCCTTGGTTTCTGTGAATTAAATTGTATCTCTAGGGCGTATTTACTTTTGGGATGCATATATTTCCTCAATAAAGAACCTAACTGTATTTTAGTGATTAAGGTACTCTTAAATGTAGCAAATGTAGCAAATGTAGTTCCATCAGCTTTCAGCCCCAGCGAAGCAATTTCATATGGTTCAAGTTAAGGTGTCAGAGGGTATGTAAAAGTCCCGAGTAGGTGCGCTGCTCAAAAAGGAGTCAAGTTAAATGCCTCGCTGAAAATGGAAAAGCTTGTTAGTAGATGAAATTGTTGTTCTACTTATATTTAATTAAATTAATTATTCTTATGCTATTTTCAAGTGTGAATGCTAGTTGATATCCGCTCCTTTAATCTGACGTTTCTGCTGGATCATCAAAGTCGGAAAACACATCAAATGGATCCCCATCAATCACATCATTAATTATCGTCTCATCACCTTCTGCGAAACCTTCAATCCAGTTGGAGCTTTCAGCTGCTTTGTGTGAATTTTCATTTAAGTAACTATCCATCTTATCCTGAACCTCATCATAGGAATCTCCCGAAACGACGGTGAATATTGTTTTGAAATACGTAATCAAAGATCTCAAACCTTTCAAGTAGCCCATATCAGCCAATTCTGGATGTTGGGGAGGTTTCTTGTAGTTTGGATAGTCTGAATCGTCGCCAATTACACTTTGTGCGAAATCAATGATGTGTATCTTGATCTCAGCCTCTGCTGTTGGTAATGCTCCGTCATACATAAGAAGAATTGAGGATCCATAC
Source organism: Australozyma succicola (assembly GCA_030563905.1). NCBI lineage: Eukaryota > Fungi > Ascomycota > Pichiomycetes > Serinales > Metschnikowiaceae > Australozyma > Australozyma succicola. The sequence goes on along the minus strand of JAJMKM010000001.1, from coordinate 523,443 downwards.
ATACGGTATCCCTTCAAGTCTTGGAAATAGCTATAAAGCTCCTGCAAGAGACGGATGATCTGGGGAATTTTGCGTATGATGGAAAAACAATCTGTGCCATCGTAAAGAAACTTGGCAAGAGCTTTGGCAAATGGGGAGCCACTTCTTAATCTTCTACCAAAATACTTATCCTTTATGAAATACTTTTGAGTAGCCCTATTCCAGACCTGAAGACCACATACACGTGTTCCTAGCTCCTTCGAAGAGGTAAGTGCGCATTTCTTTCTCTGAGAGGCTTGCTTCGAGTCCGTGGCATCAACACCATATTGGCGCGTTCCCATTTTCAAGTCTAAGACACATGGCTTGCTCATGTCTGCTGTCAAGTCCTCGAGAAGTATGAAGCGTTCAAATCTTGTGTGCTTTCTGAGCACAGGATTTTGAAGGTCTTCTTTGGAATCACTTAATAATGCAGAGTCTTTGGCTTCATTAAAGTCGTCTTCCATTTGGAAAATATCATCGAGATTGCGTGATTGCGGTGCAAAAACTTCCTGAATTATTTGTGCTTGTAGGTCCGTATTGACGGAAGTTGCACCTAAACTAACGTCCCGATCCGTATCAGGCGAACCAAGAGAGTTATTCAAAGCTCCTCTCATGTATTTTTGCGTCGTTGCATTTGGTGCGCTGGTAGAATAGTGTTTCCACAATAAGTCTGGAATAATATGCCTGTTGTCATTAAGAAGCACTTCTGGAGGAGGCTCCTCTTCGTATTCTTCGGCTCGTAGTGCCAGATACCCTGGGAAAGAGGGTCTGCGAAGATGCGGGTTACTTAAACTTTTGTAAGGCTTGGTATTTTGATTAAACGGCTTCAGATCTTCCATATCTTGTCTGATCTGGTCAACTGCCGAAAGCTCCACTGAACACTCTGGGTTGTCTTCAAATGGAGCATCCACTGGCCCGATCTTGGGAGTGAACTCTTCTTCTCGAACGACACTAGAGTATCGTACATTTAAGACACCAATATATTTTGGCATGAACTTGAGAAGATTGAGATGTCTCCGTTCCACTGCCTCATACCATATGTTTTCTCTGTTCACCAAAGCCTTGCAAACAGCTTTCTTACTGAACCGGAAAATAGCAGTGTGGCCACCGACTTTATTTTTAAATGGTCGTAGCTCAACCGTCAATGGGTATATTTCGCAGGCTGTTTGAGCGGTTGTGGTGTTCACCTTCGAAAGTTCTACCTCTGGAGTTTGTGCCCTTTCTTGTGTGTTAGGGTTCCAGTCGTGCAGATGCTTTTTGATGTTTGTAAGTTCACCGTGTTTTCCACGCTCAAACTCAAGATCTGCTGTAAGGTGTTGAAGGGCAGCGTTATCTTGTGAGGACCCTTCAGAACTTGTTGGAGCTTGTGGGTGTGCTTTATGGGGAGTATGCGGGAAGTATGTAGCAGAAGATACAGGTTCGAGTAATGGCAACGTAGATGTGCCGTCAATATCAGGAGAAAGGCTCAGTCTCGATTCTGTGGTCTTAAGAGGTTCAGATGTTTGGCTATCGACGATAGAAGAATCAAACGTGCGACCATCTCCAAGGAAGAGACGTAAAGATCTAGCAGCTTTACGACCTGTTACGACAGTAGGGTCTTCATCTGATTTGATTTTGCTTAAATTTGCTGCGGTCTCCATTATGGATGCGATGTGTTGAGGTATATTATAGTATCGGTCATGAGATTTGAAACGAGAATAGCTCCACGGTCACAAAGTTGACAAGCAAAGTTGTAGAAGGTGATGAATGCGATTTTGTTTGTGTAAACTACTTCGCTTTTGATGTTGTTTAGCACCTGGTCTGTTTTATAGCTTATAAAACAGAGGGCTTGCAAAAACAAACGGCTCAAGTATGAAAAAACAACGTGACTAGTTTCGATAGTAAAGTTGAAAAGTCAATTAAGGCTTCTTTGATGTAAATTGGAAGGCGAGTCTTTATATACGACGTTCCTTTATTCAATGAGGAAGAAGGCGAAGAGTAACTATGTGGAAGAGGGTATACGATGGAGCGTGCGTGCAAGGTAATTTAAAAACAATGCTTCAAACTTGTATCAACAATTGCAAATGAACGTCTACAAATAACGCTCAAGTTTTCATAAAAAGAGGATCAAATTCCGTGTAAGAAAAATAAAATTTTACTTTTAAAGAAATACTCCACGTTTTTTAAAAACGTGTTGTCCAGCTTCTAGCACCACGTTGATGAGGTCATCGCTGGTTCCGTGAATGCAGTCAATGCCAATTGAATCTGCGGCAAAGAGCCAGTGCGGCTCAATTCTTTCGAAATTTAGGAGCTTGAATGAAAACTTGATTCTATTTTCTGTTTTGTGGTCCTTTCGACTACATTGAGAATATTACCTTGTCAAGCTTTGGTTGTAAATGTGCCAAATTATCGAATTACGCTATTAAAAATTAAAACAGAGTTTCTTAATTTGAACTTTAAATGCATTGTATGAAATCATCAATTATTTAGGGTCCGCAATGAATTGAGGTCAATTCAAGCATTCCATTCAATTAGACACTATTTGCCATTAATATACGTTGCGGGGTGACGATCTTCTGTTCGTTTATTGTGCAGGATATTTATTTCAGTCTGAGCTGTTTCCATGAAACACGTTCTCAATTGGATCAGATTATTTCACAAAAAGAAATTCTAATTCTTTTTTTTTTTTTTCTTTCTCGTAGAAGAATGAGCCAGGGGTTGAGCTCTGTCTGGAACTCTATAAGATTGTAATTACGGTAGCTATTTATTAAATAGCCGTGCGTATAGAACGGAAGATGTGCTCTGTTATGAAATAATTGGTCTGAGAGCAGAAGCGCGCATCAATTGCTTGCAATTTTAATTTGTTGTCTAGTACATATTTTCCTTTGAGCACATTTCTTGTCTACAAAGATATAGACCGATTTACGTTTGTCTTATGAAAATTTTATATGGAGCTATTTTCAGTTCACCTTGTTCGTTTTGTGTAAACGTTGTTCCTGGACCAAATTAGACCCGAATATGAATATTTTCAGATTTTATCTTCACACTCAAACCAAGTAATTATTTTTTCTCTTAAGACTACTTTAAACTTGCCTTGGCCCCCAAAGCGTGTATTCAGAGCCCGCCTTTGAAACAACTGGAAGACCGAATGAAAAACATGAGATTGAGTAAGTGAAATGATTTCTTTGATCTTGGTGACTCAAAATGATTCTGTTTGACAACACTCTCACTAAGCGCTTTAAAGTCCACAATCAGCTTGAAGTGGAGCCTGCACCTTGTAGTCGGTCCCAGTGAACAACATATACCACAGACACTCAAACACGCAAAGCACAGCATACGCTATACTAAAAACCTCCGCCACAATATATAAGCCGACATGTCTATTCAATTTGCCCTTCTATTATCCCGTCAAGGAAAAGTTCGTTTGTCGAAATGGTACAAAGCCACTAGCCAGAAGGAGAAGGCAAAGATCACACGCGAACTTACTACAATTATCCTTTCTAGAAGAGCAAAGATGTGTAATATCCTCGAATACAAAGACATAAAGATTATCTACCGTCGATATGCCTCTCTTTTCTTCGTAATAGGTATAGACGCTAGTGACAATGGTTTGTTAGCACTAGAGATCATCCACAGATATGTCGAACAGATGGACAAGTTGTTTGGAAATGTGTGCGAGTTAGATATTATATTCGGCTTCGCAAAAGCATATTACATCTTAGATGAACTTATTTTGGATGGGTATGTGATGGAAACATCCAAACGAGAAATAGTCAAAAAAGTATCACAACAGGACGAGCTCGAAAACATGGACGAGTTTGATGATATCATAGCATAAAGGTTCTTAACTTGCTAACCTTCTCTTTCTTTGTCAGATTGAATCAACAACTTTTAGATACTTCTCACGTCAACAAAGATCGAAGGCGCAACATGCATGGGCCACTTCTCAAATTATTATTTTCACTATAATTTTGAATTTTGTAACAAGTTTCACGTCTCTCTTGGTATCCATTAATGGTAAATCGATTTCCAAGTCCCAAAATGAACTTCCAAAGTCACAAAGTCTTGAATATCAAACACAGGTATGTAAGTATCAGCATATTTGAATAAACTCAAATTCATAAATAAGATTATCAAGCCTCAGAAACGATTTACTTTGAGATCTTTTGATTATTTTATTCTGTACCCTTTCACACCCAAAAAAGTCTTAGGCTGAGAGCAAAATACACCAGTAAGCCATCTTTAATCTGTACATAATCAAACTAGCAATTTCAAACCAAAAGTCATGTAATCAGTCTTAATGTTCCGATCTATTCTAAACCGAGAATCAGTGTGTTTGCAGCCAGCACTATACACAGGATTCATGGGGTCTCATCTCGATGCTCTTCGCTTGAACTTCGTAACTATATAATCACAAATGTCTGACGATGAGAACTTTGACATTGCCGGCTCCTTGGCTATGGCTGGCCGTGAATACGAAAGCGATTCAAGTGCAGACCTGGATTTTTCCGATATCGAAAATCCTAAGGATGAAGTAAGCGATGATGAGGAACAAAAGCCCCCCACTAAAAAACAGAAGGTATCAAAGAGTGCCCCTAAACAGGATGTTATGCCTTCTATGGAGTTGTCAGATGATGAAGATGAATCCAAAAAAGATACCAACGATATTGCAGCCTATTTTGCGGTTAACAATCCCAATGCTAAGAAAGCTAAGAATGGTACTTTCGCAGCCTTTGGCCTCTCAAAGTTTATCCTTGCTAATATCACCAAGAAGGGTTATAGACAGCCAACTCCGATTCAAAGAAAAACAATTCCTTTGATTATGGAAAATAGAGATGTCGTTGGTATGGCTAGAACAGGTTCGGGTAAGACCGCCGCTTTCACATTGCCATTGATCGAAAAGCTCAAAGCCCATGCTACGAAACGAGGTGTAAGAGCAGTGATTCTTTCACCCTCCAGAGAGTTAGCGTTGCAAACATTTAAGCAAGTGAAAGAATTCTCCAGGGGCACAGACTTACGTTCAGTTGTCCTCATCGGTGGTGATTCAATGGAAGAACAATTTTCCTCCATGATGACCAATCCTGATATCGTCGTGGCAACTCCGGGAAGATTTTTGCATTTAAAAGTCGAGATGGATCTAGATCTTAAGACTGTTGAATTTATTGTTTTCGATGAGGCTGATCGTTTGTTCGAGATGGGTTTCGCCGAGCAATTAAATGAGCTTTTAGCTGCTTTACCAACCAATAGGCAGTCTTTATTGTTTTCTGCAACGCTTCCAAGATCCCTTGTTGATTTTGCTAAGGCAGGTTTAACTAATCCAATTTTGGTCAGATTGGACGCTGAGAGTAAAATTTCCGATTTGTTGCAAATGGCATTTTTCTCTGTCAAGAAGACTGAGAGAGAAGCTGCTCTTCTTGCAATTCTTCTGAATGTCATTAAAATTCCTATGCCAAGCCCAGAGGAGCTATTGAAAATTAAAAGGGATAGCAAAAGAGCTGAGGAACTAAGTGACGACGAAAATAATGAAAACGATTCAAAAAAGAGAAAAAAGTTTAAAAAGGAAAGATTACCGCCTGCAAATGCTTTGCCTTCTCCACATTCTACAATTGTTTTCGTCCCAACTAAGCATCATGTGGAATTTGTGACGGGACTTTTAAGAGATGCTGGCTATCTTGTCTCATATATTTATGGTTCTTTAGATCAAAGAGCTAGACAGGAACAATTATATAGATTTAGAATCGGTCAGACCAACATTTTGGTCGTTACAGATGTCGCCGCCCGTGGTATTGACATTCCTGTCTTAGCTAACGTCATTAACTTCACCTTGCCTGCCTCCTCAAAAATCTTTATTCACAGAGTTGGACGTACTGCCAGAGCTGGTAATAAAGGTTGGGCTTACTCCATCGTGAATGAAAGCGAGTTACCATATCTTCTTGACATTGAATTATTCTTGGGCAGAAAGGTTTTACTTACCTCCATGCATGAGAAGAAGTGTGAGTTGCTTAAAGAAATGAAGGGCGATCAATATATTGAGCCAAAAATTTCTTATACTGACCGTATGGTGGTTGGTTCTTTTCCAAGAACATCGTTGGAAATTTCGCAAGAGGCATATGAGGCTTTGTTGAGAAACAACTACGATCTCAAAGTTTTGTATGATGTTGCCACAAAGGGTGAGAAGTTGTATTACAGAACAAGGCAAGCCGCATCACCCGAGTCTGTCAAAAGAAGTAAGGAGCTTATGCAAACAAATTCTTGGGATGATCAGCATTTAATTTTTGGTCCAAACTTAGAAAAGGAGAAGGAAAAGTTCTTAGCAAAGTTAGTTGACAGAAGAGTGAAAGAAACTGTTTTTGAGTTCTCGAAGAAAGGAAAGGAGAAGGAGGATGACTCCATGGTTACATTAATGAACAGAAGAAGGCGACAACTTGCACCCCTTCAAAGAAGAGCAAAAGAAAGGCAAGAGCTCCTCGAAATGGAGCGCCAATCTGGCTTGAGTCACGCTATCCATGACGAGATCTTAAAAGGCGATGAAGGTGAAGTTGGCTACAATGTGAAGAGTGTCACCGCCAATGATGATGAGCTTGCAGATGCTTTTGAGGACCTCGACCAGCATATACAAAAGAAAAAGGAAAAGAAAAAGCAATCGTTTAAGGATCCCCAATTCTATATCAGTCACCATGCACCTGTTGAGGAACTTCAAGATAAACAATTATCCCTTTCCTCATCGTTTGTCAATGACGCCGCCAAAGCCACATTTGACTTAGACAACGATGATAAGATACAAAAGAACTCGCAAGTCATGAGATGGGATAAAAAGAAGGGTAAATATATCAACAGTCAGTCAACAGACTCTAAGAAGTATATTATCGGAGAAAATGGTCAGCGACTTCCTGCTACATTCAAATCTGGAAAGTTTGACGACTGGAAGAAGCAGCGTAATATTAAGTCTTTGAATGGAGTCGAAGATACAAAGGCTGAAGGAGCTGATAACAGAAGATTCAAGCACAAGAAAGTTTCGGCTCCAAGAGCTCCTGACAAGTACAGAGATGATTATCACAAACAGAAGAAGAAGGTGGGCAAGGCCATGGAGTCTGGAATCAGAGTCAAGGGCTTTAACGCTCCAGGGCAGAGACTGGAAATGAGATCCACCGAAGACATCAGAAAAGGTAGAGAGCTCAAGGAGAAGAGAAGAGCCAAAAACGCACGTCCAAGCAAGAGAAGATAATGACATAATTGCATATTTAATAAAAACAATTGGCTGTATATTTAATTTTCGTTATTTGAGACTATTGACTTTTTTCTGTTCACCGAGATTTGGCAACGTTAGGTATACGCTAGACACTTATCTTCTATTTTTGCGTCCATATGGATGAAATCTCTCCTTTTTATACCCTTTTTGACCTGATGGTCCGGATGGAGCTCCTTGACCAGCTGGTCCTGAAGGTGGTGGTCCTCCGGGCCCCCTTGGTCCTCTTGGAAATGATGCCGTGCGCTCATCCCTGTCATTTGGACGACCTCTTTTGAAGTCTCCTCTTGGTCCATCAGGACGTTGAGGTCTGCTTCTATCGTAAGACCGGCCTGATGGGCCTGATGGAGCTGAACGTGGGAACCGCACAGGTTGCTTTTGATCATCATAATCATCTGCAGAATCCTGCTGTTGTTGTTGCTGCTGCTGCTGTTGTTGTTGCTGTTGTTGTTGAGGATTCAAAGGTTCCTCTTCTCCTTGATCCTGTGCTGCATCATTCTGATCTTGGCCATTACCTTGCTGTTGCTGCTGCTGTTGGTACATGTACCATTGCATTCTCTGCCAGTATTCTTGCATCATTTCGGGAGTTGCGCCCGGAAACGTGGGCATTCCTGGATTCATCTGCATCTGATACTGACCATAAGCATTAGCGTATGGGGAGTATTGGTTTTGCATTTGCTGTTGCTGTTGCTGTTGGTGCTGGTTCTGTTGGTGCTGTCCTCTTGGTTCTGCTCGTTTAACCTCCATTGCCTTACCCTTTAAGGTCAAATACTTATTAACACAGCATCTGTCGACCGCTTCAGGAGTATCGAAAGTAATGAAACCAAAACCCCTGGATCTTCCGGTGTCTTTGTCGACCATTAATTGGGCATCAATGATGCGTCCGAATTGAGAAAAGAAGTCGTTAAAGTCTCTTTCATTGACAAGAGGGTCAATTCCTCCGACGAAGATCTTTCCTATTTTGTCTTGCTCCTCTCTGGCAATAGCTCTCTTAGGATCAATGAGTTTACCATCCAAGATGTGGTCCTTTTTAATAACTTCATCTACCGACTTGGGGTCTTTAAATGTTAAAAAGCCAAATCCTCTGGATCTTCCAGTATTAGAGTCTTTCATGATAGTCAAGTCCAAAATTTCACCGTACTTGGAAAAGTATGAAATCAAGCCATCTTCAGTTGTATCCCAATTTAGACCACCGATGAACATCTTGCCGCTATCTCTTCCCATGTTAGAAGGGCGGAATTGGTTACTAGGGGGAGTAGCACCATATGAGGATCCATTGGTACCTTGGTTTGGCTGATTGAAATTGGAGGATTGTTGCTGATCGCCGAATTGCTGGTTATTACCGAACTGTTGATTGTAACCATACTGTTGGTTACTACCAAGCTGTTGATTGGCCGCGTTGGCATCATTCTGACTGTTAAATCCTGAATCCTGCTGAGCTTCATTCTCCTGGTTTGGACCGCTCAGGCTCTCATTGTCCAAGGATCCAGTGTTGAATGGCTCCTCCTTGCCTTCCTCGCCCGAAGATTGAGCATTGGAATTCACTGAAGGCTCAGAATTGGTTGTTGAAGGCTCTTCTGGGGTTTTGGTAGCTGCCTCCGGCTCTGCGGGCTTAGGCTTTTGCTCCTTGTCATCATCGTAGATGTCCTCGAAGAGGGCCTCGTCATCGTCAAAGGTGGACATTTCAATAGATTTACACTCTATAGAAGATAATACTCAAATAAAAGAAATACAAGAGAGTGTTTATCAGAAGATAAATGTATTATTGATTACACTATCGCGACTATAGACTAAGCTAAAGTATGTAAGTATATCGATGAAGAAGTGATTTGCCTCAGGCTATGGGGTGTCGAAGTGGTGTCTTCGAGGCCGATCACGTGATGGTAAAATCATACGAGCATGCTGCCGCTTTTGATCATTGTCAAATTAAAATCATCCCTTTTTGTTCCATAATTCATTTCTATCAAATTTCTTTATCCATATATGACCTTCTTATAGCTTGAAGTGTGTTCGACATATGTAGTTTAAAAGTCGGCTACTATTAAAAATGAAATTGAAGTAATCAGTCATAATAATATATGAATGAATTAATACCTAATTTTTAGTGTTCAGTGGAATAAATATTCATTTATTTGAGTTTGTCATTACCTACCTCCCATTCACAAGATTCATGAAGGCCAAGTGATATTAATGACTTTTGCAATTTTGTGAGCTTCGATTGCAACGGTGCATTAAATGGAAATAACTCTTAAAATTATCAACACAAGAATGTGATAAAATATCGAACTAATTTAGCTTCGTTATCATCAAAAAAGTAAAACTTTTGAAAATATGATATAAATTAAGGCGCAGAAACGTGGTTTAATTGTGTAGCTTGCACAGCTTTGAGTTTTGCAGCCGCGATGATCTTCTCAGGCTCACCATCGATATACCTTCCACAGCACCATGAAACAGTATATCATAAGCTTTGCACATTCATTTCCCAATTTTAGAACTGCAGAGCTTGAATCCATTGCCGATATATATGGAATTACTGTTGATTTGAGCCATCATGACGAAAAGAGCCCATTCTTAGTGGTAGAGTTAGAGAACGACGACCAGGCTGCTAATCTAGTCAGAAGATCCATTCTTGCTAAAGGAATCTACGAGTTGTGGGGCCAAGGAAAGAACTTAGAGTCTTTGCACAAAGATATAATACAAAAATCATCTCATAACTTTGAGTTGTATAAGACCAACACGTTTAAGTTTGACTTTGTCAGTTTCATGGGAAACAAAACAACCGAGGAAAAGATTGCTGTCATCGAAACTTTCAAATACACGGGATTTGAAGGGCCGATCAGACTTAAAAATCCAGAAGTTGTATATGCTGTCCTTGAGAGATATCATGTAAGTGGAATGGAGAAAGCTGATGTTCCAGAATACTTATGGTTTGGTAGGCAAGTCCAATTGAGTGCTCGTTCTAACGGAGTGGTTGAAAAATACGATTTAAAAAAAAGAAAATACATTGGAACTACATCCTTTGAGGCAGAACTATCACTAGTCAGTTGCAACATTGCGCAGGTGATGCCCGGTAAGTTTATATATGACCCATTCACAGGCACAGGTTCATTTCTAGTGGCTGGTGCTTTCTTTGGTGCATACCCAATAGGGACGGATATTGATCCTCGTTCCATTCGTGGAAAATCGAAGAATTGCAACTTGAAGACAAACTTTAAACAATACGACACAACATCACAGCTCATCGATACATTTGTCATGGACTTCACAAATAATGCATTAAGGAATGATCTCATCATTGATAGCATAGTGTGCGACCCTCCATACGGAGTCAGAGAAGGTCTCAAGGTGTGTGGCGCTAAGAACCCGGAAAAGGCAATGGGCCGGGAGACAAATGTGGTGGAAGGGGAATTAGGTCATTTGAGAAGAGATTTTATTGCTCCGAAGAAGCCTTACGAATTAGCTAACCTTTTAGAAGATCTTCTCAATTTTGCCGCCGAGAAACTCCCCACTGGAGGTCGCCTTGCGTTCTGGATGCCTACGGCAAACGATGAATTTGTGGAACATCATATACCCCAACACGAGCGCCTACAACATCTATATGCATTGGAACAGGAGTTCAATAAGTGGTCGAGACGGCTCTTGGTTTACGTCAAGAGAGATGAGACCTACAGAGGTGAAACCACCAATGGAATGATTGATAACAACGTAACCAGTTTCAGAGTCAGATATTTCAAAAGCTTTAATGAGAAAAGCAGGACTCCGGAACTGAATTTGGTATCAAATACATAGATCAATAGTCGCGATGCGGTTACAGTTCTTCCCGGTGCGCTCAAATACTACTGAGGGGAGCTTTCAACAATGCTCCGAAGTCCGCGCCAATACAAAATTTAGACCTAAACTGAAAAGACCAACAGTTAATATCGCAAGCTATTCACTCTATTTTGAATATTTGGTTTGCAGCCTTGTGAACTTATCATTTTTTCAGGATTTTCATAGAACCGCTTATCAACTGCATCTATATGCAAACCATGCACTTACAGGGAACCGCTTTGAGTAATTTGCAGCCAAATGAATGTGCTTTGAGGGCAGAAAACAAGCGGAATCCAGTGGAACTATTCTGATTTTGGGCTCTGAAAAAAATTTTTTCCCCGTCTATATAAGCAGGGTAAAATTTGCCTTTTTGAATATCAAATCAGAAGAATTATCCAGAAAGAATGGCCCCTCCAACACTTGTAATGAACAGAACAAATCCAGCTCCTGCTAGACAAACAGAACAACTCATCAATCTTGAGGCTGGCGAGAGTACTCAAATTAGCTTTGCTGACTGGGAGAATTTCTCTTTTGCACCTATCAGAGAATCGACTGTGTCCAGGGCCATGACTAAGCGCTATTTTGCAGACATGGACAAGTACACTGAATCCGACGTTGTTATTGTCGGAGCTGGGAGTGCTGGATTGTCCGCCGCCTACGTCTTAGCCAAGAACAGGCCTGACCTCAAAATTGCAATCATCGAGGCTTCTGTTTCTCCAGGTGGAGGTTGTTGGCTCGGCGGCCAATTGTTCTCAGCAATGGTATTACGAAAGCCGGCTCAATTGTTCTTGGACGCAATTGAGGTCGCTTACGAAGATGAGGGTGACTACGTTGTTGTAAAACACGCTGCTTTGTTTATGTCTACATTGATGTCCAAGGTTTTGCAATTTCCTAACATAAAGCTTTTTAACGCCACTGCTGTTGAGGATTTAATTACTCGTCGTGATGAGGCCGGTGAGCTTAGAATCGCTGGTGTCGTTACCAATTGGACTTTGGTGGCATTGAATCACGACACACAGTCTTGTATGGATCCTAACACCATCAACTGCGATGTTGTTCTTTCTACCACTGGACACGATGGTCCATTTGGTGCATTCTCAGCCAAGAGGTTGCAGAGCTTGAGGCCACAAGGTACCGAGAATTCCTTTGAATTAGGTGGTATGAGAGGTCTTGACATGAACAAGGCCGAAGATGCTATTGTCAAGGGTACAAGAGAGGTTGCTCCTGGCTTGGTTATCGCGGGTATGGAATTGGCAGAAGTTGATGGCTCTAATCGTATGGGTCCAACTTTTGGCGCTATGGCACTCTCTGGAGTGAAGGCTGCTGAATCTGTTTTGAATGTTTTAGAGTTGAGAAAAAAGCAAAATGAAACTTGTTATGGTGGGTCTACGTCTTCAGCTTAGGTTTCCAATCTTGTAAGTTAAGTAAATGCATTTATCATTTGAATTTCAGTCTTGTAAGTCATTAAACTTTCATATTATTGGGCTAAGAACCAATCATAGATTTTTGTTTTCAAAACTTTTTTTATTTTTCATTTCAAGATGTCAACAATATTGACTAGGATATGGCTCCAATAGTTTAAGAAGATAGAATCTTATTTGACAATTTTCAATTCAAAAATTGGATCAAATATAGTATTATAATTTCATTTTAATAATTGGTATAAAAAATTTTAAATACTTTACTAGTGGGGGCACTTATTTGTAATATCTCCGCGTATCGAGAATTTCAGCTTCCTCTTTCAAACGAAACCAAATGACTACCGACAATCCGGCAGCCGAAGACTCAGATAACTTCCGATTCTTCGGATTAGGAGGCTGCAATGAGGTCGGAAGATCCTGTCATATTATTGAATATAAAAATAAGGTCATCATGTTGGACTCAGGGGTTCATCCTGGCCTCGGAGGAATGAACTCACTTCCCTTCTTTGATGAGTATGATTTATCAAAGGTTGATATTTTATTGATCAGTCATTTCCATTTAGATCATGCTGCTTCTTTGCCATATGTCATGCAACAAACGAATTTCAAGGGAAGAGTTTTCATGACCCACGCAACGAAGGCTATCTACAGATGGTTACTCTCTGACTTTGTGAGGGTCACCACCTTATTCGGTGGGGGAGATGGTGAAAAGCAAGATGATGAAACACAACAAAATGAATCTGGTTCTGCAAATCTATACACAGACGAAGACTTGATGATGTCTTTCGAGAAGATTGAAACTATAGACTACCATTCTACAATTGAAGTTGAGGGTATAAGATTCACGGCCTACCACGCTGGTCATGTATTGGGGGCTTGCATGTATTTCATTGAAATTGGAGGTGTCAAAGTATTGTTTACAGGTGACTACTCCCGTGAAGAGGACCGTCATTTAAAGGTGGCAGAGGTTCCCCCTAACAAACCGGACATCCTTATCACTGAATCTACATTTGGTACAGCCACACATGAGCCAAGGTTGGAAAAAGAAAATAGAATGATGAAGAACATACACTCGACGATTTTGAAAGGTGGTCGTGTTTTGATGCCTGTGTTTGCGTTGGGCCGGGCCCAAGAACTTTTATTAATTTTAGAGGAATACTGGTCTCTTAACGAAGATCTTCAAAATGTGAGTATATACTATGCCTCTGATCTTGCTCGTAAATGTATGGCTGTCTATCAAACTTACACTAGCATTATGAATGAGAAGATTCGATTGAGCGCCACTTCTGGTGAAAAAACAAACCCATTCCAATTCAAGTTCATCAAGTCAATTAGAAGCATAGACAAAATCCAGGACATAGGACCCTGTGTTGTGGTCGCCTCTCCCGGTATGCTTCAAAGTGGAGTTTCTAGAACGCTTCTTGAAAGATGGGCCCCCGACCCTAAAAACGCCGTCATCATGACAGGTTACGCCGTGGAAGGTACAATGGCTAAGGAAATTCTTGCAGAGCCACATACAATTCCCTCGATCGTAAATCCAGAGGTTGCAATTCCCCGTAGATTATCGGTAGACGAAATTTCGTTTGCTGCACATGTTGACTTTCAACAAAATGCTGGTTTCATAGAGGAAGTCTCTCCAAAGAAAATTATTTTGGTACATGGTGATAGTAATCCTATGGGAAGACTCAAATCAGCTTTGTTGAGTAGATACTCATCGAGAAAAGGTACAGAGGAGGAAGTCAGAGTCTTCAACCCAAGAAATTGCGAGGACCTTCTTATTGGAATAAAAGGCGCCAAAGTCGCCAAGGTGGTTGGTCTTCTTGCGGAAGCGGAAATTGAATTGGTGAGGGAGTTTCTAGATAAGAGACATGCCGAAAACAAGATCGTGGAAATGAAGGAAGAGAATTCAGATGAAGTTGCAGAGACGAAGGATGTAGACATGGACCAAGAAAAGCCCATTGACAATGAGGCCAAGGAGGAAGAAGATAAGTTTGTGAGTTCTGGAATTGTTCTTTCTGGTGTATTGATATCTAAAGACTTCGATCTCAACTTGCTTCAACTCGAGGATCTTCAAGAGTACACTCAGCTTACGACTTCGTTTGTGAAATCCAATATAAGGCTCAAAATTCAAGCTGGAATCTCTTTAATTGTTTGGCATCTCGAGCAAATGTTTGGCCACATAAAGGTAGTCATAGAGGAAGAGGATCTTTGGGAGTGTTTGATCATGGACATGATATTGGTTAGCGTGGACAAGAGCTCCCCTTCTACCGGTCTAAATATAAACGTGGAATGGATCAACAACAATGCCATGGCAGATTCTCTTGCCGATAGCATAGTCGCTATATTGTACTCTGTTGACTCATCGCCTGCTTCGGTTAAGCTTACATCAAAGACACATTCTCACCCACACGAAGTTAAAGAAGAACAGGAGGACGGAGTTAAGGCGGTGGTGAAAAAGGCACATCAATTGAGTGACACTGAGAGTCGTATTCAGAGGATTTCGACACTACTAAGGGCCCAGTTTGGTGAGGCCATTACAGAGATGGACTTGAAAAAAGCAGTGGTAAAAATTGGAAAAGCCGAGGCAGAAATAGACTTTTCTTCCCTCCAAGTATCCTGCCCATCCCGTGTTTTGAAAGACAGGGTTGAAAACATTCTTAAGAGAGGTTGCAAACTATCTGCACCATTCTCTAATCAACAAAAGATTTAAAGTTGATCCCATTGCATGTAAATTTGATAAATTTATAAATTAATAAATTCAATCGCTTATTATTGATTGTTATGTAGGATTCCATAAGTTCTTACTGTTTAGACTGTATAGTATGAGTTGCAAGACCTCAAGACATTAACATTACCAATACTACAATCAATACGAATATGGCGTATGTACGATGAAGCCCTGCAGCTATTTATAGCCGTATTATATACAAAATGATCAACTGCTCAGTCGCCGTATTGTAATTTATACTAACGTTTAGAGAGCTAATAGACCGTCCAAGAACTGAACTTTCAGAAGTAGAGCTACAACAGCTTGAAGAGTTTGAGTTTAATCATGGGCCTATGTCCGTGCTACAAACCTCTATGAATAATGAAACTCCCGTTATGATCTATTGTCGCAACAATCACAAGCTTCTTGCCAAAGTGAAGGCGTTTGATAGACATTGCAACTTAATCCTTGAGGATGTCAAGGAATTATGGACGGAGGTTACAAAGAACAGCAAGGGAAAAGTGATCAAGAGTGCTTCCAAGGAGCGTTTTATTGCAAAGCTTTTCTTGAGGGGAGATTCGGTTATTTTGGTTATTAAGGTGTAACTCACACAAATTCTACTGACGTTCGACAATGGAAGCTCATTATATCCTAACTAAAGTATAATGACACCAGATTATTGAGTAGTATGCTTAGTTTTGAAGCGTCTAAAAGGTGTAACTAGACTTGTTGCAAATTTCGACAATGTTATTGTTACGATGAGCTGATAGAGGCTTTTACAGAAAGTGAGCGACCCGGGGGTGTAATCTTGTATCATGTCGGCAACTGCCCCTTATTATTGATCGAGAGATTTTAGTCTGAATTCTTTTCAAATTGTTTGTTGAAACTCCATAACATTCATCCCCAGAGGACCTATATACTACCCAAATAATAGAATATTGAAATGACTTAAACTCTCGCTTATTACGTTTGTAATCTAAAATTGGTGATTTTTCTTACGCCATCGACCATCACTATTCATTCAAATATTTTGTTTGCTGGTATAGACGCGTAACTCCTACTCACCTCGATGAAACTTAAGCTCCGGACCCAAAGCACCGAGACCCTACGAAAATGCTTCTCACAAATCAACACATTCAGGAAGTTCGTCATATTGAGATTTACGCCCGATGAACTCCTAGCGGTTCTGGCCGATATCTCTTCAGTGTTGCAAGAGCCACAGGTGTGGTGTAGATTTCCAATGCATAGCATCTTCTCAGAAATTGAAGTTATCAGTCAGCGGGACAATTCAATTCTGCTTGAAATAAATATTGAATTGTTTCTTCAATCGCTACGCAACTTCGACAAAGCCAACAGCAGGGATTTCAGTATCCGTTTGCAACGTAAGGAGGGAGACGCAAGTACGAGAACAGCTTTCTTAGCATTGAATTTTACAGAAACAATCAATTCGACTATAAATCACTCTTTCAAAATTCCGGTGAAAATCTTGAAGGCGAATGTGCTCCTAGAGGTGCCCGAACTACCTACACCTGACTTGGTAGTAAAGCTTCCGCCCGAATTTTCGTCGACTTTTCGCAGACTTGACAAATTTAGAGGAAACACAAACCAAGAGAAGGTGACAATAGTGGCTAGTCGAGAGAACGGTGGCTCGCTACAGTTCTACTTAGAAGAGGCGGACAACTACAAAGTCAGGTTGACATGGAAGGCCAAATTAAAGTTTCAAGAAAAGACGCCACAAAGCGATAGTTTGCGACTGGTTTCTGGTCTTGCAGTAAGTGACAGCACAGAATTAGACGAGTCTGTTGAGGTAACCGTGAAGCTTCGAGACTGGAGATTCGCTCAGAAGATCGTAAGCAACTGTAAGACCATTATTTTAATAATGTACCAGAACAATGCCTGTGTTTTTCACTGTCTATTAGATGATGCAGAAGAAGTGGAGGTGATTTACTACGTCACAGGGATTAGAGGCGAGGAGTGAACTATCATAAATAAATTAATATTTGCAGATTAAAGATGAATCTAAAACAAGTCTTCTTCGCCAAAGTTGCATTATTGTACTTAATGCATAATTGGGGAACTTTCCTATGTACGTCAAAGGTATAAGAGACATGTCTCATACTGAAGCAAAATTATTTCTAAGACATGATTGATGACTCTTGAAATTATCATTAATTAATTTAATAAATTGTACACTAGCGCGATACCTTCAGTGGCTCATAATTTAATAATTAAAGTGACTCCTCTGATGACTCAGGGCGGACGTATATAGAGCGACTACAGTGCTGCTGATAACTCCACAATCATTATGTCATTAGAAAGAGAACAACCCAATTACTTTGGTGCTGGCCCAGCATTATTACCTAGCGATGTTTTGAAACAAGCCGCTTTGGACTTGTATAATTACGAGGGTACTAACTTGGGTGTTGGTGAAATTTCCCACAGATCTAAAC
Source organism: Australozyma succicola (assembly GCA_030563905.1). Lineage (NCBI taxonomy): Eukaryota > Fungi > Ascomycota > Pichiomycetes > Serinales > Metschnikowiaceae > Australozyma > Australozyma succicola. The sequence goes on along the minus strand of JAJMKM010000001.1, from coordinate 505,812 downwards.
CAGCCATGAAAGTCATTGATGACACCAAGGCCAATTTCAAACAATTACTTAACATTCCAGATACTCACGAGGTCTTTTTTTTGCAAGGAGGAGGTACTGGAGGTTTCGCAGCTGTAGCTTACAACCTCATGGCTAACTACGCCAAGAGAACAGGAAAGAAGGGTAAAGCCGCCTACGCGTTGACCGGTGGATGGTCCAAGAAGGCTTACGACGAAGCCAAAAGATTAGGATTTGATATCGACGTTGTTGTCGATGGAAAAGAGCACAATTACACAAAGATTCCACCTTACAAGGAGTGGAAGGCCATCGACGCTGAGAACACCGCTTATTTATACGTCTGCGACAATGAGACCGTTCATGGTAACGAATTCAGGGATATTCCAGGCTCTGATTATTTGCCTGAAGGTGTTGAACTTGTTGCTGACACTTCGTCAAACATCTTATCTAAAAAGGTCGACGTCTCTAAGTACGGTTTGATCATTGCAGGTGCTCAAAAGAATGTTGGCTTATCCGGTTTGACAATTTATATTATCAAGAAAAGTATAATTGAGCAGGCCTCCGATGACGAGTTGAAAGCCCTTTCAATTCCCTTGGCACCTATTGCATGGAGCTTTCCAACTGTGATCGCCAACAATTCAGCTTACAACACTATTCCAATTTTCACATGTGAAATCTTGAAGTTGGTCACTCGCAAATTGATCGAAGATGGTGGAGTTGAAAAGAAGGAGACCGAAAACAAATATAAGGCTGATATTTTATACGAAGCTTTAGATAAGTATCCCCACTTTTACCGTTCGCCTGTGGAATCGACCTCGCGCTCCCGTATGAATGTCGTGTTCACCTTGCCAAGTGAGGATTTGGAAGCTGCATTCTTGGCTGAAGCTGCCGAGAAGGATTTGATTGGTTTAAAGGGACACAGATCCGTTGGTGGGTGCAGAGCTTCTCTTTACAACGCTATCTCTCCCGCTAGTGTTGAAAAGCTTGTTGCATTTGTCAAAGAGTTTGCCGAGAAAAACCAGTAATTAATAAATAACAGGAATTTAATTTAATACAGTCTTTAATATATTTACAAACCGTAACTCCGTAACTTTTTGATTTTATTCTTATGTTCGCGAGCGCTATGGGGGGTGAATGATATTGGGTGCAAAACTACTATCTACTTAGAGTCCCACACATGATATTTAAACCAGGACCTACGCAATGTCGACTACTAAAAAATCGACTGTTTCTCACATTTCTCAATCTCCCCAGATATAATAAAACTGTTGCAACTCAAGACAAGAGAATCAATCTCGATAAAGAGAGCCACATCAAGAAGCTTGAAGATCGCATCTCAAAGATCCCGTTATCTAACTACCGAAACTTTAGCATTGTCGCTCATGTTGACCATGGTAAATCGACTCTTTCAGACCGATTGCTAGAACTCACGGGTGTTATTCAACCCGGTGATGCCAACAAACAAGTCTTAGACAAGTTAGATGTGGAGCGAGAGAGAGGCATAACTGTTAAGGCCCAGACGTGCTCGATGTTCTACGAAGACCCAGAAACAAAAGAAGACTATTTATTACATCTAGTGGATACACCAGGGCATGTCGATTTCCGTGCCGAAGTCTCACGATCTTACGCCTCTTGTGGAGGAGCATTACTATTAGTAGATGCTTCTCAAGGTGTGCAAGCACAAACTGTTGCCAACTTTTATTTGGCATATAGCATGGGGCTCAAATTGATACCTGTAATAAACAAAATTGACATGGCCGCTGCCGATATTCCACGTGCCATTGAACAGGTAGAAACCACTTTCGAACTTGACGCGAAGGATTGTTTACCCGTTAGTGCAAAAACGGGCCTCAATGTCGAAACTATCATACCCAAAATTATAAAGGATATCCCTGCTCCTACAGGAAACCCTGCTAGTCCGTTGAAGGCGTTGTTGGTAGACTCCTGGCACGATCCTTACGTAGGAGTGGTGATGCTAGTATTTGTACAAGATGGACATATCAAAAAAGGGATAAAGCTTCTTTCCGCTCATACGGGTAGAAAATATGACGTGAAAGAAGTAGGCATAATGTATCCAGACAAAACCCCCATGTCGAAAGTCCAAGCAGGTCAGGTTGCTTACGTTATACCCGGAATGAGAGACCCAAGAGAGGCTATGATAGGTGATACTTTCTTCCATCACGGGCAGCATGCTGGACTTGAGCCGCTTCCTGGCTTCGAAGAACCAAAGCCTATGGTTTTCGTGGGTGCTTATCCTGCCGATGGAGGTGAATTCAAAGTTATGAATGATCATATGGAGAACCTTGTCTTGAACGATAGGTCTGTCACTTTGGAGAAAGAAACCTCCAATGCTTTGGGACTTGGTTGGAGATTGGGTTTCCTAGGATCTCTACACGCCTCCGTCTTTAAAGAGCGTCTTGAGAAGGAGTATGGTGCAAAGATTATTTTAACAGCACCTACCGTGCCATACAAAATTGTAAATACCGATGGCACATCTAAAATTATCACAAATCCTGATGAGTTTCCTGGTTCAGAAGGAAAACTTCAATCCATTGAGATGTACATGGAACCCTTCGTCGAAGCTATTATGACCATCCCCGACGAATATGTTGGAACGGTCATGTCTCTTTGTGACAATAATCGTGGAATTCGTAAGGAAATGGAGTATCTTACTACGGGTCAAGTCTTGCTTAAGTACGAAATACCCTTGGCGCAGCTTGTTGAGGACTTTTTTGGAAAACTTAAAGGTGCCACAAAAGGTTACGCTTCTTTAGATTATGAGGATGCTGGCTATCAAAAGTCAGATATCGTAAAAATGGAGCTCTGTGTTAATGGAGTACCTCAAGACGCGCTTTCACAAGTCATGCATCGTTCTCAAGTCAATACACGGGGAAGAGAAAGCGTCTTGAAATTTAAGGAATACTTGAGATCACAACTCTTTGAAGTTGCTGTTCAAGCAAAAGTAAATAATAAGGTTATAGCTAGAGAAACCATTAAAGCAAGAAGAAAGGATGTTACACAAAGACTTCATGCTGCTGACATTTCCAGAAGGAAGAAATTGCTTGAGAAACAAAAGGAAGGAAAAAAAGCCATGAAGGCAACAGGTCGCGTAAATATTGGCCATGAAGCATTCCAAGCTTTTCTTCGCAGGAATGAGTAGTTACCGACTGCAAATCACGCATTGTATATATATTAGCATTTTAATAATTACAGAGAAACTTTAGTTCTACCACAAATAAGCAACGAGTTTATATGATATTAATTGATATGTTGGGTTGACTCTTTACTTCAAAAACTTCTTGTAAACCACATTATCAGTCTCGTCAGTGTACTTGTAGCCCAAATTATTGAGGTATTGATGGAATTCTTGTTCGCTTGAGTCTTCGGGGATGACAAAGCCACACAAGACCTTACCAACGTCATTTCCATGGTTTCTATAATTAAACAACGTTATGTCCCAATTGCCCTTCATTTGTTGCAAAAATTTTGTTAAGGCGCCGGGTCTCTCTGGAAATTCAAATTGAAACAAACTTTCCTTATGGGTCTTGTGAGCGCCATTAGATTTACCGCCCACAAGGTAACGTCCATGGGTTTTAGCGACCTCGTTCTCGGAGATGTCTACGACCTCATAACCATGCTCTTCGTTAGTCATAACATCGATAATTTCAGCGACCTCCTTACTTTTGTTGAGAACGTTGAAAGACACATAAATGTTGGCTTTGTCAGAGTCAGTATAACGATAAGAAAATTCAGTAATGGCTCTTGGGTGAATTATTTGTTGAAGCTTGGCAAACTCACCAGGTTGTTCAGGGATAGAAACAACAAACGAGACTTCTTTGCCCTCTCCCAAAACAGCTCTTTCACTAACGAATCTCAATCTGTCAAAGTTCATATTGGCGCCAGACAAAATTGGGACGTATGTTTTGTTGCGATGGTCAATATTTTCGCTGTTGTTTTGAATGTATTTTTTCATTCCAGCAACTCCGAGAGCACCGGATGGCTCAACAATTGATCTCGTATCTTCGAAAATGTCTTTAATGGCCGCACAAGTCTCGTCAGTGTTAACTCTGACAACCTCGTCCACGTACTCGTGACACAAACGCCACGTTTCTGTTCCTAAAACTCTCACAGCAGTTCCGTCTGCAAAAGATCCCACTGAGTTGAGGGTTGTGCTCTTCTGGTTTTTCAATGACTGGTATAAAGCATCTGCGTCGTAAGTCTCAACACCGATAATCTTGACATGTGGAGCCACTTTCTTCAAGTAAGATCCAACACCAGCAATCAAACCACCACCACCAACAGGGATAAAGACGGCGTTCAAGTCATCAAGTATGAGCTGTCTAGTGAGCTCCAAACCAATTGTACCCTGCCCGGCAATAACGTACGGATGGTCAAATGGAGGGATATCAGTCAAGTTGTTGATGCTTCTCAAACGAGCACATTCCTGCTTGGCGGAGTCAAAGTCCTCACCGTAGAGAACAACCTGAGAGCCGAGTCTACCAACGTTGGTGTACTTGATAGAAGGAGTAGCGGTGGGCATGACTATGGTTGATGGAATGTTCAATTTTGCAGCAGAGTAAGCCACACCTTGTGCGTGGTTACCAGCGGAACAAGCGATTACTCCATTCAATGGGGTTTTGGCGTGAAGCTTTGCGATCATGTTGTAAGCCCCACGTAACTTAAACGAGAACACAGGCAACAAATCTTCCCTTTTCAAGAAGACTTTGGCTTTGCATTTATGTGACAAGTTGACGGCATGTGTCAAAGGTGTTCCGGCGTTATCAACAACGTCGTAGACTCTTGAAGTAAGGATCAATTTAAGATAGTTTGGGTCTCCGCTCTCTACAAAGTCCGATTCCGGAAGTTCAGGATAAAGTTTGCGTAGACTGCTTTTAGACAGAAGCCTGATGGCCATCCGAGACCGAGCACAGGCGGCTCTCGTCGGGAGAGCTGTTACTCGTGCAAACATTATTTGGGAGGAATAGTGGTTCGGTACGAGAACCTGGTGAATGATTCATTCCCTTGGGTGCGTTTAGGGTGCCGGTAGTGCAGGTAGAGATGTGAAATTTCAGGAAGCCATATTGGCTGCGAATACTTGAAAGTCAGTAACGCTACGCCTGACAGAAAAAAAATTGATTTAAAAAGTTAAAGAATGACCATCATATAATGGCCGAGATTCTTTTCTTGTACATCTACATATTTGTTTACGATTTCGCTTATCACTTTCGACAAAAGTCTTGCCAATTTTATTGTTACTAAATTAAGTCAAATTGCTAATTTCCATAAGGAAATCCAGATAATTAATTGTGGCAACCCCACTAAGATCCTTATCGTATTGTTTGAATATGTCTGTGAGTTTTCGAATGTAGACCAACAATTCTATGAATGCATCAAATTTTAGTTTTCCCACTGACGAAGTCGTAAAATGATAATTGTCTTTGTTCACAAACTTCAGAAATAAATGGAGAACGACATCAACGTTCAATTTATACCCTATCTGTTCTAGGATACGCTGGAACTCACCAAATGAGATATCACCCGATTTGTTTGTATCGGCTGCGACGAACAACTTCTTGTATGCTGTGAGGTACTTCCATAACGATACAAACTGCTCAAAATTCAATCCAGCGGGAGATCCGGCAGATGTGAATAACTTGACCATTAGTTGAACCGTTGACTCTTGAAAACCCGTATTGTCAAAGTTCACCAATGCAGATGACAATTCCTTCACAGAAATGCGACCTGATCTGTTCGTGTCTACACGCTCAAATGTTGATCTAAGCTCGGCTTCGAGACGCTGCTTACTCTCGGCTTTAGCATCTGAAACAGACTCCTTGGAATGATTTGATGTCATTGGTGGCTTCTTTCGGCTTTGGCCTGCCATATTTGGAGATCTTTGTTCGGTCGAATAGTTGTTGCCGGAATTCGAGGTTTGACTAGTATATGAGCCCTGACGGTTGTTTACCAGCGCTTGACTAGGCGATTGATATTGATCGGAGTACTGAGGCAGACTATTGTGATGCGAGGAACTCAGTTTCAGCGGACCCTGAGACACATTGTGTCCCACAGGAGGCGAATTATAATACTGTGGATTAGGAGTTGCATAGGATTCGGCTTGGTTCTGCTGATACCCATTGCCTTGAGCGTAATGGTTGTTGTATTGGGGTTGAGGTGCCGCTGGAACTTGAGGTACAGGGGGACCTTGTGAGTAGTATTGTGGCTGTGGCATAGAAGAGTATTGTTGCTGTTGAGGCGGAGGTTGTTGTTGTTGTTGGTATGGACGTCCGCCTTGAAATGAATGTGGCGGTTGATGCAGATAAGACGACAGTTGTAGCAGTTGCTGACTGTGATGAGAGGAAGCTTGCGGTCTGGAATGCAGTTGGGATGAATGCCCGTAGTTGTGGGAGCTGGGGGCCCCTCCTTCAGAATGCTGATTCTTTGATTTCCTGGGTGCATTGTTTTGAGGTGGTGTCGAGTACGACGCCTGTTGTGGCGTGGGATACACGGGTAACTCGTCAGGTCTCATTTGACTATTCAAGAATTGAACACTAGAGATGACTCGCGACTGAGGACCTTTGATGAAGTCTGGTGGTGGCCGTCTTTTGGCAGTCCGTTGCAGTGAGGTACTAGATACGGAGAGCGGCACGGGTTTACTTGAGGTAAACGCTCCTGCAATTTCACCCATTTGATCAACGTAAACCAAGAGAATACAAAAAATAACTAGTATAGTATTGCATGAAAATTTCAAACGATACTATATCCATACTAAATTGTATTTTTACTATTTAAAAATTTCTAATCACTAAACGCAAATAATTCAAAGACTTGGGTAAGTCGAGAATTTCCTATTCTGGTGCGTAGTTTGCTCACTTGAATGGGGTCATTATTTACAAATGCCATGAGAAAGAGTAAATTTATATTAGGTAAGTCGAAAAATAAAATAAAATGACTGTCAAAAAATGCCGAAGTCGGAAAATATAGTGGCTGCTTTGTAAATAAGCCAAACTCTCGTATTTTAAGTCTTTGATTTAAAATCAAAATATTTGAAGACACCACAGAAATAAAAACCCGGAAAGATTTTTTCTCGCTTATCTTATTGCCGCCAGGCCTGATTTATTTACAGTTGACCACGAAGTTTAGGGTTAAAACATGTTGTGCACACTAAGTAGACGCGAATCAGCTTGGGACGTATATTACACGACGGAATTTCAATACGAGATGTATCTCATATGATATATTTGATTCGACAAGTTAGAATTTCAATATAAAGGCTACTAAAGAATTAGCGCATTCTGTATTAATGAGAAAATATACATTTAAACTACCGCATAGCTTAGTCTCTGGCTCTTCTTCTGTAAGAGTCATCACCTCTGCCGTGAGGACCTCTGGAGTATGGGGTTTGTCTTTGAGCTGGAGCACCCTGCAATCTGGTGATTGGCAAAATTCCCTCTGGGATGTTCAACTCTTGTCTAAGGAAGTCTACACCCTCGTCAGTCAAGGTGTAGTAGTAGTATTGCCAAGAGAATTGAGTCTTGACAAAACCCTTAGAGGTCAAGGATTGCAAAGCCTTGATCACGTACAAGTTCTTGGTGTCAATCTCCTCATGCTTTGGCTGGTTGAAGTCCTTCTTAGCAACAACAACACCCTCTGTTTGTTAGTATTTACAATTTAAGGATTCACACAGCCCTTCATCTCCTGCTTTAAAAGTTGAAATTTGAAGATAAGACGGGAATGTAGCTACACCTCATCATTCGGTCAAAGCTCATGTAGTTGGTCTTGAAAATAAAGGTAAGTCTCCGGCGGTCTCCGAATATTAATCATAAGCAAATAAAAGGTACGCATTTGCACGGGTTATCATGTAGCGAACGCTACTGAAATATCGGACTTCGAATTGAAAATTTCAAGATTCGGTCAAAAGATGAAGGGCTTAAGATAGAGTCTGCTTGCAGCAAATGCAACGAGAGGTCCCGTTTCAAGAGTATAATTACATACCTTGGAAGAGGTATTGGTGGATCTTCTTTCTGTCATCCTTAGGAATCAACATGTTGGATAATTCTTTCTGACGTTGAACAGTACGGAGGTATGAAGTATGTAAGTGCGCTGAAAGATTTTTCCCTAGTGAGTGGTTGTGCGGTGTGCGTGTAGCGCAGATGCATCACGTGCGCGAGAATCTTAGGGTAAGAGCCCTCTCTCATCCAGTGTGGAAAAGAAAAGGAGGCAAAATCAAAATTGTGAACAAATTAAGGTAAAGTTGAAATATTTAAATATGAAAAAGCAAATGCTCCTTACCTTTTGAATTTTGACACCGTGGGAGGTACCATTGAATAAGCCAGCCTATCAACATTCCGATAAATACCAGAAGGACCCCAAGTTAAGTCAATGAAAGACTTGTTTTAAATTACATCAAAATAATTTTCACTCAACAATTAATCCATGAATCCATTTATCAATTTATTCATTCGTCGTATAGTACATGCTGTACTTTTTGTTGACCGGTAAGGTAGAGACTCTGGGTCGTCTGTACGTATACCTGCCCACATTTTTGTAGCTTCCAAGCGGATCTTTTGGCGAGTTGCGAGAATCATAAAATTGCTCCAATAGCCAGTCTCAGTTATCGCATTTTGTTAAAGTTTCTTCCATGACTCGTAAATACATGCAATGCGTGCATATTAGGCTGAGACCCTAGCCTGTCATGTTGCTCCCAAAACATCACATTGACATTTTTAGAATCTGTGCAAATTGTAAATGGAAGCAGAAATGAGGATATAACCATTTCAGGCCAGTGAGGTCAATTTGTAAATAGAAACACTTATTCAATTGTTGATGTAACTTTAATAAGCTCAGTGAATCATTTAAAGATGATAGCGCAGGGAGTCTCTCGAGTCACCCCTTTGCTTGATTAAGGGTAAAATGTCTAATACTATCCTGCTTTCTATCAAATGATCTAGTGAGTTTTGTTTTCATGAAAGCAAATGTATTTTTTTGAGTTGATGACTTTTACATTGAAAACGACACTTTATATTAAATTCCAGAAAGGTTTTTGTTTATCACAAAATTAAGAATTAGCCAGCCATAATGCGTGGGACATTTCAGTTGCACGCGGCTTATGAACATGGCAAAAAATTATAAGGTATAAACAAATGAAGGGGAATAATTAATTAGAGGCATTTAATAAAATGAGGAATTTAGCTAATCTTTTAAGGGTGTTCTTTTCCGCCGGGGCTTCTGTTCCTGCCTCGATAAGGTCTCGCAGCCAAATTAGTTCCCAATTATATCCAGAAGCGTGTTACCACAAATTTTAACCATTCCGACAAATTAAACATCCCAATTTCATATACCGCGAACATTCACGGAATACGATAGCATCATTTCTTCTTGAATCTCTATTATAGTCGATGAGGTCTCTTATCAAAGGTCATAGGCGTTCCGATTCATCTACTTCAGACCTAAGCTCCCCAATTGAACAAACCCTAACGAAAGTCCCTCCACTCAAATCAAATGCTTCGCCAAGTGTCCCTGGTCTGCCGTTACATATGACCCCACCACAGGCCTTCGTGGGCCTGAATCAGTCCTCAATGAGCTCGCCAAAGAAGCTACTAACGCCAATAAAGAAGATGTTTGGACATCATGGCAAAAACGCAAACCTTAGTGCAACTGTAGACTCACTAAATTCTGTTGTATTTGGTGAATTTGAGCCTCCCAAGGGACGAAAACCAATCGGGGCCAACTCACTAACAAACCTATCTGAGCTCAAGAACTCCCCCAACCCAGCTTACGCGACAAAAATTCATGGCTACAAATCTCTGTCACTGCTAGAAGCACCAACACAAATCAAATTTGAACTGCTTGTGAATCCACATCCTGCGAAACTACCGGGTACCTTAGATACCTGGTCCGATAGCTCTCATGAAGTTAAAAAGCATGGACCGAAAAAAGTTTCCATTGCTTTCGATATAAAGCTGGAGTCTGAAACTGGAGAGTCTCTCATGCTTGAGCTGGTCAATTCCAAAACGAGAAACTCACTAGAGTCTGACAATAGAAGCACAACACAAGGAGGCCATATGGTGGTGTCAATGAAAAATGACTCGGAGACTCTTTATGAAGCTGACGATGACCTGAGGGACTCGGATAACTCATCTCAATTTTCGTTTGTTAAAGATATGGTTGGAGGAAGAAATACATCTATTAAGTATTACAAAACGAAGTCACAGATGAAAAGAGCACAGCCGCCGAAAGACTACTTAGGAATGGAAGACTTAGCTCTTGACGATGAAGATGCTCACTCGGATTATGATTTCGAAAACAATGGTTTAGATGATGACTTTGGGGAGGATGATTTTGGTGATGACGGCTTCGAAGCGAATGATCGCTTTCAGGATTTTCTTTCAGAAGAATCAGCGGAGAACTCAACATCTATGCTTGAAACTTATGAGCTAAAACCTCCTGCGTTTGCTTTAAGCAATGAGTCTAGAAGCAACTCATCCAATTATATGGATGACGAAATAGACGATGACGACTTTTTCAAAGGATCCCCAATCAAGGGCCTGGCATTTTCCAACAACTTACCAGATATAAGATCGCCTGGCTATGGCGACGATTTCCTAGACGCGTATTTGGACAAGTCTCGTCTGCCCATGCCGACGACTTCGCGTTCACTGGACCTGAGTTTGCCGATTGGAGCTCAAAAGCAGGAATCATCTACAAATGACAATTTGAGGGAGCTCGTGGATGCGCCTGTTTTGAATGAGAAATCGAAACCTTCAGGCTTGAACATAATTACAAGGAGACCCTCCAATAGCTCAAAGAGGAGCCAAAAGAGCATAGAAGAAAGTCGCAAATCAATTACAGATATGATGGGAATACTCGCGAGCTTAGAATCGAAGCCTTCATCTGAGTGCGAACCTGCTGCTGCCTCATCGGTATTAAACATCATGGGGATGCTTGAAAAGTTGGAGGAAGACTCGAGTCTGAAGGAAAAGAACCAAAGCCTGACTGAAGCTCTTCTGAAAGTTAAAGAGAGCCTTCTGTCATTGGAAAGGACGGTTTCGGCAGCATCCCCGCAAGCAAAAGCCCAAATGCGCCAATCTATAGCTGATATGATGTCAACCCTTTCGATTCTTGATACTCACTTGGAGAAGAAAAACACTTCAGAAAAGTATAAAAACAAAATGGGAAAGAAACCGTTTAACAACAGTGACGGCAAGAAGAGATATTCCTGGTTCAATGAATCAGAAAAGGTTGGAACGATCTCCGAATCCGGTTTTGATGATAACTGCTTGGAGAACCTCAACGGCTCTCTTGACCAGGATCTCATAGATGAGATAAACATGTTACCAGAAGATTACGAGTTCGACGATCTGCCTCTGGTGAATCTCAAGAATGAGTCGGGATTTTACAGGTCGAATTCATACAACAAGAAGCCCGAGAGGGTTGTCAAAGACTTCAAGTATCAAGATAACAAGATTCACACCCCTCTGAAAACCGTCACTTTCTACCGTGGCAATTCAGAACATTCCTTAAATGCTGTACCCAGCAGAATGGGTTCAAACAAGTCTATGACTTCATACACTTCTGTCGAGGACCAGGATTTCGACTTGCAAATCGAGATGGCCAAAAAGCATATGCCTCTTAGAAACGGAATTAATAATGGACACAACGTGCATGTCTCCTCTCCTCTCTACTTCATGAGCAGTGATTCGATTAGTAGAAGGTCAGAAAACTTAGAACCTATCGATGAAAGCGACCTCGCAAGTATATAATAATCATTAACTAATCCACGATGCATTGCTTCATTATATTGTAATCTATATTATATATCAGTAAGGTGTAGGCTTCGGCTAAGATTAGTTGAATTACAATTTTCATTTACTTTTGTCCAACTAAGTTGTTCACCCTGGAACCCAATCCTTGTTTCATATACGATTCAAAATCATATTTTCCTCCTTGCGAGTAGTCAAAGTAACTTACATCATCTTTGATCGAAATCTCTGAAATCATATTGCAGGCTTCCTCCTCTTCAATATCTTGCCAATCAGACGACACTGGCGCCTTGCGTTTGGGAGGAATTCCTTTTCTTACACGCACCTCCTTTAGCTCTTTGTTGCTTGTTTTCGGCGGAACAATCGGTGCTTTGGTAGGAAAAGCTTGCTTGACCTGGAAGTTGGTAGTAGATCCAGCTGCCCAACTGTTGGCAGAGCAGTCACTTTCTTCTGAAGCTTCTGAGAGAATCGAATTATTCCGTAATCTTTGCAAAATCTCTGTGGTTTCTTTTGTTGAAAGATTCAGCCGCGAGACGCCAAATTTGCTCCAGCCGCCGATGTACCTTGAGTATATACTCAGTAAATCATCGCGGTCTCCAGCAGCTTCTTCCTCTTCATCATCAACCAAAACGACCTCGACCTTCTGACCATCTCTTGTGTTTTCAATCACGGACTTGTAGGATAAAGTTGAGTCCTGCCTTTTCACGAGACAAACGTCATACCTTTCTTTCGTTAGGTCAATTGTGACACTTTCAGTTTCGGAGGCAGCCGTTGATGCTGTTTCAATGCCGGATCTACTCGACTTGTAGCTTGAATTTGTCTCCGAAGCAGTCTGATTATAATAGCTAGGATTGGAAAGTGGAGGCACCAACTTCTTGAGTCTGTCGGAGTAAGAATCAGTGTAGTTAAGAGCTCTAGGTGACCTTGAAATTGAGTTTGTACTTCGGAAGTCAACAGCATATGCTACTTTCTTAGGAGGCTCATTAACGGTTATTTTGTCCTCTAATTCTTCTTCTACTGCATTCTTCTCTTCGGCGTCTACGGTATTACTGAAGACGACTGGCTTGAGATCAACCTGCCCATAGGTTGCTTTACAATCAAGGCTTGGTCCTAGGGCGCGCGATTTTGTTTTAAGAGGAGAGACATCAAGTTCTAACTCTGCCACATTAATACTAAACATTGACTTCTGACGAGTGTGCTTCACAGGAGAGGTAATGCTTGTAGCCGGGGTTGGAATTGCACCCATTGACTTACTAAACGGCATGTGCTTCTTTTGGAATTTCTTTGCTTGCAACATAGAGAATTGGGAGTTGAAGGATGACTCGCTATCTGACATACTTTCTTCGTCATGGATATCGGATCCCAGACTTTGAAAGCCCTTTCCCTTCAATGGGCTCTCTTCACAAAGTTTCGGGATCTCAATCTGGCCTTGAGGAGTCATGTACCCTTTAAAAGACTTTCTGCGAGGGGTATGATTTTTAAGTGACCTTCTTCTTGCTTCTTCATTATTGGTCATGTTCAGCCCATCATTTGGAAAATTAAATCTCATGCCAGCGCCGCAATTATCGTCGATTGAGTTATTTGCGGCATCAGTCGTCACAATCTCGTCATTGTTTTTCTTCTCCAAATTATTCTCATTATCATTATTTGGGCCTGAAATAAACGCTTCTTCTTGCATATTTTCTACGCTATCGTCTGGAGCGATAGTTGGAATTGTTCTTTCAGAGGTTGATTTGCAAACCTGAGTAGCACTTTTTGTGGGAGTTGCTTCGGAGTCCATGGTATCCTTCGAGGTACCATTTTTTTGAGGAGAACATTTCGAAGAAATTCTGGACACTGGAGCGGGCGTTGTATCATTTGAGTATTTCAGGGAAGCGAAGGACTTATTAGGAGTACCATTAGAACTGTGCAATTGAGGCGGATGTGGACCCAAAATACTATTACTGAAACGTGAAACAGAGGGCTTTAAACGAGGCTGGGGAGCTAGGGAAGGGTTGGACATAAATTGACAGCTCTGGACAAATGCATCTCCAATGGAGCTGAATGAACTTACAGAAGAAACAGTCGACTCATCAGAAAAAGTTCTTTTTTCAACTTTAAAAGCCGAAGAATCGCCCATGAAGAGGTTATGATGAAAAGCAGCACTGTTTGGGAGTCTTAATGGCTGAGTGTTAAACTCCGAGTCATTATACTCATCTCGCTGGTGTGAGAAGGCATTCTCCCCCATGGCTGTATTGGAAGTGTTATGGCACAAATCCTCTGTTAAATAGGCTGCACTATCGCTCAATTTACAAGTGTCAACGGGACGGGCTTTACTGGCTGCCTTGGCGATGGGTGCTAACAATGGTTGACTCTGAGAAGTTGGCAAAAAGGACGGTTTTGGAGATGCTTGCGCACTTAAGTTATCAAGCAGTTTTCTTCTTGTTTGGTTCATCTCATTAGAGGGAGGCGATTGCGGCAACGCTTTACCCAAGGTGATAGCCTTCTGAGAAGCAATACGCATTGACAGTTCTCTGATAATGCTTAGTTGATGCAGAAGTAAAACATTATTTTTTTCCGCAAATTTTGCTACCTTTTTACGATTTCCCAGAGATGGTGGTTTCTCAGGACTCGCCGTGTCGACTCGTTTTTGTTCGTTTACAGCAGAAGCTTTTGATTGTATATCGACATCCAGCACCAGGTCATCTGAAAAGTATGGCTCGTATTCTTGTCCATTGAAGATCATTTTAGTTGGGAATTGCTTTCCCTTCGTACTATTCGGAGAGCCTGGCGTGCTCTTAGAAAGTCTCGGAGGTAATTGCAACTGAAACGGAATAGGATTGCCAAGAGGTCCTGTCGAAACATGGAGCTTTTTCGAGATCGGGGATTTAGCGAGCTTCTTTAACTTAGTACGATCAAAAGCAGTACCATTAGTAGTTATGAGTTCATCGAATGAATGAAGCGATTGAGTTGCCAAATGGTACATCTCATGACGGTGGTTCTTACTAGGAGAAGCGGAGCGGGCGCGCCTCTCGATATATGGATGATCTAGGCTACTAAACATTAGTTCGACTTCTTTGGTTTATGACTCAGCAAGTTTTGATCTTGCTTTTGTTTGATGGGTATTCGGATTGGTGGTCTAAGACCTGAAGCAAAGCTCGTTTAAGATTAAGTGGTATAAAATATGGTGAAACCCACAAACGATTGAATGACAGAAGTTTAACAGGGTCAATAGTAATGAGGCGCTAGGCTTAGTATAATATAAGTAGTCTGATGATAGAATGGTAAGAATATATCCGAAAGCATCTAATTTCATGGCCAATGTTTGTAATTTAGCCCAATTAGGTAAGATGCATAGTGCTAGATTCTACGAAGAGTTGGTGCATATTGACACGTGCCTGCAGGAAGGTTTGCAAGTGTCTCAAACTTTAAATAAAACGACATGTAGGCGAGCCTTATATTGACTTAAATCTTACTCAAATCGCTTTTAAAGTTAGGACAAAAATCAAATCTTACCTATTTTAGATTATGCAGGGTCTTTAGGGCAAGAGATAAAATGTACTGCCTCATGCATGTGGTGCTTATGTGACTTAGACATGTTTTGACCTGCGCGTAAAGGTCTAAGAAAGGAAATTAAACGACAGTGCTTAACTTTTGAGGCGTTTCAATTTGTGCCACATTAGTCAATTTGAGCCCTGATATAGCTGAGCTATGGCCTAATTGGTCGTTTAACTTCTTAAATCTATAAACTTATCTGTATACTAAATGGTCGCCAAAACTTTAATTAATTCTTCTTACTTCGTGAATCCTAAAGCGGTTGACCAAAGCTGCCAAGCCATGATATTCAGTAGTGAATCGTAACCGCCAGGAGTGAAAAAACCCAGCGTTCCAGAAAAATGGTTTGAAAATTCTTAATCTCAGCCTAAAGTCTACAGGTACCACGCTTATTTAGCTCAATAATCTGAGAACGACTTAGAGGACACAACTTGCGTTTGAATTGAAGGGCTGTCATTAATGTTATTGTTTACTATAAATGATACAAAAAGGGACGAAAATTTTTATCCTCAAACTTTTTATGCTCTCTTTCATGAACTGGAGATGACTGTACAGATCTGGTACCGTCAATAAATGGATTTCAAGCGAACAAAACAGAAAATCCGAAGACAAGCTCTAATCGAACTCAACACAGAGAATACTAAAAGATCAATTAACTGATGATTTTAGGTATAAAAGACTACAAAACGTAAAAAACTGTCAAAGATAAACCTGCACATAGAGGTTTTGCAGCCAATTCCCACCCAGACTTAAAACTAATGTCGCGCGAACACACCAGGCATACCTGAAACAACAATTGATACCTTATCAACTTTAGCAAAATGAACCAAGAAGATTCTCTGTTTAGTATGATACTTTCCATCAACTCGCCAAATGCCCAGTCGGCAACTGAGTCCGACATGATCCTGTTAACCCACCCTGTTGTCGCCCCTGCTGTAGAAGTCACGCCTCCAAGCAATGCTGTCGGGAACAATGGAAATGGTCATGGCAAAGCTCACAAGAGGACTGTAAATGATCGTCTCCCTCAACTGAGAACCAACGCCACGAAGATTGGCCTCAAGATGCTACCTTTGCAGAGGGAGACTTCTTGTGGACGGAAAGGCGCTCGCTTCTCCATGGTTCTTGCAGGGTGCAGAGGAACAGGAAAGAGCACATTTCTCAACACTCTTATTGGTGAGACCTTAGAGGATGAATCCCGCCCTCATATTGACGGTCAAGTGCGCAGTCGTCGGTACCAACTCGTCGAAAACAAGTTTGGTATGGACTTGACAGTGGTTGATATGCCTGATTTTGCCGCCAAGATTGACAACCACTACACTTGGCTTCCAATTGTCAAGTATATTGAGTATCAGTTCCGTCTGTATTTAGTACAGGAGGAGCAGCCAACAAGAGAGCAAATAAAGGATAACAGAGTCCACGTCTGCATCTACTTTATTTCGCCAACAAATACAGAATTGAGTTCTTTGGATATTGAATCCATGAGAGAAATTGCCAAGCGCGTTAGCCTTATTCCTGTCATTGCTCGCAGTGACACCCTCAACAAGGATGAGTTAAGCAACTTCAAGTACATCATTAATAAAACTTTGGCCGAAAATGAGATTGAAGTCGGCAAGTTTCTTGTTGAAAGCGTTGTGGCCGAAAAGCTCAAACTCCACTCGCCTTATGCCATCATTGGGTCGAATGATCTTTACAAAAATGCCGATGGTAAACTTGTACGCGCCAGAAAGTATGGATGGGGCATGGTAGAGGTCGAGAATCCCGAGCATTGTGACTTCGTTCACATTCGTGAATTGTTGATGTCTGAGAACATGCTTGATTTAATTTCCGCCATGGAGCAGCACTACAATGCCTTCCGGTCTGAGTTCTTGCGTTCTCGCATTCGCAGCCTGAGAAAATCTGGCGATGATTCCGACCTTGCGGCAAGTAACGAGGATGGCATTGCTTCGTATAAGTTGTACAGTCTGCTCCTTTCACGTGAATCGCAGTACCATCTTGAGAAGTACTCGGGAGAAGAAGAGGCTCTTCAAAAAGAAGCAAGAGTCCATTTGGAGCCCTTCAGAGCTTCAGAGGAGCACCGTTTAAGGGACTGGAAAAAGCGAATTGCCAATGTCCAGGCTACTCACAATGCCGATTTGGCAGAAAGCATGGGCAAGGTGAAGGCATTGGAGAAGGCTATCTTGGCCTCAAATCCGAATGAAAACGAAAGTCTCAGGAATATTGCCGAAATATCCGCAATGGGCAATCACATTAAATCTAGCGACCAAGATAGCCTCGTCGCGCCCAGTTTTGCCGTTGTTTAAGCGTGTAGAGGTTTGCCCTAGTCTTGCAGCCTAATTTTCCAGAGCTCCTGCAGCCAACTTAGTTTTAGTCTTATATAAGAGTGCGAGTTCCACTTGAAAAAAAAAAAAATATCTACGTCTTTCACTCAAGAATAGAAATCTTCTTTTGTTGTGCACTAGCAGTGTTCGCGAACAGTATGTTTTAGTCACCTCGAAAAATGTCCCAATCTTTAGGATGAATCTTTTTATCATTATATGTTTTTTCTGGCATCTCTAATGTTAGGGCTTTTCAGCTCAATGAATACAACCCTTGACAATTATCTGATGAGTTTGGGACTCTTTATCTAGAAGTTTTACTAACAATAAGTTTTGCTTGCCTCGTATTTGTTGAATGATTCGTCCAACGGACCTTCTTTCTGGGGAATCGATTATCCTTCCACATATGTGCCAACTATAACGAAAAGTTTTCGTTGCAGTTGTCATATTAGTGAAAGAGCTTAGGTATTTGTAGTTTATTTTCATCTTCACATTAGTCGTTCACGTATCGCAGCTTGCTTGTCGTCTCGATCATCGTGATCATCGTGATCATCGGCTTGTACTAAAACTCAAGAAAGTTGTATTTACGTTCATCCTTGCTGAATTTTCAACTTCCACGGGGTTGTCTGATTTACAAGTAAGCTTGTGTTTTGTACAACTCATATCATCTTTTCCCCACCAGTTCCCCAGAACCTTTTACCTTCTCTACAAACCGAGCATTCCAAGGAGTCATTTGTTAAATTATCCTTAGGATTCTTTTCCCTAATCAGTTAGTTCTACTTCTAGTATTATTTATCTTTATTAACTGTCGAGTTTCCTAATTTCCTTTCTCTTCTGACTTGACAATGAGTGAACAAGTTGAAATAGATCAAGCCATTACCGTCGAACAAGAGCCACAAGCATCCAAAAAGAGCTCAAAGAAACACCCTAAGAGCAAAAGGTCTTCCAAGAAGACCGATGCTACAGCCCTGAGTGATCCTCTCATCGAATCCCAACCACAAAATCTTGAGGCCCAAAGCCAACAAGCCACAAGAAATGTACACTTTATCCTAGACCACTCAGCATGTACACTCGGAATTGGGAATATCCAAAGATGGTTCGACCAAGAGTTTGTCCAGTCACAACTCCCAAAATCCGCAAAGATACACCTAAACTTGTACATTCCTCAATATACTCTTGGGGAGTTGGACTTCCAAAGACGAGGACCCATGGTAGGTATCTCACTGGCTCAAGAAGCATTGAAGCTTATAGATACACTTTTTGAGTCGGAGTCTTCTGCTGACAGCTTAGATGTCCTCGATGCCGAAGAATATGGCGAGCAAGGGAACGACAATGATGCATGTAATTTAAACGACAAACCAAAGGGCATAAGCAGTCCAATACCTTTCAATATCTTCATAGAAGAGATTTCAGCGCTGTTTCCAAGATGGGAGAAATGCTTAAAATATCGCGCCTATCATCCTAAAAAAGGAGACTTGCCACATATTCACGTCGCCAACGAAGAGGAGCAAATGAATCAACAGGCGGAGATTCCTCCTCGGCTCAAAAATTTAATACGCTCATGCGTATACATGACGAGAATGAATAGTAAGCATCATCCAGCGCCCCCTGGGGACCAATGGCGTCTCGTCACAGAAGATCAAGCAACTAAAGTTTGGGCAAATTCTTTTAGGATTGACTGTTTGAATGTCAATGAAGCGGAGCTGCTTCTATTCCATGATAAGGATGTTTCTCAATTCGAGTTAGTTAGACCTGGCGCTGACTTCTTTTCGCCTCGCGACGTCTTCGACGACGAGCCACAAATCGGGTTACATAAAAGAGTAGATACTACAGAATATCCTTATGAAATCAACAATCCGGGCGGAAAGGGTTCTAGAACAAAGACCCCAAAATTCGTGCGCCGTGAGCTTACCAAAGGTATTATCGTCAAGCCGCCATTCGTGAAATTAAATGGCGTCTGCTACGAAGAATTTGATCAAATAAACTATGCTCCACGGGATGCTAGTGTTCCTCTCGTGGAGAGTCAGTTTTTGGAAAAGAGTTGAACATTCATTGTTCAATTATGAGGATATTTTGACAAGATGAACGACGAAAAGGTTTCATTAGATAATTCAGGTATCAAAAAGCTCCAACTTTAATGCAAACTTGTCTTAATTAGATATCCGAAGTTTATACTTGTCCTTGACAAATTCTTGAGAAGCGTTGTAATTCTAGGTTAGATGTGAAAGCTAAAATTACATTGATGAAGAATTGTATTAACATTTAAAAATTAAAGTAACTTTATTTTTTTCGAAAAATATTATCCTGACTTACACGAACAAATTGTCCCAGGAATATGGATCACAGTAAAGTAATGTATAGAAATAAAAGGAAAAAGAACAAAAAGTTCCTTATATGTAATTTTTATAAATAGGATTTCCTTAAATTACTAAACTTGTGGGTAGTTAATTGACCTTCATTGTCCGGGTCCCCCATCATTCGCTTCGCCAGCCATATACACGCTATTCAAACATCAAACTGAAACGTACCTCTGGGAGCATCATGAACCGCCAACCGACAAGAGAGGATATACAGCGATATGTCCAGCGTTGGCACCAGCTTAAGGCACAATATGGCGACCAAGTCACAAATGTGCCGGAGTTCAATCAGCTCACCAAAGTAATCAGATACGTCCAAGCACAAGCGGCTCAAAGACAACAACAACAACAGCAGCAGCAGGGCTCACAACCGCTGGGCCAACAAGCTCAAATGTCACAAAGATCCCAGATGCAACCACAAAGCCAGCAAAATCACTCCAACCCATCAATGTCACGTCAAGCTCCCACGTCGTTTAATGGAGGTAACCCTGGCCCATACTCCGACTCTCCATCTCAACAAATGCTGCAGAACTTTCCCCAGCCTATGCAACAACAGAAGCAGCAATATATGGGAATGGGAAGCAACGTCGGATACTCAAATTCCGACGCTCCCACACCTAATTCTGCAGGTGGGTTTAACAACAATCAACAGGCCATGAAACCACAAGGCCCTGGATATTCAAGCCAATCTTCGATGTCCCAAAATATGCCACAGAGAGGAATGACTCCAATCGGTACCTTAAACGGTTCTAATGCCGCCGGAAGCAACTCTGGAATGCAGCCATACTCCGGCTCCACTCCAAGCGGCAACAACTCATATTCTGGAACGGAGAGCCCGTTTACAGGACCACAAATGCAACTATTCAAGCTGCAAACACAAGTGGCCAAATTCTTTGGAAAATCATCAAACGGGTTTGCCCCAATTCCAAGTAATCTTTTAGACATGGCCGTCAATGAGCGACTTGCAGTCAATGGGTACAATAATACTGGCAGCACAGGCGCTAACATCGCAGGGGCAACTCAAACGCAAGCATCTGTGTCGTCAATGCCTCATAATGCCAACGCAGGTATGAAATCAATGTCTCCTGAACAGCAGTTTCAACAACCTAGAGCCCTTTCAGGAGGAATTCGTCAAGGGTCCACCGGCAATCCAATGGGTGCACCTTCTCCATCTGCTCTACAACCGAGCTCAGCGCCTACTCCGGATAGACCAGATTCTATCAGAACGCAACAACGCAGCCGGCTGTCTACTTTGAAACCGACGGTGGGCACTCCAAAGGCTGGCCTACAGGAGTCGTCCCGGGGCACACAGGCAGTTATGTATCCTCCCGAGCCCCCAGTTGAATACGAAGAATATATTAAGGATAAGAATATAAGCGATCAGCTTATATTACCGGTGTCCAAACCAGTGTCTCAAGTGGATACATTCCTGATTCCGAAGGTGTTCAATACTGTGATGCAAGATATTCCATTTTCCGGATTTCATGCCCCACAAAGTAAGCTCAGGCTTCCATCGCTTCTCCCATATGGCATTGACGTCAATGATTTGATGAGCACGCGTGAATACTTCATCAGTTTACAGATAGATAGCCGTATAACATATTTAAAGGAGAAACAGGAGAAACTCGACGATCTGCTGCCCGAGAAAGAATCTATCACGATCGAATTAGCACAACTTGAACTTCTTCCTCATCAAAAGGAAGTACGTGGAAGCGTTGCATCCCAACTCTGGTATAGTCGTTTACTTCTTCTCAACTCGCACCCAAACTTTTTGGCCAAGTTCCCAGACTTGTCCGTTGGAAGTGTTCTCGCGACTGAGGGCCTCTACAAGCAGCAATTATACTCGCTTGTCCAGGCTCAAAACGCAAAGCACCTGGGTATGGTCAAGGAGGTGCTAGAAACCAGCGCGCGTAGAAAGGACAAAGTTGTTAGCCGCAGAGAGAAATTGGAACGGTTCCGCGTCAAGATAAACAGCGTCCACGTTCAAACAGCAAAAGAAGAACAAAAGAAAATTGAGCGCATGGCCAAACAACGTTTGCAAGCTTTGAAGCTGAATGATGAAGAAGCTTATTTGAAATTGTTAGACCATACCAAGGATAAACGTATTACATTATTGTTGAATCAAACTAATCAGTTCTTGGACAGTTTGGCACAAGCTGTGCAGACACAACAGCGGGAGTCGGCCAAGAACGCGCTGATGGGTACCGAAACCGTGGAAGAACCCGAAGTTGCTGCAGATGAAGACAAGAAGCAGAAGATTGACTATTATCAAGTTGCGCACATGATCAAGGAGGAGGTTACCAAACAGCCAGACATATTGATTGGAGGAACCTTGAAAGAGTATCAACTTAAGGGATTGCAATGGATGGTGTCATTGTTCAATAATCACTTAAACGGTATTTTGGCCGATGAGATGGGATTGGGTAAGACCATCCAAACCATATCGCTTCTTTCGTATCTTTATGAAGTAAAGAAAGTACAAGGACCCTTTTTAGTGATCGTTCCACTTTCAACATTAACCAACTGGAACATAGAATTTGACAAATGGTGCCCTGCACTCAAAAAGATTTCTTTTAAGGGAACACCGGCTGAAAGAAGAAGCATGCACCAAGAAATCAGACTGGGAAATTTTAACGTTGTGTTGACGACTTTCGAGTACATCATCCGTGACAAGGCCCTTTTGTCCCGTATCAGATGGATCCACATGATTATCGACGAGGGTCATAGAATGAAAAATGCATCCTCGAAATTGTCTGAGACGTTAACTCAATTTTATCATAGTGACTACAGACTCATTTTGACCGGTACGCCGCTCCAGAACAACTTGCCTGAGCTTTGGGCATTGCTTAACTTCGTTCTTCCAAAGATTTTCAACTCCGTGAAATCTTTTGACGAGTGGTTCAATACGCCATTCACGAATACAGGTGGCCAAGATAAGATCGAATTGAGCGAAGAAGAAACACTTTTGGTCATCCGAAGATTACATAAAGTGTTGCGTCCTTTCTTATTGCGTCGTTTGAAACGAGACGTTGAGAAGGATTTGCCTGACAAGGTGGAAAAAGTTGTCAAGTGTAAGATGTCGGCATTGCAGCTGAAGTTGTACCGGACGATGTTGAAACACAATGCTATTGTGGCAGGTGTAGACGAGAACGGGAAGCCCATTCTTATCAAGGGTGTCAATAACCAACTCATGCAATTGCGTAAAATTTGTAACCATCCATTTGTTTATGGAGAGATTGAGCAACTCATACATCCTCTGATTGAAACAAATGACCTTATTTGGCGGATAGCTGGTAAGTTCGAGCTTCTTGATCGTATCTTACCAAAATTCAAGGAGACAGGTCACAAGGTGCTTATTTTCTTCCAAATGACTCAAATCATGAATATCATGGAGGATTTCCTCCATTTCCGTGGTATGAACTATATGCGACTCGATGGTGGTACCAAATCTGATGAGAGAACGGTTTTGTTGAAGACATTCAACGATCCAGCATCTGAGTGTTTCTGCTTCCTTTTATCCACTAGAGCTGGAGGTTTAGGTCTTAACTTGCAAACGGCTGATACTGTCATCATTTTTGACTCTGATTGGAATCCTCATCAGGATCTTCAAGCACAAGATCGTGCGCATAGAATCGGACAGAAAAATGAAGTCAGAATCTTACGTTTGATTACCGAAGATTCGATTGAAGAGATGATCTTGCAAAGAGCGGCTGCAAAGCTTGAAATTGACGGAAAGGTTATTCAGGCTGGTAAATTCGATAATAAGTCGACTGCAGAAGAACAGGAGGCATTACTTAGAGCCTTGATCGAAAAAGAAGAAGAAAGGCGTATGAATGGAACTGAGGAGGAGCAAGACTTAGACGACGACGAGTTGAACCAGATCATTGCTCGAAATGATGAAGAGCTTGTTGTGTTCCGTCGTCTTGACCAAGAAAGAATCCAAGAAACCAAGTCTGAGCCTTGGACTTCGCGTCTTTTTAGCGAACAAGAGCTTCCCGAGTGTTATGCGGTTGACCAGAAGTCATATTTCAAAACGACAGAGGAAGTCATTGAAGAATACGGACGAGGAAACAGAGAGCGTAAGATTGCGGTTTACGATGATAACTTATCGGAGGAAGAGTGGCTTAAGCGGATTCAGGGTGTTCACCTGGATGATTCTGATGAAGAGTCACACTCTGTTGTAAAGAAGAAGGGACGACCAAGGAAGATTCAGCGTATAGACTCCATGGGTGACGACTTGCTACTTGATGAGTTGGCGCCAAAGAGGCAGAAAACAGGTCCAGGTGCCCCACGCGGCAAACGGTCTAGAGCCGGAAGACCCCGTCTGAAGATAACCGCCAACAGATCAACACCTAGCGTAGACATCCTCAGTCCTGAGGAACGTATTCAGCTTCAAAACAACATGGAGCTAATTTATGGTTCGATTCTTGACTACAAAGAAGGCGCTCGGAAATTGAGCGATCTTTTCTTGGTCAAACCGTCGAAGAGGTTATATCCAGATTATTACGTGCTCATTAAGCACCCTCTTGCTATGGATGTTGTGAAAAAGAGAATGAACAGCAAGACTTACACATACATCAGAGACTTCCTTGAAGATGTCCATTTAATATTCAGTAACGCTCGTATGTATAACGAGGAGGGCCTGGTTGTGTACCGCGATGCCCAAACCCTTGAGCAGTTGGCAGTAGACATGTACAAGGAATTGTACCCAGATGTGTCCGAGGAGGAAAGAACCAAAACTCTTGACTTTGCCGATTTTGACAAGGCACATCTGATCAGACCGAATCCGCATGCAAAGGCTGCACAAACACAAGATGTCGGCAAGGACGAGGATCGTGCCGGTGCACCTTTACAAGACGACTTTGAGGTTGACGAGGCATTGAGGGAAGAAATAGCAGGAGGTCCCGTAATATCTGAAAATGCTGCCTCTGAAGAAAAGCCGCCCCAACCGAGCGGTGTCGACTTTTCTGCTACATTCAATGAACACCCCGAGATGGACAATCCTACGGAGTTTCAAATGGACGGCAATTCCATGCCTTCCATGGATATTGACATGAGTGAGCCAAACATGACCGACATGGCAGACATGGTGGATCCACAATTGGACTTACACTAAATATTCCGGTACAAAGAGTATCTTGGTATGATTTTTTTTGCTTACATTATAGAGACCTAGTCGAATAAACATAATACCACGAAAAGGGAGATTTATTTGATTAGGCTATTTTCCAGGAATGTTGATAAAAAGTTTTAGCTATTTCATTTACTTGCATGTTTTGTATTCATAGTTCGTTTATTCGTTTATGCTTCAGACCCGCTCTGTATATCTGGGTAGTTCCTCATCGATATGACTATTGTTAAATGAATCATTAATGATATCGTCAACTATGGCGGTGAAATCAAAAATACCACCATCTTTGAATACGATTTTGCCATTGAAATATTCCCCCTTTGGAAAACCGTTGCATGAGCCGTCTGGCGGACTGTAAAAGCGGAAGCGCCAATAGTTTGGACCAAACCAAGGAGACTCAAGAGAATGATCAAATCGAAGCGCACGCAATCGTGAAGACTCAATGACAAAAGATGACACGTCACCCTGAGAGGCGGTCACAAATATAATCCGCTGGTTCGTCAAGTAAACGGAGCCATCGCTCACCTTGATGTGCACGGTGATATCTGATTTTGGGCTTTGCAGCTCTAGCGAGAGCGATTGCCGGACAGTGGACGTTTGGTACCGTATTATTTCTCCTTCCAGTAAAGCAAATGGTGATAGTCCTTCCTGTGGAGGTAACGTGTTGACCGACATTATGGCTTGATAGCTAGGTATATGGTAGCAAGAGTACACTAGTAGGAATTTGTTCTTCTATTTATCAGCCCTGATAAGCGCCCCCTTATCCCCACATTTTTTGACACACTTTTAGATCTTGGCAGCAACAAGTTCAAGCACAAGGTTTATGTTGTCAATATTGTTTGTAACGTCAATGCCATTTTTTTTTTATTTTTATTGATGTTGACGTGGGGCTGTTTAGGTAAAAGGCGCCATATATTTGTGCTATGCAAAGGGGTGAGCGATAATTCAAAAATGAAATTAAAACAGTATAGATTTAAAACGAATAGAAAACGAGGCTTAGATTCTCATCACAATGTAATACATTGAGGGTGAATGTGAAGTTGTCGTTCGCCTTGGCAAGCCGCAAACGTCAACAACATCATGTGAAAAATAAAAAAAAAGATCTTTAGCTATGAGCATTCATCAACTAGAGAAAATACGATTAGAAAAAAGAAATCAAAAAAAGATTGCAGCACCACAATTTCACACATGGTCTCCCACTGCATTACTCAGTGTGGCTCTAAGTGGCTTGACTAACGTTGATCGGACGGGAAACAGTATTTTCCACTTGATATGGCCGCAACCGAAAGCTAAGAATTTTTTAGTGATATAAACTTATCAACTGCCTCAATTCTATGTGAGAGCGAAACAAAATCAAAATAGGATAACAGTTTCTATGATAAGATAATTTGGCATCCCAATGATAAAAGTTTTGTCTTTTGTTCGATTGTTGTCTGCGACAAGCTTCTGTCTCCATAATGCAGGGCTCTCTTAACTACAATGAAACTACGATCATGGAACCCCCGCTTGCTGGAGCATTTTGCACAGCTACCCAAAAAGTCACATTTCTACAATTTTAAAGCCATATGCGATCCTTATGCGTGCCAACAGGTTATAGACCGTATGGACCTCAAGAAGAAGTATCCGAACTCCAAAGGTAACTTGGATATAGTCGATGTGTTTTCAGGATCGGGACTCTTTTCTTCCATGTTGAATTATGAGCTTAAACCACGCAATCATGTAATTCTCGAAAAGGAAAAGAATCACGTCAAAGCCTGGCAGAGTCGCATGGAGTTTCTTCTGGGTCATGGAAATAATGAGGAGAACTTCAGGTTCTTCAATCTAGATGGTTACAATTGGGATTCCTACAAAAAGCTAATCGAAGACCACAAGGCTATAATTCCACTTAAACAGGATAGAAGCAAAATTCATGACCAGCTCCTCATTGTTGCAAATCTCACTTCGGCTAGTAATGGGGAGTCACTTCTTGCCCAATGGATTCAATGTTGCGCGCACCGCAATTGGCTTCAAAAGTATGGTCGCGTTAGAATGTTGTTTTTCATTAGAAATGCGACCTCCCAGAAATTTCTCTCAAGTGCAACTTTTCTGAAGCGAAATAGGGCTGCCTTGAAACGTGATATATACACAGAGAGCCATTTATTGGCGGTATCTGATTCGTCAGATCCAAAGGAATTGAGTCCAGGAGAAGGGTTCGATCCTCAGCTTCTTTTTGATGACCAACCTTTGCTTCTTCACAAAGCTGCTGTTGCACCTACCAGTGGTGATTTATCGGTGGTTGAAATTGTACCCAGAACAGACTTGCAGAATCTAGACGTACATGAGGTCGATTTTTTGTGCCAAGTCCTCATGTATAAATCTCACTTGACGACTCTTGAAACGCTTTCGATTGTAGCGCCGGGCGCAGCGGAAGATTTGGGCGGCAAAATCAGAGAAGAGATCTTACAGAAAAAGCCTCGTAATCTTACAAGAGAGGAATTTTTGGAAATCTATCACGTATACCACTCTTGGGCTTTTAAGCCTTCGTATGAAGATACAATTGACATTTTTATGGAGGATCAGCGGTCATTCTAGGCATTCATTACATTACCGTGTACTAACAAAATTTATAAAGCGTATGTAATTAGTGAAATTTTAATCCTTTTTATGCTATGATACTGGTTTAGACCTAGCTCTTGTTCATTGTAGCGATATTTATACCTTCCATGTTATTAATACCTAGTCTAGCTACTGTTCCCCTGGTAAAATAGCGTCTGAAAATAACTCAACAAGCTTCGCACTATTGAAGAGATGTTCACTCTTTGGACCAAAGCAACCCGCATTTGGCAAAAATTGCAATAAAGTGTAGATCTCTTCGCCCACAAAACCCACAGGTTGCTGTTGCTGCTGAGGTTGGACAAAGCCAGTAGTCGAGGGCATAGATGAGCCTAGTGAGTAGTTGTCCGAACGTCCCAAGGCATTTGAGGTCTCACTGTCTTCTATATTCAGGGCAATTTTTCTTCTCTTTTGACTTGGCTCATCTTCGTCGTCCAGATCGGTGAGAGTTTCGGCGTTGTCAGCCAAATCATATTTTGTGATTGCATTGAAATGGCCCAACTTATATCGGTCAGAGAATAAGGTCAAGTCATCTGTCTCGGGAAAATATTGTTTAAATCTCTTAGTTAATGAAAGCACAGAGTCTAAATCAAGATAATTTGAAGCAAAATATACATATCTCTTAATAATCTTCTTCAACCATTTTTGGCTTTTCCTTAAACGTGTTTGACTTTCGTTGTGTAAGACGAGGTTATGAGTGGCAATCTCAAGCGTCTCCTTATCAACAGCAATTTCTTTCAAAAGAGACGTTACAGCGACTTCAAAAATGACTTTTAAACTTTCAATGGAATTCGAAAGCATTAAATAATCTAAGTATGCATATAGAAAAGCGCCGCTTTTGCTAAACAACTTCATGGCCAAATCAAATATTTTATCGGCGGTTTTCTTATTATCCGAGTAATATTCATGTAGAGCGTTTTCTACATAAAGCTCAAAGCCCATGTCTTTGAAGTTTTTACGCTGTTTGAAGACTGACCGAACTTCTTTGATGCCCTGAGCCCGTTTACACAAGGCCATTAATTTGATATAGAGAAGAGTAACGCAATGTGCCAGTTCTTCTAGTCTTCCCTGCAACAGGCCAATCTCGGTGGCTTGCGATTCTGTATACGCAAATACTGGTTGGGGAGCAGGCTCATCATCGTTACTATCGTAACCATTGTCATTAGCAGTATCTACAGACGCATCCTTCGTTGCATCAGCCGCTTGAGCCTTAAGTTCTTCAACCTTGGCCTCAATCCTGTAATGCTCCTCTGAAAGTAATTTTATGGCGCCCTCGTAGGTGTCACGGGCTTTTGTAAAAGAGTTGTCCTTTTCATATAGCTCCGACAAACGAAAAGTGATCAAGAAGCTAGTTGGATTTAAGACTAGACCGTCAGCTAAAAGAGAAATACAAGTGCCTCTGGTCCCCTCCTCGTCAACTGATAGAAGATACTGACTCAACTTATACCACAATTCAGGAACAAAGGGAAGCATCGAGATTGCGCGTCGGTATACATGCTCTATACGCTGTGTTAGTGCTTGTTCACTTAAATTAAGTTTATTTTGCTTTTCCAAGTCTATCCAGCGAAACCATAACAGAACCTGTGGTTTGACGATATCCGAAGTATCGTTTAGCGGAGAAAAGGGCACCAATTTTCGTCTTAACAGATTTCCCGTGGCATTCTGCCATTCTGTGTTCCATGGACGCACCTCCATGTAGGCAGTAGAAAGATCTGCAATAAATTTACTAGCGCTATTAGGGGAGGAGTTTTCGTTTTCCCACTTTCTGTAGTCAGCCCACATAGTTTCAATTTTTGCATTAGGAATAACAAGACAACGTCTATATAATTTTCTTATGGACTCATTTTTTTGCTGAAGCTCAAAGTTTGAGCCTGGCGTCCATCCTTTATAAAAGTCCAAGTAGTCTTTCCATAGGTCGTAACTGTCCAAGTCTATACCAACCTTGTTCACGGCAAAATCAAACGCCAGAACGACGGTGTTGCGAGCCTTCTCTCCTCCTGTTATAACATCATTGACTCGACGTACATACAGTACGTATGTTCGGCAAATCTCTACATCTGTTGTAGTTGGTAGACATTTGGCGAATAGTTGTTCAACCCGTTTAAAATCAGCTCTGTTAAGCTCAAAGTTGATATAATTTCCCCATTGCTTGGCCTATAGATTTGTTAGTATTTGAGATATAATAAGACTTTCAATTGAAATACATACATCAAACTTGAAGATCGATAGGTACTTGTCAAAGGTAGATCTGACTTTTTCTTCTTCGTCCTTGATGGTAACCTGATCAATCAACTTAGTCCACGAAGCGTAGTCGGTAGGAGTTTGTGCAACAGCTGCTTCTAATTGACCTATAAGGTCTAGTGGTGGATGTTCACTGTTCTCGGGAACAACCATTGTGGGTAAGAACTAGAAGCACAGCTACGAATTGTGGAGAGGATATTTTGGAGAATACAATTTCGATACTACATGACAAGATTCCTTTATGTCCGTAAATATAATTTCCATCGAAATATTATTCGGAGTTATATTGATTTTTTTTTTTTTTCTTCAAGTCCCTTTGTGGCATGAAAGACTACTTGTTCAAGAGTTTGACCAGTATTCAATAGACTACTTACATCACGTAATCATTTTTCCCTTTATTGCTTTTCAATTCTTCCACTACATATTATATGATTTTGATCATGTAAATATAGTTCAAAACCCTTAGCGTCTTTCTTAATTCCAAGAGATACATCTCTATCTATATAGCAAGGCTTACTATTCTTATATTTGAAGCTTTTAATTTTCACGCCTGGGTACTCGCTTGCAAAGTAGTGGAGTAGAACCAGAACCATAAATGGGCCAGATACAATTACGTCCTCAAAGCCTTCTTGTCTACAATACACCCTATCGTAGTGAATCTTGTGGAGGTTATATGTGAGGAAGTTATACCGCATTATATCCTGTAGCGAAAATTTCGTGACAAAAGATTTGTCGAACTGGTCAATTTTGAAATTATCATTACCGATGCTCGGATCTCTGAATGGTTCATTTAAATACACTATAGTTCGAAGTTCTCGCATAAAAGGAGAATTTTCGTACGAGAAGTTCCTTTCAATTTGAACAAATGTGTTTTCCTTCAATTGTCTTACAGAAGAAACTCGTTCTAAGCAGTCAATTGTTTGAAGACTACGTGGAGGGTCTTTATGATATTCAAACTGACCCCCTGTCCACATTCGTCTCCAGTAAAGTTGACGGCTATCTGAGTCCAATGGTGCTTGGTAGTTATCGTATCCGTCAAGTCCCATGGTGCTGTTAGATTGTGTGTTGAATAGAAAGCTATAGCCATATAAGTTAGGATTGGAATTGAGAGCGGAGGGAACGATACGATTTAGTAAATTGGTCATATGCGTTACATTACCAACAGAGATTGTATCAGGAATTGCCCACGAGAGCAATTTTATGTTTGCAGCCCATTGTTGTACTGCTTGTCTCATTCACAAGGGTTACATGGGAAATTGCAGCCAGTGGGAGCGAAGAAGCAAGGGCCAGGTACGTAAATAAAATACTCAATAAAAACTGCGATCCGTCAACTTTTAATTGCTTGATATTTTATACTGCCAACGTATCTAAAAATAACCCGACTACTTATATAGCAGTTTTGTCACAGCACTTCTATTATCTATGTCTCCCCCACATCCAAATTTCAATCTCACAATTCAATCTTGCTGATAGCCACAGACAATGGCCACTGTTTCAGGAGCATGTGTGATCAATAAAGTGTCAGGCCTTCTACAGATTCGTGAGGATACGGCTCCTTCCAAGTTGATGTGGAAGGCTATAGACCAAGACAAATCGTTAGAGGTTCCTTTGAACAATCTCTCCAGACTCCAGGCCTCACCAGATTCATCACCTAAGATGATCTTACTACTTCACTACATTGCACAGGGCTCTACAGATCCACAAAATATTAAACTTACTTTCAACAATCGTCAAACTATGACTGTGGTAAAAGAGGCACTCCAGACTATCGTGGCTCGTCAAAAGACGGTGATCAAGGATGCGGTAACGCCCAGTTTCGGTACCGCCACTCCTCAAGCAGGCACTCCAGCTCCTGAATCTAGTTCAGGTCTGGCGACCTCTTCGCGTGACCCGCTTGACTTCTCTACCCCTGAGACGCTTACCTCCGCTGAGCTACTAAAGAACCGTCAACTTCAACAGAAATTACTTCTGGAAGACCGAACCCTTCGAAGCATCTTTACCGAGGCTGTCATAAAATTCAAGCTTTCTCCCAGCATATTTTGGTCCAGTAGAATCAGTCAATTGCGAACCTACGCTTTGACAATATCCCAGCATAGAGGTCCATACAATGTCCTCTCGACAATCAAGCCAGTCGCAACGTCAGAAAATCAGGTTAATGTGAATGTGACAAGAGATACAATCAATGAAATTTTTGAAACATATCCGGTCATACGACGCGCTCACAACGATTTAGTTCCCAAGAAGCTTAGTGAAGGTGAGTTCTGGTCTCGTTTCTTCAATTCGAAATTGTTCAGAAGGCTACGTGGTGACAAAGTTAACAATTCTAACTCTAGAGGAGATGTTATTATAGACAAATATATAGATGAAGACCCGGGTTTGAAGGGCGGAGATGAGCCAAGTGCCCAAGAGACTCCTCAAAGATTGGCCGAGGACAAAAGAGTGAATAAAACCATTGATCTTCTTGGAAACGAGGTTGACAACTCTCAAAAACTTGGAGTTGCGCCTGACTTCACAATGAAATTCTCAAATGAAAGCGATAAGAAGGATGGAGTCTCTGGGCGCGGCGACGGTGGGGGGTCAGACCGAAAAGAGAATGAAATGATCATATTGATGCGCAATATGAATAAATTATCTAGCAAGATGATAAGCTATAACTCTGAATATTCGATGCATTCGACTAGTGCAAAAGACTCAATTGAAGAAATCGAGAAAGAGCTTGAGCTCGCGGATTTGAAAGAGTCCGATGATGTTGGTTACGTAGAGCTTAATATGGACCTTGAAAATGCTCGCTACACTCTTCAAACTGATACGCCTGTCTTTGTGGACTCTGAACAACTAACCAAGGATAAGACAGCTGCTTTCTTGCAGGGAAATCTTTTAAAACCTGCGCTGAATGGCTTAGATCTTAGCGATACATACAATAAAAATACTCAGGAGATACTCCGCGCTAGTCAGGATATCGCAGGGTTGGTGAAGCACAATTTCCGTGTATTTAAGCTGCTACACAACGTCAAGGACTCCCTGTCATCTGGCCCGAGCCTCCTTACGGAGGAGCAAATTCAAGAAATCATCACGTTTAATATTACATTGACTGAATTCCTTCTGCACTTTTGGAATTTATTTCTCAATCAGGGAAACCCCGTACATATCAAGAAGCTATTTGCAACTTTACGAACTTGCCAGTCGTCTTTGACCTCCCTTCAGGACAAAGTCAAAGAGTCAATTGAAAATAATGAGGCCTTATCCTCCAATGAGAAAATGAAAGAAAAGTTGTGCAAGGATCTTAGCAATTGTTTATCTCCCCTCACTTCTAGCCTTGCACAGGCAATCAAAGAATATGTTGCAGCCGCTCGGGCGTCTCAAGAGGCAGATATCAACGAGAACGGAAAACGTCCCCTCCCTGCATGATACTTGAAAGCATATTAGATTATATAAAAATTTCAATTAATTTCATTATGTAATTATTCTCTTGGCAACGTTTAAATTTTTCAATTTCAATTTGCGCTTTTTCTCAAACTATCTGGGGGGTAAGACCCTATCGTCCTATGCAATCTGCACACTATCTTCGATGCCCATCGCTTACCTCTAAAAGAATCTCTACCGCCAAAAATGGAGGAGACGAAAAAAACAAATGAGGTTTTGAAAGCCATTAAAAATAAGCATCGCCGTCAGAAAGTGTATGCTGCTCTCCAAGCAGAGAAATCAAAAGAAAGACACAAAGCTCGTGCCAGCAGAGCTAAGGAGGAAAGAGACAATCCCGAGCTCAAGGCCGCTAGACTTGCAACCAATGTGCCCGAAACCATTGAATCCAAAAGAGTTTTCGACGAGACTATTGCAACCGAGATCGAAGGTGAAGATGAATTCTTCGAGCTCTTCAATAAATCTGAAAGAGACCCAAAGGTACTCATCACAACCAGTCCAAATGCTAGGAAAGTAGCTTATGAGTTTGCTGATATTCTTACAGAGTTTGTGCCTAATGTGACATTTGTGAAGAGGAAAAGAGAATATCAAATGAAGGAAATGGCCAAATACTGTAACAACCGTGAGTTCACTGACTTGATTGTGATCAACGAAGACAAGAAGAAAGTCAATGGTCTTACATTCATTCACCTTCCTGAAGGCCCAACCTTCTATTTTTCGGTAACTTCTCTTACAACCACCGAACGTATTCAAGGTCATGGTAGAGCAACGGACCATACCCCAGAGCTCATACTCAACAACTTCAACACCAGGTTGGGAAAGACTGTAGGTCGTCTTTTCCAAGCAATCTTTCCAGCCCAGCCAGAAATCCAAGGAAGACAAGTCATAACTTTGCACAACCAGCGAGACTACATCTTCTTCCGCAGGCATAGATACGTATTCCGTAACGAAGAGAAGGTTGGTTTGCAAGAGTTGGGACCTCAATTCACATTGAAATTAAGAAGACTACAAAAAGGTATTAAAGACGAAATCGAATGGGAACACAAGCCGGACATGGAGAGAGACAAGCGGAAGTTTTACCTTTAGATTAATGCATATAAGAAAACTGTATATTATTCATGAACGCTGCGTTATGTAATTTCTGGTGGTTTTTAGACCAACACTGTTATTCAATGGGTTCAGTAGAAAGCGAACCAGTTTGTATGACCATGGTCTGGAGTATAGGTTGATGAAAGCATTGAAAAATAAAAAAAAAATGATATTCTTTTGCTTGAAATATAACTATTGAATGGCTTGAATCATAGACCTCCCCATACAAACTTTACCCATAATCGCGTTAAAACCACAGATCGACCTTGAAGCGATTGATTGTCAAAAATAAAAATAACAATTTTTTGATAAAAGGGAAATCCTGTTTTTCATCTATACAAATTATCGGAAGTTTGAAAGACTCTACACTTTTTCATTTATCTGCCCCCCAGATTTCTCCACTAACCTGTACCTCCTTAAAGGGCCCCCAAATAATCGTTAATCACAAATCTGTCAACGCTCCTCCACGTCAACATTGAGGTGAGAACGCGAATCGCTCACTGGAAAGAAAAGCAGTCATTCGCAATTCAATAATTTGATCTGCTGATTCTTCTACTTTTTCGTGGTTTGCGCCATTATCAATCGTTTCAAATTTCGCACCGAAATAGCCCCTCGAGACACAACTATGGACAGTGAAGGCGTCAACCAAATCCTAAAAGCCCTAGAGATCGTCTATGAGCCCCAGTCTACCAATGAGGCAAGGCGAGACGCACAAGCCTTTCTAGAGGAAGTGAAACTGAAAGAAGAGTCGCCTTACTGGGGCTACCAATTGGCACTCCCTGAGAACTACGCAAAGAACTATATTGTGCGTCACTTTGGGTTGAGTTTACTCCAGCATGCAATATTAAAAAAATTCCATACGCTAGATAGCCTCAAAGTCACTGCAGTGCGCGAATGGATTGTCGATCTCGCCAACAAGATTGAAGAAGATGACTCCCACTTCTTGAAAGAAAAATTGGCATTTCTATGGGCATCGCTAGCTAAACGAATATGGGGATCATTTTTGGTTAAAACAAGAGAGGAAAGCGAAGGAGACGCCGTGCAAGGAAGTATATCCGAAAAGGAGTATGCGGATGGTTGGGCTTCGATGGACTCCGATCTCTGGAAGCTATGGAATGGTTCTAGACAATCGCGTGAGTTATCTCTCATTATCTTGCGGACTCTATTTGAAGACATATACCTCCTTGATGACCCTCTTGCTGCCAAAAGAACAAATGTACTTAATCAGCTTAGTGTTTCTATTGTCACTTCATCACAGGTATTGGAGACAATTTACGAACCCAATGTTAGTCTAAACGCTTGCAAAAGCTCTACTCAGGGCTGGTTCGTGGCTTGGAGTGACTTTTTACTCGAAATACTTAACGAAAACGCAGCATCATCTCCTCTAGTGCAAATTTTCGTACCTAAAATTCTTACAACTTTCAAGACGTGTTTGCATTGGATCCAACCGTCAGTTTTGAGAGCGCAAAACATAATGACCACGTTAATCAATATCTTAACCGTTCCGGATGTTAAGTTGAAGACCTTGTCTGTTGATTGTTTGCATATTCTTTTCACAAGGTCGTATAGCACCGCCGAGGATTTCGACTTCTTTATCGGAAGCATTTTCACGACAGAAGGTGTTTCTAAGCTTTCAGAGTTTGAGCGTAGTCTAAGTATTGATCCTGACGATCTTTGTGAGAGTACATATACACTTCTTAAGAAGACTGTGGAAATGATCGTGTCCCTCAGTGAGTACCTAAATCTTCTGTTGCCAGCAAAGAGCCGTGTGGACTGGGACAAATCAGATGTTAGTGGTTACCTTAATCTTGTTTTGGCTACTACTAGCCATCCAAGTCCAATTATTTCCGGCTTGTCATTGCAGATGTGGGTCACGACTTTGAGATACGACGAGCTTAGTTCTAAGCCTCAAGTTAACGACATTTTGTTGGACTTGTTGCAAATTGCTGCAGATAGAACTATTGACTATAATAATCTTAACGAAGACCGCCCTTCCAAGAAATTTTTGGAAATCGATTTCGACTCGGCGCTGGAGTCACACTCATTCTTAAACAACTACAAAAAGTTTAACGAGGACATTGTGCGTATCACAATCTGCAAAAAACCTGAAGAAGGTATGCAATGGCTAGAGAAGCGATTACAAGATTTCTTTAGTTCTAGTGTTGGTGCGCAATGCATCAATGAAGCATACCTCGATGAAAAATCTGAACCATATGGTTACGGAATTCTGCAATTCAATGTGATCGAAAACAGTATACGTGGTGTGTCACGTTGGCGGATCTGGTACAGTGGGAGTGACTTTGATGCTCGAAACACGCGACTTAACACGCTAGTGGAAGACCTTGGGGAGCGTCTTCTTGCGATGGAGCTTGCGTCTCCTCTCCTAATCCGTAAGCAGGTCCAGACCATGGTGCAGTTTGCGCCACTTTTAAAGGACGTAAGTCCTCTCATGTTCAAGGTTTTGGAGAAGATATTGACGACGGCTATCTTTGAGTACCCTGAAAACATTTCTGATGAGCGTAGGGAGGTAATCAGAGACTTGCGCACAAGCTGCGGTACAGAACTCAATCGTTTGGCCTATATCATGCCAGATTCCCTCAAGAATATCTTTGGTGATTTAGAGTCTGTCATTGCTAATATTCTTGCATCCAACAAAGTCAGCAATCACGAAAATGTGGCCTTCAAATCATTTCTTCTTGTCATTGCATCTAGGTCTTCCATTGAAAATAAAGAAGAACTTTTTGCAAAGATTGTTGACCCGGAACTACTGGCATGGTCCTCACCTGAGACTGAAAAGGGCCTCATGAACTTGCACTGGTTTATGGAGCGCATTGGCATTGTTGAGATTGCCCAATATTTCCAAAAGAGAAATATCACTGTTGATACAAACTTGCTCAACGCGGAAATGGATGACGAAGGCCGCGAATTAAAAAGTCGCCTCAAAGATCGTTGGTCGTCTATTTTCCCAATCAGAGCGACCAGAATCTTCATTCAGTACAGTATTGAGAAGCTTGATCATGACTCGCCCGAATATCTTAATTTGTTGCGAATGTGGCGTCCAAGAGTTCGCCCAATTGTTCCCCACATTCTCCAGCTTCTCACTCAGATCCAGGCTTATCACAATCCTGACAATTGGAAGGACTTGCCTGACGCAGTCCTTGCCTTTTTAAAGTACAGCCGCATGGAGAGATTTTGGCAACAGGGTGTTTCGATTCAAAGCAAGGAAACTTTTATCGAGGAAAGTGTCAAAGCGGCCCTTACACTTCGAGAATTTGCTGACAGTGTGGGACACTTAATCAGATATACGCGTGAGTACGCTTATTTGACAATTGGTTCATTGTCGCAATTAGAAGACACCCTTTACGAAATTCCTCAAGTAGCAACATCTCTTTGGAACGCCTTGGCTGGAGATGTAGTAGGTGTGACGCTTCACAGTTGGAAACATATGATTAATAGCTGTCTTCGTAGCGTTGTGAAGAACTGTCCAATCAAATACGTGGAAATATTCATGTCCGAGCTTCTTCCCAAGGCTTTGGCGGGTTTTGACGCTCTCTTGACCGACAGATGGGAGAAAGTGTACGTCAAAGGTCTCCAATTGCAAGGCAATGAGGATGATACTTCTCTCAGTGAAGAAATGATGGAGGAGCATATGCTTAGACAACTTACAGCAACTGTGGTACGATTCCTTATGGATATCGTGCCCCAAGTGAACGCTAAGTCAGTCACTGATACGCAGTCCGCCTGCAAACGTCTTGTTTGTACCAATAAGGAGGTCATGGCGCCATTCCTTGAAATCTGTTGTCATATTATAGGGCTTAAAGACACAAAATGTTCCTTCAACACGCTCTTAGTTGTGCGAAGTATTTTGCCTTCCATAATCTCCAAAGATGACGAGGTCGACAAGTACTTGTGCATGACATTCATGAAGACATTGTTGAAAGTTATCATGGACGAATACTTTGCGGAAACTCACTCGGAAGCTGCCACAGTATTAACCACGTTGTATTGTGCATTGAGAGCCAAGACTGACTTACCCGCAGAGGTGCTTCTTAGAACACTTCCAAACATTACCACGAGGCATTTGAATAATTTCGAAACGCTTTTAGTCAGCTCGCGCTCTTTGAAGCATCAACGTGCCGCCCTTTTGGAGCTCGTGCGTATCTCTCTCTCTAGTCAAGACTCCAACGAGGATAACGAGCTCAAGTTCCGTAAGAAGCAACTTGAAGAGGCTGGAAATGCTTTAAAGAAGAAACCTCTTGCAAGCGATATTATGAATGACCCGTTTACGGAAAATGGTGCTCTTGATGGTATCTTTGGATCGGAATAGAAAAACAAATTGAGAAATGAGAAGTTTTGAAAGCCTTCATTAATATTATTATATTGACTATTTACTTACTGCTGACTCAGAGGCATAATTCTTACAATGTCTCTCTTCAACTGTCCCAAATTATTTCCGATTGTCTCAACAGCCATCGTTGATGGCTTCTTGTTTAGTAACTTTTGCATAAATTCAATAATAGACCCTCCAACTCCGAAGTAGTATTCCTTAGCAGCGATCAACGAAAGATAGTTTGTGTTTTGTTTCATGAAGTGTAGTAACATATCCAAGATCACAGGCAACGATTCAGTCGAGTAGATTGTCTCGGAAGACAAAATGAGGTCTGGCAGTAGCTGAGATACTAAATCGCAAAAGGTACGACCCCATGACCCATGCACTAAAAGAAGATCAATTTTATTTTGTTGCAAAGTTTCAGAGAACTTAGATATCAAGGCAGGTGTGAACATCAACTCGTCGGCGCCTAATGGGACTTCTGGATCCATAAAGCTGCCACGCTCTTCTGGATCAAGTGTCATTGCCCATGATATTATTATGTTTGGGATGCTAACGAGGCGAAGCACTTCAACATTGAAGTCAGAAATAATCACCTTGTGTATTGTTGAGGGGGCTCCGCTTGAGAGAACCTTCGATAATAGGTAAGCTGTAGGCAATGAAGTTCCACAGCCAAGCTCAAGGTAGGAATTATAATTTAGAACATTTTTCGACCAATAACTTTCAATGAGATCTACAAGGTCGTAAGAGCATTCCCACAGTTTGAAGCCTCCTTCGTAAACATCTTTCTTCAAGTCCAAATCGTCAGAGCTTCCAATAAGTATATCGTGAATCTCGTTTGAAGAAGACTCCTCAATTTCAGTCATTATTTGGTGCTTGATGTCAAACACTTGTCTCCGATACACCGTATTACCTCCAGGGGTCTGATACTCATCGAAAGTGACCCTAACGTTGACAAGCGATCTGAGGGTGTCGTTGAGATCGACAAATCCAGGTTTGATCAGCTCAGATAAAGAATCAATTGAATTTTCTTGATCAGAAGCAGTGGATGCCATTGTTTGTTGAACATCTTCATCGTCTGAGATGTCATCGGCCTTGAAACCGAACGCAAATGACATGATGGGGATGAGATGAGGTGAAACGATGAGACGAACTTGAAGGTTTGGCAACTGCTAAATAGATGGTTATTTTCTTTTTTCAGCAAGCGGAAATTGACGTTTAATTTAGAGGCCGCTCCTTTAGTCACGATTGGCTGTACACTTCTGGCCTCGAGTAAGGTGCTAGATGCTTACTCTGTCTCGACCATAACTCAACAAACCGCAGTAAACATCTACGCATTGATAAGTAGTGGTTCATAATTCAAGTCTATGAAAGCCATCGTTTCATGTTCCCGAAATTTTATAAAGCGAAAGCATTTTTTCCTTGGAACAATTATTTGGCGAATTTCAATTTATTTCTTGGTTGCAAATTTAGTTAAAACCAAGTGAGTGTTCTGAATCTTAGATTACACAAATCTTGGGACAAGAATACATAGTAAACGCTTTATTCATTTCTGTTTTTTCTTATTTTTCTTTTTTTTTTCTTTTTTTTCTTTCTCATTAGGAATTAAATTGATATCTACTTAAGCTTTCTAAGAACATTTCTTAGGGGAGGTTCTTGCCCGAATTCAGATTGGAACTTTTCCATACATTTACCTCACAACTGGCGAACAAAGGACTCCTAAAATAGCATAAAATATTCTTGACAATTTTCTAGAATCAACAAGTCAATATACACGCCCAATTAATTTATCCATTTCTTTAATTCTGCGTCATCCCCTACCCCTCCATCCATCGTACACTTCAATACACTACTCCGAGACCGATATTTGGCTGCAGGACTCCGGCTCAACTTCTCACTAAGGGCATATCCAGAACCTAATTAAGCTTAACCAACTCAACTGCCACACGCAGCAAAGTCCAACCAGCTCGGAACATTTCTTCGAATTCAATTCACTGCTCCCTTCCTTCCCATTTCCCAACTAGTATCATTCTGCAGAGCTTAATACATTAGATTCCTCTGCTCGTATTTTCCTCATCTAGCACGTAGGGCAACCTTATTTTACACCACCTCAAAGCATGAGCGAGCAAGATGTCTTGTCTCGCTTTTCCTTTGAGAACAAGCAACGATCAATGTCCATCTCCAATGCCATCCTCGCCCACCTGAGAGCCTCTGGTAAGAAAGTGAGCCTCAACAGTGGAGGTGACATTGTGGTTGGGTCTCTGTCCGGTTCAAACGCAACCTCAAACGACACAAGCTCCACAGAAGAAGAATCAGAAGATAGCGAGGATGAGGACCGCCGTAGTGTTAGCCCCTGCCACAAGC
Organism: Australozyma succicola; assembly: GCA_030563905.1. Classification (NCBI taxonomy): domain Eukaryota; kingdom Fungi; phylum Ascomycota; class Pichiomycetes; order Serinales; family Metschnikowiaceae; genus Australozyma; species Australozyma succicola. The sequence continues at coordinate 464,683 of JAJMKM010000001.1, read as the reverse complement.
TCCCGTCAGTGCCTGAGCTGAGGGCGTCGCCTGGTCCTGATACCTATTCACTTCAAAAGCTCAAACGATTTCTGTCTCACCCGCACTCTGCATTCTCCATGAATGCTTCCCTGGCAGGAAGTAGCCCTTACATGTCGTATTCGAACTCACAAGTTCGTCTTCCTGAGTTTAATAAGCGTCCTTTGACCGATACTCCCATCGTGTCCGTGATGCCATCACCTGAAACAAGGTACCATTCAAGTGACGACGAGGCCGAGCCAGAAAGCCCTGCCGAACTAAATGAGGCGATGGCAGCGCGTGCAAAGAAGGCCTTGCGTCTGAGCCCTAAAGAAAAAATGCGTACAACGAAGAATATATCTCATCTCAGTTTGGCTGACTTGAACATGATCTCGGCCAAGGTATCCAGCCATCTGGATAAAATCAGCGGCTCAAAATCCCCAAAGGATACCCTGGGAAAATTCGATATTCCTCCCAAAAATCCAAGCGTTAAGTTTTCTACCGACTCGCCCGATATCCTGCTTTCTCCAAGTTGTGAAACCCCAAAACCGATCAGCCCAAAGGGAGTTCTTAAACAGGAAAAGAGCAAGCTTGACCCATCTATTTTGGAAAAAATACGCTCAGATTTACTTCGGGACGTTCCCGAAGATCTCCAGAAGCAATTCGAGAAGACCCCCTCATTTGAAAAATTGAAGAGCATGCTTTTAATGAAAAAGCCTTCTAAACAGAAGGCGTATACTCTCAACATTCCTGGCCAAACATCCTCCAAAGTATCACCAGATGGAAAAATTGCGTCTGTTGATGTCGGGTCAAAACTCGTCATTGTGATGGTCGGCTTGCCCGCGCGCGGAAAATCGTATATCACCAGCAAACTTACTCGATACTTGAACTGGATTCAACACGACTGTAGAGTTTTCAATGTGGGCAACACCAGAAGAATGGATAAGACCAATGTTTTAGGTCCGGCTCATAGGCCTTTACCTGACAACAATACTCCTCTGCCACATACTGGCCGTTCGCCTGACGTACAACCACTCTCTCCAACTTCACACTCAGCCGACTTCTTCAACCCCGAGAATAAAGAATCAACGGAGATTCGTGAGAAGTGGGCCATGGACACATTGGATAGCCTTCTTGACTGGGTACTTTTGGGATCTGGATCCGTCGGAATTCTCGATGCCACCAACTCCACCAAGAAGCGCCGTATTAAAGTTTTAAAGCGTATTCAAGAGAGAACAAATGGTGAATTGAAGGTACTTTTTTTGGAAAGTATTTGCTCAGACCCTGCTATTCTCGACACGAACATCCACTTGAAGCTTTCTGGCCCTGACTATAGAGATATGGATCCTGAACTTGCCCTCAAAGACTTCCTTGGCCGTTTAAGAAACTATGAACGCGCGTATGAGACCATAGATGAGACCGAAGAAGCCATTGAGGGATTTCAGTACGTGAAGATGATTAATGTAGGAAAAAAGGTGGTAAGCTACAACGTCCAGGGATTTCTTGCGTCTCAAACAGTGTACTTCTTATTAAACTTCAACTTATGTGAGCGCCAAATTTGGCTCACAAGACACGGCGAGAGTGTGGACAATCTCAGTGGCCGCATTGGTGGTGATAGCAAGCTAACTAAGCGTGGAAAGCAGTTTTCTAAGGCTTTGAGCAAGTTTATGACATACAAAAGGCAGGAATTTCGCAAAAATCAGCTTGAGAAATTTTCTAAACGGCTTGAATTGCGCTATAATGAACTCATGGGCAAGTCTAATGCCGTGTCTACTCGTAATGATAACGATCTTGTGCAATTGCCAAACGAGCCCAACTTCTGCGTTTGGACCTCGATGCTCATTCGTGCTGTTGAAACTGGTAAGTATTTCAGCGATCAAGAATTCAATGTTAAGGCCATGCGGATGCTCAATGAGCTTGGCGGTGGCAAATTTGAAGGAATGACGTACGCAGAAATCAAGAAGACTAGCCCCAAAGAATTTGAGGCTAGGTTCAAGAATAAGCTTGGATACAGGTATCCAGGTGTTGGTGGTGAATCCTACCTAGATGTCTTAGTTAGACTTAGACCATTGATAAACGAAGTTGAGCGCACAACAGATCATTTGGTGATTGTGTCGCACAGAGTCGTTTTGCGTGTTCTTTTGGCATACTTCTTGAATTTGGACAAATCGTCCATTGTTGAATTGGATGTGCCGCTTCATACGCTTTACTGCTTAGAGCTGAAGCCATACGGAACAGATTACACCATGTATGAGTATGACGAAGTGTCTGATTGGTTCACAAAAATTGAGCCCGAGCATCGTAAGAATGTAAAAGAAATGGGAGTCAATTTCCGTGAGCGCAAATACTCAGTTATTCCCACTGCCCCTCCCCTGAGTAAAAACAATCGTGAGAAAAAGACGCTGATCGCTGGCCGGTCAGTTTCAAACTTAAGTACCTTTAGTGTTCGTAACAGTCTCCTGCGCGGCGACGAAAGATCAGCGGAAGAGCCTAACGCCAGCTCGAAGAAGCTATCTGATCTTCAGAAATTACGCAATCCTCATATAAAGTTACCTATATAGCTCTGAAACTCATCTCGAATCAAAATAAATACAAATTATGCATTCAACTCGGATACAGGTTCAGTATTGTTAAAAAACTTTGAAGCATCTTCCGTGTTGTCAAAATTAAGAGCTTATACTCAATTAGCCTTGACTTAATGTACAATAATAATTACGAAACGTGTCTGTGATTCGTTGTAAGCTAGCCCTATTTTAATCACACGTTCTTTGTATTGACCAAAAATATAAGCCCCGATACTTAGGTTTGAATTTTATGCGGCGTGGCCTCAGGCAATACCTTTTGATTTGAAGTCTTTTGAAATGGATGTTTAAACCTCTAGTCGATTAATATGCGTAAGCTGTCTTGGAATTCTTGAGCTTCTTGATAAAGAGAATTCGAGCCGTCTACGAATAAGCTTACAGCTGGATTGTCAACGAGGCTTGATAATGAGGCAAAAAAAAAAAAAAAACCCTTATGGACTCATTATGTAATGAAAATAACATTCGTCAAAGAAAATTGTCCTCAAACGCAATAACTTGTTGGCAGCCATAATAACAAGTAAGCGTTCTCATCATTTTACGCTTAAGTCTAAATGGCCCACGAAAAGTCAGTATTTAAATCAGAAGGTAGGATAAGTGAATTATTTGTGAAGTATTAATAGCAGAAGTTCCGCGTAGCCCATGAGCGACAACGGCTTCTCTCAAGCTCTTATACTCTTTAGACTATTTGGCAAGCTCCTACAGGAGAAGCTGCGAAACTTCAAACTCCAAGAGGGCTCCAAATCTTACGCAGGGCAATAGACTAGGTGCGCGATCCATTCGGTACGTTTCACTATTCGAACCATTGGAGTTTATAGCCTGAAGTTAACTCCAAAAATTTCCCGATCATGAAAAGTGTGTTTCAGGTTCACGTAGGTCGTATTGATCGGGCCATATTTAAGCGCATGGTTAACGGAGCAGATCTACGAGGACTGCCGCCCTTTTAAACATGCACATATTATGAAATTGAAGCCATGGAACGCAAATATTCCAAATTAAGGAAGAGAATACTGACAACTTATAAAATTATTGTATTATTAATTAAAGTTACGCGCTACTGACATGGTTTGTAGAAGGACATCCATGACAGGTGCTAAGTGATGTTAACGCCGCTCGATTCCAGGTGTTTCACCTTATCCAAACCCGTACACCACCTCAGGTAACATCAGCCTTGAGGTATTGATATCGTTACTATCTTGCCCACAAACAACCGAGATTCCTAGCAAGTTAATCAAATTGCTTCCAATTATTTTTTCAAGAAACAAATTGTTCAATAGTAGCCGTCTAGCTCAACAAAAGAGGGGATTGCTTATTGCTTATAATATAGATACTCAGTGTATGCTCGTATTACCGTACATCACTCACAGCAGCCTTAACATTACTCTTTAAAACAAGGATCTCTCCATACCTTAGCCTATGTCATCTGCTGACCGCTCGGACGCTAAGGCTCCCTCCAAGAGTCCTCCTCTATCGCCGAAATCAGCGCATTTTGCTACGCTTCCGCCGTTGAAACTGCCAGATGCGTTGGGTTCTTTGAGTGCTACACCTGAAGCAGAGGACAAGAGCCTAAAAAAGCAAGAGAAAAAACTTACTTCATCATCAGCCCCACTATCAAATGCTGTTAGCCCCGCTTCAATATACTCCGTATCTCCAGCCTCAGGTCTGAATGGACAGTTGAGCGCAGGTCCCACGGTCATAAACAAACAGCTCCTATCGAAACTTAACAAGTCATTGAAGGAAAAGCAAAAAGTCATAAGCGCAAAGGAGTTACATGTTCGAAATCCTACTCTGATCCAGGACGTCATGTCACCTAATCTGCAGCAGAGTTTTAATGTGTCTGGCTCTTCTTCAAGTGAAATCGGCATTGCACCATCAAATATTCCTCTCAACGAGAGTATGGATCTCGATCGTGCTGACCCTGATATAAATAGCTCTAATGGCGGCCTAGGGAAAGATGACGCAAGTGTTAAAGCCAAAAGCAAACAAGTGGCAAAGCAAAATTCAACGCGAACAGATTTCTTTGCTGCAAAGTTGGCGATCGCAGTAGATGATGTGGAATCATCTGACAGCGATGAAACTTTCATTTACGAAACTAATGTCAACGAATATGGTGAAAATGAGCCAGCCGGACTTCCGCCCACCATACCCAATGAAGAACAGAAACGAGTAGATCGTAGTTCAAATACAGATACTGCAAGCCAAATTCCCTCGCAAACACAACCAGCAAATGACACATCGTCCTTATCGGGAAGCGTACGCGTTACTTCAGGTATTGGCTCCCATGCAAACAGTCCTACCACCGAGATTAGACGTGACGATGATCTGTACTCATTCATGACACCTCTAACACAGCCATCCGTTACAAAAGCAGAGTCTATCCATTCGCTCCAATCATTAAAATACAACCTACGAAATACCTTCAATACAACTCCTCCCGCCATCACCAATGGCAGGTCACAAAGCGTGAATCATTCATCACATAGCACTGAGAATCCAGTGTTCTCGAATCCGTATTTCGACAATCATCAGAGAGACAGCCCTAAAGGCTCAGCTCGCGACGGTGTTTCACCAATCACAAGCGGCGACGAGAAGAACATACGCTACTCTATATCCCATTATGGGGATTCGACTTTGCTTCCATATCGCATGAATGAAAACTTAACAAATGAGCATAACATTAACGAGCCGTTTGCCGACGGCAATTATTCATATGACGAAGATGACGGTGTCAGTGGAGATGATGCTTCTTCTCACGGCGACATTAATCTGGTTTGCACGGATGTGAATGCTAGTAACGTGCTTGCCTCAAGTGTTCAACGCCCTAACGATCTTGTTTCTGTGTCCAGCAAAGCCAAGAAAAACAAATCGTCTACAAATTCTTCGAAGCTTCGCTCAACTACATCAAAATTGTTCGACAAGAAGGGTGCCCAACCTAGGCGCTACAGCACAATTCCAGATGACATTGACATTGAAGACTTTGACGACGAATTAATTTATTACGACAACAACAACATCCGTTTTCCATACGGAAACCATAATGAAATTTCAAACGAGACCTCTTCATTAGTTAGTGGTCCAAAAATTCCACACTACAGGTCTCTCAATCTCAATTTTGGAACTAGGAAGCCATCAAAACATATCAAGGGTCAGAGGTACCTGTCGTTGGGCTACGTTCCATCCCCACAAACTAATGGCAACAAACGCAACGACATATTCCCTTTTCCATACTTAGAAAACGAGCCACCATACCTTGACTTTGATGAATACGACGAAGACCCAGAAATGGGAAAGCAAGATTTACGTTCGAAAAGAATTGCTTCCAATAGGACTAATTTTTCAAGTGGATCCCACATGATTCCAAGGTACTCGAGTCAAGATCTGAAAAAGGGTGGTCGTGGCACCCTTTTCAAGACTGTGATGTTCTTCTTTGTGGCCATTAGTTTCATTCTATCGCTCGGTTTTGCACTGGGATTCCTTTTGGCATCTACGAAGAATCTCTCGAATGTGTCCATCGTCAGCATAGAAAACCCTTTAGTTAGCCAAGACGAGCTTGTTTTCAGTATCGTGGTCGAGGCCCTGAACCCAGGTTGGTTCACAATTTCTATTACTGACTTGGAACTTGACATCTTTGCAAAAAGTGGGTACCTTGGGGATGAGTCGATTGAAAGCTCGCTTGAGACTGTCTTGTTAGGAAGTGTATTAAATTTTGAGTCTGCAGTGAATTTTGAAGGATTGTTCTTCCATCGAAAACTAAGTCGTCATACTGGTGAAATCAAATTAGTCAGCCCTGGAAAGAATATCACAAGTTCAAAGCTTAACAATCTTGATTTTAATGCCCAGTCTACGTTCATCAATACGTTAGAAGGCTCATCTACACAGCCTGATAATTCTGAAAAATGGGCGATTATATCCAAACATCCTTTTGATCTCATTTTGCGAGGAGTACTCAAGTATAATCTCCCATTGACATCTGCTCAAAGGACCGTCGTTGTGAACAAAGTTGGCTATGTAGACCCATCGGTACCTAATTAAGAATATATTTTTTTAGTTCATACATATTGAGTCCCTGACGTTCTTGTAGTCGTACGTAAAATTCCTTAGGCTCAAAAGAAGTCCCAGTTGGGCAAGCATTGCCTTCAAAAGGGTCTGGATTCATTCTTTTACTTATTTCGGTGGGTGGCTTCACTTTGAAAAGTAGGATAATGCGACAAAGCATGGTATAGATCTCTTTTATTGCCAAATCAGGCCCGGAACACATTCTTGACCCAGCACCAAATGAGAAGTGCGAATATTTGTTTTTGTCAAATTTATTAGTCTCTTTATCTAGCCATCTCTCAGGGACGAATTCAAAAGGTAACTCAAAAATTGAAGGATCATGATTGGCTTCGAAAGCATTCAAGATCACAATAGTTCCAGAAGGAATGAATATATCCCCGTGTAGAATATCTTTGGTGGTTTTTCGGGGAAGAGATAAGGGCAAAACTGTGAAGTGCCTTAGTGCCTCTTCTATCACTGCCAACGCATAATCGCAACTCAAGCTTTGTGCTGCCTCATTCCAAGCATGTATAACCGACTTCTTACTGCCTTCCAATAACGCTTGATATAATCGATTTTGAATTTCCGATCCCTTTTTCGGAAATGATAATTGTCCTAAGATATGGTTGATCACTAATGATGTGTTGTCTAGGCCAGCACTGACTAATGATAAACACACACTTTGTATCTCGGCGTTTGTCAACCCTTTTTGACACCCTTTTCCGGCTAAAATAGACGCAAGTAAAGATTCTTTTGTTTTTGAATGATTGTCCTGCAACCTTTTATCAAAATCAAAACGAAGGACGTTCATGTAGTCATCTCTCCGTGAGCTCCATAACTCTGCATCAAGATCCAAATAGCGTCGGATAGGTTTCCACTTTAAAATAGGCAAATAATCTTGATAATTAGAGATAAGAGATCTTAACCGTATAATTCGGTTTTCTGTCTCAATGATGTTGTCTGCGAGAGCTTTGTCTTGTTTAATTGCGTCAATCTCGAACCCGTAAGTTAATATAAGGGTACAACTCAAAACATAGTACTGAGCGAATTTGAGAAAGGAAATTTCGACGCTAAAAATTCCGCTTATTGCGCTTATACTTTGCTTGTGTTTTAAAAGGAGATGCTTTATGAGGTATTTTGATTGATTATCAATGCAATTACATGCGGCGATTGAGATTAAACGCAGGGCGGACAAATGAGAGGAGATGCACTTTTTCATTTTTCGAAATGATGCGCCTGCTGGAGTTGTACCTACAGTAAGACCCTGTTTAGCTGAAACGACTTCGTGAAATGTGTATGGCAATGGCCGCGAACCCATTGAAACAGAGTGACTTTTCCACAAAGCAGCTGCATCATGATGCGAGTTGACAACTACAACGGGAACTGAGCCCAAATGTATTACGAAAATTGGGGAGTTATATTTCCGAGCCCAACGCAGGAATATTTGGCTTGGATTTCGAAGCACTTGATATGTATTACCGATCAATGGCGTGCCTGGAATCACATAGACACCCTTGATCTTTGTCTGATGATAATACTTACGGGTTAGGAACCGCTGTATGAGCAAAATTAATAGTAAAGCAAATAATAGCGAGAGAAAGCCATTCATCTTCGTGTATGCCGTTTAGTATTGAAACTGTACTTTTGTGTCTGCGCACTCTTTTGCAGCCAGGACACTGAAACGAAGATACGACAAGAAAAAAAAAAACCGGTTGCCAAGACAAGAACCGACAAGGACGAGAAATATAAGATATTCTTACTTAAAATCATTTTATCGCCGAAAAGCACGCGATTTCATTAATTTTCATCGAAATGTGGTCATGGCATTTTTCAACCGAGGAGTCAGAGACTCACTTAGTGACTTGGCTATTCTTATCTCCAATGCAGGAACATCTTTTTTTTCTTGGCGAAAAATAGATGCATCTTTCGAAACGGAAGCTTAGTCATATATACAGTACTAGGTCATTCTAGAAATGCGGGTCATGAGTCCTCATTACTACTGGAGAACATTCAACAAAGTGGCAAGACCCTTGCCTGATCTGCACTTTCAGTGAGGATATGGGTGCGCCAATTTCTTTTTAGCATCGAAGACATGCATGAGCTCTCAACTCGTATTTTGTAGGCATTCAAAACTTTAATCTGCGCGTTAATAGATGGCAATTTTTTACGGGTACAGTCAAACAAAATGTAAAAGGTGTAACTAATTCAAGAAGCTTATCATCTGAAGAATCCCACATTTGAGGTGCTTCGCGAGACTGAGATCTCCAGACGAGATTATTCGAGACTTGCGTGGATGCGTAAGAAGGACCCCGAGGCTTTCTGGAAGAAATGCGGAATTCTATTAATAGTCCGATTCTATTTGTCTTAAAATTGGGTATCTCCGGCGAACATTCGGCATGCCCCGCCCGGTGTGTGCACAGCCTGCATCATTATGCGGAGTGGGCTCATACGTTGCGACTCTGAGTCAAAAAGAAGTGAAATCTAATTTTTAACAAATTAAATGATTCTGGCGAACTAAATAACTCGAAACAAAAAGGAATAAATCCCTGAAAGGTAAAGCAAACTTAAGCTCAAGTACCTTAAAATTCCGTTCCCGAATGCGTTCGAATACGGATCTAGTAGCGCTTCTCTCTTTTATAAGAGGCACGACTACATACTACTATATACAGGTATCCTGCAAGAATGCCATTTTCTAGCGATGCAAGACTTCATCTAAGTCATTACATGGAGTCTAACGGATAAATGAGTGAACCCGTTTATTTAAAGGCTTCTGCTTTCTCCGCGTGCAATGACCAAGCCATTTTCATATCATGCAGCCTGAACATTGGCGGTTAATCTAGAATTCTCGCATTTTGAATTACTTTATATTTACTTCTCTGATCCCCACATTACTTAATTCAACATCACACATACCGAGCCAAACTTCATACATATATGGCCGAAGAAATGACTCAGCGCTACAAGCGTAGCGAATATCTGAAAAACGGCTGCAGGGAATGTAAGAGACGCAAAATCAAGTGTGACGAGTTTGTCAATCCTCCGAAGGAAGCCTTCTCTGTAATAAACCACCAGGGGAGACCCCTGTGCTGGAATTGCACACGACTTAAAAAGAAGTGTGAATACCCAAAAAAAGGCGAAAGAGTTGCTCGTGTTTCTCGAAAGTTTTTGATGGAAACTGAAAAAGGTATCAACAGCCCTCAACAGTCACCTACATCCCTTAGCTCATCGTCCTCTAACTACGACTCTCGAAATACCACATCTCAGGTCCCCAATGTTCATTTCCATTCCGAAGAACAAAAGCTACCATCTTCGTTGTATATGGTACCTGGCGAAAGTACATCGTCCGTTTATTCAGGTGTTCCACAGACTCATGCCTCCAATTACCAAAGCTACAACATGTCTCAGCTAAATTTCCCAAATGCCTACCCAAGCATCCCAAAAAATATTTACAGTAGCCTGCAATTTGCATATCCAATAAGTAATCCATCTTCTATGGGCTTTTTGCAATATCCACAAGCAATTCCTGACCAATCTTTTACTGTTTCATCGAATGGTCCTAACGAGTCCCATGCATTTCAAATTCCCGAAGTACGTGAGGTGGTTCAGAAACAAATGATGCCTTTAAGTGCTAATGAAGTTAATCCAGCTACTTTAGATGGCCAAAGCTTCACCCATTTGCCAAAAACTGACAGCCCCGCTAACACCCTCTTTCCAAATGCTTTACCTAAGTCCCAACTGAGTCTACCGCAAACTCATTCGCAAATGTCACATTTACTCAATAATGGATCTTCTGTCCCTCCTACACAAGCTGTTCAATCACGCTCTATCGATAACACCCCGCTAAGCCTTAGTGCAACGAGTACTTACGAGGCCTCAGATTTGGCAGGGTTGGCATCAGATTTGAATAATTTGGTATCCGACATGATTTTCGAGATGAATGCCGATCCAAACGGTGATGCCAACAAAAAATTTCGCGATCTGCCAACCGGCATGCTTGAGAATATTTCACTAAATGGTTCTTTTTCTCAAGATTATACCCGTAACAGAATTCCAAAGAATGTCGGCTTGAAGGTTGTCCCTCTGTTGGGACCTCGCGATCAACAATATTTGGAGGAATTCTATCACGGGTTTGCTGCGTTCATTCTTCCTTTTGAAGCGTATGATGCAAATCTTAGGATTAATTACAATCCGATCCGAGATATTCTTTTAACGTGCGCTGCTAAGGAGCCTGTGCTACTCGCTGCGATTTTGTCTCAAAGTGCTCGAACTTCATACGCCAAAAGTGCTTCAGCTGAGGATGAGGACGCTTACTACCAATACTTGCTGAAATGCTTAAAAATTCTTGGCCCTGCACTCGGTCAAGCCGACACTAAGGATAAAGATGAACTTCTTTCAAGTATTGAAGGTATTTTGCTTACCGTTTTACTTCTTACCTCGGCTAATGCTGCCCACTCCAAACAAAATTGGAGGCCACATTTGAAAGGAGCAAAGGACCTTTTACTAAGAAAGTCTAAACACTTTAAGCGGGCGAACAGTAAAATTATCATATTTTGCAAATTTTGGTTTGCTTCCTTCGAGATTCTCGCGGGGCTCAGTCTGAAACTCGGAGGAACTCTTGATGATCCTGAAGAGATGAACATGCTTTTGAGTTTTGATGGTCCATGTGAAGCACAGGCATTGAAGGATTTGGGATTGACTCTAGAAAATGGATTTAATGTGCTTTCTGGATTCCATCACGAGTTGATACCTGTTCTTAGAGATCTCATTAAGTTACTCAACAAGGCCAGAAGAAATCCCAAATTACCAAGTAGCGACACGTTTGAATATTTGAGATTACTTGCAAGCCTCGAAAAGTTGAGTACGTATGAGTTTGTTAGTAAACTCTGTTTTCTCAATTCTTCTGACTTCCCCAACGGCGTTATTCCTCCGGGCCTACTACTTGACTGCATTTCCAACAGAGCATCAGCTGATGTTATCAGTTGGATGGATCTTTCTCATCAACTTTATATCTTAGCCGCAAAGGCTACAATTTTAAGAGACTTCCTTGGTTTAAACTTTGACAGTCCTCAGATGCAATCAATCGCCTCAGAGTTCGCCAAATGGTTCTCATTCCTTGCTCTGGCACTAGAATCTACAAAACAACCCAATTTATCGATCTTAATGATCCAATGGCCACTTCAAGTGTTTGGAATGATACTGATACGCCCAAAAGATAGGAAATCGGTAGAAGAAATATACAACTACGCAGAAGGGGTGGGCGCTGGAAGCGCGGGACATTTTATAAACCGTCTACGTAGTGTATGGCAAAATCGCGATTCAGGACTCGCAGATAATATAGATGACAGTGTGGATGTTGTCAATTATTAAAAGGGATAAGTGTAATATATGTATCATAATAGAATATAGATTTAAAGATTTAGCACTGCACCTCTTGCAACAAAGAGAACCAATTCATCTTGCCTCCTGCAAGCTGCAACCTTGCATCGTTAACAAAGTCCTTCTCCTTTTCTACCCTGTCATGTTGAATTTTCCACCCAACTCTTTCCGCTCCTAAACGTGCGCCATCGAGATTTGCAGATGTGGGACCAATTCTAAGAGCCGCATTTTTTCCTGTCATATACAAAGGAATTCCATCTTTCCATTGCAAATGATCGTTAAGACATGGTAGCCCATCCACCACATCAATTGGATGCCTCTCAAGCATATCCTTCATGAATTCAAGATTACTGATATCAGGCAGAATCCCCGTTGCGCAGCAGACATAATCACATATTATCGTCTCTTTCCTCGCTTCGGATTTTGGTTCCTTAGTCTCAACTTTGAGTTCCCATTGACCGTTCTCCAATACACCTTCCTCGATATTGGTGTAATACATGATTCTCAAATTTCCATTTGAGACGCATTTTTTTAAGAGCCTTTGATACTCAGGATTGATCAGACCTCCACCCCTAGCATCTTTTATTAGTTCTGACCTTTCTTTATCAGTGTCTAACAAATAGAAAGATGACTTTTTAACATTTTTATACTTTGTAACCCAATCCAAATGAAAATCAAAATGTTTGATTTTCATAGGACCTCTGAGGATAAAAGTCACGTTCACCGATAAATTTGCCGCTAGGTACGCTAGTTGAGCTGATGTTAGGCCACCGCCGACGATGACAAGCGAAGAGGATTTTTTCATTTCAAGCTTTTGTTTTATGCACGGCGGTGGAAAAGAGATTTGCCTATTAAAAATATGTGTTGTGTGACACGCTTGTTCTAAAGAGGCATTCGCATCAGCAAGACCTTTGAGAGGATAATTAATCTTGCCTCTATGGCCGCTTGAGACAATACAGGTCTTACCACCGTAGATTATTCCCGATTTAGTCTTGATGATGAAACCCTTGACAATTTGGTCCTTGTCAACGATGTTAAGATCTCCCCAATGAATAGAAGTAACTTCATCTTTGCGAATTCTGGAGGAAAGACCATATCGTTCCGAAATCTCTTCGCAAAAATCTTCAAAAAGTCTTGATGATGGACGGTAAAAGTCCCGATAATCTCGCATATTAATATCAACGATTCCAGGGCGATCGTGGTTAAGCACTTCTTCACCCAAAGGCGGCGACATTTTCATAATGTTTTTCTTCATCTGACGTTTATGCTGATGTTTAGAATATTCTTTTCCGACCACATTTTTTATCTCAATTAGATCATGTTCACGTTTATTTTCGTAGGCATATGTTATCATACCATCAATGTTTGCTGGATCTGGATGAAAAAACATAGGCGACCTTAACACCGGAATTTGACATGATTGAAATTGGTTGTGCCATTGAGCCATGAAGGTGTCCGATGTCGCATCCAATACTAAAATCTGGTCAGGAAGAAGGCGTGTCTTCAGCGTATAAATGGATCTTTTCCCAGTACCTTTAGATATAATTCCAACATTCGAGCCTCGTTTTCTGAGCCAGTGGAATCTTTGATGCTCATCTTCTGTAAATATTGAACCGGGCGTATCTTCGCATAGTCTTGCAGCCACGGCTAAGCCGCAGGTACCACCTCCAACAATTACAGCTTCAAAGACTTCATCGTTCATTAATTCACAATATGGTTCACAGGACATTTCTAATGATATGAGATCATGATTCATTGGAATACCAAACGTTTCTTTTTATACTATTTCCTTACATTTGCACCCGCAGTTATCTGCAGGTAACCACTTCAGTAGTACGTCAAGATTTATAACCACACTAGTAATTTGATACAAAACCTTCAATAATGGCAAGTAAACCAACAGCGCCAGGGTCAGGAATTCCTCCTTCAACTTTGAAGTCGTCTTCGCTAACGTACGACGCACGACCGAATTTGGCTTGTAAATTTGAGGTATTGTTGCAACCTTTGCGCGCCTCCTCTACCAGCGTTGCCAAATCTCCAGATTGTGCGAATGTATCGACAAATGGCTGCAAAGTATCAACTAGAGTGCGACCTCCCTTGCGTGCCTTCGTATACTTAAATAAGCCATCGTAAAGAGCACTTTTCATAGCCTTGCCCACTGCATGCTGAGTAAATGATTTTAATTCAAGAAGTTCCTTTACTAAGCTTGTCAAATAAATTGCGTAGATTCCTCCAGAGGTTCCGCCCATCTTTTCTTCGACTATCTCCGTTACAGCACTGAGCGTTGCAATTGGATCATCAAGATTATTTTGGAAAGAATCATTGCTCTCCAAAGCTTTCAAAATGCCATTAGCGCCATCTTTTAATGTTTCTCCACAATCTCCATCCCCGATCATGGTATCATACTTTGTAATTAAAGGCTCTTTTTCGATTAAATGGGCCATGGCAGCTTTTAAAGCTTGTGCAAACCTCTGCCCATCAATTTTAATGTCTGAGGTCGGAATTTTGGCATGAGATTCGTTTGAGCAATCTTCAAATCCGGCACATTCCCAAGTGTCTTGTTTAAATGTCTTCGGCTTCCAACCTGGTGCATCAGTTTCAGTATCAAGAAATCCTAAAATCTCTTTTTGAGAAAAACTCTCGGTTGCCAGCTGTGTAAGATTGAAAAGAGTCAAGGAAAACCCAGGTGAATTTAATGAAGTCACAAAGTCAGACACCAAAACTCTAACAGGCTTTTTCTTCAATGGACAATTGGCAAGAATGTAATGTGTAATAGCATATAACTCCAAGGAAGATGTGCCGCCGATATTGTTCACTAAAACAACATAGTCATCATCATCGCCTATGTCGAGGTAATGACGCTCCTTATCGTTTGGGTCTAAGATTCTATTGTAAAGCGTGTCGACAAGCTTTGTTATCTCAGGAATTTTAATCTTCTCGCCGGGTTCATTGTGAATACCAAGACCTAATTCAGCTGTTGTATCGTCATCTTCATTATCTTCCTCTGGTTCTCTTCCGGGTACCGATGTTCTTGCCAAAGATGCGCTCATGGTGCCCAACGAAGCGTTGACCCTTCTACCTAATTCACTCAAGTCACTTAGAGAAGCACCTGTAGTAGCCGCACCACCTAAAATTTTATGCACAAGAGCTGTTCCTGCTAATCCTCTGCGACCCACCATTTCATTCTGAGTCCGGCCCACGGCCACATCGTCAGATACAATTACGAGCTCGACTTGATAGCCATCACGTTTAGCTCTTTCAGCTACTAATCCAAAATGCAAGATATCGCCAGTATAATTCTTAACTACAACAAGCGCACCTTGATCTTTATGAGTAGTGGCTTTGATTGCAGCCATGATCTGCTTTGTGGATGGAGAGGCAAAAATTGAGCCTGAAACAGCAGCATCGAGAAGATTTCTACCTACAAATCCGGAATGAAGTGGCTCGTGCCCAGCACCACCACCACTTATAATTGCAACCTTTGGTTTCTCGTCATTAGGGCGGTAGACTACCTTCTCCGAGGGTATAAGTTTGAGCGAGGGATTGGTAGCAGCTAGGCCCCTGAGAGCGGATAGAACGAGATCATCTTCTTTGGGATATTTCCAGTGCTTTGAGGATACCATTTTCACAATTGAATAAGAATTAGAACTAATGATTTGTATAATATTTGGAAGGACTTCTTTGCGGTATAAGATCTGTAAATATATAGTGGTAAGACTTACTGCATTTAATGTTAGTATTATGTCATATTGCACCCTTATCCGGAACTTCGAAGAATTAACTTACTTCGAAAGCAATGCTCAATAGTAATGCGATTAACAGTTCTTAGATTCTTATACGCGTTTCCGTCAACTTTTAAAATACACATCGGTGTTGTAAAGTTTGAATACTGAACTTTCCATCATCTATGCCGTTCAAACTTCAACGTACGAAACCACAGTGTTCGTCGAAAAGGAATACTAGTGTCTCATCGAGGTTTCAATTTGAATTTAGTTGGGTTTGGAGCTCGTTATCAGTTAGTTCTCTGTCCATATTAGGAGTATGCGGTTAGGTTCTGCCCGTATGCAAACTGCATCATTCGCAGTGAGTTGCCTCGTGAAGTGCTACATCATCAGGCCCATCTCAAACTTATTTCAGATTTTGCACCCATTTTAATTAAGTATGGGAACAGCACAAACAGCTGCATCTCCCAGCACAAAGCAAAAGAAGAAGAAATCGAAGACTTTTACTGGGTGTTTCACATGTAGGTCAAGAAAGATACGATGCGATCTACAGAGGCCATTTTGCAAGAATTGTAAGAGAGCAGGACTATCTTGCAGTGGCTATGATATCAATTTAAGGTGGCTGGTTCCAATTCAATTTCGTCCAAATGGACGAAACCCTATACAACAACCTGTTGTTTTTGAAGAGGTTCGCTCAGAAGATGGTGATACGGGGGGTAACGAATTCTTCCAGCGACGTCATGTGGGTTTCGTTGTATGGGATGAAAAAAAAAATTGTCGTCCATACGAAACCTACGAAGATATGGATGATGATTTAAATGCCCTACGAGCAAGCAAGTCTTCTACAACGCTAAGAGGCCCTTTTGGCGTCTTCGCTAGTAAAAACCAGTCACAGAAGACCCCTTCTTTAGCTACCCCATCCCAGAGTGCTCCATCAATTGTGACCCCACTTATCCTGGAGCATGATAATCTTGCAAATGACCAACTATGGCTTTCTAATGAGTTGCGTGAGCATGCTCTTTTGACTGCTGCTGCTTTAAATGGAGACCCTCAATTTTTAGACTTTGATGTACAATCTCTTGGATATCAATCTATTCCTGAATCCCAATCCGACCTTCTTAATTTAGTTTTCCATCGTCATTCGCATCCGCAAGTCCAATTCCCCACTGAGAATCCGGCTCCATCATCCGAGCTGATTGCGCCGATTTCTCAAGTTATTGTCAACAACTCTAACAACACTGAAAAACCACAATTAGAAAATGTTTCGATTAATCCTGCTAACCAACATCTATTCTATTCTAACTACGCAAATTTCTATTACAACAATCCTTATCTACCCAATGAGACCTTAGATATTCAATTACATGCCAGCTCTTGTCTTCAAGCCCATGATGGTTCTGAAATCCAGGATAACGAGCAATTGCAACAAACTCAGATGCCTGAAGCAATAATGTCAATTGTTCGTAGACCGCTTCAGCCAGACTTGGGCTTTGATGTATCGCTCCCCAATAATGGAGTCTTACTACCTACAACAGCTTTGCAGGTGCAACCACTTACTCGATACCTTTTGAACTATTACGTTACTCAGGTGGCGGATCTCATGACCGTCATCCCCCTCACTGAAAGTCCATGGAAGACAATTTACTTTCCAAGAGCCTTGATGGCAATTGGAGAATTATCGGCACTTGGTAAGACGTCTGTTGCTAAAAACGCTCTTCTTAATGCTTTGCTTGCTGTTTCTGCTTTCAATTTACAAAGTAAATTCGCAAAAAACTCGCCGCAGATGAGATTCTACCTCAATCTTGGTATTCGATTGAGAAACCAAGCAAGTATATTCGTTAAAGCATTGTTGGGCTCCAGCGGCAGTCTGCAAAATAGTGTTGTTAATTGTGTCGCCTCAGAAAAGTATAAAGATATTTTGTGTGCGGTAATGTCGATGATTTCGGTAGACTTAGTTTGGGGTACTATGCAAGATACTAGTTACTATATTAGTTGTTGTGAAAAGGTTATCCAGACCAAAATGGTTATTAAGAAGAAGCTATCTTCCAAAGCTAAGATTTTACACCGTATTTTTCTGAGTATGAAACTAATTCAAGACTCAACATGCCTCAGTATTGCAAGTATAAAGGAGGATATGGATATTTCACAGAATGGTCTTGATTCCAAAACAAAATTTGAAGCTGGTCTTCAAAGTAGTGCAAAGGTAAAAATCGAGTTTCTTGTTGACAAAAGAAAAGTATCGACACCTATGTTTGTGAACAAAAAGCTTATAAACACAAACAAAGACGATGACAGTTTCGCCACTGATGCTTTATATGGATTACCTAACTCTTTGATTTTATTGTTTAGCGAGACAGTCAATCTTCTACGCCGGAAGATATATTATCGGGATATGCACGGCGCTACTCCCCCCAATTTCAGACGGGAGAGCGAAATCTTAAACAAAAACATTGAAAATTGGAAATTAGACTGGAAGTTGTATGAAGGGTCCGCAGACAGGATGCGGTTCTTCTCGTATATGCATGAGGCAACTTACCATCACATCATGTCATTTTACTCGGCTTTGGCCATATACTTCAAGCGTTTCATCGTTGACGTTGCGCCCGAACAATTACAAGGCAAAGTTGCTACAACATTAGAACACTTAAATTCTATACAAAAATTGATTGCTCAAGACGAAGCTCATATCATTCCTTTGTTTTGGCAAGGCTTTATTGCAGGATGCGAAGCTACTTCAATCGAGTTACAAATGGGCTTTAAGAAGTGGGGTGCAGATATCGCTCAATACCTCGGAAGTTACTGGGGAGCTCGACAAATTATGCTTGAGGTGTGGAGAAGGAAGAAAACCAAAGATCCAAAAGATGATTGGGTAAGCGTCATTCAAGATTGGGAGATGAATTTAATGCTTAACTAAAAGACCTCAGACCTCCATATTGTCGGGCAACTATGCGATTTAAGCGACTATGATGGGATATACACATTGTGCCTGAACTTTTTGGATGCAGCCATGACATCATTTCGTGCGAAGTTAGCAACAAACAAAATCAAAACATATGTTTACGGCTCACACACCGTGGTCCCGCGCTTAGACTAATACACGTTCACTATTAATATAAAACTAACACTAAACTTTTTCGTCAATATTCATGTGATGTTGGTAAAGTGCACAGTTGCATACGATTAAATTCTTCCGATGCAAAATAAACAACAAAAGGGCCCCTTAATCTGTAATCTTAACAGAGCGTTAGTACTATGTCGAGCATAAGGTTTAACTCAAAACAAAAATAAAGGTCCCAGTATGCCGCGACTAGGGTTTCAAACCATTAGCGGGCCGTGTACTTGTGAGGAATAATTAAAAAAAACTCATCACAACCTATCTCTAAAGGAAAACAACCCTTCATAACCCAATAACATTGCCCCTATGTGCCTGAATTTGGACGTATATACAGGTAGTGTTATGACTTTGGCGCGAAGCCGTTTGGTCCGATACAGGATATTCACGAAATAAAGATACAATTTCAACGGCCAAAGCTATAGCTAATTCGAAAGGGGCACTTTGTCACAAACACGTCGGATTTGCTTTGTACCGCGCTTTGCCACACGACTATATAAGAAGACCACTGTGCCGACCCATCTTTAATTTTCCAATCAACACTTGATCAACAAATACCAACTCTTACACTCGTTAAAATGAAGTCTTCCGTCGTTGCCGCTGCTCTTGCTTCCACTGCTCTTGCTGCTAAGTCTTACAACTCCACCTCTACTGCCTACTCCACCAGATACACCTCTACTTTGGTCACCATCACCTCTTGTTCTGAGGACAAGTGTGCCACCTCTGTTCAAACCTGGGGTCCATCTGTTGTCACCAAGACTGTTCAAGGTGTTGTTACTTCTTACACCACCTACTGTCCATTGACTGCCACCACCGCTTCTTCTTCTTCTTCTTCTTCTTCTTCCTCTTCTTCCACCAAGAACAAGAAGTCCACCGTCACCATCACTTCTTACCCAATCACCACCACCACTAACGGTTACGTCTCCACTGTGACTGCTCAATCCACCATTACCAGCACTCTTGGTAACAACACCATTGCTCCAGTCCCAACTTACGCTAACGCTGGTGCCAAGAACGTTGCTGGTGTCGCTGCTGTCGCCGGTGCCGCTATGTTGTTGTTGTAAGCATAACACGCTAGCATGATACCCTATTGATTTTCGTTTGTACTATATGCATCATGGAGTCTTACATAATAATATGACACTGAAGCAATTAATATCTGATTGTAGTTTTCTAGATTTCCGTCTCTTTTCGCAAACTTGCAGCTGCGGCTTAAGTTTGGTCCACCCTTCATTGACATTTGACACATTCTTGGCCGAAACGCATACTGCACAGTGCCTTACCCCTGCCAAAAATTTTAACTATGGGAAACTATCGTCTTAAAAACAGTATTTTTTTGTTATTTTAAATTCCATTTGCATTACCAATTATCTAATATACACCTCTGCTTTTTTTGTGAAATAGGCTAGACCTCTATAATTCATCATGACGGGAGCTTTGAGGGACATAAACGGCTTTTCCGATGTAAACGTTCCACCACCCATTCACATAATATAACGCAAGATGATATACCCTTTTTGGAAAGTCCACGTAACTCTGTAATACAAACTTAAGAGCAGCTTTAATGTTGTCTAATTCTTCCCAGAATGTCTGCTTCGTATTGAGTTTACTGTAAATTTTTCCACCTTGCGCAAATGCTTTTTGCTGCTCGTTTTCCTCTCTCTTTTTCTCGTCTGAAGAGAGAGATGATGAAGAGTCAATAGACTTTGGAGATTTTGGCAGGAAGCTGACAAACGGGAACTCTATTCCTTTGTCATGAAGAGGCTCATAATCACCATGTTTTGCTAGACCAGCTGCAACCTCTTCCAAATGGGTTAGGTACATCTTTTTGAAGTTATTAATAGAAGCGATAGATTTTGAGAGTCTATCAAATGTATTAAAAAGTGCCACCAACTCTATACGGCGGAACTTCAACAAATGATGTACCTCAGGGTTTTCCAGCTCAAATAAGATTTTGAGTGCTGTTCCATAACCGATGGTTTGCAATTTTCCCCACATTCTACATCTATCACACCCAACACAATCCATAATTGCTGAAACATTTCTAAAACGGGCCCTGAATTCGTCCTTCAATTCAGGATCAACCTTCGAAGGATCAAAAAGAAGGTGTGTGTCAAACAATGTTTCAGAACTCAACTCTTCCGAAATTTTGTTTAACATTTTTGTATACTCAGCTTGAGAGATATGACTGTTGTCCAATAATTCCATACCAGCCTTCGATTCAGTGTTCTTCTCAATAAATTCTGGGACAGGGGCGAGTTCGCCTAACTTGACGATGGCTTGTGAAATAAGCGCATAATTGAAATAAATATTAGAAAGACGGTCATTAAATTTACCGACTCTTTCCATGAATAGTTTGAGATTTGGCTCAAATTGTTCCGTCACTGGGTTTAAATATTCATTGGACAAGTGAACCGCAACCGAAGCATGCAAGCCGGAGATGACACGATAGAAGAGGTTTTTCTCTACGCACTGATCTTGCTCTGAGTCTTGACCGAGAGTCATTGGAGCAGTGTTGGGAAAGCAGTTTTCGGAGTAAATTGCCTTCCAGACCTCAAATGACTGTGCTCCTCCGTAACCAGTGAACCGCTCAGGGTTTGAAGTCAAGTCAACAAAGACGCAGTTGTGATCGTCATCAATATGACAATAGTCAAGATCTTCACAAGTTTCAGAACCATCTGAGGTCTTAGAGTCTCTGCGGATTTCACCTAACTTGGAAGGGAGGAGTTCCGTAGGAACGTTAGACCAGTTATACTGTTCTGCGGGTAGAACATCAACTGCACAGTTTCGAGTGGCGCAAAAATGCTGCGCGTTCCAAAACTTGCACTGTTTATCAAGGTCAAGTTTGAAATATCTGAAAAAAGGAGATCGAACGAGATCCAGAACTAAGGGACGTATTTTTGCATTCACCTCATCAATATACGAAAAGGTCGTGTTACATGTAGGGGTAATAATTTGCAGACAAAAGTCTGGCGAATCGAATGGAGAAATATTTGCTGTCACTATTGCGACTAAAAATAGCCAGATCGGGAGGAAAAATGATCTCATGGCGTTAGACGTAGCAGATTGTAAATTACCGTCAGTGAAAGAGGGTCTATACATGTATTATTATATACTTAACGGTCACGTGATTCATTGTGGTATTATTGACACGTATCAAACCTTAGTTGCGTGACACCGTTAGAGGTATTTTAAGTGGCAAATATGTAATTAATGAAAATAGCCTTTTTAATTAGAATATAATCCGAGGGATTATATCTCGTTCATGCCGCTTAAGCTGTTAGATTTCTCTGAGACAACGCAAGCGCATACTCAATTAATCGCACCCTGTAGTAGGAAGTGCTGGTATATTGTCAGTCGTTGCCACCAAGATTACTAATGTACTTAAATGAGTATTATGAATTTTGGAGTTTACAAATTGAATTATGAGAAGCATTATATAAGCCTGAATGATTTATTTATATTTTGTACATCTTAAAGTCTAAGAATTACATATGAACTGCGTTGTTTCTAGAATTATAGGTAGAAGAGTTGTCAGAAATGAAAAGTCTATATTTAATAAGATACATTATTCAGTTAAATATATCAAAATAATTTACAGGCAATGGCTCAATCGTCAAACTTAATCTTCTTTGCAGTTTGATTCATGTCAACGTCTTTGAAGAAAGCTCCATAAGCAGAATGAGCCTTCTTTTTAGTGTGACCACCGAATTTGAGAAGTTCTTCAGGAACAGGTTGATTGGCACCACGTAAAATGTTACATAAGGCTCCACTGAGATGTTTCTCGTGGTCGGTAAATAGAGTGTGGGCTGTACCTGTCATTCCTGCTCTACCAGTACGCCCGATTCTGTGAACGTAGTCCTCAGCAGTAAGTGGGAAGGTCAAGTTGATAACAACTTTGACATTTGGAATGTCCAAACCTCTGGCTGCAACATCAGTGGCCAACATCAAAGTGCATTCTCCCAGCTTGAATCTTCCGAGAGCGTTAGAACGTTGTTGCTGCGTTAAATCGCCGTGAACAGCGGCAACACTATAACCATTTCTCTGCAAGAGAGCTTCAACACGGGAAGCCTCCTTTTTGTACAATGCAAATACAAGAACCTTGTCGTTCTTGTTGGAGCCGCTCTGGTATTTTCTAAGGAGTTGAAGAAGCTTCTTCTCTTTTTCCCTAGGATCTATGACCTCAACGATTTGTGTGATTCTTTTGTTGGCAGCTAATTCATCGCGCTCTCCGATGGTAACCTTGACGGGGTCATTCATGAAGTTAGATGCAAGTTCTCTTACCTCCTTTGGCCAAGTGGCAGTAAACATCAAGGTTTGACGCTCAGACTTGTTTTTCGTATGACCAATAATTTGCTTAATGTGCTCCTCGAAACCCTTATCCAACATTCTATCTGCCTCATCAAGAACTAGGTAGTCGACCTCAGACAAGTCAACCAAACCATCTTCCAACAAGTCAACTAAACGACCTGGTGTAGCGACAGCAATACTGGCAGTCTTAATCTTATCAATTTGGTCTTGCTTGCTTACACCTCCGTAAATTGCAACACACGAGACAGAGGTTTCCTTGAGCAAGACTTCCAAGTTATCGTAAATTTGGAGAGCCAACTCACGGGTAGGTGAAAGACACAAAACCTTCAAGCCTTTCTTCTTTTCACTCATAATGTAGTTAACTGCTGGTACTCCGAAGGCAAAAGTTTTGCCAGAACCGGTCTCGGCCACACCTACAACATCTTTTCCACTCAATAAGAATGGCCAGGAAACAGCTTGAATGGGAGTTGGGGCAGGAAATTTGGAAATTGCTTTTTGGATCTCTGGCACAAGCGTTACTTGGTCAAATTTTAAAAGGGGACGCAATTTCAAATTCTCTGGGTCTTCAATGGCGACCTCGTTCTTTTTCAAGAAAGCCTCAATTTCAGACTCTGGAACGTTGTTCAAATCCTCAGATTGAATGTAGCCAGAAATTGGCGCCGATGCTTTAGATTCAGTGTCATTGTGCTCATGTTCCTTTTTGTCTTTCTTCTCTTTCTTGTCCTTCTTATCCTTCTTGTCCTTCTTTTCCTTCTTGTCCTTCTTTTCCTTCTTTTCCTTCTTTTCCTTCTTTTCCTTCTTGTCCTTCTTATCCTTCTTTTCTTTTTTCTCCTTCTTCTCCTTCTTCAATGTCTTTTCGATCACATCGCCCTCAGCTTCGATCTTTCTCTTTTTGTCTTCCTTTGCCATCTTGATGTAAATTTATCAAAATACATGCTCTGTGATAATAATGAGATGCTCATCTACATTATCTGCAGGCCCAATAATGTATAAGGCATAAAATGTTGAACATACACTCACAATGGTTACATTTTTGATTAAAATAAAAAGTCTTCGTGCATTTTAATACATTATTTATTCTTCAATTATTTGGTCCAAGTCCGTTCTACGGCCTTCATCCAAATCAATATTTTCGATGTGCTGCCATTTACTCTTCGTAACTAATTTCAAGACACCAGCTAAGAGGAAAAAGAACGGCAAAAGAATATACGCATCGACGAAATCTCCAGCTGAGAATGGCTTAAAAGTATTCCAACCTTGGATTAATGCTAAAAATACATTAATGACCACACCAAAGATAGGTAAGTATGGAAACCATAGTCCTTTGTAAGGAAGTTCATCTACTGAGCGTCCATGAAATTTCCAAGCCTGTCTAAATCTTAAGTGGTACACATTGACAGCACCCCAAACAATGAAAACCGCAACTCCGGATAGATTGACGATGTACGAGTACGCTTTCGCTGACCCCGTCCTTACGTTCATGAGAGACAAGAGACCAAACGAGTTAAATAGAATGACCGCCATATATGGAACACCCCAATTGTTGACCTTGGAAAAAATCTTGGGAGCTGAGCCCTCGTGGGCCAAGTGGACAATAGTTCTAGAACCGATATAGATCGAACTGTTGATGGCAGAAATACAAGTCACGAGGATGAATGCATTGACCAAATTAACACCGCCGGCCCAGCCTGCTCTTGTGATTGCAATAGACATTGGTGACTTCAAAGTACGATTCAGAGAAGCTAGCTCAGGGGCGTTATAAGGGACAGTCAAACCATAGAAGAAGGCAATACCCATATAGATGATGATAATACGAACAAATGTCTGTCTTATAGCCGTAGGGATCGCTTTTCTAGGGTTCTTCGTCTCACTGGCTGCGATTGCAACTGCTTCAGTACCGGAATAGAAGGTAGACGCAAACACGAATGTACTGACGATGGACTTGAAACCATGTGCCAAAGGTCCTGGATTATGCCAGTAACGAAATCCAAAAGCTGGTTGGCCCTTGACACCTCCTGACACATAAATAATGGAAAAGATATAGAATGCAACAATACCGACAATTTTAAACATCGCAAGCCAATATTCCAACTCTCCAAATTTTGAAACACCAATAAATTGGAGTGCCATGAAGGCGGCCCAAAAAATGAGCACATATCCATACAAAGGCACCTGGGGACCCCAGTAGATCATAATAGAAGCCACCATGTTATACTCATTTGCCAAGACGGCAATCCAGATAATTACATAGTTCCAGCCCACGGCGCCACCAATCGCTTGATCATAAAGTCTGTTTCCTAGTGTCGAAAACACATTTCCCAGTGGATATAATGTTGCTAATTCACCCAAACTTTGGACCATCGAAAACGCTATAAGACCGATGACTCCGAATCCGACTATCAAACTCAATGGACCTTCAGAGGTTGGAGAAGCGGCACCCACCAAAATACCTGGGCCAATGATACCGGCTAATGCCAACAAAGAAACATGACGGTCTTTGAGGCCTCTTTTCAAATTTAACAGGTGTGATTCCCCTTGCTCGAAATCTTCTTCTGCTGATACCACTTGATCTGCAAACGTCTTGCTATGAGACGAATCTCGACTTCTTTCCCTCTTCAAAAATGACATCTGAGGCTAAGAGATAAGAATGAGACAAAAAAAAACGATGTTTACGAAAATACGATGTGCATGAGAGTCGACATCTTTATATGTAAACTGAGATCTAGTATTTCGAAAGGTGTGGTTTTGACCCTACAGGTAAGAGGTCAAGTCACGTGAAGCTAAACGCCACAACCGGTGACGAAAGAGTAGGTTGCTATACGGGATTTTGGACAGTTAACGGCCATGTGAGACCATTGAATTCGGAACATTGATATTTGGCATTCAATGTGTTATTCCTGCGTGTCGTATCTTCCACATATTAATCTTTCAGTCGCTTGGAATGCCTCACTCTAATGCAATTCGTATCATTGTGTCAATATGCCGAGCGCCAAAGTGAGATTCTACGGGGTCACTGTAATCGCCGAAAAAGATTTGGTCCAATCACAAAAGTTCGGCCAGTGTTTAGATTCAACTTGCTTGGCAATAATTTGCGAATTTGGTAAATTCTTGCACCTAAATCACAGCCATAATTTTATGTAAGAGTTGCCTCATTTCTTTGTCAAATGTGTGAGATGTCGATTAATAAATAGCTTACCTAGGAAGTTGAAGAGAAAAAATCATTTGAATTAGACATGTGTATGTGTGTGTTTTTGTGTGTATATGTACATCGCATACAAATTTCATGGTAGTTGTAACAGCAAAGCGTGTCACCTCATCGCAAGACAAGATCGAACCTACGGATACATTATCATTATGTTTACAAAGCCAGTTGAAACGGAAAATTATTAAATAAAGATGTAGTGGAGGCAAATTCGACCCTGCGATATGTACGCAGTGTCTGCAAGAACTCACCCACCTCACGATCCCACCATAAGCACCATCGAGGGTTACAAGTCTCTTCGGGCCGATAATGGGCTCATTCTTCTCCATAAACAAGACCAGACATTCAACGAGGATGAATTCAGGGCAGAAACAGGAGTGTGTATTCTACAAATTTCGATACTGAGGATATTTATTGTCTACAGTGACGTAGATAGAAAGAAGGCCACAAGGCTCTCTTAATATACTTTTTGAGGCGGTTACCCGGACATGCAAATCGTGAGGTGAACTACAATATTGAATAGGCGAAGGTGGGAATTGAAGTTGTTATTTACACGTTTGAATTAACGAGGCTTGCAGCATATTGTAATCATATAATAAATTTATTTTCGCTACAGTTGATATTGCCCTGCTGCTTATAGGGTCAATCCGATTGTGAAGCAAAATTAACAAACTTGGTTTCAAAATGACATGTATATTTTCTTATACGTAGAAATGAAAGTTGTATCAGACTGACCGCCAACTTCATTATAGTTGATTAGTTGCAACCTTTTGGTGTCGTCTATCTTATAAAGTTGACTCAAGTGGAGCTTACTCGGGTCTCATATCGGCTCTTCTTGGGGCCTCCAACGGGTGCAATTGCGCTAAATAAGTGACAGCCCACATTAAATAGCACATGCTCAAGCCTAAAATAATAGAGGATCTCCAGACGGTCCTGTTCTCCTTAGGAGCGAAGTTCCATGCTAGAACGCTCAATGCCACGGTCAACACTAAAACGAAGACAACGGTATATCTTTACAGTTAGTAAAAGAAATCATCTTTGAAAGAAACCCGACATTGGGGGGTTTTGATTGTCGTCAAAAGACACCAAGGACATACCCGCTCATATTTGTAAGTGATTTTAGTGTTAGTGGTACCTAGTCCAAGATAGAGTGGAAGATCAGCTGTGCAGGCCCCCAGCAGATTTGATAAAAGGCGAGAGGTGTAGGGTAAACATCAATCGACCGTAATAATTCACCGCAGCCTAAATTGTCTAAAATATAAATATTATTAATTCTAGGATCTGAGAGTCCTCGATTTTGGCTTTTCATGACATAGACTATCTTGTTCAAATAGGCGTAAACGGAACAAAAAGGGTTAACTCCCATGGGGCCTAGAGAATCGAATCAAACTAAAATTTCAAGAATATTATACAAATTGAATTTCGAATTCTATTTGAATAAGGGTGCAGTAAACAAATTTCACATGTTCCAAGATCATTACTTATCTCTCCAACAACTACCTCCAACTTATGACTTAAAGTCATTCACTAGACCATGGCAAAGGTCACAAAGAAAGTCGAAAAATGGCTTGTTTCCGTCATTCAACCACAATATTTATATAAAGAAGTTACTTATTCGCATATCTATCACTTTCTTGTAAAATACCTACCCTTGGGCTTCAAAATTCGGACTGCTGTGTTTACTTCTGATCTGGGGAGAACGCAGCTTCTTATCAACTTGCATGGAAATCTACAAACCCAAACTGGCACATTTGGCATAAGCATATGGATACCGCATAATTACCCTTATGCTGAGGACGCTTATCGAGTAGGTGAACCAAATGGTGTTCCTGTTACATATGTGGTTCCTCTCTCTGGCACCTCCATTCGACAAGGAAACTATGTGGATGCCCAGGGTAAGGTTTACCATCCATACCTTACTCAATGGCATTCAAATGTGGCACACACTGTTCAAGACAATGAATTTCTGCTCATACGACTAATTGATGTGCTTGTTCTGACTTTTGGCCAAGAGTCACCCGTTGGCCCTCAAGTAATAGTGCAAGGACCTGAGCTTCCTCCAAAGCCTGAAAGTACAAAAACTTCACACGAGATTCCTCCTCTTCAAAGAGAACTTTCAGGCCCAGCGTTACCCGCAAAACCTCAGCTGTCGCTGCTGCCTGTTAGTGTAACCCCGGCAAGGTATCGTGGACCACTTCCCTTGCCAAATCAACTGAATTCGGTTGCAGCTCGCATTGTCCCAATTGAATCCCAGCTGTCTGGAAATAGCGGTGTTTGTGCTGTATCTCCGCAAAGTACAGGCCAATCTGCCAACTGGAACCAAGGACGCTCGTCCTCGTATTCTCCTGTAAGTTCTCACATGCCAAAACGAAATATTGAGGCACAGTTGAGTCTGTCATCTTCTAGTCGTTATGCATCTCCTCAACAAAATAAATTGCCCAAACGAGCATCTATCACAGAGCACAAGGTCACAGGAATCGAAGACTTGATGGATCAAATTTTCATTGATGACGGATCCTCAAGTGTAGTTAATAGAGAGCTTATGGAAAAGCTAGCAGCTCAAATAAATCGGTTCCTTGATCCTTCGGATTCAACTTCAATCACAAGTATGATACCTCAATTAAACGAGTACTCAGCTCGGATATCATCGCTACATGTACAACTCGATCATCACAACAATCAAGCACGAGCCAATGAAGAACGCCTCAGCGTGCATGTCAAGTATTTGCAGGAGAGGGTTCTTTCTGTCAAAGAACTAAATAGTTCCTTGGAGCTATTGAAAGAGCAGAATTCCGAAAATTTGGATGAATTAGTAGTATCTTCTAATCGAAAGATTGCTCTTGATGGGATCGCTGCACTGGACCTGATTATGCTGCACCAATTGTATCAAGTCTGTGCAGATATTAAGGCATACAAGGATACTATCAATCTTGTAGGAGGGAACTTCAAGTCAGAAGCTGAGATTATCAATGACGCTAATCTAGATGACTGTGTCAAGGCAGTAAGATCTGTGTCGAGAGACTTATTTTGGTCAGAAGTCATTAGGCAAGAGATTGCAACGGCTATGTCTCTTGACAACTTCTTCAATTAAGAGGCTTTGATGGAAATAAATGTCTTTTAATGTGCATACGTGATTTCGTAGTTAATCAAATAAAGTTGTCTTTCGTTTAAATGGATTGAAACCGTAATGTTGATTGCAGCCATCTCTTGACCTGTATATAAATGGCATCGTCCCAATTGGGTATGTGCACTATAAAGTTTGAGCCGCACGATGCTCGCGAAAATTGTCAGTAAAAATCCAGACGACCTTCTAACCTCTTCAACCCTACATTCACTATGTCCGAAGAGTATATGATCAAACCAGAGGCCGTAGCGCCATCTAAGGACACTTCTGAATGGCCACTCTTATTGAAGAACTACGACAAATTGCTCGTTCGTTCTGGTCACTACACACCTATCCCAGCTGGTGCATCTCCATTGAAGAGAGACTTGAAATCATACATCGCTTCTGGTGTTATCAACTTAGACAAGCCATCTAACCCTTCTTCCCACGAGGTTGTTGCCTGGATTAAAAGAATTTTGCGTTCCGAGAAGACTGGTCACTCTGGTACTTTGGATCCTAAAGTCACTGGATGTTTGATCGTTTGTATCGACAGAGCTACTAGATTGGTTAAGTCTCAACAAGGTGCTGGTAAAGAGTACGTCTGTATTGTCAGATTGCATGAAGAGTTGGATGATGCCAAGGAGATGGGCCGTGCCTTGGAGAACTTGACTGGTGCTTTGTTCCAAAGACCTCCTTTGATTTCTGCCGTCAAGAGACAATTGAGAGTTCGTACTATCTACGATTCTAACTTGATTGAATTCGATAACAAGAGAGGTTTGGGTGTTTTCTGGGCCTCCTGTGAAGCCGGAACCTATATGAGAACCTTGTGTGTTCACTTGGGTATGTTGCTTGGGGTTGGTGGACACATGCAAGAGTTGCGTCGTGTAAGATCCGGAGCTTTGGGCGAGAACGATAACATGGTCACTTTGCATGATGTTATGGACGCACAGTACGTCTACGACAACACCAGAGACGAATCTTACTTGAGAAAGATCATCCAACCTTTGGAGACCTTGCTTGTAGGTTATAAGAGAGTTGTTGTCAAGGACTCTGCTGTCAACTCCGTTTGTTACGGTGCTAAGTTGATGATTCCTGGTTTATTGAGATACGAGGAAGGCATCGAATTGTACGACGAAGTTGTCCTCATGACCACTAAGGGTGAGGCTATTGCCATTGGTATTGCTCAAATGACTACCGTTGACTTGCAATCATGTGACCATGGTGTTGTTGCTAAGGTCAAGAGATGCATTATGGAGAGAGACACCTACCCAAGAAGATGGGGTTTGGGACCAGTCGCTCAAAAGAAGAAGCAAATGAAGGCTGACGGTAAATTGGACAAGTACGGAAAGACAAATGACAACACCCCAGAGTCTTGGAAACAAGAATACAAGGACCACGCCGATGAGCCTGCTCCTGCTGTCCCTGAGTCTAAGTTGGCGGCTCCTGAAATCCAACTTCCAAAGAAGTCTTTGAGCAAAGAGGAATCCGCAGAGGAGGACACTTCGCTGAAGAAGGAGAAGAAGGAAAAGAAGGAAAAGAAGGAGAAGAAGGAGAAGAAGGAGAAGAAGGATAAGGACGAAAAGAAGGAGAAGAAAGAGAAGAAGGAAAAGAAGGAAAAGAAGAGAAAGGCCGAGGACGACGAATCCGCCGAAAAGAAGAAGAAGTCTAAGAAGTAAGCCAGCATATTAGTTCTAACTATCATCACCCTATTTTGTATATTGCTATAAATTCATGAATTGTTAAAGTATTTATCAACCTCGAAAACTCTGGTGAGCGAGATCAATCTTGTCTCCAAATTCATCAATGAAACTATTTCTAGAGGAGTAACTAGAGCTTCGTAAGTCGTCGGGAACACCCAAATTTACCTGATAACAGTCAACAGTCAAGTTTTGTATATACTTCACAAGCGGCTGTTTTGAAGTAATTCCTCGTAAACTTTCGACCAAACGCTTCTTATCGGATCCATCTGAGGATTCTTGATAATTAAAAAACATTTCTAAAGCTTTTAAGATAATAGGAGAATTCTTGTTAATAGCTCGCTCGCTTCTAATGGATGACTCGGTAGAGATACGAGACAGATACTTAAAAGATAGCAATGAAGAGATGAGCTTAAGAGTTTGAAATAAAAGTTTATCAGAATAACCAACTCCGAAGCTCGCTTCTGTCAGTAAAGCTGGCTCTAGATCGGTAGATAGCATGCTCAATAGCGAGCGGCATGCCGATGCACTGGAGTTTTCCTTTGTTGGAACGCTTAAATTTTGTCCACAAACACTCAACTCAAACTCACAAATGAGCGATAAGTGTATAGTTGAATACAAAAACAATTGACAATCGTTGCCTTTTCCTAATAGTTCTTCGCAGCCTATACCCAACTCCATCTGTCTAAATGATGAGAAATTGCCTTCAGAGACCTGCTTTCTTGTTGAGGTACTTTCTCTTACTCGTAGAAGCAAAAACTTAGCCGCGAGGAGGTCCCCGTGCATCAAGTGATATAAAGCATTGAGGTACATATACAGATCTTCAAGCAAACGGTAAATGGATAATTCTTGGTCTGAAAAGCTTCCGTCATTCAAACTGTTAAGAAATTCCTGAACGAACTGAATTCTCAGATGATCACCTTTGCTTATAATGTCAAGCCATGTTTGATAATAGACTATGAAATAACGGATATAGTTCAACCGAATGATGATTTCAGTTAAATGCTTCGTCGAGAAACCAGATTTTTGTTTCTTCGTGCTAGTGTAAGACTCTAGAAGCCCTTGAATAGACTGTAGACACTTCTGAAAAGTTTCAGATGCCTTTTCATAACTTGATTCGTTGGTCAAAAGAAGAACACCACTCAAAAGGTAAAATTCGATAACAAATTCCTCTGGGTTTCTCCAGCGAATGTGGCAGTCGAAATTATTAGCTTCGTCTATATTTACTTGAAGACTTATATTACCGTCTTCGCTCCAGCCGCTCCACTCTTTTCTTTTTTGACGAGTAATAAATTTCGATAATTCTTTAGAGGCATCCTTTCCCTTCTGATAGTCGCCAACTTGAATGTAAAAGTAAAGAGAGAGGAGTAAATGAAGACCTCGCAACTGAGAAGGGTACGGAAAACTGGAGTTTTTGTTTGAAGCCTGTTTTAGAAGGCCCTTAGCATGTAAAGCGTTACCGTGATAAATTTGCACACTGGCTTCCAAGAGAAGACTCAATATTCTTATTGTCGGCCCAACATCTGATCGCAGATTGAGAATTCGGAGCTGGGAAAGCGCTGAGCCTGCCTCAGTGCTAAGATATGATTGGGCTTTTAACAATACAAATAAGTCCCTAATCCCCACCATATTTCCAGATGAGTAAAATGATATTTTGCTTTCCAAAAATCTTCGAAGTATGTTGGGTTTGTATGACTTGAGGATTGAACAGTGCAATAAATCGCTAGCTATTAGTAGCTCACGAAGGTTGTGTCTAGTAGCCAATGCCAGCGCCAAACTTACGTATTTCTCTGCGCTGTCTAAATTTTCTGTTTCGAAGAAGTAAATTTTGGCAAGTTTGTAATAAGTTGCCAGCTCTAGCTGAGGATTTAGCTTCTCGCTGTAATTGTGAAGAAGCTTATGCAAACACGTCAAGGCCAGCTTGATGAGAGAGCAGTAAAGCTCGGTGCCCACAATATCATTGGTCTCTAAAACACATTTATATGCTTCTTCAATGAACCGATCCGACAACAGGAGTAAAAGACCCATTTGGACGTCATCTTGAGACAAGAGTCTGGCCGCAGAATTAGGTGTAATTTTGAAAGACAGTCCTATTTCTGGTGAATTAGCCAGTACACAAATCATATCCATATTCTCTTGATCAGATTTTTCATTAACGACCTGGTTGCTCTCTGATTCTGGCGCAGAAGCTGAATCCAACGGGACGAATGTTTCATTCAACGACACTAACGACTGAACTTTTTGCTCATATTGTAACTCAAGAAGGGATTTGGGCTTTGAATAAAATTCACTGGAAGATCCTACCGGGTAGCTTTTCGACGCGTCATTGGGATCCTCAGGAGTGTTTTGACGTGGGGAAGTCAAAATTGACACCAGGCTCAGTCTTGAAGGAGTCTTCTTACGCCTCTTAGGGATTTGAAAAACGACTTCTCGTCGTGAACATGCATCTTGACGCCTTTGTGACAAATCTCTTTTCTTGCTTGACTCGAACAGGTATTTGTGCATGGGCTACGGAACCAGAGGAAGCGCAGTGTTGATTCAGATCGATGGCCACCAACTAAATGGAAGGGCACACAAAGAACTCAACCCTCGATGATTGGTTTAAAGATAAGTCTCAGCATTTACGTTCAATTAATTCATCAATTTATAAATTAGGTATGTACGTGAGGGAATGATTCTATTTGCACCCACCCCAACAAATGGGAGGGCTTAGAGTAGATGTGCGTAGCTTAGAGCTAATCATGATGTGTATGAAAAGTATACCACTTTAATTCAATGATGTTTTTGATAGCATACTTCAAACTACTCAATCTCCAATCTCAGTAGCTTTTCTTCAAGATCTCGTCTTTTGTAACGTTCTTCACTAAGTTCAATCTCATACTGATCTTGCATGTCCGCCACAATCTTTTTAAACTCTTTACGCAAAATGGCGTTGCTCATTGAAGATCCCAGTGGTTTAAAAGAGGGCGAAAACGACTCACCGTCATTGTCATCGGGGGTCGGAAGCGCGCCTTGAACGGAATTACGAGGCGACTTATTACCCAAAAATTCGATTTTGTATGCATTGATTTCGCGCCGAAGCTGAGCAATTTCTTTGTCTTTGGATTCAAGAATGTCTCGAGATGATGAGCTCGCTAAGGATGTCGAACTTCCATTTTTGAGAAAATTGAGTTCCTTCTGTAGCACACCGTTTTTTCTTCTATAGTCCAGTATTGTCTTCAAAGAATTTTCCTTTAAATACTCGTATTCTTTCATGAAGTATTGATGTGAGAAGCGCAAATCGTTGAGGGCTAATTTATACTCTGAGAGCGTCTTGTTGTCTGAACTGCTATTGTTCTTGTACGCATCATAAGGGGATGCTGACAAAAATGAATGGTCTCTGACTACAGAACTGTCAGCAATCGGGTCATAAGACTCTGAAAAAGCGCCTTCAGCGCTCGCTGGCTGTTGAGCAATTGCATCGATGCATTGTTTGGTCCATAATAGTTTTGCTTGTAGGGAATCTTGATCGGAATCTGAAGAGTAATCTGGTAAGGAAATGTTCTTTTGAGCTGCCAAGGAAGCCACATGAGAGAATAGGACGTCAATCGCTTGTAGCAGTTCAGCGTCCTTTGTTATATCAGCTTGAGAAGCAGGATCTGAAAATTGGGATCCTGTGGAAAGGGCAGACATTTTCACGTCTTCGACATAACCAAGTACGAGACAAGCCATGTTATGATTGTTTAACTTCGTCGAGAGTGCTTCTAGCTCTTGGGAAGCCGACATGAGTTCTAATTGAAGGTTCACCGTTTGCTTAAGAATTTTGAGCAAAATCTTAGGGTCTAGCTGGTCTTCAGAAGTTTCTGCATTCGAGAGAAGAGTGGAACAAAACTGGCTTGAGATTGAGATACGTTCAGTCAAGTAGTCCTTATGTTCTTGCTTGTCAACGATTTGCTGCTTCAACTTCTTAACTTTGTGTAAAGGAATAACTGCTTTTTGTGACATCTTGGAGGTATCGAAAACGGAATTTTCTATCAAAACCTTCAAGTTTAAATAAGATCGTGGGTCCCTGTCAGCAGCAGCTTTCCAGGGAGTTGAGACATCTGAGGAGGGAGTAGAGATGCCAGATAACTCGCTATCGTCGAAGGACTCGTCGCTTCTAGTTTCGGCGTCATCTTTCCCTATTTTGTCCGAATGAGCGTTTTGAAGAATGCTGCTATCAAAGCCATCCAAAAGTTGCGACAGCGTTGATGGCCCCCAGCCTGGTTCATTTCTTGCTTGTTCCAGTAGCTGGAACTTCAATAGATCATGCGTCGTGTTGGCAAGATTATAATTGTCTGTGTGCTTGAGTTGGTATGGACTGTTTTTCATGAAAGAATCAGGATCTAACATATTTGAAATACTGAGCGAGCGTGAATTTTAAGCGAGGGTTCAAAAGATGGGTATAATACAAAAAAGATGCGTAGCTCTTGTGCTCAATTTTATTAAGGATGGGTTTCAAAAAGATGCCTATCGGATCTTTGGGGGTTGCCTGATGAGATAACTGGTAGAATGAGTGAATATGACTTGTAAATTATTTGTGGCTTCGGAAGCCTTTAACGGATTTGTCGAGAAGTCGGTCTCGAATTTGCTTTTGCCAAGTTGATATTGGATCCCTCGTTGGCGGCTGAGTTATCTTCGCTATGCTTTCGCAGGTACCAAATTCGTGGTGTCTGGAGACGCGTTCACGGAAGGAAACTCAAGCAAACCTGCAGGAACAGCTGCATTGGTCAAATCCGGAAAGAATTGCATTCGTTGCCGGAGTATCTTTACGTTCAGTAAAATTAAATCTTCTGTTTGACATGCAAATTTTGTTTACCGTGGTGTTATTAATAATTCCGAACTATGGAAATATACACAATTGTTTAGGTAGGATAGTTGGCCGATCAGATGCTAAATGGTACCTCTCTGCGTCCTGTCCATTTTCATAGTTTCGTAAATAGGTTTGTGCAATTTTCGTTTATGCAATGAGACTATACTACTAAGTGCTAATAACAAAAATAAAACCAACGCTGAAGAACCTAAGTTACCGTTGTTGGTTTTTTTTAACCCCTTAAAATAGAAAACTAGAAAGAATATTCGCTATCTTAGCCCTTGAGTGTGCCTTTCAATCATTTCTAATCATTGAAACACCTAATTCATGCTTCAACTGCGGTCTGAGAAGAAGATTGAACCATACTGCAAAATTTGTATCATTTATTTCATCGAAAAAATTAGACTGGGTTTTCAATTAAATCTATGTTTACTGGTAAGGGGGTCCATTTAGGAAACCCTATACTTTATTAGCTTAACGGGGTTTTCCGTGGCTCCGCGCTCCATCAGCTACTAAATCCCAAACACTTTGCAACC
This sequence comes from Australozyma succicola, assembly GCA_030563905.1. NCBI lineage: Eukaryota > Fungi > Ascomycota > Pichiomycetes > Serinales > Metschnikowiaceae > Australozyma > Australozyma succicola. Next base: position 428,182 of record JAJMKM010000001.1, on the reverse strand, counting down.
ATGAGACACGAATTTGCCACCATCGAACATCTGCAATAATTGTGTAATATGAACCAAAATATAAACGTCTTGCGCAAAGAGGACCCACTTCGACGAATACCGGAAAAGAATAGCCTCGAAATTAGATACCTCACTTTCAATGTTAACAGTATAAAGACACTTTTCAACTACTATCCGTGGAACCAGCTCAACAATAGCGTTGATAGCCTCTTGTCTTGTTTGAATGCTGATATAGTATCGCTTCAAGAGTTGAAAGTCCCATCAAATGGCCTTCAACAGGTCGGTGTATTGGATCAATACCGCTCTTTTGTGCTGATCCCTAAGTCGAAAAGAGGTTATAGTGGAGTTGGCTTATATATCCGCATTCCGAAGAAACATGAAACACCTGTCGTGAAGCAAAATCTAACAGTCATTAAAGCCGAAGAGGGTGTCACTGGATACTTAATTGATCCTTCATCCAAGGGGCCTTACTGTGAAAGTAGCGATGGAATCGGGGGATACTTAAGTGAAGAACAAATTAAAGACTTGGAATTAAAGCATTCTGATTTCACTGATCTTGACTCAGAAGGTAGATGTGTTATAGTGGAGTTGGCAAATGGCAACGTCATTTTTTCTCTTTATTGCCCCGCAAATTCCACACAGACGAGCGAAGGCCAAGAATTCAGAATTCGCTTCCTTCACTGTCTTCTTCTACGTAGTATGAATTTGAAGCTTATGGGTAAAAATGTGATCATTATGGGTGACATAAACGTCAGTCCAGACTTGATTGACAACGCGGAGGCGATAAATTTGCTTACTAAGAACAAAATCATCACTAATAACACTATAGATGGAGGATTTGAGTTTGAAAAGTCCAATTTAGAGGCTTGTTTGGCATTTAGATCTGATGGTTCTCACAGGCGCCTACTAAACATGTATTTAAAGCCAACAATGGCCGGAGTTCCAACCGAAGATACCCATTTTTTGCATGATACAACTCGCCATCATAAAAAGCGCCAAACAGAAGTATACACAGTCTGGAATACACAGACCAATAGCAGGCAATCAAACTACGGATCACGTATTGATCTTATATTGGTTAGCAGTGAAACTCAACTAGACAAAGTCTCAAAAGCAGATATCCTTCCTTTTTTATTTGGCTCTGATCACTGTCCAGTTTTCACTGATTTTGATGTGTCCAAAGAAGAACACATTGATTTGCCAGATTGTAAAAAACTCTCTTTCGAAGCGAAAAACTATTTCAAATTAGTGAAGCATAGAGATATTTCTTCAATGTTCTCAGCTTTCACCAGGAAAAGAGATGAATCGCCAATTTCTGCTGACAATAGTAGCCTTGCAATGGAAAAGAGGCAGAAGCCGGCACCAGACAAAAAATTGTCGTACGTTAGTAGAAAATCAACTAACTCTTCACAACAACCCATCAATTCTTTCTTTTTCGGGTCTAAGCCTTCAAGCACCAACGAGTTGAAGCTTGCAAAAAAGGACAGCTTGCAAGCTCTATGTGTAGAGGAAACTGCACCAACGAAGAATGGTGTGCTTGTGAACTCAATTGCAGACATTGCATCCAAACAATACAACACCCCTCCTATGTGCTTGCATAATGAACCTACGGTGTTGAAGACAAGTTATACACCCTCAACGAAAGGTAAAAAGTTTTGGTGTTGTGGAAGAAACTCAAAAGGCAAATCAACGGAATTTGGTGAGCACAGATGCAACTTTTTTGCATGGGCAACAAAAAAGTAATTTCTACAGAACACTTGAAAGTAAGACGTTCATTACTATATGTGAAAAAGGCTTTAAACTCCAGCGCAGACGCATTGAAGTAGGTAGATCATGGCTCGGAAAAATAAAACACACTTTTGGAAACGGATAAAAAAAACTCAAAACAAACTAACACCCTTAAAAAAACAACTCGCGTCGATGTCTTGACGCACTATAATACATAAACCCTGATATACCCAAGCCATTTTCCGTTCTACTTCGAAATACTAGAACGACACACTCATGCAAAATAATTCTACGATTTACGGAATTCACTCAAGACAGGATAGATTGCCTCAAAAGCAGCATAAATCTCCTCCCTCTGCTTGGCACCCGTCAACACAATTTTTCCCGACACAAAGATCAAAAGAACGATCTTTGGTTTCACCATTCTATAGATCAAACCAGGAAACAACTCAGGTTCGTAGGACGAGAAAGTTCCGTGCGAAAATGCCAATCCCTCCAACCGGATAGGGAACTTCACGTCACAGGATCCCACGATGTTTTGGATTTTGAAATCAGTAAACTTGGCATAAAAACCCAACTTTTGAATAATACGAGCATACTTTCTGGAAGCCAACTTAGAGTCGTCCTCTGATTTGGCACCTGTGACAACCATTTTACCAGATGCAAAAATAAGAGCCGTTGTCTTTGGCTCACGAATTCTCATAATGACAGCAGCAAACCGCTTTGGGTTGTACTCAGCATTACGTGCATGCAAGGCAATGGTTTTAAGGTCTAATCGGCAACCCAAGTTGACTGTTGCAACAATATTTTGCAAGGTTGGAACAATTCCAGAAATTGTACCGTCATCTTCCAATTGGTTGGGCTCTTGAACAACGCCATCGCTATACTCGTCCTTCTTGATCAGAGTATTGTCAGAATCAATACCTTGTGGGAATGACAAGGAGCCAGGAGCAGTGAATACGGATGCGGAGGCAGCCGTGGTTGGCAATTTTAATGAATCCATCTGTAACGTTAAGAAAGTATTAGTCTATTAAAGTTTTCCAAAGATGACAAGTGAATGTATCCCTGAATGGAACTATATCCTTAAAAACAAAAAAGTAAAGCGGTATCCGTGATTGACGACAACTGAAGGTCTTATCGATACGCTGTAGGCAGTGGGTGCAGGCAAGGATACGTGCAGCACTGGATTCCAAATTATGTCCAGGTCAAACCGGGGGGTGCGAATGCGCTCCTTATATAGTCCTGACTTCAAATCCGGGTAACCACATCGCATAAGTAAATCCCAACTCCGCGATACTTCATATAAGCTATATTGCGATAACCAAATGTAGCACAAACGTTTCATATAAGAAATGAATGGATACATCTTCAAATTCAGAGGAGATTTATGCGATTTTAAATAAATCTTATAATATCTTCCAGAGATAAATACCTCGAATTGAATTAGTGTACTCCGGCAAGTTGGCTTCGCCATTAAATCACAAACCCACACTAACGTTCCTTCAACATTTTGTTTCTCTTTTCCTTCTTTCTCATTCTTTCGACCTTCTTAGCATGCATCTTTAATGCAATTTGCTCATAGCGTTTCTTTTCTTCGATCGCCTCTCTTCTTTTCTTGATCTCTTCAATCTTTCTGTTCTTTTCATCCGACTTCTCTTGTTTAAGATCTTTAATTCTTTGCTTGAACTGACTTTCTTGAAGAGCTTTTTCCTCTCTGAGTTTCCAAGTGTTGAGCTTTCTTACACCAGCTGACTTTAATCTGAAGGCATCTTTCTTAATCTTCCAGTCTTTTCCGTTCACACGGTCCCCCTCTTCTTTACCTTTTTCGGCTAATGGATCGATGTACTTTTTTGGGATCTCCTCGAACCTTTTCTCTGATGTTGCACTCATTGTCTTGTTGAGAATATGTAGTAGAAGAGACGAGATGAGCTAAAAAGACCAACCATATTCAATATGCAGGCCAATTAAACGCTTTTTTAAAACGAATCAAAATTAGAGTTTTTTAACTGACACAAATCTAGCATAAAATCATCAAGGGTCTAAGTAAAAATCTGCCTAATTTTATTTGAGAAAGTTGAAGTTGCCCGGCGCAAGCGCCGGCCTTATCTTCGTAGTGGCACAATCACTGTTGCGGATACTTAATTGTAAAATAGATAACACAATCAAAAAGAACTCCATACTGTTCTTTTACTATTGCTGCAAATTTCAAGCATCATTAACTTCTGATCGCTTGTCTATAAGTAATATGGCCCTTCTGGTCCACTTTCTCGACCGAGTATACCTTGAAAATCCGTCGTAGGATCTAGGCTTTTCCCAGTTGTTATCATAATACACCCAGCCTGATTTTTCCTTCGTGTGGTCAAACTCGGTATCAATATTCCACTCCTCGTCCATCCATTGCCACTGATAGGTGTAAAGGTCATCTTCGTACGTTGGAAATCTGAAATGATCACCTTCGGTTGGATTTGGGGCGGGCATCATCAGTGCTTCGTAGCAAAAGCAAGAGCGCTCGTTTGGTAGCAAGTATTTGGACCAGCCAAGACCAACCCAGCGTCTCTCATTTTCCAACACATCAAATCGCACAGTTTGTCGTAATTGAGTAGCAGAAATGATTGTTTTTTGTGTGATCGTAAAGTCATTAATTATTTGTGCCTTATTTGGGTGTGGAACTGTCGTTTGCGAAGATTCCATCTCCATTGAATTTGGGGTGTGAGCCCTTGAAATGGTTTCATGGCTCCGTTTGCCGGAATTGTCGTTACGGTTGAGTCTTAAATCGAGTCCCGTTATTAGATGAGCACATTTACGCACATGCGCTGATCTCCATATCAAACACCGGCAGGCAAATGCGTATGGAGAGTGGTATGTGAGAATCAAGACCCCTACGGACCAAATGAGCAATTGAGGCAGTAACACCCATTTCATTAGTATGACGTGAATCGGCGTGATTAGAAGCGCTCCCGAGATCATGGTCCAGTAATGCTTGCTACGGAGATCAAGATGTTTTGCAGGCTTAAGTATCAACTCACATCGAATCGTGATATTATGAAGGGTTCGTAAAACCTCGTCAACAGTTGGCTTTTCGTTAAATTTGGCATCAAATATCACTGAACTCGTGTTCCAAACAACGCTCAGAAAGGCCAATACCGTCAGGATGGGTATAATCCATAGCCTCAAGCAAGACCAATAGAAAATTACGGCTGAGTATGCGGAAACAAGAAGAAGATTCTTGTAAGGATTATCATTTGTCCATGTGACCACTTCTAAAAAGTCGTCAACAAGTAAGATGTATGGAAAGATGTTGGCTAGAGCCGAGGCAAGAATAGGATGATCCACGAGTAAGCTTGCCTGTGGAAGAGTCGATAGTAGTTGAGCTTCAGAAGGCTCAAATACCGCATAAACAGCGCTGTCAGTCATGGGTAATTTGGATGCGATTAGAGTTTGTGAAGTTGTAGTTTACGAAGCTTAGATCTTAACCGAAATGTGGAGAAGGCAAGTGCATATGAAAGTCGCGCGATATCACATACCAATGTGAACTTAACTCAGAAATCTTTTATTTCTTATATAAGCTCCATTATATGATGGAAGTCATAATTTCAAGTTTGTGTCTTTTCTTATGGCTCTTTTTCATTTTTCTCTTGAACTTTTCAACAATGGTTCTTTCCTCTAAACTCTCCCTGAAGTTTCTAATTATGCCAGGATCGGTTGGTATCAGAGGAAAACACAATAAATTAGTAAAATTAAAACAGGTACAGTAATAGCTAGTCAATATGCGTTCAATGTCATTAAGTATACTAAATAATATATATAAATTAAAATTCGATTTCTAAGATCTAGAGTAATTGGTTTTCGAATTGGCTGCAAAAATGATACTCTGTTGTACATGAGAATCCTAAGGAGACACTCATTATGCTTAAATGTATTGTATATCAAGGATCAACCTTGCGGGTGCTTATTGAGCGTTGCCCTTTCTTTCTTGTTGTTCCTCCAAGAAACGCTTCCACTCTGGAACTGGTGGTGGTCTACTTGCTTCAAGTTTTCTCTCATGCATGCTCAACAAAATTGTTCCCAATAATAATACAACAGTGATTGCCTGAGCATAGACTCTTGCTTGGACAGCTTTTTGAGCAGTGGTCATGTATTTGTCACGGTTAACAATGGTCCAGGATCCCCACAAAGAACCTGCCCAAGCACTCAAGATGATTTTGTATTTGTTATCATTGGCAACAGTGAAAATTTTGTCTGGAGTGGACAATTTAGCCCATTGCTCCTCCTTCTCTCTCTTTGCCCTTTCAATAAAATCACCACGGTACATTTGTTCATCGAATTTGACGGAACCTTCATCTGCAAAGAAGGCACCGAGAGAGATAGTAGGCATGGCCCACATGGCAGCTTTGACGGAAGTATTATACTTCAAATATTGTTGTGGATATCTTCTCTTAACACCAGCCACGAGGAGAGCGGCGACACCGGCACCTACCACACATCCTTTGAGACCTTCTACCAAAACATGGTTGAAGTGTGCGTTTCTCTCTTCGTCATCAATGATCTTCATGCTTGAAATGTAATAAATAAATTAAACTTTAGGTTGTTTTAAAATATAGAATCAAAATTTGGGTTGGCTGGCCTCACCTTATATACTTTTCAATCTGTACATGCCCTTAGAGTGGCATGATCTCTTTAGCGAAGCACCGTATTCAGCCGAGCCAAGGCAATACCCATGTCTCGGTAAGTATAATCCGCACGAGAAGACCCGTACCGTTACTATAAGGCATGAAAAAGCAAAGTTTGGGAGTGCATATCGCAAATTTGCCTAACTATACGCATCTTATCCTGCACAATCCTTTCATTTTTCCTGACTAGCGTAGGAGCCCAGACCGAAGCCTAGGTCTTCGATGACAAAACATGAGACCTCTAGTCCGGAAAACGCCATGAGTGATCCGAAACGAGAGATTTAAGTGTGGATGCGAGATGCTGCATCTGCACTTTTTGCGATCTATACTGTCAACTTCCAGTTGGTATACTCCACCGTAATTTGCATGGAGAGTTCCAGTAGACCTTATCGTACTGTGTATGCGATGTAAAGAAATGCCTCGTCTATAATATGGCACTAATGCAGTTACAAAACAACGCATAAAATCGATTCAATATTTTTAGTATTATGTATTTTATCACCTAATTCGTTTAAGTCAATTTGTTGGGACCATATCTCGTTCACCATTTAGCTCGTAAAAGCGCTCTTGTACGGAAACGCTTACATATGCTCTTTCGTATCTCATGTAGAGGTCGCTTCAGTTGGCCTTATCATTCGTTTCTGCTCCAAAATATTCCTACGTTTGCTAATAAACAAAAGATTTTTGTTTTTGTCTTTAGCGTCATTACCTGGGCGCAAAATTTGATTAAGAGAACTTGTGGTACCTGAATAGTACAAATCGTTTTCAATGAGATGGTCACCACCAAGATATAGAATTTTCACGGTTGCTCCAAATGCAATGGCTATAGCCTTATAACCGTATTTCATAATGAAGTTGGGCCGCGCACAGCTGAAATCATGATGAGGTTCGTCACTGTTAGGGATGTTGTAGTTCAAAAGTTTACCGTTGTTAACAGTTATAACAAACCCCTGCCACAAATCTTTAATGTCAATATTTTTCTTAATCTTACCTTTAGTTTTTGGAAGTTTCTTTCTTGAGCGTAATGTGGAAAGGCCCTGAACAGTTGAGGAGCTAGTAAATTCTAAGACAGATTTCTTCTCAATTCCTTCGAGTGGCAGTTCCGTGGCTTTTTTTATTCCCATTATGACATTCATATCAGTCAACTCCCACTTCTCGACGTCCTCGTACCAGTATTGTTGCTCAATTACTGAATCGAAACCCAAACATCTGACCTCACGAGGGTCTCTTTCAACTCTTAAACAGATATTACTTCTGGATTTTTTGTTTTCAATCGTGTAAGAATGAACAATCAAGGTTTTGTCGTAAAAGTCTTCGTACAATATGGAAATAGACTCCACGGAGGCACAGCCACAGAACTTACAATGCAGAGGCTCGGAGTGAGCCACCCTGAAAGAACCTGGTTTGAAGCTTCCGATATGAAACACTTTGAGAATGGTTCCGGTCATTATGTCAATGAGTTCCGCATGTAAATTTTGCACTCGGACAAACATTCCGACAAAGTCTATACTTACAATGTGAGATTTGTTAATAGGGGGAAACTTGGCGTTGCTTTTTGTCGAAGCGGTGCTTAATCGGCGAGGGGCGCTTTGATGTTTTTGGCGCTCGAGGGAGCCCATGATCAAGGAGTCTTTCTCAGGGCTTGCCATTCCAGATCTCTTCATAAGGGGAGGGGCGTACGCAACCTGTGGCTGAGTATTGAAATTTATGTTCAACTCAAGCTTGTTGAATCTCCATACGTTATTGACGGCAGTACCAATGACAATCTCATCGTTGGACAAATTACAAACCACTCTGTCATTGACTCGAGCAGTCTTTAATAGCTTCAGTGAGATGATTTTTACTGTCGACTCTTCTTCGTATAACAGCCTTAAGATGTTGTATACTTTAATTTTAACTGTATCACATGAGATGGTTATCATTTCACCCGACTCTAGAATCATACAAAACTCGTCTCTGTGCAAACCTTTGTCTTTTTCCGTCTGCACTAGATTAGACCCAGATGATTGATCTTCACTACTGTTTTCAGGATGAGGGGGCGGATAGTTACCCGAGATTTGAGATGACATAAGCGATACATTGCTTCCTCTTCTCATATGAGATTTTTGTTGCTTCAGCAATAACTTCCGCGCGAGAAAACCAGCGACGGTTTTCTTTCTGTAAAATGTGGCTACAGCATTCATGCGCTTTTTATCAGTCAATTCACTAGTCAAAGAGACTTCCCAAACGAACTCGCATTTTCTCCGATCATAACACTTTAATCGGCACCGATTGTAATTAATAAGGACAATGAAGAAGCCATTATCACTGAGCTCTATGTGATTTATGGGCCAGTATTCTTCTACCTTCGCATTAACGTCATGGGATCCGAACACAGTTGAAATATCGATTGGCTCCAGATCTTGAGAGTTTCTAGACGGGGTCCAAACCAAAACATTATGATTTATATCCGTCGATACCAATAACGGGCATCTAGTGTTCGCATTTAGCTTTAGGATATCCGCCTTGGATGCCCCATTAAGAGTAATGCATTCGAACAGTTTCTTTTTTTCATTGATCAAGAGATCAGAAATAGTCATGTCTGTAGAGGTTGGAATTAAGACGGTAGAATAATCCTGGTGTCGTCTTTGACGTTTAGAGTATGTTAAAACGAATGTGAGCTCCGAAATTGCGATTATGAAAATGACAACAGCAAATAGTTCAGAGTAGTACAAAAAGTTGTTTGTTTGGCCGAGCATTTTAGTCGAGTTAAAATTCAATAGCTCAATCAGTTCCCGTGATAAATCGTTCGGAATGATTAACTTAGCTACAATACCGATTGTCAAAAATACGACAGCAAAAGTAATTGGAAGGACACAGCCCCAAAATGAGGACAGAGATGCTTGTCCAACTTTCAAGAAAAACGTGCCAAGGCGGTACCTCCAAGAGGTCTTGCTTGCTTTTCTCTTTTTCCCAAAAAGAAATGCAGAAATTTGATTTACTTCAAGAAATGATGACTCTTCATCCAGGATGTTAGCGTGGTTCATCAAGTCGGTCAAATCTATTCTATTCAAATCAATTATGATAATTCCGACAATGAAGGAGAGCTGCAAGAAATGATCAATTAATAAAGCTGCCAAAAAGGTGATATATGAATCTATCGCTCCCTGAAGGTACAACGACCAGGTATTTCCTTGTAGAAGATACCCTGAGATGGTTACCAAAAACGCAAAAATGAACGTAGAGCCAACACTGTTGATGAGTAAAATAACAGAAGTGTTAGGAATTGGTACTATCAGGTTTGCAAGACGGTCCACAAAGAGGTATTTGCGCAAGATACGACTCAAGTGATAAACACCTTGGGAATTGACTATACTATTGTTGATACCGAGGTAGAATTTGATCAATCTTTTGTGAATGTTCTCCGGTGCTCCGAACGTACTGTCACCAGCCAAGTCATTAATGGTGCGAAATAAGTTTCGCGAACTAAATAACATCACTATGAAAACGAAGAACCCTGTGGAGATCCAATTAGTGGCGCCTACTACATCTGGCCAATAAAGGGACGAGGTGAATAAATTGACCAAGCCAACAGAAGCCAATGAGGAAATAAAAACACTTATTACCCAACCAATCACAAGGCCGAGAGTGGATCTGATTTTGTGCGAGTTAGATATGCAAAGATAAACATAAACAATGTATGCTAGTAACAAGAGACATTGAAGCGCCTTTATCGAGTAAATAGCATAATTAAGGCGTGGCCTATTTCCCGCAATAAAATTGTAGTATTTGGCAAATTCCGGGGCAATAATTTCATCATTGAGGTATCTAACATCGCTTACTCGATTGTACTCGGGAAGGATATTTTGAGGATTGACTTGATTGGGGTCATAGATGATATACAAAAAGAGTTCCTCTGCTTGCCTTATTAGATGGTTCATTTTAATCACATTATTAAAGAAGAATTTCACAAGCGAGCGATTGCAATCATGATTCAATACTCTCAAGATATATCTATCTATCTTCTCAAAATCTTCTTTAGGTAGGTTTTCATGATCGAGAGGAAGGGCAAGTGCAGAAAGTGGCGAAACGCAAGTGAAGCTTTCGGACAACTGCTTTTCATATTCGTAAACTTCTCTCAAGAAGTCGTATTTAAGAGTGTTCTCGCCAGATATTATTACCTTAATTAGCTTATATGTAGAAGGGAAGTCAGGAAGTGGAGAAGCATCGCACAAATTTGGACGGCTTAGTAAATCATACCCGTTATTTAGTGTAAAACTATTATAGTGAAACATGAGTTGAGTGTTGATGGGTCGTAGAGTGAGATCATATAGTGCGTCATATGCAACTAATAATACTAAAAGTATAGGGATCAAGATAAATGCCTTTGGATTTTTTAGGAATTGGGCCGTTCCAGAAATTAATGACGAGTTGATTCGTTTCATATTTGCATTCTATGGACTCGTATGTATGGAGATGATCGCCCTTCGCGGAGCAAAACGAGAGCTATCTATTAGCCCAATAATTGAAAAAGGGAAGGTTTGATCAGACGGGATTCAACACTTGGAGATAATTTCGAGTAATGCCGTACCCTTTCTGCGCTATACGATGTACCTGATTTTCAGTTGAATTTCGAACACCTATATAAGAAATTCGATATCGTTAATTTGGCTGTTGAGTGCAAGAAATGGTTTTCAATTACGAGTTAAAGGGAAATTAAGTGTCAATTGGGCTTTGTCGCAGGTGAAAAAAAAGATGCTCAAGTGGTGCCAGTATATGTTGTATTTGAATTCTGGGCTCCTAAGTGGTGCGATACTCTGGGGTCACGGAACAAATTGGCAAGCCATGACTCGAAAGCCCTTAAAAGTGCGGGAACTTGAATCATATTCTATTAAAATGAGATTTAAGATTTCTCAAAATTTATACATTAAACTCGTTTCCTAGTCATGATATTATATTTTCTTTGCACTTACTCAATGACCACGTAGTTTTTAAGATTAAATTAATTTCTCAGGGTATGAAACTTATGCATGTACTATCAGGTTTAGTCTTAAATTGTTCTCAGCATGTTTATATATGCTCTTTGCTACAGAGCTTGCCAAAAAGAATCACATGGCTGCAAATATCCAGAGAGGGGTTGCTATAGACCTACAAAAATGACGCTTTTCATCAATCGGTTCATGATAATATAATTTGAGATAACACTGAAACAGTAAATTACTTTGTTATACTGGCAATATTCAACCCATTCATTTGCACGATTAGATCATCAATCTTGCCATCTAAGACTCCGTTAGCATAGTCATCCCGACTGGTCTGATCCAAATATTGTTGCACCTGTGCAAGACGCGAGTAGCCTTCAGTACAAAACTTCAATTGAATTTTCACTAAACTCTCGAATGATGGATCATAGAAAGGAACTCTTAAGCTGATGAGTTGAGGCAACTCAGCCTTTAATTGCTCGTTCAATCCATCGAAGATCTCCTTTGCCATCGACAATTCTTTCTCAGCACGTGGTAACTTAGCTGCATCCTTTGCTGGCTTGTCAATTAAACGTCTCACCTTTGCTTTACATTGGTCATAGTCGGTCTTCTTGTGGGCTCTTTTCTTAATTGCCTCGTCGATCTCATTGAAATAATTAGCAAATTTAGTAATTGGATCCAAAATTGTCTCTCGGAATGGGCCGTCGACTTGTTTGACTGTTTCTTCGTCTATATCTCTTACACTTTGCAAGTAGTAAGCCCCAACAGTGGAATACGCGGAACCGGTTCCACTTTTACCTTCTTCATACAAATTGGATACAATCTCTGCAATGGTGACTTGAGAAGCAGTGACGGCTCTCAATGCATCCAAGTAGCCCTTCGAGGCCTTCTGTAAGCCCTGACCAGCATTCTTAAGAGTCTTGTAACGGCGTTCTTCCGAGTCAAAATCTTTGTCAATGGTTTTGTCAACATCTTTCACAATTATAGCACCGCCTGCACGATTTATCGCTTTTTTGAATCCTTCCCACGACATCGTAGACCCGACGATAAATTGAGTAGTATGATATGAAGTGTCTTAGGTGATTGTCGCAGCAGTGACCATACAGTCTAAGCCGACGCAGGATCGATTATAATTAGATAAGCGATTAGAAGTGCGAGACAGCGCGATGAATTTCAACAGGTATGTTTTCTTAAACTATTAAGAATTTATTGTGAAGAGTACTTCTATGTCGACTCCTTTTGCGCATATCAGTAAGTTCTTAATGTTGAAATGTAAGTCAAGATCTATATCATTTGCTTACTAAGATTTGAAAAAAAAAAAGAATTGAAGGAAAAAAAAAAATATCATAAGGAAAACGTCAAGAATCTGGAAAATCTCGATAGTAACCAGTGCCAATTTTTACTCGTATGTTTCGAAATTTGATATTTCAATTGCGGCGCCTTTGTGATGTTTGCAGCCAATTACTTGGCCCGTCATCAACGAGAAAACTTTAAATATCACCGAGCGAAAGATCCATTCACAAGCTCAAAACACAAGAAATGTTTTTGAATTCTTCTTTTGATCAACGAAACATAGCGCTGAAAGAGTTTTTTGGTGCCCACGCCAGGCATGACGCTTTTGACTCCCCAGGCGCCGAGGGTTACAATCATTCGCTTGGATTTCCCAGTCGAAGGATTGAAAGTAAAGAGGAACAACAGTCAAAGTTACCAAAGTCATTACAAATTGAGACAGTTGAAAAGTGGATGAGTGAAGTACACTTAGATTCATTGAATGAGCGATGCCAAATGGTTAGTGGAAAAGGCTATCGGCAACTGAGAATGGATTCTAGCTCGAAAGACACAGAAGATAGTAGTGAAGAGGAGTTTTTTGAAGCGGAAACCAATTTTTCGGTTCATGAAGCCTCTAAAGATGTCAGTCTAAAGTCATTTGTCGATTGTTGTGAAAGTGTCTATAGTAACTACGCCACAAATGACTTTAGTTACGAGGTGGTGCCGCAGATAAGGGTGCCACTTGCCCCATACAACGCAAAATTAGATTTTTCTCCAATAGAGCTGCAGCGAGGGCTAACTAATATTTATACAGCCACGCCTTTGGCAAGGGTCTCAGAATTCAACTGTAGTCCAAACTTTGAAGAGTGTAGCATCCTCAGCATATTAGAAGACGAGTTTGAGCGTTCCCAACACAAGGAACCCGAAAAAAAACTTTCAATATGGAAAACAATGAAATATCTTACAGTTGGAGCAAACGCTGATGAGTTCGATAGGATGTACCCTTGGGCTAAATATTCTATAAATGGTGATGAATGAAGGGCCGCTTAACTACTTTGGCGCTCAAGTTGCATCGTTTTCTCGATATCCAGCTGACCGCAACTAATTTGTATATGTTTCCAATCATCATAATCTTCATTGAACAATATTGTAGAACAGTAAATTGAAGCCCCAGACCATGCACCTATATTTTCGACACCTTGAGCTGTCATGGTTTTTAAACACGAGGATGTCAGTTTCAAAATAGCTTCTTGCAATCTCTTTCCAGAATCCAAAAAACCTGTCATGATGATGTTACTCGCCAAAGGCAACCTATTATCAATCGTATCCTTCTTTATCATTTTTGCTAGCTCAAGAGGTAACTTGTCTAGTACATGATTCTCTAAACTTATATCTAGCTCGGCTGACGCCTTGAGTTGAAGTTCAATGTCCTTGTACACACCTGACTTTTTGGCCATCGCAACTTTGTAATGGATGGTTTCGTGAGAAAAATCTACAAACTCTTTAGAAGAGACAACCCGTAGATCAACGAGGCAAGACACCTTACAGATATCCCAACTAACATTAACGATCATCGCATCTCTCACTCCTGAAGCGAGAGCCAGGCATACGGCATGGGGAAGAAATGAGACAGAAGCAGATGCTTGATAGTCAAATACAGCGTCGCAAAACTGTCGTTTAGCTACCATTGACAAGCCGGGGTCAACTACAAATAATTTTGACTTGGTGGGAGTGATCATAAGGCCAGTCGAAATAAGAAACCTGACAGTTTGCGCTAGGCTGCGGAAGTTATCTATCTCCCAGTCATACCACCTTAACCTTCGCTGATCCTGTTGGTACTGTTGTAACATATCCTTAATTCTAGGATCATTACTGGCGTTCGAGAGGAATGACTCCTTCGTTGCATCATCAAAACAGTGAGAAGAGAGCCCAAAAAAAGCTGGAGCAGGATTAAAGCATTCTTGTCTTATGTATCTCGACCAAGTCGGGCTCTCAGGTGTAATGCACACGTGCTCCTTTGGTTCGTGTGCAAATCCTAATTTGATTATCTGACTGTTGAACTCAAGAATTACAGCATAATACTCATTCGTCATCAATTAATTGTGAGTAGGATCGCAGTATGTGCTGACACGCAGCGTTGTTCTCATGTATTGACTAATGTGGGGACGCGTCAAACTACATCAAAATCGGGTACAAAATGATTTCAGTAAAATGAAAGAGTTCTTAATTTTAAATAATTAAATATTGTAGTTATTTATTATAACATATCGAGGTCCGCATCATCTATATCCATGAAATCGTCTGGAGCATCTTCGTCATGACTGCCAGTCTCTTCCACACCGTCCAAATCTTTACTTTGTAAGTTAGGATTGCGTTGCTTTTGCTGCCTCTGATACTCTTGAAGTCGCTCAAGATCCCAAACCGAAACTCCGTCTTGATCTTTTGCATTTGATGGTTGAGCAAGGTTTCGCAAGAACTTTTTAGCATTTGCAAGAGCCATGTCCGTTGACAAATTGGTGTCGGCTTCATAAAGAGCCTGAGATATCCACTTCGGAAGCTGACCCCGCTTGTTTTTGAATCTTCTATCTGCAAGAACCATGATACCATAGTCATCTTTTCCTCTCAAGACACGCCCTAGACATTGAGCTGCATGCCTCATTGCATCAAACGAGAGAAAATCATTTTCTTTAATTTGATAATGATCACGCAAGAATTCGAGCCTGGCCTTTAATATTCTTGATTCTGTATACTGGAAGGGGATGCCAATCATCAACACTGTCCTACCAAAATGGTGGTCAAAATCAATTCCCTCAGAAACCTTTCCACGGGCGACGGATAGAAGCACAGCGCCCCGTCCATTTGAACACGCTTTTCTGTAAGTTTCAAGTGCAAGTGATGTCTCTTGAGCATCTGGGGTCTCCACAAGAATCAATTTGTATTTCCACACTTCATCCAAAACACCCATAGTCTGCCACATGGAGATAATAGATTCCATGTAAAGATATGATGGAAAGAAGACAACCATTCCATCTGGGGTACTTTTTGCAAATTCAATCAAAAGAGAACCGTAATTACGAACGACCGAAGGGTCATTTCTTATCTCAAAACGAGATGATATAGAAGTTTGATCGGAACCTTTAGTGACAACCATTGGCAAAAATGACCGTCGTGCCAAAGTCATCGTATATGATTCTTGCACAACAGTCTGAAAATTCAACATCTTAGGATACATATCAAGAGGGGAGATCGTACCTGAGGTAATGATAACGGACAGGAATCTGTCAAAAACCGGTTTCATAGCGATGGATGCATCCAAACAGGTAAAATGTAATATTGGGTTGGGGACTGTCGAGCCCTCTGTTTCGAAAGGCTCTAAGATAAGTTGAAAGCCGTCCTCGTAAGTAGAAACCAAAGTAGCAAAGGTGGCGATATCCTTCAAGGCATTCAAATCTTCAACGTCAGAAAGCTCCAAAGTTCTTACTAAGAGAGAAAGACGTTCCGAACAGAACCTCAACGGCTTTTTATCTATAAAGGTGAGTTCCTTGAGATGCTGTAAGAAACTGACTGGTGTTTCACTAATTACATGCAAGACCTTCATTCTGGTCTTGAGATATTCAACGAATCGTTTCAAAAAGGAAATGAAATGCTCTGCTTTTCGGATATTTCCGGGTATCGCCTCGTCTAAGAGATCTTGAGGAAGAACTGGGTTAGCCATGAATAAATCCTCTTCTCGCGCTATCTCATTTTGTCGAAGACCTTCGACTAATTTTTGATATTCATCTCGCAATTTTTCATTGTCTTGAGCTTTCATTTCGTCGACAGCGTCAGCTAACTTTTTAGCTCCCCTCGTGGCTCGCTTTAATGTGTCGTCTGTAAGATATAAGGAAAGAGACTCAATGCAAACATTATCAATGTTGTGCGCTTCGTCAAAAATGATAATACTATCTTTGCTAAGTTCACGAGAAACTCTTTCCGCGATTTTCGGATCTAATAAGTAGTGATACGAATAGATGATTACGTTACAAAATGGCATCATTCTTCTCACAGTGAAGTATGGACAGGTTCCTTGCTCTTTGCAGTATTCTATTAAACCCTCGAAGGAATAGACGCCGTTTGGTATGAGGTCGTGTTGGTCATAGTCGTATAGTTTCTCGTGGAAGGAACAGAGTCCGTACTGATCTGCTTGTTGAGTCATTTGATCAGAGGAAACATTCTCCTTTTCTAGCTTCTGTTTCAATTGACCATTGGTGATTCTACGACATTTCTCATCGACAACTGCACCTTTTCTTTCTTTTGAAATAGTTGGATGCAAGCAGAGGTTTTTTCTACTTGTAAGCCCTAGACCTCTGAACTCTTCCACATATCCTAGCTCAGAGGCTCTGTAGTCCATTAAATTCTTCAATTCAATCAATGCTTTTTCAATCTCCGACATTGTACGAGAGCAGTAAACAATCTTTCTATGTTCTGGATAATGCATCTGGTAAGCCACTGTAAGGGAAAGCAAAGATACCGTCTTTCCAGTACCAGAAGGCATCTCTAATATACAATTGCCACCCACATCTAAGGTTTTTTTTATATCTGACATATACTCATATTGCTCAGGGTAGATCTTTGGATATGGAAATAGGATGGGGAGGCCATCGATCTCGAATTTCATGTGGATGGAAGCTTCGTAGATACCGGTTGCAATTTGTGGAGAAAGGTGCTTGAGCAGGCTCACGAGATCAACAATTGGCAAAAGCAACGATGGCACCGAATATCTAGTAAATTAAATATAAAGATCAATTCAAAGTATGCAATTTACTAATTTTATTAACAATTAAAATAATCTAGAAATTGATTCATGCGTAAGTGATTCGTTATTCGTGAAATTAATAGAGCAAGTAGCTTCAAAACTCGCATTCCCGCAGAGATGTTTTGTCCAAAAACGCGGGAATTAAAATCAACTTATTTCATTTTAAAGTTCCTTGAAGTTCTATGAAAAATGCTCCTCAACAACACGTTTTAACTGCGGAAATATGATATCAGATGAATTGCCTTTCAAGGATACTAGAATTCCCTTCTCCTGGTAGTATTCCTTCAAAGGAGCGAGTTCGTTGTTGTAAGTGTCTAATCTCTTTTGGAACACCGCTGCTGTATCATCTGGTCTTTTGATTAAATCTTCACCGGTCACGTCATCCTTAAATGGAACCTTTGGAGGATTGTAGTCTATGTTATAGACTCTCCCAGAAGAAGCGTGAACCCACCGAGCCTCGATTCTTTGCAAAATTACACTTTGATCTACATCGAGCTCCACAACAAGATTGATGTTACGATTCGAGGAAAACTCCTTATCGAGAGCCTCTGCTTGAACTCTTGTTCTTGGAAATCCATCAAGAAGCCAACTCCCGGTGCTGTCAATGTCGGGATCCTCTTTCATTTTACTAGCGATAAGAGCCACCATGGTCGCATTGGGCACTAATTCACCTTTAGCCATATAGCTTGAAGCTTCGATGCCGAGACGAGACTTCTTGAGTATTTCATTTCGCAATATATCCCCTGAAGAAACAGCTTTGATTTGAGGAAACACCTTGAGTAGTTTTGATGACTGGGTGCCTTTTCCAGACCCAGGTGCACCCAAGAGAAGGAGTCGAGCAGGCAATCTTAAACTCATTGCTAATTTGAGGAATTTTAAAAGAGTGGATTTGTCAAATAAATAAAAAGGAAAAAGGGGAGGTTGAACAAAAGTTCACCTCAAATCGGGGAATTCAGAATCGCGGCTGCATGGAAGGAATGCGGACAGGACAGCGAAATTCGCGGAGGAATGGAAGTTGTTCCAATCGATATTTCAATTAAAAATATGTGTCAAGTTGAAACTAGCAACTCCATATTTAAATGGGTCGACATCATTTCACTCAATCATTCCTAATGCTTATCATAAAACTAAAATATATCTCGTAGAACATCAGCTATCTGCAAACCAGATTTGCCTTTCACTTAAACAGGGATTGTTAATGATTCTGGCGAAAGTTTTCATCATGTTCTTGATAATGTTTATCCTACTTAAAAAAAATTGGAATCTGAATCGTTCTGTCGCCCTAGTGACTACTGGATTTGGATTCAAGCTTAAAATTTGGAGATTTGCATAAATCACAGGATTTATTCTACGTTTCAAAGCTGGCCGATGTGCAGGACTATCCACTGGATAAGTGTTTCAAATATTCTTCCATTAACATAAACATTGTAAACGTCACTATCGTTCAAGAGGTAGTTTCAATATTCGTATTTTTAACAAGACTCATCTTTCAATATCAGTGAGTCTCCCTCGTGTCGAGCCTAGCGTTGATCTTGTTACACTTAGGTCATTACCGACCCTATTGCCTTCCGCAAAGCTCATCTTTTAAAAGACAATGTTCCAGCATTTTATTTAAAAAACTTAATATCGTTCATTATTTTATTGTGGACGGTAAACGACGCTCTCGCTTCGACCAAGTTCTCCACGTCTTCCTCGTATTAAACTGCACATACGCCTACCGATCTTATACGATTCACAAGCTTATAAATTCGAGGGCTCTTCCTTAGAACGTTTTGAGTGCTAATTTTTCGCCTTTATCCAACTATGTCCGTCTACGTCGTTGCAACCGCAAGAACCCCAATTGGTGCCTTCCAAGGAAGCCTTTCTTCCCTCACTTACTCCGATTTGGGTGCTCACGCTGTCAAATCTGCCCTTGAAAAAGTGCCACAAATCAAGCCAGAGGATGTTGACGAGATCATTTTCGGTGGAGTCTTGCAAGCTAATGTTGGGCAAGCTCCTGCCAGACAAGTCGCTTTAAAGGCTGGTCTCGCTAAAGAGGTTGTAGCTACTGCTGTCAACAAGGTTTGTGCCTCGGGTATGAAGGCAGTCATTTTTGGTGCTCAATCTATCTTGACTGGTTCCGCCGACATTGTCGTCGCTGGAGGTGCCGAATCTATGAGTAACACTCCTTACTATCTTCCTACTGCTCGTACCGGTGCTCGTTACGGCGATGCTACTATGGTTGACGGTGTACAAAAGGACGGGTTGTTAGACGTGTACAGCCAACAATTGATGGGTGTGGCTGCTGAGAAGTGTGCTAAGGACCACTCCATCACCCGTGAAGACCAAGATGCCTTCGCTGCTGGTTCTTATAAAAAAGCCCAAAAGGCTCAAGCTGCCTCCAAGTTTAATGCTGAGATTGCCCCAATTACAATCAAGGGCCAACGTGGTAAACCAGATGTGGTTATTTCTGAGGATGAGGAACCAAAGAAATTTGACGAGTCTCGTATGAAAACTGCCCGCACTGTCTTTCAAAAGGAGAACGGAACTGTCACTGCTGTCAACGCTTCTAAGTTGAACGATGGAGGTGCCGCTCTTGTTTTGGTCTCCGAGGCTAAGCTCAAGGAATTGGGCTTGCACCCAATTGCTCGTATTGCCGGTTGGGGTGAGGCTGCCAGAGAGCCATTGGACTTCACTATTGCTCCAGCTTTGGCTCTTCCAAAGGCTTTGAAGCATGCTAAGCTCTCATACGATGATGTCGACTTCTATGAGTTGAACGAGGCTTTCTCTGTTGTTGGCTTGGCTAATGCTCAACTTTGTGGTTTGCCTCAAGAGAAGTTGAACGTCTATGGTGGTGCTGTCGCTTTGGGTCATCCATTGGGTTGTTCCGGTGCTCGTGTCATTGTTACCTTGATCTCTGTTTTGACCCAGGAGGGTGGCCGTGTTGGTGCCGCTGGTATCTGTAACGGTGGCGGTGGTGCTTCTGCCATTGTTATTGAAGCTATCGACAAGGAAGCTAGATTGTAAGTCAAAGTACAAGCTATGTAAGACTTTTTATGAAAACGAACATTCAATAAGAATTTATGTAAAATTTGGTTGTGATTCACGTTGTTTAAAATATCATGATAGTAAATTGAAGTAATTCATTAAAGGGCTTATGTAAGAAGTAGATGATTGTCATGAAGCAACAAAAAATGCCTCAATATATGGACTGAAGCAGGAGAATATTTCGAAATTATGAAACGTCGATATTTCGTTTGCCCAATTGGTGTATCGTCCATATCCAAGTCTGGGCTGCATAATCCATGTTGTTGGCGATGAAAGACGGGTTCTTCTTTGCTAATGCGAGAAAATGAGTCCCATTGTTTTTTGTAGTTGTAAGATCCAGATCCATACAGCAATTGGCAACAGCGTTAGCCCCATCCTCAGAAGTAATGCCAAATAGAAACGAGCATATTTGGAATAGGCACCAAAACATGATGCCGATGATAGGAAGTCTGGTGAGGTATGTGAAATGATCTGTGTTCATAACATTTCCAGGCAGGACAGAAATGCATAGTATGCGAGGGTTCCGCAAGGCCAACATCTTCATGAAGTGAATTCCTGCGGTTTTGGCGACTGCGAAACGGTACCAAGTGAATATGAAATTAGGATAGTAATTGAGGCGAGAACTCAAGTTGAACTGAGTTAAAACCGTCTGATGAATGACTGAGGTTATGTAGATGACTTTTGGCGGTCCAGTTTCTGGATAGAAGTAAGAGGTGCGCTCGAGCATTGGCAAAAGCTTGATCGTCAAGAGGAACGGAGCAACATAATTGGTCTGAAGTTGCAATTCAAATCCATCTTCGGTTACTGTATAGGGCAGCACTGATACTCCTGCGTTGTTAATAAGTATGTTGAGATTCTGTTCCAATTTCTCGAAAGTGGCCACCATCTCGACTACCGACGATAGTCTTGCCAAGTCCATTTCAAGATAATGTAGCTCCCCTAGAAAGCGTTTCGCCCTTTGTTCCAGTGAATATTTTTCGACAACCGATTTCAGCTCCATTTGAAGTCTCTCGATTGCTTTGGCAGCTCGTGTCTTCGAGCGCCCTGCCAAATAGACAACGTAACCATGGAGATGTAGATGAAGCACAGTAAAGTAGCCCACTCCTGAAGTTCCGGCCGTGATAAGAACCGTCCGGCGGTCCTTATCAGGATTCAAGTAGGGAAGTGTCTGTGGATCGAAAACCATCGGTTACGGGTCCCTTTTGTGTGTACTAGGCACTGTGTAGCTAGACTCAATTCGGTTGTGAAGGATGAGGTGATCTTCCGAGTGCACCTAGATGGTTCCTGCAAAGAGACTGTTTCGGAAAATTAACTCGAAAAGTATTTAGACAAATTCAGGAAAAAGTACACAATTTAGTATTTTATGCTGAGCAATTATAATTCACTAGTTAAATTTTTTTGTGCATGAAGCGCTTGTCAATTTGCTTATCGTAGACAGTCACATTGCGATAAGCATTAAGTTCGTGGGTGATAAGCTAATAATTCTTTTATTCCTTTCATTCAATTGAAACATGATGTGAGACTAATGATGATTTATTATTTGGCAGCTCGAGAGGATATGCTTATATATAATCTATTACAGTTCCTTAAAAAAGCAAGTAGCAAGGAGCATACTAATGCGGTCTCAACTAAATGCCGTAAAAGTAAAGCCTCAGATATCAAATGTACAGAACCAATTAAAATGCATATTTGACATCGTGCCTTGAATCTCATTAGATGACAAGCCTTTCCACAATATACAACTCGACTTCTTTAGGTGTCATGTCACTCATTTCGACAGCCATTGCAAGTCCACCATTCTCAACAAGCTCGGGGCCCTTTGGAATTTCCATTATATCGTATTGCAGCTGCACCATTGCCAGTTTCATAAAGTGGCCCTGTCTGGCAGCAACACGAGCTGAAATCTTTTCCATAGAAGTGTGCAAGAAGACAAAGCGAAAGTCCACGCCACCGCCGAATTTCATCAAATGCTCGCGATACACTTTCTTCAACATGGAGCACGACGCTACACAAATGCCATTGGCATCCGTGCGAGCAGTTTTTGAAGCCTCTTGACTGAGTTCTTCTAGCCATTTCCACCGATCGTCATCTGTGAGTGGCTCACCACGAGCCATTTTCTCCACATTCTCTTTAGGGTGAAGGTCGTCTCCCTCTAGAAAAGGACAGCGGTAAAATTCTGCAAGTAAGCTTGCTGTCGTAGTTTTACCGGTCCCAGCTGGTCCACCAACAACAATTACCAAAGGGCTCGATCTGCGCGTCATATTGAACGAAAAAAATGACTGCAGCTTTGAGATGGGGATGCAATTGACTTTTATGTTCCAAGACTTAAACTTTTATGAGCTATATACATGACAAGCATGGGGTACGTGCGTGGGGGACGCGTGGGGGATTAAGAAAGGGTCTTGTGGGGGGACTACCTGGCTGCAAATCGCTTATTCCTATCAACGAAATTGACTCCGAGAACCAGAGTTCCTCTTTGGTTTTTTTGTCAAAGATTTTTCAAAATCACGAACAAGTTCCTGCATACTTTGTGGGGCTTTGTAGTTTTGGGTTTTGTATCCCTTTTTCCTATCACCGCGCTTCATCTTTCGGAGCTGAGCCAATTCTTCTGCTATGCGCTTCTCGAGCAAAAGCTTGACTTCTGAAGCGCTCGATTTATCGATGTAGAAAGATGGCCATCTTTGAGCAAGCCATAGGAATGCTAGTGTCAACTTATGATTCAGTTCCAAGATTTCAAGACGCTCGAATATTTCTGTGGAAGGTGTTTTAGCGGTTTCCGAAGCACCTATAACATTCAAGTTAAGAAAGTTCAAGTCGAAAATAGTCTTCGATTCTTTGTTAACAATCGGAGTGATAAGCTTTTGCATATCATTTTCGCCTCCAGAGTCAAGGCTCAAATTGATTGGAAGTTGGGCGAGTCGTAATTGATCGTCAATTGATAATTTCGTAACCAACCTTTTGTCTCGCAAAAAGTCAGCTATTTCCGCCTTTGTTCGGACATCCATGAGGAAATAATCACTCGCAGGTTGTGTGGAAAACTCCTTTTCAAAATTACGGATTGCCCATGATAACGTTTGTTCTTTTGAGGCGCGGGCTTCACTAAGGTAGTGCAACCAGAATTCGTCAGGCGGCCAAATACCAGCCTTTTTGATTGTCGAAATGTCTTGGCCCATAATTTCCCTGACGTAATCAAGGTCACTTTTTCTAAATGCTGTAACTAATCCTTCCAGCTCGCCTGAAGAAGTTGAGTATCGACCAGCTCGTCCGCCTATCTGCTTCACTGAGGATGGAGTAAGAAGTACCATATTGGACCCATCAAATTTATCCGTCTGGCCAAACACCACTCTTTTAATTTTTAGATTGATGCCCATGCCAATAGCGTCCGAAGCAACCAACACATCGTATTCGCCACTATTAAACTTGTTTGACTCTCGCACACGAACCTCTGGCGGGAGCGCACCATATATAACTCCAACTTTGAGGTTAGTCTCTTGCTCAATCTTGCATTTGAATTCTAGAATCTTTCTCTTGGAGAAAAATACCACGCAGTCTCCTGTTTGCAAGTCATTCACGCTCCTTAAAGGCTTGTCCATGACGCGCAATTTCCCGAGACGATTATAATAATTGATTTCAAGTTCTTCGCCGGTAGCCTCAGCTATCTTCTCTATTATTTCAACGGCTCTTTCTTCTCCACATAGGTGAACTTCCTTTGCTTGCACTCCAAGCACCGCGCTCGTCCAAGCACTTCCTCGTCTATCATCATCAAGCATTTGGATTTCGTCAATAATACATATATCCATTTTTTTGTGCAATGGGATCATTTCAATAGTACCCGCTGACAAGCCTGCTAATACACCAGACTCGTCTATGGATGGAACAATTTCCTCGCCAGTAATAAGATTACAACTAATACCTTGCGAGTTGAATCTTTCGTAAACCTCTCTTGCAAGCATTCGAAGTGGCCCGGCATAGTATCCAGATTTTGCGTTTGAGAATCTCTGCAAGGCATTATGAGTTTTTCCACTATTGGTAGGCCCGACGTGCATTATTATTTTTCGTCGCATTTTTCGAGCTTCAGGATACCAAAGATCGCATCTCAGTAGGCCCCAATAATCATTTGCAGAGGAGACATTTCCCATATTTTTCAGGGCCGCAGTATTATAATGTCTAAGGAATAAAATAGAAAGAACTTCTGTGAGGACAGCATCTTTGGTATTAAGATTGCGAATTTTCATAAATTGTTTCGGATATGTATCATTGTAAATCAGATGTAGTAGCTCTGGTAGACTTGATAAATGTGGGTCAACATACTCGATGACTGGTGGCTCGTTCTTTGGGTATACCAATTCTCGACTTTTAGAGCGAGCTTTATTTGAGAATACAGCAAATTCTGACAATACAGACTGGCTTGGAAAGTAATGTAGAATATCGTATGGAAACTTTAGCTGCTTAGCTTCGATCTGGTGGCTCAAGTTTGATAACGCCGTTTGCACTAGCGGCTGGTATAGCTCGGTATCTGATTTTTGTTTAGAAGATTTAGATACATAGTGTCTTATAAATATCCGCCCATATAATAAATTAAATGGCTGTAAAGTTTTCGTGAGCAGCACCCATCGCAGAGTGGATAAACTCATGGAAAGCTTGAAAATGAGATGAGGTTGGATTAATACCGGAAACGAAAGGAAGCTTGATTGAGTCGTAAGGAGGCCCTCAAAGAGAAATCAGATTGTGCTTGCCCTTAAATGCAATTTATTAGTGGAGTATTGTAGAGTATGTGAGTCTCTTCTAATGAGTGAGAACACCTCTATAGCACAACTATACAACTTAGCAGCTATCCAGATGCGGGCCAACCCTATCAAGAATTATTGTTATTTCATGCTATAAATTGAAATATTTATGTGTTTTGAGTGTATCTATATACTCTCTCGAAGGCATTTTTTTTGTTGAATTACTGTATATTTATTCGTGAAAGAGTTATAGGCGTTGGAACTGACTGTGTACTACTACACTAGTTATCACGATCGCTTGGAGTAATTTTTCACTTGAGAAAAATTCATCAATTTTGTTCCTGGTTTAGTTCAACAAAACGAAATTTACTGCGATAGTTTTCGTTCTCCGGCTTACTTGCATGGATGCGCACCCTCTACTAGAGAGGTCTAATAAACACCAGGTCAGTAGTCAATATCGCTTTAGAGCCCCATTTAAGTTCGAATGTCAGTGATCTCATCCAGACTCCATGAACAGAACCAGGCTGCACAACTAGCGGCACAATTCAATCACTTTTATCAAGAAATCACGCAAAGAGACATCACCCAGATCGGTAACTACAGAATTGTAAAGGAGATAGGTGAAGGCGCTTTTGGGAAAGTCTATCTAGCACAGCATGTTCTTCTTAATTGCGAGGTTGTCCTCAAATGTGGCCTAATCGATGATCCAAATATTGTGAGGGAGATTTATTATCACAAACAGCTTCGACATAAGAACGTCGTGAAACTATACGAAGTTATAAAGACAGAGACCCATCTTTGGATGGTAATGGAATACTGTCGAGGTAATGAACTATATTATTACATTTATGAAAAAAGAAAACTAGACTATGAGGTTTGTCAGAAACTATTCTATCAAATAGCCGACGCTATGCGTTATGTTCACTCCCTTAATCTAGCCCATAGAGACTTGAAGCTTGAAAATATTTTGATGGCCGATAAGAAGCGAACAGTGATTAAATTGACCGACTTTGGGTTCGTAAGAGAGTTCAATCCTTATAAGAGACTGCTCTTATCCACTGTTTGCGGTACAACAGCCTACATGGCTCCTGAAGTCTTAAAAAATGAGAAATACTCTGGGTTTGCAATCGATGTGTGGTCTATGGGAGTCATTTTATATGCTATGATATACGGAGAATTACCATTTGACTCAGATGACGAAATGAACACCAAGGTCAAGATTGTCAATGATGAGCCTGTTTACAAGGACACTTACCCTGTTGCGGTCAACGACCTATTAAAAAAAATGTTATCAAAAAATCCTGCCACCAGACCCACGATAGCAGAAATTCTTAATTCGCCTTTTCTAATAGACACAACTAACAGTGTGTTAGAAAAGAAACCATCGCAAGTTCAAAATGAAGAAGAGTCAATCCTTTCTATCAATCAACACTACAAAAAAAACGTAATGCCATTCACTTCTAAGATAGAAAAGCATTTACTTAAAAAGATGGAGAAGTTAGGTTTGGATGTTGAAGCGCTACAGGCAGCTGCATTCTGCGGCCAGTGCAACTCTTTAACCGCCTTTTACGACCTTGCCTTAACTTTTGAGTTCCAAAAGAAAAAGAAAAGATACCTAAGTAAAAAAAGATACTTCGACGCGAAGCGGCAACTAAGAAGGTCCAGTCAAAGAGTGAAGAGTGTTCTCTCCTTGTCAGACCAAGTCAACAGTCCTGTCACCGAACGAGATTGCTCCAGAAACAATACATCGACAAGGTTAGAACTTGCTAGAAAATATCTGAGTCGCCGTTCTGTGGAGACGGGAAGAGCTTCGAGTTTATCAAATGGACTCACGTTCACAGCCGCTGAACATCCTGAAACCCTATCTCCATCGGCAATGAATAGAACTGTCTCATTTCACCCAGATGAGCGTCGTAGTTTTGTCAGCTCAAATACGAACGATTCTACCTCTCATGGAAAGGTTAAAAATTTGTTGGAAAAGATGGTGTTTTGGAAACGAAACAAGAATGGCTCCCCAGACTTAAACTCGATTTTAAGCAATTCTCATGAGTCTAAACGTTCTTTAAGGTCCGGATCTTTGAGTGGAGGAGTAATAGACGTGAATACGAAAGAGGAAGTGCCAGAGTCGCCAATTAGTGGCTTCCCTGAAAAAGAAGCACCATCATTACCAAGTTCACCGGGTAAAATTGACGATTCCAGTGCTATTGATATGCCACTAGCCTCGCCCCTTCCCCAAGAGAATGGACTGATGCGCAAAAGTATTAGCCACGACAGCTATGTACGCAGACAACGACCAGATTCTGTTGTCTCCCAAGCCAGTCAATACAGCCAATTGAGTCAAATGTATCCCATGTCTGAATCAGAATTTGATATTGGAACTGATATGGACGATGACTACTACGATTATGATGGGATATATGAATCATCTATCAATACTTCTCAACAAGATCTTCAATCTCGTCCAGCTGCTCAATCTGTCCCGCCAAAGAAAAAGAGTCGCCCACCTAATTTGAGGCTTCCATCATCCGATAATCTGATTGTGTCACTCAACACCAACGCGACACGGCCAAAACGTAATCAGCTTTCCCAGATATCTACAAACTCTTCCGAAGAAAGCAGTGTTCCTTCAAAGATAGGCGACCGATACGGTGAAGACGGTGATATCTTGTCACCGCGTTCAATGTCACCCGGCACAAAGATGTCGCGTTCACGTCATCCTAAACTCCGTGGATCTCGATCCTCGTCGCTCGGCAAATCGTCTTCATCAAAAGCTAGTGGTAATTTTTCAACAAATACTAGAGCTGCATTTTTCAAGCCTGCGGCCAATGGAACTGTGCATGCCCCTTCACCTGTATACCCACATCCGATGAACTCAACCCCACGCTCGCACTCGCCACCAATTGACCAAACATTTAATAAACTTTCAATCAATGGGGTCATGAAACCGCTTAATAAGGTCTTCAATAAGGGGTCAGGTGGCAAGTGGCAGGAAAATGATGGTCAAGCTTCAGTTGCAATGTTTGAGATAAATGAAGAAGAAGAAGAGGACGAAAAAGATGGCAGCATTCAGAACTTCGCTGAACCAATACGAAAGGAGACTGAAGTTTGAGACGCAGTGTTTCTTGAGAGATATATACTCTCAATTTTATGTAAATATAATGATCTTAATGAAGTAACGCTTGTCTTTAGGTGATTTTGGAGAGACCCAAGTGCCACCTCAAACCCATATTTATTGAGCAAGATGGCTTTTTCAAGCGAAAAATCATTGCTATTTGTACCAATTCGAGTCTGTCTGTCTTTCATTCATTCAATTATTACCTATGTGTATAAAAGCTAGTACAAGCACAAGCTGCCTAACAAAAAATCGAACAAACAATTTTTGACCTCTTTAGATTACTCTTTTTTAAAAAAAAATATCATAAAAATTTGTCACATCTCGTCAAATAGGCGTTGTGTTTTTGTACCAGAGGTCCTTCTTGGACCAAAGTTCACGTGACACACTCGAAAATATTTTCACGGTTTGATTCAACCTCGAATACTTCGAAAGACAGGAAACCAATAATCATGGCCTCTGTAATTGTCGTTGAAAACGACTTAAAAGACTCTGTCAAAGAGTACGGCCAAGTCATTGACGGTGTGCACCAAAATACCGAATTCTCTGCATCTTTAGCACCATTCGTTCCTGAGGGTCCAGAAGCTATCTCAAAGGGTTCTGAATTGGCAGCTCTCCTTCTCTCTGCTTCTACCAAAGAAACCCTTGGCTCTTTGAGTGACAAAGAGTTTGAGCCTGCTTTCAATTTGCTTGTGTACCTTTTGACCAAGCTCGAGAACCAAACCATTGAACAGCTTACCGCACAAGACTCCAAGATTATCTCCCTCTTGAGATCTTGTACTCCTATCGAACAGCCATCCTTGAGAGACAGAAGATCCCTCAAGCCAACGACTATCTTATCGATTTTCAACACTTTGTTTAACTTGTTGCCACCCTCTTCTCCCAACAGAATCCTACTCATTAATAACATATTGTCAGTCGTAGCTGAAACTAACACCAGCTTTACTTTGATCCAAACCGCCATTGGTAACAACTTGGTTTCTTGGTTGAAGGATGCTGGCGCTTCTGAGGCCGAAATTAAGAAGACTTTTTGGTTTTTCATTACTTTGGACACTTCATACTCTTTTGAGACCTTGCAATTGATCAAGACATTCACTGCTCAATTCCAGTTGTCTTTGGAAGAATTGTGTACCTTGATTACATTCGCCTTATCCTCCTCGGTGGTTGACGTTTCCTTCTTGGTTAACAACAATGTTGCTCTTGCCATGAACCAGCATGCTTCTGATGAATTGGTTCAAACCTTCATTCAATACACGCACAGCAACTTGATCTCATCTGTTCCTGGCTCTTTGCCTGAAGGCATCAAGCACAAGTCGAAGATCTTGTGTTTGGCGAAATACTTCGTTGAGAACGGCTCAAACAACAACAACACTTTTAAATACAGTGACATTTCCAAAGACTTGGCTGCTACTCCAGCTGAGTTTGAAAAGCTCTTGGTTGACTCCATCAAGGCTGGTGTCATCGAGGGTAAGTTAAATCAAGTGGATGAAACTTTCTACTCTATTAGAACTAACAGATTTATCTTGGCCGGAGACGATGAGAAGCTCGCTCAAGACTGGAATACCGTCAAGGCCGCTCTTATGCAGTGGAAGCATTCTTTGGAAAACATTAACGAGGTTGTTCTTAATGCCAAGGAAAACATTGTCAACAACAGCAATGCTAACTAAGCTTGAGCCTTTCAGCTTAGTCATGGGGAACTATAACGGGGAACTACTACATCAATTGTATACTAATGTTCATACAAAAATGAATTATACACAGAATATAAAGGACTAAATGAGAAATACCGTGTATGTGTGAAATCTACTACGTAGACAGCGAAGCCTCGCTAATTTTTTTGTAACTGTAACTTCACACTACTCGGCTTAACTAAAACATTTCTATTTGGATTATAATTGTGTATAAATAAAACTTCACATCAATCTTTGATCTCTTTAAGAACGGCCAAAAATCCGCCAACCAAATGTAAAGAACCACAAACAAAGACCTCTACTTCCTGCTTATCATTGTTCAAGCTTTGAATGAATTTGAGTGAGGTCTCAATGTTTGGGAAAATGTGCTTTCTGGAGCTCCGACCATTCTCCTTATCTAAAGCATCCCACTTGGCCGCTAGTTCTTTCTGAATAACTAACTTGTCAACTCCGTCTTTCGATACATTAAGTGATACGAGATCGCTATTGTAGCTTCCATCCGACCAAGTGACATTAGTAGTGAAAACAACGTGATCAAACTTCAAATTGGGCGAGGAATGGGTTCTCTCGTAAAGAGTTGCCAAAAGTTGCGTGGCATTCTCACGACTCTGCTGGTTAAACAACAAGACTTTGGGTATATCCCGTTTGGTGCTGACACTCTTGTACCAATCAGAGGCTCCACTTATAGACTCGATGGTGTGGGCGCCATCAATATACCAGGAAATGCGATCATAACCCGTGTAGTCCTTGATAACTTGGCAACGACCATCCCAACGAGCGGATTCAAGACCTGTTACAAACTGCTCCGGAAGCTGGCCATCACTAATATCCACATTGATGCCAAGGCTGCTCAAGTGAGTTTGCGCAATTTTGACAGCAACAGCAGCATTTGCCCGCTGGAATTCACCGGCCAACCCTAATTTCATATCTGATGGGATAAAATTTGAGTCAACTACTTCAAGAGATGACACCCCGGTTTCCTTGGCTACCTTTTTAATTACCTCCATAGATTGAGGGTATGCCGGTTGTTCACAAACAATTGCTGGGCAATTTTTCTTAAAAATTCCAGCCTTGTTCCATGCAATCGACTCAATTGTATCACCAAGCATAAGAGTGTGGTCAATTCCAAGAGAAGTCATAGCTGCCACAGTGGGTTTGTCTATAATATTTGTGGAGTCATATTTTCCTCCAACACCCACTTCATAAATGGCAGTATCAACGCGTTCGCACAAAAAGACGTGGAAGGAGAGAATAGTTAAGTATTTGAAGTACATAGGCTTCACAGTGTCACATGGCTGCAAAGTAGGAAACGATTCGGGGCTACTGGTGGTAGAAGACAACTTATCCCAGACTTCAAAAAAATATTTGGCGAACTTGGTTTCGGTGATTGGCTCTCCGTCAATTTTAATTCGTTCTCTTACAGAGATCAAGTGCGGCGAGGTGAACAAACCAATCTTCGAAATTGGACCTGTGCCCTTATACTTGGACAAAATTGATTCGGTAAAAGCACACGTAGAGCCCTTTCCCTTTGTTCCGGTCACATGGATAATATTCAATTTGTTGAAGTCCTGGGGTTTGTGCCCCAATCTACGAACATACTCAAACACCTCGTTGAGAGAGAGGATACTCCTCTGTTGAGGAGACATATCCAGCTGTTTGACAGCCTGAATAGTGGCAAAGTTGGACTGTAGACTGTTTAAAGCATTGATAGCGTCTTTATAACTCCGGCCGATACGCATGGAGTCAAAACCTTCATGCATGGGTAGGGAGACAGGGGTATTGGACATGAGAAAGGTGAAAAAACCTTAGAGATAACAACTCGCCGCAAGAATAATCCTGCGATTAATAGACGCAAACACAAGCGGTCAATTGAAGCAATAATGAAGAACTATTTTGAATTTCTATGAAATTAAAATAATTATCTTCTAAAGTCAAGTAGGTCCAAAATGCTCGTCGTTGATTCTGTAAATGAGAAATATCCACTGCTATCCAGAGCCTCAGATGCTATGCAAAACAATGCAGATCATTTCCCTAGCCCGATTTGAGCTCACAACGCTCAAGTTCGCGCCAGCGAGTGATCTCTGTTACGCTTCATCATTACTCTATTAATTTTAGGTTTATTTCACCCAATTCAAACAAAAATCTGATAAACTGATAATCCTAAAATAACTAAAACTACCGGCCTTTTATTTCTTCGTTTGAATGAGGGCTTCTCTTTTAAATCTGAGTGGTTTTGGCGAAAATTAATTCAAAAGGCAATTTGGTTTCTTTTTCGACTTGATACCGCGTTATCAGCGACTGGCTTTCACATGGCCCGGGCTGGCGTGAAGCAACCAATCCCGCTCTTTCATGAGTAATTTCAGATGATCTTTTTTAAAAAAATTTACGTAGCGAGGTAATTTAAAAGTTAATGTAATTACTGCATCTCTTCTTTATTATAAAAGTCATATAAAGTAACTCATCATGTCTCTCACGTGACTCAGAGAAACAGATGACTCAGTGGCTCCAGTATTCTACACAATATAGGTACACCCATTTTCTATTCTTCTCCAAACACACGGAGCCAAAATCTCCTTTAAATTGACAATAAGAGTATAATCTCTGATTTGATATCATTTCCTATCTATTTAAATTTTTTGTGTTGTCTAAAGTCGTTGCGAGGATCCAAAATGTTGTACTGAGACAAGTGGAGAAACCCCCCTTTGACAGTGCTCCTACAAGAATTTTAGCTTGAACTAGCAAGTTTTCTTTTGAAAGGTAAACAGGAAGTAGTTTAACCTCTCCTATATCCCAATATACTATCATATCAGTGCGGATCTTAAAGTGTCATCAACTGACCTTACCCTGATAAGACACACCAATGATGGCTGCCATGAACGATACATATACGAGTCACCACACGCAAAGCTTAATGAAATTTAACTCTTGTGATTATCAACCCAAGTCGTTACGAACGATGCAACAAGAAGGTATAAACACCCAGCTTGCTACCCCATTTCCCTCAATGGGAGACAAATCCGCGCTTGATTACCTGATCCCAGCTGAGGACGATGGGTCTCTTCAAATCTCAGATTTTTTCGACATTCCCCTTCTCATCTCCGATAATGGCGAGGAAGACTCGGAAAGCGAAAGTTTAGCTGTTTCTAAATTAGTCAATTCAAGGCCCAGTGCAATGAACGATGAAAGTACTGAAGTTGCTGCGCAAGTTATCAAACGTTACATCCGTGAAGAATGCAAGGACGTTTTAGAGACCAGCGCATCCACTCAAAAGATTTCAGCTCCTGTCCCTTCAGTTGAGAAAGAGCCATCAGCTGTAGAAAATCAAGAAGCGAACCCTCAAGCTGAACCGCAGGTGCGTATTATTTTGGGCCCTGAAGCATTCAAAAATGAGCATGAAAAGGTAATGAAAATCATCGTTAAGTATGTCGCCATGAAGATTACAAACTCTTTTCCGCCTCAAGCTCCAAAGAAGGCTTCTAACAAGGAGTTGGAGTTGGATGAGTTTCTAATGGTTTTGGTTAGCCGTCTTCAGTTATCCATGGTTAATTTCATGAAAGGTATCATATATTTGTTCCGTTACATGGACATTATCTACCTTTTACGATATTTAAACCAGTCCAATAATTTTGCCAATTATACAGACATGGGTTTCGGCTTAAAAAAGCTTATAGTTGGATGCTTTCGTCTAGTTTTAGCTCGCGAACGGATTGTTAAGGATTGGAAGCAAATCACCGGACTCACGAATGTCCAAATCAACGCTATCGTAAAGACCGTCATTGGCCGCTTAAACGGAAAGCTTAATATCAAGAATGCTGAAGTTTTGCGGTTGAAAAATGAAATTTTCCGGTTTATTCAGATGGTGACAAAGAGTGTATAGTATTGTATATGGAATGTATTTGTTTATATTGAAGTTGTTTGGACTAGAGTTGAACTGTTTTCATTTTTTTTAATTACAATACTTCTGATTCAAAAAATACAATCTTTTTTAAAGTTCGAGACTGGATGTTTGACTCAATTATCAAGTGTGTAATTTACTAACAGTGCTCGATGTGATTTGTGAAATAAATTATATATCGCTAATATGGTCAAAACTTTGAAGATAATGAAGTCTTTCGGTGTCCGATGTCCAGCAAAAATATGTAAAAAATAAATATATCCATCGTGCCAATAACGAAGAAAGAAGAGGCAATTGTTTTCAAAACAATTTCGAAACGAAGCTCAACCACGCACGAGCGTTTGTTTGACAACTACCTGGCTGCTAATTACTAGCCGTCTCGCGATTTGTATGCACGCCTATCTATGAGTCATTCGCTCTCAAGTTCTATATATGCCACTGTGAGTAATCACAGGTGCGGCCTCGTTAAAATTCTGTAGATCATGAGACCTAGTAAGCACCACGCATT
Source organism: Australozyma succicola (assembly GCA_030563905.1). Classification (NCBI taxonomy): domain Eukaryota; kingdom Fungi; phylum Ascomycota; class Pichiomycetes; order Serinales; family Metschnikowiaceae; genus Australozyma; species Australozyma succicola. Next base: position 393,799 of record JAJMKM010000001.1, on the reverse strand, counting down.
ATGTAAGTGATGCCAATTTGGTGGCTCGAGAATCAATTTCGAATTCCATTGAAATTAATCGAAGTAAATCTATTACACATACAACTCCTCAATTACTCATTAACATTTAGTATAGTACCTTAGTACATTTTGAAGAATAACCCAAATTGGAGGATAAAAGAAAATTTTGAATTCATTGATTTCATTCAACATATCTAGTCAATTGGGACAAATCAGGTAAATCTTGTTCATAATATGCCAGGAGGTCGCAGTTGTTCACCTAAGTCGAGCTCCCTAATTACTCACTATCGGCAGTTCCGATGAGACTCTTCAGCGAATTGCCATACTTAAATGATGATGAGTCATAGATGGCAGCGGCGGTACCGGCACACAACTCCGCAGACACTTATCAGTCATATCAATTATGCAGTCTGCGAACCTAGAATAGTAGGGTGGAAATTGCAAAGAAAATTTTCGGAGGTTATATAAGACAAGCGGATCTCAGAAATTTTTCACTCCTCATCTTTTTCCACATCTATCATTTCGAGTCTTTTCTTTTCGACTTAGACTTACACCACTCAATTGAGAACTCATTTATTAGCTATCTATTATATATATTGCAATGTCTGGAAATCCTTACGGCCCAAATCCTCATGACTACTTGTCGAACGTTAACAAGTTCGAGGTCATTGAGTCCACCTTAAGAGAGGGTGAGCAATTCGCCAACGCTTTTTTCACAACCGAGAAGAAGATTGAAATAGCGAAGGCCTTGGACGACTTCGGTGTTGACTACATTGAGTTGACCTCCCCTGTCGCCTCTGAGCAGTCCAGAAAGGACTGTGAGGCCATCTGTAAGTTGGGCTTGAAGGCAAAGATCTTAACTCACATCAGATGTCACATGGACGATGCTAGAGTCGCTGTTGAAACCGGTGTCGATGGTGTCGATGTTGTCATTGGTACTTCTCAATTCTTGAGAAAGTACTCTCACGGTAAGGACATGAACTACATTGCTCAATCCGCTATCGAGGTCATTGAGTTTGTCAAGTCCAAGGGCATTGAGATTCGTTTCTCCTCTGAAGACTCTTTTAGATCCGACATTGTCGACTTGCTCAATATTTACAAGACCGTCGACAAGATTGGTGTCAACAGAGTCGGTATTGCTGACACTGTTGGTTGTGCTAACCCAAGACAGGTTTATGAATTGGTCAAGACTTTGAAGTCAGTCGTCTCTTGTGATATCGAGTGTCACTTCCACAACGACACTGGTTGTGCCATTGCCAACGCTTACACTGCTTTGGAGGCCGGTGCCAAGTTGATCGATGTCTCTGTTTTGGGTATCGGTGAGAGAAACGGTATTACTCCATTGGGTGCTTTGATGGCTAGAATGATTACCGCTGACAGAGACTACGTCTTGTCCAAGTACAAGTTGCACAAGTTGAGAGATTTGGAAAACTTGGTCGCCGACGCTGTTCAAGTCAACGTTCCATTCAACAACCCAATTACTGGTTTCTGTGCTTTCACCCACAAGGCTGGTATTCACGCCAAGGCTATTCTTGCCAACCCATCTACTTACGAGATCTTGAACCCATCTGACTTCGGTTTGACTAGATACATTCACTTCGCCAACAGATTGACTGGTTGGAATGCCATCAAGTCTCGTGTCGATCAATTGAACTTGCACTTGACTGATGAGCAATGTAAGGAGGTGACTCACAAGATTAAGTTGTTGGGTGACGTTAGACAATTAAACATTGACGATGTCGACTCTATCATCAAGGACTTCCACAATGAGGTCTCTACCCCTCGTTTAAACCCAGCTGGAAACGGTACTCCAATCCCAGAGGCAGCCGATGAGCCAGAGACCAAGAAGACTAGAACCGAGTAAATTACTCAACCTTGCTTTCAGTTCTCAGATCCTCATACATCACTGCCACTTATGAATTAATGAAGCGTGCTTTTTAAAAAAATCATTAGAATTGCATTTTCTAACTTATGTATCATAATTTTGAGAAGAAGGCTTTTCGAGCTCTTTTCTTAATGACAGCAATATACAAAACGTTATATTATATACCTTGTAGAATTTCCAAAAGGTTTACTGGATTCGAAAAATTGGACATTTTCCTAAATAGTCGTTCTATTTCTTTTTCTTTTTGAATGAGTCCTCGGTACCCCGCAGCCGTCTGGGGAAAGACTGGGGTTCGGTTCGGCAACAAAAATGGCAATCGATTGATCTCAATTTTTCATAACATAAATCAAGTTATTTTTCTCAATAAAATTCACGAAAAATGAGTTTGCCTAAAACACAGACCGGCTACGGATTCATAAGGGGACTGGGGGAAATCAATCGCTTAGAAAATCTACCAGTTGAACACCCTGGTTTCAATGAGGTACTCCTTAAAATTGAAGCGGTGGGATTATGCAGCTCTGATCACCACATCCTCCTAGAGCAGAGCCCTCTCAATCCCGATCCAATGGTAATGGGCCACGAAATATGTGGAAGTATCGCTGCTGTTGGACCTGGACTTGAAGATAGTGAAGTGTATACGTTAGGGTCTAGACACTCGGTATTTATCATCAATTCGTGCGGGAATTGCGCTCAATGCAAATTAGGTAGAGACAATCTTTGCCTAGAGGGACGTTTCGATGCTTACGGTATAACACTGAATGGTGGGTTTCAACAATATCTCCTCATAAAGAACCTTAGAAGTTTAATTCCAATCCCGGATGAAGTTTCGTATGAGGCAGCGACATCCGCAACGGATGCGATTTTGACCCCATTTCACGCCATTATGAAGGTAAAAAATAGATTGGGCCCTGCTTCGAAGGTCCTTGTTTTAGGCGCCGGCGGCTTAGGACTTAACGCCATTCAAATTTTGAAAGTGTTTGGATGCAAAATAATCTGCGTGGATAAGAAGTCTAGTGTTGAGAACTTGGCGAGAAAACTCGGCGCCAGTGATTTTTACTCGAACTTCGATGACATCGAGGATCCTCAAGAATCATTCGATGTATCATTTGATTTCGTCGGAATGCAGGATAGTGTGAATTGCTCAGTACAGTACGTTGCAGCTGGTGGAAAGATTCTTATGGTAGGAATGGGGAGACTGAAGGCTATGCTTCCAATTTATGACCTCTGCAGACGCGAGGTTGAGGTGATTTTCAACATAGGTGGCACTTCAACGGAGCACGCTGAGATTTTACAATGGTTAAAAGATGGCAAATTGACTCCCGTTGTAGATCAGAGACCAATAAGCGATCTCCCTGAGTACATGAATAAGTTGATCCATGGCCAGCTCACCGGAAGAGTTGTCTTCAAGCCTCATCTTTAGCGGTGGAATTTATCGTTACAAACTATATATTTGAATTTACGAATTATGCATGTGGAATGATCCATTTTATTGGGAAATTTTAACGATATTTTGACTAAAGTGTTTTCCCATATTGAGGCTAAGCTCACGTGATGTCTTACTCCGTAAATCGGATTAAAGACACTAATTTATATCACATCTTTTCGACCATGGCGAAAAAGACCTCTGGAGAGAACTCAAAAAAAGCAGCTGGCAACGCAAAAAAAGCAGAAGCAGCCAATAAAAAGCGTCAGGCTGCCGAAGATGCCGCAGAGGCTGCAGAGGCTTCAAAATGGGAAGCCGGATCCAAAAAGGACAACAAAAAGAAGGAAGACGCACAATTCAAAAAGGAGGAAGCTGCTCGTAAAAAGGCAGAACGTGACCTCCTTTTATCCGCCGAGGAGGCTTCCATGCCTTCTAAATCTGTCTCCAGCAAGCAAAGAGGTGCAGCCAAGGTGGCTGCCAAAAAGACCGGGAAGATTGACGACTTCCTAGACTGGAACAAGGATACCCCAGAATTGAGTGCTTCAGGACTTGACGATGCATTGGCTGCCTTGGCATTGACTGGAAAAGAGGGAGGTGTTGCTTCGAAGGACATTGATAGACACCCAGAGAGAAGAGTGAAGGCCGCCTTCTCTGCTTTTGAGGCAAGAAGATTGCCAGAGATGAGAAAGGAGAACCCTGGCCTTAGGTTGCAACAAATCAAGAATTTGTTATTCAAGGAGTTCCAAAAGTCAGACGAAAATCCAATGAACCAAGATACAAATGTGAGCTACAATGCCACTGGCGCTGAGATCAAAGATAAGAAGCAGGAAGTCAGAGCTGAGAGAGAGAAGAAATTTAACTGATTTTGATTTCTTCCAAAATTTGTTTATTTACTCTTTAACGATAAACCTGCGCTGGAAATGACTTCAACTTCACCTAATAAATATAAATAGAAGTAATAGAGCTGGGGTTTTAAAAAAGATGTGGTAAGATGTAAGCTTATAAAAAAAATTAACTGAAAAGTAAGAGTCCTTTTAGTTCATGAAGCAAAGTGGGTCAATGAAGCCACTCGTTCTCATCATCAGCATTTTGTAGGTACATTCAAACTCTTAAATACTTGCAACCTACAAGTCTCCTATTCAGGTCAAAAGGACATGTATTTCACATGTTCACGAAAACTGTTCAGAATGTGTTAAAAGAATACCCAAAAGCTAAGACGAAAAGAAAGTTTTCGAAAAGTATCAAAATGAATGCGACTTTTGTTTTAGATCATTTTCTTCGTAAAAGCCAAAACGGCTTTTCCTGTTTGGCGAGTGTGCGTCTCTGCACTCCGCAGATGGTCGCGCACGTATATAAATCAATGCAATTCTCCGAACCGCTGTACACACTCGATTGTCAGTGAACACTATAATTTCGCCCCTCAAGTCCTGTCACATTACCCCCCATCAAGTTGCATTTGCAATTACCAGTGTATTTTTATTCCTTTGCATAATCCTAGAAAAATATCTCATAAAAGCACATCATTCTCGTGCTTCTAACACAGAATGTCCCGTCTAGACAGATTAGTAGTACTCTTGGAGACTGGGTCAACTCCCTTCATTCGAAATACTGCCGCAGACCAGCTCTCAGATATTGCCAAAGCTCATCCAGAGGACGTGATCTCTTTGTTAGGTCGCGTTTATCCATTTCTAAAGGCTGAGAGATGGGAAACAAGAATCGCTGCTGCAAGGGCTTTTGGTGGCATCGTCGCCAACGCCCCACTGTGGGACCCTAATTCCGACGAGGCCATCAAGAAGGAACAACAGCTTCAAACTATACAAGATCTGGTCACAGTAAAGTTAGAAGAGGTGCCTTCGGTGAAAATAGAGCAAGATGAAGAACTCCGCAAACTTGACAATGGTTTTCTGACTCTTGTCTCGTTCGACTCGTGGAACCTTAGAGAAATCTTACTAAGCGGAAGGAAGTTGCTAGCATCTGGTGGTGCCGATATCAATGGCGCCCTGTCTAATGATACTGACCTGGATGTATTCTTCAATAAATTGAAGAAACATAGACCATTGGTTAAGAGAGAGCCGAGTCAAACCGTACAGGCTGCCTTAAAAATGGAGGAGGAGGCGGCCACTCCAGACTCAAGTGTAGTTGCATCTCCAGCTCCTGAAGCAGGAAAACCATCTGCGTCTAGCGCCCGATTGAAAGCAATGCAGCGACGCCGAGCCAAAGTAAATGCCAAGTCATCTGCGTCAAAGGTACTCGCTGTTGATTTATCTCAATCTTCTTTATCAAGAGAACTCAGTGAGACAGCTGATGCTGATGTGAAAGAGGAAATGTCTCAATTCGATCTCACTGCATCACAAGATGGTTCTAAAGTAATGATGAATGACAAAGATACGGAATTATCTCCTCTCCTTGCACAACACGCCAAAGTTGCTGGTATCGTTTGGCAATTCCAAGGCGTGTTTGAGCTTCTAATAAATGATCTTTTTGATGATAATTGGGAGGTCAGACACGGTTCAGCCCTCGGTCTTCGTGAATTAATTAAAGTTCACGGTAAGGATGCTGGAAGAGTAATGAACAAATCTAGAGAAGAAAACGATGCCAATAACGCAGCATGTTTGGAGGATTTGGCCGTAAGATTATGTACCCTTTTTGCATTAGATAGGTTTGCTGACTATGTCAATGACACAGTTGTTGCGCCTGTCAGAGAGTCCGGTGCTCAAACGCTCGCGGCTCTTCTTACACACCTCAATATTGAAACAACCATTAAAACATTCTATTGTCTTCGTGCTCTCGTTTTCCAAGAGGGTATGGATGAGAAACCACGCCAAAAGTACTGGGAAGCAAAGCATGGTGGAATGTTGGGTGTCCGTTACTTTGTCAGTATACGAACAGAAGTACTTTTATCACACCCAGAATTGCTTGACAGCGTGGTTTCAATGGTCCTTCACTGCCTTAAAGAAAGCGAGGATGATGTTCAATCTGTAGCAGCATTGACATTAGCGCCAATTGCTGCAGAGTTTGTCAAGACGAGAACAGAAATTATATCATCGTTACTTGAGGTTGTTTGGGAATGTTTGTCAAGTTTTGAAGATGATTTATCTGCTTCAATTGGGTCTGTCATGGAACTTCTCTCCAAACTTTGTACACACAAGGAGGTAATCAAGATCATGCAGTCAGACGAATTTCAAAATAGCGCGGACTCTTTTGAAAACCTAGTTCCGAAGCTCTTCCCATTTTTGAGACATTCCATTACCAATGTGCGCAGATCTACACTCAAAACATTACTTGAATTTATTTCCATAGAGGACCCTTCTGCAAAGATGTGGATTGGATCCAAGACATTGCGCCTCATTTATCAAAATCTTTTGGTTGAACAAAACCCAGAGGTTCTTGCACTTTCGCAGGAGGTATTTGATAAATTGTTGCACGAAATCAATGTGAATCCAAACCTCAAACCACTAGAATTTTATTTCTCTTTCCACTTGCATTCCTTAACTACTCTTATAATGACTCCAATCGGCATTGCCAGACACAACTATCAAATGAACTCAAGCTTTTTAATGAGACCTTCTGATACCAATTTTGAGCGCGTTGATGGCCGCGGACCCTTCCAAGAAATTGCCGATACATACTCCGATACGGCTCCTTCAGACTCGGCACCTAAGCGTGGCCGCAAGCGTAAGGCTGAAATCAAGGTGGACTCGCTGGATCAAGACCATCTCAAAATCAATATCGATGCTCCAGTTCTTAACGGTGACGTGATGATTGTTGGCTATGACATAATAGTTGGCATGAGAACTGCCGCTGCAAGGGCGATGGGTAAGGTCCTTGCTCAGATGGACTCTCAATCTGAAGTGTTGAGAGCATTCGAGCACCTAAAAAATTACTTGTCATCGCCACATGCAACTCCTAGACTATTTGTAGCTATCATTGTAGAAGAATATGCCAAAGCTCTCCAAGATTTCGGCAAGGCTCCTCCGCAACCTATAGTCGAGCCTATTGTTTCGACAATGTTGGACTTAATTTCCGATACAGAAGGGATTATTTATTTCCGGGAACTCGTATCAACATTGAAAAGTGCAAGAACGGCATGCTTGCAATTGTTTGACGTTTTTGTCACCAAGGGTAAATTACCCCAATCAAAAGTTCCCCATTGCCCTGTGATTGTCCAAGGAGAAGCTGGTTCAGGGCCTGGCGCTTTTAGCATCGAGAGCGCCACAAAGTTATTAGATGATACGTATCCAAAACTTGTCAAATCTCTCTCTGCTGCTGCGCGTATAACAGCTACGCTGGCTCTAGAGGATGCAAAACATAGAATCGAGCAAACTCTTTCCGTGGCTAGACAAGCTAACTCCCAGAGATTAACCAGTATTCTGGCGGCTTATGCGGCTGCAATTCTTGCATTAGGCGGTCTTCCCAAGAAATTGAACCCTGTTATCAGGTCTCTCATGGATAGCGTCAAATTGGAAGAGACGGTATTGTTACAGAAACGTACCGCATCTTCTATTTCTTCATTAATTGAGCAGCTCAATAAGATCGGCAAAACTGGCCCTTCAGACAAAATTATTAAGAACCTATGTGCGTTCTTGTGCGTCGATACGTCAGAGGTGCCTGAGTTCGTGCATAATTCTAAGTTTCGAGACAACATATTGTCGTTGCGTAAAGAAGAAGCTAAGACCGATCCAGCAGATATTGCAGCCCACGAAGAGGCAATCCGTGGTGCTCGAGTGAAGCGTAATGGTGCTCTCCTTGCCTTAGATTCGATCTTACAGCTCTATGGGGAGAACCTTTTCACTCTGTTGCCAAAGCTCTACAGTATATTGTTTGAACCTTTGAAACAATTATCCGAAATCGGCTCAGAGCCATTGGAAGATGATTTGGTAGGTCAAAGCATAATTGACGCGTTAGGTGTTTTACGGGCTTTGCTTCCTAAACTTAGCGTTAAGTTGCACGACCGCGTGACTGAATCTTTACCACATCTAATTGCTGGATTGAGAAACGTTCTTTCTGTTTTCAGATACTCTGCTGCCAAGTGTTTGGCTACTGCTTGCTCAGTTCTTCCTTCAAAAGGTTTTCCATTAGTTGTAAAAGACGTTGTTCCCATGCTCAACAATGCGGCGGAGTTTCGAGAGAGACAAGGTGCAATTGAAGCCGTATACCACGTCTCCAGCACCATGGGAGCTGACATTTTACCATATATAGTCTTTTTAATTGTCCCTGTTTTAGGTCGTATGAATGATGCCGACCCTGACGTCAGAATCATTGCTAGTACTACTTTTGCATCCATCATCAAGCTAGTACCTTTGGAGGCTGGTATTCCAGATCCACCAGACATGCCAGCGGAGTTACTCGCCGGAAGGGATAGGGAGCGTGACTTTATCCAACAAATGATGGACCCTACCAAAATTACATCATTTGCGCTTCCGGTCAGCATTAAAGCAACTTTAAGAAAGTATCAACAAGAGGGAGTGAATTGGCTTGCATTCCTAAACAAGTACCGCTTGCATGGCATTTTGTGTGACGATATGGGATTAGGAAAAACGCTTCAAACAATCTGTATTATTGCCTCAGACCACCATATAAAAGCAGAGAAATTTTCTGAAACGGGGTTGGCAGAATACAAGCGCATTCCTAGTTTGATCATTTGTCCCCCATCATTAACAGGCCATTGGGAACAAGAGCTCAATCAATATGCTCCATTTTTAAGTGTTGTTGTCTATGCCTGTGGCCCAACAGCCAGAGTTAATCTTCGTCCCCAAATGGAGTCTGCTGACGTAATTGTCACATCTTACGATGTTTGTAGAAATGATGTCGAAGTCTTGGCTTCTTATCAATATAACTACTGTGTGCTTGATGAGGGCCACATCATTAAGAACGCAGCTTCAAAATTAAGCAAGGCTGTGAAAAGAATGCGAGCAGAACATAGATTGATTCTTTCGGGAACGCCTATTCAAAACAATGTTTTGGAGCTTTGGTCACTTTTTGACTTCTTGATGCCAGGCTTTTTGGGTACCGAAAAGGTGTTCATGGAGAAGTTTGCCAAACCAATTGCGGCTAGTAGAAATAGCAAGACGTCTTCAAAAGAACAAGAGGCTGGCGCTTTGGCATTGGAGTCTCTACACAAGCAAGTATTACCATTTATGCTTCGTCGGTTGAAGGAAGACGTTTTGTCTGACTTGCCTCCTAAAATCATTCAAGACTATTATTGTGACTTATCAGAACTCCAGCAGAAATTGTACAAGGACTTTGCTAAAAAGCAAAAGACTATTGTTGAGAGTGAGATCAATGAGCAAGAGGAAATGGAGTACAAAAAACAAGACAGTCATATTTTCCAAGTGTTGCAGTATATGAGAAAATTATGTAATCACCCGGCTTTAGTGGTGACTCCTAGCCACCCACAAGCCGCTGAAGTTGCCCAATTTTTAGCCCTGAAAGGGTCGGACTTGCACAGCATTGAGCACGCGCCTAAACTCAAGTCGTTAAAGACTCTTTTACTAGAATGTGGTATTGGCGTGGGCGATAGTGACTATTCCAGTGCCAAATATAACGCTAAGCAGAAGAACTATCTTACTTCAGATGGTGTCATATCTCAGCATCGTGCGTTGATTTTCTGTCAATTGAAGGACATGTTGGATATCGTTGAGGACGAACTATTTAAGAAGCAAATGCCTTCTGTAACTTACATGAGACTTGACGGGCGTACAGAGCCCCGTAGTAGACAAGCTATTGTCCGCAAGTTTAATGAAGATCCCTCTATTGACGTCTTGCTTCTTACCACAAAGGTTGGAGGTTTGGGCCTTAACTTGACCGGTGCTGACACTGTCATTTTCGTTGAACACGACTGGAACCCTATGAATGACTTGCAAGCAATGGATAGAGCGCATAGACTTGGGCAGAAGAAGGTTGTGAATGTTTACAGACTCATCACAAGAAATACATTGGAAGAGAAAATCATGGGTCTTCAAAAGTTCAAAATGAATATTGCATCCACGATCGTCAATCAACAAAACACAGGGCTTTCATCCATGGGCACAAATCAATTACTTGATCTCTTCGACGTGGAAGAGGGTGCCACTAATGCCGAAAACGGAAATGGTAACGGTAATGAAGAAAAGGCTGGTACAGATAAAATTGAAGAGTTGACAGGAGGATTAGTTCCGCAAGATGCTGTCGAAGACCTCAATAATGCTTGGGAAGATAACCGTTACGAGGATGAGTATAATTTGGATAACTTTATCAAGACCCTCAAATAGTTAATTAGTTGAACCTAGCCTGCAGATAACGACTATTTGAAACATTTGCATACAATATAACAGGAATACATTGTAAAAAAACCCATAGTATACCTAATTTCAAATTATAGACTTTTATTGGCTTACGGACCAACTGTAATCATTTGTGACTTTCAATATTTCCACTAAGCGCAACTCTCAAAGATTGCCGCCACCGAGGTCTCATCACCTCTATACTCGCATCGCATAAAAAACGCTCCTGTACCGTACAAAGTCGAAACAATGTAAAAAGAGCCAACTCTTCTTCCACAACTCACACATGCCTAATCAGCTTCTGCAAAAGCTTCTCCGATTGGAAGGAGAGGGCCAGGAAGCTTACAAATATTTGGCTTCGGACGAAAAGTCAACCACAGGCCGATTATCAGAGCCACTTTCAGATATTACCCCAGATCGTCAGCAGAACAAGTCAACTCCAAAATGGGTCCATTTTGTAGCGGGTGGAATAGGAGGTATGGTTGGTGCTGTAGTCACCTGTCCGCTCGATGTCGTGAAAACTAGATTGCAATCCGACTCCTACCATGAGGCCTACAATAAGATCCCCAAGTCCAAAAACCCCTTAATGAAGGGACTTCAGCATTTTGGGGAAACGTGCGGTGTAATTCTGTCGATTTATCGGGTAGAGGGTGGAAAAGCCTTATTTCGTGGTTTAGGTCCTAATCTTGTGGGTGTAATTCCTGCCAGGTCCATTAATTTCTTCACATACGGCGCTTCGAAGGACTTAATACTGAAACAGTTCAACAACGGCGAGGAAGCTACCTGGGTTCATTTGGCAGCTGGATTAAATGCGGGATTTGTGACTTCGACTGCAACCAACCCCATTTGGTTAATCAAAACAAGACTTCAGCTTGATAAAACAAGAGGTAAGCACTACAAAAATTCTTGGGACTGTTTTAAGCATGTAATCAAAAACGAAGGATTTTTCAGTCTATATAAAGGGCTTAGTGCCTCGTACCTAGGTGGTATTGAGTCCACTCTACAATGGGTTTTATATGAGCAGATGAAGTCTTTTCTACATAGGAAGTCTCTTGAGATACATGGCCATGATGGCAAAACTAAGACAACAAGAGACCATGTAATGGAATGGTGTGCCCGCCTGGGCGCTGCTGGTGCTGCAAAATTCGTTGCCTCGTTGCTAACTTACCCTCACGAAGTCGTGAGAACTAGGTTAAGACAAGCTCCTGTGGCCGAAACGGGCAAGCCAAAATACACTGGCTTGGTACAGTGTTTCAAACTTATAATTAAAGAAGAAGGGCTTGCTAGTATGTACGGAGGCTTGACCCCTCATTTGCTTCGAACTGTGCCAAACTCGATCATAATGTTTGGCACATGGGAATTGATCGTCCGTCTACTTTCGTAACTGGACATATGTAAATAGCTTTAGAATCATGTAATTAATATGGGAGTTGGGGATACTTATTGCAATTTGGATGTTTGTAGAACCAATTACTGGTCTACTATTGTTACTAGGTTTACGATACTAAAGGCTGAGCGCAACCTAGATAACACCTCACTTATTCTCTATTTGAATATTTTGAACGTTTTTGTAAAACTTCGGCGCGTTTCCCTGTGGAGGGGTTATGCCGAGTTGAGCAATAATGGGATCTGGAGCATACTTATGAGGATTTTTGATGGGCTTCGAGATATTAGGCATCTTTTGCCTTTCAGTTGATCCTTCAGTGCTTAGATAAGGAACTCTCCCCAAGGGATTGAGTTCTGGATTGAAATAAATCGAATCCTTACCTTTTAGCTTACTTTCGTCCTCAAGCTGTTTGGCCTTCAATTTGTCTTGCTTCGCTAGAAATGGCTCCAATTTGTCTTTGTGAAGTTTATTTTTCCTAATGAAAGCCCAATCATCTCGTAGCTTCGCCAAACGTTTCTGCTGCTGAACATCAAGATTGGACTCCTTTTCTAGTTTTTGTATGGCATAGTAGATCAGAATAGGGTTCGCCTCTTGTAAAGACGTTACTCTGTGGGCCTGCTTCTGCCGTTGCTGGATCCTCTGCTTTTGCTTGAGCTCATTCTTCTTCACCTCTTTGGCTAGACTATAATTACCGCGAATCATTGCTATGTTAGCTGATAGAATAGTGGATTATGGCACGATGGTTAACGGTATAAGCTGATGGTCTGAGTTCAAATTAAGATGAGAAAGTAATGAAATTTGATTAAATGGAAACGGAGTTCGTGAATTTAAGAGTATTAAGAGTAGAGAGCCAGTGAGTAAATTTCTCCTTTAGGTTTGACGTGGTGCTACCCTTTTAGTTGAGGGAACTAAATGTCTAAAGCTAGTCAATGGTTAAGATGTCAAGTATATTTTAATTTTTTGGAGATCAGAGAACAAAAAAATAAAATTTCAGTAATTATATTTTAATTGGACTCAATTCAGAAACTCAAAGCAAGAACAACCAGGAATGTTGAAACTGTCTGTTATCTTATATTTGGAGACTATTCGTGCACACTCTGATATCTCCACAACATCCATCAGATGAATAAAACGGAGCAAAATGGCTCTGCTCAAACTGCAGCAAGCAATATACCGGTAGAATCACTAGAGCTTATAAGAAACAGACTTGATCAAATTCTACAGTCTTTAAGAAAATTGGCGGATCAAATAAACTATTCCAACAGAAACCCCAAAGCCAAGTTGCCCAGCTACCTGACATTACATGGACAGTTTCAAAATTTAATAACACAACTACATTCAATCGCATTACACCTTGAGCTGAAAAGTGATGTTCTTCAGACTACGAATGTCTTCCCGCTTCCTGCTTTCCCTACAACACAACAGGAGGGCTTGGTAACTACACTTCTCCGAAAGAAACCTTTACCCGAAGTCGATGAATGGATTGACTCCGCAATTGCTGAATGCAATTCATTTAATATACCCCTAAGAACGGATGATGAGCTTGCAGAGTGGTGCTACGCAAAGGTGAAGCAGATCGAGTCGGACTTTGTCTTTGGAGGGTTTCATACCGAGGCTCAACAGTTGTACTTAAATAGCGAAGAGGGACGCAAGGAAACTGCGCTAAAGAAGGAAGAAGCAGCAGCAAAAGAGGAAAAGGAAAAGCTAATAATTGGAACTACGAAGCCCATGAATTCTAATTCTGTATTAAAATTTATGACAAAGGGAATATGAAGGTGGTCGATCTAGCTTTCAACGTCGGTGCCGTCAGAAGTATAGAACTCATAGAAATACAAGATAGAAAATATGAAAAATGCAGCAGCACCGCCCAACGTAACGTTCCTCATAGAGATTTTAGTGGCGAGTAATTGACCACCTGTTACAGCAGCAGCTGTACACAAGCAGTGACCAACAACAGCACCCATTATGACAGTCCAGTAGTCAGAACCCGCAGCCATAGCGATGGTGGCGATCTGCGAACGGTCTCCCCATTCGCCCAAGAAAGTCATGACAAACACTTGAATCCACACGGGGGACAACACCGTTGAAGCAGTGTCTTTGGCGCGAATAAGAAAGGAGTTAAGAGCAGAATTAAAAGACAGGCTCTTGTTACCTCCAGACTCAATGTTGTCCAAATGCGAGTTCATATTACTGGCCTGAAGCTCTTCTTCAACCTCAGCCATCTCCTCACCAACGCCGGCGTCTTTGGACATCGCGAGTCCTTCGCGGAGAAGATTGATACCAAATACAACAAAAAGGATAGCTGCCAAAAAATGGGTGAGTCGTTCTGAAACGAGACCTGGTAATGCATGGCCAACGATACCCAGCAAAACGGTCATCACTGCCAAAGAAGAAAACGCAGATGTAAACACGACAAGCTTGGGATATCTCATTGACATCAATGCTGCGATAAGGAATGTTTTGTCACCGATCTCAGAAACAACAATCATGGAGACAGCCATGTAAAATGACTGTGTGTTACTCTGCTCATCTCTCTTTTCCTCGTTATCAGTACTAATAACAACGGACCCAAGGTTGTTCTTAGACGGCGTTTTAGCAAGCGTGGGTAATTTAGTAGGTCCCAGGGCTTGGACTGCACAACTTCCAAGGGCTGCAAAAGAAAGAAAGGCCAAAATTGGCACAGAGAACTTCATTTCTTACAGCGGGGCAGAGCTCAGCTTCTCGAACCAGGTATATATACGGGTCCATAGTCTGCCATTTCAACTCCGAGCACGTGACCAATCAACATGCAGGGACAGACCAACAAACATCGATTCATTGTTCCGGATATGTAACCGGCATTGGAATTGAGGCCCCACGCGATTTTTTTTGCAGCAGATTCTGCATCGATGGACTTTACGAACATTTTATCCAATTGATTTATGCTTTGGATGTGGAACTGGTTACGAACCTACAAACATCTGGCTAAAAAGGAAGCGCAAAACACGGCGATCCTTCTAAAAAAAGGGGCATTTCTTAAAAAGGAAAGATTCTATTCGAATTAGGTTATGTTATATTTACTCTTCTTTCTATTAAAAGTCTATTTTTACCACTAGTTATTGTTCTTTCTGGCGGCAGTTCCCCCTGGCCTACATAGCTCCCCTCATTAACGGTTTCACAAATTCATGAAATCCCTGCACACCTAATAAGTGATTGGCTAAACTTTTAGCTTACTGTTTTAGATCACAAAAGAAACTTTTCACTAAACCCCGATATCGGACACAAGCGTAGATTGTATGGGGAAGAAATGTTCGTTTAACGAAACCAAAAAACATACCAGAGCAAAAAAGTTTGCGTAGAAACCACACCTTGTGGAATTTATAAAATGCATTTGTGAATAATTGATAAAGTCTAATTCCGGCATTATTTTCCAAAGCATCCGTTTTAATCTCTTTTTTGATTCTTACAAGCGCTAGACTATTCGTAGCCATACAGAGCGTGTAGAATCAGTTGTAGCGCCAATTATCGAGTACGATCCATAGGAGACAGAGGCTCTAAATTTGAGAACAAGTCACAGGCATTGATAACTTATCCGATGTCTGACCTTATTACGTGAATTCAAACCATTAATAGACTTATAACAAATGCGGGGGTTTATCAGGTTCAAGTCAAACAATTCTGCTCTCTCGGAGCGATTCGAGCAGATCTTAAGTGAGAAGATCTCGAACTCTCATGCCTCAGCTTTGAAAAATCATCCTCTGTTAGGAGCAAGTGCAAACACACTGGATGATTTTGCTAAGACACAGGTGGCGTCAAAAGCGCAAGATACTTCTTTCAAACACACATATCAAAGGGAATTAGCTTACGTACAAAGTGAGAAAAGATTGAGACTGAAACAGGAAAGAGAAAATGCAGATCCTTATTTTAACAAACCGTGGTCGGGCTCTGAGCTCATCCAAGATACAACTCGCAGGATGATAATCGATTCGATTCCGAAGGCCAAGAAGATCGACACTAGACCGCAGCAAACCAAGATGAAATCTCTGATGTCACTATCGACTAGGCTAGAAAGTGCCAAAGAACTGTCTTTGGACTATAGGGTCGGAAAGACTCTTACACCAGAGGAAAAAGAGAAAAAGGAATTCCAAGAAATGTACAAGGAAAGACTACTTGGTCCGTCAATGTTTTTGAATTCCGCTTCATCAACGTCCACTATCGGGTTAATAAGCAGTATGGCAGATGCTCGAATCAACGCGGAGATCGATCAAAAGACTGGAACATTTAAGTCCGATGATATGCAAAGTGTCAGAGGCAAACCTTTGGACAAAGAGCGCCTCGCAAACTCAACAGATACAGCATATTTTATGAACGAAGTCTTAAAAAAGCAAGACTGCTTGCCGACTTGGATTGAAAATCAACAGGGTGTCGACGTGGAAATCTCTAATTTTAGATTAAACCTCCGGAATTTGGGACAATCAGCATTTATTACCCTAGCTGATCCACTTGGAGACAAGTCTGTTGAGGAAATCCTTCTGTTCGTAACGAGGCAGGGCTCCGACAAGATAAAATCAGATGTCATTTCATCAGTTCTTAGATCTCGAAAAAATTATCTTACTACAAAGATAGGAGATATTAATCAAAAAGTACGAAATTACAATCTACTGGCCCCGTCTAGTTCTCTACATAAATGGAAGTTGGTCTTGGACTCAGAGGTTCTGACTCAAGTCGAAGCGTTTTTGGCCAATATCGAAAAGGAGATGAAGGATCTCAAATCCCGTCAAAAGGCAAAAAATGAACAAGTGCAAACACAAAACTCTGCGGGATCATTTTTGAGTCTCCTTGAGGGCGGAAATAGAGGTTTTGTGAGTCATTCACAGCAGCCTTTTTTTGAGCGCCCTAGACAAGAAATGCGGTTCTGGCAACTGATCAAATCAATTTTTAAGTGAAAAATGTATATTTATTGAGAAATGAGCATAGCAATTGCAACAAATCCAAATGCTCCACACCATACCTTCCATAACTCACACGTTTTATATAGCAAACCCTTGTTCCTGTTATTAGCTTGACTGCCCTTCAATTCCTTTTCAAACGCTTCCGTCATTTTTTCTCTTGTAAAAAGCTCTTGTACTCTTTGGTAGCCATTCTGTCCCAAATGATCTTTAGTCTTTGAATCTAGATTGAGCATATGATTTTTGATTACGGTAGCCCATTCGTCAACATCATTTCCTCTATTGTAGCCCGTTGCCTTATCAACGTTAGTTTCATCGAAGTTGACTATAGATTCTAACGGTCCACCTTTATTAATTGCCAAAACAGGTGTCTTGTTAAGCATGCTCTCCACAGGAACGATACCGAAGTGTTCAAATGTTGGGGTATAAAGGAGGATCTCAGCATTTTTGAGGGCGGCATTTTTTATAGAAGTTTTCACTGATGGCATAAAGATCACTTGCGTAGACTTTGGTTTGAGAACAAGCTTTCCTCTGAACGTATAATGAACTAGCAGCAACAGATCGCACAACTTCTCAAGCTCTTGAAGGTACTCAACATTTTCTCTCACACGAGAATCATAGCCTCCAGCAACTATTAAGATTGGTTGATTCTCCTTCTTGAATGATTCGAGAGCCTTTGAATAAGATTTGATGGCTAGCTCGATATTTTTTAAGCGCTCAAAACGATTGATAGACAATAAATACAGACCTTCACCCATGAATTTTTTTAACTCATCTTCTGCTTCACTGTTATCTAGTTCGGAAGCAGTTATATCCACACATGGGTAGATGACACCAGGATTGATTGAGTCCAACGTTCCAAAAGTCTTATGAAATATAGATTTAGTGAATTTTGAGTTCACCACAATTTGGTCGCTTACGCCAGTAGTCCACTCTTCAATTGCATCAAAGGGTTTTCTGTAAAGACTTTTAATGAAACTGGTTTTCTTAGAGAGCAATAAATCGGGAAAGTGACAGTAGAAAAGGACCTTGGAAGCCTTTTTGCTAGAAAGACTCAAAAATGGGACACAAAAGGAGAGCTGGTCCACTATGAAGTAATCATATTGAAGCACTTGCCCATTGGCAATGAGGTATAAAACAAGGTACAATTGCCTCATAATTGCACAGAGGATATGAAATTTCCCGAATATTGAAATAGGAAGAAAGTCCCCGAGAACTCTCACCTTCAACATTCCAGAGCTCACCTCTTCAAAGCAGTGAGTCTTATCACAATGGGAGGTGTAAATGGTTACATCATTGCCGTTGCTCTGAAGACCAACAGCTGCATCCACAACGAGTCTCTCGGCTCCACCTATACCTAAATCAGGATGAACAAAGGCTATCTTTGACGGCATAACGCTCTTAGAAGTGACTGATAAGTGTATACGCGTTTACGTGGTATATGGAGTTGAGCTAAGAATTCTTTGACGAGAATTCCCATATTCAGTCGATAAGCTATTTGTGATAAAATTTACTTAGAAATGAAATTTACGGTAATTTTTTTTGGTATGTCGTGCTAATCATCATGCATTTAGTAAGTTCGAATCTAAACTTAAACCTGAACGAAGGTCCTAGACTTGGACATCGCCATTCGCTTCCCTTTCCAATCTCTTTTTCAACTTTTCAGCTTTTCTATCGTATCTAGTATCATCAGGATTAAACCCAGCCTCTTCTGACCCATACACAGCCCATTCAGGTGTTTTCTTAATGTAGTCTAGGTCACAGAAATCTTCTTTAGACTCTAAGAGCTCAAAGAACTTAGCGTAATCAATGTGTGTAAACCATTCGCCATCAATTTTGAATTTTTCGTGTGCTATGAGAATGCAGCAAGAGTGAGCATGTTCAGCGGCAAGCTCGTACTTCTGGCCACGAGACTGGAGCTCAGCAACCAACTTCTCCACAAAAGATTTACATTCATCATAGAAGGGAATATTTTGCATGGTCAATGGGTTTCCATTGGCGTTTGAAGATCCACAAAAAGTGGCTCCTTTAACCTCAATTTGAGATGGCTGGGCCCTTTCTACCATATCAGCGTAACTTTCTATGTCGTCCATGTTGAAGCCCTTAACAAGAGTCAATCTGAATACAGTTCTTTGATGTGATTGCGTCGTTCTTAGGATGTCCAAACAAGCCATAAGCCGCTCCCAGAAGTCTGAATTAAGCGGACGGTCAACCTTTTTCAAGTCTGATTTTGTTGGAGCGTCGATACTAACATATAATTGTGTCACTTTGGCGAGTTGTGCAAGATTGTCAGGGTGCTGGGCGTTGCAGACTAAAAAGGAGGAAATGTGTCTTTCATGTAGCATTGACACAAACTCATTGATATGTGGATAGAATATGGGCTCTCCGACGAGAGATAATGCACAGTGACGAACCTGGAATGCTTCTTCAAATCTATCCATTTGGATACCAGGCACACCTCTCATTTGTTTAATTTTCTTGTAGTGACCTTCAAGCGCACCTTGCAACACAACGTCTGGAGGATCGATTTGCCATCTCCAATTCAGCTTAGCGACAGGGTTCGTACCATGGCGCCAGCAAAAGACACATTTGTTTGAACATGCCAAAGAAGGAGTAGTCTCCATGCATAAATGAGACCTGATGCCATAAAATGCAAACTTGTAACATGAACCTCTTCCACGCATAGCACTCTTCGTCCAACGACAGATTTTCACTCCAGAATGAGAACCAACAATAGTGTATCCTTGCTTAGTCAAAGACTTGTATGTGGGTGAGTCTTGAGCTACCATCTGCTTTGGTGAATCAGAGGTTGTAAACTTTCCTCCTGACGCTTCAATAATTCGCCCCATATCTTCAACATCAACAACCTCGTTAGCAATGTCAGTATCTCCATCCTCTGCGTCACTGTCTTCCACATTTTCATCCACATAAAACGGTTCATTATCCGTAAGAAGCTCACAGAATCGATCAACCCATTCAAGTGCCTTTCTCAGTTCATCATGTTTCATGCAGCTTTTGCCTAGAGGAAACAAACGACGTCCGCCTAATTTAGCAAGCCATTTGTCTGCCAATGACGCTTGGTAGCAAAATTTTTCACCGCCCCAGGACTCGGAGTCGCCTAGTCCTAAAACTGCAAAGCCTGCTAAGGTTTGAAGCGGGTATTTATCGACTCTGAAATCCTGATAGGTATCCACCAAATGTTCAATAAAATAATCAATAGGTGAGTCTGTTTCGTAGGAGGGAAGAACTAAAAGATATATTCCAGGAGCAGCATCTTTAGGAGTTCTCATGAAGAATTCCTCTAAATCATCGACATCATCGTCAAGTGAGAGTAGCTTGGTGCTTGCTGTACGATTAGGAATATTGTTGAGTTTTTCTTGAAGAATTGTTGCAATACGCTTAGATGATCCGGTCAAAGTCGTATAGAATATGTAGATGGGTGATTCTACTAATTGAAGCGTTTGGCCAGTGAGCTTCAGTTCTGGCTTCTCGGAAGAAGTTTTGGTACCCTTAAATAACTTGGGAGCTTTTGCTCTTTTGCTGATAGATTTCTTTTGAGTTTTTGGGAATATATTCTCTCCGTTTTTATAACTGTGTGTGAAATCAACCTCGAAAATCGGCAGCTCTTTCACTGGAGCTTTCGAAGGTTGGTTTTTCAAATAAGCAAAAATAGCAACTCCAGCTAGTAGCAATGAAATTCTACCACCGGAAATTGTATATAGAATGGCACATATAGTGAATATTGTAAGCCCCAGATCCATCCTTGAAAAGAAGTAGAGGAGATGGGCTAGACTGCACAGTGCAAGATTTGCAACCACCTTTCAAGTCTGCCAGTTGCAAATCAGCAGGGTAGACTGCTATGAGCCAGACCAAAAAAATGGATAGAACATAAAAGGGTAGGGCCCACCCCGAAATATCTTATTCTTTTTTCTCTATTCCACCTTTTTTCTTAAAACATTATAAAAGTTTATTCAACAAGAATTACAATTAAGATTTGCAATAATCTAATTTACGAAGACACGAACCATATCATCAATGAGTTTCGATCGTTGTGAGTTCGAATTACTGGGCTTCTCTGACCTAGACCCAACGAGCTTTTATTCGAGCATCTTTGACCCCATTGAGCTCCCTATTTCGGATCTTGATGATGTTTTAGCCTTGAAGAATCCGAAATCTTTAGATTCCAGTATAGATCAGATATTGATGAATCTCGAAGCTGATTGCGAATCCCAACACTCACAGAGTAACGAACTGACTAGCTTGGAACTCATAGTTAACGAGGACAAAAGCACTGAATCGCTTGGCTTGGATATACTGAGCACAGAATTCGAATTTGATTTTGTTGAGCCATCAAGCAATGCAACATCTATCATGAGCTTCTCGGCAGATGCCGAACACTTGATTAATTACAATTTGCCCCTCAGTTGTGAACCTCGTAAACTTTGTCTCTCAGATTCAGACTCTCCTCTCTCCTTTACCAAAGGTGCTGACTACCTCCTTCCGCTCACACCATCAAGTCTAATTGACAAAAGTGACTTGTTCAGTAGCAGTTGCATAGGCGAGAAGCAAATGGAAGCACCAGCATCGAAAGAAAACCTTGTTGCCAAAAAAGTAAATAATTCTACCGCTATAAAATCATCCCCAAAATGCTCTGACTGCACCGGCGAGAGGCTGAGAAGTTTGAAAAGAAAGCATCAAGAAGACGATTACTTTTACGAAACGGAACCCAGGAATTTTTCGCCTGTTGACGTCAGGTCTGTTCCGAAGCGTTTCAAGAGCAGCGGGTTCATTACCTTAGAGATTAGTGCTACCCAATGTTTAGATGTTGACCTCAATTACCACAGCTATACCGGTAAGATATCGGAAGTTATTCTCAATCACGATCTCACCAACTTTGCATTTAAAGAGCATAAATTCCCAGACCGCCAATCCCAGATTGTTGAACGGGTTGTTAAATATTATCAAGGCGAACTAAATGAAACTCATGTTGGTACACACGAAGGGCTCATTTCTTTTGAATCTGGTGTTCTTCAAAGGAAAATCTATATTAGAGACATTTCCGAAATCACAAATATGGTGTCTAATGTAATCTACGAAGCTTCCTCAAAATTCAACGTGAACACTCCCTATGAGCCTCAATATTTTCGATATGAACTTGACGAAAACCAAAATATTGTTGGTGAGAGCAAGTGTGGGCTCTGCACTTTCTGTCCACAAGTTCGGTTTTACCCCTTTAAGAATTCAAGCTATCTCAGCCATATGACTCTTATGCATGGCGTATTTGCCAACAACTACATTGTACCGGAAGGGCTCTACGTCGGTAGATATAGGCTTAATCGCACAAGTTATTCGCGGAAAAAGAATGTCATAGATGCCATTCAATGTCCTTCTTGCTTCCACGTTACTCCAATAAAATGCTGGAGGTCAAAGACGAACCCGCTTCTAAGCTACTTCCGCCATTTCAAGAAACAGCACCAAAAAGACACGCGGACTTTCATCGATAGCGTGGTCGACCCCGTTAACTATAAGCAATTGTCATGAGCCTTGGGTACTCTCCTTAACGAGATAAACAATATCCGATTTCCATTCATGGCATCACATTTTACAAACAAATTTTTTCATTTATAATTCCTCAAATAACAATTTATCATTAATTATTTCATTAAAACTTGGCATTTGTTTATCTTGTTGCGCTTGACTACTAGTTCAATATGTTGGCATTGCCAACGACTATCGTCACAGTTGATAGCACTATGATCATATCTTAAAATTATACAATGGGAATTATTAAACTTGCTAATTTGGACACATGATAAAGCTTTTAGTACGCTTGATTCTAAGTCATGCAGCGTCATAATGATGATGAGATATTTTGGGATGCTTGATTTTCAGTTAAGTGCTTATTTTTGACAAATCAGTAATTTTTTTTTTGGCAGGAGACTTTACAGAGAGCTTTATCGCAATCATCTGTCCTTATCGCTTTGTACCTCAAATCCCATTGTAGTGTGTATGTAGAGTCTGAGGGTCGACTCATAACAGTAACAGAAACGCACAGGGTTCCGACATTTCACGCAACGAGCTCTTGTGATATTACTTTTTTTCGGAAAATCATTTCGTTTAGATTCTTTTAGATTAGAAAGACCTCTCTCAAGTTTCTGATATACCAAACAGATTGAAAGCAGCCACTCGAAAGTGTCTAGCTCAAGGTGAGAATGTCCTCTGGCTTAGACCAAAAATCTAGAATTATCACTCTAGATCAAGTTCACAAACTCGGACTGTCCCAGGGTGAGTCTGCTTTTTCCAAGAAAAAGTCGATTATTTGGAAAGACTTTGGCGTCTATTTAGACAAAAAGCTTGATTGGCATTTGTATCTGGATTTTGTTGAGAACGCATCCGCAAGTCCAACAGTTATACTTAACGTACTCTCTGACTCGTCTTATTTATCTCAAGTAGTCAAGTTCCAAATCTGCAACTGTTGCAAACGCCCAGTTGGAGAAGATTCCATCAAGACACACTTCGCTCGTTGTTTAGAAATGAAACAAAAAAGACAAGAACAAGAAGCTTCATCTTCTTCTGTGGCACTGAAGAAAAAGCGCGGTAGAAATACACTACTTGATGTTGAGAACTCCTCTGTAAACTCATCACGAGGCACAACACCAGCCCCAACATCGCCTACCTCTGGCCCCTCTTCTGCTATTGGCCGGCCAAAAAAGAAGTATAAGAAGTCTCAGATGCAGAAGGAAAAGGAGGCTGCAAATGCTGCAGCTGCAGCTGCTTTAGCCGCTGAAGCCGCTGCCCTTCGTGCTCAGAATGCTTCCACTACCACAAAGAAGAAAAAACCCGTCAAACCAAAGCCTGTCACGGTTAACAAATCCAAAGGGCCTGTTGATGTGGAAAAACAGTGTGGTGTTGCTCTTTCTCTGGGGGGATTCTGTGCTCGTTCATTAACGTGTAAGACACATCCAATGGGAGCTAAGAGAGCAGTGCCCGGAAGAAGTGCACCGTACGATGTTTTGCTTCAAAGGTACCAAAAGAGGAATCAGGCCAAACTTGCCGCAACAAATGCTTTAGCTGCACAGCGCCGGGAAGATGCTCAACTTTCTGGTGTTGTCATGGGGGATGACGATACTGATTTCGGCTCTGGAGCCTTAAATATTGTCCTTGATCCCGACGAAGAAACTCAATTGGTTCTTGAAGGGTTGTCTAAAAATTCTCCATGTCCTTTAGAAAGAAAGATTCTTCTTCCTACGAGACACCGCCATCGTTTCTTGTATATGAGAGAAGCGTATGCTAACGCTCTTATCACCAATGGTGGCGCTTCAGCTGATGAACTATCGCTGTCTGGAGATCTCAAATTAGCCAACCAAGCCATTTCTGGCTCTATCGGTGGGTTGCAAGGTAGGTGTGCTTTGGTAAATGTGGACAGGAGTCCTGATGGAAGTACCCAGACTTATGCCACGGTTCCTGGAGAATTGTACCTGGTCCGTGCTCCTCTGAAGGCTATCACCATGACTGCTCAGTATAATCAACATCAACAGCAGTTATTCCAACAACAGGTCTTAAAATTGCAACAGCAACAACTTCTTTTGAGGCAACGTCAACAACAACAGCAGCAGCAGCAACAGCAGCAACAGCAATCACAGAAGGCCTGATTCGCTGTTTTGTATTATGATCCCCAGCGGCCTGGGTTTTTATCACGCATCCCATACTATTTATTCACAAACCTTCAAAGAGTTTAACTGAATATAAGAGTCATAATCTTTGCATTTATGCCTCCATCGTATCGGAGAAGCGGCTTGAATTTGCTCTTACTTTGTGTTGTCATTCGTTCTTTTCCTAGTTCATCAGAACACGTGTATTCTTAGTGTATATTAAATAACGAATTTTACAATCATCTATTCTATACTTAGGAATGCAATTGTGATGTCTTCGGCCACAAATGACGATATTTTTGAATCCATGGGTGGAATTCAATTTCAGACAATTGTATTCTTTTCTCAGATTCCTTTTTTAATAAACCTCTTATTAGATCGGCGGCATCTTTATCAACAAAACTTGGAATTGTGAGGTCGACTTTCAAAATTCGTTTATATGTTGCAGCTTTTTCTTGTTCCTCAAACGGAGGTCTCCCAACAAGGAACTCGTAGCATAAGACACCCAACAGCCACAAATCTACACTCTCGTCATATTCTTGAGACTGAACCATTTCGGGAGGAAGATAATCAAGAGTACCGCATACAGTCTGGCGACGATTATTCAGTTGAGGCTCGGATTGTACTGACCATCCAAAGTCGCTCAATTTTATTGTTCTTGACGATGAAAGTAAAATATTTTCTGGCTTAATGTCACGGTGTATGATGCCTTTAGAATGTAGGTATTGTAATGCACAGCAAACTTGGAAAATGTAATTTGTGGCAGTGACATTATCAAATCTGCGATGACTCTTTAGAAGTTGATATAGTTCTCCATGGACAGCGTATTCCAATATCAAATAGACGTTTTTCTCATCAAAGAAGAACCCGTACAATCTGCTTATATTTGGATGTATGAGGTCTTTCTGTATTTCAACTTCACGTCGGAAGTTCTCTTTGAGCTTTAGCATAACCAAGTCTTTTTTTGCCATAACTTTTATTGCACAGATAAATCCTGACCGCTTATGCTTTGCGCAATACACCTTGCCAAGTTTTCCCTTTCCTAAGACTTTTCCTATCTCAAAGTCAGCTAGACTTGTGGGCTTTTGAGATGCCTTGCTTGTGGTTTGTTTGTTCCAAGTATTCCGCTTTCCGCGCACATTCTTAGCTAGATTGTTAATTGAGATACGCCTTAGGGGTTTGTGCTCAGGCAGATGCATTTTGGTATTCGGTTTGAGGTTGTTTTTAACGTTTGTTTTAATGTAAACAGTGATCCTGTATCATACGAGACTTGGGGCAGTTCAAAGGACGTTGCTACACAGTTTCAATAAAAAGTTATTGAAAGAATTTTCCGAAATACATGATAGATTATAATAGAGATCACATTAAATTTTTCTTTTTTCGAATTAATGCTGTTTCGTCGTCTGTAGCTACATTGCACCTCAAAGGCGATTTCTAAAAGATGCACTTCGATAAAAAGATGAACATCAATAACATCATCTGTTCTTTATTGTGGCTACCGTAACAGTTCTTATGTTAATCTGACCTTAGTGTATTCGATACACATGAATAGGGCTGTCTTTCTGCTTATAAAATTTGGCAGAAAGATTGAACTCCGTTAGATGACAGAGAGCACCATAACCACTTGTGAGTTGTGTAACTCCAGAACAGCAACTTGCTTTATTCATTTGTCAACTTCGTTACCTGTCATAAATAATGACAGGAAGCACCTGATAAGGAAACACTAAGCACCAGTGCTTTAAAAATAGAAAAGAGCGAAATTCAGAGAAAATATCCATTTTTGTTGATTTACAAAGTCTCTTAGCATCTCCTTTATTGAATGTATATGCTTTCTTTTTTATTTGTTAGGTGCGTGCGCCTCAGCTCGGTTGCGGCGTCTGCCCCTGCGTCAAGTGTTCTAAACCGCCGCAACTTGAAGGCCGTCAACTTCTGGCTGATCATCTTGGACCTTTCTTCTTCGTTTACTCAATAGAATAAAAAATAATCCTTTCTAATTCAATCATATAATGTTAAATCGTTGCTAGCAGTTTTCGAGTAACGCAAACTTCAGCGGCGAGGCGAACTGATTTTAAAGAAGGACATCAAAAAACGAATCACTTGCCTGGTGTATCAATTTCGGGATTATTTCAAGTTGTACTAGGGACGCATCAAATATGCATACAGAGACGCATAATTGAGAAACTATATATGAACTGTGGGTTAGCAGCCGCATCATCAGCCTTGTCAATAATCTCAATTAGGCCATTGGTACCTGAAAAACGGTTCTTTGCGCAGCTTGCGGTGGGCTTGGCAACCAATCTGAATACCAGCCCAAAGCAAATCATAGGACACTAAAAAAGTTTTAGCTCATTTTCTACCATTTTGTTACCAATAAATTTATTTTGGTGTTTCTTAATTCCAAAATTTTGGCAACTTTGGCCGAGTTGTCTTCCCCTTTATCTACGTCGCATTTATTCTACACTCTTATGACCTGTACCCCATCTCTTCCTCGCATTCTAGACCGCCTACTTGACCAAGACGTGTTATTTTTACACCTACTCTATCTTTTCCACCCATTTCAGCCACTACATAGATAAACTATAAGGATTATGACCCAATCTGCCAATAGAAATTCACTTCTAGGTTGGGTGAAAAATCTCAAGCGTAATGCATTGCTGAATGATTCTGTAAATGAAATCGAACAATCCGAGGACATTAGTACATTGAGTCTGCGGTCACCGCCACATCCATCGTTCATGGCCACATACTCATCGCAGCCCATCGCTTTCCCTACACTGTCTCCGCGGGAGAACACTGGCTGGCTAAACCCAGTTGCAAATCCTGACTTACTCCGGCCACTTCTAAGTCATAAATCTCGCTCCACGAATAACGTTAATCGAGAGAGATCGTCATCAAATCCCAGCGGCTCTCCTTTACCGGAAAGTTCCTTCAACGAAATTAGACAGCATAGAGACTCATTTTTACAGAACAATCTGTTGATAGACAAAAACTCACAATATTTTGGGGTGCCCCTAGCTCAGGCGGTGGAACAGGCCTCTGCAAAAATCTCCATATTAGGATCCAGTCCTTCCTCTACTGATGATGATTCGGTTTTACATTATGGTCGAATTCCTATAGTTGTAGCAAAGTG
Organism: Australozyma succicola; assembly: GCA_030563905.1. Lineage (NCBI taxonomy): Eukaryota > Fungi > Ascomycota > Pichiomycetes > Serinales > Metschnikowiaceae > Australozyma > Australozyma succicola. The sequence goes on along the minus strand of JAJMKM010000001.1, from coordinate 366,132 downwards.
TGGTGTATATTTGAAGAACAGTGGCTTGAATGTGGAGGGGATTTTTCGAGTAGCTGGCTCCTCAAAAAGGATAAAAGAACTACAAATTGTTTTCAACACACCTCCAACTTTTGGAAAAAAGCTAAATTGGGACGGTTTCACAGTGCATGATGCAGCATCGGTCTTACGAAGATATTTAAATGCTCTTCCGGAACCGCTTATCATTCTCGATCTTTATGAAGATTTCCGTGACGTATTGCGCACAAAGCCTCGCATAATAAAGTACCTTAAATACAAAGCTGAGAATCCCAAGGAAAGCAGAATGGAGATTCCTCCAAAGGCCGTGGTTTCGAATGAACAAAAGATAGATACAGCCTCACAAAGTGAACTCAAGGATGACATTGACGCTAAAATAGAAGTCGAAACTCCTCAAAGCAACGACTCTTCTCCCACAAAATTAAAGGCAAGCAGCGAAACTCCTGCAGCACATGGGGAGCGCGAAAAACTTAAAAGCTACAAAAAGCTTACTAGAGACATGTATGCAGCAATCAATGAGTATAAAGAACTTCTTGACCTGCTTCCAAACCTTTCTAAGCAGTTACTCTTCTATATATTAGATCTTCTAGCCATGGTGCAAAACTATTCCCTGGAAAACCTCATGAGCGCTAGAAATTTGGCTGCAATCTTCCAGCCATCGATTCTTCTGCATCCCGACCACGATATGCATCCGGAGGAATACGCTCTTTCTCAGTCGGTAGTAGAGTTCCTTATCCAGTATGCTTATAAAATTCTTCCAAGTAACGACACTCACTCACAGTCCACGAAAAAGGAAGGGACTCAAAACACAGAGGTTGCATCTGTGAATAGCGTCAAGCGCCATCATAGCAAGTCCTTCTCTACAGCTGCCAATGATGTAGACATCATTGGCTATAAAAATGCTTCAAAAGGATTGGACATCCAGGAACAAGGCTTTCACGAAGCTGGTAGTGACGAAGAAGCTCTGTACAAAAGTCCAAAACCTCTGATCAGTGGGAACGAAAAGGCCACTGTTCTCGAAACTTGATACACATGAAATTGTCTTTTTCTATTCTCTCATCTCATCAACCCGGATAATTATCCGCTACTTCATATCCATTCTTTTACTTCTAGTTTGTTATTATTACATTTTTCGATTTTATTCTAAGTTAATTGTTGTAAGACAATTTTCTGTAATAGCTTGGTGCCAGTTGTTGGTCACGTGACATTCACCGTAGATTCAAACCTACACTTTTCAATTTAACGACAATCAGTGTTCCCACCTAAATGTCAGATTCAGAAGCATCCAGACCCAGTCAGAGCGATGAAGAGGTCAACGATTTGTTTGGAGATGATGAAGATGTAGTGAATCCTTCAAAGACCACCGAAAATGGCGACAATGTTGACGAAAACGGGGAGGAAGAGAATGAGGATCTGGATGAGGACAAGGAGGATGAAAAAAATCTTAGATCGACAGATATTACGATTCCTAGGCATGCAGCCTCGCACAAGCCAGACAAAGAAACATACATGCTTAAGTTGCCAGTCTTTCTCAATGTTGATGCCCACCCTTTCGACCCAAATGAGTTCAAGGATAAGATTGAGCAAAGCGCTATGGAAAGAAAAAAGCAGAATTTGAATGCAAAGCAAGCTAAAAACGACACAATTGCAGAAAAATTGTTGAACGAGAACACGATAAGATGGAGATACTCGAATAGTGGAAACGATGAAATTATCAAGCAGTCCAACGCACACTTTGTACAGTGGAGCGATGGTCTGATGTCTTTGAAAATTGGCTCTGAACTTTTTGATTTCCGCTCACTTCCTATCACAGATCAGTTTCTTGCGCGTAGTCATGTCGACCATGAAGTTCTTCAAAATGACTCTATTTTCACCAAGTCTGCAAGTCTCTTACCTACTTCGACTTCTACAGACACACACAGAAAGTTAACACAGGCTGTTAAGAATATACAAAAGAAAGAGACGATTCTTAATACATTAACCCACGACGATCCAATGTTGAAACAACGTAAGGCAGATGAAGACGAAAGAAAAACCCTCAAAATGAGAAGACAGCTCGAGCAAAGACGTAGGCTACAAGAGGAGAGACTTGGAAAGTCAGAAACTCCTGCCATCAGTCGAGGCGAAGATTATGGAAGCTACAATAGGAATGAGAGATTCGCCTACGATGAATATGATGAAGATGACGGCTTCGTTGCCAACGATGACGAGGAGAATGAGGAAGATGCTTCTGATAGTGATGTAGAGGGCGAAGAAGAAGAATTCGAAAAGGGCGCTGAAAGACTCAGGAACTTAAAACAAGAAGGCGATTCCAAGTATAGATCATCTCCGGCTGATGACAATGAGGACCGTCGGAAGAGGAGAAGAATTATTGACTCAGATGAAGATGACGAATAATTCAGAAACCTACCTTAAACCCAAGCCAAAGCCAATTGCTAGAAGCTAAATAAATGTACTATAAGAACACAATTAAGTTGATGGAGGAGTATATGTTTTACAGTATCTGAACGAGAGTATGTAACCATTAACAATATCAGGAAAAACAATTGTTGTGATTAATATGTGAGACAAATCCTTGTAATATTCAAAAATCTTCACGGAATGTTATTTAGGGTTAAACAGCAAGAGAATGTGCCTATTTTGGCAACTGCGGTTCTAACCCCAGATTTCAAATCAAGCAACTCTCAGACGACCACTTAACATGTTCATCTTCCCTAGCATACTCAGGAGTCAATTAAGAATTTCAGGTCATCGTCTGTTTTCGAAATCAGTTCCACTCCTACTATTTAAGCGGCAGCCATCCGTTAAAGGCAAGCAACCGACCGGGCAATCGAGCGAACTGGGTGCTTCTAGCGACCACGGCAGAATCAACCAAAGATTTACTTCTCCTACTGGTGTTTCAACTGCACAGTCTCTGAATTATGAAACACCAGCATCAAATGCAACCGAAGGAAATGTGCTGAATGATGATGCAAAATACGATAATCATAAAATCCTAAAGAGAATCCCCAAGTTCTTACGACCATACACTACTCAATTTATATACGCCCCAGTCTCACATGTAACTGCCTTCTTAATTTTGCATGAGCTAACGGCGATCGTGCCGCTTGTTGGCGTGTGGTATGCTTTGCACCAATATCACGATGTGTTCATGTCGTCTACTCTCGACTTGCCAACATGGGCCCTCGAGAAAGGAACAAAAGTAATTGATGAAGTTTTGAAAGAATGGGACTTTGCCGACTATTCATTGGCCGACAAAATGAAATTCATCTCTGAGGGAGCCTATGCATATGTAATCGTCAAAGCTATGTTCCCCTTGAGATTGGCGGTGTCACTTCTTGGAATGCCATATTTTGCCAGATGGTTTGTTTTACCATTTACACGTCTATTTGGTCAGAAGCCTGCTGTTAAAAAGAACTCAGAGAGTCCTTCCAAGCCCCACGCCGTTAAGGAAGTTCCTAAGCCAAGAATTTAGCTTTTTATAACAAAACAATCATACTTAGATTCACCAAAATTCAGGATCATGTTAAAGTTCACCTCTAATATTTTCATTTTCGTCCCTAAGATTTTATGTTTAGAAAACTGTTTTAATTTTACAAAGAAGCTCATCGTAAGAAACATAGAAGTTCCAAGTTTATTTAGTATTCTAAATTCATGTCTGTCGTGAAATTATTTGTTTTTCATTTTACTCCAACGTGACTTCCAACTCCTCCTTTGACATTGGCACAAAGTCATCCAAGGAAGTTCCACGTGTGATTCTAAGTTGACCACGAGCAAACTCAGGAATCATAGCTCTGTTCAAAGATGGCTCCATCGATAACTCGCGATCATCAAAGTCAAACAACTCCGGCAACTCGCGAACATCAGGTTGGCTGGAGTACAATTGGTAGCTGGCATTGGATTGATGAGGGTAGTGAGAGTTTCCACCATAAAATTGCTGGCTGAAAAGCTTTCTGTAATTTGGCAACTTTGTGCTTTCGGTACGCAACTCGTCAAAGTATGGGTCTGCCAAGGCTTCAATGCACGAAATTCTTTCAATAGGGGAGTACTCTAATACCTTGGTTAAAAAGTTAATGCAGTCATTGGACATCTTCTTGAATATCTTGGAGAGAGGAATTGGTTTAATCTGAGGAAATTTGTACTCAGTGTAGTTAGGATTCATGCATTTAATCTGTTCCCTAGAGGGGGTTCCCAAAATCTTGATGATCTCGACTAATTGATCGACGCCAGATTCACCCGGAAAGAGGGGCTGACCGACAATTAACTCAGCCATGACACACCCAGCGGACCAAACATCGATCTTCGTTGTGTAGTTTGTGGCACCAAAAATCAACTCAGGAGCTCTATAGTATCTAGAACAAATGTAGGAGACATTTGGCTCAGCGGGGTTCAAAATTTTTGCAGATCCAAAATCACACAACTTCAAGACTCCAGTTTCAGCGTTAATCAACAAGTTTTGAGGTTTGATGTCTCTGTGACAAATACCTTGAGAGTGAATGTAATTAAGCGCACGGAACATTTGGTAAGTGTATAACTTGACTTCCAATGCGGGCATTGACAATCTCTTCGAAACGTAATAATGCGAGGCCTTGTACAAAGTTTCAGGGACAAACTCAAGAATTAAATTCAAGTAAAGCTCGTTCTTGTCGTTATTCGTATAGAAATAGTATTTCAAATCAACAATGTTTCTGTGATGCACCAACTTCATAATCTGAAGCTCTCTGTTCTTGAATCGTTTATCTTGGAGGACTCTTTTTATTGCTGCAAGCTCATTGCTAGGCAATAGTTGTGTTTGAAAAACAACACCGAATGATCCATGACCAACCATTTGCAGCTGAGTGTACTGGATAGATTCGAGTTGGCCATTGTGGCCATTATTTACAGACTCCGTAATCACTTCTATTTGAGACATGTTAGTAAAGACAAACTGGAAGTCAAGGCTTGATAAGATGACACTGGTGGTATTTCAAGTAGTGAAATGTATGATAGGTGGGGAAATTGATCGAGCAAAGGCAAGGGAGTGCGAACTGCAACGGCGCAACTTGAAATTTATATAATTGGAAGATTTACCAATAAATATTATCTTGAGGATTCTTCAACTACTTTTTGCCTCAATGTATGCTGATAGATGTTGGGAGGACACAGTCACAAACTAGCCACGGGTAAGAATGAATGACAGGGCAAGTGGAGACTGGCAATGCAAATTTAAGTTAAACACAACCAAGTGACAGAGGTGAGACTGGCGTTTACACGGAATGCGCTGGATTTGTAGACGAAACTTCTGTAGAAGAAAGCAGCGGTGGAAGCTTCAAATCCAGTGTGGAGAGAGACAACGAAACAAAGGACTAATGTAGGTCACGCTGAAAAAAGCGGTCCTCCCACGACCTCTCCACTGGTTGTGCAGTCATGAGTCCGCGCAGAGGGAGGTCCGGTGATTTGTGCAGGCAAGAGTCTGGAGTAGAAGGTCAAACGTGGGATAAGAGAAGCAGCTTAATTGTTTCTCTTTGAATCTAATTTTTCGTCGAAGGCCTCTCTAAATCTGTAGCGCAAATCCGCAATTCTCAAATGATAGACGCAGAAGTGCTCTGGCAGATCTCCAGGCCACTTCGGCAATTCACCCCTCAACCCGCAACCTCCTCAAGTGCATTGCTGCAATATTACAATATGCTCTTGTACATCAGTCCAACTAACTGAGTATGCAACACAGAAAATTTATGCATATTGCAACACCTGCCGCACTGTGTCTCATCAGACTGCAATTTTTTAGGCACTATCTGCGCTATTACTTAAAATTCGCTTATCTGTACGCAAAAAAGGTAAGGTCGCATAATCTGAGGCACTTCACAGAAACAGAATCGAGCCTGCCAGTTCGTGTTAACCCAAAATAGGTTACTTGTCCCATTGCACTTTTTTCATTCATTTCTCTTGAAATTATCATACTACGGGGTACATTATCGCCTCTTGCAAACCTCTGGGATTAATTGTGGAAAATAAAATTATCATTTTGGAGTTGGTCGTTTTGAAGCACAAGCCTGACAAAAAGAAATAAAAGAAGTTATACGTACGAATATCGTCACTAGGACGTCTGTTTTCTGTTAATTTCATCATGGAAAGTTCCGCTGCTCGGGAACTAGTTAAGTTAGTTTTGGTTTGATCAAATGACATGGACCTTTTAGCCGGATGCTCTGAACCAGGTCTCTTGAAAAACAAGCCTCGAAGGCGATCAGAAATAGAGTTTTTACGAAGAAAATATTCTTGTTCTCGGGGGTTAGCATCTCCTTGGACACTATCATTTGCTACCAAAGTGGCTTGCCCTGAACCAAAAGGATTATTGAAAGCCGGGATCGCCTCAGGCTTCACCTGTATTTTCGTCTCGGTCTTTGAGTCAGGTCCTTTACTTACATCACTCTCAGAATCGGGCGCGTATTCAACATGTTCGACATACGTTTCATTGATATTCTGAGGAGGAGCAATTCTACTGGTCTTGCGTTCCTCCCGATGCTGTTCTCGAAGCATATGTCTTTCCTTTCTATGCTCGTGTTTCATATCACGTTTTTCTTGTAGTCTCTCGTGTCTTAAGCGGTGTCGTTCCTCTTTTTGGGCTTTCTTTGCTTCCGACCTCTTTGCTTTATCAGCCTTGGTTGGAGCTCCGGAAGCTTTAGCATAAATAGGTTTGTCGCATATCATAGCCTTAAGCCTGGGTGTCGAGCAATCATTGTTATGAATGAATGATGGATAATATTTGTAGATTTGAAACTTCTTTTCTAACTCATCGTAATCGAGATTACGAATAATCTCTTGTTCATCGCGTTTCATGTCGCTGCTAGGAACAAATGAATTAAGACGAAGTGTCTTTCCAATAATCGAAGTCATATAGTACAAATGATATAGAATGAAATGGCAGGCAAACGAGCCGCTACAATATTGATTTCAAGATGGCTATACTTAACAGGACTGCACAAAAGCAAAACCGGGGAAAATACTAACGGATGGCGGGGTAACATCTATGTGCAAGCCACTCAAATCTTGACTTGAGTGGAACCGCAAATTCCGACGATAGCCGAAAAACAAACCTGGACTTCGCAAATAAAAGAAGAATATAAGGCTTTCTAATGATTACTGGGAATTTCTATTTTATATAAATGAGCTATCACCTCTATTCTGCTTTTAGTATGTTGCTAGATGAGCAACAATCGCTCACTTCCTTCTTTTGAATTCAGGTTGCGTAGGCTTATATTGCCAAATTGAAATACTGTAAGCCCCTTCTTCAAACCGATGATTAAGCAACTTTTAGATTATTCTTCTCCAATAATACGCGGCCCTCGTACCTCGTCAAAGACTCGAAAAGAGACTCTATCTGTTTGTCTTCGCATCTTGGAAGTTGAAGCTTCAAGGATTTACGAGGTAACTTTTTGTAGCTAAAGTTAACGTAATGATACTTTGGATCCTTCAAGCGCTTCCAATACAAATCGCTCTTTTCATCATCAAGCTCAGGAGTTCCGAAAGCAGTGAAAATTCCCAGAATGAGAAGAAAGTCACTTAATTCAGGCGACGAATCAGGGTCGCCGACATCTGATTCCACGTAATTAATTGGTTTACCGTTTTTCGAGTACAAAAAGGATATTAGAATCCCGAGCGACCATAAATCGATCTCAAACCCATAATCTGTAACGCCAAAACAGAGTTCTGGAGCCTTATAGTATCCAGAGCACACATCTGTGAACTTCTCATCCATGGGTTCATCAGAGGGGGGAGTTTTCGTGTCGTAAGATATACCAAAATCGCCAATGACAGGGGACTCGAGACATTCAAGATTCCTGAAGAATATATTCCCAGGCTTTAAATCTCGATGGATCACACCATTATCGTGAATGAACTTAAGTGCCAGCACTAAAGACCAGATCATCAGGCTTAAGGATGCAATAGGAATGCCATTTGTGAGAACAATTTCCACTTTGGAAGGGTCATTTAGATTGAACTTTGTTCTTTTAGTCAGAAAATGATCGTGAATGCCATTGAGATCTAGTTCATAGTATTGCATTACCATGTAGTGATCCTCACCTTTAGTGAAGTAATCAATAAATTGAGCAATATTTGGATGGGAAAGCCTCTTTAGAAAGCGAACTTCTCTGCGAAAATTATGAGGTTTTTGTAGAAAGTCCAAGTCCACTACCTTCAATGCAACTATTTCACCGGACTGAGATGTACATTTGTATATATCGGAGAAGGGTCCTGAATACACTCGTATGCGTTCCTTGTATTCCTTTGACATGTAATTGACACCTTTAATAGCTTAATTAGGATGTTTTAGTGGTAATTGGAAAGAACACCAAGGTATACTTAGCTTTTGAAACACATTACACCGATTAAGTCTGTGGTATATGCAGTCCATTTGGCTGCAATGTCGATCTGTAACTCAAAAGCAAACCCAATTATAAAGCAAAATATTATATCTATTATCTATAAATCATTTGTTTGTGATTTACTATCTTCCTCTTTTTCGCCCTGCTGCATCGTCATGTCTCTTATTATTAAGATTGTTCGAATGAGATGTGATGTCAACATCGTCGGTGTAGATTCGTCTTCGAGGATATTTCATGTTCAAACCTTCGAAAGCATTCTCGCAAACCTTCGAATTTTCCAAAAAGAATGGGTGCACGAGCGCTTCATCCGCAGATATCCTGAGAGATGGATCGTACTGAAACAAATCCTTCAACAAGCCTAAACAGTTCTTGTTTTTTCCCCCGATAATCTTATACCAATTGGATAAGTTAGGCGGATACACAGTCGGAGTGCCATGGATGAACAATTGATGGAAGATAAAAAAGTCAGGGTACTTTTGAATATTAGGCCACATCTCGCTCGTTGGCGTTCCGAGAATTTCAAAAATCTTCTGAAGTTGACTTTTTTGGAATGGAATTGTTTTTTTGTTGTTTAAATCGATCTTTGCTTCCTCTCCTTTGAATATGGGCCTTAGTGATAGGAGCTCGGCAAGAATACATCCTACCGCCCAAAGATCAATTGCTGGAGTATAGTATCGTGCTCCCAAAAGAAGCTCAGGTGCACGATACCAAATAGTAACAACGACTTTATCACCGGTATAAAGACTTTGCAAAGGATTGTTGAATTTTCTGGCAAGTCCAAGATCGCCAATTTTCACGACCCCATCACTTGAAACCATGATATTGGCCGGTTTAAGGTCTCGATGAACAATCCAGTTTTTATGCAAAAAGGTCACACCATTTAGTACCTGCCAAATTAAAGACTTGATCGTCTGTTCAGGAATTGGTTTAATTTCTGGATGTGAATGAGAATGAATGATTTGAAGAAGGTCATGTTCAAAAAACTCAAATATCATGTAGATAGACTTGTTTTCTAAAATGATTTCCATGAGCTTCGTTATGTTTTTGTGATTAAGCTCTCGACAGAGGGACATCTCCCTAATGGCAGACTGAGAGATTCCCGTATAGTGCACAATTTCGTTTCCATTAATGTCATGACCGTTTTGACCGGCTGCTCCGGCTGCTTTAGCGGACAGATGATTGTCGCTTTTGAATTTCTTTATTGCAAAGAATTGAACCTCGTCCTCGGATATGGAAGACTCAACTTTCGGGGCTAATCGTAATGCCTCCGCTGCTTCTGAGTGGTCTCCTTCGTCGTTCTCGTTATTAAGCACGGTTTTAGACCGAGCTTTGTAGACCTTACCATACGTTCCGGCGGCAATGTAGCCTAGGATCAGATATTTCAGAAGAACTTGTTGTCTACTTAGGTCTTTGCGGTGTCTGTACGGACCTATAGTTAGTAGGGATGATGCCATTGGCTTAACTTCGTTGGTCGATCAGCAATTGAGATGTGTAATATCGGATGAATTAAAGACAGCAATTATTATTCTGTATCAACTCGAGTCGTAGATGACTGTTTTCAAGTTGAGGTTGGTCGCTTTGGCTTACTTTCCCATGGACTCTATGTGGCTAATGCAAGGCAACAAACGCGGGGGAGCTGACCACATACTAAATGCCCATAATTGAGCGAAACCTAAAAAATCACAAATCAACAACGCAATTTATGAGTCAAATATAAAATCTATGAAGGTGCAGTTTCTCAAGTGGTGTGATGTCTGGATGGTCTCAAGTATCCTATCTTCGCAACACGCTCTTCCAAAGTTTTCAAATTTTATTAACTATAAGATAAATATCAAGAAAAGAATCTTTGTCTGCTTGTATGCATCTAAAATCAGTCGTTATTGAGTCTCAAAACACCTATTTCTCCCCAATATAGACTCTGTCATCGTCCTTACCTTCGAGCTCACCACGAATGGCCTCCATCTTGCACGTTTGATCTTTCCAAATTTTTTCGTCTTCACATTTATTGGTCTTGACGAAGAAAGAGTCGTCGGGGCGTCTGTAGGAGCCTCCCAATCTATCCCACAAAGTAGTAAATTGTCCATAGTTATAGTTGAAATACAAGTGGTGAACAGTGTGACAGGCGGTACCGTTAACAACTGGGTCATTAGACCAATAACTACCGTCGTGAATCATAACGGTCCAGAAGTTAACAAAAGTGAACAACAACAAGTAAGAAATCTTGTTTAAGGGTAAGACCAATGGGTACAAGTGGTAAGGTAAAGATTGGAACCAGCCATCGACAGGGTGAAATGCGTGAGAAGCATATGGAGTACAGACAATCCACTTGTGATGAGGCTTGTGCAAGGCCTTGTAGACAGAGGGCCAATGCAAGAATCTGTGAATGTAGTAAATTCCGCAGTCAGTGAACAAGATGAAGGATGGGAACTGCCAGAAAATAGCCTTCCAGCCGCCAGTAGACTCGTTCACATCTAAATATAATCTTGAGAATCCGTTCAATTCCATAAGAAAGAAAGGCGTGGTAAGCATCACCATCCATGGGATAGCAGTAACGGCACGCCAGATTTCAAGGGTCATCTGATTTTTCAAGTATCTTGGATGGTTGAATATCTTTTTGTCGAAAACAGTGACATAGGCGAGTGAGGCAGCTAAGAAGTAAAGAATCCATCCGAAAATTGTGGTGACGATCATCAAAGTGATCCACTCACGCAAAACATTTGATCTTGCTAGAAGAGACTGAGAAGCGTATTCGGTGACAGGTAAGAAATTTGTTGGAGCAACTCCGTATATTTCGCTCTTTCTTTGAAACTTCTTTGCAAAGCCTACTACGGTCTGTAAAGGCATAGGCAAGAAACTCGAACCAGCGACGTTGGTAGCATTTACAAGCATATCATTGTGTAACTTGTCGTTAATCCACGAGGCGACAGCACCGTTTTTTGGGAGGAGGTCAGCGTAAAGCTTGTCAAAGATGAAATGATCGGTAATTTCAAGAACGACATCCATGGCTGACTAATACTCTATGATAAAAAATATTGATAAGAACAAATATGTGATATAATGGCCAGGAGGACAACGTAAAGTGAAAGCCAAGTGGTCACAGAATATATGAATAGGACTATTCTCGGACAGTTGGTGGCGATGAGATATGTTTATTTGGCTGTGTGAAGGCATATATAGAGCCATGGGCCTCGTATAGACGTACAGGAATTAAACGAGATTCGACCGAGTGGGCCGATTCGGAACGGGATGTTGCGCCAGAATTTGGCTGCAATTTGAAAAAACAACAAGACCACTTATTTTATGTCGTTACGAGTTTAGGGCTGAATTCCGCTATAGCAGATTTGTAAATTTTAGGTCGTAGTTTTACTTTTGTTTTCTCGTCGTTTACCATAGGGGCTATGAGCGCGGACTTCCCTATACACATACAATTATGAGATTTCCGCTAGATCAGTTTAAAGGGTTCAAAGTCCATGCTTCGACAGCAGAAATGAAGAGTAATGGTTTAATTTGAAACCCAATTGAGTTAATTCCTATATATTTCGAAGTTAGTGGATCTTTTGAGTTTAAATTTCTAGTCGCTAGATTCCAAGTCTCTGGTCGCCTACATTTATCTTGAAAATATGTAACGGTTGCCGTGCATAAGATGCACGGTACAATCTAAACGACCGCTCTTATCGGGCGAACTTATACTTATACGCTATTGATTGATTTTCATTAAAAGAGGCATCCGGACCGCTTTAAAGTCTCAATGAAACCTTGAGATGATGGGTGTAGTGACTAGCCCGAAAATAATCGTTGTATCACCATTGACCTAAGCCTCTAAACTGATGGGATGCTCGAAATCTTTAATAGTGTTAAGATAGTAGGACCTGTCATTATCACACCACTGAATATTTGGTCCATCGTATATGCGCTAAATATAACTGAAACGTAAACAAGAGTTATGAATCAAGATTATGATCACAATGCTCATAATTGACTGTTGGTTTCTCTTCTTCCAATGAATTACTCCTTCCAGAATTTAGTGGAATCTCGGCCAGTGTTCAAAGGTGAGACTACATGATCGCACACACAGTATCTATAAGTAAAAGATATTAATTACAGTCATTACTTACTTACGTGATCTGTCATCAATAAGCGTCCCATATCAACAACGCCCTGCGCCACAGAATATATGTACAATAAACGAACCGTGCTTTGACGCAGCGCCCTGCGCTTTTAAATAGCCTTTGAATGCAAAAAAATGTATGGATTTTACCATCCACAACCCAGGAGAGAAGAAATTACGATATAAATAGAGGAAGCCGACATTTCAGTTACACTGAAAGAACCTTTTTAGCCAATGGCTCTTCCTCGACCTTGACGGGTCTTTGATTAATTTTTTCGAAGTTAATCGCGTTCAAAATGTCTTTGCCTCCAAGTTGAATAAGCTTCTTTGCCACATTTTCACCAGCTCTTTCAGCATCGGCTTTATTAGATACAAGTGTGACAACCTCTGCTTCTACCGACTCGGTTCCATCCGGACTGACAATGACTCCTTTGAAGTAGAGCTCTTCAGAAACTTCATCGTACTTCGTGTAGACTCCTAAAGGAACAGAACAACCACCCTCCAAGATGTTCATCATAGTTCTTTCTGCCAAACAGCAATATGTAGTCGGGAGGTGCTCTAGTTGTGCAAGAAGTGGCTTCATAATAGGGTCATTTTTACGGATTTCAATTCCAAGAGCACCCTGTCCAACTGCATAATACATTTCCGGAACGTCAAGTGAATAAGTGATTCGATCTGCCAAACCCTCTCTGATAAGGCCGGCGGCTGCTAAGACAATGCACGAGTATGGAGAATCAGGAGCGTCGAGTTTAGACAAGCGAGTAGCAAGATTCCCGCGAACATCTTGGAATTGGAGATGTGGGTGCGATTTGAGAAGCTGCGCTTGTCTTCTCAATGAGGAAGTTCCCACAACTGCACCTTCTGGTAAATCGGATAGGGTCTTCCAAGGTGAGTCACGACGCATGACCAAAACATCTCTGGGGTCTTCTCTCTCCAAAATGCATCCTAACTCAAATTCGTCAGGCAAGTTTGTTGGCATGTCTTTCAATGAGTGCACAATCAAGTCCAACTTTGGATAGTCACCAATCAGCTCGAGCAACAAAGCTTCTAGTTCTTTCGTCCATAACGACTTACCACCAAATGAATAAAGAGGTTTCAGTTGCACCTTGTCGCCAAAAGTGCTAAGAGCCAAAATCAGGCAATCGAGGTGAGGGAAGTGCTCTTCAATTTCCAGTTTAACTATCTGCAGCTGCAATACGGCCAACTTGGATTTTCTGCCACCTATCTGGATGTGATTTCCGGGCACTTCGATGTGAGGCATAGTGTTATGGGGCATGAGGGAATGGGTTGTTGAAAGCTAGGAAAAGGAGCACTGCAACCAAAGAAACAAGACTATGCAAACCCGACGATGGACGGGGTAGTTGAAAGGATTGTGAGTATCAAAGGAGCGAAATCGTTTGAGTCACCGAGATCTGATATGACTTCAATAGAATTTCGTGTTCCTGGCCAGGGAGAATATATTTTTTCACTCTCAGCCTATTAGGGTGGATGCAATACCTACGACCGGGTGAGAAAAAAGATGCAAGAGATGCGAACGTGAAAAATGCGGAAGATAAGGTGATACTGCTCGGGACTGTAGGAAAAAGAAACAAATTTTTCGCCTGAGAATGCCGACAATTGAAATAAATTCGAAAATGCAAAAGTTGTATGATTAGGTAAAGCAATTATATTTTGCTATTTTTTTTTTCAATGACACTGGGCTTTTGTTGCAAGTAGTGATGAACGGGTCCAGAACAAATATATTAATGTAGGCGCTGAGTAACACCCTTGCGACCTCGCAAGGACGTCAACGACTCTTATATGGCTCTTTTACCCTGCATGTTCTGATGCCGGTTGACCTGGGCTCGAGGACATTTGCAAATGGTAGAACGAGCATTATTCAGCCCTGCAGGTATAGTTCCATTACTTCCGATCCGGGACATAGGACCATTGGCTGTGAAAATTGCGTTTTAAAAGTCCGCTTGTGAAATGTAGTAAAACCCTTGGTAAGCAAAATTGATTCGACCTCACTGGGTCCTCCTTTGCTAATGAATTTATGTTTAGATGCCCTCAAGCTGTGAGTCTGTTGTGACATTTCACTCATCTGATAACAATTTGAAAGCAGAATATTATCTTATCTTTGAAATCAATCTGTAAAGAAGTCCTACCTTTCTTTTTTCATATTCTGAGGCGCGGACAAACATATGCTCGTGGAAATAATTCCCTATTGAGGAACTAGAAAACAGGATGCGCACACAAAAGGAAAGTCTTTCCATATTGGGTAGGACATTCCCGAAACAAGTTGGCTGCAAATACGTATAAATAAATATCGTCTTTTAAAAATATTAAATGCTTTTGGTGCCAGACATCACAGACTTAATAAGAATGAATTATATATGTCGGATTCAACTGTGTCACGAGTATGACTAATGTTTTGCTCTTTTAGTTAAAAGTCACAATGTTTGATCTTTATTAATTTAACATGCAACTGAATTAAACTATGTGAGATATACTCAGCTCCAGATCGTCGTCTTCATCTAAGCTGTCGTCGTCATCATCTTCATCATTTTCTCCATATTCACCAAGAAAACTCAGATATTGTATGGCAGTTTGATCGCTGTCACAGTATGAATGAATGACTTGAGCTAACATATCCTCCATTTCTTGAAGCTTTGTGAGAATTTGAGTGTTTGCTTTGTCATTCACTTTACTGCTATCTAAAGAATAAACTCTTTTACGAGGATAGTCAGAATTATTTGTCTCGTACGTCGCAAGGCCATACCTCTTATCTAGAAATCCATCAATAAATGCAGAGTCCATCAGACCACTCCTAAATCCGGGAAGAGTCGCGTGAGACTGTTGTGGGATTAATTTTAGATTATTGCTCTGGCGTTTAACATCAACGTTACGAGCGGATCCGGTTCCATGTTCAAGGGGCCGGCAATTGCTAGCATCGCAAGAAGGTCGGCGCAAGGCAGCAAACGTCGACCCAGATTTTGACACCACTCGCATAAGACTGTCGTCTTCTTCTCCTTGGTTTAACAACATCATTTCACTGTCGCCATACAAATCATCTTCTTTGCTGAGAAAAGTGAATTTCTTAAGATCCCGTTGTTGTTTTTGAAGTAAAATTTGGTTGTCCTTAATCAAAATCTCGTAGAAATAAATTAAAAATATGATTGGCATTTTGAAAATGGTAACGAACACTTCAAAAGCATGTGCCAAGCGCAGTCGCCTACCTGAGGTTCTCTGCG
This sequence comes from Australozyma succicola, assembly GCA_030563905.1. NCBI lineage: Eukaryota > Fungi > Ascomycota > Pichiomycetes > Serinales > Metschnikowiaceae > Australozyma > Australozyma succicola. Next base: position 350,413 of record JAJMKM010000001.1, on the reverse strand, counting down.
AGCTAGACCATTTAAGATAAATTATCAAATTGGTTGTTTTGAGATACTCGAACTCTTCATTGTTTGTCTCGCTTACCTTGACAAAAACGTTACTCAAAACGATCGCGAGAATTGTAGTCACCACAAATTGTATGAAAAATAAGTATATCAATAGAATCGAACGACCTAAATTGTCGTAATTCTTCCAGTTGTCCCAAACTGCTGGAGTATAGCCAAAGAATATTTTAAGCATACCAAACGCCACATCGTACGTGTTTAAATTGTTAGTAAGGCTGATGAAGCAAAGGAAAAACCCGAATGTAAGGGAGAGGAAAAGGCAGAACATTGCAACCATATTCCACAACATTTTTCTTAGCGAAACAAAAATCATGTTGAAGAATCTGTAATTGTTAAAAATCGAAAGCATGCGAGGAATGAGTAAGATCGAAATCAAACTAAAGCAATTGTAATACAAGGTCGAATCGATTTTGCCGAGACCATAGACAATTCGCATAGAAAATGATATGTCGATCAATATGACAATGCATATGTCAACATAAGTCCAAATAATTTTCTTTAAGAACATAAATTCTATGTGAAGAAGCTTCACGGCCATATCTAGGTTGAAACTGAGAGCTACCAACCAAAATATTATGGACAAAAAGGAGCTAAGTTGATATGTAGTGTTATCTGACATACTTCCCTTGTGTTTCAATACCAAAGACAAGAAAAGAACCGTCATAACAGCGTACTTTATATTGATTACAAGTGATTGGTACTTTGGCACGCTGTTTGAACGCATAAGAACCTTATCAATGGTAATACGATTAAACTTGTAATTGATCACATTTTGATTTTTTTCTCCATCTTCGCACCTAAATTTGGAAAAGGTATACGGTTCCTCACCGTCGCCTTTATCAAAATGCAGTGATGTTCCGCTTTTAACAGTCGACAACTTCGAAGCCCGCAGGAAATCTAAAAATGATTCGGACATAGCCTCTTGTTGCTCATTCATCATAAGCTCACCACTGTAGATCCTGTCCAAAATCTGCACAACTGCTGGCTGGGAGAGAAACTTCTTAGATTTGGAGAGGATCGAGAGCTCCAACGTGTTGAAACATTGAAGATGCTTTGAATTCTTCAACTTTTCACGATCCTCATAAAGTCTCATAGGATTTATAAATAGTAAATTAATGCGATCGTGCGAGCGGTATTCTCGTAGAAGTCTTATGGCAAGAACCTCACAGATGTTGGCTTTTGTGATGAGCAAATCGAACATGATAAGATTATTCTCAGATTGAATGATGTACTCGTATCTCAACAATAGTAAAACATATATGACGCTTGTGGAAATAAGCAGCTCAGTTGGAGCACCAAACGTTCCAAAGGATGTGTACTGTGTTTCAGCACCAGGCAGAGCATTTCGTAAGATGGTCTCCAATGAACGCTTAGAGCTCACCTTTAAAATTTTTAAAATCAAAGGCTTGATAAGTGAAAGCCTTATTTCAGGAGTGCGAAGTTGTTCAGGGCGGAAACTGAGTGTAACATCTTTGTTCAAGAACTTCTGTAGCTGAAAGTATAAGTACTTAAACTCCAAGAATTTGACCTTAGATTTAGGGATAACTCCCAATTTCCCGGCAGACTGGTCAGAGGGCCCTCTCTCGGAATTGACGCTTTTGTATCTAGTTCCCATGTTTAGGAACGACTGGGTTGACAAGGAGAGCAAGTAGCAAATCGATTGATCTGTCACTTCTTAGAGGAGCTATCTGGAATGCATCTAACGCCCCGCTGCCCTCAATACGTAGGTTTAGTAAATAGTGCGGGTACTGTGTGCAAGACTGGCTGCAAATTTGGTCTTGTGCGGACCCTGAATGTTTGGGTTGTCTCGCTACTAGAAAAATTTACCTGTCTTTATAACTTCTGCATTATAAAATCTACAATTTTTTCACTAATTCTCATCGACTATAGTTATATTTATATTCTAGTATACAGTATGGTTAATGAAATGGTAAGCTTTGTTGGCATTCTCTTCACCAATTAGAGCTGTTAATTCTTCATGAGAGAGATTTACAAATTCCGATAAAGACAGAACTTTTTGTACAATCAGCATGCAATTCAGGTTGTTGATTCCTGGTATAGTTTGTAAAACATCAATCGCGTCGTCGTTAAACATTGGCGGTCCATCACTGGTAGAAATGCTTGCGTTCACGCCCTTGGAGAGTGCATCGTTTACATCAGGTTCATATTGATTAGCTTTGAGCTCCAAGAATATTTGTGCTGTCTCGTAGGGAGAATAGGACCAGAGTACTTTTAATTTAGGGAATGAAACAAGTAACTCGGTAATTTTCAGCTGAATTTCCTGTTTTGAAAGCTTCGAGCCAACCGCGCTTGTTGCCTTCAGACCAGGAGGTTTTAGCTCTGCGAATGGTTCAAATGAAAACGATTTAGACTCGTCAAACTCGATGAGGAGCGTAGGTAGCTCGTAATGGCGAAACATTTGCTCACATTGTTGGTACAATCTACCACTTTTGAAACTTGATATAAGATCTGGAATTGCCTTTCTCTCCACACAGATCTTTGGCGATAAAATGTAATCACCAACAGTAAGCATGCATGGCACAACTTTGATGCCCACACGATACAAAAGTTTTGGTAATGAAGAATTGAATTCTCTAGAATCTACCACAACTTGCATCTGGTCCTCCTCTGTTCTAAAATCTGCACCTCCTGCAATCCTAGTATTGACTACATGTGGCATTCTTAAGTGGAACTTCCAGCTGTCATGCGCCGAGCTAAATGATTTACCAAGACCGGCTTTTTCCTTGATAAGCTTGGTAAAGGCCAGCTTTTCATTCTTTATTCGAAGCAAATGCGTCTGCTCCTCAACGGAAGTTCCATAGTACATAAAGAACGCCTTCGCGGGGGCGGTGGGATTAAGAGCCTGAAAAATTTCCACTCTTCTGATAAATGGCAAATCGGGTTCATACATGATTACATATGAAGGGGAGAGTTCGTGTAACAAGAACTCGTTAGTGTGGTCATCATATGTTTCGATGATGATTTGATTGAACTTGTCAATATGCTCAAGGTAATGTTTGTCGACGTCTGTCTTAATCCCACAAAACTGTACATCATTGTCCATATGGGTCTCCTGATCACTTTCATTCGCACTCTCTGCACCCAAATCCTCTTTCAAGCGATTCTCAACGCTCTGGACAATCTCATCCTCTAGCTCCTGGGCACTCAGATTCTTCTCATATGAACTCCCAGAATATAATCTCGTAACAGAAGCCACAGCTGCTGCGCCTCTATTTCTTCTTCTCTTGCTCTGTGGTCCATCTTTACCTCTTGTAAACGTCTTGGATGTGTTCAACTTCTCAGATGCACCTTCCAGCCCGTCTTGATTACCTTCTTCAACGGCGAACTCCAGTGTAAGTCTTCTTGTTAAAGAGGTTATTGATTTCCAGTCTAAATATCTGCGGAGCTGTTGCACCATGAATTTTCGACTCGAAAATGAGCGTTTGCCTGTAAGGTTGAACTCCTTTTTTCTTGAAGTGGCAAGCACAGAAGACAATTGTTTGACTGTCTTTTCCAGTGCACACATGATCAAAATAGGCCCTTCTGACTTCACAGCTTCTACGCTTCTTTCGTGCATTATGTCATCAATGATCATGTTTAATTGTTCCCATTTAGGGAGCTCCTCGAGGTTGTAGACTATTTCCAGAGCTTCCTCAGAGATAACATCTGACTCTTCTCTTTTAGGAGAAAACTTTCTTACAGAAACCTTACCTAAAGCCCTCTCTTTGGCAAAAGCAATAATTGTTGTCGCCTCGTCCATCATAAGCCATGGGCTCGAAGTGCTGTTCAGTATACCCGATGGAGAGCTTCTAATGTTGGCATCAACAATGCTTTGAACCCGCTGATAGAACAGAAGCGAGTCTTCTGATAGTAATGCCGAAAGGAGCTCCTTGAGAGTACTAAGATCATACACAAGCTGTTTCGAAGTCCATGAGATACGATGCCATTGCGACTCCAAGGAAGCTCTAACTCTGACAACAAAATCTTTATCATGGATATTCTCCATATCCCAATATTCAGTCTCTAAAGTCGGATTATGTCTCCTAAGCTCCAGTAAACAGGCTTGGAGGCATGAAAGAATGGCCGATTGGATTTTTGTCATTTTCGCAGAAAGTCGAACAGTAATTTCCGTCACCATATTGCCTTGCTTTCCTGATTTGCGAAGCAACAGCAGCGAAACTTCAACATGAAACCTAGGCCAAAGGAATACGTTCAGTAATCTTAGAACTTTAAGCTTCGTCGCAAGAGGAGTAAAACCTGTGAAAGACTCGGGCTCGTCTGAAATTGCTTTTACAAATCCCCAATCGTTACCATCTTTGTATAAATTCACAATAAACGATTCATTGGAGGTTTCTTTAACCCTTTCGCAATGTGTTACTACAATTCCTGTAATGTCTTGTGGAGATATGATCCCAGTTAATAAATCAACAACAAGAATACGAGAACTAATTGAGAGAGCTCCCCCTGTTTGATATGCCAAGCGTCTTTTTGATGTGTTAGTTAGGTCTGAACTGCTAACTACTCGAAGAGGAGACTCCCAATCATCTTCACTTGTAGCATCTGGATCATTAAAATGGGAAGAATTCATCCAATGTAGTTCGAGAAGAGCCTCTTTCATTTTAACTATCTCGTCGTCTCTTGCATTCAACAAAATAACCAAGCTACGCTTCTTCTGAACCATGTTCCCGTGCTGCAACGAGACGGATGGCGAGCTTAAAGCGTATAGAAGATTCACTGTTATCATATCACACCCGAGACCGCGACCCAAAACGAGAAGCCCATCATGGGAGAGCATAGTTTCTGTGATTTCCTGATAAAAGCGTAGTGGTAGCGTGCAACAGATTTCTTTGCTCTCATAAACAGGGATAGATTCTGGCTCATTTGACCTTACAACAGGAATCAGATCATTACCATTGGAAGAGTTCTGAGCGTAATGAGCCTGTGTTCTTTCCACTGAAATCTCCGCTGGTGGGAGTTCGGTTGGAGGTGATTGACTTGTCTTGTCATTGTAGTCATCGTCATCTTCAACAAAAAGAGACATCTATAATTGAATTGTTTTAGGGGAATTGATCCTAGTAGAGTAAGTTATATGGGACTAAATTGTTCTTAGGAGTGAGGTTGCTTCTCCCCTTTCAATTGAGCCAACAAAGGAATGTAAAGAAGCTGCGACGAACAATTCTAAGTGTAGCAATTACAAAGGATAGTGCGAAGACTCACGGTTGTAATTTTATTAAGGGATTGAGCTAGAACAAGAATGCTGATTGGAATCACGACGGATTCATTAACTCGGGGCACACTATATATGACCCCATGAATCTAGGTTCGTATATCAGCTACCCTATGAAAATCGGACTTTCTAAAAAATAATAATTTAAATCCACAATGAGTTCTATTCTTCTTGATTTACCCCTTTTTTTTCATTTTCGCTTATTGTTTTTCAGTTCTTGATCCATCTTGATCTAGTTCGCCTTGAGTCTCCACGATATGCCTCAGCTGTTTCCCAAGACTGCGGATTCGTATGCTAATCAGGAGACAGAGCTACTACCTCATGCGGTGAGTTGCCGAATCACACTGATAATAAATATTTCCGAATCGAAAGAAAAGCTCTTGGAGGAATGGAAGTACTTCAATGATCCGAATACGGCACCCTTTGAACGCGTTGAGCACGCAAATAGACCCGTAATCTATGGCATTGATCTCGATTCACAGGAAACAGATACAAGTTCGAACGCTTCTGGAAAATCTCTCTACAAGCTCTTGCTCGTTGATGATTTGGGTCAAGCGTTCTATGGACTTGAGGTGGAGGAGCTACTATTTCTACATCCTCCCCGTAAATCTACACAAACTCCACTTCCAATACCGTTAGGTGGCACTCTTGTGTTGCACAAAGGTACGTGTATTTCTTATGGTTTGATCATGCTTCGAAACAACCAATGTTCGTATACAGTTCCAGACCAGAACTGTCAATTGAGTCAAACATTAAATGATGGATTAGTTCAAAAATATATAGAAGTGCTAGACCGCCAGCTTCACGGAAAAAGCGACTGAAGTACTTAAAGCTTACTGGCAGCCCCAATTAACAGTCAGTCTTCTAGTAACATCCTCCATAGACCGTTTTCGTCTGTAAAGTCATGATGTATCATACTGACAAGGTAATACGAGTTGTAAATATTGTTCAATAAGCCATAACTTTCAGTCTCTTTTTTGTAGCAACGTGCCCACTCTACCCAAAGCAAAAATGCTTCCTCGTTCCATGCTCTGAAGGACTGTGAGTCAATAATTGTTGGTTGAACTACCTCCTTAGATGGGAACACTCCCCAGGTAACGGCAGTCTTGCAATTCAGGTTTAATGGTAAATTTGAGGTAATTGACCCTGAAGCGTCACCACAGAAATAAGTCAAATCTCTCTCCTCGAAAGCGCTCTGAAGGCGTGGATATAGTTTGTTGTTCCAAGTATCTTTAGGGATGAAAAATTCAACAAATGCTTTTTGAAATAGTCTACCATTAGGAGGACCCCAGCCAAGAATTTTGTCTGATGACGAGCAGCCATTGACCGCGGGCTGGGATGCTAGGGTAAACCAACCCTTTTGATTGAGATCAAACAATTCCTCTTGAATCAAGGCTGTTTCCGAAGAGATTTCGGAGTCAACCCATGGCAAAACGGGGATTTTTCCCGAGAGATAGTCCATAAAGACTTTTGTGATATCAGTTGGTGATACAGGGCTGCCCCAAGTTTGTACAACTTGGTCAGACGAGCGTAGCTTCAAATTAGGACCGTAACCATCAATTTCACCATATGCTGGAGAATTAGAGTCACCGAAACGACCGTTAGGGAAGTCATCCCAAGTAGCATCCTTTCCAAGCAGTCCCTTACCTTTACTAATATCAACGATGGTCTTTCTATCAGCGGAAAGCGCGCGAGACACAACAGCAATTCTTGCAGCGTCAGAACTAAGGAAATTATCATTCACTGAAGATCTCCTTCTGTTTTTGATTGGTGGGGCCTCCACGTCGGAGTCAGAGTCAATCGCGTCGTCGTGGTCCACATGATTCAATAAGGTAGAGGCATTGAACACAGGCGATCTTTCTACGATAGAGGCAACAGACTTTTCAAGATTGAGTGTATAGAAATGGAAACCGCGGACTCTTCCTTCAGTTCTTTGATGGATTTGCTCTACAATTTTCGTGAGAATGTCTATACCGATAGCTTTGACCATGTCATCATCGTTACCTGGAGCTGCTACCATCTCTAAGATTTTTGGAGGGACCAGAGCATGCGATAGCTTTGTAGCACGAACAAAGACTTTGAATGTTGTAATTGGCATCAAGCCGGGTATAAGCACTGCCTTTTGAAGGATAGGATTGTTGCGAAGGGTATTCTCGTAGGTGACGAACTTATCCACATCGAAAAATAATTGGGTGATGATGAAATCAGCGCCTGCTTTTACCTTCTCTTCTAAATATGGAATGTCTTTCATTGGATCCTGATTAGATGTATCTGCTCCATCGACATGTCCCTCAGCGTACCCAGCCACACCAATGCAAAAGTAGTCACCATACTGCTCTTTAATGTATCGGACAAGATCCACGGCATTTTTGAAGTCACAGTTTGGTGTCCAGTATTCTTCGGTACGAGGAGGGTCACCGCGAAGAGCCAAGATGTTTCTTATGTTGGCGTCCTTGGCTCTCTTCAATGCATTGTCGATGACCTCCTTATTTGTATTGGTACACGTCAAATGCAAGACTGTCGTGACTCCCAACTCCTTTTGACAGGTAGCAGCAAGGTCCAAGGATTTTTCAGAGGTTGATCCACCGGCACCCCATGTGACTGATATGAAGAGGGGGTTGAGAGCCATCATACGATGCAATCTAGCCAACAAGTTGCGGAAACCGGCATCTGTTTTGGGAGGAAAGAATTCGAAGGAGCAGAATTGCTCATTTGGCTTGAGTGCCTTGATTTGTTCAATGACAGTGGCCATGTCGCTTCGTCTTTCAATGGAGAAGATCAGGGACTCTAATAATGCATGTACATTGCCCTGACTCGGATAGGCGAATGAGTATGAGAAATACATTCAGTACAACTTTACATAATAATTTTTAAACAGTTGGCTCATTTCTACAAATTAATCATTCCATGAAATAAATTGATTCTTGTTTTGTGGTTTTCGCTGTAGTAATTTTACAGTTAATTAGTTTAAATCGAGATGAACTTTCAAAGGTTGTGGAGGAGAATCAACAGGACAGGGCACCATACGTGGTCATGGAAAGCTCAAACAAATAGTAACAAACTGCTTTTAATAAACTTACACTTGGAGGGCGTTACTTACGGTAAAGAATAGATCCATTAGATTTCGATCCCCTACACTGCCGTAGGTGATAAAGTTACAAATTTATAAACGAAGATGTCTTTGAAGAATTCCTGAAGATAAGCGCGCCAATTTTTTAAGTCGGATACAGCTGTGACATAGATTGCATCCTGAATGTGCATGCCCAATAATAATAATGCCCAGGAACATTGAACAATTCCACTCTGGAACTCGATGTAGGCCCAAGTGGTATTTTTGACACCTGTGATGAAGCGATAAAGTTCTCTAGACAGCGCTATACTCATTTCGGCTGGAGTTACCCGTCACTTTTTCTACTATCTCCTTCACAAAGGATGGAAGGCCTCTCAAAAGATCAACAAAATTCTCCAAAACCTCTTTCAAAGCAGATTGAAAGTCTATTGAGTTGCCTTTGTTATATTGGAACCAGGCACCACCGATGATATAAATGCTGAGGAAAAGTACCATGAAAATAAAAATCCATGTGAACCAGCCCCATGACTCGCCACCATCTTCAGAAGGCCCATCGGGGTCATTCTCAGAATCTCTAGCACAGGCAGCGGGAGTTGGGAAGATTGCTTCGAAGGTCTTTCCATCCCACTTTTGCAACAGCAACTTGTTAATGTCTGAGCCTTTGTCCTCGGCGCAAATAAATGTGATATTGGCATCAACTTTTGAATCTCCCCACACAAGGTCTTTGATGAAAACACTTATACCCGAATCTTCTTCGTTCTCAAACGGAGTAAACTCATGTTTTAGGTCACTGTTGAAAGCTATGACTTCGCTCAAGGTATCTTTATCACCAACTTTCACATGACCAGTGCCACAAATGTCAGACAGTGCAGGACAGTCTGCTTGACCGTCTAAGTTTTGACAAATTCCCACAGACCAAGTGGCGGTATATTTGGATGGCGGGGTGTTCCGCAGAATCGAATCTGAGTATATACCCTTAATGGACTGGAAATCGTACTGCTCCAATTCCTTAATGGAGCAGTCAAATGCAACAACCAACGAGATTAGGAAGGCTATTAAGACAAAGGGAGTCATTAGCTGAATGAGTGGTTGTTAGAGGCAATTTTGGTGTAGTATTCTAAATGGCAAAAACGAAGTGAGGCACGGATGTCGTTCCAGATCAAACGTTCTCGATAAGACGCGATAACAATTAGATGAGATCAATAAAGCTATTTATAAACTAATTTTCTCCGATACACTTTCGGTTCTTATTTTTTTTATATTCCATTGGCATGTTTTGGTTCATCGATGTTATTTTTTTACATATTTATCGATTTGTGTTTTCACGGCTCGGACACAGATGCTTCGGAATGTCATTAACAATTTTCGTTTGCCTTGGATTCTAAAAAAAAAAAAGATTCAAAATCAAAGTATTAAGTTCATGAAATAGTCATTAGTAAAAATGCTCAAAAATTTAAGTATTGCTTAGTCTAATGCCGATGTACGCATTAAATAATATCGTATTAGGTACACATCTGGTCAAATTTTATCGGCCTCATTGTAAGTATTTAATTTCAGACGGATTTAAAATTTGTCACAAATAAACTTTGAAGAAGGGTAAACTACAATGAAGTGTTTTCTTGTATAGCGTTAAAATTTCGTCTTAATTTGAATCGTTTTACCACGGCCATAAACTACGTTATCAAAGAAATGTTAAAAATACAAATAGTAGGTTTTTTAAACTTTTTTAAAATTGTAACGCTATATGTATGTCATTGGCATATTATGTCAATTAGAAAAAATCACGTTTGGCCTGTACCGTCCAGCCACTTTCATAGTCATCGACACTCCATACTCGCATCTTCCCCCACCTTTAGCCCGAGGCTCATGTGATGCGCTTCTGGCTCTACTTCCCGAACAATAAATAAATGACATCTCGGCACACATAGTGTTTGTGTATTTTGTTAACTCAATCAATTCCAAAACAACAAAAATTTTATAAAAATGGTCAAAGTTACTGTCTGTGGTGCTGCTGGTGGTATCGGCCAGCCCTTATCAATGCTTTTAAAGCTCAATCCTCAAGTGTCTCAGCTTGCCTTGTATGACATTGTTAACGCAGCAGGCGTTGCTGCTGACTTATCCCATATCAATACACCCGCTCAAGTCACCGGATACCTGCCAAAATCAAAAGAAGACAAAGAAACCATCAAAACCGCTTTGAGTGGTTCAGACTTGGTGGTTATCCCAGCTGGTGTGCCTCGTAAGCCAGGAATGACCAGAGCTGACCTCTTTAACATCAATGCTCTGATTGTTCGCGACTTGGTTGCTAATGCTGCCCAAGCCTGTCCAAATGCTGCTATTTTAATCATTTCGAACCCCGTCAATGCCACTGTAGCTATTGCAGCTGCGGTGCTCAAGAAGCTAGGTGTTTTCAACCCACGCAAACTCTTTGGTGTTACTACGTTGGACTCCGTCCGCGCCGAGACATTCTTGGGTGGTTTAATAGGTCAAGACCCTGTCTCATTGAAGGGAAAAATTTCAGTCATTGGTGGCCATTCCGGTGACACCATTGTCCCATTGATCCACTTTGACAAAAGCATTGCGGCTAAAGTCAGAGCTCTTCCAGAACAAACTTATAAAGAATTTGTTCACAGAGTTCAATATGGTGGTGACGAGGTTGTGAAAGCAAAGAATGGCGCTGGATCCGCTACTTTATCCATGGCTTACGCTGGCTACAGATTCTCTGAATACGTTTTGGATTCCCTCGCGAACAAAGCTATCGAGTTCCAGGTGCCAGAGAGCTCTTACGTACATCTTCTGGGTATTGGTGCCGCCTCATTGTCTGAAAAGCTTGGCGGTCCAGAGTTCTTCTCAGTGCCAGTGATCTTGAAAAACGGCCAAGTTGAATCCTCGTTGAACCCTCTTAGTTTAGTGCAGACAGAGGAAGAGAAACAGATGATTGAGACTGCCGTAAAAGGTTTAAAGGCTTCAATCGCCCAGGGTACTGGTTTTGTTGAGGGCCTGAAGTTATAGGTTTCACATGCGCATATCGTTTAATAATATTCACTATAGTTACCCCACAAATTTCAGGTCGATCCACTCTTTGATTTAGCTCAAAGAATAACTTTTTTTTTATAACAATCATTTAACTAAGCTTAAGAAGGTACAGGGGAATACTTTTGACACGCATTCTTCGCCTTCTATACATTTCGTTTCCCACAATTACTAGAATGAATCGTTTACAGGACCTTGTAAACACCATTATCAATGACACGGAGGAGCCCCAACATGTCGTAATAGCTGGAGTCACCAATGCAAAAGAAACGCTTTTTAGTTCTATACAAGGCAAAATTTCTCTCCCTGATGGCGACTCAGTCAATGCTGACTCTCCATTCAACCTCTTCAGTTGCACGAAGTCTATGACTTCCATGGCTATTCTCATTCTCATTGAGCAGGGAAAATTCCAATTGAACACTCCAGCAAAGGAAATCTTGCCTATTTTTGCCGAATTTAGAATAGTTACACATGAAGATTTAGATCCTAGCACTGGTGAAATTGTGGGTAATGTCGAGAAGCCCGCTGGCGATGTCACAATTGAGCACTTGTTGTTACATACAGCCGGGTTTGCGTATCCCTTCACCGATCCAACGTATTTTACAATCACGAGCAAAAAGAAGGTCTACGGCGGGGATCCAAAAAAGCTCTTGTTTGTACCAAGTTCTATGCCTTTGGTACATGAACCGGGAACGAAGTGGAGATATGGGTACAACACCGACTGGCTCGGGCTTATTGTTGAAGAGGTTTCTGGGTTGAAGCTTTCTGAATTTCTCAAGGAGAACATTTTCGATAAAGCCGGCATGGATCATTCCACGTTCTCAATTGAAGATCCATCTTTGGTTATCAAAATTCACGAGTTAGATTCAGATAACAACTTGCGTCCGGAAAAAAGACCTTCTGCTCCTTACCAGCCTAGATTAGATATGGGAGGACATGGATGCTTCAGCACTTTAGGCGACTTTTTGAAGTTCCTTCGTATCTGGCTCAACTTTGGAACAAGTCCAGATACTGGGAAGCAAATTCTCAAGCGCAGCACTGTGGAGAATGCAATGAAAAATCATCTCCCTGTAGGCGTCGAGCTCGACTTCATTTTGGGAATCAGTCCTGAAGTAGACGACCCCAAGCCAGAAGGTTTCAGTCTTATTGGCTGCGCTATTAATCTGAATGACTTACCGACCGGAAGACCAGCTAACTCCTTCTACTGGGGAGGTATCGCCAACTCGTTTTATTGGATAGACATGGAAAACGGATGTGCCGGCTTTTTCGGATGTCAGAAGTTACCTTTTATGGACGAAACATGCGTTAGTAGGTTCCACAAATTTGAGAGCGAGGTTTATAAGATCATTGAAACTCCAAGCCTCAAACTCTAATCTCAAATCATATCTGGCTTCAAGAAGCTAGAAATTGCTACAGATTAAATATAGATCATTTTGCCATTTTCTGTTAACTCGTAAACTTCTACACCTAGATATGTGAGGGTGGGTAATCAAGGGGGTTTTGTAAATATGTTTCATTAATTATCTATCATCTATATGTTCATCTAAAACGTTGAACTAATGCAACTCAAGCTTGTCCATTCTGACTTGGACAGCGTTTCTGTGGGCTTCGAGACCCTCGACTGCAGCCAACGTCATGACAGCCTTGCCGATACTCTTTAAGCCTTGCTCCGTAACGTTCTGAGACGTAATGAACTTTTGGAAAGTAGCAGTGTTCACACCAGAGTATTGTCTTGCGTATCCGTAGGTGGGCAAGGTATGGTTGGTACCACTGGAGTAGTCACCGCATGATTCAGGTGAAAGAGCTCCGACGAAAACAGATCCTGCATTCTCAATCTTCGATGGAACGTAAGACTCTGCGTTGTCAATTTGAAGAATCAAGTGCTCTGGTGCGTATTGATTACTCAAATCGAAGGCCTCGTCGTAGCTGTCAACTAAAAGAGTGTAAGAGTGAGCCAAACACTTGGCCACAATCTCTTTTCTAGGCAAAACTTCGGCTTGTCTACGTACAGCATCCTCAAAGCTTTGAACCTTCTCTTGGCTAAGATTTACTCCAAGTAAAATCACTTGGGAGTCAATACCGTGCTCGGCTTGTGAAAGCAAGTCACTAGCGACAAAGTCAGCATCAGCATTTTCGTCAGCAATGACTAAAACTTCAGAAGGTCCAGCAGGCATATCGATGGAGCACAAAGCTTGAGTGTCATTCTGAACGTACATCTTGGCAGCAGTCACAAATTGGTTACCTGGACCCAAGATCTTGTCACACTTGACGACGGAATCGGTACCATAAGCCAAGGCAGTAACAGCTTGGGCGCCTCCTGCCATTAAAATGGAGCTAGCGCCCAACTTGTGTGCGACGTAGACGACTTCAGGGGTTAATTTACCTGTAGCACGGGCTGGAGGAGATGCAACAACAATGTTCTTACATCCAGCGACCTTGGCTGGAACACCAAGCATCATTGCAGTCGAAGGAAGTACCGCAGTACCACCTGGAACATACAAACCAACATTCTCGATTGGTTTTGCGAAACGAGAACAGAATACACCAGGTGCGGTCTCCACGGTCATGACCTCCTCAGCTGGGAGCTGTGCTCTGTGGAACTTTTCAATATTGCTCATAGACAAGTCAATGGCAGCCTTCATGTCTTCAGAGATATTCATGAGCTCGGCAGGGAATGGCGCATTCAAAACTGGAGACTCCAAAGAAACACCGTCGAACTTAGCAGTGAGCTCAATCAAAGCCTTGTCGCCATCTTTCTGAACTTGCTTGATGATTGGGAGAACTAACTTCATAATATCAGCGGTCTTTTGAACTGGTCTGGTCAAAGCACGCTCGATGTCTTCCTTCTTAGCGCTAGATGCCTTGATCACCTCCATTTGGTAAGGTTTCAACTGTGGTAGAGTAGTTTCCTTCTCTACGTATTGGGGCTTGGCGTCACCCTTTCTTCTAGTAACTTTAAGACTCTTAATGTCCAAGTTTCTCTCCACGTCAGCCAAACGAACACCGTTTTTGACACAGTAAGCCATGACAAAGTACATCAAGTCAGCGGCCTCCCAAGCGACCTCGTTAGTATCCTTACTCTCACCGGCCTCGATCAATTCATCAAGCTCTTCCTTCATCTTAGCAACTAGAAGTTTATCATCGTCAAACAAACGCTTGGTGTACAGGCCGGCTGGGGCATTAAGTTTCCTGTCAGCTAGGGTTGTGTCTAACTTAGACAAGCCGCTACCAAAAGAGTCCTTGCTCTCCAACAAGTCGCCATCTTGAAAGCAAGTGAAATGGTTTGAAAGGTGGCAGAAGCCGAAACCAGTTCTAGGCTCAACTACAAACTTGATCAAGTCACTGTCACAGTCTCTCTCAAGCTTGACAAGCTTTTGTGTAGCACCAGAAGTCTTGCCCTTGTACCATAATTCCTCAGGTCTTTTACGAGATTGATAGACTCCTTCGCCAGAAGCAATGGCCGCCTTGACGGAGGCCTTTGACAGGTATACAACTCCCAATGCGGTGTGTGCTGGAGCTGGGGTAGTGATAAGGGTAGTATAAAGACCATCAGGTCTGTCAGTCACCAAAGTAGACACAAAGATGTCAGAAATAGAAATTTTGTCCGCAGAAGCAGTTTCTTCCTTGGTTAAGCTTGCACTTGGGATCACAAGAACGTATCCAGCAGCAGCCAAGCCATTAGCTTGTTGCTGAGAGACGGCACTTCTGAAGTAAATGGTTTTGTTACCATCGTTGGAAGCTTGCTTGAACAGCTCGGTGTCAAGCTCCTGAGATACTACGAACAGTGCCTTGGATGAGAGGTAGGCAGAGGCATCAGAGGTAAATTCCACAGCGAATCTTGACGATGGCAAGCCAGCATCTTCAGCGTTTGCAAATTGGCCAGCGGTAACAAAGACCTTGCTTACTCCAACATTGAGCAAAGCCACAAGCTCGTCAATGCTGATGTTGTCTTGAGTCACATCGATGTTCACCTCCAAGAAGCTGGGGTAAGAGTTGAGCACATGCTTTTCGGCTTTGAAAGAGGAATAAGGTAAGAGGATTTTTCCTGTCACTGAAAACTCTTCCTCACTTCCTGAGGAGGAAATGAAAGGAAGAACTGGGAAAGTCATTGATTCTGTGAAGTGGTTGAAAAATAAGTCTTACGTGAGTCCTTTATCTAGATGCCCCTCAGGTGCGAACTGAGTCACCTCGTGGACTGATCATCGCTTCCCCGGATCGAAACAATTTGAAAAGTATAACGATACCAAATTTCCAAATTACACTCCTATAATTTACTGAATATATAAATTGAGAGTTTTATCAAGTTGTGATATCGGATAATTAAACAATTGTCTGAATGTCTATTTGACAAGGTTCCAAGGTCTAATTTAGCTATTCCGTTTCGATCAAATCACCTCTATGCATTGAAACTTCAGAATTCTTTTCAATTCCTCAAAATACTTCTTTTGGAAGATGCTTTGACTAAGGCCTGTAGAAGCCGATTCATACCTCTACGAGAAGAGTGTTTAACATAATCAAGAGAATGAGCCAAAATTTGTTAAAGTAATTCAGTCCAACACGAAGAAAGCCTTAATTACTCCAGCATTTACAAATACCAAAGATTGATACAATTTCATTAATTAATACTATTTAAAAAGTAAATTCCTCCCGGAACTGGTTCAAGTCCATTCCAGGACGCACCCGCTCAATTAAATCTCTGCGGTCCATTGCAATAAAAGCTCTCTTCAAGGTTTCAGTAAGAGATGAGGATTGATTGTGATTAAGGGTTGACTCCAGTCCCTCGACTTCATGCATGGCCAAGCCACTTAACAAATGCTCCGCGGCTTCTTTATAACAGCCAATATTGATACACGACACACCAAGGTTGTAGCGCGCGCGCACAAACGTTGGTCTAAGCTCAAGAGCTTTAAAGTATGCATCAACTGCTTCTTCGGAGCGGTTTGAGTTAGCCAAAGAGGCTCCAAGCCTGTTCCACAAAACTGGATCATCTGGTCTTATAGATAAAGCGGCTTTGAAACAATCAATAGTCTTGTCAAAATCTTCATTGGCATAGAAAAGGACTCCGAGGCCCATCTGAACATCTGCATCCATGTTAGCCTGGTTCGGAGACAACTGAGCAGCTTTGATGAAGAGCTCCGTGACTCTCTTATGCAAAGTGAAACGATCCTCATCAGAGATAGATGGGCTTTCTTGACGAGCTCTCTCTGCTATCTGAGGGTATTTAGTAGAGATCCATCTCTCCAAAGTAGCAAAGGCTGCGTTGTCATAGCCTTCGTTGATGTAAGAGATCGCCAAAGTCATGAGAGCTTCTGAATTTTCAGGATGTAAATCCAAACACTTCTCCAAGGCAGTGATACCAGCAACTTCCTTTTCGTTTTGTGTTTGAACCTCGCCCAACTTGAGCCAAGCCTCGACTCTGTTTTCATTTTTATTAATCGCAGCCTCGAAGGCCAATGCCGCCTCCGACAATTTTGCTCCGTTCTCCATTAATTGGAGACCGATCTCGTAGGGATCTTGATCGGCGGGTAGATCCAAAAATTGGTTTTGGTCACTGTCTTCAAACTTGTAGTCGCCAAAGTTTGCTCTCGTTGATGCATATTTAGCGAAATCCTTTTCCCATTGCAGCATGTCAGCTGGCAACGTCTCGCCTTGGCTACGCTTAAACTCTTGGTATTGTTCGGAAATCAAATCATTCTCAGTGACATCCTGATTCAACAGGTCCCAAACTTCTTGAAATGAGGCTTGAAATTTATCGTCAACCTCCAAGTCGTCAACCTGGCCTTCTGCAGTTTGGTTTTGTGCATCCTCTTGCACATCAGCACTAAGCTCTTCCATTTCACGGAAACGATCATCCCAATCAACAGAAGCTTCTTCCTTTTGAGGAGCCAGACTGCGATGAACGCTGGTCATTCCTTGCATGGAGCCATGCATACCGCCCATAGACATCTGTGGTGCATAGTTGTTGAAAGCGGGCACGTACATGCGGTTCTGTTGCTGTTGTGCTTGATGCTGTTGTGGCTGATGTTGTTGAGACTGTGCCTGAGCTGCCTTAGCTCCCAGAAACTCAGTCGCCCAGCCAGACACGGGCTGTGGCGAAGCGGTTCTCATGGCGTGAGAGGACAGTTGAGGCGAGGCCTGGAAATCTTGCAGCCAGTTTTGGTGGCCCTGTTGAATTCTGTTAATCTCATGGCGCATAGGCTGGAACTGAAAATTGTTTCCTGGTGAAGAGGCGCCTCTGAATTGATCCATGTCTCGTTGATCCATCATTTTCTCCGTCTTGAACGCCGCAGAGGCCGTTTGCCCGACATGATGTGTTTGTCTTTGAAGTGAACGGTCTTGTTGTGAGTGTTTGTTAAGTTGCGCAAGCGCATTGCTGCCAACAGAGCATTCAGTGCCACCGAACAAAGACATAGGAGATGATAGTGTGGAGAGATTCAATCAAGGAAGATAGGGTGACTAATGATAAATAAGTCGGACACTGATTAGCACTTCACTAGCAATACAAACCGATGAGAAGATTAGGGTTTGGAAAAGATTTGATTATTGCTTTAATGTGTTTTTTTAGGGGAAAAAGCTTGTGCTAATAGAGGGGCACTCCTTCGAGCCTATGACTTATTTCCACTGCCGCGGGAATGTCCTGTGATTAAAAATGTGGGGAGTTTGTGTGGAGAGAAAGAATTGATAACAAAGAGTGAAATATTTTTTTCATGATTGATTTACGTTTAAGTCCTTATAAAATTAATCTATGTCTTGCTGGATCTTTTTTTTCTTTTTTTATTGTTCAGTGACGGGAGTTGTAAGTTGAAATTTGCAGCCACTAATTTATATAAATTGACTTTCAAAACCAAGCTAGAGAGAATTCAAGAACTTGCAAATCTCGAGGGTTTATTATCAAAAACAAAGTCTGCGCATATTATCGGCGTATTTAGACTCCTTGAAATTTCAAGTCGTGTTGCACGGCTCCTCTTGCAGCCACATGAAGAGGCTTGATGTCTGTAACGATCACCAATCCATATTCTTATTCTCAGATCCACATTCAAGCTTATTACAGAGCTCGTCTAACTCCTGAACGCTTGCATTAGCAGCTTTGCCACTAATCGACGCAGGATTTATGATGCCGCCCTTCTTCTCTTCTAAGGCAAAGTGTTCCTTAACCATGTCTCTCACAACTCCTTGGTAATACAAGACACCCTTTTCCTTGAGAGGGTGCAAGAAACCAGAGTTGTAGATACCCTGGTTCAAGTTGCGCTGAGTCAAAACACATAAGTTGAAATCCTCGAGCTCCACCAATTGCAAAAAATCAACAAATTCTTTTGCTTCTGCTTTATCCAATCCCTTCTTCGTGTAGACATCGTACTGCAACACTGTTTCGCTGGGACCTAATGGTAAAACTCTGATCGAGTACCAGGCAGGAGAGTAGCAATTAATACCATTCGAGGGGAAGCAGTATACCCACAAGCCGTTGAATTCACCGCCAGGGTTCTTCTTCTTCTCGGCATCTTTGGTTGATTCTTTCTTTTTTCCAAAAGAAAACCATGCAGATTCCTGATCTGGATCATGGTCAGAATCGTCAACAGCAATTTCTTCCCGAACTATCTCTGCATAATGGCGGCAGTATCTAGTCTTAGGAACTACCTTATAAGTCTCCATTTTGAAAGCCGAATTCAATCCTGGATGAGCAGTAGGGCAGTGGTAGCACTCCTGGTATCCATCCATGAGTGTCTTCCAATTGAACTCGCCCTTCAATTCGTAGGACATGTGGTAGTCGTAATCCGAGAAGTCAAATTCGTCCATTTCCTCTGTTAAGCCCTCGAAGAACTTCTCAAAGGGCATCAACTGCTCGGGATCGTTACAGAAATTGACATACACTAACCCTTGTGGCGTGACGTGAGTGTTAATCGGAAATAAAGAATTCTCTTCTTTTTTGAATCCTTCAATATTGTCGAAGTGAGGAGCTTTTGTCAAATCCCCCTTGGCGTTGTAGGACCAACCATGGTATTTGCAACCAAGTACAATAGATGAACCCTGCTCTTTACGCACCACCGGGTAGGCTCTATGGCGGCAAACATTATGGAACGCACTAATTGTTCCATCCTTGGCCATAATGAGAAAAAAATTAATGCCTGTTACGTTGAACTGAAAATAGTCTCCAGGCTTCTTAAACCGGGACGAATGGATACAAAAGAGCCATGACTTGTGAAAAATGGCCCGCTTTTCCAACTCGAAAACCTTGCTAGATGTCCACCAAGATGCTGGTAAAGTATGTTCACCGGGAAGTAGCTTTTCTGCAGCGATGTCCGGTGGAGGAGCCGAGATAGGGGAAGCGACACTCATCTTGAATCAAATTATTATCTTTTCTTTGTTGAATACGAAATTTAGCCTTTTCAGCAACTTTGTGTGTATAAGATGATTTTAGCCAGTAGTGTTAATGGAAAGGGCTCGTATTACAAGGACAGAGATTGGCGGTATTTATATAATATACATGAGACAAATTAGGAGCCATATCACGACCTACCTATGTAACCCCACTCAAAATGGGTGATATAAGTTTGGAAATTTCCTAGTCTGGTCGAAGTGTCCAGGTTTGAGTCTAATCTTACGGAATTTCGTTATCTGATCTGAATGCATTATGCAGTCCTGACATCAATTCCGTTGAAACAGCTCGAATCGGTGCATGAAACCAGATTAATTAGAATCCCTTATCGCAGTTACGAGTCTACGAAGCCGCATGACTTGTTCGGGTAAATCAGGATCGACTCCGGAGACGCTGAGGCTATTGAGAAGGAAATCTGCGTCTTGTTGAATACGGTAGAGATCTGAAAGCTTCAGGATTTCCTCCACGTATAAGTGCAGGTTTTCAATTTCTCCACCACTACATGCAATCTTCAATTTGACAGCATTGGCAAATAGTGAGTTGATTACAATAAGAGCTTTGATAGACACAAAAACAGCAATTTTGTGCTCCCCGGATGAGCGAGAGATTTTTATCGATTCAGCGATGAGCGCGAAAACGCTTTTCGTAAAATTGAATATGATCACTTGCATATTGGTAGTTAACAACTTGAGTAGTATTCCGGACATGTTGGCATTTATTTCATCGGAGGATATCAAGTCGATCAACAACTTGGAGCCAAACAAGGCTTGGAGAATGGAGGGCAGATGAGAGAAAATGATTTTTGAAAACTCGCCGCCACTAGCATTATATGGAACAGAACTCATTAGAAGCTTGTAGGCTCTTATGAGAAGAACACCCTGCTTCAACTTCGTGAGATCCCCGCCAAAGTAAGCACTAATAAGTTTCCGGGTTTCTTGATGGTCTGCAGGCAGTATAGACACAGAATCAGAGCCCGGGTTGGAGGCTGAAAACGAGATATTCAACGAACCAGTTAAAACAGCTTGGAAATAGGCTCTGTTCTTAGGCTCACGTACTAACAACTTTGTGAACACGTCAACTGCATAAGGTAAGTAGGTGTAATGATCGAGTGGAGCATGCACCATTTTAAATTGAGAGTCCTGTTGATCTCCATCTTCGTCTAGTTTAGGTCCGAAGGCAGAAACCAACAAGAACGTGAGAAAGGCCTCCTCCAAGGATTGGAGCTCAATCAAGGGCCCATGGTGATTGAATAAGATAAGACAATCCTTCAAAAGACATAACCGTTTTCTTTGAAACACAAACGCATCCGGCTTAGTGGCAACTTGCTTCACAATTGCAAACACTAAATTCCTTAGCTCGACGCTTTTAGGCATGACTCCAGCACTGTCCTGAGCCAGAGACAAGTTTCTTAACGTCATTGATATTGTTATCAAAGTGTCAACCAAGAAAACTTGTTCGTCAACAGGGCCCTTGGTCTGCATTTTACTGAAATGATGCTTGTTTTCGGAACGAAAGGTATGCATTGCTGTCATGTAGTCAGGAATGCTGCATGAGATGGTCCCATCTGACTCCTCGATGGTCGTTTCCGTTTCAGTTTCTGGCTCCGTTGCTGTTGGCGAGAATATGTCGTCGATCTCGAGATCGGAGTCTTCATCAACCACCATATCACCAGTTAAAGAGTCTACCACGAAGGCAACATCTTCGCCTTGCATGGCCAGTGGCGAAACGTACTTGTTAAAAATCGAGTCAATGCTGTTATCTGATGGCTCTTTAATCTCGAAATAATTTTGCGTTTGTACGTTGCGCTTTGTAATTCTCGATAAAACCTTGCGGCCCAAACCAATTAAAGCAGCAAGTAATTCTGGAGCTTCCGAAAGGTCGAATGTGAAATTGTCATCGGCAGTCGTTACGAGAAGAGTGTTGAGTGCAGAGAAAGCTTCACCCTCATTTGAAGCAGAATAGTTTTTTAGAGACATAGTCAAAGCATGAAGGTTTAAAGCTCCAAGCTCAGGAGCGAACAAGTAGACTGGTTTTAGCACCTCAATCTCATCGCCCATCTCGGAAACCTTCTTTAAAAAGTATCCATGAGAGTCAGCAACTTTCTTAATAGGTGTATACTTCTTAATCGTGTTTGGTTTACCGGGCGGAGCTTCTTCCTCTTGTGTCTTTGGCGTTCCATTGAAGGGCTCCAAAGAAGTATTATTATGAAACGACGGCTTTTGATAGACACTACTTGATCTAGAAGCAGTATTTGGAACATGTGGAGACTGGACCAAAGCTGGTGAATTGTGGTTAGATACAGAATGTTGAGACATTTTCCTCAGCGGATTTGCGTTTGACATTGACGGGCTTGGGTTTCCAACTGCACCAGGTGTCGGTATCATGCTGGGATGTGGAGAAAGGCTCGGCATCGTTGGAGATTGAAATTGTGCACCTTTCTGGCTCATCAGGGGCGACTGAGTAACTTCAGGGCCAACACCGGACATCCTTGCCTTCATCGCCTGGCTATTCATCTGATTTGGACCAGATCCTGGCCTATTTACAAGCATCGACGGGCTACTGTATTGCAGCGAGCTGTTTGTATTTTGAGGTGGCCCACCATGCAGATGCAGCGCCGAGTTCAGGTTTTGAGTCTGAGGAGTTTGCAAAGGCTGTTGATGAGATTGCGTCTGGCCCTGCTGAAGTTGTTGCTGTTGTTGCATATGCTGCTGTTGCATACGCATAAGCAATTGCTTTTGGAATTGAAGCCGACGCGCTTGCAAGTCTTTCAGACCGTCATCTGTCAGTGCATACTGTTCATATGGTAAGATATACTGTAAATAATAAGTAGCCAATTGTTTTTCGACTTGTTGTTTCGCCATAACGTTGTTCTTAACATCTATGTTTTCAAAAAAACCCAATTTTTCACAAATGGAGGACCATTCCGTGAACTGTGGAGATGGTTGGGAGAGAACTTTGAGGTGGTTCAATACTGCCGTGGACCCGCCAATTTTACGACTTAGTATCTGTAAAGCAAGTAAATTAACTCTTTTGTTGCCAATTGCTGGAGGCAGACCAATTGGCATTCCTTTCCGGGTCATAAAGTCATTGAGACTCATTGTAAATAAATCATGTTGAAGCTGAGAGATTTGTGCCGGTGTAGGTTTGAAAGGAGCCTTCTGCATTCCTTGACCACCAGCAGGCGCGTTCATCATTGATGCTGGGCCGCTAGAGCCATATGGGCCGTTATGGCCGGCCGCGGGAGATGACAGAGAGGCCGGGCCGATAAGCTCCAGCATTTGCAGACTTGGGGCTACACTTTGAGGACCACTTTTGCGGCCATCATTGTACATTACAGATTGACCAGGGTTCTGTTGCTGCTGACCCATTGAAGACGAGTCATACCCCATATTAGGCAGGATTCGGTTCTGTTGGTATGAGGGCGCCATTTGTTGGGGCATCGAAGGCAGCTGCTGTTGAGAGGGCTGTTGCCTCAGAAGCATCTGCTGTTGCATAATTTGCAGCCTCATCTTCATAAGCTGTTCCTGTTTGGCCTTATCAAGCGGAGGTTGTTGGTGCTGAGGACCCATCACTCCAGGTTGAGGCCCAGTGCCAGGACGGCCCAGCAAGTTCTGCTTCTGTTGTGGTGGCTGGGGATATCCTCCAAAATTTTGAGGTTCCAGATTATCGAAAATACCATCGAGCATTAATGATGACTGGCTCGGATTCTTTTGTTGAGGTATCTGCATCTGTTGTGGAGGCATGGTCTGTGGATACTGTTGGGGAGGCGGTTGCTGGCGCTGCATCTGTTGAGGCTGCATCTGTTGTGGTTGTTGTTGTTGGTGAGGTGGTTGCTGTGGAGGAGGTGGTGGCTGTTGCAGCTGTTGGTAAGGAGAGCCTTCAGTCATGGTTTGTTGTGAGAAAGGCTGGCTACTTCCGCCATTCTGAGACTGTTCCCCTAAATCATCAAAGATTGAGCCGATGAAATCGTCTGCATTTTCAGTCTGAGGTCGCAGAAATGCGTCCTCATTAAACCAGAAGTTTGACATCGTTGTGGTGTCACGTCCGTGTACTTCTGATAGTTCTGACTTCTGGAGTAGTTGACAATACAAGAATCACGTGAACGAGAGGCCTCCAAATCAAGATGTATTCGATTCAAGATAAGAAATAAGCGGCTACTATAATTATCGTGGTCGCGTTTTTAATGATTTTAAATGCAAAAAAAAATAAGTCGAAATATTCGTTACGTCAAAGTCGAGTCATGTGTTTTCTCTATCGCGGGTTATCTATCGCGCCGTATTGCCAGCGCTGACACTTTTAGTGTATGAATCCGCTTTTGAATTTTTATCGTATATTTTTGTTTTCTTTATTCCGTTTATTTGCAAGTGATAATTGTAAGCGCATCGATGTACTTTATGCGTCCAGCTTCAGAACGAGTAGCTTCACAAACATCTCTTGAAATATATTAAACTTTGACAGCATAATGAACTTTGGCACCCGAATGCTGAGCTTTAATCATCTCACACTGTTGGGTCTTTAAAAAATACGTTGAGGCTTCAAATTATCAACTCATTTATGTCTACGTCTCCATGGTAGGCTTCACTAATCGTCCGGCATATGTTCTCTCACAGTAAGAACAAGAACGTTGCATCTACGAGATAGACTAATATTAAAATGTCGGAGTACACCGCCGAGCAAGAAAAATTGGTGTTGCGGATTCTCTCACATAAGCCGCACCAATATTATGAGATTCTCGGTGTCACCAAGACTGCCTCTGATGGAGAAATCAAGAAGTCATACAGAAAGGTGGTGGTGAAACTTCACCCAGACAAAAACTCACATCCTCGCGCGAGCGAAGCTTTTAAAATCTTTAATAAAGCATGGGAAGTCCTCAGTGATCCCCAGAAGAAAACCATTTTTGATCAAACGGGTAGCGATCCAACGTCAAGATTTCTGGGTCATTCTCCCAGCGGCGCTAGTGCAAGTGGTTTCAATGGATCGTTCAGAGCTCCTCCAGGATTTCAAGCGAGAGGCGGAGGGGGCCTTGATGAAGAATTTTTCAATATGTTTTTCGGTGGACACCTGCCAGGAACAACTTTCACATTCGGGGGTGGCAATGGTTTCACATTTCAAAGTTTCGGAAATGATCCCTTCACTAGATTTCAACAACAGACCCGTCAGCAACGTAGACAACAAACTCAACCCACAGAGCCTAGTAGGACAGACTCTCTTAAACAGCTATTGCCTCTTATCTTGTTTCTTATCGTTACGTTAATGGCATCATTGTTTTCGGGTGGAGATCCAGAATACTCAATGACACCTACAAGAGAATTCTCCGTTCAAAGAACAACCCCCCGATACAAAGTTCCATTTTACGTGGCGCCAAAATTTGCATCCGACAAAAGTAAACTGAAACTCCGGAAGTTCGACAGGAACGTCGAAAACGAATATATACAAGACAAGAAGACTATGTGCAATCGTGAGCAAATGCGTAGGAACCAGATGATTGACGATGCACAGGGCTGGTTTTACACAGATGAGGCAATGTTAGCCAAGGCCAAGGAGTTGCCTATGCCCAACTGTAACGAACTCAAGCATTATGGAATCATCTAGTCCTCATTTCTTCTAAAGCGCTTCACATAGCGGTTGAGTTGTAATGATTACTTTTTGCGAAAGTGATTCTTCTACGGGTAATTTAACGTATGCTTGCCATTGACTCAACTACGCACATTAAACGATACCATTAATTTATAGATGAATAAAAACGCTCTCATGGCTTAAAACATTATTATTCTTGTCTCTAATTTCTAAAAAAAAATTATACAAAGGATTCGGTTATTAACTATTTCAAGGGCTTAGTGATTAACTTGTTCCTACGATGCTTCCTCCGCATCTCTGCACATTGACCCTCAATATCAATCCTCGGAGTACGCTACATAACTCACATGCATCGAGGAGTCTGGGGTATTTAATATAAGTCAACCCCTTTGTCAAGTATGTTCTAAACAGATTTTTTAAATTGTGCATTTCGGGTGTAAAACATTGACAAATAATTGGAGAAAACATGTCATCCTTAGATCAATCTTTCGTAACTAATTCCGCATGGAAACCAGACCTCTTTAAGGGTAAAGTGGTGTTTGTCACTGGCGGAGCAGGCACAATCTGCCGAGTGCAAACAGAAGCCATGGTGCTTCTTGGAGCTGACGCAGTCATATTGGGAAGAAACGTTGCAAAGACAGAGAAAGCAGCCGCAGAGATCGCTCTGTTGAGACCTAATGCCAAGGTTTTGGGCCTTGGTAATGTTGATGTCAGAGACGTCAAATCGTTGGCAGAGGCCGTTGCCACGACAGTTTCCAAATTGGGCCGTATTGATTACGTGATTGCTGGAGCTGCTGGAAATTTCTTGTCTGATTTCAACCATCTTTCCGCCAATGCTTTCAAATCCGTCATCTCCATTGACTTGTTGGGTTCCTTCAACACAGTAAAGGCTTGTTTCAATGAGCTTCGTAAGAATAAAGGTGCTGTGATTTTTGTTTCAGCAACTTTGCATTACTATGGTGTTCCATTCCAATCTCACGTTGGCGCAGCCAAGGCCGGTGTCGACGCACTTTCGAACGCCCTTGCAGTCGAGCTTGGCCCATTGGGTATCCGTTGTAACTGTATTGCTCCAGGCGCTATTGAAGGCACAGAGGGAATGTCTAGGCTTATGCCCGGAGACCCTAATCAAGGAGCACCAAAAGTACCATTGGGCCGCTGGGGAACCACTAGGGACATTGCTGAGTCGACGGTGTATTTGTTTTCTCCTGCTGCATCGTATGTTACGGGTACCATCCAAGTTGTCGATGGTGGATTCTGGCACTTGGGCGGTTTGATGGGTGACTTGTATCCTCTGGTAATCATCAATCAAAACAGTGAGGAACACTCTAAGTTGTAGTCAACGCGGTTTTATGAATATACGAACTTCTGAAAGGAGAGAAATGAGTTTCAAACTCTATATGTAATTTATCTGTACTCATGTCGAAATTTAATTGGGTTGTAGCGTGGACAACTCTTCTTCACTGGCTGCAAAATGTCTTTAATTGCTGGTCCTGCAGGAAAATTTGACTTTAATTACGCCTTTGTAGCTTCATTGAACTAAAATGGAAAAAGCCTCATCTTTAATCGATTCTTATCCTTTATACTCTGTTGTGGTCCAAACGACTGGAATTAATTGAAGATCAGTGAGCCTCTCTTGATTCAATCGGCTACGTGCAGTACCCTATCGTAAAAGAATCAACGTTGGCCGTATGCAGTTGTGTCCACCGAATGGAAGTTTCAGACACTGTAAGCACTACACCTCCTCAACGTGGTTTTCCAGTATAAATCAATTGAGACCTGCAAGTGATACCATAATGTTTCCAGGTAACCAAAGACCCAACTACCCTCCTCCTCCGGGTGCTCCACTGTACAACAGAAACGATAACTACGATCGTCCTAGCGGCCCTCCTCCAAATCAATCGTACGGAAACTCGTATGGCGGAGGAAACTTTGATCTGCCTCCAGGACCTCCACCCGGCTCTTTTAATCGCCCTCCTGCTGGTCCTCCCCCTGGTCAAGGCGGCTCTTACAACGGATATGACTTGAACTCGCCCCAGTTCACCCAGCAGCAACAGCAGTACCAACAACAGCAAAATCAGCAGCAAAACTACATGCAACAAAGCCTCCAAGGTGACGGCGCATCTGCCCCCAACAATTCATACGACTCAAATGGCAATTACCATCAAACAAACGGACAATTACAAGTACCTTCAGGTGCCCAAAGCTTCGGAAACAATAGTAACATGACTTTCCAGTACTCAAACTGTACTGGTAGAAAGAAGGCTCTTTTAGTGGGTATCAATTATTTCGGCAGCCGTAATGAGTTAAGAGGTTGTATTAATGATATCAAGAACATGAGTCAGTTCTTGAATCAATACTACGGATACTCTTACGACGACATGGTAATGTTAACAGATGATCAACAAGATTACAATCGTATTCCCACGCGTCAGAATATCATCAACGCAATGCAATGGCTTGTTCGTGACGCTAGACCAAATGACAGTTACTTCTTTCATATCTCGAGTCATGGAGGTTTGGTGCCGGACCAAAACGGAGACGAGGAGGACGGCTTTGACTCTTGTATCTATCCCGTGGACTTTGAGGCCGCTGGCCCAATCATCGATGATGACATGCATGACATTATGGTGAAGCCTTTGCCTCCTGGATGCAAGTTGACGGCATTATTCGATTGTTGTCACTCGGGAACTGCCCTCGATTTGCCATTCGTGTACTCCACCAAGGGTGTTGTGAAGGAGCCCAATTTGTGGAAGGATGCTGGGTCGGGTGCCTTGCAAGCCTTTGTAAATTACGAGAAAGGAAACCTCTCTGGCGCCTTTTCTGCTGTGTCTGGTGTATTCAAAAAGGTTACAAACTCGAACGGTGGTAACAGAGATGCAATCATTCGAAGCAAGATGTCTCCCGCTGATGTTGTTTCTTTATCTGGGTGCAAAGACGACCAGACTTCTGCTGATGCGACAGAGGCTGGCAAAAACACGGGTGCTATGAGTTGGGCGTTCATAAGCGTTTTGTCGCAAAACTCAAATCAACTGTACTTGTCGCTCTTGAACAATATGCGGTCCCTTCTCTCTGCCAAGTATTCACAAAAGCCTCAGTTAAGTGCCTCCCATCCTCAGGACATGAACATTGCTTTCATTCTTTGATTCAATCTGGAATCTGGAGAAGGCGATAGAAAGAAATTTATTTGGCCACTACATATCAATGAACAATTTTATGATGTTATCATACGTCTATGTTATAGTGTATTTAATCTTTCCTTCACAACTAAATATCTTATAACTTCAAATTAAAAAATTCTTTTTTTGCTTCATTACAAAATCTCTCCCCTTTTGAAAAAAAAATTACGAATTATAATGAAATCGCGAGGCATGTTGTGTCCAACTCACGACTTCCATAAATAGAGTGCACACCCTCCTTACAATCCGCACCCCATATTTCAAGTATTTCGAAAGACACAATCCAAACAATGGCCGAAAACTTCGAACGGCAAAAATCGGCACGTTGGGTCGATGCGAAAGTCCCATCTTATGGCGATGATTGGGGTTATAATGAAGACAGCGACGGCGCAGATGAAGCTAATCAAAGCGCATCACACCAAGCACTCCCTAAAACCAAAGTAAGTGAGACAATTGAGGAAGTTCCCGAGAAATTGACTCCTCGTGTCTCAGAAACTGAGAAATTCCCCAAATCATCGCCCCTCATTTTGTCGGTCGACAAGCCTACTACTAAAGACAGTAGTGACAGCCATATATCAAAGCACATAAACGTAACAGATAAAGAAGATAAGCCCAAAATTTCAGATCAGTCAGACTTGAATGAGAAGCCCTCGTCAATTGCGGAAAGCAAATCTTCTGCAACAGACATGCAATACATTGACACGTATGTTTCTAATTTCAGCGACGATTCTGATAACGATTCTATCCAGGAGGAACCCGCCGAACTAAATTTGGGTGGTCTCAGGCATTCAGCCTCAACAACTCTAGTATCTGAGCCGGTTAATGTCTCTCTGCCGCCACTCGTCTTATCTGTGGATAGGATGAACCTCAATTTACATGATGACGATTCCAGCTCGGACGAAAAAAGTTTGGGTTTTTACAATGATAATGAAGTCACAGGTGATCATGATAATGGTGAATTATATGGCAAAGGCGATGAAACTGACGCCCAAGACGCAAGCATCGGAATTCAGACTCAAGGCTTAAGCACCGCTTCAGGACATAAAAGAGACGAGGCTCATGGACCTGTACGTCACCGAGTAAAAACTGAGGCATTAGACTCCCTTATAAATGATTTACTGAGACTTGAGAAGCTGTCTCTTGCGTCGCTTGATATATCCATCGATGACCAACGTTCATTAGATTCTGTAGAGCATCATGTAACTCAGGGATCGAACACGGACTCGGCCGCTACAGAAAGTGCCAATGACCTTGCCTTTCAGTCTCCATCCACTCTCCTAGAGAAGCATCACTCTTTCGTGTCGGATGTACGTGATAGGAGAGCGTCAATCAGAAAGGCGCCGCCACCTTCCGAAACCCTAAGCGACACAACAACAAAATCTCCACTGCTACTCAGTACTAAATCGCCTATAGGGACCGAGCAGACTGTAAATGATCTGCTCGATCAGACTAGCAATGATCTAAATCCAGTTGAATCGAATGGGTCCGTTTCCACTGGAAGTCCCTCTTTCACAGCCAGCGCTCCCGGACCAATTGCTGATGTCCCAGAGATTGGACGTAAAGACTCAACTGTGTCCAGTATGCAATTTTCAATGGGCTCATGGAAGCCAAACACCAATGTATACAGAGACCGATTTGTCAATGACAACGATAACGAGTCTCACATGAATGTAAGCATGTTCCACGAAGGTGAATCACCCTACAATAAGTTCACTTCTGGTATGCGTCCTGCTTCTGGCTATGCAGAGTCATTTGCTAACTCCAGCTGTATATCTGTCCCTGATACGGTTGAGGCAAATTTGCACAGCATTGACGAAACAAATAGTGATGGTGACGACCCTAGTCTTGAAATTATGTCTGTTGGAACGGCGCGGGAGGTTGTTCCCCCTCAACGCCCAGCCATGAGTAATGCAACATCGCTATCTCTTCTTCGAGACAGTCCCTACAATGGAGGCAAATTTCAAGAGAAATTGTCTGGTATAACTCTTGACAAAGTTGGAGAAGAGCAAGAAGAACGTGAAGTAGCCAAGGGTGATGGAGTGCAAACCAGTACAAAGCCTGACTCCGTAAAGAAGTACCCCGTATATAACTGGAAGAAGATCATGAGTACTTCACAAGCCATTGACAGGATTCTGCTTCTCAAGAAGGCTCGCGAGGATGAAGAGGCGTACGATACAGGGCTTCTGACATGGCTTAACGAACTTCTACACAGCACAGACCAGTCATCGTCGAATATCCAGATTGGGTTGTTGGCAACGCAAGCTTATAAAAACGCTCCGCACAGTGATATAAGAAGACATATTTCTCTTCGAAGCAAGGTTAGTATGGTCCGTGACAAGATGGATCTGGGCGCTAACTTTGGCAGGCGTTTCTTGAGTAAGGGAAAGAAACTCATGAAGTCGGGTTCCGATTAAGTAAGGTATGTAATTAATGGTAATGATAATTTAAAAATAATAGATCTTATCTTTAAGTTGATAAAAAAAGCTCCGAGACGGGGAATTGAACCCCGGTCCTCCGCGCGACAAGCGGAGATTCTAGCCACTAAACTATCTCGGACTTAGATATTTGTTAAAATTGTGTAGCAACTATATTCATTTTAGTGTTGAAGTATCACAATTTATATCTTTACAAAATAGATTTCATTTCTCTAGATTCGCTTTTATTTTTTGCTATACTTCAGGCAATATTTACAAATTTTGATTGTCAAGCCAAAGGTTTAGACAACAATGAGATGATGTCTGGAGCCATTTACCTCATATGCAAAAGAAGTTTTATCCTTACTCATAATTTTTGAGTTTCAAGTTATCTGTATTGAAAATTCAATTATTGAATCTTAAACTCTTGATTAAAACGAGCTTACTTCTGCTTATTTTTTCGCAACCGGGGCCTATCTGCACGCTCATCCAATCTGAAAAACTCTCCGTACTAACGACTTATCATATTGGCCATGAGACCCCAAACCCTAAAAAACTTGGCTAGCAGCCAACTATACAGTGTGCGCTTTTCCTCCACGAAGATCGCCATGGCCAACGATGTTCATCTCTCCAACAGAAGAATCAGAACCAAGATCAAGATGGGAAAGGCCAGACCAGCCATCTTCCACCAATTCGACACACTAGTGGAGTTGAGTGATGGATCCGTCATTCGTAGAAGATCTCAAGCTCCAAGAGATGAAATGAGAATGGTGGTTGACCAGCGTAATAACGCCTTGTGGAATCCTCATGCGGATGTTGAGACTGCTGATCTTGATGCAACTGGTAAGGTCAGTAAATTTAAAGAAAGATTTGCTCAGTTCGAGGAAGACGGTGACAAGGCTACTTCTGACAACAGTCTTTTGGAGTTGTTAGGACAGAACGTCACTGAGGTGCAAAAGGGTGGTAGAGTCTTCATTAAGAAGAAGAAGTAATGTTAGCGGTGATGCTTAGATGCAAAATAGGACGCATCATATCCAAAATCAAATGTTTTAATCGATCCTTCATTCTTCTAAGTTTGATCGTTCGTTATAGTGTGTGTATGGGGTCGTCAACCTCGTAAATAGTATATAAAAATTGACACTCGGGATAGTGACATCGAAATCCGTACTTCTTTTCTATTTTTTAGCATACTTGGACAAGATTTTCAATGCGAATGCTCGTTGTTATAGTCATTACTCTTTTATACGTCTATAAATTACCTGATCTAACCAGATCACAGAAGTTTTCCTTGATGATGTCCTCCACTAACATTCCAGCCCTTCTAAGCTCTGAAATACACCACTCAATAGTAGTTTGATCGTTCTCCGTCTTTGCGTGGTCTAGGATTATTTTGAGACACCTCAACTGATTGGTGTCATCAATTTTCACTAAATGAATGAAGTTTCTCGGAAGACCGAATTTTACGAAGTCAAACCTGAACCCGCTTTGAGAATTATGCTTTTTGCTTCTCATGAAAAACCTTCGACCTACTGCACATCCGTTTTTTTTGCATAAGTAATCCAAAAGCACCAATGTGAGGTCCTTCAATACGGGATCATCGCCCAATTTCATTAGTTCAATAGTAACAAGATTTAGTATGAGATCACTTTGTAATCTAGAATTCTCATTGATACTCTCAGTCTGAGGTGAATCTTCAAGTGGAGCCGATGATATATCGGGATTTGCTTTGGATACATGGCTTTTCACCGTTTCATACAAAGAGTCATCGCGGTCAATTTTCACAACAAAGCCATCAAGAGCGTTTTTTAGAATGAATTTCGTTAACCTTACATAGCCCAATTTCGTTGCAGAGATTTTATTGTGAAAAACGATCCGCAATGCTTCGCTGAAATCGGACTTTTTTAGACAGTGCTTCACCAACGCATCTACGTCATCAGGCATAAGGCCACCTTGGGAGTTGATGATTGCCTTTGTTAACAGGCTGACTTCTCTCTTGGAATTTCTACTGAGAAATGAGATGAGCAAAGAAGATAAGAGGGGCCTGCTGATAGGTGGGGTCACAAACTTACTGAGTTCAATGAAATCATTGTTGAAATCTGGGTGCAGTCCAAAAAATGCTAGTGTTACATCAAAGAGATCTTTGTGAGTTAGCAAATCTTCTGGAAAATTATTGGAAACTAGCTCTGCTTTGTCGGACATATCACAAGACATGAACAACTTACGAAGCAAACCAATGTTATTATATGGGAATTCTGGATCGTAATCGTAGCCAAGTTTCCATATCTGAAGAGCTTTTTGAACGTGGCCCTTGTCGATGTTTAGCGAGATTAGGTCCTTTAAAGCCGAAAGGTTAGTATGGGACAAATCATGTAAAATCTCGTTCAGATCAATAGCTTTATGCAAAATGATATTAGGAAAAAAAGGATTGCTGTCACTCTTGCACATGTTCGAGATTAACCGTAGGTAAAGAGTGGCGCTAAGAATGTCTTTTCCCTCCAATTTATTAATAAGTTTAATGAGAGTGTAATTCTGGTAGTTTCCTAACAGTGAATGCGAAACACTCAATGATATGAGCACGTTCTTAATCGTAGATGGGGTAATATATACAGAGTGATCCATGCAGCGATTGAGAAGCAGCGCCGTTATAAAAGGTCTTCCTAGACCTATAGAAAACTGAATGCAGATGTCGCAGATTTTCGATCGTAGATCTTCTAACATAGAGCCATCAAGGACTGTAACTGACTGTAACTGTTCATGAATGGCTTGCACCTCAACCTTAGGATGATCGCAAGCTGGAATGCGGGAGAGTGTGAAAAGCTGTAAAAGTGCCTCACAAGTAAGCTTCAAATTATAAGTAAGCGCATTAGTTATGAGCAGATCGAGCGTCATGGCTTGTGCGTTGAGGCTCTTGGGTATTATGTTCCATATATAATCCTTAACAGTCATGAGCTTATTTATCGTTGATGCGCTTTTCATATCAGCTTCAGAAAGCGTTTGAGAAAAGCCTTTGACAAACTTATCACTCGACATCAAATCTCTTATTAGATCCGCACCCTCAACCTTGTATAGTTGAAAGATCATTTGAGCTTTGAACTCATTTCCTTGGGTTCTTTGTTGTAAAATCTTTGCCACTTTTCGAAGCCTGCTTCGTAATTTTTTGTCTGTCTTTATAATCATGGGTTTTTTGATCCCTAACTCCTTGTTTTCCAACGTTTTTAGGCTGTGTGATGCCCTCATTAGAACTAGGTTGAAGTAGGGATAGTAGTTGACTATGGGCAGATGAACTGGAACATGGCTGCCTTGGCCACTATGTATAAGTAAGCGACCACTTAGTCGGCATAGAAGCCCAGTCATTATTGTGTGAGGATGCTAAGGATGAATCAATGCAAGTTGCAACTTACCTCACAAGACCTGTACACATGTATGACTTTGAAAACGAGTTGCAACATGATGCAAAATCTTATTGCGAAATCAGTCTTTTTTATTCAGATCAAAAAATTATAATTCATTTAAATTAATATGTGTACTACAATTTGGTTTTGTCACTAAGAAGATGTAGGTAATTGAAGACAAATGGTGAATATCTAGGTTCAAGACATCATCGACGTACGATCATAGCAGTTACATAATGCTACAATCAGCAATGCTCAAGCCATACATAACCTTTTCGACGTGCTTTTTAATTATTGGCCAATCTTGTCGTCTTTGCACAAACTCGTAGATCTCCTCCTGGCTGAATATACCGTTGAATTTAGATAAGTCGCTGACAAGCTGCCCAATGGCTTTAGAATCCTCACCGCCAATCAAGTAGATTGTTCCTACTTTCTTCAAAGCTTCAAAAAGAGGATATACCATTCTCTTATTACTCTTGATGTGCTTCGTGATAAAGTCGTAGTAGAGATTCAAATCCGAAATTAATACTACCGCACCTTGTTCGGAAACTGTAGACTGCTTCAACAGCTTTACAATTATTTGAAAAAATCTTTCTGCGACTTCCTGCTGAAAAATCTCTATAACTGATTTATCAGCAGAATCAACAAGCAAGTCAATGTTTTGCTCCAAGATGGCAACAGCCTGCTGTGCTGCCTTTGTTGGACCTTCTTGTAATACTCCATCCTTAGTATTATACGCTGAAAACTGCAATTGAGACGTTAGAACAGAGTCAATTTCGCCAAACAAAACATCTATACCAATATTTAGGCCATCTGCAACATACTTATCTACCATGGCTTCAAGATTCCGTTTCGCCTGTAAAGAAGGATTCAAGATTGAGTTTTCGTGGCGAACAATGTTTTTGTTGATGATTTCTTCTTTGTAAAAAATATCCAACATTTGGACGATGAGATCTGCCGTATTAATCAGCTCGAAGAAAACAACTAGCGGGTCAATAATGCTTTGATTTGTAGCTTCAGAATTGATATCACCGACATTCTTTGGATCATAATCTTTTAAATACTTTAAAGCTCTATCGAATCCAGTCTTCAAGTGGTGCGCCCCCAAAACTTCTAGCACGGTGATGAACTCGTCTTGAACCGATGCGAATACTTCTAATTGCACTGCGTTAATTGAGAAATTTTTAAACTTCAAAAGCCTTTCCAGAGATGCTCTTGCTTCCTTCAAAACTTCAAGAGTCATTTCCGCGCTAAATATTTGGTTCATCATTTTAATATTTTCAGCTAAAATTTGAGCTTTGGCTTCAACTTCAGAGAAGTTGGTTTCTGGTTCTTGGGCTTCCTCCAGCTTCACGGCGCCACCAGAGATTGTAAACACTTTCTTAAAGTTAGTCAAAAAGTCGCCCTTGGACTCAACTTTTACTTTTTTAAGAATGCTTTCAGATGTCTCCGCCTCTTTCTGGTCGACTTGTTTTCTCCATTCGGAGATTTTGCTGCTGCAAAGTTGCTTGAATGATATCTTTTCTTCATTAACAAATTCGGTAGCATAAGATTCAAAAGTGACGTCGATAAGGCCCTGAAGTAGGTGGTTATACAGGTCACCAACATTTTTGCAGGGTTTAAGTAGTTCAATGAACTTCGACGTGAGCTTGTCATAGAAGTATGGCGCTAATATAGTAAAGAGTCCTTTCTGTTTTGCATTGCTAGTGAGCACGTGAATAACTTCCAAAAGTTGGTTCGTTATCAATTCCTCACTGATCTTATACATCATAGGTATCGATTGCAGGAAAATAAGATCTACTGTCTCTGCTAATGTATTGAATACTGAGGCTAACTCCAAAACAAACTCGTCGACTCTTTGTTGATTAACCGAGTACGTGTGTTGTTTATCTGCATCCACCTCTTCTGTCTCAGACTCCAGAACTTGTTCGATTTTGGTAAAGAACAGATCAGGAGAGAAAGATTCTGAATTGAGAAACCTAATACTTTCATTGTCGTAGCAAGTCTTCTGTAGGAAAAAATCTATGAGAGTTTGATCATTTTGCAATTCAACTAATATTTGCACAAACTGCCTGGTCTTTTCATAATCTTGAATATCAAAATGTATTTCTAGTTCTCGTAGTAAAGCATTTTCAAAAATTTCAAGAAGATCTGTAACCTTTTGATGCACCAATTCCTTGGACTCTGGGTCAACATCAATCGCATTGTATTTGAGTATATTAGATAGGATGCGGGCTTGATCTTCCGGCGAATGAAAATTTTTGAATACTTTTAGTCGATCGTAGGCAATGTTAGACTGGAGATCTCTGTAATATTCGTCAAGGGCACGTCTGATGTGGAGGAGCTGCACTTTGGCTATTCGTGGCTCCTTATATACTCGAGAGAGGCATGTTAAGGGGTCGTTGAAGTGCTCAAAGCTGCAGTTCCTAAGCTCTTCGGGTTTGATTTCAATTCCGTCTTCCCAAACTCCCATCTTTGTTAATTTTCGAACCCACACCTTTGGGTCTGAGGCTGCACGGTTGGCATTCTTAGATACGGAAGCGAAGCGAATAAGATCAGGAATATCTAGGTACAAGGAGATGTTTCTAGCAACTGGCAACGGTATCACAGTGGTGTTATACACATCAATATCTGAATTCCATAGTACTCTCGCCATAGCTGTCGTGTATGCTTTAGTAGTCACTGTAGAGTGAGTGCATAATGTAAATAGAGAACGTAATCGCGTCAAAAACATGAGAACATAAACAAAAAATATATTCCACGGAAAATAAATTGATGAAATTTTTTTCAGGTTAATTTGTTGTATGTAGCTGTGTAATATTAGTACAAGGAACTCCTTATCAGCATTGGCTGCAAACCGCATCCTATAGGGAATGCCCAACGATAGGGTAATACAAAACTCCTGGACCCAAAAGGTACTGCTTATAGGAATGATAAGATGTATGCAAAAATACAAAATGGTGATAAAAACTAGAAGCGCTAGCCTGTTTTACATCCTTGTACATCTTCTTAACGCAAACTACGCTTAACTTATCACGTATAAATAGAAGTTAAATTCTCTAACGAAGTGCTTTTTGGGTTTTATTGATTTGATTGTGTCTTTTAAGTCTTTGCGTTATCAAGGTGCGGACTGGCAATCGGATTAGCGCTTTGAATTCGACTATTACGATTTATTACCTTTATAGTCGCTAAACACTCATATGATTACACATCTGAAATCCTCTGAAGCTTAAGTATACGAATCGACAAAAAAACATAGTTCTTGAAGATAGGCTCAGATTCTTTGAACAGCTTCATCGAAAGTTGTCTTTTGATGAGGCAGACTATTCTGTAAGTTCTTAAAGCCGCTTATGTTCTTGATGATCACATACAAGACGGATATACAGATGAAAAGAAAATAAAATGAAATTGATGGTGGTCTCAAAGTTTTCTTTAGATGACGCAGGTTTATTTGCCTTACTTACAGGCCTATCGGGCTCAATTCATGCTCCAATTACATGAATATCCAAGAAGAAGTAAAATTAATTTAGGTCTATATATATTTATATATCGTCAAACCTCAATTTTCCCTATTGCTTCCGTGACCGTCATAATGAAATATGGTTTCTCAGCCCTAATTATTATGACAAAACTGACTATATCACGTGACTGCATTCTGCTATATACGTGAGAATTTCGATGGACTTTCAAAAACT
Organism: Australozyma succicola; assembly: GCA_030563905.1. NCBI lineage: Eukaryota > Fungi > Ascomycota > Pichiomycetes > Serinales > Metschnikowiaceae > Australozyma > Australozyma succicola. Next base: position 312,398 of record JAJMKM010000001.1, on the reverse strand, counting down.
TCAACGAGATGCTGCTCATTCACTTTACCGCCCCTAATTAATGAGCGAGTGGAGGGGAAAGAGCAGCTAGAGCAATTTGCCGTTTACGTCTCATACTATGTTGTCCTCTCCATGGACAGTTTGGATTCTGCGTGTTCGGAATATTTTTCATACCTTTTGCCTGTTTAAGGTCAAGTGCTGTCAGTATAGCTTTCAATTATCTTGAAATTGGTGCTGATTAAGGTAAAATTTTACGTAGGCGACTCAAGGTAATGGTATGATACTGACATGAAGTACCCACCCATTTTTCTTCAATCATACTTTCTCCTATTCATGCCAGGTAGGTAGAATTAGAGCATAGTTACTACCTGCTACATTGTTATTTGATCTTTTCATAAGAAGAACTTTCAAATTTAGTCGCTTAAATTTTCTTTTTTTTTTGTCCCTTCAAATACTTGCTTGTTGATTGAACATCAGTCTAACTATGCATGCTAAAGATACCAACATAAAACCGGTTTGAGAGAGATTCATAAGAGCTTTAAAATACAAGTGGTTCTACATGTAATTTCGTTGCTCTTTCACGGAATGAAGTTGACTATTTGGCGTTTGAACAATGCGTCCATCCACATCTTGGCAACGACAATCCTTCGTAAGCGCTTTAAGAGTCTCACACTAGCTTCAACTACTTTTTAAAAACGAATTCTAAATAGACTCTTAACTAAAATCGTGTTGCAGGAGTATGCCAGTTATCGTTACTGTAAAAATACAAGTTAGTAAATATTTGAGCACCCTTGAAAGCGTCCGCTGGATATGAGCAAACAGGTTAGTATGCATCCGCATGGTTTTTTCACATTGCATGCTCGCTGCAGAGCCGGTCTTATTGAAGTGCGCCTGCCCAGTAAAAGGAGGTCCATGCGACCAAATGCAGAGAAGGCCGTCATCGGTAGGCTTTTGGTTGACATCGCGCTTAAATAGCAAGCGAATAGCGTGCAATGGCTTTTAAACCAGTGCCCATTTGAACTTAATTCCCTTGAAATTAGTAACCCTCCGAAGCCGGACCAACTCACAAGCGAGTGTACGCAAACTCAGATTTGTGCGCAATATAAGCATTTGTACGTCAACTTTGCGGGAGCCCTGCTGCCGAATGAAGGATACTTCATGCAGGGTGAATACTTCATGCAGGGGTACACTTCATTGACAACGTCAAGTTTTCACGGTTCCCAAAAAAGCAGCAAAATTGAGGCTATTTAAGGAAACCACGGGAAAATCAAATTCATCACTATTTTCGTCTACTTTCCACTCATTGAATCGTTAAATTTATTCTCTAATAATGCAATTCTATACTCTATAAAAATTCGTAGCCGTTAACCCATGAGTCTAGACTTCGGCTCACAACCTCGGTGGTCACCAAAAGCCGAGCGATCATTACAGCTCTTATGATATAATTTATCTCCTAGTATCCCTAACCCAGTAATTCGTAAAATTTCTCATTTGTTTTAATGAAGAATGGCTTGCTGCTCCAAAGAAAACAGTAAGTATTTCTTCTCCAACACTTTTAAGCTTGGACTTAATGGCTCCCTTGCATCTTCAGATTTGCGGCCATTGTTACTTTTCGTAGATGAAAGCACATTTATATTATTAAGCATTGAGACATTAAAGTCAGAATTAAGCTTTGCCTCGATCTTTAAGATTTTGGTATCAATTTGACTTAAGGAAACATCCCTTTGCAAGTTCAAGTTTTCGATGTCATGCTTCGAGCACCAGCCTGAGCTTAACAATCGGTCTTTGGCTACGGTAAATGCCTCCTCCACAGATTTCTTATGCTCACTTAAATAAATCAGGTAATCAATCAAGTCTTCTGGAGTATTGAGCTTCGTAAGAGCGTCTCCCATATCCTCGTGCTGCTGTTTATTAAAATCAGCATTACTTGTATGTCCAGACAGAGGAGATTGGCTCACTGTTCCGAAAAAGGTTTGATCCACAGAGCTCAAATTCTCGCTGCTAGAGGGCAAGTTGTCTGAGAGTGTGATTATTGGCTGCGGAAGTGTTGATCCACTACCAGACCAATACGTCTGTGAGAGAGTGCGTCTTCTAGATTTTGGAGGCAGTATCTGACTACTGGAATTTGTGTGTGGTAATGTAGAACTTGAATTCAATTGACAGCTTTCAACCGCAGAGCTATGTTTCCCATAAGATGGTGGGCAAGAGCAGGATGCATTGCGAAGCACCAGGCCACTAAAAGTGCTCAGAGGAGAACTGTCGCTATTTGAAGACAGAGAACACAAATCGTTATTATATTCTAAATGAGTCGGAGACAGATTTATTCTGGTGGCGACTGGGGATTGTTCAATAGGAGGCGTGGAAGAGGATGCAGCTAGAGAGATGGAAGAGCCAATTCTCGATAGGGAGAGCTTCCTAATTCCTTTTTTCAAACTTTTTAATCTACTTAAAGGTGATGTATTTACACTTGCAGTCTGTTGTGAAGGCTGTGTGCTCAGTGAAGCCAGGAGACTCAGGAAGGTCGTCAGGGCAGGAGTTGGAGGCTCAATAGAAGGAAATGAAAGGAGCTTAGAGTCAAATTCGATCTCTGAAGATTCCGAAGTAAATCCTTTTGGGACGACCAAGGTTTGTAAATCTTGATCCAGCTCCGGAAAATTTGAATTCGTATGATTGAATCCGGAGTCGGATGGGGATGATAAAGAAGGTGAGGCTGATCCTGCTGAGCTTCCAAGAACCAAAATTGGAACAGGCTTCTCTGGAAGGTCAAGCTCGTGAAGAAGAGGGGGTAGTAAAGTCTCAGGTTCTATTGTTGTCTTCTCTTGTGGCAGAAAACCTGTTCGTAGAAGGACCGGCGAGTCTGACTCCTCAAGAACAATGCCCAATCCCGTCATTTTCATGGACTAAAACAAATCTGTATGTATGTATGTATGATTGAGTCAAGATGAAACTTCTCGCTTTCCTCCTTTCTCTGGTATCGGTATACTTGATAATATTCTTCGATCCGAGAGTGGTGAAGATTTTTCAATCGGCGAATCGGTTAAAAAATGACGATGGAGAGCCTCTTGGAGGTACTAGGGTTGAAGTAGTAATGGTATCGTCGAAGATGCTTTCAGTCAAGGCTAGGATTCAAAGTTAGAAAAGAAACAGTTGAGAAAGAAAAATTCCACGGTGTAAGGAAAATGATATCGGCCGAAGGAACTATCACGTTGGCTTAAATCAAACTAAGGAAAAGCAAGTATATAACAATCGAAATACGTTTGAACTTTCAAAAAGATCGGAATGGCAAAGCCAGGGACGGATTCTGGATTTATAAGGAGAAAAGGTACTGGGGAGCCAATGCGAAATCCAGACTGAGGAATTGTATAAAGACAGATTTTCGTTGCCATGCATATGCGATGGGAACGGCATATCTTGCACATAAACCAAACCTTCTTGTATACTCTCATTGTGGGGCTGCAATCCTGCGTCTTGTTAGGTTCACAAGATGGCGAAAAGGGACATGTGAGGATTGAGTGGCATCGGAATTCACTATGTGCACTCTCCGTAGTACTAAGGTTGTAGATAGCTTGCACAGCGGCAAAAATAGGGAGTTAGGATAAGGTAAGTCTCTTCACTTTCTCAACTTGAAAGAAAGGGGCAGGGAATTATTTAGGTGTTGAATGTTGAATCCCCTCTCCCCACAAGGTAAGAGTAATGTCCGCAATCTTTTAAACCAGATGTTGCCGATATTATAGCCCCTTTTTGAGCTTAAGCTTTCCAACAGACTGTCAGCCAATCTAGAAGTCCTGCAACGATTGTGAACACTTTGCCTTGCCATCAAATTTCGATCAGATCACAAGTCAAAGGTGGTTTAATTGGAAAATGAGACAGCTCCATGCAATAATCAACGTTTATCGCATGTCATTCGACGCGTTGTCTTGCCCGTCTAAGGTTCATACTTCAAGACAAGGTATTATCTATTCGAAGACTACAATGCTAGCAAGATTATACTCGGAGTATTTTGGAGAAGCCGTGCAGTAACAGCTCTTTTTGAAGCCACTCTAACGTGTATGCTACGTGATCAAGAAAGTCCTCTCCGCAGGCTGGAAGCGAGCTTCGATAATGCAGAAACCGCCTAATCATTGACGACACCCTTGATTTTTGAATACCTGTTCTCTCGACAGTGAATATATTTTTACCTTTCTAAACGATTTTATCAGAGACTTGAGGATAAAACTCTTTGCATGGCTATCTCGATCAAGTTCAAATCATATTTGCCTATACAAAAGCAAATTGAATCTGTTTGCATATGTGTTTTGAGTCAATCTTCATGAGATATCGTCGGCCGATACAACACAATCACTCATCTACTGATGAAATCAGCCGCTGGACCTTTCAATGAAGTACCCCTGCATGTTACACTCTGATTAGGAGTATTCATCACTAACTATGTGCAGCCTTGCACTCTCCTAACTGACTGGTGCTCCCCCTCCAGAAGGCTTTACGTGCCCGAAGCTTGCATAGGAGTGACCAAACGGTTAAGATCCAATTGCGAATCTAATCTTTTCAACGGCCATCGTATTTCCTTTCGTAAGCGACGTCTGATCCACCAATATACAGCAGCCTTTTTGAATCAATTTGCATGAAATATGATAAGACTTTTGTCGGACTTGTGTAGGAATCTCTGGGACATTGAAGGATGTCAATTTTCAGAGGTACTTTAGCCGAGCAAGTCCAATTCTGACGTTCTAGACCATATCTCGCGGCGTGAGTAGCATGCAGTCAAGCTTCATTATCAGCCTTGTGCCGCGCGAGCGACACATTCTCCATGCAAGAGATGTATTCTCCTCGCAAATTCTGAGAGAGGGGGAGTACTACAGTAATTTCGCACTCGCAAATTTAATCTTCCACTAAAAAAGTCAGATAATTTTATCGACTTTAGAGCCATTGACAAGCCTAATTGTTCTCCAAATTCTAATAAAAACGTCTCGACTGAACGGTTGCTATCAATAGAAAGTCTAACATAGTCTAAATAGATCATATGACATCACTACTATTCTGATTCGAACTACATAGGGTAATAGCATCCCGGACCAAAGGCTTAAGATATAGAACGAAATCTAGATTTGGCTTTGCAAGAGCATATTCGAAATGAGGTAAGTTCCACAATGGTGCCTCCCGTGTCGTTACCGCTTTAAGTTTAGTCCTATGTCTTCTCATTGAGACTCGTCTTTAAAGCAGGTCGATTCAATTATATGAAAATGATTATATACCGTCGTTGTCATGATTGTCGAGCTCCCCGTTGCAGGACGTTTTATGTACTGGCATTAAGCGCCATAGTCTGACATTTTCAGAAAGCCCAAAAATTTTGGCATGTACTTTAGCAAAATTCTGTGGATATCGACAATATTCGTTTGTTTCTAGTTATCGTCATTATTGGTCTGCCGAAGTTCTTATAGCATTCTGTTGTAAGTAATCAACTCGCTTGCGAAAACCCAAGCAAGATCTATGGCAAAGTAAATATATGAAATACCGTCGAAATAAATTTTACGGTATATTTGAGTCTTTCAATAATCTCCAACTTTTCTCTGAACATTAATTATTCCTTCCTACTTTGTCGTTGAGGTGGGTTCGAAGATGCACCTCTCCACATATTGATTACTTGAATCAGCCTCTATGTCAGACGAGGAGGAGTACTTATCAGAGGAATCGTATGAGTTCGAGTTCGAAGACGATGATGAAGCTGATATCTCAAATTCAATTCTGCATAGTCATGATAATCCAGTATGTCCTGACATCTATAATTTAATCTCTTCACATTCACTAACCAACAGGAGAATCAGTACTATTGCGCCAAGGGACTAAAAGATGAATCGCTTGAGTCTGCTATTGAGAAATTCCACAAGTTAGTTGATTCGAATAACACTAATGAAAATGTTGAATGGGTTTTTAAGAGTTATAAGCAACTAGCGAAAATCAGATTCTATCAGCTGCGATTCGATGAAACTCTCGGCTATATCGCTCAATTAATTGGCATGTTGCCAAAACTCAACGGCAATTACGCGGAAGACTCCATAAACAAGTTACTTCTGAGATATATGACATGCTCTGATCGATCATTTGTTGGTAAGATGTACAACATCATTGTGAACCAATTGCAGGACTCTGTTGTGGCAGGAATATCGGGGCACCGGCTCTGGCTACGTATCAATCTTAGTAGATTTAATGATTTATTAGAAGAAAATGATCTTCCAGCTGCTAAGGTTTTACTTCAATCCATTAAGGAACAACTTACGAAGGTATCTGAACTGACCCGAAACTCCTTTGCACTCGAAGTTATTGCCGCGGAAATCGAATACTCTATGCGTTTCGGCGGACCCCTTTCTGAGCTTTCTCAATTTCATAAGCAGAGCAGCCAGGTCTCGAATACCATCACTCATCCAAGAGTTATGGGTGTGATTTGGGAGTGTGGAGCAACAGTTCATTTTCATCGTGGGCAATTTGAGAAAGCTAGGCTTGAATTTTATGAATCTTTCAAGAACTATGACGAGGCTGGCTCCTCGTCAAAAAAGAAAATTTTGAAATATCTCGGATTGTGCTCAATGTTGACTGATAGCGAGGTTAATCCGTTTGAATCGCAAGAAACACAAACCTACGCCCAATTGGCTGAGTATGAAAATCTCATTCGCCTTATAACAGCTTACGAAGAATGTGATTTAGATGTTTTTTACGATGTTCTTAAATTGATGAAGACAACTCATGACGTATTGACTAAAGATCGACTTTTCCATATCGCGGAAAAAAGAATTCTTCACAACCTTAAACTCAAGGTTATATCCAACTATTTAAAAGCTTCAAAAGCCGTGACCTATGACTACTTGTTAAGGAAACTAGGGCTAGATTGTGACGAGGAACTTGAAAACCTATTACTATACATGGCTAACAACGGGTTAGTTTACAACATAAGTATAGACTACGTCGATAGATTAATTGAAGTTAGTGGTCTAGATTCCCAATCAATTTTCTCACCGTTGATAGAAGGCTCCTCCGTGAAGACGCACCTATCTGTTCTACATGATTTGGGTTACTGCGGGCCATGGAACTCCAATATGTCAACAGACGAGATAAACCGAAACGAAGTGGGTACAGTCAACAATTTAATTGACCGTGGAATGAATAATTTAGATGGACTTGAATCGGATATTGGTGTTAAATCTAATGTTTACGACCTTCTATTTTGCGAGACTCCCTTACAACAAAAAGACAAAACAGACCCCGAAGAATGGTTTACATACATGTCGAAGGCCATTCCCGCTCCAAAGTTGTTTAAATCGAGTCAACGAGAAGATGTCATATTTAACGCAGTTGAAAACAAGGACAATAGTGGCGCGCAAGAGCAAGAAGAAGAGGAATTGCCTCACTCCAAAACAGGAGTCCTAGGCCTGTCTCTTGATTATTGGAAAGGGATAGAAGCTGTTGAAGACGAGAACGATTCAAACAAATTAGACATCTTAATGAAGGTGGTCAACACAATTAGAAAAAGTTTGAGAACCTAATACTCCAGCCCTAATTGCAGCCGTCGTGCGGATGCACAAAATCATTTCGATGTGCGTACCCAGACTTTTTTCGATCGTTCACATCTAGTTACTTTACTTTACTTTTTTGGGCCAAATCGGCGTCTCGAATGAATGGTATGTTTTCATTTCGTAAATGATTAAAATATAATGCGTTATCGTCATGATGTGATCTAAAGGACTTCGGTCCAAGGTCACACCTGAAATCAACTAACACCTACATGAAGCGAGAAAACGTTCAATACTAACTTTTAGTTGACTGATTAATTTTCTTGTGGCTGTCGTCATCATGTTTTATTTTTAAATCTTCCTCATATGAAGGGTATTCAAACTTGAGAGCTTGTAAATACTTTAAAGGAAACAAGTCTCAATTGAGAGATCTCGGTCATACAATAGTTTGACCCCAAGATTTTTCTTAACTTGTCACAGTAGTGTGGATGTTTTTATGAGTAAGATGTTTATCTAAATAGGATATACTGATTCATGGAAACTCCGCTCACTGAATTAGAGTGCGTTTAAGTAGATTATCATTGTTTTATCATATTCTTAAATCCAAAGTCATCAACATAAAACTATAAATTTGGAAGCTACCGCTTCAAAATAGTGAATTAACTTGTTGGACATCGTTACTTAATCGAAGAAAAGGCTACGTTTCACATTGAACTGAGTCTCCAAATGCCATCAGAAAGCAAGGCTTTCAACTTTGAATAAGAACTGGATCTTAATTCAATTTGCCAGCATTATTAAAAACTAAATAATATTAATCCACCATTTTGTTTATATTTCATGTGGTACGATTGTGCGTTATGTATGGTCGTGTGTGCACCCCTAAACCTAGCCAATCGCACCTCGCCTTTTCCACTTTAGCCATACCTTCACCCTGGCTCTCAGTAAACTTTTCGACCCACCGTCTGTTCTTCAAACATCCCACAAGGAATTAAATAACAGCCTGGCCATCGTCCATTCGGAAACAGGTGATATTGAGCAACAAAATCTAGTCTGGCTTATCAACCGATACGTTTGAGCCACCCTTTTCTTCCTTGCCATTCTCATCATCCCATTTGAGTGTCTTAACAGGTCTTCCCCCAATTGCATTTGTTGAACACTCCTGAGATCTGAATATTCTTAACAACTCTATTCGGCTTCTATAATTTTGCATCTTGGTACCTTCTTTAACCACATAAAATAAAAAATGTTTAAAGCCTCTGCTAAATTGGCTTCCCCATGGGCCCAAAGAGCCATGGCTACCACTGCCGCTACCGTAGGACTCGGGGCTTCGTACATCTTGTACCAAGACTCCATGACTGCCAATGCTATGACTGCTGCTGAGCACGGTTTGCATCCTCCTGCTTATGGATGGTCTCATAATGGTATGTTCGATACCTTTGACCATGCATCCATCAGAAGAGGTTTCCAAGTTTACCGTGAAGTTTGTGCTGCTTGTCACTCTTTGGACAGAATTGCTTGGAGAAACTTGGTCGGTGTCTCTCACACTGCCTCCGAGGCTAAGGCTTTCGCTGAGGAGTTGGAGTACGACGACGAGCCTGATGATGAGGGTAACCCAAGAAAGCGTCCTGGTAAGTTGGCCGACTACATTCCAGGTCCATACCCTAACGAACAAGCTGCTAGAGCTGGTAACCAGGGTGCTTTGCCTCCTGATTTGTCCTTGATTGTCAAGGCCAGACACGGTGGTTGCGATTACCTTTTCTCTTTATTGACTGGCTACCCAGATGACCCACCTGCTGGTGTCGTTTTGCCTCCTGGATCTAACTACAACCCATACTTCCCAGGTGGAGCTATTGCCATGGGTAGAGTTTTGTTTGACGACTTGGTTGAGTACGAAGATGGTACTCCTGCCACTACTTCTCAAATGGCTAAGGATGTGACTACGTTCTTGAACTGGGCTGCTGAGCCAGAGCATGATGAAAGAAAGAAATGGGGTTTGAAGGCCATTATCCTTACTTCCTCTTTATTCTTGTTGTCTGTGTGGGTTAAGAAGTTCAAGTGGCAACCAATCAAGAACAGAAAGATTGTTTGGAACCCTCCTAGGAAATAGGCATGTAAAAAGATAGACCTCAGTAGATAATATTCACAAGCATACCTTAGAGGAGGCAGTAGATCAATCATAGCATAAATATCCTGTTGATCCATCCATAGCTCTAATGTTAAGATTCTTAAGTACATTTTGTAACAACTTCAATTTTCATTTTAAGTGCCTAAGAATATAAAGATGAAAGCTTATGTGAATTACAATTTCTTAAATTCGATGACTTTGTCTCACCGATTAATAGAATCACGCAAAGATCATCAAATCAAAAAAATCTCCAGCGATCCGATTTTTTTAAAAAAATAGTTCATTTAATATAGAATTTTCAATAGAGATTCAGTATTCACCCTTTTTTCTAATTTGTTTGTGTTACTTCCTTTGCGAAAAATTCCATCTCATCTCAATGCGCATCCTTCACTAGAAGAGGTAATTTGCAACAGGACCTATCCAATTCTTTTCGTCTCAAAACAATGTCGTCCTCGAAACAAAGGGTTCAAATAACCCGTAATCCTGTTTTGCCCGCTAAAACAACACCGGAACAGAAATACTGGAAAGGTTTTGTCAACCCACAGCTTATAAAAGAGAACTACCCCATCACACATATACATTTCAATCCAGTCTCACCACACGATTTCGCTGTCACATCCTCTACAAGAATTCAAGTTTTCTCATCAAAGACGCGGCAAGTTATCAAAACTTTCTCTAGATTCAAGGATACTGTCTATTCTGGCGAGTACAGATACGATGGAAAGCTTCTTGTCGCTGCAGATGCGCTGGGCCTTGTCACAATTTTTGATGCTTATCAACCTCGAAGTTTGCTCATAAGCTTGCAGCCATCTTCTCATCCAACGCATGTGGCTAAGTTTCACCCAACCATTGGCAATCAATTAGTGACTGGTTCAGATGATAGATCGCTTAGACTTTACGACATCTCGGACACAAGCTCTGGTCCAATCGCACAATTTAACCATACGTTCCACGGCGACTACATCAGAAGCGTGAACTTCATTCCGGGAAATCCAAATCTCGTGACCACAGGATGTTATGACGGATTTGTTAGAATCTTTGACACAAGGCTGCTGCTGTTAGTCGCTAAGTTCAACAACAACAATCCTGTGGAAGATGTTTTGGCACTTTCTCCTACAACGTTGGTTTCTGCTGGTGGTCCACAAGTCAAAGTCTGGGACTTATCCCGTGGACTGCAAATACATGAATTTAACAACTTCACGAAGACTGCTACAACTTTACATAACACGGGGGACCACGGGCTTCTAGTGGGTTCCTTAGATGGACACGTGAAGATATTTGACTACAACAGTACGAATTGGGACGTTAAATTTGGCTGGAAATTCGAATCTGGAGGCGTTTTGTGCTCAGCAGTGTCTCCTAATTTTAAGCATTTTGCGACTGGTCTTAGCTCTGGTTTGTTATCCATTAGAACAAGAAAAATGGAACCTAAAGTAGCCGCTGAGAAATTAAAGAAGTCAAGCACTTACGCCCGTATTACTAAGGGTGCTGATTACAGGGGAGAGGATGACGAACAAGTCGTTAACTCAAGCTCTTCCTCTTCTAAGAAATTAAAAACATTTGAGAAACATCTCAATGGGTTCAAATGGGCTGAGGCTCTAGATAGCGCCGTGGTTCAAGGAGTCGGCAAAGATGAAACTGTCACTCTCCTTAACGAATTGAAGAAGCGGGGTAAGATTAGAATTGCTTTACATGGAAGAGATGAAATATCACTTATGCCGGTTTTGCTGTGGCTTATAAAAAATTTGGGTGATGTTCGCTCTTTTAACATTGTTTGTGATTTCGTTGCAGTAATCTCTGAGATGTACGGAAATTTAATTGACAAAAGTGTTGTATTAGAGGAAGCATTTGGCACGTTAGCTCAAAAAATCAGTACAGAGATCAAAAAGTCCAGAGAAGCTAACGAAATTTGTGGAATGTTAGAGTTATTAGCTAATTAAGTAACTTTATGCAAGAAGATCATTATTTGTATGTACAGGCTATTCAAACACACTTTTGTAGAAGCGGGCATGCGCCGAAAATATCCGCACGCGTAATCATCACCATCTTTTTCGCCTCGTTTTCACTCTTTTGAGTTTTTTGGTGCTCTCGTCTATTTCACTTTGATTTTTACAGGAGTCTTTGCAATACCACTTTTGCTTGGCGTACTTAAGAGCCTCAACCCTATTTAAAAGACCCACACATTTGTAATGAAACCACTCACCATTAGGGCATTTTCTATTATCACAAGCTATCATATCGCCGAAAGATGGTTGGTGGCAGAAACAATAGGTCGGTTCAGGACTAGCTTCTTTAATTATCTCAACACGTGAAGCTGAGGTATCAGCTTTGTCATGGAAGTTGGTAGCGCCTGCGCTCCGCATTTTCCGCTTGTGTTCAAGCATACTCTTCTTTTGGCTTTTGTACCTCTTGTCCGCTCTACTCAATGCTACAGGTTCTAAAGACTGCGATCTTGACCTCAGTCTCAGTTTTGGGTAAATTGATACATCTGTCTCATCTATAGTATCCTTACCGTCAACCTCGTTGTCACGATTTAATAGGCCCTTAGTCTTTAGGTTGTTCATAGTCCTGGACGGCTTCCCATCGCGAGGAATCTTAAATATAATCTTCAACTTACCTTGTTGATCTGAAACCCTCCGAATTATTACATTTGGACTCAATTGCTCTTCTTGCATTGCTTCTACCTGAGATGCTAGTGGATTTTTGGCGTAATGCTCCTTTAGTTGTGCTCTTAATCTTTCCTGGTCACCTTTGTTATGATCGGGTGGTTTAGATTCAGAAACGATTAAATTGGAAACTGTTAGGTCAAGTTCGTCTTTGTGGGCATTTAGCACGGCGCTTAAAGCTTCAATTTCTGCTAGAGCCTGTGTGTTACATTTTTCAATAAGGCTTTTCAGCTCGGAATACGTTTTTGCAAGACTCATGAGCTCTTCAGTAGGAACAGTCTTCCAAGATGCCGCAGAGCGCTTTTTCAATACTTTGTGAATCTGCTCGGTTGCTTTATGAGCGGAGATATTGCTAGCTTGCACTAGCCATAGTGCACGGACGATATCGCATGGTAAATGATCTATGGTTGATATGTAAGTACTGTAAATGGAGCTAGAATTCTGAACGGCATAAGACATCCTGATGCAGATACTTGACAATACACATAGGCTTTATGATTCTGGTTATTTTTATAGAGTCTATAATGGAAGTTTTGGCAAGAAGACCTCTGGTATCGTATGTATATAAACAAGAGGATGTTCGCTTCTATTGAGGCACAGGTGTTAATGGGCTGAAACGGTGGTGCACATGACTGGGGATTGATTGCAAGACCTGAAGATAGGCTGGGTGATATGCATCCTGCCTACTTTTGTATACAGATACTTAGACATTACAATATAATCACACTCTCGTTTTCTAAAACATTAGGCAGATATTATCCCTGTTCATACTATAAGTAGTCTAAGGAAATAAATTGTTTCCCTTTTCTTTCTAATTTCATTCCCTGTTGTTTTTGGGTAAATGTGTCAATTCATAATACTTATTGTTTTGAAGTTTAGGCAAGATGTGACCTTTTGACTATTAAACTACAAATCAGAACTGCCATCACTCGAAAATGGAAAAACATAAAACGACGAAATAAAAGAAGAGCTTATGTTTAAGCTGATGTGGTAAACAATTTTCTAAAGTTAAGAAATCATGCAAACAAATTAAAACTTGAGGGATGGATTTATTGTGTTCTACACCGTAACAATCAAGGACATGTTAATACCTTCTGGAAACCAGGCCATCAGCTAAAACGCGGTATAATAAAATGCTTAAGTAATTAATGATTAAAATTGTCTTTAGGCAAGGAAATACTTAGCCAATAATGACAATGTACTAATAAATAAGCAAGCAAGTTATTACATTATGAATATTAATTTAAAATTGAATTCAAGGTACATTTATTTCATAACCAAAGGTACACATGTGATATGATGGAAAATACTAAATAACTTAGTTGTCCAAGTCTCTCTTGAGAGTACCCATGAAGGCTCTCTTCTCAGCTGGGGTTTGGAATCTACCCTTACCGAACTTAGAGGCGGTGTCAATCCACTTCAAGTTAACCTTCTCCAAAGCTCTTCTGGAGGTGTCAACGTACAAGGACTTTCTCAAGGTAACAACTCTCTTCTTGATACCTGGGATAGAACCCTTCAACAAGACGAAGTCGTTGTTAACAAGACCGTATCTAACGAAACCACCCATTGGGTTAATGGTCTTCTTGGTTCTGTCGAACTCGGTAGCACCGTTAGCCTCGTCAGCACCGGAACCAACTCTGTAAACCTTGTGGTTGATAGAGGTTCTGTGGTGGTAACCGTTTTGACCAGCACGAGCAACAGTCCAGTTGACGTTAGCTGGATGCCAAGCACCAATACAAGCAACCTTTCTCAAACCTCTGTGGGTCTTTCTTGGCAACTTCTTGGTACCCCATCTGTGGGTAACACCCTCGAAACCGTGACCCTTGGTGACAGCAACGACATCAATCATCTCGTTTTGCTCGAAAACAGTGTCAACGGAGACGGTCTTCTCGAAGTGCTCCTTAGCCCAGTTGACCTTGTCCTCAGTAGAACCACCGTTGATTTGAACCTCAGCAAGGTGAGCCTTCTTTTGGGACAATGGGGTGTTCTTGATTTGGGTGTGGACCAAAACTCTGACGACGGAAGCGTACTTGGTGATTCTAGCCAACTCACGGTTGATCTCCTCACCGTTTTGAGCGTACTTAGCAGAGTACTTGGTGAAAGCCTTCTTCTTGGACTTGTACCAGTTCTTGTAGAATCTTCTCTTGACTTCCTCAGAAAGGTGCTCAGCCCAGACGGTGGTCAAAGATCTCAAACCTCTTGGGGTCTCGACGTAACCGACAACACCGACAACAACCATTGGTGGGGTGTCAACGACGGTAGCAGCCTCAACAACCTCACGCTTGTGCATCTTGGAACCTGGTCTGTCCAAGTCTCTGACAATGGTGGTCATACCAGCCTTGTAACCAAGGAAGGCAGTCAAAGCAACAGGCTTAGACTTGACATCCTTTGGGAAGGCCTTAACCTTACCTCTGTGAGAAGCAGCTCTCTTTCTTGGGAGGAAACCCAAAGAACCGTGTCTTGGTTGTTCGTACTTTCTGTGAGACATTACTAAAGAATTGATACAGTGAAGAAGAGAATCTGAAATTTTTTTCACTCAAACGATGAAGTGCGACCTCCAGAAAGGCGGGTAACCCGAAGATTGATTAAGTGCAGGAAACTGATTTTAGGGCTTGAGCCACAACTGTTGGCTCTGCTGAGACATGCAATATTCTACTATGGCACAAAAAGACTACTTCCCATTGAAGAGTATTTTTTCAATTTTTTTTTATGAAATTCTGGGCTAATTCTCCATCAAATTCCTTTGGGTTCATTTGAGGGGGAATTGCCACCAGTAGGGACATTGGTAAAAAGATATAGGGGGAGGTCATCCTCTAAAGAAATAAACTTTTACAAAGCCACTTCAATTGAACGTTCCCTGCAAACTCATCGTCGAATATTAGTAATTATAATGAACAAGGTGTATTGGCCGGTCCATAAGCTGGCAAAACAAGCCTACATGTGGGTATCGAGAAAACCAACCTACTCATGACAGATAATTCTTGTCTAACAAGTAAGCTCACTGCACGAGCATTTGAAACATTCCCCTGCACCAAGTTAAGCTGTCACTTTACTCCACTCTGCATAAATTCAATTGCGTGGCTGAGAATTCGTGACTAATTAACTGAAGGGAATACACGGAGACGGAATACGCGGAGACGGAACACGCCAAACCTGAACTTCACTGGGGAATTTGACTTCAAATGCAGGTCCATACACTAATATTAGATAAATTATAGCTCCACAAATTACTAATCAAATAATTAATGTCGCCGTCGCCACCGCCACCACTTTTAATATAAATATATGAAACTAATTGATATCAAAGGGAGAAGCTTAGTTGCATAAGTAGGCACTAAAACTTCACAGTCTTACACCAGCTCAGAACTTCGATTCGTGCAAGTCTTTCGATACGCACACAATAAGTTTTATTAAACAAATACAAGAAAAAATGACCAAGCCAACAATCGCCATTTTTGGTTCCAACGGTGCCTTAGGTGCTCCAACAATTGCTGCGTTCGAAAGCGAGACTTTCAAGGATAAAGTTCAAGCTCCTGTATCTGTCTTCACCAGAAGTGCCGCTGGGAAGACCAACTCTGATGTGATACAATATGTTGAGGGAGACCTTAGCGCCGATCCGGAAGGAATCGCAGAAAAAGTGAAAAATATCGATGTGATTATTTCCTTGTTAACATTCTCTCCAGAGGTTTCAGAAGCTATTGAGAAGGTTGTCTCTATTGCTAAGCCAAAACTCTATATTCCATCGCAATTCGGTTCGAATGTTGTGGTCGGAAACCAGATTTTCCCCGGTTTCCTTGCAGGTAAAGACGAGCATTCGCAGAAATTGAGATCTCAGGGTATTAAAGTTGTCGATATCCACACGTCTGTCTTTGTCGGAGGCCCATGGGTTTACGAAATCAACGGCCATTTCGGACTTGATACTGCTTCAAAGTCGGTCACCTATCTTGGGTCTCCTGATGCAGAGGTCTCGTTTACTCACACGATTGATATTGGTCGCACAATCGCTGCTGTTGCCACAAAAGATCCCGCAGAACTCCCCGATAGATTGGATGTCCGCTCTGGTACGATCAGTGCCGCACAGGTTGTTAAGCTGTGGGAGACTAGACACAACACAACCCTTGACGTAAAAGCCATTATTCCAAAGGAACAAGCTTTGGCAGAGGCA
This sequence comes from Australozyma succicola, assembly GCA_030563905.1. NCBI lineage: Eukaryota > Fungi > Ascomycota > Pichiomycetes > Serinales > Metschnikowiaceae > Australozyma > Australozyma succicola. The sequence continues at coordinate 295,961 of JAJMKM010000001.1, read as the reverse complement.
AAAGAGGAGTGGAATAAGAACGGATTTGTTCCTGAAAAGTTCATGTATTATTTGAATGTTCTTATTGCCAATGGCTCAGAAGCTGGCCTCTTAGAAGGCGAATCAGGAAGTGAATTTATCAACCCAGGTGAATCATTATGGACTTGGGAGAAGTTTTGATTACTAGAGAGTAGCCTACATGTTTTTAGGGTACATATGGAATGGAATTTAACCGCTTAAAAGGTTTGTCTAAAATTCTATATACGTGTTAGAAGAAATATAAGTCGCACATTTCGTAGGGTTATTCATGACGAAGAACTGAAGTCATATGTTAAGCTCACTGCTTTCGGAATGCTCTTCTAAGAGCGACTCTTGCGTCCCCGCCCTCAGAGCATGGAAGGCTGTTCATATTGATAGTCTTATACAAATTGGTTACATCTGCATTGTAGCTTTTGGCGTTACTCATAAAGTTTGCGGCGGACTGTTGCTTATAAGTGATGTTGTCCGTATCTAGATAAAGCTCGGACATAAGTGGCCGCAGCGAAGAATTAATATTAATCAAAGAGTTCATGGAAGAATTGAAGTGGGGCGTTAATCGGAACCTAGAATCTAAAATATCTTCAGAGTTGTCGTGGAATAGATCACTTTCAACGGATCTGTCGATATTGTTAAAAGAGGTTTGTGGTAGTATGTAATGACCGGCAGGCGAACAGACATTTGAAAGAGATAAATCAGCAGCCCCGCCCACGTCTAGCGTAGGCTCTTGATTATGTAAGGATGGTGATTCTTGAGGGTGCGAGGAAAAGCCAGACTCGTCAGGCATCTCAAGAGAAAATGCGGCACGACCACGGCCATCAACAACCAAATTGAATGAGAATGCATCTTCTTCTGGAAAAAAAGAGATACAAGGCTCTGGACACGATGTAGGTTTGGTGCGTTCAAAGTCAGGAGTCATGCCAAGACCCTCACCTGCGTTCATGTCATCTTTGACAGGAGACAGTTTAAGGGATCGGCAATAAAACTCCAAGTCGGAATGAGCAGATGATAAAGATTGACGAGGAGTTAATTCGGGAGATGCAAAAGGCAACTCATGAGCAGACATGCTTCTTTCCGTTGAGCGCAAATAGCTTTGTGAATAATCCGGTCCTAAACCAATTATCTTTTGCATGTTGTCATAAACCTTATCATCAAGTTTGAGATTGACAGTACTGTTAGACGAGACTTGCGATCGCACAGTCAGAGGTGTAGGCAATCCAGTATCGAATTTTTTCAATGAGGGCGAACACGACCCACTTAAGGATCCCGGAGAGTGCAGCTTGCTTGAAGAAGATGAAGCCTGAATACCAATCGATGTTCTACGCCGTTTACCTAACAGCTTTGATGGAGACACCTTCATTACAGGAGTGAAAGAATTAGGCTCACCCAATTTGACCATTAAATTTGAATTATTCTCTGCGCTTGGGCTGGAGGAGCCTGACATAGCTTGAAACTGTGAGGTAAATGACATGTAAATGTCAAGCGGTTGTTTCTTTGGTGGACGTCCTCTTTTTCTTTTGACAGGCGGATCAGAATAGGACGACATTGTAGGATGTTGAGAGTTGAAGAGTAATATAAAGCTCCGCAAATAAATGCTTAGAGCAGCGAGTTAACGAAAAACTATGATAATTGCGGGACTTACGGAAGTGGGACCCTTATTTATCTTAGAGGCAAATTTTGGACCTATGAATAAGGAAATAGGGATATATTTTTACCGCTAAGCGTCTAATTCCTGAATCACAATGTACACACAGGTAATACTTGGGCTTGAAAGCTAGTTCCGTTTAGTGGCGAGCAAGGATAATATTTATTAGGGAATGAACACAATATTGCGAACGATCTCGGGCTTTGGATTCGAATCGGGATGAATGTCCACTTGTAAAGTATAATTAAGATTAGCTATAGTCGTTTCGGCGATGCCGGCTCGAGGTTTGGAATTCTATTTTGACTTGACAAGGTGCAGATTCACTCGGCCAAATATAAAGTATTGTAGACACGCGTTAGATATGATATGACGGCACAAGGGCCCACTAATTATTGACCATATTTAGATAATGCGCATGGCCTCATTTAAATACTCTAGACTTTTTTTTGATATGTCTCAGGTGCGGAGAGCTTTTTCGAAATAAGCAGGACAGGATCTCGAATATTCAGCCTCAGAAAGCCCTTTCACAAAAATTTCCCTTATAGATGTTCATCTTAGACCCCAGGTACATGACACAGTACCTTGTCTGCAAGAATCAGTTGAAAACCCATGGAAAACTTGCATAAAAATACTTACGTATGCAAAACGCCTGCAAAACGGATGCCCGTAATGCATCGCCCTCAATACCTCCCCTAACAAGAGATGCAGGGCTCCCACTCGAGACGCGTTGCATGTTTGATACTGCATAAACACACCCTGCATGCGTGTAGTTCTAAAATAAGGGCGTTTTCATTCTAACCTAGTTAAGATAGCGATATACGAACTTTGTTTAGATCGGTTAATTAAAGATTTATTCAGAAATAGTCCGGAGAAGAAATGACATAATTTCAATTTTAAAGGCAAAAATAAGACATTTCGTCATCTTTTATAATTATGCTGCAATTTTTTTCCAATTCTTTGCCACGAGGGGAAATGAGCTGGAAAGGGCCTGCAGAAAATTTCACACTTCCTCTCAGAACCACTGACGCATGCAATCTAACTACTAAAAGGGAGATGCCTACAGATCAAAAATCGCTCTGCCTCTTTGTGGACATCTTTGCATGATGCGCAGTTGAAACGTTAGAACTTAAGCTACTCAAGCAATAAAGTTTTTTATTGCCGGAATTATAATTGTAGGAATACAATTGAAACTACTCAAAAAAAGATCTTAGATGCAGAAGACAAACTAACTCCGAAACTGCTTTTTCAAGCACATCACATTTGCACAACATTAATTAAAGCGCCTTGCGGTTGGCATACATAGAGTCTAGAGGAGGACCCGTGTTGTGTACAATAGTACTCAAGGCTTGAACAGGAGCTAATCAAGGTGTAGAAGGGCGTTTTATGATAATTGAATCTTGACAGCTTAGCATCGCCTACATGAAGATTAGAAAATGGCCGTTCGCGGCACCTGGCGCTTAAATTGCGCATACGGGCACCGGTCTATTGCTGAGAGGTTTCATTCAAAAAGAACATAGAGAAATTTAAACTTTCCATCAAACTTTTTTCACCTTGTCTAGTGATACTATAAATTTGGTCTGATGGAATGTGCATGATCCGCCAGCAACGAGCACTTGTGGCGGGTTTTTAAAACAACTACTGCGTCCGCCCATTTCTTCTCTACGTGTGATTCAGTCAGTGTTCCTTGAGGTTCTGAGCATTTGCTTGAAAAGATGTTTGTTGGAACTATTTGCACTTAAGGGTTGTGCCACACGCGCGTCTTCAAAGAGGCGCTAGCTAAAGAGGGAATCTAGCGCTCACCGAATGCAGGTCCCTTTTGGGGTATCACACTGTTTGCAGAATGGTCAAACACGGAAATAGCCTGGATACTCGGGTGCTTTTAAATCGAAACCGGATGTTTACGTACTTGGAGAACGGTGCAAAGAAGAATATTGGCCAATACAGAATAAATAACTTCGGTTGAAAATACGACTATATCGTTATTCGTAGGTATTTGGAACATATGGCATTTGACGCCAAGATTTGCCCAGATTCTCGAGAGTCTTTACTTTTAAAACCGAGGGGACGTCAAAGCTCAATCAGGACATACAACACACAGAGCACTCCTGCATACCCTACACACTATTCATGTAGAGTTAGATCTATAGCGTGATCCTCATAACATGTAAAATCGGCCAAAGTTTCCAGTTTGGTTTGGAACTGAAATTGTTGGTCGGCAAAATCCCGACTTAATTTTCAGAAAAATCACTCTCTTCAAACAACGAGAAGGTCGTCCATGAAGGAGGGCGTCAATAATAATCTGCACTCCTTGGTTAGGAGTCTGTGAGAAGGCTTACGATATTCTTGTGGAGATTCATCTGCCCCGTGCTTCAATCGAAGTCTTGATATGGGGGTTCATACCTCGCAATATAATCTCGATAACAATCATATTATTTATCGTTAAGAGATAACAATTCTTGGCATGTAGCCATTTGTGTTGGTTGAATGGGGCTTGAGCCTCATGCATGTAGGTTTCTCAATTTTAGTCTTGCGCATGTTGGCAGTCAAAATGTTTCTTGCATATTGCATAGGATGGAGTCAGTTTCAACCATGAAAACTTATGGGTTAAGTATACGGGCCTGGAATGCTTGAACAGAAATAGCTTATAGTGCGTCCCCTCGGTTTTGACTTCAAGCTTGCATAGAGCTCTTTGAAGTATGAACTTTATGTAGTGCTTATAGCTAGGTTTATTATGAGTTAAAGATTTGTTCCCTATTCGGACATAAAAAAGGACACGAGGAAAAGCTTATCGATTTACTTATATTTCGTGACAATTGAGATGCAAAATGAGAATGCAAAGAAGTATAAAAGGGTGACTTACTCACTTTTTATTATCAATATGCACTTTGATACTCGGGGTCTATTCGTCTCAATTTCGTTGCGGCGGCCGACATTCCCACTGCATGCCGATGTGCCACGCCTAAACGCCCGCCAAAGCTGCGTAGAGCGCCAACATGGAACTGACGCAAGAATGTCTCATACGTCACCGAAATTAGTTTGCTATCGTTTAAATGATATATGAAGGGCGGTCATAGATATTTTGCCCATGCTTTTGTTAGCCGTGCTGAAATAGGGTTCGCAATTATGCATTGTTCTCATTTCGCTCATTGATTCAAGCGATGCTTCCATGCCTGAATATTTCGGGGCGGCTAATAAATTAAAAACGGAATTTTAATTGATACGAAAAACCTCTACAGTTTCAAAACAACTGAGTAATTTGATATGTTCCATCTTTTTTATTTAAACTCTTTGCCTGCCGCTTAGCCTCGTTTGCTTCTCCGTTGTTGCTCCAGCTCATGGCTCGTACCCCGTATAGTGTGAGTATTTCGTATAGAGATGGCACTTGTGAGCAAGATATAACAGAACAGTTCCACCTTCTGTGAGTGAAGTCGATAATCTAAAGATGGCAGAACTAAACCCGAAAACTACTCATAGAGAGTTCTTTGGTATCCCTGGTGTGTTTTTCATCACCACGACATTGCCCGTGTTGCTTTTAATATTCCACTTCCTTGTAAATAGCTATTACTGTCAAAAAGGTTTGACTGTCGAATATGACAAAATTGCTGCTCAGATTTCAAATGCTTGGGACCAATTGAGTGCTATCTGTTTTGACTCCGCTGCTTGGAAGGCTTATTTAGCTTGGTTCTCCATCCTCGCCGTTTGCGATGTCTACTTCCCAGGCAAAGACATCGATGGAGTTGAGCTCAGAGATGGCTCTAAGCTCAGTTACAGAATCAATGGCTTGTCAATGTCAGGCGCCCTTGTTGCTGTTGTTGTCGCTCGTGCGTGGACACTGGAGAATTACTACGTTCCTGAGCTTGACTTTTTGTACAACAACCAACTCCAATTGATCGCCGTGACCATTATCTTCTCCTTTTTGTTATCTTTCTTTGTGTACTTTATCTCGTTCATTCCATTGATGAAGCCAAACAAGAAAAAGACAAACGAGCGTATCCTTTCGATTAATGGTAACTCTGGCAATGCCTTGTATGACTGGTTTATTGGCAGAGAACTTAATCCAAGAATTGGTGCATGGGATATTAAATTGTTCTGCGAGCTCAGGCCGGGAATGCTTTTGCTCTTGTTGATCAACTTGGCTTGCTTGCATCACCAATATCAGTCAATGGGCAAAGTAGCTGACTCAATGATCCTCATGAATGTGCTCCAAGCATTCTATATTTTTGATGGTGTTTTGAACGAAGAGGGTTGTTTGACCATGATGGACATTGCCACGGACGGGTTTGGCTTCATGCTTGCCTTTGGTGACTTGGCATGGCTTCCGTGGTCTTATTCTTTACAGAGTCGTTACTTGGCTCTTGATGAGAATTTTTACCAATTAGGCGCCGTTAAGCTGTGGGGAATTGTATTAGTTATGGCTGTCGGTTATTATATCTTCCATTCCAGTAATCAGCAAAAGTCTGACTTTAAGCAGGGCAAATTGAACCACATGAAGAGCATTCAAACCCCCACTGGCTCAAAGCTTTTGGTCGAGGGATGGTGGGGCCTTAGTCAGCACATCAATTATTTTGGAGACTGGCTTATCGGCTGGTCGTGGTGTCTTCCCACTGGCGCTGCGACCCCTCTTACATACTTTTACGTCATTTATTTCACAACATTGTTGCTTCACAGACAAACGAGAGATGAAGCAAAGTGCCGCGCCAAATACGGGAAGACTTGGGAGAAGTACGAGAGCATGGTACCCTACAAGATTGTGCCATACATCTATTAAGTTAGCATGTGTTTCAAATTTACTCTACATGAGTATTAGTGTATTTAACCCGCGAATAAATTATTGTACGTGCTAATATCTAATTTCCATGCTTTCTGTCAATACATTAGGCGGCCTACATGTGCCAGTTTTCAAAGTTCTTAATGTATAATGAAATTAATCTTACTCATTCTTCTTCTCATAATCAACCTGTTTCTCAAAGCTTTTGTATGACAACTCAATTGACGTAATCCAACTAATGGCGGTAGTTGCAACGTACACCAAGAAGAGAGACACAATAATGCTCAGCCACACACCAGGTGTGAAAAATTGATATTCAGTAAACAAGTTGGAGTTCTTCTTCTCTTTCTTCTTATCATCATTTTTGGGCTTGTCTTTCTTAGTGGAAGTTTCTTCTACTACGTCCTCATTGGCAACTAGGAGGGCCTCAGCTGCTCTGTATTCATCCTCTAAGTCTAAGAAGTCCTCGATCTCCTCGACTTCTTCGTCGTCGGCGCTCTCATGTCTCTTTCCAAGATGTTCAAGGTCCAAGTGCAACTTCTCGTCCAAGAACTCTTTAATAGAGTTGCCGTGGGAGTGCTTTGTGGTGAAATGGGGCTTAACCTGAACAACAACGTTGGAATGTTGCAACAAGTCGCTCAATTGATGCTCAGTGTTATCATCCAAGTCAACAACAACCACATTGGCCTCGGATTGACTAATATCATCGGGAATCTGGTCGACATACTCAACTTTACAGTTGGAGTCCAACTCAAAATCCAATTCGGAGCCTGACCGGTAGTGGACGTGCTGGATGTAGGTGGAGTCTTCAGCAATATCCTTAAAAGAGTTGTCCTTTAAGCTACTCACTCTGTAAACGACTAACTTCTGGTCCTTATTGAGGCAAAAGCCGGCGGTGTACTCCTTAAGTGCTTGGCTAACATTGTGAGACTCAGTGATGTACTGAAACTCTTCTTGAGAAAAAGCAGGAACTGCAAAAATGGGTGCGGTGTCTGCGAAGGCATATGTGGACCCCACAAACGAGGCTAAAAGGGCCAAGATTTGCATCTTATCAGCGGTACTAAGTGGTCAATTTCGGTGGAGCAGGTATCTCCATTAAAGACCGCATGGTTCAGGTATAGTGCGGGTCACGTGACTAAATTCAATAGTGAACTGAACTTATCAGGCCCGTGAGCCTGGTTGAGACGTATATTCTAATGGCTGTCGATGTCCCGGCGTATGTATATTTATCTTGATCCTGGATTTCAATTTTATGAAGTGTGACGGTAAATGGCCTTCGCCAATACCATAGTGGGCCACTTCGGAGGTGCTTACGCGATCCTTTGTTAGCCATGCGAAGGCGTTGAGGACTCGCTCCAGTGCTGATTTTCCGCACGCTACTTGAGGCAAATACTGAAATGTCTTAACGTATCAAATCTTTAGTCATATCCAAATTATAATGCAGTGCTAACAACCTCAGTTCGGTCGTCCAAAAGCTCATGCTTTTCACTGGAGCAATGGTGTTTGTCCCATTGATCTCCTTTTTCGCTTGTCAATCCATTTTTAATAGCCCGCTTGTCAGCGGTGGTGTTGCTGCTGCTGCTGCTAACATTGTCTTGATTGCTTACATCATAGTAGCGTTCAGGGAAGATACTCCAGAAGAAGCTGTTGTGGAGTCTAAGAAAGACCAGTGAGTCAGCAAACTCAATTTGGTAGCGAAATTAATATTCTAGCAGCCATTGATTCTTTTTATCCTTGGCTTGGCGATTTGATTGACATGTTGTTGTAATTTAGTAATCAGCAGCTATTGTAGAAGCGATCATCTACATCTATGCATCAAGATAGGTACATACATATGCATATAAAAGCGAGAAAAACAAGAAAAATAAAACTCCTCTTTTTGTGAAAATCAATTGACAACTAAGTTCAAAAATTGTTAATTTCGAGAGCCTTTTGTGTTGTTTCTCGGCTCTCATACATACATACATACTAGACCTGTATCTTCCAAGCCAAGTCTAGTTGGGTTGTAGACTACATTACCGATTGAGCTATGGGTCACCAATTACTTCTATGTTCAAGCATACCGCACAAGAAATACACGCAGACTGTTTCTACCCTCCAGGCACTCACTGGCCTGCGAGCCCCGCAGGATATCGCCACTTACACAATCATCACTAAACCCCACAATGTATTCAAACCCAAGGTCGAAGCGGGAAAAGTTAATCAAATTGAACAATACTACATGAAATGTACAACGACATGGGATGACGAAGCATCAAAAAACTTAAATCTTGCTAACCCTATCTTGCCAGGGCAGTCTGAAATTAAAGTAGATCGTCTATTTACTGGGGAACAAATCAAACAATGGACCTTCCATATAGCCGACATCCCAACGGCGGGAAAAAACACAGTTCTGGCACAAAACTTCTACGAAAGCACAATGGTACATCACCATAATCGAGTTGTTCAGACCATCCAAAATAAATCGCCTGAGACAATAACGCTAACATCGGCCGGACAAAATGTTGACCTGGCGGCAGATACAGACCCTACAAAGGCAATTGATAACGGATCTTTGGACCCCTTTCAATCGACAAAAGATACAGATGACGACCTAATGGTCATCGATACCGAGATCAAACCGGAGGAGAAGCCTGAGCAAAAGACACAATATAGCGTAGAGGAGAAACTTGAAAATAAAACTGAGTTATCTGGCGATAATCAGGCGGCGCCTGCAGAGCTGAAAGACTCATTTCTACAATTCTTAGAGGATTTGGGCTACGATGTCATTAATCAATATTGGCTTAAAGGTATCCGGTTCTTCTATGGAGATATTGTGATTGAAATCTTCAAGGTCTTGATAAGAGATGATAACGATAATAAAAAGAGCGCAGAAGACCAGAGAATCCCGCTCAAGATGTTGGATGAAACAAACACTTTTCAAATAAAGACATACATAACGTTCCCTAAAGGGACAAATGTGGATCAAGTGAGCAAGGGATCGAAAGACCTTACACATTTGAAACTGACATTGCAGAATTTGTTTGAGCTAGAAGTACCTGACAGAATGTTCATGGATTCGAGAGTTACCCGTTCCAACTAAACCTTTCATAGAGAATATGGTCAGGCATTCAAATTTATGAGAATAATGACCAATACAGCGAAATTTGAAGTTACTCCTTCATAGGACCTTGGGCCATGCCTGTTATTGTTGAACGAATAAACTTTGTAGCGTCAAAATCGACTTTGCTAGCCTCGGCGCTCGCTTCCTCATTGTATTTCTGAATTTCGAGCTCTAAGTCTGTGACATTGAGTTGTTTTTGAGCATGGTGATCGCTTTCAATAAGACGGAATACCTCCAGGGTACTCTCTTCGGCGTCAGCTTGAGAGGGGTCCAAGTCTCGTAGGTGGTTGATAAAACCAAGCTGTGTGTTCAATGCCACGATCCATTTCTGAGTCTGTTCCTGCGACAAATCGGCTTCTAACCCAGATAGAAGAAGCATTTTCTTAACTACAGACTCATCAACAATTGAGTCCGAGTTAAGTTTTGGGATAACGTCGTGAACACATCCAGTAGGCGTTCGAAGGAATTTCAGGATAGCATCGGGAGATTTGAGTTCTTGTTCGATGACGCCTTTGAAGCGAATGGCAGAATTGGAGAATTTCCTATGCAATACCCGAAGCATTAGGTTTGTCAAGTGTGTGGAGTAGTACACTATGCGATAAGATAATAGAATGCAGTAGTATTAGATGACTACAAACAACACGGACACGAATAAAGAATACACAACATAGGAGACAGATCTATAAAACTTTTTTAATACTTGAAAAAATAAACTTTTGAACATGTGAAAAAATCTATTCTTCAGATCAATCCGATTGTCGACAAATTGAGTTAACTAGCCTCTATTCAATCTTACAAAGAGTAGCCAAATAAACGTGTAAGTGAAAAAAAGAATCGCATGCCTTGTGATAGAAAGCGAGAATAAAATTGCCTTATAAATATAAAACAAAAAGAGATACCGCTGAAATTTGACATTCGAGTGCTCATTTAGGGCTTCTGCCCTACAGACTCACATGACCATGTTCGCGATGCGAAGGTCCTCACTCCCTCATTACTTGACAAATTTTCCTCCTTGCAAATACACCTTTTCTTCATCACACAAAATGGGTAGAGACCACACTAAGAAGCAACACAACAGAGTTTCTCACAGAACTGCTCCAAAGTCTGACAACGTCTACTTGGACTTGTTGGTCAAGTTGTACACTTACTTGGCTCGTATGTAATCACACTTCCATTTGCTTGAAAACACACATTCTTTGACAACTTACAGGTACACAGTCGTACCCATCTGACAAATTTGACAAAGCATCAATCGAAACTTTCCAATTGCTGCTCCCTCTGCTTCATTCTCATTTTCTGTCTTCAATTTTTGTAGAAGAGAGCAGAGGAGAACGAAGCCGTTGGTGCAGTCACTCCACACTAGCCATCAATGAATGTTTCAAGTCATCTCTCGCTTGCCATTGAAGATAATGACAGATAGCAGGATGACAACCAGAAACAAACCTTGACTAAGTGGTTATTGGAAAGAATTCGGGATGTGACCGTCAAATTGTTGCATGGTACATGACTGGGAAGGACCCCAGGGGGCCTTTCGTCACGCATATCAGATTGAAATACTTTGTTGTAATTCTCTTCTGATTTGCGATGGAATCATGCTGATGCCTTTGCCTTGTCTGATCTGGTGATTCATATCGACAACAACCAAAGGCTCAGCGTATATTTCTGCGAGTGCATTGATTGTGCGATTCAAGAGCAGAAAGAAATCGTTATACTAACTATTTAGGTCGTACTGACTCTGCTTTCAACAAGGTCATCTTGAGATCTTTGTTCTTGTCCAAGATCAACAGACCTCCAGTCTCCATCTCTAGAATCAACAATGTGTTGAAGCAAAAGGGTGCTGCTGAGAAGACCATCGTTGTTGTCGGTACCGTCACTGACGACATCAGATTGTTGGAGACCCCAAAGGCCACCGTCGCCGCTTTGAGATTCACTGCCGGTGCTAAGGCTAGAATCATCAAGGCTGGTGGTGAGGCTATCACCTTGGACCAATTGGCCTTGAGAGCTCCAAAGGGTCAAAACACCATCCTCGTCAGAGGTCCAAGAAACTCCAGAGAGGCTGTCAGACACTTCGGTTTCGGTCCTCACAAGGGTAAGGCTCCAAAGGTCATTTCTAAGGGTAGAAAGTTCGAGAGAGCCAGAGGTAGAAGAAACTCCAGAGCCTTCAAGGTCTAAGCGGGTTTTCCTTTCTTTTTGTGAATCTACGTTTCATCCTACACCGAATGTAGTTTCTAATGTCATAATACACTTTTCTCTAATGGTAAAACTTTGTAGATCATCAAGTTTTGTTATTGATGATAATGCGTGCTCCAACTTAGAAGCTTAAAATCGAAATACATGAAATGAATCTTATACTTGAAATTGTAGTTATCTTTAATTTATCTACATTAGTAAATCCTCTTTTACGCAAATCATCTGTGCATCTGCAGGCTCTTCGGCGAACTTAAGTGGTGATATATGCCCTGTTTCGAGAGAAACCTACTAGAAAAAATTACTTAGCTAAATCTCTGATCAATGCACATTCCAGGAATTCAAAATTACTAATTAAAGCAAAATTCAGTTTCGTCAGCCGTATTTCATTTCTCGCATGTCTCAAGAGCGTCTGTCAATTTTGCAGCACGTGATGTAGTGACTGTTCTTCTCATGCAGTGCGACTTTCATCGTCCCTCGCACCCTCTAAGAAAAAAATTTACACGCTCCATATTCCTAACTACCACACAGACAAGATGCCAGGTGTTTCCGTCAGGTATGTTTAATTGTGTTAATGGATATTTCCATTCAATTTCAAGCTCTATATCACAGTCAATATAAAGATTCCTCCCCTTCCTTCTTGTGAGCTTCACAAAGTTTTTCAACAAGTGCACAAAGCCAATGATAGAAAATCAAAGACCCCTAGTAGGGCCGACCGCTCTGATCGCCATCGTAAATGAAAATTTCAAAAGTCAAACAAGCGAGATTCGGCCTTTTAGCAATTTCACCTTGTTTGAAACTATTCGATAGCTCGATTCATCATCGAGAAAAACTACACTCAACGTGCAACAAAAGGCTTTCCAATCGTAATCCCACTCACGTTCCTTCATATCCTTGTAGCAACTGTAACAGACTTGAATTTCCGGCACTTTGACAATTACTAACAAAACAGAGACGTTCCAGCTCAAGACTTCATCAACGCTTACGCTCAATTCTTGCAGCGTCAAGGTAAGTTGGAGGTTCCAGGTTACGTTGAGCTCGTTAAGACCTCCGCAGGTAACGAGTTGCCACCTCAAGAATCCGAGACTTGGTTCTACAAGAGAGCTGCTTCTGCTGCTAGACACATTTACTTGAGAAAGCAAGTTGGTGTCGGTAAGTTGAACAAGTTGTACGGTGGTGCCATCAACAGAGGTTTCAGACCACACAAGCACGCTGACGCTTCTGGTTCTATCAACAGAAGAGTCTTGCAAGCTTTGGAGAAGATCGGTGTCGTTGAGATCCACCCTAAGGGTGGTAGAAGAGTCTCTGAGAACGGTCAAAGAGACTTGGACCGTATCGCCGCTCAAACCTTGGAGGAGGACGACGAGTAAATGTGTATAACTAATAAGAAAGCATGATTGTGTATTGAATGTAGATTTTGACCGTATATAATGATTTCCGTTGCCGTACTCGCACAACTACTAATAATAAAGATTTGGTCGATTTGTCATTGCTCGTTCGTATATTAATTTGGTGTATTTGATCTTTCCTACACTCGGTGATGTTCTGTCTCTAACTAATGGCAAGGACTCTATCAATTGCTTCGCTCGCTTCACGATCTTGAACTCTGCAAACAACAGCTTCGTTAAGACCAACATAAGCTAGTGGAATCGCATTTGGAAGTGACGAAATAAATTCTAGCACACCATTTGCGGACTTATCCTCCGGCGCGCACAAAGAAAGCCCTAATTGGTCTGCAATTGGGTTCTTTATGAGATTGAAGTCGGAATGCATGGATTGCGGGTCAAATAGATAGCAGGCGAGCTCAAAGCAGTAATCTGCATCTTCACTTGCACTCATTTTACCGCCAAAGATGACCTTACCGATTCTGTACGCTACCTCGCCCCAAGGAAATGAGGCCACATTCGATTCATCGAATTCATTAAAGATTGGTTGCAACATAAATATAGCAGCTTCAACATCCAAGTCACTAATATCATAAGCACTAGAGAAGGAGAGTGGTACGTATTTAAGTCGCTCTTGAATAATGGCACCGTAGAAGCTAATGAGCAAATACACGTAATTCTGGAAGGGTGAACGGATGTCTTTAGAAATACTCTTGAATGTTTCTGCTAAGCACACTTGAAAGCTGGGCAGCTCTTCAATTGTCACCACCGAAGATAACTGTATCAAACCGTTTGGAATGTTGTCGGAATCTAAGGAACAGCTCATAAACAATTTAAAGCCTTCGCGCAATTCCGCTTCTTTAAGCCATTTCTCCAAGCCAAATAGCCATGTTGAGGATAGTTGGATATTTTGGAGAAAAACCCAAGTACCTTTAAGCGCTGCGCTGTTTAAAGCTTTCATAGCAGCGCCAGTACTTTCTCTTGAGCCCATTGGAACATCCACAAGACTTTTACCCAAGGATTTAGCTACCGCTTCGACCTTTGACGAAATGTCGTATCTTTTTGACAACGAGAATAGGGTCGGTGAATTGTGTTTAAGAACAAGCTCCCAATCGAGCTTGAAGAAGAATGAGTCGCTGAAAACGCTCAGGCAAAATTCATCCAAAGCTCGAGAGAGTGTATTCTGTGATTTGGGTGACACGTTATTTTCCACGAGTGGAGCTAAATGTTGATTGATTGGATTCTGAGTAGACGCTAGAAGAGACCTCCAATTATCTGCAGAGAATTCGTTTGTATCAAATCCGCAATTATTTAAAAATCCAATCCATTTTTCTTCGTCTAATCTACCGCTCAAAGCAGAAAGAACAAGCTTTGCTCCAGCTTTAAAGTCGCATCCGCTACCTACGTTGCAGTAGCTTATAGCCATACATGTACGCAATGCCGTCCTATCTATCTTTCTAAAGCAGCTAGAATAAATTCTCAAGAATTTTCGGTACAATAATGGTACTAACTCCAGGGTGCTTGAGCCCTTTTTTAGGCTGTGTAAAGCAGATTCGAAGCACTCGAAAAACAGCTCAAAAGAAAAATTGTAAAACTTGTTGAAAGAAGCAAACTTGGCTAGTATCAGATAGATGGACCTTACATGCAGCGATATGTTTTGGAATTTCTGTCTTATCTCGTCGACCTCAGAGAGTGTGGCGCTTGCTTCTAGCATCTTTGAGTCAATTTCTATCGAGTCCGTCTTAAGTTTCTCCAACGAGTGAATAGCAGAGTTGTCTTCAAGCATTGTGCTCTTGCATTCGTTTAGGACGTCTAGTACACTTTGACGAATTTGAAGCGAGCGCGTATTGTACTCACCTTGAAGAGACACGATCTCTGTTCGCTTATCATATAGGTCAGGGTGCATGTGTAAAAGAATGGAGTTTAAAATGGAATTTTCGAGATTTCCTTCCGAGATGCCGAAATTCAACAAGGCAACTCTGGACTCTAAAAATGAAGGGACTTCCAAACGGTCGTCTTTAGTATACAAGGCAACTTTGCAATCACCCAGAACCACGGTGGTTTTCTCCCCTATCTGTATTGTCCTTTGGCCACCACGAGAGGCAAACTCGTTGCGGATAAGCGAGTCCATAATAGGGTTGTAGCACTCGACATTTCGAAGTAGCAAGTTGCCGCCAAACCGGAGTGTGTCCTCTAACGTTCTGATGAATGTCTCATCCAAGAAACTAACAGCCTTGCTAAATGTGTCGAAATTATGTTCGCTATAGTAGTCTAGAGGATCGATTATTAGGGGAATATCGCTCCACGTCTGGATTGCGAGGTTTTCCATGAGAAGATCATTGTGGGTTTGAGCCTCAATATCTTTCCGACCAGGAGCTAACAACGTTGGTAATGATATGCCCCGCTCATACACAATACCATGCTCGTCGAAGATTTTTTTCCACCGAGAAATGACATCGTATCTCTCCTTTTGAGAGAGCCCGCCACAATAAGTTGCGAAGGCTGCAGCAAGAATCGAGTTGCCCGCCAACTGATTGCGTGACCGCTGGAAAAACTTGATGCTTTCTTGCCACCTTTGCCGCTCTGAGGTGAGGTTTGTGACTAAAAGTTTGCTTCTGTTGACCTTTTCCTCTATTTGAGCCAATTCAATCTTTGTGTTTTCAACTTGCCCTATGACTTCGCTGTAATCATTCTTGTATTTCTCGATGCTTTCTTCCAATTCTTTGATCATCTCTGCGATTACAATCAATCTGGCCTTCGATTTGGTGGCTGACTCTTCAAGAACATTTACTTCTTCACGAAGAGGCTCAATCTTCTCGAGGATGCTAAAGTAACGAAGCTGGGCAATTACCCACTGAATTAAGGGGCCACATGCTTGACTGGCTCTGTTCACCGTCTCGAAATTGTAATCACTCCTAGATAAATAAGTGGCGAGCATGTGTTCCTTCATCTCTTTCAGAAGATGCGTTTCACTATCAAAGTTGACAATACTAGAGATGAAATCATCTTTCCTGACTATTAACTGCACCTCTCGCCATGATGAAACTTGATATCCAAGTAAGGTACATACTGATTCTAAGGTCATCTTGACCGCCGCAGGTGGGTTAGACATGCTTCGAATCTCGGTTAAGTGCTGCTTCTTAATGTTCTGTACACCTCTTTGAGCTTCTAGAACCGCTGGTTGTACGGCCTCAAGATTATTCATCACTACGTCACGTCTTAGTGCGATCTCCTGCTCCTGTTTTTTTATTTCGATCTGTGCGTCCTCAGAAAACTCTTTCTTTCTTTCGGCCTCATTTTGATTCAGGATCATATGGTTGAGCATTTTCTTTGCCTCATCCATTTTGAGACTAAGAGTAACCCTTTTCTCTGAAAGAACTTTTTCAGTTTTAGTGACTTCAAACGCAGTCTCCTTCAATTTCTCAAGACCGACTCCAATACAGCGTTGGTTTTGTTCTAGCTCAAATTGCCACTTAATAAACAATTGTACAGCGAGCTCGCTGAGTTTTAAAAATTTACTTGGGTAATTCAAATGACGGAAGGAAGACACTGAATGATGTATCGCTACAAGTGCGTCAACCACTGTATCCCTAAAATTTTGCACCGTATTATCTGTAAAAGGAACCAAAGATGATGGGACAACGAAGTCAGATTGGTCTAATGGAATCTCGCTAAGAATGCTATCTGCAACTTCATGTAGAGAGCCATTGGACCAATTTCCCATCCAATTGACAACACATCTATTAAATAGAGCGGGAGACGATTGAAATTGTGCCGACTTACCGTTGCTCATATCACTTACTGTAAACACGACATGCAAGTTCTCAGAAACTTGTTTGGTGAACCAGCCGTTGAGCTCTTCCAGGCTTTCCAACAACATGCCCTGAGATGCGGACTCGGTAGCACATATTGCGTGTAAGGCGTCGAGCTCTTCTCCTTCAAAGAGACCAGGAATCTCAGAGTTAGCTAAGAGGGAGTTCATTCTTTCTAAGAATGCAGTCTCCAAAACACAAGACTCATCTGCTAAAAAGCATACCTTGATACCCTTGGCGCAATCAAGAAGGATCCTTCTCAATGCTGCCTCAAACTCATGCACGGTATAGCCGCTTCGAACCCGAAGTTGCACGAGCTTTAAGCCATTCATCCATGACACGAACTTCACCAACGTGCTTTTTCCGCCGGCGCTAGCACCCACCAACATCATATGGCCTTGCGGCTGTCTTAATACTCTGTCAATTCTTAAAATGTGATCCAATAAGTCTTGATAGAGTACAATTTTGACGTTCAACTCCTCCTCGGAAAATACCTTCATACGCTGGCGGACGAATTTGGTCAATTCAAGCTCGCCGACAAGTTGGTAATTGCCACTGAGCCAACTCGTGAAGAAAAGGGGTCCTTCCAAAAGGTCTTTAACTCCAGATACCGGAAAGTGTAATTCAGCAGTTTCAACTAGCATGCTCTTGCACCACATCTTGTCCTCCGGAGCAACGATTCGGTCATAGAATAAACGCATTGCCTCGTGGAACCAAATTTGAATAAGTGGCCCAATTGACTCATAGCGGTCGGCCATTAGCGCCCGAAGGATTCCCCGGCACCATCTTGTGAGTTCTCTTGGAGAAAAGACATAATGAGCTTTTATGTCGGGAGTCAATGTAGCTCGTATCTTCTCATACGCGTCCAACATTGCTTCCGTCAATGCTTCTGTAAAGTGTCGCAAATTCGGCGCGCACTTCAAGGACGCAGAGTTGAAGGCTTTATAGATTTGCTTCATTCCTGCTGCGCTTGGATGATCGATCTTCAAAAGCGCCACATGCCTCAAGAACCGTTCACTCATGGCGTTTCTGCCTGGGTCTTTGGGGTCATTGCATGCTCCTACAAACTGGATATTTTGTATGGCAACCCACTTTTGGTCTCTTGGTCGCCAAAATCCTGACTTTTCTACTAATTGTCGGAGGAAACTAATGGTTCTCTGCGTTCCAAACTTATCCAAAGAAGGCAAGTTGATTTCATCACAAAAGACGACTACCCATTTTCCCTTGACTTTCGGGGCAAGCACAGCCCCAGAAATGGTATTTTGATATTCGCAATGCTGTTCTAAGGCTAAAATGAGCGAATCAGAGGTGAAATCCTTGGAAAAGTTTAGGGGAATGAAATCGAAGTCGGGCAGATCTCGAAGCGAGCGAAGAATCGTCATTGTTTTACCGGAACCGGGTGGGCCACACAATATCAATGGCGCATGCCTCTCAAGTACTCCGCGGATGACAGATTCATGAACCACAGTATCGATTGTGGTTACTATGGTTGTGGGATCCAAAACTTGGTGAGATTCTAAATCAGATTCAGCAACATCTCGAGACCAAGGTTGCCAATCGAGTGACGCCTCTCCGAGATAACATTCCATAAAGGATTCCGGTGGATGAAGATCAGCAAAGCGAGGGAGTCCAATCAAGTGCTTGCTGAACTTCTCACGTTCTGTTGAGCTGCAGTCACCAGAGTATGCCCATGCTAGGGCGAGAAGTAAAACCTTTTTTGTGAATTCCAAGTGGGAAAACTCAATTTTAGTCTCTAAAGTCAATGGCTCAAGTTTGTCACAGTAGTTTGCAATAAACATAATCACTGCACGGAGAGCCCTTTGTGTCAGAAAGTGCATAATATGCGTCATGTTCACAGCAAAATCTTCCACTTGGACGATAAATGAATCGTCCATTATTTCAATGATGTGCCCAGCTATGCGGTCATAGAAAACTTTCATAGATTCCCTCTGCAATAAATCATCCAAAGTTTGGGAGCGCTCGAGCATAGACTTTTTGAATTGGTAGACAAGGCTCGCTACAAACTCTGTTTTGCTGACAAATGATTGATCAATCCATACCATTCCACACCTACTGATGGTGGCTGGAGTTGTTGAGTTTAGATTATCAACCTCAAAGACGATACGGACGTTGGATGGGAGCTTTAATCGTTCACCGTTGGGGAGAGTCAAAATCTTGTTATCATCAAGAACACTGTTGAGATTTTCTGCCCATTCGGGGTCAATATCACCGTCGAAGACAATCCAGAGATGTTTTTCTCGTTCGCCCTTGAGATCATTGAGAACTCTTCGAACGAATCTCGTGAAAAGCCCATCTTTCCATTCTCTTGTTGCGGGATCCAAGCTTCCATAGAGCTGCTCCTTGGATAGCACTTTACTGTCTATTGTTATCTTTTCAAACGCCGCACCTTCGTGCTCAGAAATCGCCTCTAACGCCAGCTCAATGAGCGTGCTTTTACCGCTACCAGCCTCTCCCAATATCATAAAGCCATGGTGCGACTTTTGAATGTCAATTATTTGTAGTGCTTTGTTGATAAAGGACTGATTGGCTTCAATACCGCGGGAACACAAGAAGTTTTTCACAAGTTTAGAGATCACCGGTGCTTCCTCTACACCAGATACGTGGCCTGAAAAGTTTTCAGATATGATTTGATCAAAAATATTCGCATCCTGCTTCGTAAGCTTGGGACTAACAATAGCTCGAAGAGCTTTCAAGAGATGAGCCACTTCAGGCAGAGCACCTTCTTGATCAGCTTTCAAATTTGCACCGCAGGCATTCAACACACCTTTTAAGGCTCTGAGGCCAAAATCATAATGGGATTGAGCGGTAAGTTGGCTGATAAATTGCTCAAAGACTTTTACCAAGGTCTGGGACAAAGGTTTCGAGTCTATGAAGCCATGAGACGTCAAAATCATCTCTGCAATAGAAGCAGACTCTGGTTTCTCCATTGAAAAAGCTCGGAAGAGCCTCTTCAAGTTTTCAGGTAATTCGTTTCTACCAGCATAGCTTGGATTCATTGTGACAAAAATTCCCGTGTCTGGGTGCACGCTCACATATTTTCCATTGAGTTCCACCAAAATATTAGGCTCTTGCTTTCCATGGCTGATGCTTTCTATTAAGGCAGAGATTGAACTGAGGATGTTAGGATCTAATCTATTCAATTCATCGAAACACCCCCAACAACCTACTCGTGAAATACCCAACATGATTCGCCCCATAGACTGAAAATCAAAACTCTCGTCACAACAAAATACCATCACCATACGGCCGAGATTGTGGCCTAACGCCTTGACACATTCTGTTTTTCCTGTACCAGCAGGACCAACGGGAGAGCCGCCGATCTTTTGTGAAATAGCTTGAGTCATGGCAAGATAACAGTTTTGCACCAATGGAGTCACGGCCAAACGGTCAGTGACGCCTTGGTATTCATATCCATATATGAACTCGAAGCGGCCCTGTTCGATTTTCAAGCTGCTGAGGTCATCAGACGCCTCTGAGTCAAGACGATATAACTGCTGGCTTCTGAGAATGGCTTCACGGCGACTTTGTGTCGTCATGACCATTGATGTTGCTGTATTTTCATGATGGAGAATTTCAATGATTAGGCAACGGGCTTTAGATAGGTCTAGTGGATCGGAGGCAGAGAAAACATAGCCCTTCAAATCCTTCAAAATAGTCTGAAGTTTAATGACATAACTTTGAAGCTGTATTTCGTCTGTGTAATTCGAGATTGAAGAAGAAAATTGACACTGAAGTGCAACAATAATTGCCTGAACAGGGTACTTCCTAAGTAAATCCAGAATATTGAATGGGGCACTGTCCCAATATAGCGCCTGGAAGTCTTTAATGCACGTTTTTATAGAGTGAGCAACAGACCGCTTAATCTCCAACTCTAATTGAGTCATCCAATCAGCCAAGGTTCTTAAGTTTGATAACGACATCGCATTGTTAAGCTCAAGCGTTTCACCTTCTGGACTCATGACTGCATGAACCGAAGTCTTATTTGCATCAAATACAAGCGCACCAATACCGCTAAACATCAGATTAATGTGCTTGTTGATAAGAGTGAAGTTTGAGCTGCAGCCCAAGAGTTCAAGTAAGTCATCGTTACCAACGAAGTAAAATCTCGGAAACAAATCACGTTGCTTGTCCAAATATTCAAACAATCCCTTTTTTGTGTTCTGGAGCGAATCGTGTATTTTGGTTAGATTCTCTTTGATATGCTTTATCTGGACAATATCTAAAACGAGATCAACATTCAAAGCTCGCTTGAGAAGCGATAGAAATTCCAAGGATATGTTGTGAAATCTGGTAGACTCAAGAGGTAACGAAACCTTCATTTCGCTGTTGGATCCAAACACGCCATGAAGATAGATCCAGTGACTTTGTACCTCCACCCAGATATTGAGAATAGCGAGAAGTTCGTTTATTTTGAACTCCAAGTTTTCTCTGGTGTTTTCGAAAGGCTTGCAGTATGCAGAGTTTTTCACACTCACTAGAGTGGTCAAGCAAGACTGGCACTGGTCGAACAAAACTTTCCAATTGCGCACGAGCCTACATTTACCTTCGAAATTAAATGTTTCGAAAACTATCGTAGACCATTCGTCTAAGATTGCCTTCAAAGCATCCTCCACCAATTGTTCACCGTTGGCCAGGTCTACGATACTGCGGATGGTGGTTTCATGTGCCAGGAAGTTCAAGCCTAAGACGTCATCCACTGTCAATTTTTCATAGTCAATGTCTCTCAAAGCAACGAGCTTAAACAATTTATTCCAATGGCGCTCCTTCATAGAGTCATTCTTTAGCTCCATGATCATGGGGACTTTAGTCAAAAGGGTATTAATCAGTCTTTCAAGGTTGCTAAAAGCTGAGTACTGTCGCACAGTCTGTGAGCAAGATCTCAACTTAGCTAATACAGCCTTCAAATGGTTTTTAATGGAGACTGGGTTAGTTGTTGCCCATAGTTGTGACTTGTTCTCGTTGAGAGCGTCCCAAACTCCATGTAACTCGGACCAGATGTTTTGAAGTGTAATGAGCTCTTCCGATAGATCATTAGCTGAGACAACAGTCATAGGCATTTTGAACCGGGTGCAGAGGCCCCTTAGTAATTCTGTATGCTGCTCAAACTCCTTTATCATAGACTGAAACTTTACTATGACTGAAAGGGCAGCGTAAGGTTCGAGATCGTGTGAAATGGGTTTTTCCTTTTCCCAATCCTTTCGAATGTTTACAAGAGCCTCCTGAGTTGCAGCGCATGCAGATTTCAACTTCAATTGAATAATCTCTGCGTGTGCCTCTATAGCTTTGTTCTGAACCAGCAAGAGTGACATGAAGTTGGAAAGTTTACTTTCGAGCAGTTCCGCGAATATCCAATTGGCCAGGAATTTCACTCCATGTTTACTCATTAGAATCTGGCATTGTCCGTACAATGCTATATACGATATCCAAGTTTTAGACGAGTCTTCAAGGCTGAATATCTGCATGACATTGGAAAACAACATTTTGGAGTCAATGTTTGCGCTTAATTTCTTTGCCAAGTACTTTTCTCCACTAGCCAACTGTTTGTGAATCAAAGAGGCAGAGTTTTGAAGCCTGTTCTCAAATTCCGAAAGCAAAGCCTTCTTGAAGCCCTCAAACCGCAAAAGCAACTGAGATTGAATGCCTGTAAATTCGAATTGAAAGGCATTTTTGACGTCATATCTGCCTCCCGTGGAGTCAAGAACTTTCGAATATTCTAATACAGTTTGAACGCTCTGTATCCAGCTCGAAATTTCAGCCATGGCATCAGAATTTGTGTCGAAGTGGAGCTCTGTCTTTTTGTTTAACATTTGAAACAATTCCATCCATTTTCGCCAATAAATGTTGGCTTCTGAAAGGAGCGCATCTATATCAGTGAATGTAGAGGCGATTACATTGAGTAAGTCACCAGACTCGTCGAAACAGAAATTTTCAGAATTCGTTGAAGCACTGATCTTTGTCAAATTGATAAATGCATTTAAAATATCGTTCACACGGTCAACCCAAATTGACTTAGAGTCCTCCAAGGAGGGCTGTATTTGAACAGCGTCATTCTCCAAATAAATTTGATGGACGCATCGAGAATCTTGAACTTGGTCCGCCCACTGTAAGTCTTGGATAAAAGATCTAAGCTTCTGTTGACATCTAGTCAGCAATAGATGTGTGATGTCCTGATTGAGAGACTCTACAAAATCATCGAAACCAAATAGGTTCTCTCTTTTCAAAATATCAACTTCTTGCTGAATAAGAGATAAAGACTTCTGAATAGATTCTTTGTTAAAGTCGCATTCCCTCAAGGAGCTGTAGCAAATCTCACTGATGTACTCGCCTGACTTCAAAAGACTATTGTACTGACTATTGAGGCTGCCCACTTCATCTTGGAATGTCGAAACAGCATTAAGGCAGGGACCAAGACCCTCAGCGGCAGAGTTCTGGCTTGTGAGAATGCTAAGCTCTCGGTAAAATTGAGACCAATTGAATTCCATGACTTGCTTCAACGCTGTGGTGCTAGACTCTATTTGAGTATTTAATAAGTAACCACATTCCAAGAATAATGTCTTCTTTGTTGACAAATCCAATAGAATCGACTTAAAGAGCTCCATATGTCCGGTAAGAATATCGATATATGGCTTAGCGGTGAAGAGTCTGTCCAAACTGAAAATCATGGTGACTGGTACCTCGAATTTCAAAGCTAAAAAATTTTGTGCCTCCTCAAGTATAGCATATACTTGAGAACTATCATTAAGCGCTATGTCAGCGCCAAGATCAGCACCCTCAGAATCAACTAGCAAAAGCTCTTCTTCACTTTTCAAGTGGGACGCTAGAAGGGCCTCATTTTTGAGCCAGTCCTTGAAAATGAGCTTCAGATTAACAAGTTCTAACGTAGCTTTGACATCCTCCATTATCTTCATCCCTGTAGAGTACTTTACCCACGTTGCTCCCAACATAAAATTGAGAGATTCGGTGTAGAATACTAATTTAGATTTCCAGTGGAGCTCTTGAGCCACACAAACACCAGAAATGGAACTAGAGTGTTTTGATGAATTTTCGCTTCGATCATGTGGGTTTGATAGAGAAATAATCTCCCTTATCTCTAAGTGGGCACGGTCAAGAATCTGCATCTTGTGGTTGTCATCTACCAAGGTGATCAACAAAGCAGAACTTTCACCTTTGGATTCAGTGAGAGAATTGAAAACGCTTATGTATTCTATGAAAGTCTTACAGTCGTCAAGGAGGCCGTGAAACAGGGAAGAAATACGACGCTCGACCAGACGAAGCACTTGCAAGTACGATTTTTGATCTAAGGCCCAAGTACTGATTCCTTGCTTGTTAAATTCAAATACAGAAGAGGAAGCACAATGTTTCGTGAATGCGACCTCCAATTCGTCACCACAATAATCTAGGTCGTCAAAGTTAGAAAGAGTAAGTTGAGTCTGCTCGTACGAACCTCGGAGACGTTGTACTGCGAGGCACCTTTCCTTTAGTAACACCAAAGAATCTTGATTAATTTTGGCCACGAAGAAAGATTCCAGCCTTTTGCGTACCAACTCACGGAAAATATTCTCCATGAACTTGACATTCCCCTCGATTTTTGAAATAAGCGGTAAAATTGTAGACAGAAGAGTGTTCTCAAATTCTTCATTAGGAAGGAAGAATAGATTCAAGGACGCGAAGATGTGACTAAGATATTCAACTACCTCTACAACAATCTGGTCCATGAGATGCAACATGCGTGGAATCGGAATTGTGCTTGACCCTTTCCAGCGCTTCAATTGAAGAAAAAGAGTGTCAATGGATTGCTCATAGGAAGGTAAATTGAGTGGGCTCTCCTTTTTGTAAACCAAATCCTCAATGGGCAAATCTCTCAATAATGAGTTGAATGAATTCACCTCGGCCAATGAATTTTCAAGGTCAAGATTATTCTTGAAAGCAAGAGATACCTGGAACCGCTTGGCCGAATTGAGGATCTCGGTAGCACTTTTCACTAAAGGATGGGCTAGTTGAGATTGAAGTGAGAGTAGGCCAGCTTCCATTGACTTCCAGAACTGGAGTTCATCAAGCAACGACACACTTTCCGTTCTAGCAGTGGTGAGACTTGTGACTTGTTGAATCTGACGGATCCAGCCGTTCACGATTCTTGTAAGCTCGTTTAAAATTGCAGAGTCTAGCGAGCTCTCAGTGGGCTCTGAAGACAGATGAGGGCTCGCAAGGAGTTCTTTGATATTCTCTGGAACAGAAGACAATAAATCGGGCACTTGGACACGCTGTCGGAGGTACGCGAGAGAAATCGCGAGCTCATTGAACTTCTTCTTGGTACCGATTGTAACTTGGGATGTAGACGAGAGCACGTCCGGAGAATCATTTTGCAACGAAAAATCAAAATATGGTACGACAACAGACAGTATCATCGACTGGATCTGCTCGTATGCCTCCTTGCTGTTGTAATCCTCCTCAATTGAGTGAGGTGTAGGAATATTGACAACATTCACCTGGCTTAAGATAGGTCTAGACTCCGTAATGGGGCCACTGAGCTTTAAAATAGCAATAACATGGTTCAATTCACGTTCTTGGGTTGGAAATTCGTAGCTCAACACGTAATTTTTGTCATATATGGAGACATATAGAGTCTGCTGAAGCGATGATGAGACGAAATTAGAAACTAATAGATCTAATTGCGAGTCTGGATTTTCACATATGAGTTCGGAATCACCACTTTGGTGAATGAGGCCCTTGAGAAAATCAAGAAACGCCTCGGACATTCTATCTATCGTGTTCAACTAGTGTTGGTTTCAGAAGATGTTTACATCATGTGACGTATTATGTGGGGGAGGGGTTGACCCCGGCCAGGATGTGAATTTACACGAGTTGACGTCGATAATTTGAAATTAAATTGCTCTTGGTCACTTGAATATGTTCCGAAGTATTTCATTGTATTTATGGCTCGCATGTTTTCTTGCACTATCCATGTCAAATCACTGTAGAGGAACAAGGCATTGATTTGACGTGCAAAAATTAAAATGGGCGAAATAGGGCCTGAAAATTCAAAACGCCGAGAAAATCTTTACTCCTCGATATCTTGTTTGCATTTCATAGATATTTTTTTTATAGAGTCTATTTCACCTCAATAAAGTGCACGCGTCAGAGGTCGTTTGCGGCTTCGCATCTCGATTTGCAATTATACATGAAAGAACTCATCGAAGTGAGAAACGAAAAATCAGCACTAAAATTCAAGAGCGCAACCCAGTCAAAGAAATTATATCCAAAATTGCATTAAAGTACGATAAATTTTGTGAATTGTAGTCAAAAAATACTATAAACAGAATTTGACCGCATTGGGTGAGTAGTTGTTTCTTCAGGCCCTCGATGCGCCAGGGGATCTCTTGGAGATCTGGCACAGCGAACGTCGCCATGGCAACGGCAGTATTACCCTATTCCTCCACTTCTTCAAGTTCAAAAGGATGTTTTAGGGAATCATGTCTGTCGTTACCGACTGAACTGTAAAAATTAAACGACGAGACCAGATACTGCTCGGTACCACAATAATCTATTGTTAGAGAGCTCTAGTTTCAGCCTCCATCTGTGTACAGGACGGAAATTAACTCATAACCGCGCATATTATACGACTAAACGGGCATAAACCAGGAACAGCGAAAGGGAATTAAAATAGATTTCATTGAAAATCAAGACCCAAACATACACATGCACCTCGAGTCTTTTTTTTCATTTAAAATGCCTGAATTAAAAATTTTAATTTGATCACGTCTCGACTATCGTTCTTTGCTCTGTGCTATACGAATTGGGGTTCGTCCGCACGGAAGGTTAGTTCTTCCGCCTTGGCACAAGCACTTGCCATCCCGCGTTGTTTATATCAAGATAAGCGCCTGAGCAGAGTTTGAAACTTCGGATCGAAGCCGGTCAGTGTGAATTCGCCCCTCCGAACGGCTTTCACCCACATAGGGTCAGCGGATATATAACGAATTGGCATGTGTGTGCGGCCGTCTCCGTTTTATTAGCTAAGCACACATCAAATAGAGATCGTAGTAGACAGGCTTAATATATATAATTTTATTATTCCACTCAGCGAAGTACGAGGCATAAGGAAAAATATATACAATGGACTTCCTGAAATGGAGTCTTTTTATGGAAGTTATCTAATGAATCTGGATCTTGGTGTCTCGTGCCAAAGTAGAATTTTGCAATGCTGTATACATGGTCAAGCGTAGTTATGTCATTCTAATTACATACTCGGGAGGGGAGTTTTAAACGAACCTCCGGTGAAAGGCAAAAAAAAGTCTTAACTCGATGCATACATCTAAATATATCTCGTATCTCTGAGGCACGGTTTGTCTCGCGGTAGCAGGTCTTGATTTGCAACATCTCAGATTCCGGAACTTCCAAATTCCGTCGACTCTTTTCATGGAACCTTTTCCTCAGCAGCTAAACCTGCACATGTTCCCCCATCGAAGACCGCCACCATGCAACAAGTTTGGCCATCGGTTCGACCTGGTGGAGGTCATAAACCATGGATATCTAAGCGCATTCACTCCGATCCTCAATTCGACAAACAGATAAGACAATTTAGTCAAATGGGTTTCAAATGCAACTCGTATATTCTTGTGCGCGGTTTTCTGGTGGCAAAAGCACCACACACGCAGCATCGCTTCTATTTACATTGGCGTGGCATATGCACACCGCCAAACTGGAGACGGATGTTGTTAACTTCCGGCCCCATCATGGGATATTAAAACCTGAGCGAGTTTCCGCTTGTTGACAGCAATAAATAGAATTTGAAGACAATCAATAAGAAAGGTCAATTGGTTTTAGCTTCGCTACATCCTTCACATCCTTTCACCGACCCTCTGGCCTATTCATCCCTTCTTTGGTCCAGATCGCCTTTCTTAGACTTGTTAGTACTGGTTTGCAGCTTCAGACCATTACTGTAGGGTCCTTGAATTATACCATAGAGCAATAACTTTACTTTGCGAAGTAAAAGTTATTTTCCAGGCGATTCTAATTTAAATCACCCATCCAATCAATTCGTCTTTTAGTTGAACTATTCGAATTCCCCTTAATTCATTTTTCACATAGTCGCAATGGCTGATATTGAGCTCTCCAAGAGGAACCCAGTCCAACACGAGGAGCCTTCCAGCTCGGACGAGTCTGTCAATGAATACCATGGTTTTGACCATCAGGCTGGCGGAGAAATCCGTGAATTGGCAAGAACATTCACCAACACCTCCCAGGCTGAAAGTATAAAGACCAAGAGCTCGGTCGATTTGCTTAAATACTTGTCACACATGTCTGAAGTGCCCGGAATTGCTCCATTTTCCGATGCTCCAGATGCCTTGGATCCTAACAGCGCCGACTTCGACGCCAAGTTGTGGGTCAAGAACATGCGCAAGTTGTACGACTCCGAGCCCGAATACTATAAACCATCCAAATTGGGTCTTGCGTACCGTAATTTGCGTGCTTATGGTGTGGCCACCGACTCCGACTACAGAGCAACCGTTACAAACGCTGTTTTCAAAGTCGCTGCTGATTTCGTCAGATCCAAGTTCACAAAGGAAGATGCCAGCCGGTACTTCGACATCTTGAAGACCATGGATGGTATTTTCCGCCCTGGTGAGCTTACTGTTGTGTTGGGACGTCCTGGTTCAGGTTGTTCTACTCTTTTGAAGACAATTGCCGCCAACACGTACGGTTTCCACATCGGCAAGGAGTCCAA
This sequence comes from Australozyma succicola, assembly GCA_030563905.1. Taxonomy (NCBI): domain Eukaryota; kingdom Fungi; phylum Ascomycota; class Pichiomycetes; order Serinales; family Metschnikowiaceae; genus Australozyma; species Australozyma succicola. Next base: position 267,303 of record JAJMKM010000001.1, on the reverse strand, counting down.
AATCACATACGATGGATTCTCCGTCGACGAGATCGCTCAGAATCATCGTGGTGATGTTGTTTACTCTGCAGAGACCGATATTCATTTCCCACAGTTATCTGTTGGAGACACTTTGGAGTTCGCCGCCAGAATGAGAACCCCAAAGAACAGAGGCCCAGTCAGCAGAGAAGAATACGCCAAGCACATGGCCTCCGTCTACATGGCCACATACGGTTTGTCGCACACACGTAACACCAAGGTTGGTAACGACTTTATTCGTGGTGTTTCCGGAGGTGAGCGTAAGCGTGTGTCCATCGCAGAAGCCTCTCTTTGTGGAGCCAACGTCCAATGTTGGGATAACGCCACGAGAGGTTTGGACGCCGCCACCGCATTGGAGTTCATCCGTGCCTTGAAGACTTCTGCTGCTCTTTTGGACGCTACCCCATTGATTGCTATTTATCAGTGTTCTCAAGATGCTTACGACCTCTTCGATAACGTCATTGTCTTGTACGAGGGATACCAGATCTTCTTTGGACGTGCCCACAAGGCTAAGGACTTTTTCTTGAACATGGGTTACGAGTGCCCACAACGTCAAACGACCGCCGATTTCTTGACATCGCTTACCAACCCTGCTGAGAGAATTGTCCGCCCAGGCTATGAAAACAAGGTGCCACGTACTCCATTGGAGTTCTCGGAATACTGGCGTGCATCCCCAGAATACAAGGACTTGACTGACCGTGTCGACAAGTACTTTGCCGACTCTGAGGCAAGTACTTACCGTGAAGACTACAAACAGTCTCACGTCGCCAAACAAGCTAACCACATCTCTCAGAGTTCTCCATATACCGTTTCATTCCCAATGCAGGTCCGTTATATTATCGGACGTAACTTTTTGCGTGTGAAGGGAGACCCATCGATCACTATTTTCTCCATCTTTGGACAAGGTGTCATGGGTCTTATCCTTTCGTCTGTGTTTTATAATCTTCCTTCTACCACCGGCTCTTTCTACTACAGAGGAGCTGCTATGTTCTTCGCCGTTTTGTTCAATGCTTTCGCCTCCCTTTTGGAGATTATGTCGCTTTTCGAGGCTCGTCCTATCGTGGAGAAGCACAAAAAGTACGCTTTGTATAGACCATCTGCCGATGCGCTAGCTTCCATTGTTTCAGAATTACCAACTAAGTTAGTCATGTCTACTGCGTTCAATTTCTCCTTCTATTTCATGGTCAATTTCAGAAGAAATGCAGGTCGGTTCTTCTTCTACTGGCTTTGTTGTGGTCTCTGTACGCTTGCCATGTCTCACATGTTTAGATCATTGGGTGCAGTGTCGAACTCTCTTGCAGGCGCTATGACCCCCGCTACTGTGGTGTTATTGGCTATGGTTATCTTCACTGGTTTCGTCATTCCTGTTCCTTACATGTTGGGCTGGTCTAAATGGATTTCATACATTAACCCTGTCAGTTACGTTTTCGAATCTTTGATGGTGAACGAATTCAATGACCGTGAATTTACCTGTACTACCTATGTTCCAACCGGTCCTGGATACCCTAATACGGCATCAGCAAACAATGTGTGTGGAACCATAGGTTCTGTTCCCGGACAATCTTTCGTTCAAGGCACAACTTATGTTGCTGACGCTTTCCACTACTACGACTCGCATAAGTGGAGAAACATCGGTATTATCATTGCGTACATTGTATTCTTTTTGTTCCTTTACATCGCTCTTACTGAGTGGAACAAGGGTGCTATGCAAAAGGGTGAGATGGTCTTGTACTTGCGTGGTTCTTTAAAGAAGCTCAGGAAGAAGGCTCAGGCTAACATGGCTAAGTCCAACGACCCAGAGAACCAGTTGACTAACGAGAAACTTAGCTTGCAGGATGCCGCCAACTCCTCGGATGAAAACACTTCTTCTGAAAAGGCTGGTGTCTTGCAAGAAGACAGAGAGATATTCCACTGGCGTAACTTAACTTACTCTGTGAAAATTAAAGCAGAGGAGCGTGTTATCTTGAACCACGTGGACGGTTTTGTGAAACCGGGCCAAGTCACTGCCCTTATGGGTGCCTCTGGTGCAGGTAAGACGACCCTTTTGAACTGTTTGTCCGAGCGTGTCACCACTGGTGTTATCACTGATGGAGTTCGTATGGTTAATGGCCACTCGTTGGACTCTTCGTTTCAAAGATCTATTGGTTACTGTCAACAACAAGATGTTCACTTGCAAACATCTACCGTTCGTGAGGCTCTTGCATTCTCCGCTTACTTGAGACAACCAAAGAGTGTGTCTAAGAAAGAAAAGGATGAATACGTTGACTATATTATTGACTTGTTGGACATGAACACCTATGCTGACGCCTTAGTTGGTGTTGCTGGTGAGGGTTTGAACGTTGAACAACGTAAGAGATTGACAATTGCCGTCGAGTTGGTAGCCAAACCTAAATTGCTTTTGTTCTTGGATGAGCCTACGTCTGGTTTGGACTCCCAAACCGCATGGTCCATTTGTAAATTGATGCGTAAGTTGGCCGACCATGGCCAAGCCATCTTGTGTACTATCCATCAACCTTCAGCCATTTTGATGAAGGAGTTCGACCGTTTGTTGTTCTTGCAAAAGGGTGGACAAACTGTATACTTTGGTGACTTGGGTGAGAACTCCAAGGTCCTCATTGACTACTTCGAAAGAAACGGTGCTCATCCATGTCCTAAGGAGGCTAACCCCGCTGAATGGATGTTGGAAGTTGTAGGTGCTGCTCCAGGATCCCATGCCGCTCAGGACTACTTCGAGGTATGGCGTGGCTCTGAGGAGTACCAAAAGTTGCAAGAAGAATTGAACTACATGGAAACAGAACTTGTGAAGATCCCTAGGGAAATATCTCCAGACTCCCACTTGAAGTATGCCGTTCCATTCTGGGAGCAGTATTTCATCGTCACTTGGAGAGCTCTTCAGCAATTGTGGCGTACCCCATCTTACATTTACGCTAAGATTTTCTTGGTTGTGTCTGCATCTATTTTCAATGGTTTCTCGTTCTTCAAAGCTGGTACATCTATGCAAGGTTTGCAGAATCAGATGTTCGCGATTTTCATGTTCTTCATGCCTTTCCAGACTATTATTCAGCAAATGATGCCTTACTTCGTCAAACAACGTGAGGTCTACGAAACTCGTGAGGCTCCCTCTAGAACATTTACGTGGGGTGTCTTCATCTTGGCTCAAATCACTTCTGAAATTCCATTCCAAATCTTCATCGGAACACTCGGCTTCTTCTGTTGGTACTATCCAGTGGGTCTTTACATGAACGCCTCGAACGCTCTTGCAGAAAGAGGTGCTTTGATGTGGCTTTACATCACTGCATTCTACGTTATTGCATCTACCATGGGTCATTTGTGTATCTCCTTCAACGAATTGGCCGACAACGCTGCCAATTTGGCAAACTTGTTGTTCATCATGTGTTTGAACTTCTGTGGTGTCTTGGCTGGCCCCAAGGTCTTGCCAGGTTTCTGGATCTTCATGTACAGAGTCAGTCCATTCACGTACTTGGTTCAAGGTATGTTGAGTACAGGTTTGGCCGGAAACAAGGTGAACTGTCTTCCAAGAGAGTTGATTACTTTCGAGCCTCCTTCAGGTCAAACATGTCTGCAATACATGCAGCCATACATCAGCACAGCTGGTGGATACCTTACGAACGGTGACGCTACAAGTGGATGCGAGTTCTGTCAAATTGCTAACACTGATGTGTTCTTGGCTTCGGTCAACTCATTCTATTCTCAAAGATGGAGAAACTATGGTATTTTGATCGCTTACATTGCATTCAATATCATCGGTGCTGTATTCTTCTACTGGCTTGCCAGAGTGCCAAAGGGTAACAGAGAGAAGAAGAAGAAGAAGGATTAAGCTTGTATTTTAGATAATTTATAATTGAATTAATTGGTTTCATAGTATTTCTTCATGTAGAAGTATAGCTTTCTTTGTAAGAATGAACAGCTTACAAGAAAGGCTACACAATACAATTAATTCTCAATTCTTTATTGATTGTATATCCACACTATAATAACAAATTTTTTCAATTCAATCTATGAAAGGTCCTCAGACTAGAGGTTTATAGTCACCTCAAACTAATGCAATTATTTAGGTTCCACGTTGTAACGCATCTTTATACCCATAGCCGCCAACTCAGAATTCAAGTATTTCAAAACGAAAGGAATGGCCACTGTCGTAGTATCGCTTCCGCCCACAAACTTAACACCGTGTCCATCCTCCCAAATATCGGCCTCGTTCACGTACACGCCATTCTTTTTGAAGGTCTCCAATTTCTCAGAACATCCACGACATCTTATTGACGCGGCGGATCCCACGCGTGGCACAGATTTCTGTGTATTTAGCAAGGAACCACATGAGCGACAAATAGGTGTCTGTGCGTAATCGGACGAGTTCAATAATCTGTCTTGGAGCAAGTACGATGTACCGTGACCAATCAATGCATCTCTCTCCATCTCTCCGACACGAATTCCACCGTGTCTCTTTCTACCCTTGACGGGTTGCATAGTCAATGAGTTGACAGGACCAGTGGATCTCACTTGGAACTTATCGTTGACCATATGTCTCAATCTCTGGTAGTAGACGACACCGATGTAGATGTCGACTCTGAGCTCCTCTCCGGTAGCACCAGAGTACATTGGCTCATTACCGTGGTAGTTGAAACCAGCAGTCTTCAACTGTTCACCAAAGTAGTCGGCGGGGGTGTCATCTTCACTGAATTGCCATGGAGTGGCATCGTAAGAGAGACCGTGAAGAGCACCTGCCTTACCGGCAAGGGACTCGACAAACATACCAATTGTCATACGAGATGGGAAAGCGTGTGGGTTAATGATGACATCAGGTTGAATACCAGATTCGGAAAAGGGCATGTCGATAGTAGGCCACTTTCTAGAGCAAACACCCTTCTGTCCATGACGAGAAGAGAATTTATCACCAATTAATGGCGTTCTGCTGATACGGAATTTGATTGTAAGCTGTTGACATTCTTGATCGTTCGTCTCGTCTCCCAAAAGCTTAACTTCCTCAACATAAGCAGGTTCACTGGAGTGGTACTTTTTGATCTTAGTTTTACCCAGTGTTTCGTCGTAGAAGGCACAAATAGGATCACCCTCTTCGACCTTGACACCAATGAGTGGAAGTCCATCGTCATCTAACTTCTCCTTCCAGTCCTGTGGCCACTCATCATCGCCGAGACCGAAATGCTGAGTGATTGGATCTCCTCTCTTTCTGCTTTGTCCGAGATCAACCTTCTCCACTTTGTAGACGGTACCGTAACCGAAGCCTCTTTCGTCTGCGGACTTATTGATAATCATAGCGTCATCCATATCGTAACCGGTATAGGAAATGACCGCCACGACAGCGTTGGTTCCGTTGGGGAAGTTGTCCATACCGTAGTCATCGTACAAGTTTGCCTTGACGATAGGCGTTTGACCTGTTTGGAGACGATAGAGCTTATTATCGGATCTGTGTCTGAGACCCACACCAGGAGTACCCATGGTTTGCTTACCCATTTGACACTGGTACATATTTCTTGGGGATTGATTAAAGTCGGAAAATGGGGTCAAGTTGGCCAAAATGGACAAGATATTAGTGGGCGAGTACTCTACGTGGGTGTGCACACCCTTGACAATCTCAGATGGAGTGACGGCAATGTTCATGTACACTTGCTCGAAAGGACCAAGAATGTCTTCCTTTTCAAGAGGCAAGTATTTAGTAGGTCTCATCATTCTGGCGTGACCACCAAAGATGTACAAACCAGGGTACTGACCCTTCGAAGATGGGGGCACGTAACCGATTTCCAAGTCGACGGGAAGGTTGTGCTTACCTTCGATCTTCCACAAGCGCAAAGCGTCGGCCACCAACTTACCTTGTTCGTGGGTAGTCCAACCAACAATCTTACCATCTAATTGGACGCAGCACAATTTAGGACCAGCGGCGTAGGTGTCAACCGGAGAAACACCCAATTGTGCCAATGCTGCGGGCACACCGGACACATCCGAGGCTTTGACGGCGATCTTACATTTGTGAGCCAAGTGGTTCAACAAACCACACGGAGATCCATCGGGAGTGTGCACAGGACACAAAAATCCCCAGGATTCCGGCAACAACTTTCTGACAGTAGTGGTCTTCAATTCGGCGAAGAAGGAACCTCTGTGGACCATTCGGAAATGCGAAATGAAACGATGGAAGTTAATCTTCTCGGCCACGACGGTATAACCAGAGACTTGCTGCAAGTCCAAACCGGATTGGGACACCAAGTTACCAGTGGACAAAAAGTATTGCAATTTTTGACCAATATTATCGTTTACCTTCTGGAACACCTTGGTCATGTACTTTCTGTCACTAAAGTCAACTCTGGTACCACGAGAGACGTCGGAGTTGATTTGCAATTTGATGTTTTGCAAGTACTCTTCGATTTTCTCCTTGATGATCATACCATACAAGAAACCACCCAAAAGGACCTCTTGGTGCTGGGTGGCATCGGGGTTGTCCGGAGCACAGTCTCCTGCAACCAAGGTATAAAGCTTTCTGATCATAAACAAGAGCATACGGAATTTGTCACCATTGTCTGGCAAATGCACAAGAACAATACGGCGCAACACTTCCTTACCAACTTCGATATCCGAGACATCAATAGTGGAGCCGAAGGCGACTCTGAACTTGTCACCCAAGTATGCCAAGGTTTGGTTTTTGGAGTGGAGGTTGAAAGATTTGTAATTACGTAAAAGCAACTCCAAACGATCGGTCAAGAACGAGCTGCTTGTGTCGGAACCGACAATGCCGTCGAAGATGGCACGGTCATTGGTCTCAATCAATGCCTTCAAGATCATCACCACAGGAACCAAATATTCGGATTTTCTGTAAGAGAACCGGAATGTGACGTCACCGTTGCTCAAGTAATGCAAGACGTTGGTTTGCGAAGTCTGGTCTGGACGCACACATCTGATTTGCACACCAAACTTGGTGTATGAGTTACCTCTGTTACCGAAGGATGGACGGATCAAAGCCATGGCATGGTTTCTTCTTTGGACAATAAGCATACGGATCAACTTCTCAATACCGTTGACAATGAAGTAGCCACCCAACTCGTCGGACTCTTCTCTCAGCTCGACAAGCTCTTTGGAAGACATCTTCTCCAAGTGACATCTGTTAGACTGCAACATGATCGGCACCTGACCAGCGTCACGAACCTCACTGATCTCCTCTCCGTCATTTACACTCCAGGTCACTTTCATCATGAGCTTACCTCTGTATGTAACCATACGTTCTCTACATTCACTGGGATAGGTCTTACGAGAGACCGAGAGCTTGTCATTAGGAGGAACGGCAGGACGGGCTAACTGAACGGCATCGACTCTGATTTTCAATTTGTTTCCAAGTCTGTTTTCGTCACCGGAATCGAAGATGGTCTTGGTGCCGATATCCTTGACTGCAACGTTCAAGAGGCCTCCATCGGGGCCCTCTGTCAATGCATTGAAGGAGCCAATATGAGGAGATACGGCGTCACGAAGTAAAGGATACCCAGATTGATCTGTGGGTGGATTTTGGAACCGCTTCTCACGTTCTAGCGTCCTAAATTGAGCACCCATTGTCTGTGATGATGGTTTGAGATGGGACTAATCAAGGCTGATAAATTTTGTGAGATGAGGTCACGTGCACACCCCCATCCCCACTGATCAATGGATGAAATATAATTACATGAACGTGCTATAAATTATGATGGAATGGATTTTTTTTCCGGTTGTTTCATGTAACCTGATCCTCTTTCGGAATTATTTGTTGCGATCTGGTGTGCTTCTGTGTGCTAGTCCACTGATGCAAGCCATAGTAGCGCCTCGCTCACTTCTCACGACCATGGACACTATCTTGTGAAATTTGTTTCACTTTCTTCAAATTCAAAGTGTTGTTTCGTTGTGAGGTCAGTTTAGCAGGCGAGCGGGTCTGTGGATTTGAACTGCATCACTGTTTCAACTCTTCACTACAGAAGTATAGTATGAAAAGCCAAGTCGGATATATCTGCATGCTTGTTTTGGAAATTGTTTCCCGAATTACTTACAAAATTCTATGGATTTGCAATATTGGCTGGCAAATTGACACCCGTAGCTGCAAAGGATGAGATAGCCTTTGGCTGCAAATGTGCTAGAATCCTGTACATAAGGTAGTGATGCCCATCTTACAGAGTACTTCAATAGAAGAATATCCTCGGGCGATTATTTTACCTTCAATCTAAGAAATGTAGAAGAATGAGGCTTATAATAGTCTTCAAAGAAAAACGAAGTCTCACTCATATCTCAGCTGTGAAATATAAACACCTTACTATGGTTGTGCCTCCTATATGAAGGAAACAAATGGATGCAATATCTCACAACTGCAGTACAGCACCATCTACTTACCATAAAGAAACGATGGCCAAGTCCCGATTTGAATACGTCAAGCTGTTTGAGCGGGAAAACTTCCTTCTTCCTCAGACACACATTGTCATACGCGTCGATGGAAAAGGCTTCCACAAATTCTCCGAGCATTATCAGTTCCAGAAACCCAATGACCTCAAGGCTTTGAGCGTAATGAACAGTGCAGCTACAAGGATGCTCCAGCAATTCCCAGACATACTACTTGCATACGGCGACTCCGATGAGTACCTGTTTCTTCTAAGGCGTGACTGTGAGCTCTTTGAGCGGCGTGAGATGAAGTTAATCTCGACTTTTGCATCGTATATGTCTGTGAATTACATGCTATATTGGAACCAGGTTTTCCCCGAAAAGCCTATATCCCCGGAGAGAATTCCTACGTTCGATGCTCGCGCCGTCACTTATCCAAACGCTCAAACCGTGAGGGACTATTTCAGCTGGAGGCAAGTTGACTGTCACATCAACAACTTGTATAACACAACCTTTTGGAGCCTAATACAGAATTGCGGCATGACCACTACTGAGTCGGAGAATTTTCTTAAGGGAACCGTGTCCAGCGACAAAAATGAAATTCTCTTCACAAAATGCGGCATCAACTACAACAACGAACCGGAGATTTTCAAGAAGGGCACGGTTCTTGTAAGAGAATATGAGAGTTGGAAAGAGATCTCAGACCTAGAATTGACAGATCGCCAGAAGCAAAGGCAGCAAAAGCTCCGAAAAAACGCTCGAATTGTAGAGCACCATGCTGACATAATCAAGGACTCATTCTGGAATGAAAGACCCTGGCTCTTACATTGAATCCCTACAGACACCCGATAGAATATACCATATAATTGAATGTATTATTATTCTTGCTTCACTAGAACATAAAAAAGGAATTTTTCCTATTGCTAATTAATACCTCTGCTGTCTAGCGCCTTCACAACTCTAGAGTAGACAACGTCTACAGGCTCATCACAACGAAGCTTGACCACTCTTCCCTGGCCGTCAAAGTAGTCCACAACAGGCATCGAGGTCTCAACAAACACCTTGAATCTCTTCTTGATACTCTCGATGTTGTCGTCTGTTCTGCCACTTGTTTTACCTCTCTCCAAGAGACGATTGAGCATGACCTGCTCGGGACACTCAAAGAAGAGCGTGAACGCAGATCTAACAATGGTGTCTTCAAAAGTGTGCGCTTGGTCCATCTTTCTAGGGAACCCATCGACTAAAAATCTCGATTTTCCGTCTTGGTGTGCATTTCTAATAGCTTGTTCAAGCAATGCAACCGTCACTTCCTGGGGCACAATTGTTCCCTCCTTTATGCATTGAGCAATGAGATCTCCATATTTAGAGCCTTCCCTTTGTTGCTCCTCTCTCAACAAGTCTCCGGCCGACAAATGCACGAAGCCCTTGTCTTTCACTAGCTTGGCACATTGGGTACCTTTGCCCAGTCCAGGTCCACCAAGGACAAAGATGACGGAGACATCTTTTTCGGAAAAAGCGGCTTTACTGCTTTTGGATTTCTCGGTGCTACTTTGGAGTTTACCGTACCCTTGATAGAATAACGTGGTGGCCAAGGCCAATGCTCCTAGAGCCACAAGAGTTCTTCCACCAGACTTCTTAGGAGAAGAGTTTCCCGATTGGGAGGAGGAATTGAATCTTGCAGAAAGAAGAGTTCTCTTTGGGAACGCCTTTGGAAGACCTCTTGCGACGAGTCCACGAGCCAACATTGGTAAGTGATTGATTTGCGCGTAGCTGAGATGATGGCGTGGAGCACAATATACGCGCCTTCGCCTGTGAGTGTAAACACGACGGGGATTAATAAAATCGTATAGTAGAAAGGTATTTTTTATTGGAGTGTTTTTATTTTACTGGATTCGGAACCTATCCTCATTTAATTGCGTCCTCGCTTGTTAGTTGTAAAACTACTTGTGTAGTCGGAATTTGAACCAAAGCAACGGAAATGTACTTGTTTTCATTATTTATTCGCTTCTTTTAAGCTACAGAACGGAAACCTTGGAACAGACGGAAGCACTAAGCACTTCTTCCTTATTGAGCATACTCTTTCAAGGTAACGTCGTCAAAACGCAAATACTTCCCGTTGAGTTCTTTTGACCAGCCCTTTAATGCTAAATTGGCATACACTGTGGCAGGAACATCAGGTGGAAGAAGTTGATTGGTCTCGTGGAGGGTCTTGAACTTCTCGGCGTCTGTCAGCATGTTGCTAGAATGAATGTCACGGATTTCTTTTTGCATATCTGTTGCCACGACTCCCGGAGCAATGGAGATGGCAGAGATGTTGGGATCCTCTGTCACTACAGTTGCAATCATGTGGTTCAATGCCGCCTTAGAGGCACCGTAGGCGCCCCACCCATGGTAACTCTTCGTGGAAGCTCCCGACAGAACCACAACAATGTTACCCTGGGATTTTTTCAAGAGAGGGGTTGAAAGCTTAATCAATTGTACGACAGAGAAAAGATTAATGTCAAAGAGCTTCTTCCAGCCTTCAATGTCAGCATTTTCCACGGTGCTTACGGGGTCAACCACCCCAGCGTTTGCGACGACGGAATTTAAAGACCCGTATTTTGATTCTGCTACAGAGACTGCCTTCTGTATGATTTCGGAGTCACAGACGTCACCAGTGACGATCTCAAGACGATCTCCGTACTTTGCCTCAAGCTCATCCAAAGAGCCTCGGGAACGGGAAATAACAACTAACTTGTTTTCGGTAGATGACTCCAAAAAGATACGAGCGATTGAAGCTCCGATGCCTGCACTAGTTAGTATTACCCTAGAAAATTATAATGATGGCTGCAAATAGAATTGCTTCTCAAGATCTAGGAAGAGTACATACCTCTGGAGGCACCGGTTAAAAGCATAGTGTGAGCCATGGTAAGTTTCTAAATAGGAAATTTGAATGGGTGATAGATCAATTGATCGAATTGAAGTAGTGCACTACCTTGGTTCCTGGAGTAGCTGCTATATAGTCGGATTAGTAGTGGGTTGATCCGGTCGGGTATATAGCTAATGGTAGCAGCCAATATAAAGCGGATGGCCCAGATGCACAATGATCTGAGGATATTTGTTGATAATGGGTCGTACCCAATAGAGATTGTGATACCATTGTTAATTGGTTTATTCCTGAAAATTGACAAACTAGGCTCCAATCCTCATGCTTGATGGCCAAAGCGCAACTTAGTGCCCTAAATAAACAAAGGACAGGTAAGAAAGATGTGGGTCCTCTTGGAAGCTGATTTCTTATTTCCCTTACAAACAATGACATCATACGTCTAAGAAATGTATTGAGGAATACTAGCCGCCTGATCTGTGTCTGGTTGAACCATGAGCTTTCTCCTTTAATCCGGTCCAAAAGTCAAAATTATAGATATAGTGTCGAGTAGAAAATGGAGCGCTATTGAAAATTACTAGTTTCATTTGAGGGAAGAAAGATACAGTAATCTCTCGACTGTGCATCGAGAGAAGGACCACACAAGAACAAAGAATTCAAATCACAAAACTGCACTTAATGGAAATTTTTAAATGACAGCTTACGTCAAAAATAATTCTGAATACTTTGAGTAAAATGCCCCTGAGCAGTCGCTCAGTGAGACACGCTCAATAGCTCAAGACCTCTTTGCGCCTACTATCGCGGTCGTGTCAGGGCGTCCTGACATAGCAGTACTATTCAACAAACAACAGTAAGCGGCGCTGCCAAACACTAGCAAGCAGAAACAAAAGAGATCGAGATCGACTCAATCTAGAGCAGCTTTATAAACTCTCACTCCATTAGCGCCTTGAACCCATGTGGTCCCACATTTAAAGCCCAATTACACCCACAACCAGCACCTAATGTCTAATTACCCTCCGAATGCCACCTCTGGCTCCAGCAGCAACGGGTCAAATTTCAGCAAACAGTCCAATGACACGAATAGCTTCTCAAAAGCACAAGGGGCTCCGACAAGCGAGTCGAAGCGCAAGTTCAACATGAACACTCCCTCTTTCCAACCTTCAGTACAGAACTTGACGAGAAAGTTCGGCGGCCTTCTGCCCAAATTAAAGGACATCCCTACGTTTGTTCCTTCCAATCTCGAAGGCTCGTCTCCCGCTACAAGTGATGCCAACTCTTCATTTGGAGGCCGCAAATTCAATGCTTCAACCCCTTCTTTCACGCCCGCCAACCCGTATGACACTTTCCCCGGGAACTCAGCCACATCAGATTTCTCTCTAGAAGGATATAGTACACATGATTCCACTAGTTCTGGTGCCGCAGATCTGTTGCCTTTGTCGCAGATGGGCCAGGCAACTACGCCTAAGGTACAGCAAAACCCATACCTTTCCAATCCGGGAACACCTGGAACGGGTTCAATGGCACATACGGCAAACCCCGCTTCCGCTTTTATGTTCCACGGTCAAGGAGCTCCCAATTATCCCCTCAATTACCACTTATACTCTCCTGCGCCTCCACCTAGACTTAGCATGAATCTCAGCGCGCATGAAACCAACGTCAATGCATTATTCATTCCAAACGATCTCCGTGAAACTATTACGAAACGAAATGAAGCCGCTTTACAGTCGTTGGGCCATCTGTCTCTACCGGACCATGTAGGTCGTTACCACTCGCTTGTTCCTATAGATACCACTTTTGACCTGGTGTCAAAAGTCTACGGAAAGCCTACCTCAGTCTATAAAGTTTTGTCAAACGTGGATGGCCTATTGTATGCGTTGAGAAGAACAGACTTGGGAAGTCTGGCCCAACTTACGAGCGAACAAGCATTCATTAATGTCAAAAAATGGAAGCGCCTCACAAACCCAAACGTAGTGCGATTAAAAGACGCTTTCACCTCAGTATCTTTCGATAGTCAGGAACCATGTCTCTGCCTAGCTTACGACTACTACCCTTTATCTAACACTTTACAAGAGCAACATATTACAAGAAAACTAGGGGTCAAACTTGAACCTGTAACTGAACAACTATTGTGGATATATCTTATACAATTAGTCGGCGCATTAATAAGTATACACAAGGAGGGTCTACACGCTGGTCTGACTCTCTCGGCAACTAAAGTGCTTGTTACCAACAAAAACCGGATCAGACTTGCTGCCGTTTGCATGGATGATGTACTCAATCATGACGAGATCGAAGAACTCTGTCAGAGCGAAGGAAAAGCCAAAGTGATAGCTGACTTACAAAGGACTGATATCATTCTTCTAGGTCAGTTGATGACCGAGCTTACTTCGACAATGCTTCCTGCCTTCCTACGCGGTAAATTCGACGAAACGTTTGAAAGTCGCCTCAAATCTTCAAGTAAAAGCTGTAGCGACGAATGGCTTGAGGTTCTAAAAATATTAAACGAGCCCAGCGAGGACTTTTCAATAACAGACTTTTACACGAAGTATTTGTCTCTCCGATCTCTTGAAGTACTCAATGGCGCGCAAGATCTGGCAGACTATTACGAGGGCCATTTACTGTCAGAAGTTGAGAATGGCCGACTTTTTAGGCTTTTGGCCAAGCTCACGTCGGTTATCGACCAGCCGGACATTGACGCAGACTTGGGCGGCAACGCGTTCGTACTCAAACTGTTTAGAGACTTTGTATTCCACGCACGCGACGAAACAGGAAAACCAGCGGTGGATTTGTCACGTATTCTCGTCAACTTAAACAAATTGGATGTCGGCGTGGACGAAAAAATTTTATTGGTGTCTAGCGAGGAAGATACATGTATGATTGTCACTTACAAGGAAGTGAAGGACATATTGGAACTGAGCTTCCGGGCTGTATTTCGGGGCAATTAATGTAATGTATAAGTCACAAAAACAAAAAACGTTAATAAACAATTAAAGAAAGTATCATTAGCTCTGGGCACGAGTTTAAGCTTTGCGATTTCTTATGTGTGGTTGTTTTGCGCTCCCCTTGACGGTATGGCTGCAACTGTGGACACACTGTTCTCGGAATTATCTGCAGTAATGTCACACAGTTTGAGCATAAAAATTTACAGAAGTACTACTAACTGTTTGCTCTCGATCCAAGCTTTTTGAGCAAATGATATCATCCCGGATAAGATGACCCCTATCCGAGAACATGTCACCCAGGCGTCTTGCCACTAGAGCTGCGTTCATACTTCACTAGCAGGTTAGGAGTCATGCGGAACTCCAGAGCATGATGGTGTGTATGTAGTATTGCGTCAACTTTGCATATTCGCTTAATGGGGACGCAAGACATTAGGCGAAAAGGCCCCCAACTGGAGAGACAAAATTGCAAGATTTCACCAAAATGACTAGGTTGTATTTTTAACTGGATGGGCTTTTTTTTGCGAGAAAAACGAGCCTCTGGGCGTGATTTAGTGCCACCTATGGGAGATGATTCAAATGACTACGCGCACGTGACCTCGCATAACTTAATGACTAACTTGGGGCGACTCGTCAATGAGTAATCTTCCATGACGCACACTGTGCACCACCCCCACTATATATCTACGATGGAAGCCGCCCAGTCGAATTAACAAACCTTAACGACTACTCCACAACACAAAGCACCCCTCAAGTATCATCATCTATCCGTGGCAGAAGTTTGGATCAAGCGTGTAAGCACCGCATCTGCCCTCTCAAAAGAGTCTTTTTATATCCCACATTGTATTGCTGTTTTATCTAGTTTCTTATCGGTCGGTCAAGGTTTAGGACAAACCTGGGTTTTTATATCACACACACACCTGACACTGAGTGCCGGTCATTTTGTCTAGTCAGGGCAAATCGCATTATTTTGCTTTACTCCTTTTTTTAACCTTTTCCCCTTCTCTATCTCCTCATCATTGGCGGCACCATGTCGTCTTCCATCAATTAAGTCCTGTGGGCATAGCAGATCCATTTCTTCTTTCGACTACCTGAAGATACATTCTTTGTTGTCTGACGAATATTTTTACACCTTTTAATTTAGTCATAAAAAAAAACCATATCATTCGCCGATCATGTTGACTCCTGATAGCGACTCTGGCTCTCCGAAGTCTACCGTTTCTACTCCCGCCGAGCATTGCTCTCCAAAAGATCTCAAGTATTACAATGAACACCTCAACAAGGCACAGTTCAACTTGATTTTGATCAACTGCTCGTTGAATCTTCTCAAACTCATTTACAAAGACGTTGATCAAGCCAAATTGCGCTACTTCATCGTTGAGGTATTGAGAAGATCCAAAACTGTAACTCAATCTTTGCAGATCTGCTGTTACTATTTTTACCGGATTTTAAATGGTGACAAGAAGAACCTTCCTGCTTGCCCAAAAAAGTTGTTTTTGGGTATGATCATCTTGTCCTCCAAATTCAACCAAGATCATAATTACTCTTTCAAGACTTGGTTGAAGATTTGTGGATGCAAGGAAAACGATGATCTGTGTCACCTTAATTTGAAAAAGTTGAAGCAGGTTGAGATCCAATGCCTTGAACTTCTTGATTACAACCTTTACATCAACACCTCCAAGTACGAAAACTGGTGCAACGTCCTTTTAATTTTCGGATATGATTTCATTTCCTTGCACCAGGTTGCACTTGGAGTCTTGACATGGTGCACTGATCAAGAAAGCGCCGGCAAGTTAGAGCGGTGGCAGAAGTTCTTGCTGCGCATGGATGACAAGCAATTGAGCGAGGCAAGAGTGAATTTTAAACACTATTATGCCAATCTTATCGGTAATAAAGTGGTCACGAGTGTTCCCTCCAAAATTGATTCCTTGTTTGGCAAAAGATCTTTAGAAGACGATGACTCCGTCATCCTGAAAAAAGTTTGCTAGCATATAGTAACGAAATTTTTTCTTTCATTAAATTGTAGTAGTTTTAAATGTTTTGAGTTTTGTTTTTCACGTTAACCGCTTTATCCTGATCTGAGTCGATACTTGTGTAACATAGGAAATGACTTCAATACGTGAAAATACGAACTTGTTAGATTGGATAAGGTATTATTAAAATAAATAAGCATATTTCAAATTACTATTAAAGCAAGTACCTGCGCTGCAATTAATACTAGCAATCGCCCTGATGCTGTGCGCACGATAAATCAAATCGAATTGAAACCCTGAAAAAAAAAAAGAGTTATGAAAGAAGCCTTAAGCCAGTGCACTTACAACAGGAACAGAGCCGTTGGATGCAGCATAGTCTTTGGCTTTGGAGGTGACCTCCTCGACTTTCTTCTCAGCTTGGTTTACAGAATCGGTTACATAAGACTGGGTAGAAGTCTTCAAAGGCTGGATAATCTCGTTGTTGACGTTTTTCAACAAAGTAACACCGGTGTGAACGGAAGCAGAAGCAACCTTAACGTAGTAGTTCTTCTCTGGAGCAGCTTCGAACTCCTTGTTGTAGGTAGACACAACAGCATTGGAGATCTCCGAAGACTTAGATTGAATCAAGTCCTTTGATCTCTCAATGGTGTCACTAACAATCTCAATAGACTTGGAGATTTCGTTCTCGGTGGCAGCCTTGACTTCGTCAGCCTTCTTCTTGCTCTTTGGCAAAACCTTGTCAACAGAGGAGGAGGCGTATTCATTGACAGGCTTCAAGTAGCCAGAAACAACACCTTCGGCATTTTTCTTCATGGAGTTTAGGGCCTCTTGGCTTTGCTTTTTATTCTCAGCCACGGCATCGTCAATCTTCTTCAAGGAAGTGGTAGTGTAGTCAACGACTTGTGTGTAGTAAGGCTCAGCAACACCAGAAAGATAGTCAACTTGAGACAAAACGTTAGCGTCGAACTTACCGTCAAAGAATTCCAAGTACTCCTTCAAGAATGGGAAATTAGTAAGAAGAACTGAGGTGGTGTAGTTGGTGACAGCCAACAAGTATGTAGTAAACACCTCCACAAGCTTGAAAGACAATGCGAAGTCGAGGGTGGACTTGACCACGGGATAGGAAGCAATGTGCTCCAAGGACTTAGAAGTGAAAGCTTTTGACATTATTAAATAAGAATGGAATCAACAAGTAAAAAGAACAGAGTAGACTAATGTGTACTGAAGTTGGGGGCGTGGGCAGATATACACAAGTCCAGCAGTAATATGAAGGCTGATAACAGAGGTCTCGAAACTGCGATAACTGCGGATAAGGACTATCAGACGATCAGAGAAAACGCAAGCACAACAAACTTTTAGAAAAACTCAAGCAAAGGGGAACTATTGCAGATTCTGAGAATGTGGGCCAAAGATCAGTAAATGTATGAATAAAAACAAGGATAATTTTCACAGACTTATATATTTATCATGCTCATGTTATGCAGGAGCGCAAGCAAAAAGCACATGCAAATATGCAATCAGAGAGAATTGTTCGATCAATCCTGCATTATGGCGACCGCACAGGGTTGTGCGACCGCCGCATACAGGAACGAGTCTATTTTCGTTCGCATAGTCAATGCATGGATTGGCTTTCAAAAGGGAGCGGCATTTTGCACCGGTGCGACCGAGGCTTTTCTGCTTTAAAAAGCATTGGCGAAGAAAAAAAGAAGGGACGATGAGGCAATTAATTTCGGCTTCTATTTGATGCAAAAACGAAAATTTGTGATGGTTAAATTCCCATTCGTAAAATTACCTCATTTTCCGGGGCCCAGCCCTCAACAATGGGCTCTTGCTGGCCGAAACTCATATTGTAAACCTCTGTCAGGGGGGCTTCATTCGAATCACTGTAGACACTCCAAGGGTGGAATGGATACTTAACCAGATGCAAACGAGTGTGCCGGCAAAAATGCCTGCGGCAGGGTGGTACGCACTTCTCATGTGATTTTAATAACGCTTATCAAAGCGATGCTTGTTTACGTTTCAAGTTGATGTATGGATTCTAAAATGACGTAAGTCTTCGGTGTGGCTGTTCAACTTGTTTCCTTGTTCAGTAAACTCAGATCGGCCGTGCTACCTCTTCTCTAAAAGTTAAGCTTTTGTAAAAATAAAAACAGTAGGCGCTTGTGTGAATTTTAGTGGAACTTCCATTTGGAGCCGTTTCAGTGATATTCTCAGTCATGTATATTTTTACCTAAATGGTCTACTGTTGTTTACAGTCAGGAGGGTTTTCCTTAGGCCCGCTTTCGTTGATGTCGCTGTCATCATCATCATCGTCTTCTTCCTCGTCGAAGCTTTCCTCGTCTTCCTCTTCGTCAAAGTCTTCAGCAAATTCGTACTCCACAGCGTCTCCAGTGAACCAGTCAATGGCACGGGGAATCAACTTGTTCTTGATCTCTTCTCCGAGTTGGTAGTCAAACTCCAAACGGTCACGCAACTCAGCCTTCTCCTCATCCTCTTCTTCATCTTCTTCCTCCTCGTTTTCTTCAGTTGCAGCGGCAGGAGGCTTTGGTGGGTCGAAGAAGTTGAAGAAAGACTCGGTAGGAGTCAACTTTTCGATAGTACGGGTTTGCTTGGTGTTTTTGTTTCTTTGCTTTCTTCTCTCTATGTTGATAGTCACATTGACTTCTTTAGACTTCCAGTTAATCTCACATCCGTCAGCGTGGTCGTAGACAAAGTCTCCAGAGTAGCCCAATTCAGAGTGGTAGTAGTATGTCTTGGTCAAGACCTGGTTGCTGAAGTAAGGGTTCTCGGCGAATTCGAAAATCAACTCGAATCCAAGAGTAGGCAAGTACTCCATGCGGACATCCTGCAAGTATGGCAATACCTCGCTGTCTCTCTCGGTGATAGTCTCTCTGACACAGGTCAAGTTCTCCATTGCAGTCAACCAGAAGCTAGGAATACCCTTAATATCGGAGTCGGCCTCTTCATCTTCTTCCTCCTCCTCCTCTTCTTCTTCCTCATCGTCATCTTCCTTCAAGGCTTCACCCTCCTCAATCTCAGCAGCGGTAGGCTCTTGGTCACCAGCAACAACGGCTTTTCTCTTCTCGAATAAAGGCTCGTACTTCTTGAGGTATTTCTTCTCCAACTCCAACAATTCCTTTTGGAACTCGGCCTCCAATTTCATCTGCTGTTGCTGCACTGCTTTCAAGCCGAAGACGCGCTTCTTGACCGCTTTAGGCATGGACTCGACATATCCGCTCTTTTGGCCAACCAAGTCGCCCAACTTACCCTGGATCATCGACAAAATGGCAGGATTGTTGGCCAACTGCTTGGACAAGTTCTTCTCATCTTCCTCGTTGATGGTAGACACGGTGGGTGGTTGTTGTTTGAGGTACAGGTTAGCGACACTAGAAGGAGTGTTCTGAGGAGTTGGCGCCTTCGAGATATCGCTTGGCTTTCTGATAGGTTCAGACATCGGCGCGGTGGAGGATGTGGTATGGAATGGTTGAGATGATGTGATCGAGGTCTTGGGCCTGAAGGGCGACTGATCGATGGTCGTCACGTGGCCAGCGTAGGCAGAGTGAATTACTAGAATGACGGGCAACCTAGGGCGCTCGTTTTAGAAATTAAAAGGAAACGAGCTATTTTCGTTTTAAATAGATTCAATTAAAATGTTAAGAAATTCTAAGAATATTTCAGGTTTTATGATTGGTTCTGGACTTGCGAGATTAGTATGAGTTCGAACTCAGCGTAGTAAAACGCAATTTAAGTCAACGCCAAATGCATCATAAATACTCCTAAAGATATTAGACGAAAAATTTAGTGTCATTTTTACTTCTTTCTTCATACGGTTCGATATAGCGGCTGCTGACCAGACTTTGACTGTGACATTCATTTAATAAGTAACCAAACAACTGCACTTTGCATCTCATATTTCAAACGAAATCGAATCCTTCATGGGAACAGATTCGGGGATATCGTCGTAACTTCCGTCTAAGTACTGCTCGATATCCATCTTTCTCTTCTCCCATTGTTCAACCTTTGCAAGCTTCAGCTCAATCTCGTGGATCTCATTGTCGATTGACTTCAAGTTCTCCTCGGAGGTCAAGTTCTGGAACACCCAGGTGTATCCATTCTTCTTCTCATCCTTTATTTCGAGAACAAAGTCGTGGTACTTCATCAAAAGTGGACGGTGACTGAGCGTGATGAACGCAATCTTTTTCTTTTGCAACAACTCAAAGAGATAGTCCTCTACGTCAGTACTAACTGCGTTAGTTGATTCGTCGAGTACCACGAATTTGGGCATTTTGAAAAGAACACGAGCAATGCTGATTCTCTGTTTCTCACCACCACTGAAGACATCCTTCCAGTCCTTCTTGACATTGAAGTTACCTTCCCTGCTGAGCAAATATTCAAGCTTAACTTCGCGCAAAATGTGATACAAATGGTCGTCATTATAACCCATTTCGATCATATCGTCGTAGGAATGTGGGTAAATGATCTGGTCTCTCAAGTTGCCATTTGTAAAATAAGTCTTTTGAGGCAAATAGAAGATCTCATCATCGCTTGGCTTTGAGAGTAATCCGTAGTACAAAGGCCAGAGCCCTGCCATGATTCTTCCGATAGACGTCTTTCCGCATCCATTGGGTCCCAAAATTAAAAGGTTCTTGTTTCCCAGAAGATGGAACTTCAAACAGTCAAGAAGTTTCTCTCCATCAGAGCCTTCAACACCAGGAATAATTACCGGAATATTCTCAAATCTCAATCCGCTGCTATAATTCCTTTGAATTGTTCCATGAATATCGGTGGATCCATGCTTGGAGTTGTATGAGTAGATTGGAGAGTGGCATATGTGCAAGTTAGTGAGTAATGTAAAGACTCTATCCGTGTAACCTGTAAGTTCCGAGATATCTTTCAAGGAGTACATCAATCTAGATCCGGCATCTGCAAGGGACAATAACAATCTCTTGTTGATGATAAATTGACGCATGTTCTGCTTCTCATCCACTGGTCCTTTCTTTGCACTCAGCTGCGGTGGTAGCTCTCCTTCATCAATATGGTCGGGTTTGTGTTCGCTTGGCCAAATGTCATCGATGAAGACAGGCAAACCAGCAAATACATAACCCCAGGCAGACCACGTATACTTGAGAACGTAATCTTCAAGAATCGAATAGGAGAAAGAAGTGTTAATTTCTTTAGAAACATGACTCATGAGTTTCTTAAAAGTTTCCTGCAACTTTGTTTTTTCAATTAGAGATCCCTTGTAAAAGCCCACTTCTTCACAGTTGGTGATAAGGTTCAAGTGCTGGTTGTAATATGAACCCTCCAAGTGGGTTCTGGTGGAGGAAAGCTTTCCGAAAGAAGGTGTGAACTTCTTCAACACAAATGCAGTGACAAAGTAGTTGGCAAAAATACCAACAATTGCGCCCGTTCCCAAGGTGTCTCTCAAGTAGACAGAGAAGAACACTAGGTCAATGAAAGGCTTACCCATGCTCGAGAACAAACCACAAATGGAGTCACAGAATTTTGTAACGTCATTGGTGATGTATTGGTCAATGTTCTGAATCTCGCTAGAGTTAAACAGTATCTTGTAGTAAGTCATCACCTTGTCCAAGTACATATCATGGATGTAACGGATCAAGTTGGTTCTGAAACTCAACGACAACCTGTTTGTCAAATACTTAATAGCTGCGTTGGTATAAGAAGCTGGAAATGCTATCAATATCCAGTAAATCAAGTCACGCACGAACTTCTTGCCGTTGGCAGAGATAAGGTTTTTGACGATCTGACCGTCAAGCTTAGCAATGATTAAAGAAAGCCAGGTTCTTAAAATCAAGAAAAAACATTGAGAAAGAAGTAAATATGTGTTTTTGGAATAGAATTTTGGGATCAAGATTCTCCAAATGATGGCCATCTGGTTCAAGAACCGGGAGTGAAAGACGCTGCTTCGCAGCTGTAAGCTTTGATCTAAAAGAAAATTTTTATATAGATACTTGTCTGCAGCATATTGATCTAAATTTGGTTTGGGAATGATAATGCGGGCTGTCTTATCCTTACCCTTTGGGATATAGATTTCTCTCAGACCATTCTTCAATACTGTCAGGCTCTGACGAATCAAATTTGGCCTGTTGAACTTTTTCCTCGCGCTGTATTCCAAAGAGGCATGTATTGCCGCTCTTATAGCAAAGTAAGCGCTAATTCCAAGCGTACCCACGAGGGTTCCGAAGAAGAGAAGCACGGGTCTGCTCTGGTAATTAAGGCGCACTTTGTTGTCCTTATACACCAAGACAAACTCTCGGAGAATCACAGCTAGCTTGCGGAGATCCTCTCGCGAGTAAGCAAGACGTGATATGTTGGCCATTGCGAATAAATAGGGAGGAACAAGAAGTACAAGGAGTAGTTATTTCTTGTAGTTCTCGGTCTCTTCCCCACATTTCTCGATTAGGAGCCGAGCTAGGTGCACTCCAGGCACCAGCATCAGATAAGATAAATGACAAGCCAGAAACAAAAATGGAGGCGCAATATTTTTGTGGTTGATTAATTTATTTGCGAGTAATTGTGACAAGAAACATCGATTGAAATTAAATCAAGTTTATGAATTTTAAATAAAAAACTTCGATCGAAGCATTTCTTTCAATTTCAGACGCAAGAGAGCGTCAACCTGATACGAGTATTTAAATTATTGGCAATTATCTAGCCTGAATATATAACCACTTATAATTTTTCAGCAGTTGTTTCGCTTGAAAGAAACAGGCAGCAGAAGATGATAATGTGTACTTCTTGGGCACCAACCGAATCAGCTTTTGTCGTGCCGACGATATTAGTTAAAGAATAAGTCTATAGTGTATCACATACTTGCCGTTGGATAAGCGTGAATTTCCAACTATGGCTGTTGTTTCTGTTGCACAAAGACACAAACCACAGTTTTGTCATAGCTCATCGAGACATTGTCGATAAAACATTGACTAACAAGAATCAGGAATCATGACTCGAGTGATCTCTTTATCTCTAAAATTCAAAGTTTGAGTAGTGACAACGGCTTTTTTATCTTGTGTGTCTCACTTTCTCTTCATTACGGCAGTGACACATTGTTTGAAAAGGGTAAACTCTTGAACGCAAGTGTCCTTGCCAATTTGGTTGTATGTACGAAGTACGCATTGCCCGTATGCGGCTCCGAGCTCTGCGCAACTGGCACTGGCTTCCATAAGCTTTGCGGCTGGTCTAACTTTCTTCATTGTAGGGATGCTTAAGATGGAAAACTTGATCTGCGCTTCAGTATACAAGTCTCATTTGGTGTTTAGAAGACACTGAAAATTCTGTTTTTCAAAAATACTTTAAATACACAAAATTAATTAAAAACTATTATAAATTTTATTTATTTCTTTAATTTACTTGCCTTCTTGGGAAACAACGTTGCAAACACCATTGCATGTTGTAGAAATAATCTATGTAGTAGTAGTCAAATAAATTTACTAATTTGGGCTTAAAAAGGGGTGTTGATTATTTATCAGGTCTCTGTAATGTATCAGCATTCGAATTTATGTTATTTGTCTATAATGTCATATGTTCAACCCTACATAATAGCCCATCACTGTAGCTTGAGGCGTTTTTCAGCCAGGTACACCAATTTCATGGATTGTTCCATGAACATCAATGTCAAGATCGAGTGAGGACCGATACGGAACAATTGAGCCCAGAACCCCTTGTAGAGGGCAAAAGGACCCTCGGCACGGACAGTCTTTGCAAAGCAGTCAATAGGGCCCTTATAAAGATCACCTTTTTGGTTGTACAATCTCGTTAAAACGACATCCCATGGGTTCATGACAATTGCAACACCTAAACCGGCCATAGACGAAGAGACAAAATGCAAGCCAATAGTTCCATCTTTCATAAGCTTATTGTCCAATAAATAGTTCTTTGTCAAGTTGTACACTGGTAATTGAGCGGCAGAGCCAGCACCCGTTCTCAAAATAGCAGCGTCTGTGCCTTGAAACAAACCTTTTACACCCTTGGCGGCGTAGATCGACCGAAGTCCATCAAAAACACCTTTATAGTAGGTCTGCTGACCAACTGCACTTCCAGTTTTAGCAGTTGCTTTATTATATGATTGCATTCTTGTCTTGATAAGGAACAAAGGATTGGCGATGATGGCACCAGCACTACCAGAGACAATACCAGCGAGTACGTTAACAAGCAAGTTTTGTGGAATCTTCGAGGTGTCCTCGCTGTATTGTGAAGGATAAAGGAAACGGGTGATTTGCGATCTACTTGGCTCGTAGAGACCAATTCTGCATCCATTCAAACCTATCTGGTAGATATAGCCACACAACAAACCTTGTTGCAAGCCGCTTAAGCCCTCGGTACGAAGAATCAAGGCGCCTGCCTGGAAAGGGTTTTTGTAGACCTTAGGACCGCTGGAGGCGGAAAGCTCACCCTCCAATTGCATTCTGATTTTGATAAGTTCAATGGGGTTGGTGAAAGTGACGGCACCACAGGCTGCAATTCCACCAGCGATGAAGCCACCGAGAACAGACACACGCTGTGCCAAGGGCTTCTTCAGGTCGTCTTCTTTAGGCGACGACATTGTTTTCGTTTCTCTGTAGCTAGTGGAAGACTCTTGAACCGAATTTGAAGTCGCTGAACGGTAGTGCATCTTAGAAATTTCAGATCTGTATCCAGGGCCAGCTATCTAAGGCTCTGATAAACAAGCGATGGTGAGGCTGACTATTGGCTAGTGGTACTGGTGACGAATTCCAAGAATTAAATAGATTTTCTGTTTTACGTAAACCCATTTAAAAATTTAAGAACGGTCACTTTTTGTGTCTGTTAGATGGTTCCTCAGTAGCGCGTTCGCATGGACGGCAACTATATGCGCTTCAATGCAACTTGCAACACTCTGTGACGGTATGCGACCGTCATGCGAGGTGAGGCGACATCGGTTACGGATACACTGCTTAAAGTATACGGCAGAGAATTACGAGTACGAGCTCAGTACGCAGAGGCATGTCAATGTAAAACATTGTGCTTCTACAATTTCTTTTTTCTCTATTTGGTGGGTATGATTTTGGCTATATCGGGTGCATTGAATACTCATACCAGAGAGAAGATATAAAAAAAAAAGTAAAAAAATAAGAGAACTTATAAGGAGTGTTTAGACTAATTACAGAATGACAGTTCGAATTTGAACCTCGTTATATTCTTTGACTTTTCGCACCCAATGGTCGCGTCAAGTTGTGAATCACAGGCTAATTTAATTTTGCCTCTACACAGATGTATCCAGAAAACTTCAAGGTTTCCATCAGGAAATTATCGGAAAATGTCGTCACGGTTTCGTGTGCGTTCAAGATGTTGAGCAGATTTGACATTGGCAACAGAATGTCTCTTATCAAGTGCAATGATGAAGTGATTGTCTTCTCCACAATCCCATATGGAGATTACTTCAACGAAGCCCTTGAAGTTTTAGGAGCCAAGAAGGTCGCGTACATTGTTGTCGTTAATTTGCAGCATAACTTGGCCGTAAAAGATTATGCTCAACGCTTCCCAGATGCAAAGATCATCACTGGTGAAGGACTTAAGCCAAGCTCTTCATGGAAAGCTGACTACCTTCTTGAGAAGCCATTGGGTAACCGCTTGCTTACCAGCGAGATCTTAAAGGAGGAATTGCTGCTCGAGTGGCCAGAAGGCGTTGAAATGATCTACTTGCTGTGGTCAAAAAACAATGAAGTAGTTTTGTACGAGAAGCAGTCAAAGACCGTCTTCTATGGCGATGTAATTGTCGACATTGGTGGCTTCGGGGAGGAAGGTCTTGAGCAATACTCCCCTGCTACTGGATATCCTGAAAAGCACAATCCATTGACTGGTTGGTCTTACCCCTTGAGGGCAACGCATATTCGAAGCTACGTTGGCCAATTCGTGTTTCTGGCATTGAGTGGCGCCAACACAGAAGAAGGTAGAAAGGGAGTGAAGCTTATTGCCGATTCGTGGGATATCAAGACGATTGTTCCTTGTCACGGTAACGTGATGACAGAAAATGCTCACTCTGACTACAAGACCGCTTTCCCTAAGGTATTCTTGTAGGCTATTTAATTTTTCATTAAATTTTCAAAATATTGTGCCTTGATTTCTCATTATATGCGTATGGGCAGTGCTACTTATGACTACTTACTCTCTTTAGAACTCCATCAAAGGATTTAAATTAATGAATATAACGTTGATCTTCATAAATCATAGGACGCACGTCAATATTTATTGTGATGTTTAATTTAATCAATTAAACAATACATAACTCTTTTTGTAATTACGTAAATTGTGTAAATCGTGTAGTGTAAATTGCATTAATTGATGAAAATCACGTTAATTCTAATTAAAGAATGAATAAATAGAACAAGCATCAATCAATGTTAAGGAGTTTGAATTGACATGACTTATTTTGAATTCAAGGTATCAGCAATTGATACAACCGTTGGTGACGGTCTCTCTTTAGGCACAAACTATACTACTCACAATTTGAAATGAAGACAGCTTCTATATTCAGTAACCCATGCGTGTTCGTCTGCGCATGTCATATTATTCAGGGAGCCGTTGTAGCCTGGTTACATCGCACTGAAACAGCGGCCCTTCTAAAAATAGCGCGGCGAGACGCACAAGCGGCAAAACACTTTCATCAAATGATTATAAAGCGGGAATTTATCTCATCGCTCTATTGTGCGAAAAGCCAACAAAGACTTACACTGCGCCGGTTAGGAGTTCTTTCAAGTGGTTATTGGCTCGTTGGTGATGCATCCAAATCTATTTTAAACCTTTGACAGATTATCGAGGGTAAGAGAAGAGAAATTGGCGACAGCGGAAGTAAAAATATATGCCAAATGCACATTCTCAAACACCTTAATTTACTCAGTAAAGAGAGTCTTTGTTTTTGTGCATTCTGTACTGCCGAGTCTAGGCAGATCTCGCATTGACAGGGGGTGTAGTCATTCCCTGCGGCTGCAAAACATCCAAGCCTTACGGCTCTATGCAAAACAAGGTGATCTCAGAGGGTTTTTTTTCATAGAAAATTAATTACTCATATATAAGTAATAGATCGCACTCACCATTTGATCCGTGGTTTTTCCGAACAACGCGCCATTTGTTTCCTTTGTCCCCACACATTCGCTGCAGTTTCCTAGACAAGGTAGAGTTGTCGCACGGTAAATCTTAAATTTCGCTATTGGCCACATATCACATCTGCACAAATTCCAGCGCAGCCAAAGACTTTCTCCAAGGAACTTCTAGTTTTGTCCTTTATTGTTTCGTACCAATTCACGTGTATAAAGTTGACTTTTTCATTTCTCCTGTGTCCCTTTGCAAATAACACCTTCCTGGACATTTATAACTAATCATGTCTGTCAGCGGACGTACAGCCAACAAGGTCTTTAACCAAGACTTCTACACTGACAAAAGATTCAAAATTGTGAAGGAATTGGGCCATGGTGCCTACGGAATTGTTTGCTCGGCCAAATATGACGACGGCTCATCCACTGATGGAAGCATGGTGGCCATCAAGAAGATCACCAACATCTTTTCCAAGAACATTTTGTGCAAAAGAGCACTCCGAGAACTCAAGCTTCTACAATTCTTCCGTGGACACAACAACATCACATGTCTCTACGATTTAGACATCGTGTATGACCCTGTCACCAAAGACTTTAACGACATATACTTATACGAGGAGCTCATGGAGTGCGACATGCACCAAATTATACGTTCTGGCCAGCCACTCACAGATCAACACTATCAGCTGTTTATTTATCAAGTGTTGTGTGGATTGAAATACATCCATAGCGCTGATGTTCTCCACAGAGACTTGAAGCCAGGAAACTTGCTTGTGAACGCTGACTGCGAGTTGAAGATTTGCGATTTCGGCTTAGCTCGTGGGTTCTCCGAAAATGTGGAGCAGAACCTCGGTTTCATGACCGAATATGTCGCCACTAGATGGTACAGAGCTCCCGAGATTATGCTTTCCTTTTCCAACTACACTAAGGCAATTGACATTTGGTCTGTCGGGTGTATTTTAGGAGAGCTCTTGGGGGGAAAGCCTCTTTTCAAGGGTAAAGATTACGTTGATCAATTGAACCAAATTATCTTGATTTTGGGTACTCCACCAGAGTCCACTTTAATGAAAATCGGCTCCACTAGGGCTCTGAACTATGTAAGAAGCTTACCATTTATGAGGAAGGTTCCCTTTGAGGAATTGTTCCCAAAGGCCAATCCATTGGCTTTAGACCTCATGGAGAGAATGTTGGCTTTCAACCCATATGACAGGATCTCTGTTGATGAAGCCTTAAACCACCCATATTTATCTATTTGGCACGACCCCCAGGACGAACCAGAGTGTAAGGTGAAATTTGATTTTAAGACTTTCGAGACGGTGAACGATTTAGATTCTATGAAAAAATTGATAGTTGAAGAGGTCAAAAACTTCCGCGACTTTGTCAGAAAGCCGGTTAAGGAGCAACAAATACAACAAGAACAGCAGCAGATCTTGCTACAACAGAAACAAGAAGAGGAGCAACAACTTCTACAACAACAAGAACAACAACGACAACAACAAGAACAGCAGGAACAACAACAACTGCAACTACATCAATCACAACAATTCACACGAAACGTGGACGCTGAACGCTACGGGAACTTGCGCTCTAGGGCTCAATCAGCCGTTCTGCCAGATATGAATGCAACAGTTCTTTCTTCTCCTTTTGGCGGTCTCAGTAGCGCTGGCGTTTTGACCAATCCCGATACCTTCAAGTTTCAGGACCTGACGTCGGACTACGAAGCAATGCCTAAGCCGCAAGATCTCGAGGAGTTTGCCATGCTTAGCAAAGACCAAGACCCGGAAATGTTTCAGTTAGAAGAAGAGCTTGGTTTTGGCTTGGACAGAGGTAGATTCAGTTAAATAGTGCAGAGAGTTAGACAATTCTATATTAATCCGAAAATACACGCATTATTTTTGAATTCATTTGCATTAGGTTTTATATATTCAGGTTTGATAATAAATTTAGCTATCTGAATTGTAATGTGGAGCTTGATGAGAGTGTTCAATACATTAACTCGTCCCTTTATTGAAGAAGATACATAGTGTTTTAGTTAGAAGATCACAGGTCTGAACTATTTTATATTTTAAATCCACTCAATGGATTCTATATCTAAAAATATCCCCAGTGCTTCCGAAGATCCAAAAATCATTTGAAGCAAGATGAAAGCCACTAATACTTCCTTCCTTGATAAGGCATGATAAGTTCATGGTCAAAAGCGGAATACGCATGATTGGCAATTCTTTGTCATCAACAATACCATGGATAATACATTGGTATTCTCGCTTCGTTCCTTGCTTTCCGTAGTGCTTCTTCAACCGCAATTCGTAAAGGGATCTATAAAGAGAGTTGACAATGTTGAGCTGCTCCTCAGTGTTGCCGTTGGTGGAGGCTTGAGGTGTATGAGAGCTCAAAATATTGTTTATACCCAAAGCGCTAAACGACTGTGTCAAAGGGTTATCGTCATGAGATGTTATGGATCTATTTCTTTGATGGTGGCTCTTTTTGCTGGAGGAAAGCCCCACCGGTAAACCTCTGGTACTAGCAGGGTGAGTGCCACTGTTGTTTTCACTAGCCATGGAAGGGTTGCGCTCAATTTTCTTCTCACTGACAACTGAATGACTGCGGTGGCTCGTGATCAAATGTGTCTTCTTGACTTTGGTCAAAGCTTTAGTGTTGAGCTCCCAAACCATCACATGTCCATCTCTGCCACAGGATATGAAGTTGTAGACATCATGGCCGGCCTTGTTTTTTGTCTGATGGAACTCATCATTTTTGACAAAAGCAACACGCTCAACGGTGTTTGTATGAGCTTTGAACCTACTCACTATGACAATATCTTTGATCATGGGCGGGTATTTAGTCTCATGAGAATCCTCTCTTTGCATATCAAGTGTCTGGGACGTATTCGAGCTAATGGGCGGCAGAAACACCGACAGACTATGGGCGTTTGAAGAGCTGCTATTGACTGTGTTACTTCGCGAACGCATTGATTTTTTCGTCGACTCGGAGTTCTTTAGAAGTAGGCCGTTAACATTGTAGTAACTCATTCTGAAAATTTCAATGGAGTCACCTTTGCCGCAAACAACGATGAACCTGAAGTCAGGAGAAAATTCGATGAATCGGACGCCATCTTGGAAGTAACTGGAAATCATGTCGGTGAGAATCAGCAGGTTATAAAAGTTGGACGGGTCTCCATAGTTTTGGCCATGGGTAGCTATTAGATCGATGAAACGAACAAGCCCATCATCCGATGCCAAGGCTAGAATCATTGGGTTACTAGGCAAGTGTGCACGTACATCATGCGCTATGGTACTAGCAATAGAGGTGATTGGCTTATGACTTACCTTGAAATGTCCCACTAGGTAAGGTGGGCCGATGGCATGCTCCGTCGATGGGTCCCTAGAAGCGCCTAGACTCAAGTCGAATTTTTTGAAAAATGTCACAAATCGGTCTTTACCTACGACTGTCTTTTTATAAGGTACAGACGTGGAGCTGGCCGGCATTGTTGGGTCGATTATTACTACTTCACCAGAGGCAAAACCAGCGACAAGAAGCAAGTCTCGGGTCGGGTGCATAATTGCATTAATAGAAGTCACAGGGTCTGTTATTGAGATAAATGCAGATTCCTGGCCACGAGCGTCAGACCCCAAATCAGAGAAATGACGGTAAGTTAAGTTGGCAAGGTTTATGTACAAAATTTCACCGGTATTAAGGCCCAAAACGACGCTTGGCTCAGCATTAATCGTTAGCAAACTGGTAACGATAACCGAGCTTTTAAGCTGTAGCCTCAAAATGGGCTTTTCAACCACCTTGGTGTAAGCTGTGACTTGAGAATTAGCAGACGCCACACTGGCGGTGGACGAGACTGGTGCATTACTATTTGCTTGGGATTGCTGCTGTGGCTGTGGTTGAGGGAACGGTGTTGATGTGGAGGAGAAGGAGGTTGTGTTGTTGTAGTCGAAGTCTTCATTTAAGGCAAACACGTTTACGACGTTCACATTGGCACTGACTAATAACTTGGGCACCGATGGAGATGCGATTTGAGCTTTGTAATGTTTTTGATTGAACTCCACAAAGTGAGAGAATGGCGAATCTTTCGGGGCTTTTTTGGCAGCCGCAGGCTCTTGGTCGACATGGCCAACTAACGGGTGGAAGTGAGGCGACAGATCCAGCTGCTCCGGCGTGCCGATCCTTAGCAACTGGTTTATGCTTGTAGCCATTTTGTTCAATGGCTCGCGCACACCGCCTCCACTTCCAGAGCCATTTCCTTGTGGCTTAACGCTAGGAGGCAAACGGATCATGGAACTTAGGCAGCCCGGGTTCAACAGGACCAATCTAAACGGATCGTGCACCAACGGATTGACACCCGCGCCAATATGTAGGTGTCTGTTATTGTTGTTCTGGTCGGTGGTCTCCTGAACCACTTGCGCAAACAAGCTGGTAATATGCAACGGGAGAGGAACATACGTCGACGACTCTACATTCTTACGTTCCTCCTTTTGGTACGGCGGGCGTGCTACATTCAAATAGGAATCTTCTAAGGTAGCCAAAACGGTGGGCGAGGTGACCAGCCCGGTCAATGGCCAGTTGTACTGTTGCAAGGTCAGACTGCGTCCGCCATCTACGAGGCTTTCTACTGAAAAGAAGGTGTTTTCGTCTAGATACGAAAGGCCAGGGCAAACAGTGTTCAAAAACACCGACGCGGGCGGAAGCCGCTCTTGTTTAAGATGGTATTCGGACATTTCACGAGGGATTAGCAGATGGTGGGGTCAATTAATTAAAGTGGAAAAGAGTGCGCTTGGGGGGTAGACCCATAGATGAGAGTTGCACTGCTTAAGTAAGTGTTAGAATGACTGTGTGCGGGTCTCGCCTCTCCGTATAAATTGTCGGTTTTGTGCTCCTGTTTCGGATTTCCCTAGTGGTTGCACCGCTATCAGTCCTCTACTGTCTGGTGGACATATAATAGGAGTTCGCTGATACTGCGCGCTGGGCTACCAAGCACGAAGCCCCACCTCCTGCTATCCACTGTGCCGCTAGCGTCAAAAAAAAGAGGAAACTCGACAGAATAAATTCAAGGGATTCCAATTTCGACTGCCGGATTTTTTTCGCTCCTCGATCTCCGCTTTCAACACTCCACTAAATTGCTTCGCTAGATAAGTTGCATCACGTGCTGATACACACGTGACCGCATGGTACTGGTACTTTCCCAGTGGTTTAAAACTCATCCCACGCTATCTCAGACCTCCTTCTCTAGCCTCCCCTACGCTAATACGCTGCAACCCTGAAATGAGCAGAAATCCCCACAAAATGTTCGAGCGTCCTTGATTTCACATGTTCTGTGCATTTTCACTCCATTAATATCTAGATGCGGCTTCAGCTCTGCCACTGCTTCACCTCGCTCTGGAAGTATCAGGAGCAGTGATGATTCCTATCAGAAACACTAACAGAAACAGAGAAAGGAAGAGAATTTCGTTCGTCGATGCTGAATTTTGATTCTTCTTCGACTTACAATTCCGGCAAGATCTGCGTTTGGTGAAACCGTCTCATTGGCCCCAGATGAGCAGGTCCTGTCACTTCCTGTCAGTGTCTGTTTCAAGTGTCTTCTGGAGGGAACCGCCGACGATCGGTGTCAAGATTCAACATTGAAGATTATTTAATCAAAGATATTCTACTATTGCGCAAAAGAAACTACACCGCTAATTGGATCCATCCACAATACCACATCGTTATTCTCCCCAGAATGGGTCATGCACACTGCATTCCCTGCTGCACCTTTAATGAGCTGCTGAGGTGTTGAGGTGCTGATGCGAATCCATACTCACGTGACAACTCACGTGAACGGGCGCGACATTGTCGCGCGCTCCCCAGTTCCAACCCTCGCCACCCCGGCCCAACCTAGGCCATAAAAATTTTGTCCCGCAGTGTCGCCACATCATCACCAAATCCTCCGATTGCTCTGTGTCGGGAGAGCCTCCAAACCGGGTTCTTTTTTCTTTAAGTTCCCCTAAATCATTCTTTGATCCCCATACCTGCATCCGACATCACCAATACCCCAAACCCAGGTCCGGAAAGCGCTTTTTTTTGTCTGTTTGTTTTGAACCGTGGCTTCATCGTCCGACGCTCCGCGACATTTACGACATTTTTTGCGAAAAACCCGTACATCAGAGAAAAACCCATACATCCCTCTGGAAAAACGAAACAACAAAAGGTCAATATTGAAAAACTTTGGCGGCACAATATCTGACATATAATAATTAAATCATCGCCCAGATTTTTTGACTTTTTTTTTTTCACGAAGGAAAACTCTTCAAGAAAAAGAGTCATACGAACGGATTAGGCGATCATTTTGGTGGTTCTATTGATCTTGACCTCTTACCATATACACATAGTACTGCGCTAATTGCAAAGTCTTGTGCTGCGGCACTTCACTTAACCTAATATGGCCGTGACACCAGCCAAGAATGCCAGTACAGGTAAGTCTGCAGCCGGGGCCCGTTTCCGTCAGCGGAAGATCTCGGTCAAGGTTGCCCTTCCCATATACAACCAGAACGAACTCACCGGTACCGATCTGGAGCTAGAACCATCACAACTACATCATCTCAATGCTGCTAGTCAACAAGCGCGTGATGCACATGCCGTAGAAACAGGAGTGGATAAGAATGAGGAAGATGAAGTGCATTTACAACAAGTAATTAACGCTGCCCAGCAGGCCCTCTCAGGGGTCGATAAGGACAAGCCCGCTGCCGCCTCCTCTGTATATATTCCCACTCCAGATGCTTCGCGACTATGGCCGCTCGCAAGCCAGTATTATGGTGACAAGTCTTTTATTGAACCAGACTCGTACATCAAGTTCAGTGCCACAGTAGAAGATACTCTAGGAATTGAGTACAACATGGATGAGGTCGACGAAAAGTTCTTCAAAGATGTTTTGGGTAAAGAATACCCCAAGACCAGCGCAAAAAGTAACGGCAGTTCGAGCTCTAACGGAGGCGATGTTTCCGACGATTCTAAACCATGTTCCGAATTGGAATTTGAGGCTCTTTGCGACAAGTTTGAGAAAACCATTGAGGCAAAACAACCTTTTTTGTCGATGGACCCATCCACAATATTGTCATATGAAGAGCTTAGAAGTGCCATTGTAGCTGAATTAAGCTCCACAACAGTATCTGATCCATATTCCCAATTCGGCCCTGACGTCAAGTATATTTCAACTTCTACACTCAAGGAAAATCTTTCAAAAGAGCTCAATTTCAAGCCTTTTGTCACGACATTCGACAAAGATCAAAAACTTAGTGATCGTGTTCGTCTGATTCAGAAGCTTTTAGAATTATTTGGCGAGCCCGTGTATAATCATTGGCGCGCTAGAAAGATTGAAAGAAAAGGTAAGACTATTGCTCCTGTATTAAAATTCGAGGACCCGAGCGCAAATGAAAAGGACAACGATAATGACCCGTACATCTGTTTCCGTAGGCGTGAATTTCGCCAGGCTAGAAAAACCCGTAGAGCGGATAATTTGGGCGCCGAACGGATTCGGTCACTTCAAAGATCTTTGAAGCGCGCACGTGAACTTGTTCTTAATGTTTGTCAGCGTGAATTGCTCAAACTCCAATCTTGGGAGTCAGAGTACAAGATCTTCAAGCTCAGATGCGAAGCAAAGGGAGTAAAGCGCTCTGCGGGAATCAAGGGCGACGATCATTTGTTTTACTCGCACAAGAGGAAAAAGATCGTTGTTGTCGAGCCACCCGAGGAAGAAGAGCCGGAAATGCAACGCATCAAGCGCGAGAAAAAGAAGCCACAAGACTCTGTTACTTACGCGACTACGCAGGTCAGGGAACAGAGACCTTTCTCGAGCTCTTTACAGCCCGAGGCTTCTTCAACTCAACCATACGTCAAATTACCACCTTCCAAGATCCCCGATTTGGACTTGGAGACAGCTGCAGCTGTTTTGAAGGCGAAGAACGAGCAAATCAAGAACGCAGTTTCCGAAAAATTGCGGAAGAGAAAGGAGCACGACAAAGGATGGGTCAACATCACATACGATCCTTATCAGCCCTTTTTCTCTTTCAATACTAACAAGAGCAATAGCAACATTGAGCTCAGCCATATTCCTTACTCTTCCATCGCTGCCAACTACATACATCAGTTCAGCACGTCCAATGTCATCAGTGACCGGCTTAAGCGCGCCATTGAGGACTGTGACAAACCATTGCCAGGCATGAAAACATTCAGTGGGTCCAATGGAGAAATGGTGCCATCTAAACCATTTCCACATCTTCAAACTTTACTTAGTAACCATTTGAACAACAAGGAGAATGGCTCCCATGGCTATATTGCACAGCTTCTAAACAACATAGAAAAGCATGACTTTTCTTCTTACACAAATGGTTTCAGCGTGGAGAAGGACGCATCTGAAAATGCGGAAGTGTCTGGGCCTGTATTTAGGCTCCGTAAGCGTGCTGGAAGAGCCAACAGAGTGTTTGTCGACAGACGAGGTCTTTTTCAACGTCCCACGGATGAGATTGATGAGTGGCTCAATTGTCCTGACTCTGATGAGGAAAACTCCTCAAAACCCGCCGAGAAGCCGTATGTTAAAGACGCATATCATAACAAGAAAGATGCAATTTCGCGTCTTGACTCACAGTGGCGTTTCAGCGATGACTTCCCAGAGTATGATAATGGAGTCATGCAACCGTTCAGTTTGGAGCCTTCGCGCCTCAATTATATTAGCGACGACACGCAACTGATTCGATTTGGGCTGATGCTACTTTCGAAGTCGTATGACGCTCTTCGGGAGAGTTTTCATAACCGACAACTTGCCATTCAGACCCGTTTGCGTGCTCTTCAGAAGCAACAACAACAGCAGCAACAGCATCAAGATTCCAATGGCTCTCGGTCATCTGGTGGTGCATCAGGAAACTCTTCCATGCATAGAAGTGCAGGTGCATATTCATCGGCAAACTCGTCCGCTGGTTCGGGTGTTTCGAGTTACAACGCCAACATGAATAGAAGCCAGTCAGGCTACGCCATCCTGCAGGCACTGCAACTTCAACGACAACAGATCGCTCACGCGGGTAACTCTGGCGCTCTGCTTAACTCTTCCATGGCGCTGGCTCCAAAAGGATACTCTGCCCAGAAGAGAGGTGCGCTTTTGAACTCGCGTGCCTCTGGAGACTCAAGTAACTTGCCATATGGCTCTCCAAGAGGTGCGGGTGTTGAATTGAAAAAATAGGATGACCTCATCGACGCATAGCTCAGCGGCTTCGCTGAGCGCCATATTTCTAATCCTTCTCTTGATGAGAAGCAGTATGTACCATAGCTTATAAACAATGTATAAATGTTTAGAACTTTTCTGTAATTCAGCTTCAATTCCTAAGTGTGTTAATACATTTTTGAATTTTTGTTTTCATTTTTGGTTTGGAGTACTATGATTTAACTAAAAGACCATCTTTCGGTTGCGGCCATATCAAGTGGAAAATACTGTTTCCCGTCCGATCAACGTTAGTCAAGCCACTTAGAGCCACACTGAGTAATGCAGTGGGAGACCATGTGTGAAATTGTGGTGCTGCAATCTTTTTGCACCCCTAATCTCCGTCAGAAATCTTGTTACTTAGAGAGTTCCAGCTACACTTAAAATTTTGACATCAAGATGAAAATAATCAAATTTCCATTCTTGTGATTAAAGTCTCTATAAGTATGTTCTCCGGCTCTCCGCCTGCCTCTTGCAATTAAATGACATCTATTAATATTAACTATAGTACAATTAGAACAAGCCTTCAATTTGGCCGTCCTCATCCACCTCCACATTCATGAACCCAGCGTGCGTTGGAAGACCGGGAATGGTCATGATCTCAGCAGCTAAGGCGTACAAGTATCCAGCACCAGCACTACATCTGACCTCTCTGATAGGAACGGTGAAGCCAGTGGGGACACCCTTCAAGGCGGGGTCGTGCGACAACGAGTATTGTGTCTTGGCAATGCAAATTGGCAACTTATCGTATCCTTGACGAGTGTACGTCTCGATCTGCTGTTTGGCCAATGGAGACAACTCGATGGCAGCGGCACCGTACATCTTCTGTGCGATTGCCAACAACTTGTTCTCGACAGTCTCTTCGACATCATACAAGAAAGTTTGCTCCTCGGACTTGGCTTTGAGAACCGCCTTGGAGACGGCCTCGGCCAATTGAAGAGCACCGAAGCCACCTAAGGCCCAGTGGTTAGATGGAACAGCATAGTCGGCGCCGGCTTTAAGAGCCTCCTCCTGAATGAGTTGCAACTCCTTTTTGGTGTCGGTCTCGAACTCGTTAATGGCAACAACGACTGGAACGTTGTATTGCTTGATGTTGGCAATTTGCTTAGCCAAGTTGGCACATCCTTGGCGCAAGTACTCCAAGTTCTCAGTGGTGTACTCTTCTGGCAACTCCTGGCCAGGCTTGACGTCGGAGGCACCACCATGAAGCTTCAAGGCTCTAGAAGTGGCCACGAGAACAACTGTGTCTGGAGAAACACCCAGAGCGCGGCACTTGATGTTGAAAAATCTCTCTCCTCCCATGGTAAAGTCGAAACCAGCCTCGGTGATAACAAATCCTTTTCTTCCGTTGTTAGTGGCGTTGGTTGGGGAGGTCAACTTCAAGGCCAAGCGGTCGGCAATGACAGAGGATGCACCAATGGAAATGTTAGCAAATGGACCTGCGTGGACGAAAACAGGAGTACCTTCGAGAGTTTGCATCATGTTTGGCTTGATGGCGTCCTTCAAAAGAGCAGTGACAGCGCCAGCACAGCCAATATCCTCTGCGGTGATGGCAGCGCCAGTTTCTTTTTGAGTACCGACGACAATGCGAGCAACACGCTCTCTCAAATCCTTGAGAGAAGTGGACAAAGCCAAGATGGCCATAATTTCAGATGCAACGGTAATGTCAAAACCAGACTTGCGTGGAGGGAACTTGCCAGCCTCGTTCTTTCCCTCACCCAAGGTGATCTCACGAACAAAACGGTCGTTACAGTCAACAACACGCTTAATGGTGATGGAATCAGGGTCTATGTTAAGCATGGCAAATTTGCTGATTTCCTCATCGGTCAAATCATCTGGGTTAGTCTTGTTGATGCCCAATTTTTCCAATCTAGCCAACATTTGGCGAGTGAACTTACGGACTCCCTTTTTGGAAGGCACAAGTCTCTTGTAGAAACCCTTGACGGTCTTACTTGTGTGCTCGTGGAACATACGAGTGTCAACAGCAGCACACAAAAGGTTCTGTGCTGCTGAAATGGCGTGAATGTCACCAGTCAAATGCATGTTGAACTCATCCATAGGAATGACTTGAGAGTAACCACCTCCAGCGGCGCCTCCCTTGACACCAAATGTTGGGCCCATGGATGGTTGGCGGACGTTAGCAATAGAGTTGTAGCCCAAGTGAGCGCCGAGGGCTTGAGTCAAACCAATAGTGGTGGTACTCTTACCCTCACCCAAAGGAGTTGGAGTGATACCGGCAACCAAAACAAAGTGACCGCGGTCAGTAGCTGGACCTTCTGCCTCTTCGTCCAAACGTTCCATAACCAATTTGGGGTCGACCTTGGCCTTAAAGTGTCCGTAAGGCTCAAGCTCGCGCTCCAAAAGTCCAAGCTCGGTTGCGACCTTAGAGATCTTCTTAGGCTTTTGAGCACGAGAGATGGCATTGTCGGAAGGCACCGGTCTCAATGGCTCGATTGGCAAGGGCTGGAACTTGTGGTCGTGTGCAAGCTTGGCGGAGTAGACGGCGGCATCGTAGACGTTGGAGCAAAGCATGGCAACAGTCATTGGTCCAACTCCACCAGGAACTGGGGTGATGAAGGAAGCCTTCTCAAGAGCGCTGGCGTAGTCAACATCACCAACCAACTTCTGGCCGTTTTTGGCCGAAGCGTCTGGCTTGTAGTTAATACCCACATCAATAACAACTGCGCCTTCCTTAATCCATTCGCCCTTGACATATTCAGGAATACCAACGGCGGCCACGACGATATCAGCATTACGCACAACACTAGGCAAGTCGTATGTATGTCTGTGACAAATGGTGACGGTACAGTCCTCGTTTCTCAACATGGCGGCAACAGGGGTACCAACAATGTCGGAACGACCAATCACGACGGCGTTCTTACCTCTCAATTGAGTTCCGGTAGTCTTGATCAACTCAATGATACCGTTAGGGGTGCATGGTCTAAACATTGGCTTACCACCTCTCTTGGAAAGCTCACCAGCGTTGTAACGGTCAAAACCGTCAACATCCTTGACTGTGGCAACAGAGTTTGTGACCAAAGTCTCGTTGATGTGCTTGGGCAAAGGAAGCTGGATTAAAACACCGTGGACCTTTGGGTCCTTGTTCAAACGCTCGA
Organism: Australozyma succicola; assembly: GCA_030563905.1. Taxonomy (NCBI): domain Eukaryota; kingdom Fungi; phylum Ascomycota; class Pichiomycetes; order Serinales; family Metschnikowiaceae; genus Australozyma; species Australozyma succicola. Next base: position 227,735 of record JAJMKM010000001.1, on the reverse strand, counting down.
TCTCTTCAAGCAAAGCCTCTTCAGTCATCTCAGCATCGAACTTCAACAAACGAGAGTCAATGTTGGCAGAACGGGCAGCCTTGAGCTTGGATCTGACGTAAGCGGAAGAGTCCGGTCTGTCTCCGACTTGGATGATGGTCAAGTTGGGCTTGAATCGAAGCTGGTCAAAGGAGACCTCATCGTTGGTGAGGGGCAATTCCAATTGTGGGAATTGCTGTCTGTTAAGCTCAATGACCTTTTGAGAAATTTGCTGCTTGATTGTTTTGGCCAACTTTGTTCCAGAGACTATGGTGGCAGCTTGGACGCTTACCGAGACATGGAACTGGTGTCTACTTAGGTGCTTGACCAACAGACGCCTCAACATAATTTCTTAATTTGATGAAAAACTGAGGGGGTGGTCTTTCGCTAATTCTTAAATGGAAGGATCGGCGCCGAGTCTATTTAAAGGCCGACTGTGATTTTATTGACTAGTGCTAATATCTCAGCTGCAATAATTTTAGTGGACTGCAAATTTCCGTCTGTGTGCAGTACGTGATGAGTTTGTTGGTGGGTGGGAGCCGGGTTTTTTCGAGCGGTCAAGGGCAGGTGCCCTAAAGGATCCGTCCACGAGGATGCACCCTGAAAACCAACGAAAGTTGTCCCATTTTCGAGCGCTTCCACGAGCAAGACGCATCGAACAAAGACTCGAGCTGCCTCATCTCAAATGGTTGCAAATTGGCGTGGGCCGTAGGAAATGACTCTGAAATCCCGAGTCATCTTCAGGTTCTGTGCAGTATTCCACAAGACGCAAAGAATCATGTGAATCGTACCCTTCTTGGAATTAGACTATTAAGATTTCTCTTCTGTAAATCACGACTGATAATATTATTGCTTCTTTGGCTTTTATGGAGTTCTCCGGGTCCGTCAAGACTCAGGACTGTTGTTGCAGAATCCACGGCTTAAAGGATCAAGACTTCTGAGACTGAGTGGCTGCAAATTGTGTCAGTATCTGCACAACTTCCTAATCAGGAAGCCGGAAATCGTAAGTAAGTGGGTATTTGGTGTCAAACTTGAGATAAGCGTTTCAATTTAAATCGTTGGCTATAATTTGTTTGCTCGTAGATTCACGGGAACCGGTAATTGTCCGGCAGCCCAAATTTAGTGGTCCGAGTGGAAGTCAGCTGCAACCTCTTAGAAACACGATGCCAAATAATCTAATAAAATCCAAAAAGTTTCATGTTTCAAGTATAAAATGGGGCTTTTGTTCTTCGCGGTGTAATACTTATTCGCAATCAATCAGTTGCTTGTGGTGTATTACTGGTGTATTAGTTATTAGAGTACGTCTGTCTGCTCGCCTGGAGCTAGACAAGTTACTATATATATGCTATAAATGGAGCCAAAGCAAATGTATGGACTCCGGTGTTGTTTAATGTAAAGACTAATTTGCAGCCCTGTTCTCGCCTTCCTCTTCTATAGGTACTTCCGTACCCGAATCGAGCGTCAGCGGACCGCCAGAGCTTTTGGATCTCAATTGACTCAACATAGCTTGAGCACGCAACATGACAACGTCTAGTTCTTCTGCGCCATTGATCGCATCGCTAGACTTGAGTTTCCGTGTGGTCATCCTGCGGCGCAACGAGTTCACCTGCTCATATCGACCAATAGATTCTAATGTTGGCTTTAAGTCGCCTTCCTCGTGCGAAGCTTTAGGGATAGCGTCAACACTAAGTGACTTGCGTTTGATATACATACTTCTAGTACGCTTCTTGCGGTCTGATCCCAAGCACTTTAGCTCCTGGAGCAACTTTTCAATCACATCCTCTCCCTCATTCGGACCCTTCGCGTCTTTATCGTCGTCCTCTTCGTCGTCATTTCTGTTCTGATCACCTCCTTCACTCTCGCCGTCGCCTTCACCCTCAAGCTCTGAATGATTATTCTCGGCGTCAGTCAGCTCTGGTGCCTCGCTCTCTTTTCTGCTTTCAGAATTGGTCTCTTTATGAGAGTTGCCCTTACTGCGAAGCTCCCGGCGAGCAAGCTCGCGGCGCTCAATGCTAAGCTTCTTCTCTTCATATGCTCTTTCGTCCTCTTCCTTCTGCACGTTCTCTATATGCACCTTCTTGAACTCCAGAACGAATCCTGTGAATTTGGCGAAAAAAGAGTTCCTGCTACTTGCATCTGCGGGATTCTCACCAAAATATTCCATTAAGCTGCAATAATTCTCAATGGTACGTTTAAGGTGGCTTTCCAAAAGACTGCTTTTCAGTTTCGCATTGTCGAGAGGACTTTTTAGAACAGTTAGGATTTCATCCTTTGGATGGAACAGATCACTTAAACTCAAGTTCCCTTTAACGGTTGAGGTTATCGCATTAGACACATTTTTTGTGTATTCATTGCAGTCTGTCTCGATTTGTTCCACGATGATTTTATGCATACGATTCAATACACTGAGCTCATCGACGAATGAACCGTATTCTGGGAAATTGTTCCGCACAATTTTCTCCACGTAATGTAGAAATGTCATTGTGTTTGAATCATCCTTCATGAATTTAAGTCGTTGAAGAACGTCAAGCTTGAATCCCATGGCCTTTTTGGAGTCGTCATTCATGAAGTTACCAACAGACCGAATGATCGCCAAAACCTGGCGCAAACTTTCACTATTTCTAATGTTCCCAGTCGCTTCATCAATCAAATCTAGCTTTTGTTCCAAGTCATGGAAGTCTTTGCGATACGATTGAAGAAGAAGCAAGGCGCGAGACCTAGACTTCCAATAACTGCGCATATTGTGGATTTGAAGGAAGATTTGGTCTGCTCTCTCGAGCTCGTCAGCCAGCTTGAGAGGCTTCAATTCAGGGCGCGAGTAATCCTGAGAATAGGGAGCGAAGGCCCGCTTCAAGGAGTCAGGGATGTCGTTCAAGGCGTCGCTGTTGAAGAATTCTAAAACACTGACGTTGCTTAGAATGTCTCTGTCGCAGCTAAGAATCTTCGCAAACAACTCCTCTACAGTCAAGTGGGAGAACATGTGCAAATTAATGCCAAATTGTTGGGCCAAATCTCTTGGAAGGAGGGTGATCTTGGATGGCTTTGAGGTTAGTGAAGCATCGGCTTTTGGTCGGCTTTTAATTACAGGCGCCTTGGCCACAAACGCCTTCTCGACTTTTTCAAGAACACCTTGCTCCTGTAACTTATTGGCAAGAGTTTCATTGGAAATATCACTCCAGAAAGTCTTGTTAATATCATCAATTTTGCTCCAATGCATTTGTTTAAGCTTTGTCTTGGGCTTGAGCATAGCCAACTCTGCCTGAAGTTCCTCATTTTCTTTTCTTAGGTTTTCAGCAAGGTCGTGCTCTTTTCTAAGAGTGGCAGAGAATATGTCAACCGACCCGGAGATGAGCGTCGAAGGAGAATTGAGAGTGGGGAGCGGAGGCGGTGGTGGTGGGATAGAAGTTGCAGAATTAGCTGGGCCTTTATCTTTATTAAAAATGTCCGCTAAGAATGGTGGTGGCGGTGGTGGTATTGGGCCAGAGGTTCCAGGAGTTGGCGTCGACCGCCCTGAAAGAGACAATGGTAGCGGTGGTGGTGGAGGAGGAGGAGGCGGTGGTGGTGGAAGTGATGTATTTCCTTGTAAAATCGGCGGCAATGGTGGTGCAGGTGGTGGAGGTGGTGGTGGTAGACTGGAAGTGTTGAGCGGTGCAAGCGAAGACGTCTTTTTGCTTTCAGCAGGTACACTAGTTATACCAAGACCTGGCGAGATGAACGGAGGAAGTGGTGGCGGTGGTGGCGGTGGAAGATCTTGCAGCTTGGCTTTCGTTTGTCCCTCGGAGAGATCGTTCCTTTGCCTGGGTTTATCATCCTTCGCCTCGAACTGAGAATGAATTGACGCAATCGAGTCCGAGCTAGAAATAGTAATCGGATTTGTTTTGACTTGCTTATCGACCTCAATGGCACCAGCCTCGACACTGTCGGGTTCATATATTTTCAAGGATTGAACAGATGCAACAGTGGTGTCAAAGTCTATGGTAGTCCTCGAGGGACTCTTCGTTAGGTCAATATGATTCTGATCTTCATTATTTGAAGAATTGAGTAACTTCTGGAGTCTTTTCACCTCCTTCTTCAAACTGGATATTTGCTGTCTTTGCGAGTCAATCGTCTCAGCTGCGTAGTCGACCTCCTGGCGGAGCTTATTAGTAAAGTTATTGGAGATTTTAGAAATCTGTAAGTCAAGAGCCCGCTTGTCTCCTTCCAATCGCTTGATTAACTTTTTAAGCTCAACTGTTTCCATCACAGCGCGTTTTGCAGTGTCGTCGGTCTCCATGCGGTCCATCAACCGATGAATCGTCATACTGAGTACCGTATCAGACTCGTAGCCTTGAAGACCAGGCTCAGAGATAGAGTGTAAGAGAATAGTGTCAAGTGTCTTAAGAAGCTTGTGCACTACTTGAGGGTTTCGAGTGGACTTTATGACTGTCAACTTTGAAATGATTCCCTTGATAATTTCCAAATCCAGAGGCTCGTCGTTTTCGAGCACACACTCTTCTAATTCAAATTTGTTCTTGAGCTTGGAGAATAGCTCGTCAAAAGCTTCCACTTCAAACACTTCGGAAAACTCAGATTGCTCATCAATACGCATATCTGAGAAGTCCTCATCGGACAAATCCATATATTCCTCAATTTGCTGCTGAATATTTTTGTCATCGATATCCTTGAGCTTATCGAAAATCTTGGGCAAACGCGAATCCGCCAACTCGCGACGCATGACAAGCCTTTCTTTCCGGTGCTCACACTTGCGTATCATGATGTTGAGAAGGATTAAAGTAGTCAATACGTAGACCTTGAAGCTTTGGTCATTCGTATTTTTGTGGCCCATAGTAATGTGTTGGTCTATGGCGCTTTCAAATGTATTGAGCCACGGCTGAAACTTGACAAAGTCCCCCATGGTATCCTGTAAGGCAACGAATCCCTCAAGAACGCACGGTAGGTAATTAAATTGAGTGGAATGGGTGAAATATACTAAGATCTTCGTTACCAATAGCCTGGTAGCGGTACTTGGCGACAAAAGAGAATGCATGATGGAATTGACCACAAACACGCGACCCTTGGCTCTTGTAAGCATGTCATCTTTCTCAAGACTCGAAAGGCTCGTCTGCTCGTTGAATTGGTCAATGCCCTTATCTGTCTCCTTTTGAGTCTGTTTGGTGTCTGTAGATATAAGGATCTTTAAGCACATACAGATGTGATTCTCTTTTTCTATGTCATCATTCGACTTGATACTTCGCTTGTTGATTTTTTGCAAGATCACAGAAAGCGCAGTTTCTCCCTGCGCGTTCACAAAATCCTGTAGCCATCCCTTGTTAGACCTGCTCTCCAACTTCTTGGCCAACTTCCTATACTCCTTGGCGGTAGCTTTATTCGACATGATTCTGGTAACAAACCACAGCGGAGAGCCATCTTTGATCTTTTGTTTCTTTGCTGCGAAGCTATTGATGGGCGCTTCCACACCGCTGCTCTCAAATGTGGCTGTAGATGATCTAGGCGAGTATTGGTGAGTACTTAGCTGTGAAGAGGCAGTCTCATCCATTGGTGTTGGTTGTGTGGCTAAGTGAGGTACCGTCGGTGGGTGAGAAGACGACATGGCTGCAAATGTGAGTGAGCGAAGATCAAAGTCTGCATTTGTCTCGTTTTCGCTCAATAGTAGCTCCCATTTTCGCCTCGTGGGAGTATTTTTGAAAGACAGATCTGGAAAAACTCTCACCGACAACAATTTCTCGAAAAGTTTGTTGACGATTTTCTCGCTGGGCATTGAATTGATGTTGTTTGTCACCACCCTAAATGATTGGAGTGGCTTCAGATCAGCTGGGGTTTTCTTCGGTATCGCAAACACAGGAGACAGTGAGGCCTTGGGGACTGAGTCTCCGAATTTGCTAAAGGTCTTCTCTCCGGCGAAGGTGGGCGTAGGAGGTGCTAAATTGTCCTTCAGCGATGCGTTGGAGTATGAGGATTTCAATTTGGGTGACGAGTCAATGGCAATCGCAGAAGGTCTTCGGGGATCTAGAATCGAGAAGCTGACAGCGCTGTTGTTTAGAGAGACCGCATACAAGGCCTCCTTCGATATTGGTACCGAGACCGAACTAGCCGTACTGGACCCAGGGTTGGTTAGAGACCGAGCCACGGGAGGAGGAACAAAAGCGTCTTTTTCACTCGTACCAGTTGGGTAAGCTGGACGCATGGGCAGGTCAGATGCGTTCAGAGGCCGCCGGATGTTGAGGCTCGTGTGTGAATGGGAACGTACAATCGATCTATTGGGTGTCATGGGAGCGCTACTTCGCGGTGGAGGCGGCCATAAAGCTGGAGGCTCTGATATGTGTGAGATGGAGTCATAGCGAATCGCCTGGAAGTTCTCAGTGTCTTGATCTAGAGATGCCCGAGGGGAAGTGTTTTTGGGAGAGGTCTGTTGGCTGGAGTCGAGCAAGGACCCTGAGAAGAAAGAGGCCTTCTTGGAGATCTGCTTGAGGCGTCTTGAGATGGACTTTCCTCGAGTAGCGGGATTGACGCTCGAGGGGTCGATGTCATCTCCCATAGCTTATGTTGGCGTGAGGAACTATTCAAGGAGTCTCTGAGGGCTTTGGAAGCGTATACAAAAAACCGGTCGGTGCCTCTACGAGTGGAGAGGAAATTCTTTCGAAAGGTGGAAAATCAATAGCAGCCTATATTGGTTTTCGGGTTTTTCGTCAATTCTTGGATGGTCTGGGGTCGAGATCAAATGAAAACACTGACTGGCTGTCTCAGATTCGATCCAGTCAAAATCATAACCATGCGCGCACAATGTCTTAACATCAGTACTTCAGCACTGGCGAGAAATGGAAACTTATGAAGGACGTTGCGTCATTGAAATTTTTTGAGAGAAATTTTTTTTTGTTCGTCTGCGTTTTCCTACTAATTCTAGAAAATTAGCACTTGCCTAGGTTTCAAACTAGATATCACATATATACGAGATCTGAGATCTAGATGAGTGAACAAGGGTAAAACGACCAAGAACAAAATCCATTAGTTGTTGAAAAGTTTCACTTTCGATTAATCTATTTTTAATTTTCTTTTTTTTTTTTGAAATTTTGCCTTGAATCCGAACCCAATATGTTTACAGTTCGGTTCCTAATCGAATTCCTGCCGCGTGTGCGCGTTGTTTATGTAGGCGCGAGATGCGTTTATCGTAGCATCTATCTGACCCGAGTTCCCCATCCACGTACATAGCTCCACCATTAATACCCATCTTTTTTGCATATATTCACTCATTTCTTTTTATTGGCATGTCTTCATATAAATCTCGTAAACCGAGTCTGAATCAGCGAACAATCGCCAGCTTCTTTGGCGCAAAGCCTGAAAAGCCTAAGGAACCCAGATCTACAGACTCTCTGTCCAATAAACCACTACGCACTCCTGATAGACTTGTTTATGAACAGCGCCTGAGCTGTCTAAGTAAGCTCTCGCAGCCGCGAGGTGCCTTCGATGAGTTCGGGAGCTCAGACACGTCGTTCGGCTCGCCAGAAGTGACAAACTTTCGCAATCCCCTTCTAGCCAGGATGTCTAGCAGCTTGGGCCTGCCGGAGCAGAAAAAGTCCTCGGAATCGTTATTTGTCACCGAGGTGTCAGACGATGAAAAGGAGAATCTGACACCCCAAGGTCTAAGTGTGAAACCCCTGTTGAAACGTGCAGCTTCGTCAAATATATTCGATATCCTAGATGGTCAGACTCGTAAACCCAAACGTCAAGCCAGCAGTGTTCCTGCGCTCCTGACGGCACCAGTGGCTCCGGCGCTGAAGGGTGCTATTGCATTGAGTGACGAACAAAAGTCTATTGTGCACACGGTTGTCTCGAAGGGAGAAAATTTGTTTTTCACGGGTTCCGCTGGTACAGGTAAATCTGTTGTTCTCCGTCAGTTGGTCCAAGACTTGCACCGCAAACACGGGCCCTTCAATGTTGGAGTCACTGCGTCTACTGGTCTTGCCGCTTGTAACATTAAGGGCCAAACCCTTCACAAATTCTTGAGTATAGGTTTGGGTACTGGCAGCCCGCAGGATTTGGCAATGAAAATTAAAAGAAACGGAGCCGCAAAGAAGCGCTGGAAAACCGTACAGGTTCTCGTCATAGATGAGGTGCTGATGATCGATGGCAAATTATTTACTAAAATCGACCAGGTGGCCCAAATCTTGCGTGAAAATCGCAAGCCGTTTGGAGGAATCCAAATCGTATGTTCGGGTGACTTTTTCCAGCTTCCCCCTGTTTCACAAGATAACTCGAGTCAGTTCTGCTTCCAAAGCCCTTCTTGGCAAAGAGCCATTAGCCACACCATCATTTTAAATAAAGTTTTCCGTCAAAAGGGCGACACTGACCTTATTGACATGTTGAACGCTTTGAGACAGGGAAGCTTAGATCCGCGCATGATCTCTATGTTTCACGGCCTACTGCGGAAAGTTGACTACTCGGACGGAATCGGACCAACAGAGTTGTTTCCTACTCGGCAGGAGGTCAAAAGAGCGAACGAAACTCGCCTCCAACTGCTACCTGGCCGCAGCCACGTTTATATGGCACACGATAGCGACAAGAACCCTCAGTTGAAGCGCTTGTATGACAACCTCATGTGCGAAGAAAGGCTCGAGTTGAAAGTGGGCGCTCAGGTCATGTATTTGAAAAACTCTGTAGACTCCAACGTTGTCAATGGCTCCATCGGAACTGTTGTGGCATTTATCAGCGAGGATCTATTCGTGAAAATTTTTGCTCAGTTCCACTCCTCAGACTTTATTAATGTTGCCCCCGCCTTTCTCCAAGTCCTTCGTCTTCTCAGCAGCCTTATTGGCCGTAGCGAGTATTCTGAGGAACAGAAGGCTACCTTTGAGAGCATTCCCGAGCAGTGGAAGGCAAAGGTTGGAAAATTGGCGTTTGATGCTTTCACGACTCCAGCATCCAGTGAGTTACTTCCATTAGTCAACTTCAAAACTAATGACGACTTCACCTTGACACTAGTGCGCAGAGAGGAGTTTTCTGTCGACCAAGGACGCATGACGGCATTCCAAGGTATGCCAGTTTCAGACTCGCTCACACGCGAACAACTTCCCTTGCTCTTAGCATGGGCTATGTCTATTCATAAGGCACAGGGCCAATCGATCGATCGACTCCGAGTGGATCTTCGCAGGACATTTGAAAAGGGTCAGATCTACGTCGCTCTTTCGAGAGCCACCAACAAAGAACATCTAGAAGTATATAATTTCGACCATCGCCGTGTGGCGGTCTCTCAAGAAGTGAAAGACTTCTACAAGACGTTGACTGTTGCAGCCATTCCCCACTAGGCACATGCTCTGCAGGTAGTGGTTTTATCTGCACGGCCATCCACACCTGATATAAACACAATTAGCACCAATTCCACAACACCTCGTCTCCGATATATGTAGATATTCATGGTCACCAGAGGCGGCTACTGTTCACTGTCGTGCCTCAACTGTAGGGTTAAGAAGCGGAAATGCGATGGTGAGGAGGTCTGCGGCAACTGCCGTAAGCTCGGCCTAGAATGCAAAAGAGCATCGAAAGATCATCGGTCGCTACGTCTAAGCACCTCTGAAACAACCGAGTTGCAAGAAAATGCACTGCGTCTCAAACGGCTTGTGGCCAATATCACAGAAATTGCAAGCGACGCCGACGACAAGAATAGTATGGAGAAGATACGAGACTTACTACGTCAGACGGAACAACCCAATAAGATCCAAAAATTATCCAAGCGGATTCCGGTCTCTATAGGTGCCTCAAGCGGCGGAGAGTTCTCTGTGTTTGGCCCGACGTCGGCTTTTCCCAATCTAGTAGACATGTCAGCGGGCCCTCAAACAGAGGAGAACAAGGATGACAGCCAATACAATGCTCCTGAATTGAAGGCCTGCGTGGCTAACTTCTTCAAGTGGCTCTATCCGGATATTACTGTTTTCATACATAGAGAGAGTTTTCTCAACGAGTTCTTGAACCCCGGCTCCAATCAAAAATACTGTTCGAAAGAGTTGGTCTATGCGATTGCAGCACTCGGGGCTAAATGCTCTGAGTCTGAGGTCCAAAGAGACTTGGCTCAAATGTTCTACGAAAGTGCTAGGGCAACCATCTTTGCCAAAAAGGTCTGCGAGCCACAGATTAATACCCTTCAAGCATTGCTATGTCTCTCGTTGTACGAATTAGGCGACGGAAATGCCTCTGCCAGCTGGATGCTCTCTGGAATGGCTATCAGAATGGGCTATGACTTGGGGTTCCAGTTGAACCCTTCGGATTGGACAATTGCAGACACAAACGCCTCAACCTCCCAGCAAGCCATTATAGCAAAAACGGATATCATGATCCGTTCGAGAATATATTGGGGCTGTTACATAGTGGATCATTTTATTAGCTTAATCATGGGGCGCCCCGTCACTGTTCGGAAAACAGAAGCAAGTATTCCGTCCAGTGAGATGTTACCCAATGCTAGAAACATTGATGACTACGTCTTTAAATCTGATCATTCGCTGGAAAGTGTAAGCAATCTCGATGCAGCCTTAACAATAGAGCCACTTTGCTCATTGGGAGAGTGTGTTGGCTCATTGCTCGCGGACATTTTCTCTGCTTACACGTCCGACGACAGTCTATCGTATCTCAACAAAATTAAAGTTGCCAAGTATAATAGCTTCATTTCGGATTGGCGGCGCAAATTGCCTCTGGCTTTAAGATGGACGAAAGCGTCTCTATTCAAGTATCTGTACAACCCCACCGTGATGAACTATAGGCTCTTCTATTACGTCGTTTTAATTTGCCTTAACCGGCCATTCCTCAATACAGATGAGTTTCTTGGCCAAAACCCAGCCAGGATCTGTGGCGACGCCATCAGCGAACTAGCGGTGAGTCTTGACAAATTTAACGAATCTGGGTTCTCTCTGTCCATTCTCGTGGTTTATGCATCCATTTTGGCCCTCAGTGTTCTCTTGGCCCAGTGTCAGAGCTCAGAAAACCTGGACTTCGACCCTGAGAAGTTGAAACAGATGCATATCTACTACAAAGCAGTCTCCAGTGCGTCATCGAGGTGGAAATTGGCAGCGCGGTCGGTGCTTTTTTTCAAAAACAAAGCTGCATCCTTTGAAAACCGCGAAGTTAGCCGAATCTTCGAGTCAGAGGAGGCGGCTCTGCCCGCCATTCTTTCGCAAATGGACTTTGATCAAGTTCTAGCAATGGGTGAAGACATGTTTCTCTGGGGAAACCAGGATAATCTTCTTACTAATTTCTTTGATTTTATAGAGCACTGATCAATTTGCGGAGCATTTGAACTTTTGCACTCTTTACTTAGTGTATATAGACTACCTAATGGCCTAAACGCTGGCTCTCGAATGAACGATACAAATGACAAACATAACATTTTCTATTTCATTTTCAAAATATTTCAAGACTTTCGAACGAACTATCAACAAATCTCTCGCAAATTGCGTGCTTGGCACTGGCGGACCCGCACACTGGTAGCACTTACCAGTCGCACTTACTAGTCGCACTTTTTCAGAGTTGAAATATTCAAGAACCCATTTGCCACCATGGCTGTAGAAAACTACGGAACTAATCCCTCGGGCGAACTAGGATACAATGACTTCCCTGTCTCTCTTTTTTATTTAGCAGCCGTCAATGTCGAGGCTATCACAGATCATAGTGTGGGGATTGTGTTCAAGAACATGAACAAGAAGAACTCCGTCACTCGCGAAAAAGGCTTGGCCGAGTTCCTCAAATTGATCGACACAGATGCATTCGACATCTCTGATTACAACACTCTTGTCTGTTGGCTACAGATCTTCCCTCGAATGGCCATTGATGCCTCCAAAGCTGTCCGGGCGCTAGCCATACAAGTGCAAGCCTTGTATGTTGAAAAGTTCGGCGCCAAGGAGTTTAGTAGATACTTGAAAACGTCTCTTCCGTCGTGGCTCAGTGCCCTCTACGACGAACGGTCCATCGCTTTGGTGGCCAGGAACAGCCTTCTAGCATGCTTTGGCGACGCTGAGAAAGTGGACATAAGGATCTGGGTGATCTTCCACGAGCAAATTGTAAACTACTGTCATGCAGTGCTAGTACACGAGACGGCGTCGTCGATTTCTGACCAGCGGTACGAGTCTGCTGAGGAGCTGACTCTCAAATATAACAGAGTGGTGACGTCTGCAGTGCAAATGCTCACAAAGCTCACAACACTTGTAAACCAAAAGCACTTGACTCTTTCGGAGACTGCATTGCAGCAATTTGAAAGTATTCTTTTATCCGAGGAACTCTGGAATTTGTTGGAGTTGTGCCTCCTGAAGGATTCAATGAGCATGCCTCTCTTCAAGAGCCTTCTTTCGTTGATTATAGAGGTATTTACCTTGGATTCTGACAACAATCTCCTCCTGTTTGCACAATGTCTCGAGGACCTCAAATCTATCTACAAAGTTATCTCAAAGAAGTTTATTAAGTTTGTTAAACTCGAAGCGTCGCAGAACTCGCGCGTCATATACCTGGTGGCAATCTTGCCGCTTATAGATACTCTCACTGTCTTAACCGCTCTTCCATCGCTACAGCTGGCGTCTAAGAAGCATAAATTGAAGAAGAACTTCTGGGTCATCGGTGGCTCTAAAAGCTTCTCCCGCTTCAGAGACTATCTCAAATTGGGACCATGTAGTTCTGGCCCAACCTATTATAAGAAGCTATCAAAGTTGTTTTTAACTATTAGCGAGGCTGGAATTGACCTGAGCGATGAATTCCAGTTCTTGGACTACAATGATGTTCATCATGCTGAATCTATCATTTTGAAGATACTCCTTCCACAACTAGAAAAACTAAACGGCCATGACTCTTTGCTTTACAAGGCAACATTTGCAAAATGTTTGTTTGACATATTGGCACTTTTTGAGGCCCATACGGGGTCAGATGCTCTTCTTGAACTATCCTATAACGTTTTTCTCTCCGTTTTAGATGCTGTTGCGGGCCCCGTCCTTCGGAATATTCAAAAACAACAAAAATCCGAATGCATTGCTCAATTGAGCACCTACATAAAAAACTCTGATCTAGACTTTGACTCCCTCGGCGAAACATTGGTGTCTTGTCTTGGCCGTCAAGAGCCCGTTCAAATTGACAAACACGTTCTTTCTTCTTCCTCCAAAGACCTTTCCATTCTGTATTACGATGCGTTGTGTGGAAGTGAACAAAAGAGATCGAGATTTCTCGGGATTATCTTACAAAAAATTGACGAATCGTATGAAGAGCCAGAGCTCGAGGCTAGTCTCCAGGTTTTTTGGCACATTTTAGGTCAGAATGAAGTGAACAAGCAGCTTGTCGAAGAATGGGCTCCCGCTTTGCCTACTCTTGTAACTGAAAAATTTGTGGACTTGCCTTTACAAGTGTTTGGGTCGCTTTTGTCATTAAACCTTGACCTCAATTATAGAGAGCTCTTTGAGGACTTTTTCACAAAGGTCATGGCTGATTCACCGACGCATATGAAACATCTTCTTTCGTTGCTTTCCAAATATGACGTTGTGGATAGAGTTTCCCTACAAGAGGAATTTCCCGAGGCGCATGCTTACCTCCTCCAACTATCGGAAACGCAGGACAGACTGGAGGAAGATGACAAGATATTATTTTCATATCTAGAGGACAAGGAGATTTTCTCGAATCTTTTACGCAGTTCGAGTCCTGGCAGCTCCGCAAAGCTACTTGAACATATTGTGAAGCAAAATAAACCAATCGAAGCTGAGGAGCCAGGAGTATCTTGTCTTGTTGACACTGCCGTGAAAAGTATTGCTTCTGATTACTCGCGCGCTTTCCTTAAACTCGTCAACGACGAGTCGATGGTCAGAAGCACCATTTTTCAGGCGATCAAGTCGTCAGAGTACTCACAAGACCTCGCTGAATTCTTGGTTGCAAACGAGACATACTTGCCTCTTGCAAATATTGAGTCAGAGGTCCTTGCTGCTCTAGAGACAGTTGATTTAGGGTCATTGGCGCTTGCCAACCCTCTAGGTCATAGCATTGTCCTTGTCGAACAACCGGCTAATTCTAAACTCTTGGATTCGGCTGCCCCGATAGGATCCTTTATTGCTGCTATTGTAGGGAAAATTTCGCATAGTCAACTCTTGAAGTTGGGTGCTATGCTCGCTGAATACTTACTGGACTACGCGTTCTTAGCAAGCGCCAATATACTGACACAAAATATCTTGGAAATTGAAGAGCAGTTGAGCAACTTGGTATGGAAACTGATTGATGCCTCATTGAAGGCTCTTGTTGATGTCGTAAATGGAGCTGGCAGTAACCACGTATTTTCCGACTTTGCTTCGTCAATTTCCGGGAAGGGCCCATACACTGCTGTGCAATTCTATCAAGCACGTGTTCTTGTTAGATGGTTTTCACGCTGTTTGGAGCAAGCATCTCAAAGTGAATTTGATGGCCTCGACGTCAAATACACTTCCTTGGCTAGTCACCCCTTGAAGCTTGCAAGCGTTTTGTCCGCTGCCTCTGCTTTTCTTTCCAAACTGAACAAGTTAGATCGCCTCCGCACATATGAATTCAGTGAGATTTTAGGAGTTCGCTCTTCCGACCAGATTTTGACCAGCGGTCTCCAGCATGTATCACTCAGTACATACTTTCTCGATACAGCAAGCTATGACTCCATACTTCCGAGCCACAAAATGGCAATGGTGCTCAATACATTCTCCGACTGGTTGTCTTCGGATATTGCCTTCGATAATGAGTTCATCCCCATGAGATATTTGTTGGCTACTTTCTTCACGTCTCTCATTGAGAATCACAATGAAGAAATCCCTGAGAAGGCGTGGGAGATTGCATTTGATCTCTGTATCAACAACTTGAGTACAGCTCAGGTAGAACCCAGTTCCTTGAGTTTGCGTTATGCTACAATGAAGCTCTTCGCAGCCGTCTGCAAGCATGTCCCGGAAGGCATTGCCGAGTGGAAAGATACCAAAGCATCCATATTCGAAGAACTTTTGGGCGTTTTGACAGATCAAACCGTTGCTGACTACGACAATACGGTCAACAATCTGCCGGTGTCTTTAAATAACGATTTGATGCGCCGGATCTTTACCAGACATCCAGCTCCCAAGTCTGTCCTCAATTCCAAAACTTCTCAGTTGTATGACACTCTATTCAAGTCTAAATTTACTGACGTCCAGAGAGTTGCGACATGCTTATTGGAGGCTCACATCTTAGAGAGTCAACAAGATGTTGTTGTAGAGTATCAATTGAGAAGAGCCAAGCTCGGAGAAGCTACAGAAGACGAGGCACTTCCTCCATTGCCTAGCACACTCATTGACAGTATAAGCGTGGAGAGTAATAGAAGCCACTTGGAGGATCTCGTGGAGAGTGGTGCCTATGACCAAGTGATGCGATACATCTGGAGCTGGTTGCTCGTTTTCAGACACTTCCAAGATACAACATTCAACATGAAGTTAGACTACATCAATCAAATTAAAGGCTCCGGAAACCTAGAGTTTCTTTTCAATACTATTTTTGATACGATCTGGCCCAACGACGCAACCTTCCTAAACAAGTTGGTTCTTGAACCTATCGACAAGAATACTAAGGTATCCCCTGAAAATTGTTTGATACAAAATTATAATGTGATAACCGGATTCGCCGGGCATGACATTAAAGATGAAGTACACTTTGCGTTGGTAAATTTATACTATCTCAGTTTCCAGTACTTGGGTTCTTACGTCCAACAGTGGTACAACAACATCCGTGATTTACAGCAAAAGCTGCAAATTAGCAAATTTTCCGTAAACTATCTCTCTCCATTGCTTGTGACCAAGATGTTGGACGAGGTGGAAAAGTCAAAGGATAAATTGACAAGCATGGATGAGAACCTCACTATCCGTGTCAACAGGGTAACTAACGAGATTAGAAGCATTTACGTCATTGACGAGCAAACAATGGAGATGATTGTCAAGATTCCTCACGCTTACCCGCTTCTGAGCGTCACTGTAGAAGGGCCGCTCCGTCTCGGCGTCAAGGAAAGTCAGTGGAAAGCCTGGCTATTGGCATCTCAACGAGTCATTTCCTTGACGAATGGTTCGATTATTGACAGCATTGAATTGTTCAACCGTAATGTCAATCTTCACTTCTCTGGCTTTGTTGAGTGTGCCATTTGTTACTCGATTCTTCATCAAGACCACTCCTTGCCCTCCAAGGTGTGTCCAACTTGTCTGAACAAGTTTCATTCCGCGTGCTTGTATAAGTGGTTCAAGAGTTCAGGTAGCAGTACGTGTCCGTTGTGTCGTTCTGCGTTCAACTTCAAACTAGCTCGTGCTTAGTATTGTTACGATATATAGGTTCATAAATAATCGACGTTAATAAAATTACCCATATATAATTACCTATTTTTCGCCTCCGCTATTGCCTTGATTTTCGTTTTTTTTTTCCAATTTTGATGTCAAATTGCTTTTGATGAGGTGAGACAATGGAGAATCGTCGAGCAGAGACAGAGACAACGAGTCGCGAGAGCTCGATTTCGACGACCATGGCGCTTTTGTAAGTGACACATTTTTCAGAGTAGTCTTCGTGCCCTTTAAACCATTGATCAAACCAGGGAGCTCCTCCTGCGGTTTGTCATTCTTAGGCTTCGGCGTCGGTGCGTGCGGCCATTTGGAGGATGGTAGAAGCTTCTTTGTTTCTGCATCCTGCCACAAATACAACTTATTACCGAAGTAGAAGTGTTGTACGACAGGGGTCTTCTTGAGAACTTCCGCGTCATACATTTTCTGGAGGCCAGAGAGCACTTTAGACCAAAAAGATACCGTTCTGTGGATGTCAAAAATGATCGGAGAATGCTCATTGAAAGGGCCCAGTTTCATACGTAGTATAAATGCGATGGAATTGACGTATAGATTCGAAAACTTGCATAAGTCGAGGGTTTGTGCCTCGAGTACTTGCCGCACATGGGGGATATAACGATACCCATCAGGTTTAACTGGCGGATTGAACTGGGCGGCACCCAAAATATAAATAAAATGGAAATGGTCATCCAATCCCCATACCCCGTGAGATCCGGCAGGTTCAAGTCTGTAGTCGGATATGAGTCGTCTTGCCAAGTCGTAGTATGTCGCGAATATCATGAGTACTTCTCTGCCGCTGATTTCATCCAAGTAATTCCGACTCTCCAAAACCGCTCCCAAATATGCAATAAAATTGAGCTCGTGGCCAGTTCCATAGTCAAGTCTCTCGGGGGAGCCGAACGAGTGCAGAAGATAGTATTGCAATTCATTACGAACATCCTCGTCGAAATCCCGGAGTAGGTTCTCTTCGTTTATGAATTTATCCACGGCGGAATGCCAAACCCTGAACTCAGTGCGTCCGTATCGTTCTGTGTCGAATCTGATTGGGATCTCATCCACAGTCTGATCAAGGTGACTTAGAGTGGAGAGAATATCAATCACCACCGGCGAAACGCCCCACTCCAACAACATTTTTTTCTCCCTGACCGCTGCGTGGTCTGGTTCACTCTTGGTTTTGGTCAAAGTGCTACTTTTAAGAAAATCTGGGGGAACGTCTACACCATGGACCCTGGTGATAAAGACGCGAAAGATTGAGCGGAGCTTCGCCAAAGCGGCGGAGCGCTGGAAGGTTTTTACATCCTCTGCGTCGAATATTCGCTTCCCCGGTATTTCTTCCTTTTTTGATTCTGTTGCTTTCGGAGTTGCCTTTGCTTTTGGAGTTGACATGTTGCTAGATGGGGTAAATTGCAGTGGGTCCGATTATCTACAGTAGGTGTTATCAGATGAAACGCGAGATCTGCAGCATACCAGAAAACTAATATTGATAAGAAAATTAAGTTTTATTAAATAGAAGGTGATATTTTAACAAATGAAGCTAGTATCTTAAAAAATCCGCTTTTGAATTTTCAAAGGGGATGTATCAGGTGATAGCTCCATGTTTCTTTTACTTGGGCTAGTTTCTGGTGACACAAAGCCTTCAGAGAGCCCATTATGGGATACGTTACGGCCAAGTGGAGGAACACTACACATCAGTTTCTGCAATTTGTCATATCCGTCCTGTTCTTCGTCGGAGGGTACGAAGAGTGGACTTTTGGCGCTGAGTGGCTTTGGAGTCGGTTGAAAGAATGATGTCACCATGGATTGGCCAGGTAAAAGAACTTTTTTGTGCTTTCCCGAGGGAGATTTTCTTGTCCTTCTGTTTGCCTTAACACCGCCCAGGCTGGGTGATGGTGATCTCGATTTATTCGTAGGAACCACAGGTTCTCGCTCGCTCTTACATGGCGAGCGCTCGTTTTTAAGCAGTTCAGACTCATCTTTATCGATATCTGACAAATCAATAAAGATAATCTCCTTCTTGATTGCTGTTTTTGCTTCTAATTCCTCCTCCAGCGGGGTTTTTGGGGTGTTCTGTTTGAATTCATCAAGCGGCGCCGACGGTAAGAGGCTTTGTGAAGGCATTTTTGACCAAATATGATCGAGGGTTGTCTTCTGAGGCGGTAGCTTTTTTCTAGGAGGTTTCCGCGTGGGAAGAAGTTGATAATCTCTCGCATAAACCTCTGAGACATACTTAAGGACCTCGATAGGGACCATAACGGTCAACATCTTCTCTTCATCCTCGACGGGCTCCTCAATTGCTGCGTCGACCTCATTGTTTTGTTCTTCTTCATTGGCCTTCACTGTTAGCTCATCTGGTTGATGCGTCCCTTCCTCAGTGGGGTTGTCGTCTTTTGGGTAGTCGACCAAGTCAAAACGCTCAAATTTCTCTTCTTTCTGAAACTTCGTCAAATACACAGCCTCGTTTAAAGTTATGCGCTCAAACCGCAAGACGGCAAGTTTAATATCCTCAAGTGCCTTGGTCCGAGCAAACGTTATGTGTTTCCAGAATCTTCGCTCTCCTAGTAATTTGACAGCGAAAGGTCTCAAGTTGTATTTTCTTTCTCCCGGTAATGCATACTTCGAGAAAACACGATCTTCTTTAGGCACGAAGCTTTGTGATTCATTAGCATCGATAATCAGATAGCCCAAAACACCCGGACCAGCAATGACATTCTTCCTAGGGATCTTTCCGGGCACTTTGGCATTTAAGTCACCTTTCACGCCCTCCAATTGCCCAAAACTGACGGAGTTAGGAGTGAATTTAAAGATGTTGGTGTTCACGAAAGGAAAGAAATAGAGCATAGCATAGTAATCGTCAATCTTAACCGCTTCAAGTTTAGTATTTCTTCCGAATATGTTTTTCGCGTCCAGCGCGAGAAATGTATTTAGATGGTTCAAAAAAGATTGTAGACTCTCCATGCGATCAAGTTCGTTCTTGATGCCAAAGTACGGGTCAGCCAGCCGTTGATGGCGCTTTTCTAGGTCTAAGAAAGTATTCACGAACGACTCGGCAAAGTCTGGAATGGCGCCGAAATCTTGCGCTTGTTTTCTCGGGAGGTCTAGAAGCATGGTGGTTCCACACATCGCTAGTTCCTTTGCGCGGGTGATGCCAATTCCTTCTGAGCCCAGAGAATAGTCGCCGCCTCTGAGAACAGCGATGAAGATGAGACGATCTCTAGTGAGGCCCGTCACTCTTGTGACTTCTTCCATTTCTAGGGGAGTCACGTAATAATCAGTCGAACTAATGACAGGATTATTCTCTTCGTCGTTGTACTTCACCCTATTGAACGATCTTAGGACTTTTGTTGCGCCGAAAACCAACGTGTCTGAGTCGTCTGATACAACGTAGTCCACGACCCCAAGTCTCTGAAGCATGGCACACTCAGCCTCTGCTTCTGCTGGCGCTTGGACCCAATCAATCTTGTTCCGCTGCAAGATTTTCTTCAAGGACTCAACAAGACCATTGTTTTCACTATATTTATCCGACGACACGGTCAAGAAGTAGCTGAGTGCTTCGTCATACGATAGCGACTCCAGAAGCTCCGGAATAAAACCATGTCTAAGCTTCCCAGGCTTCCACTTGCCATCGAACACGACGACGAACAGAACATTATTTTGGACCAAATACCAGAGTTTTGCCATGAAATTTCTCAAGATACGGCGCTGGTCGGCTTCATCAAGGACATCCAGAGTAGGAACCTGCGACCAGAACATGAACATGTACGCGTCAATTGCTAGTCTAGGCGGTCGGCTGAACCTCTGGTAAAATTGCGCTAGAAACACGGGAAACGGGACCCTTCTGCTCGCGGCAGTGCTCAACACGGGCCATAGATCAGCGATTCCCATCCCATTCCGTAATTAGCTGCGATGAGTATAGTAATGTAGAAACAAGTAGGATGACCTTTGATTGGTTGACTGTAATGATTTGCAGATTTGAAAGGTGAGAGAGGTGATTGGTGTCTTTCTGAGTATCAGTAATTTACACTTTTGACGGTGTTCCGCCTCAATACGTCAACTCACACATTGTGCAAGGTCAATGAAGGAACTCAGTGAATCTGGATACTACAGTGAAAAATGAAAATTATAGAAAACCAAGGCAAAGAAATATTAATTTACAAATAAAACACGTTTTCAAAGTATAGACTTTCACCTTTTCCGAAATTATATCCGACTCATCTCCGTCACTTATTGCTTAAGAGGTTGAGCGACAAGACAAGACGCACAAAGCATACGATAGAGACGAATCCACATACTTTTGCAACCAATAACAAACTGAAAAAACCTGTCTCCTTGAGACTCGACAAAGAAGTTGCTAGATACGGGTTACGAGCATTGTCTCTTCAGTGAAATGGCTTGGTGTTACACCTCATTCAAGCACAAGACAAACACAATAACACTATTATTGTTCATTTCGAAGGTCCACACTCCGAGTTGCGTACTTCGCCTCTTGGAACAAACCAGCTTTTGCAGCCAGCCGTCGAGAATTGACGGCGTTACCTGCAGGCGCATGTCTTTGTTTCAGTATTACGTCTTTGACACCAACTCCACGAATCTTTTCTGCAGAAACTGAAACTCAAGGCATCGTTGTAAAGCTCACCTCCTTTTCGATACCGATTTTTCTTGAGCACGTTGCAGGCAATTTATAGAGACTTCCTACCTGCACAGCCTACTGATAACTGCATGCAGCCAAGTACCTTAAACCCTTGGAAATCATAGAATACTTGACACCCTCCGCCCGTAAAGACGATTGGACGCCATAAGAGTGACTTCATTGGACCGCCCTGCTATATTGGAACCGCATTACACTATCCGTAGCCGTGACTTTCCCCAATTGCCAAGTTCTCAGTCTAATAACCCCCACTTAGATTGGTCCGACTAACCATGGACATGTTACACGACAAGATTGGCCTGCTTGTATGCGGCGGCTTTCAAGGACCGAAGGTCAGTCAGCAAGCTCGTGACCTTATCGTAAAGCATAAGGTGTCCACCATGATCCTTCTGAAGAAGAACATACAATCGGTGCCTCAAGTGTCGAGGCTAATTCAAGAGCTCCAGTACATTGCATTCACCGAGGGAAATTACCAATACCCTCTAGCTTTCGCAATTGATGAAGAAGGAGGAATGCTCAATACGTTGTTTGACCCAGACTACCTCTCTCAATACCCCGGAGCGATGGCCATGGCTGCCTCCGGCGACGTCAAGTTGGTCTACGACGTCCTGAAGGCAATTGCTTTGCAACTACACCACATTGGTTTTCTGATTATCCTCGGGCCGGTGTTGGACGTTGTCACAAAGCTTTCGCACCAATTGGTGTCTGTTCGGTCGTTCGGAACCTCCGTCGACGAAGTGGTCAAGTATGGACGCGCATGCGCATTGGGGTTGAGAGATGGAGGACTTTTGACTGTTGGCAAGCACTTTCCGGGAATTGGAAGTGCGCGCGTCAACTCTCTATTAGAACTTCCATACATGAATGAATCGCTAGACCAAATCCGTCGCTTCAACCTGGTGCCCTTCGCCGAGCTAATAAAAGAGGGTTTGCTTGATGGTGTGAGTGCTGCTGGTTGTGGTGTCCCCACCATTGCACCAGACGAAACGCACGCCTGTTTGCTGAGAGTCCTCTTAACCCAGTTTCTTCGACAAGACTTAGGCTTTGAAGGGTTTGTGATCAGCGAGTGTCTAGAGATGGATGCACTTTACCATTCAATTGGCCTTGGCCAAGGCGTAATTCTTGCCATTGATGCAGGCTGTGACTTAGTTATGGTATGTCACGACTACAAATTACAGGTCACAGCCATTGAGTCAATCCAGGCCGCTCTCGCGAACGGAACTATCGAGGAATCCACTATCGAGGCATGTTTGCGTCGTATTGAGCGCTTCCAACAACAGTTGTCCCCTTGGTCTGAGATCTTTCCCAACGACACTAAACCTGAGCTCATACCTTTTAAAACTCAGAAAGCAGCCCTATGGGAAGACCACCAAAAGTTGTCCGAACAAGCCTACAAAAGCTGCATCACTTTAGTCAGAGACTATGAAGGTGTGCTTCCTCTCTCTAATGGTTTAGATCGGCCCGGTGAGAATAACATTCTCCTCTTAACCCCTCTTTTAAAACCACTTTATTCGGATGATAATTCAGACGTGGACTCCGAGGATGGCGCGCAATATCCTGGAGAGGAGGTTTTTCAAGATTTTGGCGCTGTATTGGCGCTGTATTGTAATGATTACAACAACAAATGTAATGTACTTCATAGTACTTACACAGCCAACATGCTTTCCCCTTTACACGAGCAGCTAATTAAAAACTCAAAAGCTGTGATTGTGGTTACCTCCGAAGCACTTCGAAATGGATATCAGGTTGGTTTAGTCAAATATGTCTCGGTCTTATGTGGCGCGTCGCCTCTGTCATTATCCGAGAGCACAAAATCCGCGCAGCTAGCAAAACCGCTTATTATTGTGGCCACACTGTCGCCTTATGATTTCTTCTACACCAAGGGAATAGGGTCGGCGTATTTGTGTTGCTACGAGTATACTAATCCAGCGCTCAAGGAGCTTGCAGGTGTTCTCATGGGAAAAACCATGCCGCAAGGTTGCATTCCTGGTGAAAAGAAATTCAGCCAAGGTAAGATAAAGCGTCGTTTTGCAGAAGATGCTTCGCTCAGCCCCCTGGTCGTAAAAGCAAAGAAGGTCACCACCCCTAAAAGACGCTGGCTCGTCGATGCGTTCGACCTTGGCCGAGACTGGCGCCTGTTGATTTGGCTTATCGTTAATAATTATCCTATTGCCAACGAGGAAGCATATTTTGGTCTCTTGGGCCAACTCCTCAACAGCCATTCTTCTACGCAGAAACACTTTGTGGTGAGAAACTCCTCTACAAATGTTCTATACGGAATTGTAATGACTTGGGTTCATAGCTCCTATGTATCCAGTGCCACGCAACCCAGCAAAACAGGCTCTATTCTTACTTTGATTGTGGATAAATCCAAGAGACATCAGCTGATTGGACGCAACTTGATAAACAGGGCCATGAGGTACCTCAACACCGAAGCAGGGTGTCGTAACGTCCAATTAGGCAGCTCGCTACCTCTCATTATGTTTTCGAACGAGTCGAAAAACGAGTCCCAATTGCTTTCTTTTTACAGCAGCTGTGGTTGGAATGTCAACAAGGACGCAAGACTGCCTGTTCAGAATGTTTTCATCCTTCGGGATTTGATCAATTGGTCAATGCCCCCCAAATTCTTACGGGAATTGACTATGGTTGGTGTACGCTTTGATATCTGTCTCAACCTGGAAACAATCTATCCTCTTATTAAAGACGCCAGCGAGAGCACAAACAAAATCTACAATGAGGCCATTTCGTACCTAAATCGGCCTGCTGCCTACGAAGCCAAAATAATTATTGCCTTAGACCACGCACAAAATGTCGTTGGAAGCATTGTGATCTTCAACAGTATCAGTGCTTTGTCATGGTACTATCCGTTTATTAAGGAAGAGGAGCTAGACAGAGACGCGTTGGTCGGAGGGCTATTTGCACCCGTCATAGACGCGTCATACACAAGCCTCAGCAACATTCTCACACTTGGTCTCATCAGTTCCGGGATCACATACCTCAGGACCAATTTCAACATTGCGTCTAATAATACCAAGATGAACCAGTGCATCATGATAGATGCCCCGGGCGAAAAAACCGAAGCTTTGAACATTGGATTTGAGCCCTGGAAATCGTTCCACGAGTATTTCGATCGTCTGGCGGAAATATACACTCCCAAAAGTGAAGAATCCGTCTGAAAATGATGTATAGTTTTAATTAATATTAGACATTTCCTGTACACGGTATTTCTTTTTCGGCAACTTGCCGGACTGCTTGCTCTGAATGCAGGAGGAATTTAACTCTTGTTCGCAAAAGGCACATCCTTTCGACCGAGCCGCTTCACAAGAGTGTAGCCTATTGTTCCACCGACACTTGCGCAAGCCCGAACCTGGCAAGTGTGACACGAAACAACCAATCCGAAAAGTTGCGTTTGTAAATACCTGAAAAATAATCACAATGGCTTCAGAGCCCCTCTCCCCCACTCGTACTTCAAGGCGATATGAACGCCATATGGAGGGGCAGCCGTTAGGTCCCGGAGATCAAGTGTCAGAATTGAAGACCTTCGGGGACCTCGAACCATTTCGTTTTTGTGCACTTCATTGCCGCGTCAGCATATGATCAGCTGGCTTGAAAGTATAAGGACCCGGCGGACTACGGGGGCCACTCTGCAGTGCTCACCAGCCAAAAGGGCCCTATTTGCACTACCCACGCTCCATTTCCCCGAGGGACCACATCTGAAACAGATTCCGACCATGGCCGTTGCATCACCCGAAGTTGACCGACAGAACCAAACGCCCTATGTGCAGTTTACCCCAGACATTCAGTTACCCCGGAGAGGGTTGCGAAAAAAAGTCATGCCGAGCCTCCGGGTGTCCGTATGGATATAAAAGGAAGAGATATTTCATTAAAGTATAATGTCTTTGTAGATTTCATCAGTAGCCTCCTGGACACTTGAATAAGTCTAAGAACTAAAACACATACCTAACAAATATTCCACAATAATGGTACCTCCTACAGCCGTTGAGTCCTCGTTAAATTTCGCGGGCCACCCCTCTATTAAGAGCACAGAGGACCCACTTGTTGAGCAATTGTCCCTCAACCAAGACGTTATCATCAGACACAATGCTCCACCTCCAACTTTGTACGAAGATGGTTTGTTGGAGAAGGGAACCACCATCTCTTCCACCGGTGCCTTGATGGCCTACTCTGGTGAGAAGACTGGTAGATCTCCAAAGGACAAGAGAATTGTCGACGAAGAGACCTCCACTCAAAACATTTGGTGGGGTCCAGTTAACAAGCAAGTTGACGAGTTGACTTGGAAGATTTCCAGATCCAGAGCCCTCGACTACTTGAGAACCAGAGAGAAGTTGTTCGTTGTCGATGCCTTTGCCGGTTGGGACCCAAGATACAGAATCAAGGTCAGAATTGTCTGTGCCAGAGCTTACCACGCCTTGTTCATGACCAACATGTTGATCAGACCAACCGCCGAGGAGCTCGAAAACTTTGGCGAGCCAGATTTCACCATTTACAACGCTGGTCAATTCCCAGCCAACATCCACACCAAGGGTATGACCTCTTCCACTTCCGTCGAGATCAACTTCAAGGCTATGGAGATGGTCATCTTGGGTACCGAGTACGCCGGTGAGATGAAGAAGGGTATCTTCACTGTCATGTTCTACTTGATGCCAATCAAGCACCAAGTGTTGACCTTGCACTCCTCTTGTAACCAAGGTACCGAGAAGGGTGACGTCACCTTGTTCTTCGGTTTGTCTGGTACTGGTAAGACCACCTTGTCTGCCGACCCTAACCGTAAGTTGATCGGTGACGACGAGCACTGTTGGTCAGACAACGGTGTCTTCAACATCGAGGGTGGTTGTTACGCCAAGTGTTTGGACTTGTCTGCCGAGAAGGAGCCAGAGATTTTCAACTCCATCAAGTTCGGTGCTATCTTGGAGAACGTTGTTTACGACCCATACTCGAAGGTTGTTGACTACGAGGACTCCTCCATCACCGAGAACACCAGATGTGCTTACCCAATCGACTTCATTCCATCTGCTAAGATCCCATGTTTGGCTGACACTCACCCAACCAACATCATCTTGTTGACATGTGACGCCAGCGGTGTCTTGCCACCTGTCTCCAAGTTGTCTAACGCTCAAGTTATGTACCACTTCATCTCCGGTTACACCTCTAAGATGGCCGGTACTGAGGAGGGTGTCACTGAGCCACAAGCCACCTTCTCCGCTTGTTTCGGTCAACCATTCTTGGTGTTGCACCCAATGAAGTACGCTCAACAATTGTCTGACAAGATCTCTCAACACAACGCCAACGCCTGGTTGTTGAACACCGGCTGGGTCGGTGCTTCTGCTGCTAGAGGCGGAAAGAGATGTTCTCTTAAATACACCAGAGCCATCTTGGATGCTATCCACAACGGTACTTTGTCCCAAGTTGAGTACGACACTTTCCCAACTTTCAACTTGAGCATTCCAAAGACCTGCCCAGGTGTTCCAAGCGAGATCTTGAACCCAACCAAGGCCTGGACCGAGGGTGTTGCTTCTTTCGAGAAGGAGACTCAATCCTTGGCCTCCAAGTTCACTGCCAACTTCGAGAAGTACGCTGACCAAGCTACCTCCGAGGTCAAGGCCGCTGGCCCACAGGTTTAAGTATATGCATTTTGGGAATCAGGTATTATATAAACAGGTAATAAAAAGATAGTAATTAAGAGAACATTTAATAAATCAAGGTAGAAAATTATAGTTTATTGTAAGTTGAGGTTGATTCATTGTTGAAGAAGCCAACTCTTATGAATTGCCTAGAAGCGACCCCTTTCATCACTAAAAAGAAGAAAAGAAGAGAACGAAAGAAAAAATCATTTAATATTTTAAGAAATCTATTGAGCAATTGGTACCACTTATAGCCAAGTATTAGTCATGACCATAAACATTAAGCATTCCATACTTTGCTCGTATTGTGAGAACACAAACATGAAAATTATATGGAATACTTAAATGAACGAAAATAAAAAAATAAAAGTTAAAAATAAAACGATCTGGGTCGGCTTTCGTATACTTATACTATTGACGCTACTCATTCGTGGGCCTGCATACCACACACTACTCAAATTTCATCACATCAATACATCACTACACCGATTCCAAGAAATAGCGTTTGTACCACCACAAACACCTCCAAAGCGTCATGTCGCCCAACACAGAGTCATGCACATGGTCATTGGACGTGTTCTTAGAGTGCTACAATGCAATCAAGCTCGGCAGCCCGCTCTCCAGCACTCCACTAGCCCAAATCAAGCAAGACTTGCAGAACGTCTTGGTCGTTCCCGGCCGTAATGAAAGCAGCAGAAAAACTCTATCTGCCGGTGAGTCCGGAAAGCCTGTAGTCCTCCCCAGTGGTCTGGAAGTGATACTCAATGCACCCTTCATCTCATCTACTAGCACATTGGCCCTCGAGCTCGAACTAGATGAGCTCTGCACGGCTGAATTGATGCAACAGGCCATGGAAACGTCGTTTCTGAAGGGTTCGGACCCTGTCGAAGCCGGCACCTTACTCTATTTCCAGAGATACCAGTACATCTTGAACATCTTGGGATACTTTGTCTCTGAGGGGAAATTGGCTACAGTTTTGGGCAGTGGCTCCGAGAAAACAGTCTTGACACAAATATTGGCAAGTTTCAAAAAAATCTACTCTCTATTGAGCATGCAAAACGGACTTATAGATAAACAGAAAGCGACCTCAGATATCAATGACTTGCAGTTCATCAACAAGATCACATACACCAAGCGTCAGCTCTTTGACCTCCACGATCTAATGTCGC
Organism: Australozyma succicola; assembly: GCA_030563905.1. Taxonomy (NCBI): domain Eukaryota; kingdom Fungi; phylum Ascomycota; class Pichiomycetes; order Serinales; family Metschnikowiaceae; genus Australozyma; species Australozyma succicola. Next base: position 199,957 of record JAJMKM010000001.1, on the reverse strand, counting down.
AGGTGTTGTACTCATTAATCGACTCATATCCTGAAAGCTTTGCAAACTATGAAACCTATACGACCATTTCTAAACATGTAGACGAGACAATCAAAAGCGACGAGGACGTTTTTCTTTTGCACTACATTCCTGCCCTCGTGCGCATAGCAACACGTCTCGATAGTTTCAGCGAGGAATTGGTGGGTAAATTCCATGCCTCTTTCACCGCTGAGTTGAAGAGCGACTACACAAAGGTCTCCTCTGAGGACGGGCTTGACCTATCTAAATCAGGCACGCGCAGCTACTCGCGCGTAGTTCAAATTATGTTCTTTATTGCATTTATCCCTTGGTGTAAACAAACCGCTTCGAGAACGTCCAAGTACGACTTTGAGATGGATATTCTTAAGCAAATCGAGTGGCTCATCAGCTACGGCACCCTTGAACAAATATTATGTTATAGCGCAGAATGCATGCGTCCAGAAACGCGAACTTTGTTGGAAAACGGCAAGCTTTTGGAGTTCAGGCTGCTCCTCCAGCGCCATTATCCGTCCATGGCTCCTGTTCAACTTCTTCCTCAAGGTGCCAACGAAATTGTTCAAACTGCAAAGTTACAATCACCAAAGCCATACATGTTGAGATTGTTCGAAATCCCAAGCTACAGGCCATCGCCAGAGGTCTGTGATCTGATTATGGCGCCGCAATTCCATTCTTTCTTTAGCAACTTTATCAACCACGCGGCTATTGTTCTCACACAGTTAAGGGATAGTGAGGAGGACTTTCTTTTGTCTTCAATCAACAAAAAGGAAATCGAAAGCGTTTCGGGTGCTTCGAAAGGGGAGCTCCTCAAGTACGCAGAAGACTTTAACAGAAGCTACAACACCAGCAACTCCCACAAGAGGAAGAGTGATTCCGCCGTGAACGCAAAGGATATCGATCTAAATGAGTTGGCAACGTGCGCCGAGCTTGAAAGATTCTACGTGGCCTGTGTCTACACTTACAGCTACCGTCCAGAGCTTTGTCTGCAGTTTTGGGAGCTTGATGATCAAAACATCATGGGCCTCATCACTTGGGGTTTAGCTAACAATACGTCGCCTTTGATAACTTCCACGTTCTGCTTGCTTCTTGGAAGCTTGACGTACGGTTACAAGAACTCCAGTGTGAAAGTGTGGGATTTACTCGTACACTCACAGGACGGGTCGTACAAGAAGAACGACTACTCAAAAATCTCCGTAGACTCCATTCTTCACTCTTTGAACTACTACGTAGAGGCCTTAACTGAAAGTCTCGAGTCCGAGTTAGCTTCTCACGCGAGAAAACTCCAGGAACAGCAAGAACATATGTACTCTGGCGAAGCCAGCGCGTCAAACAACCGAGAGTCTTCTACCATTCAGCTATCGGAAGACTCTGTAGCATTTATATCCGGATTTTACATGCTTCTAACGACTCTTGTGGAGAACACTGACGTTGAAGATCAAATTTCAATCAACATGCGCGAGTCTGCATTCAGTCGCCTACTCCCCACTATCATTGCATATTTAAAGTTTGACAACCTCATTACGTCTGCGAAATTGAGTCTTTCCGAAAAGGTGTCACGACCACCTTTTTTCGATAGCGAGAATAGAACAGTGCTCATAAACTTGGTTCTCAACTTACTCAGCAGCTTTGCCAAATTTGGCAACTTGAAGATCAACTGCGAGATCTGGAATACCATAGACAAATGGCTATGCCACTCTCTCCAGGACAACAGTTCGAGCAGTGCACAAGTCAATGAGCCCTCCCGCTACGCTGGGGTGTCGTTACTACACAACACTGTAACGACTGCAAAAAGCGAAATCTCGAAAATCAAGGCCTCGAGTATCGGAATGAAGCAAGCTTTTAAAATCTCGTTCATCAATGTTTTGGAAATTGCTAATTTCGTTCGTTTACTCGAGAGACTACTCAAACCCACTGTCTCTGACAGCATTGAGCTTCCATATCCAACAGACTTGGGGAAAGAGCACCGCTTGAAGAGCCAAGTTGGAGTTTGGCCGTATATGGAATTTTTAATCACCGAGGTATTTGAAAAATCCTCCGATCTCCCACTGTCTGAGACGAAGGTTGCCATTCAAAGCGCGGTCCTCTCGATCATTGACCAGGCACTCGCTTCAGTCGACTGGAACCTATACGAGGATTTGGCGCCACGCATTTTCCCCAATGCGGCGCCAAAAGATCCGTTTGCCTCCGGATTAACGGCGGCGGGCGTCGAAGTTCCCATTGCATACCATACTTTTGTGAAACTTCACCACTCGCTTGCTTTGCTCAACTATTTGTTCGATATCAAAGCATGTAGGGCCATTTTTGAGGTCATAAATTTAGGCGATGATGCTTTGGGCGACCCTCAGCTTGTTGCGCTTGTTGCGTCCGCTTTAAGATGCGCGGACCAAGTCTTGACTACACAAGACGTCTTCATACACAAACTCTTGCCAGTCTTGCAAAATATAGAAGATTCATCCGCTACCAAGAATAGTTTTCCTATGGGCTATGGCACCAGTATGAGTGTCATGCTCTCGAGTGCAGGTAGAATGTCAGAAAACATCTACATGCCATCCACACTAGGCACAAAAGGGTTGGGTGACTTCTACGACGTTTTGCTACTTAACATTAATAGCGTGGTTCAGATTGCATTGTATGTAGGTTGTCCATACCAAGAAGTTGTGACACCAGCGCTCAGTATTCTTGACAAAGTCTCTAATGCGTCGGTGTTCATAACCAACTCTCACATCTCCAACGACACTTTGCTTCAAAACAATCGTCTTCTCAGTATATTCGAAAGCATCGATGAGTCAAGAAAAATCAAATTCAGCTTCGTACAGCAGATAGACTCGCCCAATGGCGCACTAGACACCAAGTTCAAGATCCTCAATTTCCTCTGTGAAAAGTTGGCTGGTGCAAAGACCACAACAATCGCACATTTCCTTTTAGGATTTGAGGTCCGCGCCTCGAAGATCTTTTTCGACACCTCCGACAGAAACGAAGGAATGCTCCCAGGACTTGTCAACATGTTAAAGTCCATTGTTGACTTGACCTCCAGGGTCAACTACCTGGCCAGATTCCAGCAAACTGTTGAGTATGGGCCAACAAAGCTTATGTGTCTTATTCTCAAGATATTGATCGAGCTTTGCCGGAGTCTGCTCACGTCTGCTGTGACTTTGGCCTACTTGCGTCAATTCGACCTTCTCGAAATTTTCTTGGGTTCTCAAAGCAGAATTGACGAGATGACGATTTGGGATACCCAGAGATTCAACGGCGACTTTCTGGACCAAGCCACCAATTCGTTTGTTGGGGACTCTGTGGCAAGAGAAACGTTCTTGAGTTACATAGAGAGCCAAAACCTCATCATCCAGTACTATTCTTTCGAAGTGCATAGCAACAAATCGGCGACCCGCCATGATCACTACATGAATCTCTTGCTTAACGGCACTGAGTTTTTCAACGGGACGCCGAAAATTCTCGAGTCGCTTGACGTTCTCAATTTCCAGTTACAGAATATCGAGGACTACAAGCTCAAAGACTTCGAAAAGCACTACGACTTGAATGCGCTTGTACAGGAGCTTTGCAGTGGTGAAGAGTTGGGTAAGATCCGCGACGATTTGTTGGACAGACTAGGAAACTACGTGGCCCAGCAGGCTACCTTTGCACCTCTGTTCAATACTAGCTTCAACGATCAAAACAATGCATTGGTAGCCGTTAGCGCCAAGACAGAAGCACATAAAGTCAGTGAGACACTTGTTGGTGTGATTTTCGCTCTTGAAGTCAAGGCGCTTCAATCGCGTTCGCTCCACTCGTGGACCCAATTGATACAGATCCTTACGAAAGAAGGACTGCAAGACAAAGGCGCCCTTATTCTTCAAGTGCTCCAAATAGTGCTTCCTAAAGTTAACAACGACTACTACGAACGTGATATTCTGTTTGCGGAAGAACTCATGTCTTTGTGTTTATTTCTTTGTGATATCTATGAACAAGAAGCGTGCGCCAAAACACAAAGCGTCCACGGCTTACACAGACTTCTTCCGCTTCTCAGCACCTGTGTCAACGGACTTTCAGTCTCTCATTCAACCGTCGAGTTGCGTTCTGATATATATTTGGTGCTCAACAAGTTCCTTCAGGCCGGAATTAAGTCTGACGCCATGTTGAAGCAAGTGGCAGAGTGTCTTCTGGGTGCAAATAAAAAATTAGTAGACGTGATCTGTAACGATTGCGTGCACTCTGAGGGTGTTTTGCGTATCACGTCTATTGTTTGTCTTGAATCATTGGTGCACTTGCTGAACTTGGAACAATCACAAACAATTGTGCAAACCTTAATCAAAAACAATTCTTTGTCATTGCTTGTCCGCTCACTTAAGCGTGCTGACGAAATTATTAGTGCATGCGCAGACGAGGACCACCTTGACAGAAACCGTTCTATACTTGGCAATCGCGCTTCGAAGAGCGGAAACCTTAAAACCGACAGCAAGACCCTAAACACCTCGCATGCACCTCATCCCCACAGCAATTTAAATGAGAACTCTGTAAACCTTAACGGTTTTGATGAATCCGGCAGAAAATCGGGAATAAGCATCGACACGCTTTTGTATGAGCTCACGGCGCTTAAAACAACACTCTATCTCTTAATCCGGATAGGGCAGACCAAAGCCGGGTCTTCACAGTTGGTTCAAAATGAAATATTCTCCATTATTCGCCGACTTCAATTTCTTGCAGTTGACGTTGACTTAGGCATGGAGTTTCAACTCGAAAGTGAAAATGGCGGCACCAATGCCACTGTGCGTTTGTCACTCGATGTGCCACTCATGATCAGAGACAAATTTAGTAGCGCGCAATACATCAATGAGGGTCGAGACAGGCATACAGATCAAACAACATCTGCAAACGGTAATAATTCGGTTGACAATAGAATTGGGCAATATGATGCCGTGACCGAGCTTAGTCGTTTCGGGAAAACAGTATCGTATTACGAGCTTCTTGTGCCGGTATTCCAATTGGTTGCTACGATTCTTCTATCTGTGGGGCCGTCATACAGACCTGGTGTAAAACAGGCTGAGCAACTTCTACAACAGTTTCGACCCTTGATGCAGGCCATTATGAAAAGAGAGACAATCTTGCTGAAGATGGGGTCTGTGGCGGGGCCTAAGGCGGGATCTGTGGCGGGGCCAGAAACGAAAATTACAGAGGCAATGGGCTTTGACGAAGGGCTAGCCGAAATGGTCAAATTGTTTACTCTTATTCACAGCATTCTTTCAAATTCTGACTGAATGGGCTCAAATAATTATGAATAGCTGCATAAATCTAAATAAACATGCATATAATTTCGGATGTACGGGTGTCAGAGAGACCAATATACAAGATTATAGGCAACTATTACGTCGAACACTGCACACAAATCGGAAAACTGCCATAGACCAGTGCAGTCTAGAACAGGAAGGAAAATCCAGGCTGGAGATGTTTCCTCTTTTTAGCTCTTCATACTGCAGATACGCAGACCCGCAGCTGATGCCGAGGCGCCAAATTTCCGGGCACATATTCGAAACACCACCACGCGGAGCCCGTCGAGCAACTCAAAAGTCATGTTGGGAATGCTAACCATAGCAAGAGAGAGAGCGAGGCATTTCTACAAATCCCATAACGCAGTGCTTTCAGACAGCGATAACGGGTGTAAATTGATATTTGGACCAGGAAGACACTTATATACTTTTTTTCCACTCCTACATACACATTCTGGAACAATTATATGTCGATGTCCTCAACCTGTGTGAATGACATCACGTTTACACTCTTGTGCGTCTGAGGATGGCATACATGGGAAACACTGTCCAGCAAGGGTGATATTATCCAATCGCCAAGATGCCGAAGTGGAATGCATGCGCTGGGTCTGTTGGAAAAAAAAAAAAGAGCGGCTGATCATTCAATGTCTATTTCGCCCAGTAGTACATAAACTGTGCGAATCCCATTTCTCCAAAACCTACCCTGCACCTCTGCATTTTCTATCCTTTTTTGGTTAATCAGTGTCTTATCTGTTGCAACCACTATCGCCTCAGTGAAACGAGTCAAGCGATCGCTCGTCCTTTATCAAGACCTTATCTCCAGGAACATTTATCTGGATCGAGATACACGCCTCGTCGATCTCATTTTGATAAGATTGAATATTTAAATAAATCTTTTGGCACCGCTGCTCATCTCTGACAGTTCCAACATCCTTTATTTTATTCTTCTGCCGCTATTGTGTATTATCACTGAGCACTAAAAGTGAATTACTTACAGGCGGACTCTTTAATTACCCTTGGAATTTTTCATCTTTAATTTTCAAAAAGACCCAAATTTTTCTCTTGAAATATCATGTCTAAACCAGACTACGAAAAAGACGTGGCCATGGGCCAAAGAAAGAGCGCTGACAACTTCTCAGTAAACGAAGACGAACTTGTCTCTTCAAGCACTCCAGGTAAGTCAGCCACCCACAACCATACAAAAAGAACCTTGGAGAGCAGACACATCAACCTTATAGCCATCGGTGGCTCTATCGGTACGGGTTTGTTCATCACCATTGGTTCGAGTGGTTTGGTCCTGGCTGGTCCTTTGGGTCTTCTCTTGTCCTATTCTTTCTGGACTGTTGTCGTTTTGTTGTTGACCGTCTCCGTCGGTGAGATGACTTGTTACATGCCTGTGGACTCTCCTTTCTTGAGTATGACTGGTCGTGTTGTGGACCCTGCTCTTGAAGCTGCTGCTTCCATTAACTTCTGGCTTATGCAAAGTTTGTACATTCCCTTTGAGATCACCGCCGTCAACGGTATGATTCATTTCTGGAGAAGTGATTATTCTCCAGCCATCACCATTGTTGTGTGTGTGGTTATTTACGCTCTCATTAACGTTTTCGCGGTCAAGGCTTACGGTGAGTCCGAGTTTTGGTTGTCTCTTGGTAAATTGATTTTGTGTATTGGACTTTTGTTCTTCACCCTCATTACCATGTGTGGTGGTAACCCACAACATGACGCTTTCGGTTTCAGAAACTGGCACGCAGAGGGTGGCCCAATCGCTGAGTACATGAGCACAGGCCCCGTTGGCCGTTTGCAAGGCTTCATGGCTGGTTTGATTTCTGCCTGTTTCACTGTCGTGTCCTCCGAGTACCTTGCTATGACCGCCGGTGAGGCCAAGAACCCAAGAAAGAACATGGCTAGCGCTTTCAAGACTGTCTTGTACCGTTTGGTTATCTTCTTTATTGGTGGTGCTTTGAGTGTCGGTATTTTGATCGCTTACAATGACCCAGTCTACTTGAAGTTGACTGCTCTGTCTTCTAACGCCGCCGCTTCCCCATACGTCGTTGCTATGCAAAACATGGGTATCAAGGCTCTTCCAAGTATTGTCAACGTTCTTATCTTGACCTCGGCTTTCTCTGCTGGTAACTCTTATACCTATTGTTCTTCTAGAACTTTGTACGCCCTTTCCAAGAAGGGTTTTGTTCCAAAGGTCTTCAACTACTGTACCAAGAACGGTGTTCCAATCTACTGTGTTGCCGTCTCTTGTTGTTTCTCTCTCTTGTCCTTGATGCAATTGGGATCTTCTGGAAAGAAGGTCTTGGACTTCATGGTCAACTTGTGTACCGGTTCTCAATTGCTTAACTACTTCATCATGGGTATCACATACTTGCACTTCTACAGAGCATGCAATGCCCAAGGTGTTGACAGAAAGCAATTTACCTACGTCTCTTGGTTCCAACCATACACTGCCATCGTTGCTACCTTCTTCTTGGGTGTCATGGTGTTGCTTTTGGGATACACTGTTTTCTTGACCGGCCACTGGTCCGTCAACAACTTCTTGTTCAGTTACGTTATGATCTTTGTTTGTATTGCAGTTTACCTTGTCTTCAAGATCTTCTGGAAGACCAAGTATGTCCGCGCCGATGAGGCCGACCTTACTTCCGGCCTTGAGGAGATTGAAGAGCATGAGTACCAATTCTACGCAGAGATGGAGGCTCATAACAAGGTTGAGACCCGCTGGGGCAGAATCCTTAATTGGATTTTGTAAGCGGGCCGCTGCTTTTTCCGTGTTCGATATTTTGAACAGGACGCTATTTGCTCCTGCTATTACCAAAAAATAAAATTAGAAATAGAGACGATTTTGATGATATTACACTATTTACAGGCTAATTAGATGAATATATTTATTGATCACTTATTTGATAGATGTAGATAAATGTAGATGCGCAATGGCCATCGGATTCGGCGGCTATAATTTGGCACATAACGGTTTCTAAGCGAAGAGGCTAAACCTGTGCAATACCCCTGACTAGTTGTAACAGGAAAATTGCTTGAAAGCTTGAATATTAAATATTCTTAGAATAAATTCAACAAAAAATGTTATAGTGATTCAAAAAGACAACATTTCGGTTGCGGCCATATCAAGTGGAAAATACTGTTTCCCGTCCGATCAACGTTAGTCAAGCCACTTAGAGCCACACTGAGTAATGCAGTGGGAGACCATGTGTGAAATTGTGGTGCTGCAATCTTTTTTTATACTTTTTTAATATTCAGTTTGGGGTCCATTTTCGTATCAATGTCAATTTTTTTAGCGTATGGGTTCTGTTTATGAAGTTGATTGATCGTGTCTCGATTATAGCGACTACGGTCTTCCGTTTAAACTGCCAAGCCTGAATGGAAAATAACAAAAAAAAATCAAATTCATTACATTTTAGTATAATGCTAGTATATTGATCGACCGTGGTCATAAGATGCTAAATATGGATGCTAATGTGCTATATCAATCGATGCATTTGCTACCGTAAATTGATTCCAATTGGCTGAATAACCACTTGCTTTGGAAGCTTGTGAGTCCCGAAGTCTTTGCGCGGAGTCTCATGTTTCTGTCATCTGTGATGAGAATACAGTACCTAAAAGCCTTTGCTGCCTTTTTGTTGAGAACTGTCGGAGTGCGTCCATTCAAGCTGGTATTGAGACCCTTGAATAAGCGCTTACTGACTTCATCGTGTTCAATCACCACATTGAGCATAGTCAGGTCGACGTTACTCATCCAACTACTGTTGTTCTCAAACTCTGCAGTCTCGTTGATATCGCTGGCAACTGTTCCATCAAAACGGAGGGGCAAAATTTCGCGGGTCAAATACAACTCCCGAATTATGATGACTGATCTTGTAGCTGCATCGGATATTGTTGCTTCGGCCGACTTCCGTAACAGACGGAGTTCTTGAAACACAATAAGAGGTATCAGCGGCTTAAAAGCCTTGTTTCTCACACATTTGAAGATACGTCCACAGTGTTTGAGCCATATGTTGGTGTCTAAGGTGACGTAAGTGAGTGCGGTGTCCATGCGGTCGCCCAAGTCTCCTTCAACTTGCACGTCGTTGTTTTCCAAAGCAGGCAAGAAGTCTGGGTTGACTGTGTAATTGTTAGGGTACAAATCTGACATGTTGTTTTGGAGACCGCCCGTGTTTTGAAGGGCAAGCGCTTGTTGATGCTGCTGTTGATGGAACATTTCATGCTCATGTAATGTGCGTGCATGATGTTGATAGTCCAGGTATTCGCGGTCAAAGTCCAGGTCCATAAATTGCTCGTCGGTTCCTGAAATTCCCTGTCTCATAGCACTTTCGCCACTTGCACCTTCAGACTCGAGCGTTCTCTCGGCGGCATTGCTAACTTTAAACCACAACTCATCTTTAGCTTCAGGAGTGAGCTTCGTGTAGCTATCCATGCTAACAAGATTATCCGGGAAGATATTGGAGACAAAGTTGTTTTGAACCAAGCGGCCGTCGGAAAACATAACCTCTCTGACAAAGGTGAAGAGTTCCGTAGTCATGGATGGCGCAGTCAGAGAAATAAGCAAATCGCTCTCTGTTTCGCGATAAACCTGCTCGCTGTATCGGAACCCTTCTGCGGTTCTCACAAGGCCATATTCATGAGAGTCGGCCAAATGGCGTGCCAAAAGTATGATTCTAACTATCCGTTCGTCGTTGTCGTGCTCATGGCCATCTCGGAATTTATTGGGAGGTGTTTGCCCGACCGAATTCTGAGCCACGCCACTTATAGCTGGAGACGTGCCACAGATGGGCATGTCAAACAAGTTGTGCGAGAACACGCCCGCAGCTTCCATGTCCCTGTAGTCGGATTTTGCGCAAATCACGTCGAACCACAAATTACCCCAACACTTCCAGACCTCGGGGAGAGATTCTTGCTGGTTGAAGTGCTCGAGTATGTTGCCATACTGTTGCTGCTCCTTCTGCAAATACAGGCACAAACGCGAGTTTAAGGCAGGACTATTGGCCACGACAGAAAGAAGCAGGTTCAAGTAATTGACGAGCAGCTCCCAGGGGAAGAATTTGCGAAAAAGCCATTGGAACATGTTCTTGGAGTTAGGGTATTTCTGGGTTGCTTCACTGACAGCCCACAAGAAATAAAGCCACACAATAACATGGCATGTAGATGCCTGTTTGGGTCCGACCAAGTAGTGGTTGAGGATTCGGAACGATAGTTCTAAAACAGACTTATTTACGTATGTGAGGCAGTAGAACCAATCCACGGCTGAAAGCTCCGAGGCCAACAAGAAGGGGCTTTCAAAGCCGCCGATGTTGAGTAATGATGCACCCTCGCCAATGCTTTCGTCACCACCTTCCAGTGACTTAGTCTTCCGCTTCTTTTCCTTCTTGTCCTTGCGCTCTTTGAGGGCTTCTGGAAGATGGAACAATTTCGCAAAAGGGTTGCGGGAATCGCCAAAGCCAATGAGGTGGTTGACGTTAGCGATGGCAAAAGAAGAGCCCTTGTTAAACCAAAAGCTGGTCTTTTCAGCGGTGTCAAGTGTGTTAGGCTGTGGTTCTGCATCAGCTTGCTTAAATGGTGAGTTGAACGGATCTGGAACGTATTTGTTATGTGTTCCAGGGATGCAGAATGTGCGTGTGAAAAAATTGTACCCGTGAGAGTCACAACCAAAGGTGAGACCGTAACGGGTCACGAGATTGATGCCGTACTGAAGCTGCGTGTCGTGAATAGGCTCCTGTTGGGGTTCGTGACCGGCGTCATAGGACAGACCGTTGTTGTTGGCGCTGACGTTGTTGTTATTTGCGCTGGTGTGGATCGACAAAAGAACTTTGTGAATTTTTATGAAGTCAATAATTGGCAACTCTAACAAGGACAAAATGTTTCTTTGTGTGCATATGTTTTCCACAACGAGTCGAAGGTACTGTTGAGTGGGTACAAATGGGTCTCTACACACCACAGACTTCCCGATGTTAACTAAAGCATCCAAGTTGTCCTGTTGCACCGTACACATGTGGTAGTAGATCTTTCCGTGGCCATACATGGTTTTCATGCTAACTGCGTACCAGTACTCGGCGGAGATTTTCCAATCTATGAAACGAGAAGAGTATAGAGCGATAGCCATGCGCAGCAAATCGCCTAGCTTCTCGCACCACCATCCTTCCATTTCTAATGCTGGATCTGTCAAATTTGACACTATGCTGAAGCAGTACGCTATGAAACACAGGAACACCTCGTGGTCTTGGAACACAGTGATAATGTTCTTCAATACTTCCAAGAAGCCAACGATTCCGTACACCCACATCCGGCGTGGGATTTTGTACAAATCTACGATGTTTTTACCTGTTTTGAATTGAGTTGTGTTGGCTGTATGTTTTAAGGCCGTGATTAAGAAATCGTAGTAGTTATTCAATAACGTCACGTTATGGTGGTAGATCGTCCACAAATTATTACTAAGTTCGGTCAGGTTCACGGGAAGATTCGTGGGAAGGCCAGGCAGTCCCCCTAGTTGTGGCTGTGTGTAAATGGCAGGCTGGAAGCTGGCACTGTTGTGAGCATGATAATTGCTTTGGTTGAGCTTTATAGTCAAGTCAATGCAACTCTTTTGCACCAGTTCCTCGAAATTGACTATGTTTTTGTAAGTTTCCTTCAATTTGGTGGCCAATTGCTGCTCTTCATCGGACATTACACGAGGCTGCTGCTGTTGTTGAAGGTGTTGTTGTGGTTGTCCCAGGGCAACATTATGGTTTGAGGAGGCGCTTTTCATTGCAGAGCCTGTCGCGGTTGCCTCTTCTGGAGTCATTCCAACGTCATTGTTGTTCTGGGCGGGACCGAGTTGGTCCGTGTTTGGGCTTGACTCCAGTGAGTTCGAGTCGTTGTTCATGGATGCTTGGGTAGCGTTCGGGCTCAGAGGAACTTCGTAGGAGGAAGATGTGGGCGTTTTCGCCAGATTGGCAGCGAGGGCAGAGGAATTTGGACCTTTACGAGTTTTCCGACGCACGGCAGGTGCTGGCATGCGATAGGGAGAAAATTGGCCCGCAGTAGCAGAGTTAGCCGAAGAAGCGTTTCCACCGTTTCCACCAGTGTAGTTTATGCTGTTTGATTGAACAAGAGTCTGAGGCGTTTGATTTGGGGTTCTTTTACTGGCTGGGTTGTTGGGGTATGCAGACATGCTATTCTGACGTTTCTGGGCAATGGTCAACGTTGCCGTAGAGTCGGGAATTGTGCCAGCAATAGTGTCTTGATCTACGGGTGCGTATTCGACCGGGCTATGAAAATCAGGCGTCGCAGGCGTCCTCACGTCGGTGGCGTACGGTTGAGAGGTGTGACTGTTCATCCTGGGGGACCCCTCAGAAACAGGATGATGTGGAGTGAGAAAGAGGCGAACAAGAGAATGTGATTTCGGGACAGGTGTGGCCGGACAAATAGCGAAATATGGGTGGAGTTTGATAATTCGAGACTAGTTGCCGAATTTGGAGGTTTTTTTTTTTTTTGTCGCAGGTGGGGGCTTTTTTCTGCGGCGTCGGCCGTTTATGTATATATGGACTATTATCGGGCCTGGCGGTGTTCGGAGATAGCCCTATGTCTGACACATCGAAGCAGGTGGGCTGCGAGATTACGTTATAGGATATGAGTTGACATTTCCATGCGGGTTTTGCTCGTTATTTTTAAATTTATTCAAGATATCTTTTATTTTCTTACTTATTCTCATGAATATCACCGTTCGGAGACAGCTGGCTTGAACCGGCAGTCGTTAAAGTGGTGTTCAGACAGACCAAGAGAGCCGAATATCTGTAGACGGAATCCGATTTTGTCAATATATTTTCTATGATTAACACGTGTGACTACTGGCTTGTGAAACGAGATTCGTGGCATATATTGTCTGTGTCACAGAGAAGTAATGCTACTAAAGAGCGACAGTCTATATTATAATTTACTCTATTTCAATCGATATTGTGGCCCGACATTAGAATTGATAATCTGGTCACTTTTTTAAGAATGAGTCGTTTATCGCCGAATTATCGGATGTACTTATTTTTCTTGGTGCTCTTAACGCATGTCCCGGTGTGGTGGTGCTGCAACATTGTAGTTAGAGCGTTACTTGACTATACCGTTTACTTTATCCGAGAGGAGCATTGATAGGTTTTATATGATTGGGTTTAAGAATTTAGTATCGGTTTTTCATAGAAACAGTGGTTTGCAAATAAGATGAAATATTTCGTGTTAGTTTCTTTTTTCCATATTGTCTTTTCTAGACGGAACACTTAAGCACTAGAGCCATGTTCGGCAAACGCAGTATTGAACTTCTCTTGGACGCAGCGGTGAATTCGACCAATTTGCAAATTTACTGAGCGCTAGGCCTGAATTGCACAGTAACCTTTATCTGTAGCCCAGCTACGCCGATGCTTTAAACCGCTTTTGAAACCATCCATCTTCACACGACAACGCCAATAGAAAAATAATCAGAAATTATGCTTACATGCATTTAAGTTAAATGACTTATTTTATTTTCGGTCGTCGTTTATAGGTCCGAGTCTTGAGAAAATCTGCCCTGCTCTGTGGTTTAATTTGTGATCTATCGGTCCAAACAGCCCTAAAAACGAAGACAAAACTTCCAAAATGATTTTTATAGATCGTTTCTGGCATGGAACACGGTAGTCAATTTAAAGCTCCTACAGTAAAGTCATCTTCCGCTAGTCGTGTACACGAACCCAGCATCAATTGACCTACATTATCAAAGTTGAAGATGAAATATTAAACAACAAGTATCGGAGCAAGTAAGTGCAAGTTTACAGAAGGAGTCAGAATCATTAACAGAATAACACAATTGAATAGAGTATTGCTGCTTCCTTTAGGAAGTTTGCTTCAAACTGGTCAAAAGAATAAAACTGTTGGTCAGACTTTGCACCGAGAAATCGATGCATTTGTATCTTTGAGCTCGATCATTGTCAATTGCATTGCTGGTTTTCCTTCTATCCCGTTGCCATTGCGGTGCCCTTGTGTGTATTCCTCATCCTTTGGTAATTTTTCACCGAGAGTGACCCCACGGTGCCTACAAGAATCCTCGTAAAAAGTGTATTATCTAAATAGTGTTAAAGTCATAGCGCTGATGAACGCACCGTAACAGCCCCACATATAAGACAAAATGATGGCGCAACCCACGGATTACTTCAACTTCTTCTTTGGTCTCAACTGGTTGGTGTGACCACACTTTCTCTTTCTGCAGTTGGTAGCTCTTGGGGGCAATCTAGCGTAACATTTACGGCAGATAGACTTCTCACAGTTGTACTTGGAAGCTAAAGCTTTCAAAGATGGCTCAATCATGGCTGTCGATTTGGGAAAAAGTCGGTGAGGGAGGTTTTTTTCTAAGTAAAGCGAGTGAGGGCGTGTGTGGTGACGGGGGGCACGGGTGCGCTTCGCGCATGCCACGTGCTCGTACAGTCCATGAGGGCGCGAGCCCTAACTTACCTCAGACCTATGGGCCGTGTATTTGACGTGGATAATTGTGACGAATTTATTCTCGGTGTAGTACTTGAGTTTGTGAAGAGAGTTTGCGTTTTATTCAAATTCTTCTAACAAGAAATTCGTAAGATCATGTACGTTAATTAAATTGACTAAGAGTGCATGATCAGAATGGTGACCTACCGATATGACAATTAATTTTATTCTAATTTTTATGAGTTTTGTGATACAGACGATTAAAGAGTTTGGCCATTTCATAACTCGCCAGCTCGATCGGGAAACTCAAGTCATCTGCCATGCATATAGACGTTTCAGTTCAGTACAAAATGGGACATCTGAACAGAACGCGTACGACGCATGTCGCAAGATGACATCTTGTAGCAAAACGTCGATTTTTTTTCTAATCTTAATTAATTCAATTTGCCCGTTCTAAGCACCCCGGACACCTAATTTCGAAATACTCATTAAAGCCTCTTGTCGCGAATATCTACAGCTGCATTTCTTCTACTTACTCTAGTAGAGGGAAATGGAGTTTCGAAAGGAACGTCTTTAAATACTCATAAAGATTAAAAATTCAGCAATTTTAATTCCTACTTTTTTTGCTTTATTGTATATAATTCTTTGATACTCCTCGCACCACTTTCCACGAAATAAGCTGAGCAGACGAAACTCAGACAAGGACGCATAACAATCACACGTCTTACAGAAAACTGGCCCGTAAACCCCTTTGCTTTTTATACTGCTTTTGTCTCTTCAAATTATTTTGTGAGTAAACGTTGCCTTTTTCTCTCCCTCGATTGTTACTTCTCCACATAGGTGTAAGGGTGTATTACCAGCTTCTCAATTATCTAATTATCCGTGTATACGTTATCTCGGACGATCCCTAATCATCACATTTCATGGATCCTAGCCAAGATCAGCCACTCAATCCTTCGGCAGGAAGTGAGTCATCTGCGGTATTCGGCCAGTCCGACGCTCTGCCCTCCACAGATGCTCAGCAACACGAGACAACCACAGATCAACAGCCACTTTCAGGATCGCAATCGCCATTCGATGAAATCACAACATCGGCTATAAATAGTAACGCCGATCATCATTTACCGGCAACATCCGAGTATATCGAGATTGGTAGCGAAGAAACGCCGACCAGCGCATTATCACAATTCGAGCAGCTGGAGCCTCCAGCGCCAGAACACGAGCAAGACCCAAATTCTTCTATTCCCCTGATCCATTTCGGAAGCAGCACGGGCCGCACTTTCGCCACCCCTCTGAAGCTGCTCCCGCCATTGAAAGACATCGAGCACATTGTCACGCCTAAGAGTTTCGGAGTGGCTAAAGACGATTCGCAAGGAAAAGCAGCCGTCGTTAGTTCTCCAGTCACAGAGTCCAATAACGCCACCGTTCTTCATGAAATTGATGAAGACCCTGAGGAAGCCTTTGATGCTGCGGATGATACTTTTGCCAAACCTTCACATCAAGCCTCTGGGCCCAGTGATCTGCAATCCTCTAACCTTGAGGCGGCTGCTCTATTCTTGGGTCTCGATCCCTCTGCGACAGCCCAATTTGGCGAAGACGCCGTGTCTAAATTGGCTCAGCGGGCACATAATTTCCATCGGATCCAATCCGAGCTTTCGTTTTTCAAATTGAACCAGGAACACGTCAACCAGGTCCATACTTCCAAATACGAGGCATTCCAGAAGAAAATTAATAGCTTAAACCAACAGAATGGAACCCTTAGCGATGAAAATGAGACTCTTCGTGAGAAGGTTGAACAGAACGAGACCATCATCAGCCAATTGAAAACCCAAACTACTACACTCTCTGAAAAATTGCTGGATTTGCAGAACTCTGCAAAGTCTCTCCAATTGTCGCAAAACCTGGCTGTTTCGTCACATAGTCAAGAAATTGCCAGACTCAACGATGCAATTCACAAGCTCACCGAGAGTAACGTCAAGCTGAGCCAGCTGCTCAATCAATTGACAAAGGATCTTAACGATGAGGCAAATGAAAAATTCCAATACAAACTCGAGCTTACGAAGGCGACTAGTGAGTTAACATATTCCAAGAAGCAAACAGATTGGTACTCAAACCAATTGAAGACCGTGCAGGAAAAGTACACTGAACTAATTAAGAGACACGAAACTGACTACTTGAAGATGTCTAACCAAATTTCAACTTTGACGTCTCAAAATGAGTCTTTTATTTCCTCTAAGTCGTACTTGGAATCGCAAGTTAAGGAGCTTGAAGCCAAGCTTGAGTCCGAGTCCGCCAAACTCGTGGACTTAGAGTCAAAGAGCGAGGTTCAGAAAATCAAGTATGCCAAAGAGTCCGCTGCCAATGAAGAAATGATTGAGCTTGTGAGAGTGCAGCTTCAAGAAAGAGAGGTTCGTATCAAGCAGCTTGAAAGTTATGCCGAGGAGTTGAAATCATCTGCTAGCAACTCAATTTCGGAGTTGCAAAGCGCCCTCTCCGAAAAGGATGAGAAGTTGGTGCTGTTGCAGGTGAAACTCAAGAGAACTGAAGAAGCCTTCGGAGCTGAGTTGCAGCGTGAAACAGACCTTCCCAAGATCTCTTCCAGTGCTGAAACAATTCTCAACGAGAGCAATCTGGGAATATCACTTTCCGCGTTATACACTGAGTTCAATCTCGTGAAGAAGGAACTTATTCTCGAAAAGTCTCAGAAGGAAAAACTTGCCGCTCAACTCCAACATTTCGTAAGTGAGCTTGAGTCTAAAAAGCCTGCCATTGCCAACTACCGTAATCAGGTTCAGTTCTACGAGCTGTCGATGAGAGAGTCTTTGGAGAAGCTAGAGTCTTTGAGAATGGAGAAAATGGAAGCCGACAAAAATTGCAGCAGGTTGCGGGCCTGTGTAGCCAACTACGAGACAGAAAAATTGACATTGAAACAATTGCTGAAAGATTTGGGCAGACAGCTTTGTTACTACTTGATCCACTCTAACATTAGAGAAGGACAGGATGAGCCTTTGACCGGCGCTGAAAGACGCGCAATTGATCAGATCTTAACAAAGAGCGGTGCGAGCGACGGGTTCGGCGAGACCGATACCGACATCCTTATCACCGAGCGCTTGGTTACCTTTTCCAGTATCATTGAACTTCAAAAAAAGAACGAGGAACTCCTCGTTTCTGTGCACAAACTTGGTCGTGAACTTGAAACGAAGGACAGTGAAAGCAACGGCTTGGAGGCAACGGCAATTGAAGAGGCCAAGGACGCGATTTTGACTCTTCAAAGCGAGTTGGACAGTGTAAATATCAAGCTTGAGGCGGTCACCAAAGAGCGCGACCTCATGAAAACTCTAGGCCAAACGATTGGTAACGGAGACTCGCGTAGTGGCGAAGTGAAAATTTTAACTCAAAATATCGCGGACTTGAAGGCACGCGTGAAGGAGCTCGAGCAGTCTCTTCACGATCTTCAAAACGAGTCTTCCGAGAAGATAAGGGATTTGAACAAGAAGCTCCTGGTTGAGAACAGCTCCAACGAGCAGCTCAAGCTACAGGCTGCTTCAAGCAAACACTCTATGGACTTGGCAGAGAGCCGCTTATCCAACACCAAAAAACTATTGGAGAATGCGCAAAAAATTGTGGAACATACCCGCTCCGAGGTTGACTTTTGGAAACAACAGGCTTCAAAGCAGGAGCAATTGCTTGTTAAGAAGTCCAATGATTTGCGTGATGAAGAAAGAAGACTGTTTGAATACCAGAATTCCTTGCACAGCTTGCAAGTGGACAAAGAATCGCTTTCTGCCGCTCAAACCTCGCTTAGAAATGAGATAGAGCAACTCAAGGAAGACAAAAAACATTTGACGTCTTTTGTTTCCAACTTACAAGCACTCCTTGAAGAAAGAGAAGCTTCCGCTACAGATCTTTCCGCCAAGTTGTCCCAAAGTCTTGTTAACTACCAAGCGTTGCAAGAACGTATCAACGAGAAGGAAGAACGTATTCAAGTATTGTCTTCCCAGTCCGAGTTATCCTTGAAAGCACAAAACTCAAAATTGGAGCAGGTTAGCGAGTTGAGCCAGAAGCTTTTAGAGACTAAATCTAAGCTTGCGGAGAAGCAAATCCTTGCTGATAAGCTTCGTGCTGAGCTTGAAGAACAAAAGAAAACTAGACCAGTTGAACGGGCCTCCCGTCCTACTGAGGACTCGTCTGCGCCTGTTTTCGAAGCCACATCCTCCACTGTACCCGCTCTGGAATATGAGCATTTGAAGGACAGATTGAAGGAAGCAGAGCTTCAGGTACAGGAGTTTTCAAACATTGCGCGTGCCTCTGAAGAAGCTCTTGATAGTGCCACCAAGTCGTATGAGGAATACAAGGCCACTTCCGCTGATACACTCCGCTTGCTTGAGCATGACAAGGAAGAACTCACAAGTGAAGTAGCAGCCAAGGAGGCCGAATTGATCCACTTCCGTCACGAGATGAAGTCTCTCGAAGAAAAGCTTAGAACAGAAATCATGCAATTGCAAGCTCAAGTTCAAGAAAGTCAGTTCAAGGCCTCGTCCTACGACGACATGAAGGCTGACTTGGAGCGTAAAGTCGAGGCTATCAGCAGCGACTTGCAGAACCAAACTGCTTTGTTTAACGATTTGGCGCAGCGTCACGATGCCAAGTTGTCTGAGCTGGAACTCTTGAATATCCAACTTGCCCAACAGAAAGACGAGGTGGAAGAATTGAAGCAAGAGTCTGCGGCCACTAAAGCGGAGCTTCTTAGAGTCCGTAATCAAATTGAGTCGTCTGAACTCGAACTCAAGGAAAAGTGCGCTGGACAGGAAGAAGAATTGCTGGCGGCACGTGGCAAGATTGCCGATCTTGAATATCAATACAATATCGCGCTTAATCAGATTGAGCTCAAGACAAGCCTCACTGGGGTGGATGAGAATGATGCATCTGAAGATTTGCGCCAGGTTGTGCGGTTCTTGCGCCACGAGAAGGACGCAGCAGAGGCCAAAAATGTCCAGTTGTCTAACGAGATTCAGCAACTCAAATCTCAAGTTGACAATGCTACACTTGAGCTCAATGCCACAAAATCACAGCTTGGTCGTCTTCAGGTTAAGAAGGTCAATGTGAACCAGAGTCTCGAGGAGCATTCGCGTCTCATGGAACAGCTTGAGCAGCTCAACATTTTGCGCGAGAGTAATGTCACTCTTCGCAATGAAAGCAATGAGCTTAAGGCTCAAATCAAAGAGTATGAGCTGTCCATCAAACAGTTGGAAGAAAAGCTCACTTCCTCTTCTAATGGCGATGACACTAGTGCAGCTGTTCTGTCACAAGAGTTGAAGTTGTTGAAAGAAGAGAACTCCCGCCTCAAAACTCAACTAGCAAACAATGAAGAGTATAACACACTTATGCAAAGGTTTGAGAACTTAAAGGCAGAGTTCAAAGCCAAATTGTTGGGTCACAGAAACAAGAGCAAAGAATTAGAGAAGCAACTCGTGGAACAAAAGGCAACTTACGAATCCGCTCAGAAAGAGCTTCTGGACCTCAAGGCTAAACTGGGTGATGACGAAGCACAAAATTTAAAGGCTCAACTTACCAAGCTCACCGCTGAGAAGGACATCGCCGTTAGAAAACTCCAATCTGAACTTGCAGCGGCAAAGACAGATTACGAGAGCAAAGTTGCACAAGCAAAAACTTCAGGAGATGGTGAAGCCGAGAAGAAAAAATTGGAGGCTAGCTATGAGCTGAAGATCGCTTCCTTAAAGCAGGAACATGAGCAGAAGTTGTTGTCTTTACAGAAGAAGCACGACCTGAAAATAGCCTCTCTTAAAGAGGAATTTGAGCAGAAGATGGAGAAGGAGAAAAAGAGCATCCAGGAGAGTGCCGAAAAGAAGTGCGACTTCAAACTTCGCGTTCTTAATAGAAAAGTTGAGCGCTTGGAAAAAGAAAGGGCCGGACAGGCTGGACAGAATGAACAAGGCCTGCAAACACTGAACACACCCAACGAAAACAACAAAAGGGCGTTGTCTTCTGAGACGCAATCAGACGCACTGAAGAAATTAAAAGAGTAGTTTCTCAAAAGCGAACAATCGCGGGAATTTTGCTTGAACAGATGGAAAAAGCTATAGAGTAGCGGAATCCTTACAAATACAACTAAGTAGTTAAAAATAAAAGTGAATATTTATTTAAAAGAACCAAAAAATTATATAGACGCAGGGAGTTGGATGCGTCGTGCAGTAAGCTTTAACGTCGTGGCCGCCCTACTCACTTAGAATTGAAAGCACCAGCCACAAGAATTTCGCAGCCATTCTTTGACGTGCCATGGTGGCGAATATGTAGTTCTTTTTCGTGATTGGGAACCACGACTATCGCGCCATCGACGCAGAATCTGCGGCTTGAAACTTGTTCGTTGTTCCCAATCTTCAAAACTATCGACAGTGAGCTGTCAACGTGGTCGTAAAAAACCTTCTCATTTTGAATATGTTTTCCACCATCGTAGACTTCGTTCATGATATCCATTATGTACTCCGATGAATCTTCGGTATTGAAGCCAATGGCATACAATGAGCTATCTCGAATATCGCCCTCCGGCAGGATATCGAATATCGGCTCAAACTTCTTCGCGGGTGTGACGACAAAATATGCGAATGGCCCCTCGTGTGTGATTATCGTCTCATCCGAGTCGTTGTTGATGTTGACCAGACCAAAGTACTCTTGTCTCCACTCCAAGTTCTGACGAGCGGCGATTTTGAAGCGCTCGATGCCTGCCTTCCGAAGTTCGTCTTCGTCGCTATCGGCGACAAGAGATGCATGGAACGCCCATGACGTCACCACCAAAAACAACAAGGGCTCTGTCACCAGCTTCCGGGTGCCATCGGAGTAGAGGAAGTGCGACCCAGCAGGAAACGTTGCCTGGTACAAATTCAACGGCACAAAGCTGTTCGTAGAGTCCGAGAGCAATAGACGGAATGCAGTGAGATGGTCGTTGATCCCAAGAGATAACGCGAGAGCGTTGCCTGTCCCAGCAGGCACCACAATCAACTTGAGTCGGCCATTGGAGCCGCCACGGAACGAATTGATGAACTCGTTTACTGAAGTGTCTCCTCCAATTAGAAGGAGGGTAATGTCTTGCTCTGTGGCGACCAAACCTTCGGCAAACTCATGGATCAGCAGGGAATGTTCGGTGCCTATATACTGGTAGTTGATGCCCAAGGCATGGAGAATGGGAGACATTAGCCCCGAATATACGTCATTGGCTCCGCGGTTGCCCGTTCCCGATTTGATTGAGTCGAGTATGTATAATATTCTGTTTTGAAACAATTTTCTCTTATCTATCCTGAGCACTGCCGGGTCCTGTGGCTCATCGGCATCATCTTGTATGAGTAAGCTGTAGGTGCCATTGGTCTCCCGAACGGTAACTGTGGTCCGAGTGGAGGTCTCGTATAAAAACGTCAAGTGTTGCATGACTTACTGGCTTACTTGTGAAAAGCTAATACAAAACATTGACATATACATGTGCATATATACTTCTGTGGCGTCGGCTGCAAGCGGCTCCATTGTTTCGAGATGTCAGATCGGATCACGTGACTGCACATCCTGCCGTTTACCGATAAGAGTTTCTACCCTGGTAATTCAGCTGATTTGGCCTGTAGCCCTGATTTTGATTGTTGTTCTGGTAATTGGAGTTGTAGCCGCCTTGGTTTCCGTTGTAGCCTCCTTGGTTTCCACCGTAGCCTCCTTGGTTTCTGTAGTTGTTGTATCCGCCGTTTCCTCTGTGTCCAGAATTGTAGTTGTTGTTGTAGTTTTGATTGTACCCCTGGTTGCTGTGGTTTTGGTTGTAGTTTTGGTTGTTGTAGTTTTGGTTTTGGTTGTAGCCCTGGTTGTAGCCCTGGTTGTAGCCCTGGTTGTAACCTTGGTTTGGTCCCAGTCCGTACCTTGCCCTCTTGGGATCAGAATCACGGAAGGAATTGTCATGACCATGTCTGTTGCCTTGATAACCGGAGTTTTGGTAGTTGTTTCTGTTCCTATTGGCGTACCCGTTGCGTTGTCCCAATTGACCGGATCTACTAGGTTTGGGCCCTCCACTTAAAAAGGACCTGTAACCGCCAACACGCATTCTATATGCCATATAAGCTTTAGTTCCTGCGGGTCCTGTATTGACATAAGCATTGTTGTTTTCAAATCTAGGATTGTAGTTGTCGTTAGTCAGAACGGAATCCTTATCCATATCCGTAAGCACTGGCACATGTGGAATATAACCACCTAAAAGCATAGACTTTCCGGGCGAGCATTTAGGAAACTCGTACCAATTGGGCAAGAAGGCCGAATTGTTAATGTCGGGCATCTCGCCGTCTGCCAATGGGAAGCGGAAAACTCCCTTCTCGGAAAAGCTATCTACGGCACGAATGCTGCCAGAAAGGCCACCTCCATAAGACATGAACGAAATCTCTTCATCACTTTGACGAGCGGCCAAGAATTTCTTATAGTTCTTGTTTTCCTTTGAAATATAAAGTTGGGCACTTTTGTTGGTGTTACGGCCGAGCTCGGCTTCTGTGAGAAGTGGGTATTTACCCTGAACGGCAGTAAGTAGCCTATCTTGGTCAATAAATGGTAACAAGGATATTCCCATCCAGGAGGCCTTTGCACCATTCATGTCAATAAGAAAATCTTTTGGGTAAAAGTCAATGATTTCACTATCTGGATCACTCATCAAGCCACGAAATACCGCCGGCAACGTATGGCCCGATGCAGCTGGTAAAACAGCCATAAGTTGCTCGTATGGTCTGAAGGGTTGGCCCAATTCAAATTTTATGGGCTTCTCTGCTACAACCTCACGCAAGTCGAAGAAATCAGATGCGAAGGGAGCATAGTGGTATGGGTAAAACCATTGCCATGAAGGACATCCTTGGAAGTAATACAACAAGACCCAAGAAATACCTTCCAAGTATGCATGGATGACTTCACGACGCGTCTGGTTAATCTCCTCATCAGACTCCAAATGGAATTTCGATCTGTAGTACCTGCCCTTATATCCAGACTCGTGCAAGCGCACAGCGTCTCCAGTATCATCTGGATCATCTCCCAAGGCCTCGACACCTGAGTTTGTTTTGCTGGTTTCGTTTGCAGACTCATTCATCGAGTCAGCCTCGGTACTGACTCCGGTGCTTACTTCTGTACCAGATTCCGTGGGCTCTCCGGCCTTCTCAGCCAAAAGCTTCTTTAGGGCTGCGGCCGCATCGGCGTTGGCCATGTTGGCCTTAGTGATGATGTCTCTGTTTTGAACGATGTCGGAGTTTGAAAGCTGAGCGTAGCCATCGACCATCTTACCTGAAGTGTCCATTAATGGCATACTCTTGTCAGCCGTGAGAGGTGCTTTTTCTTTGCCCTTTGAGACTTGCGGCAAGTATTGTTTCCTCATAGTCGCTTCTTCTGATCTCCCTGCAGCGTACCTCTGTTTTCTAGCTTCAAATCGCAATTCTTGTTGGTGCTTCTTTCTTAAAAGAGCTTCCTCCTGCTTGGATAGCGTCATGAGCAATTTTTCAGCACCCTCAAAATTGAGTTTACCATCGCATGTTAAAAACTGTCTGTGCTGCTGCATCACCGACTTCCAGCACTTTAGTAAGATATCAATACCACCATCTCTGACACTTAACGCAGGCATGTGAGGTAAGAAATCGTTACCGACGAAGAAACACATAAAAACCCAGTCATCTATGGCGCGCTCTAAGTCCCAGATGCTCAAGTCTAAGTACAATTCAGCCGACAAATATTCACGGAGAACATTGACGTGAAGCCACAAAAATGGCTTTTTGGAATCGCGAGCATCAATGGCTGCTTTTTGTTCCTTCGTCATCAGATGTTCTTGAATTGCATTCATTCGTCTATTATCTTGAGCGAAAACGTCTTCTCGAAGAACACGGAAATGAGGCTCGTGGGTCGCAAGGCCCAAGAAAATGAGATCGGCATCCAAACCATATATACAATGTTTGGTATTGGGATCGTAACTAGGATCCAGCCTCTGCGAACGGATGAAGCTCATCAACTTGTGCTCTCCTTCTCCAGGCACAGTAGCGTCGCTGATAATCACCTGTAGGTCTTTCCAGCCAGGGTCCAGCGCCAACTTGTATGCTACCCAGTATCTGAGCGCCATCGCCAATCCATCCATGAACGGCGTACCGGGAGTAATGGCGTTGGAATCCCACTTCTTCTTGTCTTTCAAGGCATCGTCAATGGTCTCGCCACGCTCTTGAAGAACTCTTAATTTCTCTTCATGTTCGATCTCTGCATCTCTAGCAGCGCGAAATCTTCTGCTTCTTTGCTGGTTCATCTTGGCTCTTGGCGCAACACCATCTACTGCAATGACCAATACTTTACGCGGTCTGGCCATCATAAGAACCCGGTCCGTGTATTTAAATATGTCCAAGAACATCTCATCTTCTGTAGTGGGCGCTGGTTTGTGTTCCGGGTGCGCACAAGGATGGACGATACCGTTCATGTCCAAATATAGGTTATCCAACTCTCCATTAGGATTGGGGTCCAGGTATTGGGGAACTCTTCCGTACTCCATATCGCTCGCATCCTCTAGAACTGGGGAAATGATCTTTGGATATTTCTTCGAAAGCCATCGAAAAAGTGCTGGAACTCCCATGATGACTTAATGGCCTGGGGTGGGTACTGTTATAATGAGTGCTGCAAGGTGAAGTCGCACAAGCGCGATGAGATCTGGGGTCGGGGTGAGTAGGCTCTTTACTATGGTGAATTGCGGAAATCCAAATTATTTGAGTAATGATGACATAAAAAACTTCTTTAACGAATGACAAATTTACTATTTGTTAATAGATTTAATATTATTATTTTTTTTTTTGAAGTTCACTTGGAGACTGGCGCCGCGAAGTGTGATATTGGCTCTACTTGCGCATCGTATCAAACTCATAATGGCAAGAATGGTAACAAAATTAATAAAATTGCGAAGACCAGAACAATGAACTAAGAAAGTACTGATGGTGCTAGTGATTGCGCTACAATTGGCAATGTTTGATCATTTTGAACTTTTTAAAATTTTTTAAAAATCAAAAATATTAATTGGGTAATGTGTTTACACTACAGAAAACTTTAATTTAAAACTTATCGCGTTATCATAAATCATTCTACTTCATCAATTTCTCCTCCTTGTCTTCCTCGGCGTTCTCGACGAATGAAGCGTGCTCAGCGGTTGGCTTCTCGAGGATGTCGTAGGACATTTCACCAGATGT
The DNA here is from genome assembly GCA_030563905.1 of Australozyma succicola. Taxonomy (NCBI): domain Eukaryota; kingdom Fungi; phylum Ascomycota; class Pichiomycetes; order Serinales; family Metschnikowiaceae; genus Australozyma; species Australozyma succicola. Next base: position 174,021 of record JAJMKM010000001.1, on the reverse strand, counting down.
GTTGTAGTGAATCTTGTTGATCTCAGAGTGGTCAGGGCAAAGCTCTGGACCCTTTCTACCAATAAGGTACCATGGCAAGTTGAAGATCTCCTCCATACTTTCCAAGGAACGACCAGCAACCTCTGGAACGAAGAACCAGGCCCAGAAGAGAGACAAGCCAAGAACACCAGCAAAGAAGAAGAAGGCACCGTTGGCCTTGAAGGCAAGCATCATCAGAGGAAGAGCCTTGGAGTTACCGAACTGGTTGGCAAAGTGCAACACCATGACGGCAGACTGAGCGAAAGAACGGATTTGCAATGGGAAAATTTCGGAACCCAAAAGATATTGCACAGAGTTGAAACCAATGGTCCATCCGGTACCAGACAAGAACAAAGCAGCCAATGCACCTTTAGAGGCGGCCCTTTGAGATCCACTCAAGTCAGACGAGTGAGCAGCTTCTGGAACAATAGTCATGAAAATTGCAAAGTAGAGGGCACACACCAATTGAAGAGTAATACCGGAGTACAAAGCAAGTCTTCTACCCAAGAAATCGATAACGAAGAAGGCACCAAGGTATGCAGAAATCAACTTAACCAAACCCAAAAAGGCTGTCATCTTCAAAGATTCGACACCCTTGATACCAACGACACCAAACAACTCTGGAGCGTAAATAGTGATGGCATTTGCACCAGACCATTGACCCAAAACTTGTGCGGCGGCGGCAATAACGAAGAATCTGTACAAGTTGGATTTCAATCCGAAGAACTCCTTAAGCAAAGTGAACATCGAGTTCTCACCCACAGCCTCCTTTTCAGCCAAAAGACCTTCATTGATATCGGAAATTTCACCAACAACGTAAGGGTGGTCAGCTGGAAGCTTTCTGATCTTAGATAAAGCTTTGATAGCATCGTCAGGTCTGTTGACCTTCAAAAGCCATCTAGGAGACTCGACACAGAAGATAAAGGACATAGTCAAGATAAGTGCAGACATCATAAGTTTCATCGATAAAGGAACAGCCCATTGCGCTCTAGAGTTGTTAGACATGTGCAAAGCAGTTCCGTAGTTGGCGAAATAAGAAAGAGAAATACCTAAGTAAACAGCACCTGCGAAAATACATCCGCACATACCTCTAATTGCCTTTGGTGCAACTTCAGACAAGTAGGTTGGACCGATAGTGGTGGTTTGACCGATAGCCAAACCTTCTATGAAACGACCGGCGTAAAGCTGTCCAACTCCATTAGCAGAAATTTGAATAGCGACAGCAACCATCCACAAGATACAAACACCACGCAATGCGTTGATACGTCCAAACTTGTCATTGGTGTACATGGCGACCATGGCACCTCCAACTGCACCAATTTGGACCATCGAGGCGATGTTCGACTTTAAGTTCGCGAGTTGTTGAGGAGTTTTACTCTTGTTAGCCAATCCGAATTGCTTTTGGAAAGACTTTTGAGCAAGGTTACCTGAGATGTTACCTTCGTCAAGACCTCTGGCGGCACCAAAGATACCAAAAACAAACACAGACATATAAAGTGTCCAGTTGTAAATTTGTGGAGGAGAATCATTGTCCTCGATTCTCCATCTAAACTTTCTCTTTGGTTTAGGAGCTGGCTGCTTTTCGACGTCAACCACGGTTTCTTGAACCTGATATTTCTTTTCAATAGACATTTTTGTAGGTCCGGATCGATGCCAAGATTGAAAATACAGTCAAAATATGAGTAGAGGCAGGAGTGACGGGCCAAGAACAAAAAGGTTAGGGCAATGGAGTTAGATGCGGTGCTCAAACGTTTTTTGAAGCTCTATTGCCTTTGTTGATGATTAAACAAAACGAATCTACAATGGATCAATATCTACGTACTTATATAATTATTACTAGTGATCAAAAATTCAAGAGGGGTGACGCGAGTTCCGGGAATTGCGGGGCAAGGCGCTTTTCAAAATACTGAGTTGCCGTTCAAGCCAATTTAACGGGCCGCTAAAAGCAGCAGGTATGTGGGGTTCGACTGTATATAGGCGTCAGAGACGCATGGTGGGTGCTTATATCCAGGTTCATGCCCCTTATGCATGATGACCTCTGGACCAGCGAAAAGGAATTAAACCTCACTAAGACCGGGGTTTGATACCTGTAATCAGAAAAAATATTGGGTATCTCGTAAACGATCTCCCGGCGTCAAGAGAAAGATGAAAAGCGGAATTTCGTGCGATAGATAAACATTCACAGTTTCAAAACCAAGCATACTTAGACCTACACATTAGTCGCTTTCCAAGGCGTTCCAATATTTAAGGCGTCAAGGTCTAAGACTTTTTGCCTTTGGTCATTGATGTTCGTTCTTCGGTGATAATAAATGATCCTTGTGTCAATGTCAAGTTCATCATTAATGCATACGGCTCTGTTCAAAAAAAAGAAATGCTTTTATGAATTTACAGGTCTTGCATATGACTGAAACGGCGTGGGGGAGGGGGTTTTAGGTAGGACGTTTTCCCCGGGAAAACGTCCATGGTTCGAATGGCTCCTGATTATACAAGTCATGTATCTCGATTTGAGTCTAAATACGATAGATGATGAAGTTTTGCTAGAAACAATCTAAAATTTTAATCTGTAAATCGTTTGGGTGGCTTTTTATCGAACAGAGGCGAACAGTCATCGAAAGCGACAAATGCAACATCGGATAAACAATTTCATGATCGATGGTGCGAGGGATCGCTTCCAATTTAGGCTGTACTAAGGCTTTCGGCTCCGGTTTTCATTTCACCAATCAGTGGGCTACGATTAGGAAAAAAAAAAGAATTTTATTGTGTATGTGCAGGCGCCATGTAGCGGGGATTTTATTTTCTAGGCATGGTGCCCCGCGCTGTCCGGGATCAAAAAATAACGACAACTGCAGGACTCGAACCTGCGCGGGCAAAGCCCAAAAGATTTCTAATCTTTCTCCTTAACCACTCGGACAAGTTGCCTTGTTTGAGAGTCTGTTAAGGAATAGTCCAATAATACTTATAATAGTAATAAGTATAGACACTATAGTAATATAACAATAATATTAATATAATATATGTCTATTTATTATCTAACTAAATCTTACTTACTTTATACTTAGAGCGATTACCGGGGATTATATACCATGTCCAAGGTCCGGTCACATATGCGCTTGGGTTTCACATAGCTTAAACTGTCCTGATCTGGTCAGTGCTGCATATGCCCTTTGGCATTTATGCTCTTCATAGTTATTTTCCTAACATTCTCCCCCGTCTACGACGGATCGTCTCGATTCGTTTCATTAAGATTGTCTACATTTTCAGGTAATTCGTTAACCTGACTGTCTGTTACTTGTACGCTCTGTTGTCTTCGTTTCTTAATGTTGAACTGCTCGAGTAAATAGTCCCGTTGATCTTCCTTAAGCTCGTTTTGAATTACATCACAGGAAATTGTGGTCGCTAAACCTGGCTCGCAATCTTTCCAATAGACATTGTATGTGTCTTCGGATTCATTGTGATTTACGATTTCTGTGATTTCTCCTTTACGGGCTCTGTGAAGAACTTCGACAAGATTAGTGGGTGGAGTGGATGGAAATGCGGGTTGTGGTCCATAGTATTTACGCAATTGCAGAACATTGATGTTTCGATGAACTCTTGACAGTTCTGGCAAGTTAACTTCGTAAACGTTTTGACCAACCTGCTTCACTACCTTAAAGGGTCCAAAATAAATAGGTTTTATTTTAGCATAGGTCTGTGGTGTTTCCGGTCCAAATCCTTGTCCTATCAAATCTCTGTCTTGGTATACTCGTCTGTGCACTAACACTAAGTCGTCGACTTTGAATTCCCGCTCTCTGCGTTTTTCGTTGGCGTATCTCTCCACCGGTGCTTGTGCTTCTTTAAGGAAGTCACTCGTACGGTGTTTTATTGCTGTGAGTTTTTCCGCTACTAATTCCTGGCTCTCCCGTCTTGAAGTCGGTCTCTCGATCTTCGGAGGAAGTGCTATGTTTCTACCCAAATCGATCATAAATGGAGTGGCTTTGATTACGTCATGGTACGAGCTATTGTACGCGAATTCCGCCATTGGTAAGAGGGAATCCCACGTCGTGGTTTCGTTTGTTGTGTAGCTCCTTAGAAGTCTACTGACTACTTGATTCACTCGCTCCGTTTGACCATCGGTTTGTGGGTGGTATGTAGTGCTGAAGGAAATTTGTACTTCACAGATCTCCATTACACTACGAAACACTTCTGCCACGAATTTAGGGTCACGATCACACACAATACTCGTCGGAAATCCGTGTATCACGAATACCTCGTTTATGAGTAATATTGCTGTAGAGAATGCGTTTAACAGTTTAGTTGTGCTTAAAAACCGTGCTCGTTTAGTGAAACGGTCAACTACAACTAGTATCGCATCGTTGTGATTAGTGGTTGGTGGAAGCCCTGTCACAAAATCCATCGTAAGGTGTTGCCATCTATCCGTTGGTACGGGTAGTTGTTGAAGGAGGCCTTCAGTTGGCAGTGTAAGATGCTTGTTCCTTTGGCAAGAGTCGCAGTTGCGTACATATTTGACGACTGACTTATACATGCCTTTCCAGTAGTAATGTTGTGCTACTGCGAAATAGGTTTTATAAGCTCCATGATGCCCTGCGAGCCGAGGGTCGTGATAGTCCGAGATTAGCCCTTTACGATCATAAGTGCACGGAATGCATAGTCGAGGTTCTCCTATATCTTCACCCACTGTTACTTTAAAGTAAAGTGCTTTATCGCTGGCAATCAAGAATTTCTTGACGTGTTCCTTATCGGACTTTGGCGTCGGTACTTCCCCATTCACGTATCGATAAATGTTACGGAACACTGGGTCCGCGTAATACTGTTCGTTAGTAGGTGTCGGCCGTGCATGTGGTTCACCACTTGCCGGTTCCGCATCGTTCTGTTCGTTAGTATGTATTGGTTGCGTATGTGGTTCTCCACTAGTCGACTCAATACTATTATTGTTATCAGAGGCCTCAATGGTCTCCAAATGATTGATTCCGATGCGCGATAATGCATCCGCAGCCAAATTTTGGTTGCCTTGCAAGTATTGCATGGTGACGTCATAGTCGGCAAGTGTATGTAGCCATCTGGCTATTCTCTCGCTTGTGACTTTCTTCAGTGTGAGAAGTCGAGTGAGGTTTAAATGATCTGTACGGATTACAACGTGTTTACCCATCAATAATGTACGGAAGTGCTTTAAACTTTCAATCACCGAAAGTAGCTCTTTCTCCATGACAAAGTAATTGAGTTGACTCCCTTGAAGCTTCTTCGAAAAGTATCCTACCGCGCCAATTACTTTACCATTCTCGTCAACCTGTTCTAATGTAGAACCGATTGCTTTATCTGAAGCATCTGTGGTTAGACGGAATAAACCTTGTAGGTTTGGCAATATAAGTACTGGGGCTGTCGTAAGTTTTTCTTTAAGCGTTTTAAAGGCGAGATCCTGAGATTCTGTCCATTCACTCTTCTTTGACATATAATCTATGAGAGGAAGGCTAATTGTTGCAAAACCTTTAATGAACTTGCGGTAATAATTGCATAGTCCCATGAATTGCATTGCTTGCTTTGGTGACTCTGGCTTTGGCCAGTTGACGACACATTCTATCTTTTTACTATTCGGGTGTAATCCTTCTTGGTCAATTGTATGGCCCAAGAAATCGAGCTTTGTTTTGAAAAATTCACACTTCTTAGCATTGACTAGAAGTTGATTAGCCTTAAGTACGTCTAATACGCGTCTTAGGTCTTTTTCATGCTCTTCCCGGTCTGTACTGAAGATTAGAACATCATCCAAATACACTAAGGTGTTTGGACAATCCTTTAATAAGGTGTTCATATAACGTTGAAACGTTGCAGGTCCGTTCGTTACTCCGAATGGCATGACTCGCCATTGGTAAAGACCAAATGGAGTAATGAATCCTGTTTTTTCTTCATCGGCTTGTTCCATCCGAATCTGATGATAACCAGACATAAGGTCTAACGACGAAAATATCTTTGCGTCACCTATTTGACTGAATAAGTCTTCGATGACTGGAAGCGGATACGCGTCTTTGACTGTGACTTCATTGAGCGCACGATAGTCTACGCACAATCGTAATTCCCCTGTTTTCTTTTTCACGAACAACACAGGTGCCGCGAAGGGTGAATTAGATTCGATTATAAATCCCTTTTCCTTTAAGTCGTCGATCTGGCATTTTAACTCCTGTATCTCGTGCTGAGACATACGATACGGAGCGCGCCGAGGTGGTTTCGCTCCTGGGTCTAACATGATCCGGTGCGTTACATCCAAGTTATTTCTGGTTGTATTCGGTTTCTGTGATGTCACAGTATCGGCGTAATCTTGTTTGATAAACTCCGGAATCTCGGGGTTTGTATCAGGTCTCACTAAATGCATTCCAATTGAACCAATCACTTGGTCTTTACGAAGTGCACGCTGGAATCCGGTTAGTGTGAGCTCCTTAGCTTTATCATATTGTAAGTGTAATACAATTCCTGTACTAGGTTTTGTATCCAAATGATTGCTATTAACTCCTGGTTCTACCAAGAGTCCCACGTTAATTCCTGCTTCTTTTATCACAGAAATGCCAAGGATAAGCGGTATTTGGGTCGCCATATCCAACACTACGAACTCTTGTACCAGAGTTCTGTTGTCGCTTAGCGGTATCTCCAATACTACATACTCCGAGGCTGTTTTGGTAGTTTCCATGCCGGTAATTCTTATCGGTCTAGGAAGTGGAAACGTACGTAAACCCGTTTCTTTTACTACCCAAGGTACGATGACATTAATACCCGCTCCTGTGTCGACAAGTCCTTGATAAGTTTTGCCATTAATAGGAATCGACACCGTTAAGAATGTTGTAGGTTTAAGATCGCCGGGGACTTTTACCAAACTCGGTTCTTCCACAAGGGGTAATTGCGATATCTCTTGAGGCAGCTCCTTACGCGCTTTAAAATCACGTGTAGTTTGTGGTGCCATCTGTGTCCACGATAAATCCTTAATGTCTATTTTAAGGACGTGGGTCTCGCTCTCCTCCTTGTCGTCTTGCTCGTTACGAGTGAGTCCAGTTGGTGGCTCCCGATCCGGTACCAACATTCTGATAGTGGTTCTGGGATTTGTGTCCGTCTGTTTTTGTGAAAAGTTATTATTCTTTCCAGTGTTGTACTCTTTGGAACCGTACGTTGGTTGTTCCTGGTCATGCTGCTGGTTAGAAAACCTTTTGAAGGGTCTCTTGAAAGGTTTCTTCCATTCCTTCTGGTTTTCTCCCAGGTTATCCTCTTTGGGCTTCCCATTTTTCTTGGCATGCTCCTTGTTTAGGCAATACTCGTGTAATGCGGTCCAAGTTCGTTTTTTCGAATCGAGTGCGCGATCCATTGCGGTGCTATCGAGGCCATTACGATACATGATTAACGCGATCGCGCGTTTTCGGAATATCGGTGTCGCATTGTCAAGTAACGCTCCGAATCTCTCACCGTATTGTTTGAGCAGTCCCGTCTGTTGAAGATATTGCAATTCCTTATCCGCCCAGTTCATCTTGGGTTTCTTGGATTTGATGTATTTTTTAAGTGCGGCTTTGCAACGTTTGTAGTTTTCGCTGTAAACCCAACTTTTACGATTCTCGGCTAACTTGGTTGCCCATTTCGTGAGTTCCTTGTCTAGGCAGAGTTTAGCAAGACCAACTTTCTCGGCTCCTTTGAGCTTATGCAATCGCGCGTTCCAGTCGATCATCATAAATGCCGCATTGTTAGCTGCTAACAGTTTCTTGAGCGTAATCTGTGGAATCTGCTTCAGTAAGGACAGAAGTAACTCCGGCCGGTTATCCGTCTTTTCGGACCCTAACTTTTGTTTCTTCAACCATTGTTTGAAAGTAGAGTCTGTAGATCTCTTCTTTCCGCTTTCATCCCCGCTTGAACTACTGTCCTCCAGCAGAGACTCGGAACTTTCTGATTCTTCTGACTCGGAACTTTCCTCCGATGATGAATCAGAGCTCTCGGATGATGAGGAGTCCGTTTCCTCTCTCCGTCTCTTTCTCTTTTTCTTTTTCTTAGAGTGACTCTTAGAGCTCTCGGATGCCGAGTCAGAGCTCTCGGATGATGAGGAATCCGTTTCCTCTCTCCGTCTCTTTCTCTTTTTCTTTTTCTTAGAGTCCCCCTTTTGTTTTCCCCGAGAAGAGCGATGCTTCTTCTTGCGATGAGTGGACGATGAGCTTCGTTTCCGACTCTGGGGTGCCTGGTTAGTTGTCTCGTCAGAGGGTTTCGTCGATTCTCTATTGGATTCATCGTCCAGAGACTCCGACAGGTCCTCCGCTGAAGACTCAACCAGATTGTCTTTTGAGTTCAGTTTTGATCTCAGTTTTCCACTGATGGTGGATCGTTTCCGCTGCGCTACCATATGTTAAGGAATAGTCCAATAATACTTATAATAGTAATAAGTATAGACACTATAGTAATATAACAATAATATTAATATAATATATGTCTATTTATTATCTAACTAAATCTTACTTACTTTATACTTAGAGCGATTACCGGGGATTATATACCATGTCCAAGGTCCGGTCACATATGCGCTTGGGTTTCACATAGCTTAAACTGTCCTGATCTGGTCAGTGCTGCATATGCCCTTTGGCATTTATGCTCTTCATAGTTATTTTCCTAACAGAGTCAAGCAGTTGTTGTTATACTAGTTCATCCTTACTAACAATTTGAAAAGATCGTTCCATAATGGAAATGCAAGAGATTTAATATCCAAATTTAACTGGTGGGTTCTAAATTCAAGCTCCATGAACCCTTTGACTGTTTGTAATTTCATCCATCGTTTTTTTTTTACTTGGAGCTGACGGCTATTCTGTTTTAGCCATGCGCGAGCTCTCAAATCAGCCACAAATATCAAGATTTATGCAAATGAGACTGAGGAATTTTGCGTAAATGAGATAAATAATAACAAATTGAAACGCAGCAAAGAGCGCTTCAATCTTCATGTTCATGAAGTCAAATGAGCTGCTTACGACATGTTACATTTAGCCCCAAAAACATCAGAAACGGGCGTGTGGCGTAGTTGGTAGCGCGTCTGCCTTGCAAGCAGAAGGTCATTGGTTCGACTCCGATCTCGTCCATTTTTTTAACATCTATTAACTCAAAATTTAAAAACTACTTTTTTCACCTCGCCTTTATCAAATTTTTTGTAGTATTCGCCTGCCTCCTCTATGGGCGCAACTATCTCCACGAAGTCTTCAAAGTCTTCCTTCACGTCCTCAAAGACTGCAAGGGCTTCCCCAAATAAACTCCATGCGTTACATCGTCCGAAGCTCACTGTAATTCCCTTTATATACGCCTGTAATGCGTCGAAGGGTAAAGTTTCATGACCCATTCCTACGGAAGCAATAAATCCTCCTTTACGAACAGAGTTGAACGCAGTCTCCATGGCAGTAGAAGCACCTACGATTTCCAAGACAGCATCAAATCCTCGATTTCCGAGTGCTTCTGAAATATAATTTGTTAATTTCCCGTCCTCAGTCTTGAAGTTGATGACTTCCGAGGCCCCCAATTTCTTGGCGACAGCTAACCGATCGTCAATGCCATCTACAACGACAACATTAGAGAATCCGATATGCTTAAGGATTCTTACAGCACAAAGACCAACGGGTCCTGCCCCAATTTGTAATATAGTCATATCTTGAGGGCTCATCACACCAGAAAAGTGTTTTAAGATTTTCAGAACTCCAAAGTATCCGGTTACAAATATGTCGGCCATCAACACGTAGGAAATGTCGTCCAGGGTCTCCAATTTTGAAAGAGTTGATTTCGCATATGGCACCAAAACATATTCTGCTTGTCCACCTTCTAAGCCGGGCTTTCCGAACGTATTAGTATGCTCACAGGTGCCTGAATTACCCAACTTGCAGTAATAACAAGACCCACATTGAATAGTGAAGGTTGAAACTACATTATCTCCTATCTTGAAATCCAGATCTTTCACATCTGAACCCTTATCTACGATAGTTCCAACGAACTCGTGGCCCATAGTTGTTCCTTCTTTCAGCGGTATATGGCCGCGGTAATAATGCAAATCAGAGCCACATAAGCCGGAGAATTTGACTTTCACGAGTACATCCGTGCTTTCGGTGATTTTAGGGATACATTTTGAAATCGTTTCGATGGTAAAAGGCTTTTTGAAAACGGCCGCTTTCATGCTCATGTTTGGCTCTATGTCGCTTCAAATCCGAGCCTGTTCTTGATAAACCCCAGATTTCGATTACGTCACGTGATTGTGGAGGCATCCAAAAAGTTCGGCTATTCAATAGAAGGTGCTCATTAATTCAGTCTGATTTGATTTCATTCGTGTTTTCTGTAGTATTTTTTAAAACCTTTCGCTAGTGTTAATTAGGGGCATTTACCATTGGATCAGGTGTGTTCACCATGGTTAGTAGATTAACGAGCCATAAAAGGGATGCATTGATGATGAGATTTAAAAAATTCTGAAATAATTTAATTCCTGTGTATGATATATACTATAATTTTCAAAGATTGAATGCATTTTGGTTTGGTTAAGGTATTGTTGACAACGAGGAGAAGGAAACGTAATGATGGTATTTACGCTGCCGACGATATAAACTCTTTAATGAGGTATCATTGCAGAGATCAATTTGTGATCAAATTCACATACCCGCTTACCAAATAAGGCCAGCTGAATGATTCCAGATCATTTTGACCAAACTTGAGTAAAAATGGGTTGATGGGAGCCATCTGTGCACCGTATGAACGCCCAAAAATATGAGCACATTGGAACCTATAAGTTGCGCTAGAATTCCGTAGCCGAGATAGATTAGAGTTGTGGTAATAGTAAGAGCAACGTTGGGCGATTTCTCAAAAACTGGCCAAGAGCGTAACACGACATCTGAGAAGCGAAATATTAAAGAATTATCGTCAACAACACACGATATTTCTTCATTTCTTGATTCTTCACATATTGCGCGAACGTGTAACGAAGCATTGTCTAATACAAATTGCAGAATGCTTTCGAATTGAATAATGGGGGGCTCTTCGCCCCATTTTCCGATAAGTTTGGCCTTTCTTTGAAGTAAAATGGGCCAATTTCGAAACAAGTAAGTGGTAATATCTACAAAGAATGCGGGGGAAAAGGTCGCCATGCTGCCAAACACCGATATAAACTTACACACATCCTCCAACCACCAAATCATTATAAGTGTGTACCATATTATTCTTCCTAATCGAATCAAGAATCTTGAAAATGCAGCACCCAATTTCCTGATCCACTGAGAGAGTGTGTGTCGCCTTAGCCGACGCCAAACCACTGGAAAGTTGATTATGGGTAGCGGAATGATCGATAGAAAGTATACTGTGTAAACTAAGCGCTGGTCTCGTGGTACCATTGTTACTGCTTGGTTAAACACTCGTTCTGGAGAGATTGGGTCCTCAATCTGACGTATCAAGTCCCGGATAGGCTCCATTTCAAATATAGCTGGGAGCCTTCTTCTCGCACCCAAGTGAAGTTGCGGTTCGATTTGTCGAAGATCAAAATTGTCGTCATCCATGATTATTTAATGGCTATTGGTTGGCGGTGGTACGGTTTGAGATCTCATAAAATGGTCGGAAGACGGAAATTAAGAGTGGAGTGGTGGCTCACGGAATCTCGAATTGTGGAGTTCAACAACAAAAACATCTGCTCGACGACACAATTTAAACGAGATATATATGATTTCTAATTACGAAAGTTGTTCCGAATCAATGCAATTTGAAAGAATACAAAATTATGAGTCTTTCGGCCATTGAGAAATACTAATGGCGGTCGGGTGCATAGCTCGTCGCATGTCGAGATTAACCGCTCTTAATCTCAGGCAATTGCCCATAAATATAAATAGGTCCTTTATTGGAATTTGTTATTCTTTTAACCCTCAATTTTAGAAGACTCTTTGCCTTTTGCATGGTTTTTTATGGACGTTGGCATTACTGGGAATTCAGCCTCATATGAATTAGTCAAAATTCGATCACGGTAAAAACTCAATAATTCCAAAGGGAGATTTTTATAGCTTTTTGAGTAAATACTGTACCATACCTCTGCCACTTCACTGCTCGCATTGACGCAGTCCATTTTCTCTGCAAATGTGAACTTAATCGATGCCGTGTGCTTTGGCTCTACAATGGATCCATTTTTTAAAACAAAAGCGTGTGGAAACTGCAGGTATGTTGTAGAAATGTATAGCTGTTCTTGATAGTCAATTATTGTTGGCGACAACCTTATGCTTTTCTCCAGAGATTTGCAGTCCTTAAATAAGTCAGATATTACCTCAAGAACCTCGAATTGATTACAGAATTCAGGCCAATTCAGATTCATCGAATTAGATGTTTCGAAAGTCTCCTCTGCATAAGAGTAGAATAAGTTTCTTTTGTGAAAATTGCGTACCTCAATCAATAACCTTAGTACCATGACATCAATACCACCCGCTAGTAATAGGCTCCAAATTGCTTGGTCGTATTTTTTGACAATGCGAGGACTGTCGTAAACATCCAGTGCAGCCGCAATAACGTAATACTTAGCGGCTTCAAGCATTGTTTTACGGTTGGGAATAACACCCGTTACATCTTCCTTGTGAAGAGAAAGCGTAACGATACAGCAGTTTTTTGTCGCTTGCACTCTATGTGCATGGCCATAACATGAGAAGATCATGCTCTGTCTTAACGGCAGATTCCAATGTTTGTTCACAACTGCATTATTCTTAATGGAGTCGTTAGAAACGATATTATGTATGAGATTCTCTTGGCTCGAAATTGCATCTATAAAAAGTCTCACATCAGTATCCTGGACCATGGTATCAATGAATTCTATCCCCATAAACGCCGCTGTTTCAATTTCGTAATCCAGAACACCTTCGAGATCAAGCAAGGGATTTTCAACTTGGAAATTGAAGATGCCTCCAATCGCTTGTTTGCAAAATGTTAGAGTAGCTCCCTTGTCTTGCCGCAAGAAATTATATGAAGCCAAATGAACAATTTTACGCAACATCTCTCTGTGTTCAAAGGCCTCGCCTTTGAAGGGTAATTCTGTGTTGCAGACGTCTCTTTGTGTTTTTTCAGCCCATCTCACTACACTCTTTGTATAGATGGCTTTTCTGATTTCTTCAATCAGGCCACCTCTTGCCACAGCATGAAAGATTAATGGGCCAAAATTTAATTCATTCTGTATTTCCAAAACTGTTTTATAATCTAGTAAACAGCTTTCCGCGAAAGATCCACCCTTTACACTAGCGCCGGCGCCTTGAAAGTATGTAACTTGATCGTACAGTGATACACTCAAGCACTCCGAGAGGGGATAAATGTTTAAATGCTGAAATTTTTTCCAACCGGATACTAACATCCAGTATTGAATTTCAAGTTCATACTCTTCCATATGAGTGATTTTGGCGAGATACTGAAGGTATATTACTTTCGTGGCGACATCTAAAATGCCCTCGATGCGAGCTTGGAGCAAGGCTGCTGCAGGCTTTTCTCGTCCAATCGCGTAAAGAGCTAAGCATAATACCAAAAAATCTTCATCTGACTTGCAGTAGCTTCTGCAAATAATTATTTTATGGTACTGTCGTTGCTCGTACAAGGAAGAGAAGTTCATTGCGGCTCATTACTCGCTAGGACTCTCTTTACTTAAAAATCACCAGAGGAAAAGGAAGAAAAATTCAGAAAGGACTATCCGTTAGAATATAAAAACTAAGCAATTTGATAGCGGCGCCGTTTGTACTTAATGATTATTTTTTCTTTGAAGTTCGTGTTTCCATGTATCTAAGAATTAAAGTGGCTCGAGGCGCCCAATCGTTCTACATTTTTTATTTACGAAAACCTGCTGATTTAGCACGTTGATTAGAATGAATTTTAGCATATATTTTCGTTTCCCTATAATTCTGACGCTAATTTTCCCCCTTGGCTTCATGACGATCCTCTGGCCTTGGATACCGCCCGTGATATGAATAAGCCGTGATAACATGCAGATATTACTTGCCAGAATGAGACAATTGATTTCAGGATGATAGTCTCATATAAAGCCGCATGGCCTTAACCTTCCCTTTCTGTAATAATTTCAATTTGCACGCGCAGCGGCAATCATGCATTATATATTCGCGTCTCCACTCCTACACGTGCGGCGGTAGCCCCACATGGAATGGGGGCTTCGAACGCAACTCAAACTTGAGTTTAATCATGTTAAGAGTAAGGAAGGTGCAGTAACTTCGTCGACCTAGAACGGCATACATTCAATACTAGATTATGTGAATTGTCAACGCATTTCTCATTAAACTTTATAAGATCAATACTTTTGACTTCGTAAAGCTAGTCAGTAGAGAACAAGTTCAGCTATAAACGAGTCTTGTACAAAAAGAAGCACATGCCTAGAAGGTCAACGTCTTACTTCTAGCGAGAAACGATAACGAGATAAGACACGCGTTCTCACGTCAGTCATTTATATGGGTTTAATCAATCTACGAAATGTGGGGAGCTTAAACATGTCCAGAAATCCTAATTCTAACCCTAAATGTATTTTGTTTATGCAATTTGACGCGAACAAACGAAGTTCTTAATGCAAGATTACGCCTTACAAGCAAATTTAGTGGATGATCTGACGCGAGCCGTTGTAAATTGGAAACGGAAGGAACGCCTCGTACTGTACAATGGTCAACAAGGTACGGGCCAACATTTGAATTCATAGAGGAGAAGCATGAGCCGCATCGCATTTTCGATACTAGGAATTTTGGCCTTTTTGGCAGCTAACCAAATTATTTTATTGGTATATTGGTTTAAACTGTGGCACGATTGAGTTTAAGGAAAAATCTAGACCTATAAAGTGATAAAGGCTTCCGCGACCAGTTCATGAAAACTGATTTGTGGCGAGTATATAGACGAGGTGCTCAACAAATACTTTGCCCAATAGTCAAATCCAAAGATTTTAGATTGTGACTATCCCTTGGTGGTTCGCGAGTTGAAAGTTAGCGCCAAAAATAGAACATTTAAGACGCGTGCGACTTTGCGCGACGTCAGAGTGAACATACCCCTAACCTAATTCGTACTTGCATTAGCCCCGTTGGGGAACCCATTATTCGCGTCTTCAGTTCCCTGCACTGTCTTGCCCGAATAGTACATACCGAGTTTAATTTAATTTAACGTTGTTCCGAGTTCGTTCATGTGAAATGAGTCTAGACAAAAGCTATAAAGTAGAATGATATAGAGTACATTCAATAAATAACTTAAGAAAATGCCCTGTTAAAAGCTCTCTACTATCACTTCAATGGGTACTCGAATGCAGTGTTATTTACAGTTTGTGCATGGCGCAGCCGCAAGAAGCAAGCATAAGTTATGAACTAGAATCAGTATGGAGCACTTCTTAAGAAAATTAGCCCAAGGTAATTTGCAGGACGGTCATAATTAAGTATATTATGTTTTATGAAAGAGTACATATTGAATTGAAAGGAACCTTTGTGTTATTTATTTGTTTGAGCGAGCATAAGTTTCGTGATGTTATTCAAGCGAGAAAGGTACGATATCAAAATTTGTTCGAATCAGTTCATTTTGGTTTTCCGGTCAACGGCATTCGGCTCCCTGGGTTGATGCCGGGTATTCACAACCACCGGAACGGGAATCGTACATGCATGCGCGAATACTGATAATTAAGCAATCATACTATAGGCGCGTAGATATATCCATTAAAAATTGGCAATTTTCATAGTTTGTTTCTCTATTTGCTCTGAAAAGCCTCGTTTTATTATGCAATGTGCCCTCTTGGGGCACAAAACGAGTGATTAGCCCTATTTGCGTCAAGCAGGATCGCAGGCCCTGCAAAACGAGCATTTCCACAATGCAGGTATTTCCCTTGGTGTGCAGATGTACATCCCGCGCATTTCCTTCGCATAGACACGCGCCTCCTCCGCAGAAGTAATAAAAGAAGGGTAGGGGCCAACCCTGTTGCTCTCACGCTCCTCTCACATTTCACAACCTTTTTGTATTTTCGTTGTAACTTAGACCAGCAAGCGTATTAATCGATCTGTCTGAACCCCCCGAAGCTATTCTTACAGCCCATTTGCAAATTTATACCCTCGTCGATACGATTAGTTACTGTCAGTTTTCGTTTTGCCACTTTACCCAACTTTCTGGCGCTTAACTCCTGACGCATACTCTGAGAGCACCCCATACCCCTCGTACAAAAATTTCGAGACGCGTGTGCCATAACTTATACGAATACCCTCTCTTGAACAATAGCACCTGATTTTATCATTTGCGTCTTTTCGATTCTAACGCGTCCTGGCCATTCTTTACGGCACTCTTTTTTTAAGACTAATTGCGGCTAAAGTAACACTCCTTGACAATCTCTAGAGCAATTGAAAGACGAAGAGAAGAGAAGCGAACGCATTTTCTCACCGTCTCCTTATCTCTAATTCTGTCTCTGTATTTTAAAACTCCTAATCTTGAGGGGCTAAGCAGCACAGTTGATTGATTCTCTAGACACGCGTCTCCTCACCTTTTGCAGCAAGTTATCACACGCTTAAGATGCAAAACAGAACCAATCTCTCCATTAAGGTAGCAAAGCCTGTTGGAATTGTTCCCGATGCGCCTTTCACTCCAGTCGATCAAACTCTTCATACTCCTATTGACGTTCCAAAACTCAACTCCTACTTTCCCATTTCAAATTCCCAGGGTGTAAATAACGGGTCTATCTACTCAAACGCTGCTTACAGCGAAAGCGAAGATATTTTGACTGATGTAGATGAATCCTCCGGTCCGAATATTTCTCGTACCTACTCACTTTGTTTTACGCCTCAATTTGATGACCTTTTGATGAAGCTTTACACATCAATCATTCTGCTGCCGACCATAACTCCTTTTCTGGGAAACATTCCACCTCTGGGAATTGTTTCTCGAGTAGCCACCGAAGTAATGACAACGTTGTCAAAGATGTTTTCCTCACCAGAATACGACATGGCACAACCTACTTTCGATACACAGGAGATAATCAATAAGGAGAGATTACGTAATGCTGCTTTCAAGCATATTCTTCTGCTGCTTGTAAGAAGAAGGTTGATCGACTTGTGTGCCGCCCAGTTTAACCCATATTGTCCAAATTATACCCAACAGCTAACTGAACCAACCTCGACACTGATCTTGATGTCTGCTCTGTCTAGCAATGGTTCATCTGGTAATGGATTCGGAAGTTCTGTTTACGGCAGTATGGGCTGGAACCCTCTGTCGATGTCTAATTTGCTGTTGAACGAGCAAGCTCCACCTAGGCTGCGCTCTTCGTCTCTAAACTTGCGCAAGCAATCTCTTTCCAGAGTAAATTCGTGCTCAGCTTCAAGTTGGCTTCATATTGGCAGTATTACTAGCGCAAGATCGAATCATGGACCTACTTTCAATATGAATCCAGACTTGAACGGTTCTACTGATTCAATACAACTGATGCATGACTACGTTTCTGCATCAGTAATCCCGCGCACTGTGAATAACAACACAAGCTCAATGGCCTCATCTACTTCGACTTCTAATTCCTTTGGCCATGGAATCGCTTCCATTCCAGATGTGCAGACGCCTCCAGGTGTGACTAAGGCTCCATTTGGGTTTGACACAATTACTCCGCCTACGAACTTTCGTCGTGATTCTTCTGGCCCGCTTGCTCAAAAATTGGTGTTTGACACAGATAGACCACTGTTGACTCGCTCTCGTTCATCTAGCCGAGGAGGTTTCAGAGGACAATACCCAGTTCCATTAACGCTCAACACGGACTATTCATCTCTTAATAATGGTTCATCCGGGGGATCTGGGCATCTCGACCTGGAATTCGCATTAAACTCTCCATTTGTGAGTGCCATCTCTCTCGCAGATGATTTTAACCATCACTTTGGTGTACATGCAAATGCGCTGGACGCTATCTCCGCCAATTCCATTGAAGAATCGCAAACCAATGGATTAAGATCAGGGCGTCTCATTCCAGACAGCCCTGTATTGGAGAACCAAGCTCAGACACCAAACCATAGATCTCATCTCGCAGAATTTTCGTTAAGCGAAAGAAAACGAGACTCTTTGAAACTCAAAAGAGGCATTCATTGATGCCAAATTGATACTAAAATTAAAAGTTGCACATTTTTGTATGTTTGATTTTGGGACTATAGTAGAAGGGAATGGTTTGTATAACTTGTATATTGTTTACTCTCTCGCAAAGATCTTTAATAATTAGATAACAATGTTCTATCACAAGTAAACGTAGTCAATTCCTTAATCAAATCATGTACTGTCATAATTTATGAACGTTTAACCCCTGCTTAAGATAATTTAGTGCGTCTATATACGACATTAATTGAGTTTAAAAGGCCGAACTCCGATATTGAATATGTTGGAAGAAACAAAGTCCGATTAAGCAAATTTTAATAAATTGTGAGATTGTCACCTGGTTTAGTAGGTTTGCAATTTCTGAGGCTCAAAGTCGACAACAATGAAATTGCAAAAATAGGTCACATAAATTGTAATCCTAATAAAATTTTATAATTCCAAAATGAATTGAAACTAATCAAATGAATGGTATTAGGAGTCGAGGCGACATTTAAATAGAAATATGCTTGTCTTTCTTGAAAGCCACAGATTTTGTTTGTAAACTTTGACCCACTTATCTGCATTACCTCTATTATTTAATCTTGCAACCACTCCACAAAATACCTTAGAGTGCTACAAAGAGGCGAGGCCCTACCAATATTTATTTTACATTCTTCAAAAAACATACAGGAGGAGGTTATTAACTGAGAAGACCAGAGATATTACGCTACAGCTGACTTCAATATCTAAATCTCATAAGCACTTAGCTCATGCATGCCTTGAAGAAGGTACTTCTGCAAAAATATACGTCCTTTGTATCACCATGCCGTTCCTTTAAAACAATCACTTTTCGGATCCCCGAAACTGATCGCAAGAAGGAGACCAAGTCTGTGGCAATAGATCCCGATCTGACATGGCCAATGATGGAGTCCATCATTCGAAGGAGCCTGGAAAAGAACGCGTCAACAGTGTCCAATGTCGAGGAACAAAGGGTTCTAAGAGCATTCAATATCCCTTCTGATGGTAAATTACCCTTGCCGAAGCCAACAATAAGCCCGAGTCCTTACGAATATTTCTGCAGCGTTAACGAAGACGCCTCACATATCACCCAGCCTCGATTATCTGTCACTAAACTCCTAACATCTGGATGGTGTGAATTGAGATCATTTTATGAGATTTATGCCGGCCTGAGGGCCACCAAAAGTCGAAGGCTCTCAAGCGGTATAGCATACCATGAGAAATTAGAGAAAGCAGCGCATCCGGCACTAAAAGAAAATTTGGTCCAAGAAGAGCTTGAGCACGCATCACAAAGCTTTTCGAAAGAAGAAAAGCAAAATTTATTCAAGACAAAGATGGCTCATCAATTGGCGTCTCAATGGTCCGAAAGGGTAGTCACAAGATTGATAGGATTAGCCGAAACGAAGATCCTGCGCGAGATACAGGTGCACGGCTTCTTAAATCTCAAAAGTAATAAATTTGCAACCAACAATGAAGAGATTAACAATTCAATTCTCGTTAATGGTGTCGTTGACGTGATTTACATTGATACAAATAACCATACTGCCAAAGAGCCTGAATGCATTAGAAGTGGCGGGGAACACAATGAAGTAGCTCCCGAGCTTATTTCGCAAAAAATATTAGATCTCTCTGTCGAAATTCCCCGTGCTAAGAATACTTTGACGTCACTTGCAAGAGATCACTACCTTCATGTCTGTGACGTTAAGACACGCGCCTACGACAGTATTCCCGCCCAAAAATCAGTACTTCTATCTGCACGAGACCAGTGTATGATTTACAGTGAGTTTGTTCACAATCTTTCCCGACACGTAGATTTTGGGTTCGAGTGCAGTCTCGAGAATGCAAGACGAAGAAATGTTGACCCCGACGCACCCATTAGCGCAGGTTTTGCAACCGAACTATTGCTTAATCAGTTTAGCACTTTGGCACTTGATTATTTGAGAATTTCGGATGGGCATCCGATAGGGTATGATGGCTATGACACACTACAATCGCCGTCGGGTTGCAAGTATTCTCTCGGCGACTTCGTCGAAGAAGAGCAATTTAAGCGAATGTTAGCTGATTTGTACGGCGAAAATTCGCCCTTCTTGGAGCTTGAGTTGTCATCTTTATTCAGACCGTGGAAGAAGCCACTCACCCTTCGCTATTTTGCCGCTCGTGCTGGACAAGCTTTCAATACACTAGCCGCTTTTCAGAGAGGATCTGTCAGTGTTGAGTATCATAGAGTGCGGACAAAGCAAATCTTGGCAAAAATACACTATTCATTTGACGAACAACTGCTAAATCAGACAATCCAGAGGTCATCAACCTTCTGGAACGGGCAGAGACAGCCACAGGCCACTCTGAACATGTCTCGATGCTCAAAATGTATCTTTGCCAATAGATGTCCCGTCAAGAATAGAAGCAACGAGAATAACTTCGGAAAAAGAATCTACGAGCTCTACGAGTAAGCAACCAAGTGCGTTTATAACGACACAAGTTCAGGTGTGATAATAATGAGTGTTGTTTGAGCATAAGACCAACACGATATCAAATTTGCATTAATAGATTAATAGACGCAAGTCGTAAAGTATTGATTCTCAATCGAGTATTCTCAAACTCGCGATAATATTAAAATGAAACTGAAATTTGCATGCCATCTCGTTAAGATTAAACCCCTTTGACTAGTCAAATGCTGATCTCAATAATCTAAGAAAACCAAGTCTAGAAGGTGAAACACAAGAAAATTCCCCAAGTCATTTGGGTTGCTTTAAAGCAAAACATAAGCCCAAGCTCTAGTATATAATGTTTCTACGCAAGTATGTAATTTAGGGGTTTTGGATGTTTGATGCCATCAAAGGTAATACCACACTATTCTATGGCACCACCTCTGCAGACTTCTGGCCGAAGCCATCTTCTTCTTAGGGATTCGTTTACCAAATATACCTAGTCATGGCATATACATGGAGATAATTTCCCGATGAAGTAGAAGAGAACCCCGAATCGGGTTCGAGGAAATTTAGCGAACACCAATTGTTGCACGCACGTCCCATGCTATCCAGTTACCCGAACAATTTGCAACCAGCCCTAAGGTGCTAAAACCGAGAAAGTCCAAGAGACGAACGGACGAAAATAAAAAAAAAAAGTCACCGGTTTCTGAGAGGAGCCTTCTGGCAACCTATGCTTATATTGGAAAATCGTGTGAATATGACTAATTTGGTTTTTATCAGACCAGCTGCGGTGTTGGCCCCACATAACCATTCCCCCACAACATAAGTCAAAGGGCGTCTCAGGTGTTGCGTGAGGACGAGCGGATATGGTGACACTAAAATCAATTTATTTTTTTCTTTATTATGGAAAATACTTAGTGTCCATTTTTTCTAGGTTTGAAATCTATTCGCTGTTGCGGATTAATTAGGCTCGGTGGACGGGAACAGGTCAAAAAATCCGCGGAGCTAAGCTGTTACACCCAAAAGGAGCCGTCCATAATTACTAACATGTTATGTGCGGTGAAACTCTCCCGAAGCAGCTAGAAGCACAAAGCAAATCAGAGCGCCAACTGACTTAAGACAAAATTATATATTTCCCGTGAACGCAAGAATGAATAGACCCAGCCTTTAAAATGAGTTTTCCAATGTTCAGACAGAACAGACATAGGGGAAGATAATTGAGAAAATAAAAAAAAGAAATATTAACACAGAGTGCAAGGAGTGTGTAGACATGTGTATTGTACTCCGAACTTTGTTTACTGCAAACATTCCTACACATATTGCGCGTGAGACACCCAAGAACCCGAACGTGACGCTCCCTGTCAGTGTCGTCAGACGACTTCATCATTTTCGAATGCTCATGGAAGATAGCTCTAATAGCTTTGTCTCTTTCCGACCATTGCCGAAATGGCAATTTTGTCGTGTTGCCAGCGTGTGTACAGCAGTCCCGTTACGGAGTGTCTGCAGTAAGGATGCGGCCGGTCACTCTCATTCGCCAACTCCGAAATCTGGGGTCGAGTTATATACAGTCGGAAGTTGTGAAAAATTGATCTTAGGGTCACTCCGTAATCCGGGGAGATTCAAAAAATCTTTTGACCCAACTTTGTAGAAATGAAGTGTTTGTTTCCATTACTCGAAAAAATTTGTAGCCCGGGTATCAATTCACGTCTCAATTTCACCGCTTCGCTTTTATCTTGCCGGCCTGAGAGATTTTTCTTAGAAGCCTAAGTGCGAGTCCCGAGGGTGTATATTGGGGTTACATAGCGCCAGCGTATTGTGATTGGATGACGGCAGTGGGTGAGAGCATCTTTCTGCAGGTTTCGGTAACAAGCACGTAATTCTTTAGATGTTCAATTACAGCATCGGCACAGCTATAAAAAGAGGAACATTTCCCACACCCCCGCGAAATCTGATACAAGGTAACATTGTATTTTTTATTTATTTCTGTTCATCCCTATCACACTTGAACAATGTCCGCTCTCCGCTCCGTCCAACGCTCTGCTTTAAAGAGAGCTATTGGTGTTAGAACCTATGCTACCGAGCCAGTATGTTTTTATTCTTTCTTTGTTGAAAGCAATGCAAACCAAAGGAAAGGATCAATGTGAGTCCGCAGCCTTGCCATAGGCTAATTGGTTTTCACCTTTGAATTTTGCTTTGCTATTTCCCTTTGCTTCCAATTGAATTCCATGTACTAACTTTTACAGACTTTGAAGGCCCGTTTAGCTGAAATTTTGCCTGAGAAGGCCGAGGAGGTCAAGCAATTGAAGAAAGAATATGGAAAAACCGTATGTATAGGCGTCAAGCTCGTTTTTTTACGTAATTTAGCTCTAAGTTTTTGTTCTATGCCCCAAAAGGTCATCCCTCGGGCTTTATCATCCGTTTACTAAGCGCGCCAACTTCCGCCATCGTATTTCATTCCGCGCAAGCTATAGCAAACTCACATGGAAGCTTACGTAAAACAATCCTATGGCTTAATTCTTAATACTAACTCCAGGTTATTGGTGAGGTTCTTTTAGAACAAGCCTACGGTGGTATGCGTGGTATCAAGGGTCTTGTCTGGGAGGGTTCCGTCTTGGACCCAATTGAGGGAATCCGTTTCAGAGGTAGAACCATCCCA
The DNA here is from genome assembly GCA_030563905.1 of Australozyma succicola. NCBI lineage: Eukaryota > Fungi > Ascomycota > Pichiomycetes > Serinales > Metschnikowiaceae > Australozyma > Australozyma succicola. Next base: position 150,858 of record JAJMKM010000001.1, on the reverse strand, counting down.
GACATCCAAAAGGAGTTGCCAAAGGCTCCAGGTGGAAACGAGCCATTGCCAGAGGCTCTTTTCTGGTTGTTATTGACCGGTGAGGTCCCAACTGACGCTCAAACCAAGGGTTTATCTGAGGAATTGGCCGCTAGATCCGCCATTCCAAAACACGTCGAGGAGTTGATTGACCGCTCTCCATCCCACTTGCACCCAATGGCTCAATTCTCTATCGCTGTTACTGCTTTGGAGTCTGAGTCTCAATTCGCTAAGGCTTACGCCAAGGGTGCTCCTAAGAGCGAGTACTGGAAGTACACCTACGAGGACTCCATCGAGTTGTTGGCTAAATTGCCAAACATTGCTTCTAGAATCTACAGAAACATCTTCCACGACGGTAAGTTGGCTGGCGAGGTTTCCAAAGACTTGGACTACGGTGCTAACTTGGCCACTATGCTCGGTTTCGGCGAGAACAAGGAATTCTTGGAGTTGATGAGATTGTATTTGACTATTCACTCTGACCACGAGGGTGGTAATGTTTCTGCTCACACCACACACTTGGTCGGATCTGCCTTGTCCTCTCCATTCTTGTCTCTTGCTGCTGGTTTGAACGGTTTGGCTGGTCCTTTGCACGGTAGAGCCAACCAAGAGGTTTTGGAGTGGTTGTTCAAGTTGAAGTCCGACTTGAAGGGTGACCACTCTAAGGAGGCCATCGAGAAGTACTTGTGGGACACTCTTAACGCTGGAAGAGTTGTTCCAGGTTACGGTCACGCTGTTTTGAGAAAGACCGACCCTCGTTACACTGCTCAAAGAGAGTTTGCTTTGAAGCACATGCCAGACTACGACTTGTTCAAGTTGGTCTCTAACATCTACGAGGTTGCCCCAGGTGTCTTGACTAAGCACGGTAAGACCAAGAACCCATGGCCAAATGTGGACTCCCACTCCGGTGTTTTGTTGCAATACTACGGTTTGACCGAGGAGTCTTTCTACACCGTTTTGTTCGGTGTTTCTAGAGCCTTTGGTGTCTTGCCTCAATTGATCTTGGACCGTGGTCTTGGCTTGCCAATTGAAAGACCAAAGTCCTTCTCCACTGAAAAGTACATTGAGTTGGTCAAGTCCATTGGCAAGAACTAAACGATTGGAAAATTAGTTACGTATATATCATGATATTTATTTACTTTTTTAAAAAAACAAGCTACGTAATCTTTTTGTTTAAATCAATCATGATTTATTTCAAATTTTCAACTTATTCTAAGCTACAGATCATAAATGATTGACTCTCCATGTTTAGGTGGCTTTCACATGCGAAGGTGTGGCTATACATTTGAAGGATCTAGGAGAGCCAAAAAGTAAGGTTACGAAATAGAATTGTTTGGGGAATTTATATTTGTTTTGTGAGATTTGCAAAACCTATAGTCAAGATGTATATTATTTACTGTCTGTAAGTAGATGCCTGCGTACAAGATCCTTTTCCTTTCTGACAAAATTGAAAATTAACCTGTCAATGATTGGACTTCGACGGTTCAGTAGCTTATCTCAGAGGAATTTAGCAGCAGCTCTGAAAGCGAAAGGCATTTTACTACCGAGTACTTCTTTTTCTCCAAAGCTTCCCTCTGACGAAGAAAGGGCGACTCTTATAGAAAAGTCATCCCAGAACTTGTACAAATGGCAGTTAGAGAGACCTAATACCTCTAAAACCTTTGTGCTTCACGATGGACCGCCTTACGCCAACGGTGATTTGCATTTGGGACATGCTTTGAACAAGATTTTAAAGGATATAGTCAACCGTTACGAACTAATACGTCACAACGCGAAGGTCAACTATGTTCCTGGCTGGGATTGCCATGGATTGCCCATTGAGATAAAAGTTTGTGAAAAACATGGAAGGCTATCTATTCAGGAGACTAGAGCGAAATGTCGAGAGTTGGCTAACTATTCCATTGAGCGCCAAAAACTGCAATTTAAAGACTTTGCAATTATGACCGATTTTGATACTAGATACGTCACAATGGACCATGAGTATGAAGTCAATCAGCTCAAAGTCTTTTCAAAGCTATTTGAAACAGGCCTTTTATCTAGACAGCTCAAACCTGTTTGGTGGGGCTGTGAAACACAAACTGCGTTGGCTGAAGCAGAGTTAGAATACAATCCTACGCACCAATCCACCGCCATCTATGTTAAATTTCCTCTTACCGAATCTGACTTAGTGCAAAAACTTGGCGGTAACGTAAATTTATTGATCTGGACGTCCACTCCTTGGACGATACCAGCTAACAAAGCGATTAGCATAAATAAAGATATCACCTATACTGCTATACGCCACAAATCATCAGGAGAAATGGTGATTGTGGCTGAGACTCTTGTCGACGCAGTGATAAGTTTAGATCAATCCTACGAGAAAACTGACATTTGTTTGCAAGGCTCGGAACTTGAAGGGTTACGGTACTTTAACCCAAGCAACCAGTCGGATGAGACTTTCCCAGTTTTACATGGCGATCATGTTGTTTCTGATGCAGGTACCGGTCTTGTTCACAATGCGCCGGCACACGGTGTGGAAGACCACTTAGTGGGAAAAAAGCACAACTTGGTTGTTGCATCTGTTGTTGATGAATCAGGCTGCTATATTGAAGAACACATGCCCCAGGGTTATAAATTCTTAGCAGGAAAGTATGCCAATGGTAAAAGCTCAATTAAGAAGGTTTTGGAGAGTCTTTCATCTGCACACATGCTCTTCAACGTCAATCACAAATTCATCCATTCATATCCCTATGACTGGAGATCTAAAACCCCAGTTCTTCAACGTGCTACTCCTCAGTGGTTTATAAATGTTGAAAGAATAAAACAAGTAGCTGTATCTCTGTTGGACAACGCCCAGTTTTACCCAGAGGCAGGCAAGAACCGACTTTCGGCATTTCTTAAAAACAGAACTGAGTGGTGTATATCCCGTCAAAGACAATGGGGTGTACCCTTACCCATTGTTTATAGCAAGGAGACACGCTCTCCCGTAGAAGATATCGAAACAATCAAACACATCGTCTCAAAGATTGAGAAATTTGGCACTGACGAATGGTTCGTGGAGGAGCTGGATATCTCAAGATGGCTTCCAGAACACATGGATGGAATGAAGTTCTACAAAGATAAAGATACAATGGATGTGTGGTTTGATTCTGGAGTATCATGGGCAACTCTTATCGATCAAAATCACTCACTCAAAGATACCAGACCATTGGCAGATGTGTATTTGGAGGGAAGTGACCAACACCGTGGGTGGTTTCAGTCCTCTACTTTAAACAGAATCATAGCTTCAGGTGATGAGACTGGCTTCAGAGCGGTGACACCCTTCAAAAAAATCATCACGCATGGTTTCACTTTGGATAAACACAACGATAAGATGTCCAAGTCTAAAGGAAACGTAATTCTTCCTCTACAAGTCATCAAAGGTGGAGGAAAACCCCTTATACCTGCGCTAGGTGTTGACGGACTCAGATTGTGGGTGGCATCTTCAAACTACAGTCTGGATGTAAGCGTCAGCCCCGAGGTCTTAAAGCGAGTGCAAGAGAATGTGAAAAAACTAAGAATTACATTCAAATATTTGCTAGGCAATCTTCTGGACTTTGAAAAGCCCTTGAACTATGAGCTCCTCAGTCCTCTTGACAAATGGGTTCTCCATCGCCTCTACCGTTTAGAGAGTGAAGTTAACAGTGCATACTCTAGTCATAACTACGCCAAAGTTGTTAGGGAGATTAACAGTCATATGGCTGGAGATTTGAGTGCCCTTTATTTTGACACCTCTAAGGACTGTCTTTACACCGATTCCCAAAATTCAAACAGAAGAAGAGCCGTCCAAACAGTACTTAGTCAAGTTTTGAAAACCTACATTGGGCTTCTTGGACCAATTCAACCCCTCTTGACTCAAGAAGTTTGGGAAAAGTACTTCGAGTGCAGAGAAAATGTAACTTCGCCCTTCATGATGCCTTGGAGTTTCTTCAGTGTCCCTCAAGAATACAATAACGTTGAAGCTGAAACTGCGATGGAAAATATTTGGAAACTAAGAGAAGCTGTATTCAAAGCACTGGAACGTTTGAGAACTGAAGGCTTTTACAAAAATAAGCTCGAGCTCCAAATTCATTTTGATGGATCGCAACCTATCATGCAGCTTTTATCTGCTCATAAGGAGTATTTGAGCGATTATTTCCTTGTGTCTGAAGTTCATTTGGCAGCTTCTAACTCCGGTGAAAAATTGACAATTGACTTTCCCGAGGGTTCAGCAACCGCCACCATCCTGATCTCGCCTCGCAGCAAATGCCCAAGGTGTTGGAAACACCTCTCCGACTCGCCAGATATACTTTGTCACAAGTGTACCGAAGTCTGTAAATAGATCACTAAAATATAGATAGAAAAATCTATAGAAAGCAAAGAATTGAAGTACCAAATTATGAGTTGGCACGTTTGAAATGCCCCAAGTATTCATTGTGAAAGTCGCTTGGCATATTACAAACTAAAAAATGCCTATACGAAAAAAATGAACAAGGACAACGTAAAAATCTTTGATAGATGCTAAAATAAACAAGAATTTATTAACCGACGCGAATTTTTTTTTCGCAACTTATTCCTATCTGTAGCAATGGCTGCAAAAAAATTTAGTAGCGAATTCTAAGGTTGAAGATCGTCATAGTAAAGTTACCTCAAATCCCCCTTCGTTTGAAGTCCTGGGTCGCGCCCTGGCCGTACTGCATCTTTGTGATACTTTTAACTTAAACTAGAGCGGAGGCTAGAGGTATTTTGTAGAGTTCCATGTGTTAGTTCAGTTGAAGAGAATCTAATTAGATTTCAAAAATTTCGAATTTTTCTTCGTGTAAGGAGCAGACACTGTTTCATACTACGACTCGTACTTGTGGGATTTTCCCAATAACAAAGGTCCCATAGGCTTACGACAAAACAAGATCGTTCAATTTATTTGAATTTGTAAAATCATTTCAGATAAACATGCTAAGCTTTAGTTCACTAGCCAATGCCAATATATGCTCAACGAATTCGATTGGCTCTGCACGCGGGGTTTGGCAGCTTATTACCGCGACTTGTTTGGCCCTAAGCCGGGTTGGCGTTTTTAGGGCCATGGATGTAATGATGCCAAATTCAGGTGGACTCAAGTCAGAACTGAACTCATAATGACTTGATTTAGATAAAGAAAGAAGCGTTATGACTTAAAAGTTTTTTTAACATTTTTTCCGAACAATTTTCGATAAAAAATGATTTTAGCCGGTCATTTTAGAGTGTATCTCGTGGCTCTCATGGGCCGATGGCAGTAGTCTTGTACGCCCGCGCGAAATAGAAAAAATATCTCAGGGCGAAGGTTTAGGGCCATACGTAGGGAAACACTAAATACACAAGCTTAACAGAGCCAACCTGCCCCAAGACCTCCTGATCTCTTCAAATTGAGACTTCCATGAAACTCTGATCAATGAGTGGATTAGTGAAAAAAAAAGTTGGCAACTATCTAGCGGCCCGAGACGAGCTAGAGGCGAAGTACTCCTCGCTCATCAGCCAAGCAGATCCAAGCATCAAGGACGAACTAAGCAGCCTAAAGGAGTTTGATTTCCTCAATTATTCATACATAGCCTTGAAATCTTACTACGAAATTTCCAAATGCAAGTGGGATCTGGATTATCGTAATTTATTGGATGACTTGGCTTCTGTCAATGCTCGAATAGAGTCAAAGCTCTCGATCCGAGAGTTGTGTTTTAGAATGCCCGGCTTATCTGTTTTGAGACGTGAGTTGAGAGAGAGGGCTAGAGAAGCTGGTAAAATCTCTCATCTGATGATAACCTCCTCCGCAAACCCTCAAGAATTAGCCTCTATAGTCAATGAGGTGTCCGGTCCATACACGGCACCTGTAACAGAAGACTCAACAAACGGTATCACAAGAGCTACCCCAAAGGTATCTGACAGGACAGACACTGCTGACCGGCCATCTCCTTCTCCAAGCACCATACAAGATACACAAATTGTAAGAGAAGACCTAGTCAGCCAGAGCCAGAAAACGGATCTTCAACCGTTTAGTAAGGATTTATCAGCTTCTGGAAAGCTGAATACTCCTCAAGCATCATCTTTGAGTGATTCAGATGGAAGGCAATACCGTTCCTCTTCTATATTGGATCTACCCATACAAATCGAAGCACTTGACGCCCAAGAGTCAAGCGAAAAAACTTCAGACGGTCTTTTGGAAAAACCTGATGACACCAGAGATTCCAACACTCAGCGTGTTCAGGCAGAGGCAAGCCACCATCAAGTCTCAAATGAATCCTCCGAGCGTCCTAAACAAAAACTCATATCCACAGATCAAGAGGCAATGCCCAGCTCGAATCTGAGTAGAAAAAGATCAAGCGACGAGCCGGGACTCTCTCAATCAGCTCATAAGCGTCCACAAGTTGACTGCGCTTTCGTAAAGATGCGTACTTGGACCCGTGAACATGTCAAGTGTGTAGTCAGTGGTGCTTATAGCAATGACGACCCAAAAGAGGCTATATCGAAGGCTTTCAAATCCAAATTCAGAATAAACTTGACTGGCGAAGAAGTTGATACCCTTAGACTGCATTATGGTTTAATGGAACCTCACATGGAAGGATACAGATACAATATCCAATCGTTTCACGCAGTGGCTACTTATTTCTATGATAATATGACTAATTATGTCGTTATTCCGTGGACCGAAATGCGTCTACAATACGCCAGAAAGACAAATTTTTCAATTCCGGACTGGGAGATAAAAAACAGATACTATCTATTTCTTCTACACCGTAAAGTCTACGGCAAGCTTGGAGAACCCGCATCAAACTATCACGACTTAGTGTCAGCATTTCATAGAATCAATGGCCGCCTAACCAATTCAAAACTGCCCTCCCCCGTCTTAGATTCCGAAACCCCTTCTAATTCTAATAAGACCACCTCGGCCTCTCTCACGGGTTCTTCTAATTTAGCTTCACAGAAGTTAAAACTAAGTTACAACGATACGAGTTCTTCTAAAGAATGGACTCCCAAGGACGTCGAAGCCCTCATTGAGGCCGAGCATAAGGTGCCTGCCACTGTGAACTACAGAAGCAGCGTCGTCATGCATTATATTAAACTTAAAACAGGTCATGCATTCACACTCGACGAGATTCAGTGGAGGCGAAGTCAAGACGACGTGGTCAAAGCTATACAAAAGAAGGCAACAAATAATACGCCTACCTCTACTGCTAAAACTTCCAATAAAGTTAATAAGGAAGCAAGCAAGGATAAAATATCCCCAATTGGAGACGACAAAAAATCCAACATTCCTATAATACCCACTCAGCCTGCCACAAACCAATTTGATATTCTTTTGAAAAACATTGCAGCAGAGACACGCGACGACCCCTACTACAGAAATAAATTTCCTGAGAAAATACTCACAGACTTTTGGGATTTCTGCAAGACAAAATCTCTCGTCTCAACTATTGAGTACATTAGTCTAGTCGACCCTCAAACCAAGGATGTAACTCTTCGAGTCGCACGGCTAAATATGATTAAAATTGCCATGTTAAGACTTCTCAGAGACCACCAGGTGAAAATTCTGGCGGAATTAATTGAAAATCGCCTCAAAAGAATGATGGAAATGGATGTGTTCGATGAAGCGCTGTGCACAGTCATCAACGAACACCTTCACAAATAGCCATAATGTTGAGCAAATGCATCATGCGGACCGAATCAAGTAATATTCAGGAACATTTAGTTTTATACTATAATCGATTGGCAAACTAAAAAGAATTTACACGGTAGCTTTAGTCACAGTAAGTAAAAAATCATGTAGGTGAGAAAGAAAAGAGCCTTTTTCTATTGATATCCCAAACTTTCTAACGCTTCATTATGGCACCTTTTTTGAAAACTTTAATCTGATTTATAAAATCTAATATACAATGTCGAGGCTTCTATATTCATAATATATAAGAACCAGCTCATTAAACTCAACATGTTATTTTTTGCCGCTCATTAATTGGGTTAACAATTGAGAGCTGGACAGCGGGGCGTTTTGATCAGGCAAAGGCGTGACAGCATTCTCTTGTGCTTTGCTAAACAACCCAGGAGGTGGGGGAGTTGCTGTCTTACCGCGTTCACTCTTTTTCAATACATCGAGCTGAGATGCGAAATGCTGGGGTTGAGCAACTTGATTCATTTGTTGCGTACCAAGGTTAGGAGGCATCTGGCCATTTTGCTGAGAAAGCTGTTGCTGAAGCATCAAAAGCATCTGTTGCTGTTGTTGTTGAAGTTGTTGAAGTTGCTGCTGCTGCTGTTGTTGCTGTCTCTGCGAGAGTTCCGCATCCTGCTCAACCGGAATCTTTTGTGTCACAGGGGTTTGTGCCTGTTGCAAGACTTGTGCTGGGGTCGCATATTGTTGAGCCTGCTGCAGTAATGCTTGTTGTGGTTGCCCCAAGTTCTGATTGGAGTAAGCTAAGTGATGATTTTTTATGGGTCTGAGAAGAAGATTCTCAATTATTTGAACCGCAAGCGACTTATCATCTTCAATACTCGAGCTGTAAGATGTAAGGTTGGCAGGTTCGAAATGAAACAAAGGCAAAGATGATTCTTTGGCACTCACATTTTCTAAGTAAACATTTAGCTTCTGCTTGGAATCTGCTAATGATTGTAATCTCTCCATCGACTCTTCCGCGTAGCGTCTAATAGTATTATCGTCAATATCAACATCATCCGGCAAGGATCCATCCTTATGCGATTTATTTTTAGATTTTTTGGTGTCTTTCTTCTGTGGCTTCTGCTCTTTGAATATTTCACCCAAAGTAGGGAATGCAGCCGAGTTGGTCAACGAGCTGTTTGTGACAGAAGGCGAGTCAGATGCAGTAGAAGTGGCCAGGGGTTTGGCCCAATGAGCTGTTGCAGGAAGGACTGGAGCAGAATGGCTGACAGTTGGCGTCAAATTCAGAGCTGTTCTAGCTAAAGTTTGCCCTCTATTCTCCTCCTCATCCTCGGCATACTGATAAGCAGCCAAGTTATCACTGCTGTCATGTGCGGCCCCACTCATACCCATCTTTATTCCTTGATGAGTAGACAAGTCCTTGCGCGTGTAAGAGTCAGCTTCTTCGCCTGGTTCATGCAAGAACATACAATTGGGGTTTGGGCATGGGTGGCCACGCAAGTAAGACAGACAGTATTTTGTGGTACCATGAGCAGCCCTGAGCATCCTGCCATCACAGATTGATCCATCAAGTTCTTCAATACATTTCGAGGCGTCTTCTTTTCTTGTAAAGGTGACATAGACGACAATGCTTTGGCCCAGAGTTGCTGGGACATGTCCCGTTGGGGATTTACGATTGATGACAATTTTCAGAATCTTTCCGTATTGCCCAAAATACCTTTCGGAACGCAAAACTGAATGGAGGTCTTCTTGAGCACACGGTGGGTTTAAGCCGGTGACGTAAACCAAGTTTTTCTGGACAACACGGAGACCAGCCAAATGCTTTTTGCTTGCAATTTCCAGTTCTTTCTTCTCTTTCTCCTTTTGCTTTTTCTCACGTTCTCTCTTTTCCTTCTTGACTTGTTGCATCTTGTATTCTTCAGCAGTCAATGTTCGATACTCCACACTCTCGTCATCGTATAATCTTCGACATCCAGGACAACGGCCATTCAATTCAGGATTCTGACGAATATTATTGTAGCAAAATTGACAGATTTGGTAACCGCAGGGACAAGGTTTGAAGTTCTTGTCGGAGATATCCATTTCCTCCACACATAACGGGCTGGGTGTTAGTACATGAATTCATATCTGCAAGAGCAAAAGGCAAACAGAGCACGTCGGCTTCATTTTATAATACATACCAATACTCGACTTCTTCGTCCGAGATAAACAGATCTTCTATGAGCGCCATTTTCGGTTTGTTGAGTTGATGGAGCTAACTTGATGTCAACCTGAGGAAGAAACAGTAAAGGGGTCACGTGAGCGTATACTAAGATGGCAGCGCAGAATCAAGGAGCCAAATATTGTATGTAATGACAAAAAAGTTTAATTACTCTCGATTTTAGTGAAGGGTCATAAAACTATGCTAGATCTCACAATGTAAGAAACTAAATTCTTAAAGTTTGTCCTAGCTGATTTAGGACGTAATTACAGAGGTACGGGTGTAGACACGGCGGCGCACTTGAGACTCCAGATCCTTCCACGAGTAAGGTCGACGATTTTGTTGGCGACTCCGAAATTGGAAAATGTCATTCTTCGTTGAGTTATGGGAGTCTATTTTTACTCCAGGAACTACTCCTGCGCTTATTAAAGCGACTCACGGATCGTTTATTCTCCTACTCTTGTCCCTTCTCTTCCTTATATACTACACCAGATCCATTCACTTCATCAACCTATTTGTCCTTGCCGCTTTATTATACGCTTTAGTAATGTGGTTTGTTGCCGAGTTGCAGCGCGTAAAGTTGATGGATAATCAGGAATTGCAGAAGGAGTCTCAGGAACAAGAGCATTCCAAGAGTGTAGAAGCCGATGTCTCAAAGCCGGTATCGTCTGCATCTGGAAGCTCAAACAAAGGAGCTAAGAGCGCGCCAAAGAAAAGAAAGGCTTGAGGCAAGTTTAATCGACTCATTCAGATTATTTTCACAACTTCACCATGGCGGGGCCATGTACTCTTGACGTGGGGCTGTTTGTTCCTCACCATAGCACGACAGTAGAGACGATATAGAAAGCCTGGGAACTGATATAGACCTAATTCTAGCATATAATTTATCAATATATATAAATATAATTTGGAAAATTTGTAAGGAAGCCTTCTTTACCAAGCAACAAAACAGCAGCTTGTAAGAATTTTTTCGAAGAATGTTCTTTGGCATTTCTCCAAAATTTACAAATCTAAAGAAGTCAAATTTATTAGTTGGTTGATGCCGATTTCCTTAGTTTCTGTCTCTTAGTGACTTGAATAGCTTAAAGGTCTGTGTGCCTGTCCTCTATTAGACAACATGTCTTTTCGAAACAACCTTCAATTGTACATAGATGATGTAAAACATTCCCTTATAGTCTTTCGCAATGAACATTGTGTGGTTATTAAAGACAAGTATCCCAAAAGCATGTGTCACTTTCTAGTCCTCCCCGTGGACGAGTCTGTTACTCACCTTCATCCCTTGATAGCACTTGAAGATCATGTGCTTCGGCAAAACCTACAAATTGGAATCGAGGCTGCCAAGGACCTAATAGTGAAATATTTTGTACAAGAGGGTTTCATTGAAGGAGATGAGACTACAAACAGCGACTTTAAGGACACATTCATAAAAGTTGGAGTCCATTCCATTCCGTCAATGGCCAACCTCCATATTCACGTGTTAACCAAGGACATGTGCCTGCCATGCATGAAAAACAAGAAACATTATAATTCATTCAATACAGATTTTTTTGTTGACTTCGTTAAGTTCGAAACTATAACGGTCGGGGACAGCAGCAGCTCTGACCTGGATTCGGACATGGACACTCAGATTCGTAACGAGGCGTCAAGATCGAGTTATGAGATGTCACAAAAGACAATGAAGTTCGCTAAGGGAACCGGTACACAAGAAGCAGGATTGCTTGGACTGAGCCTGACAGGTGAAAGGCCCCCAAGCTCCAAACCGTTTCGATTCAAAAGAGAGATTAATTTCTCAGAACTATTGAAATCCCCTCTTCGTTGCACCTATTGCAATCAAACATTTGGGAATAAAATCGCTCAGCTAAAGGAGCATTTGAGGGGAGAATTTGTTGGCCGTTTCGGATCTTCCAGCCTTACGACTATTTCACCGGCTCATGCCGGATAAGCATCGTCCATATTACGTGATTGAGAGTATTCGGATTATTAAAGACGCATATGACAGGAGTGCAGATTATCCGGAATAGCCTCAAAACGATTATTGTAGTCTATTGCATGTAGTTTATACAGGTCCCCATTATAGTTAACGTGGGGCGAGTATGGGGTGACTGTGGGGGATCTGGGGTTACGAAGGGCAATGACTAAGGGGCGCCCAAAATTCCTGTAGAGAGTGCGGTCAAATTTTTCAATCCTCCGTATGTCTCATGGGTATTTTTGGAACTGCACGGTTGGAGTATAATCCGTAGCTTGATCAACGTCATTCTTAGTGCGCCATCTTACACGAAACCTAATCTGTCATGAACGGAATAAGTAAGCTAAGGTATCGCTAAAGAGCTGAAGGCTCTTACTTAATGTAAATTGAACGCTATGTGTGTAGTTGGTCATACAACGAAGTAAATATTTATTTTCAACAAGAGTGTCTGTAAAAAGGAATTCAAAGCTCCGTTCGTAAAGGATTGAGTGATTTTTTTGTTTCAAATCAGGTATTGCTCACATTCTATCATTCGCCGTCGTGCGTGAGGGAGCTGCAGCGGTAATCTTTTCATAGTGTAAAGTTGCTTAGTCGAATTGATCACAAAATATGAAATTAGTTACAATCATCTGTAACATTCTTGACAACACCTACTCAAACTACGAATTAGGGCATTTCTAAACAATCCAAAAACTCGTTTCCCGATATTTTTTCGTTCTTTTTGGTGATCTTAAGCTGGAAAGGTACGAGGGCGCCTCTCCTGTGCGGCGAAATCGCGGTCCGGAAGATCCTGCAAGCAGGAGAAACCCCCAATGATTCGGGCATTACTCATTACCGCTATACCAGATGAAAACCCTGCAGATAGATTATCGCTTTCTATACGCAGTAAATTTATGCTCGCGCACACTTCATGCCTACCCAAAATCTTCACCTCCGAACCAATCGTGCACCTGGATTGGGCTGGGCTTACAACATTTAATCCGAAAAAGCAATGGGTGACAAATGTCCTAATTAAAAAAATGACACTATGTGAAGAAAACAATACTACTTTTTTGGCTCCCGAAATACTAGAGCTCAATACCTTCATTAGAGTCTTTTCTTTTCGAAGTTATGTGCTTAAAAGGATATATTATAGTAGCTTTTTGTTTTTGTTGTTCCGTGTTAAAGGTCCTGCAGGAGGCATGCATGGCGTACAATACGACTTCCAAATACATGGCAGCCCCGCTGTTGCCCCCACATCTACCTACATATAGTCGTAAGTATATCCGATGGGAACTGCATCATATCTAGATGCTGGCCTGTTTCGGGCGACAAAAAAAAATATAAAAGCTTGCTGAAGCCGCCACCATGTCTGATATGTCAACCCAGTATTCACACACAAAATGAGTATGTTTGAAGATAAAGCTGCGAAGAACAGCAGTTCTTCTGAGATTGAAGTGAAAATAGACTCCAACGGCAAGGTCGATGAGGAGGCCTTGAGACAAAACTTCAACTTCGACAAGGAGTTTCAAGAGTTGGAAATTTTGGCTGCTCAAGCCAATGACAAGCCAACATTCGTTGACCGGATGTTGAATGCTGAAATGCACCTTAACTTCAAGAATAAGAACCATATGGTTTACCTCTTAGGTGCATTCGCTGCTGCTGCCGGTTTGTTGTCTGGTTTGGACCAGTCTATTATTTCCGGTGCTTCTATCGGTATGACCAAGGCCTTGGACATCACACCTGACCAAATGTCCTTGATTTCTGCTCTTATGCCTTTGGGTGCTATGGCTGGTTCCATTATGATGACCCCAATTACTGAGTGGTCTGGAAGAAGATCTGCTCTTATTATTTCTTGTATCTGGTATACTATCGGTGCTGGTTTGTGTGCCGGTGCCCACAGCCACCATATGTTATACGCTGGAAGATTCCTTCTTGGAATTGGTGTTGGTATTGAAGGTGGATGTGTCGGTATCTACATTTCCGAATCTGTTCCCGCTAATGTCCGTGGTAATATCGTCTCTATGTATCAATTCAACATCGCTCTAGGCGAAGTGTTAGGATTTGCCGTCGCCGCTATGTTCTATTCTGTCAAGGGAGGTTGGAGATATATGGTCGGATCTTCTTTGGTCTTCTCTACGCTTTTGTTTGCAGGTTTGTTTCTCTTACCCGAGTCACCACGTTGGTTGGTACACAAGGGTAGATTCGGAATGGCTTACAATGTCTGGAAGAGATTGAGAGACATCAACGATGAGGGTGCCAAGTTGGAATTCTTGGAAATGAGACAAGCTGCTATGCAAGAAAAGGAAAGAACTGCCCAGGAATCCAAGTTCCAAAGCGCCTTCGACTTGTTCACAATTCCAAGAAACAGAAGAGCTCTTACCTACGCAGTCATCATGGTTACTTTGGGTCAAATGACTGGTGTCAACGCTGTCATGTACTATATGTCTACCTTGATGGGAGCCATTGGTTTCAACGAAAAGGACTCCGTTTTCATGTCTCTTGTCGGTGGTGGTTCGTTGCTTTTGGGTACCATTCCAGCTATTTTGTTCATGGACCGTTTCGGTAGAAGAGTCTGGGGTTACAATATTGTTGGTTTCTTCATCGGTTTGGTCCTTGTTGGTGTCGGTTACAGTATCAAGAGTCAAACTCCTTCTACAGCTGTCTACATGACTGGTTTGATTTTGTACTTCTTGTTCTTCGGTTCTTACTCTACCTTGACATGGGTTATTCCATCCGAGTCTTTCGACTTGAAGACCAGATCTTTGGGTATGACTATTTGTTCCGCTTTCCTTTACTTGTGGGCTTTCACTGTCACTTACAACTTCACCAAGATGAAGGAGGCCATGACTTACACCGGTTTGACATTGGGTTTCTACGGTGGTATCGCTTTCATTGGTTTCATTTACCAAGTTTGTTTCATGCCTGAGACTAAGGACAAGACTTTGGAAGAGATCGATGATATCTTCAACCAATCTGCATTCTCCGTTGCTCGCAAGAATCTCAGCAACCTTAGAAGAGGTATTTGGTAATCATGTTGAATAATTAATGTAATACAATTCGAATCAACAAACAACAATCCACAAAGCGTAGGATATGCTTTTGTAAATCTCATTTAGAAATATTAATTTTAATGCTCTTAAAATTAAACTGTATTGAGCATGGAGCTGCAGGAGCAATTCAATGGGTAAATTATTGATTCGAAAGTCTATATATATCTATAGATTCAATAAAAAAGCGATGAGAAAATTCTAAATGGGGGTACTAACGCATCCGTCTACTTGTTGATGTCTGCGGCAGTGTAATTCTTCGAAGCGTAGTCCCACAAGAAGGTGACTTCAGATGGTGCAGATCCACTACCACACTGGCTCTTGTAGTCTCTACCACTGATTCTGCTTTGAATGTATTTGTTGTAGTCCGAAAGTTTACAAGAGAAACCAGGGCCACTTTGACAGGTCTTGATAGGAATGACAGCGTCATTAAGCAAGATTCTAACATAGGAGTCGTTTCCGCACTTGTACTTCTCGGTTACAAGTCTAGCTCCTTGAGGAACAATTTGAACGTGCGAGTATGGGCTTGGGAAAGGAACGTAGTCGGTTGGTAATGGGTCCTTTGGAGAAACCAAGCCAAGACCTGCAATATGGAGCTCAACATCAGTGTCGTGAGTGAAGGCGAGCAAAATCTTGTACTTAGGGTCCTTTTCGTTCAAGAACTGGGTGGTGGCGTTCAAGTAAGGGGCAGCGATAGTGGTGGACAAGTTGTAACCGGCGCCATGCGAGTAGTAGTTGTCGAGGTCAAGGGAGTACGAGTATTTGATGTATTCCTCATTAGTAAAGAGACCACAGACGCTTGAAGATCCTCTAACATTGGTTTCGAAAGCACACCAAGAGAAGAGGTCGAAAACGTCGGTCTTCGTCAAGTTAAAGCCCTTGTTGCCCTTCAACAATCTAGTTCTGGCGCCTTCCAAGTACGAGTCATCATACTTAGCAATAATGTGGTCGTTCAGGGTGTCGTCGTAGTTCAGACAAGCCTTTCTTGGAGTCAAAGAGTTGGCACCCAAAGTCAGGTTCTCTGCTAAGATGTAATAATTAGCAGTCTTATCCGAGTACTGGTCTCCCAAGAAACCACGGGCGAAATACTTAGAAGTCTCATGGACTCTTCCTGAGTTGGATGTGAAGACGTTAAGCTTCTCAGAGGAAGAGTTAAACAAAGTCTGGTATTTTGATCTGAAGCTAGCACCGTGTCTTACAGCATTGTTAGTACCAGCATAAGTTCCCTCGGAGTTGAAAGGAGAGGTTTCTTTTTCGTACAACTCTTTTTTTGGAACGAAGTATGTGTAGTCGTTGAAGAAGGCCAATTCACCCTTAAATGTTTGGTTGTACTTCTTGACCTTTTCCCAAATAGCCTCAAGCTTCACGCCAACCTTGGTCGATGGGTATCTCTCACCATGTCTAGATAATAAGTGGACCTGTTCCAAAGTGCATTGTTCAGGCACGTCAGTGGAAATACCATAACCTGGGTGTTGAACATATGGACCAGCGCCGCCAAGGAATCTGACGTAGTTGTACGACTCAACACTAGCCTGTTCTGGTGTAGCCAAATCTCTGTAAACAGATTGACCGGCAAGAAGAAGACCGTTGTTCAAAAGCTTAGAAATAGCTACCATTATGAATGTCTCTACTGTGCTTACTACTCTATGGCCGATGCAGCCATATTTATACAAATGACACAATCATAGTTACTTCGGCACCAATTAATTAATAAAGCCATGGTTCATGCCAAGAAGTTACCGGGTCCATTTGCGGACGTCGTTGTGTCAACTTAAGTTAATAAATCTTTCGTTTTGCAGCCGGTACATTGCACGTGGGCCAGGAACCGATTCACACTGCAGGTATCCTACATATAGTGCGTTAGTGTGCACGAAACTCAAAACTACGGATCAATTGGCTATAACCTTTGGAGACGAAATCATCTTTAATTCTTCGCTATTTTAAGTTTCTTAGCGGAATTCATTCGGAAATTTTTTTTTTTCGCAGAAGGTTATAAAAAATTTCATTAATTCTCTACCGCTTCGTATCAAAGATGACAATTACCAATAGAGTGAACATGGCACATCATAATAGATGCCAAGGAAATGCTAATTAAAGTGAGAGGCACTCCAAAGATCTGTCTTATAAAAAACCTCAAACTCATTCAATAGCACAATTTAAGCAGTTTCTAAATTGTAAACCCTGGCTACATTACTTTTGCGTCTTTTTTCCGAAATCTTTTCCTTCTATCCTAATTGAGCGAAACGTTTTCACGTCACCCGCGATAGGAAACGGGGCTCAGAAATACTATTGGAATGTTTGTGCTATTAATTAGGGGTTATGAGCTACTTTGCCATCGGACATTAATTATGCATATCTCATTGAGACGCATTAATATGCTCGCAAAGACTCATATTACCTAATTTAGCAAATAAGAATGTACAATCCGTTGAGACTGAAATAGGGTGGTAACGATCTCGTTTACAATGCTTTAATGTTGACTAGTTTTCTGTAAAGCCTAACTACAATGTGGCTCGTTTCGGACACAACGCCCACAAAAAAGCCAAATAGATTTTCTTATACTGCAAATGAATCAATTCACGAATTTAAAATAGTTATGAATTTGTTTATTATGTAGAATTTCGGTTATTTTTTTAAACTCTACTACTTCCCTTGACTGTTTCAATGGATTCTTAGTGCAGGATGGCGATGCTCATCTGATACTTCTAGAGCATCAAATGGCAACAAGAATCCTAGGAAACATTTATCTTTCCTCATTCGAACCAATAAAAGATGGCATTAACTTGAATTCTGAATACGGAATTACCCATGTTGTATCCGTAGTTTCGGGGAGCATCCCAGATTACATCCTGCAAGAATATTCACACCTTCAGATAGATATTACTGATGAGCCAACTGAGGACCTCCTAGCTCACCTCAATAATGCAATTGCCTTCATTGAGAATGCTCTTGACGGAAAACAAGAGAAAAGCGAGGAATCAAAGTCGTCCACAGGTGCTGTTTTAGTTCATTGCGCCCAAGGCGAGTCCAGATCAGTGGCTGTTATCATTGCATTCCTAATGTACAAACATAACTTGACTTATAAACAAGCTTTATATGCTGTCAAGAGAAAATCAGCCAGCGCAGAACCAAATGCAGGTTTTGTTAAACAGTTGCAGCTCTTTGCAGATATGGGTTGCAAAGTCGACATGTCCAGTCCTCTGTACAGAGAATTCTTCGTCGAAAACAGTTTAGCACTTGACCCGTCAGGGGCTTCGCTTCTGCAGTCAGGTTACTGGAAGATGAAGAAACACGATCAAGAGAGTAATTGTGATGAAGCAAGCCAAGATAAGGCTTCCGAAGTCGTGTCACACGACAGCTCCTCACAAAACGGTGCCTCGTATAATTTGCGCTGCAAGAGATGTAGAACAGTTCTTGCAAAAAACAGTGATGTTGAGAGCCATGAAATACCCGACTCAGAGAGTCGTCAAGCGCAATTTATTAGAACAGTCCCAAACTCGCGAAGAATTATTTCTTCGATTGATGCGGCCAAAACATGCTCACATTACTTTATGGGCGAGCCTATGTCTTGGATGGAAACAGAATTGAACAAGCAGGAGTTGGAAGGTAAATTTGCATGCCCAAAATGTGAAGCAAAGGTTGGAGGCTACAGTTGGAAAGGGTCTAGATGTTCATGCGGTAAATGGATGGTGCCTGCTATACATTTGCAGAGTGCTAAGATAGATTTAATGAAAACGCATGTGTAAAGTTTTTTAGGGATATAGGTATTTGGCGAATTAAACGTTATTCTAGGGAGGTTGAATGTATCGTAAGCTACAATGCATGTTTATTTGATCGACAAATAATCACTTAGCTAGAGATTTAAGTTGAGCTACTCATCAAGAGTCATGTCAATATCTGATTCGTCTGGATTTCTGTGAGAGGAGGTGCTAAGAACCCTTGAGCTGGTGGTTATGAGAGGACTATTCCAAACCGGTCCGGGCCCAGTTGAACTCTGATCGTGAAGTATCGAGTTTGCAGAGCCCTGAATAGATCCAGACGCGAGACTATGATCGCGTTGGTATTCCACCTCTTCAGCCATGAACGCATCGGGTGTATCAGAGTCACCATCTTCGGTTTGTAACGAAAGATCATTGATGTCAGCATCCATCAAATTGCTATCGAGATCTCTATCTATACCAGTGGTTAAGACTATCGAAGGAACATCGTTATTTGCTACCAGGTCGCGTGATAAATCATCAGTACCCGCAGATCCATTGACAAGTTGTCCCAGGTGTTCCCCTGTCGTCATGGCTGCCAGGTTCTCTGCATGCACCGACCGATGCTCCTCCTCTTCTACTAAAGCATCACGATCCAGTTCAGCCATTGTTTTGTTGAATCCAACAGGACGTAGGGTGAAGTATCCAGTCTCCCGAATGCGCTGAAGCATTTGAAGCTTCTTCAGGGTCTGTGGCAGGAATAGAGCAATATCCTTGTTTCCACGTAGAGCTGCACTTTGAGAAGTGCTATTATACTCCAGATAAAGTTCATCTGCACCAGATCGCTCGGCCGTATAGGCGGCAAGTGGTGGTGCAAACTGTAATGCTTCTGGTGGTATCTCTGTTGATGCGTGGGCACGGAGAGAGGAGTGCAGCTGTATGGGTGCGTTGACTCCCTTGAGTAGGTTAGTGTCTTCATGGACTCTTTTAGTCCACTGCCCTCGATGATTTGAGGGGCTCAATGTACCCATGGAGGATGTGAATGCAAACATGTTGTTTTAGTGGTTCCTGTGGAGTGTATATGTATTTGCAGCCAAGAAGAATAAAAGTGTTACGAAAACACTATATTATCGGCCCATTGAATTAAGTAAACAAAGTTTCAATAGAAGCTTAAATCTTTATATGAACTTCATTAAAAGATCTCTTCTTTATGACTCGAGGATTTAGGCTCTAGATGGATCTCAAGTACAAAAAAGATTGCAGCACCACAATTTCACACATGGTCTCCCACTGCATTACTCAGTGTGGCTCTAAGTGGCTTGACTAACGTTGATCGGACGGGAAACAGTATTTTCCACTTGATATGGCCGCAACCGAAAGCTTCTACTGCTTGCCTTGTTGTATTCATCGTTTGTTTGTTGTCAAAGTGCGATTTAAAAGGAGCCTAGACAGTAAAATTACACTATTTTGCATTCCTCAAAATGGAAAATGATAAATTTATTTTCACCTTTCTATTATTTATTAGACCTTATGCAATTTCACTCACCTTCACTGTTTCTCATCGGATTCATCATCAGAGAAAGTAAACTCGTCTAGAATTTCTTTCTTGCTAGCTCTAACGGGCCAAGAAAATCCTTTACCGGAACCCGCTAATGTAACAGTACATCCATAGCATACCTGTAATCTTTCTCCGGATCCCTCAAAGTCAGGGTCAGGATATGCTGTAGCATACATTTCCTCTTGCTCTGTAACAAGAGGTGCTGCAGCACTAACGGTAATATCGCTGAGCCATTTCTGAGGCTGGTGGTGAATGCTGCAGCCACATACTTCACACTTACCTTGTTCCGGTTCTTTGGGTCCGCCCAACTTCTCCGCGGTTTTCACCACGGTAGAGCTTGTGGAAACATAGCCAGTAGCGTCTAAGTTATCAAAGTACTGGGTAGTAAGGTCGAGCACTGTCATGTTCTTAGCTAACCTAGACCCAGGCTTATCTTCCTGCTGCAAAAACCTTTGCAAAAACTCATCAAACAGGAATATCGCAAGAACTTCAGCTTTAAGGATATCACGAAGCGGAAAAATGATTTGAAGCTCCGAGTTGTGGTATTTAATTGTTTTGTTAATAACAGAGTCATGAATAGTCAGTCCTCTACCCTTTACTGTTAGCGAAATGACTTCGTTCGCAAGCCTGGTCAAACTATGGCCATAAATGATTGTATTACATGACACTTTTGTTGCAAAGTGTTTGATTATTTCGCTCTTGAATACGTTGAGAAGATCTTCTTGCAGGGATCTGGTAGCACACTGTTGTAGAAAATCACTAACGCTTTGTGAATGTGTATTTTTTAACTCCTTTGCAAAAACTTCGAACTGATTGCTCACTGACAAGGCCAAAACTGGGTCAATAATGTACTTATTGAGATCCACCTCATGATATGCTATATTTACAGGGAGGTATCGGCTAGCGAGTTGTATGAATGCGAGGTCTTCGTCTCTTTTGGCAGATGAATTGAGAAATTTGGGTTCTAATAAATGAAGAACCACGAGTTCAAATCCTTGCTTCCCTTTGTGAGCCAAGTTTTGTTCTTGAAGTAAAGATGCGACCATATCAAAAAGGACAAGAGATGAAGCACCATATGAAAGCGGTAGCAACACATTTTGAACGCCCAAGCGCTCCGCAATTGCGCCATACTTGACCTTGTAACGCTCATCTTGCATCAGCTTTCGCTGTTTGCCTCTCATGAAGAAGACAAAGCATTTGGCACAAAACTTCTCTTTACGAGACAAGACAACAGCTCTCTCTTCGCTGCACCTTTGACATAGGTCTGATGAGTCTGGAGATAGATATGTGACGGGCCCAGAAGACATGGTTATCTAGACTAAGATGAGATGAGATGAGATGGGGTCAAGCGATAAGAAGGGTCAGAACTTGATAAAATAATATAGCGATTCAGATTCTCAAAAGAAAACCTTATTTTCTTGCCAATTTAAGAATAATTTTTAACGATGGAAGAGGAGTGCATTATGATTTTTATTTACTCTGATATACTTATCCCAATCAAAACCTCTTTGCAAGGCGTCCCAGGATTTGAATCCCCAGAAACAGTTTATTTTTGTATCAAGACAATCAAAAAAGCCATAGAAAATTAAAATCTATATTAATGAATTCAACTTTTCGAACTTTACTGAATATTAATAGTTCGGAGGGAAATGAAGTGATAAGATAAGATAAGATTTAGCCTCATACAGCAGCACCTTTCACGCGAGACTTATTATCGAGAATCTAAATCTTATTTCTGCTTTATATGAGCAATGATCTTTTCGGCTATAAATTTACCTACTTCAGTCAGAATTTTATTTATAAGCAGTAGTCTAGGCCATGGAGGAGTTTCTAACTCTTGAAGTCGAAGAAAAAAAAAAAAAAGAAAATACGGATAGGCAGAATTTCTCCTTTAAAGTCGGATTCTAATTCATCCATACATATATTATGATTGTTTCGTGTCTCTCATCAATGCATATTAACACCTCTCCACGCACTTTAAGTGGCTACTGCCCTGAACAACTCCGCTCAATCCAATCTTAACATCATGTCAGACCAGGAAAAAAAGAAAACCGACTTGTCTCTCCTGGAGACAGCGCAGAAAATAAAGGAAGAGAAAAAAATCGATTTTGCAAAAGGACCAGTGGAAGAATTCAAGTTCTATCCAGATAACCCCATGAACCACAAACATAAGTACGAATGGGCCAACAAAGGTCCTTCTAAATTCTACGATCCGTGCGAGGAGAGTAGACAAGCATCAATTGATTGTGTGCTACGCAACCAACTCGACAAAACCGTGTGTCAGGACTTTTTTGATGCCTATAGAGAATGTACAAAAGATTTCTTTGCTAAGAAAAAGAAGGATAAGAGAGAAGGCAAAGGAGGATGGGGCTTTTGGTAAAAAGCGTAAGAATACGAAAACGCATGTGATCAATAACAATCCTATTATTTTAATATATCAACTATGCGACGGAGTAGTTTCCACAAACACCGTCAAGATTAGATGCAATCGAAGCACCTGCTTCCCGTCGCCACGATCCTTTTAAGATCGTCTGTATTTTTGCTGACTCGGGGTCTTCAAGCATGATTCTATGTCCCAGACGAACCATCATAATTTGTGCATATTTCTTGAAAATGGGATCACGGTGATCTTGAAAACGCATTTGATCCAAATATTCTAGTAACCTGTACTCGAAACTTGGGCGAGTGTTGTGTATGTGTAGCTCGCCATTTTTACGATTGACGGAACACACAAAAACAGCTTTTCCTGACAAAGCACTGTTGTTTGGTTCTCTGGCATCTGTATAAAATTTCTCGTACTTCTGGCGGTCAAGCTTGTTGGGAATGTGCTCAAGAACCTTCCAAAACAACGTATCAAGGACTTTAGTTACATCAAGCTCCAATGTAAATAGAACAAAATTTAACTGCACATTTGTTAGGTCATTTCTGTTTTTAAGAATATGCTCGCAAAACTCCTCTGCATGTTTTGTTTCCCATAGTGTGAAGAATGCCGATTTCCTGAATCGGGAGTCGATGCGCCGACATTCGCCTTCATTACTTTCAAATGGTATATCAGTACCCTTGAGGTAGCAGTAACCTTTTGAAATTTCATGAATCAGTTTCCGGAATCCTTGAACGTACTTTAAATTGCTTTTATCAACATCTTGGGACTTTTGCATAGATTTAAAAAGATACCGTTCAACGGTTTCTATTGTTTTGTAGAATTTCGACTCTGCAAAATTGAAAAAGGGTGGAATCCGAAGCCACTGAAGTAGCTCGAACTCTGTGTCCTTACCTGGGCTCTGGAATACATGATGGGCGCGTCTAACTCCAGGGTATGTATTTCTCAAGAAACGTAAGTCATTCTTTTTGAAATCAACAATGGTGCCTGAAACAGGAAAGTTCGTAGACTTGCATATTTTGAGTAGGGTCTCATCTGTGTTGTTTGCAGCACAGGTGTAAAGAGCTCCACACACAGCGAAGATCTTTCTACGAAACAAAGATTGAGTAA
The DNA here is from genome assembly GCA_030563905.1 of Australozyma succicola. Lineage (NCBI taxonomy): Eukaryota > Fungi > Ascomycota > Pichiomycetes > Serinales > Metschnikowiaceae > Australozyma > Australozyma succicola. The sequence continues at coordinate 127,272 of JAJMKM010000001.1, read as the reverse complement.
GTCTTTTAGCATGCGGTTCATTTCCGGCCAAAAATGAGACAAATTTGCCGATATTATCCATGGCCGCTCGGCCTGAAATGTTTTCTTTGAAGGTGAATTGACCTTGTAACTTCTTCAGTTCATAATTCACAGACATAATTCGGAAGTCCATGTTTAATTCTTTGTTTGAGTCGTCAACACCGGGGATATGGAACGTTGACCCATCTGAGACGTAAGAACAAAACAATCCGTCCAAAATACTCGAGCCATCAATTGGGGGGACATACTTGTCATTTATCGACGTTCCAAGCTTCACAGAGGGCGGAACGGTCATTGGATTTTTCATATTGCCATTGTTACTTGCATAGAGTTTCCTCTTTTTATTAGTTGCGGAGACCTGCTCCTTGTGTTCTCTTTTATTTTGACCATAGCGGGACATGTCAGCATCCATGATACTGCTTAAGTTTCGACTCAAATCAACGGTTTGGTTGTACCTCTCACGCTGAAGTCTATCAAGCTTGTCTGTCATTGTCTCTTCCTGTTCGGGTTGTAAAATTCGAACAGGTATGTTTGAGTTGAAGCTGATCAGACAAGGGGAAAACTTGACTTTATTTTTAAAAATTAAGGCCTTGTCTGTATTCTGAAGAAGCTGGATAAAGTCGAGATGTAAAGCCTTGATCTTTTGTTGTGGCTCAACAAGGTCCGAAGATCTATCTTTCTTTATTCGAATCGCATTTTGTCTTGTGAGGGGTAACGCGCCCCTTCTAGATTGATCAGTCCGAAAGGTCCGCCGACTTGGCGCAGCGACGCTTAGGATATAGCCATCTGAATTGATTACTTCAACTGTGTACTGACGGAGCGGCTCTGAAGTTTCTGGCAAAGATGCCAATAAGGTACTAATTGGCGGCGTTGGTGGTCTTGGGTGGGACCCAAAAAGCCGCGAATACCGGATAGGCGTGATATCATTTGACTCGAAATGGAACCGAGTTCCAGGCGCCAAGTTACTGAATCTTTCCTCGGCAAAAATCTCTGGACCGATTAAAGAAGGATGCTGAGATCTCCAACCCGAGAGAAGATATGGACTAGATTCAGAAATAGAAGATCGAGCGCTCGGATTCGTTGTGGTGGGGGACTCAGAGTCTGGTCCGTAGAGAAAGGCACCGCCAGGGGCGATCCCATCATTCTGCAGCGGTTGAGTGCCATTCGGCTGACTGTCTGTCTCTATATCGAAAACATCATGGCTCAAAACAAGCGTAGATAGTCCAGTATGCGGAGAGGATGCAGTGGTAGCCGAGAGCACCGGACTATTCGGTTGGGGAAGGGTGTCGGGAAGCTCAGAGTCAGATTCGACCATGTAGTCAATTGATCCAGAGGTTTCGTCAGATAAGTTTCCGTCCGACAGCGATGACAGCTCTGTTTGTGGGTTGTAAGGATCAGAGTAAGGATCAGGTATGATTTGTAGTATTGGCTGGGGCATGGGGTTGAATGGCAAACTAGGTAGTTTAAATCACCTTTTGTGAGAGTTGAGTGCAGTATAAGGGTCACCCTTGGGCTGTCTAGATATACAAGTAATATTCTCAGGGGTTGATAAAATTTCAATAGCCCTTCTTATTTTAGGTGGTGTTTTTGCATTTATTGAATCTTCACTCGAAGGGTACCTGTGAGGGGTCGCGCAGTGATAAGATAAGAGTGGATCCAAGACCCTCGTTGAAATCTGGTTTTAGAACGTACATGGGGTCACATAACATCCTAGATATGGAATGTGCCAAAAATAAATTAATGAGAAATTCCTGTTTTTTAAACTCAATTCCTGTTCCAAAGCTGAATTCTCTAAGTTTGCATTTCTTGCTGTAAAATTCACTTCCTGTTTGTACTAGCGCAATTGAACTAGCCAAAACATTCTCTAATTAGTGCGCAAGCTCTCCGACCTTTGCCCGTGCCGACATGAATGTAGACGGTAGAAAAGACGACAATGAGCACGCATATCCAAAACAACAAAAAAAATCCTAAAATAAAACCAATTTGATAATGCTTAAATACACGATGTATAACACTTTAAGGTGATTTGTGTTCTGTACTTAACCATGGTTGTATGGTTTGGGAAACTCGTTATGCCAGTGAAGTGTGACAACTCCTGCAGAAAAAGGAAACTCAACGGCTAGGCACCGTCACGACCAAAACAACGTCACGATACACAAGAAATAAGGGTTTGAGAGCTCTGGTGCGAGGAATTTCAATTGTTCTGATCTTGAAGTTTCAAAAACCAATAATGACTCCATGCTCTACCTTGTGAAGAGTTTCCCGTTCCTCATTTATCTGCACACGAAGCACCAAGCCGTTCCTGATCCTGCAGCTGTATATTTCACACAATCGTGCGTTATGAAAGCACAATGGTATGAAATTGAATTTAATAGTAGAGTCACTGACCCCGTGGTGACTTCCTCACACCCCATTATTTAATGATATCTTCGTCAACCGACAAAACGGTCTTGGTATTTCAGGTAGGAAGTCTGCCAACGTTCACCTTCATTCGATGATGTACTGCAGGAACAGAGCCTAGACAACTCTCTTTGCACCTTAGGCATCAGCCAGCACACCGCCCTCTAGAGAAATTTTCCCAGGCCAGGCCCAATTTTTGAGGAAAATAGTTTTCTAGATTCATCAAACCGAGGTGTAATACTTTAATGAAAATGAAATTATACTAAAGGCAGATGAGTCGAGAGCGGTTGCACACGTAGTTCGAATTAGGTGGTGTATTGTGTTTCATATTCAAGGTACACTCGCACTACGGTATGGAATGACAGCAAATTCAGTGCCACGTTAAATAAATAAACAACAGGAAACTGCCGTAAACCTTAACAGCATTTGAGCCCACCAACAGCTTTAGATAATTCTTATTCAAGGTATACTCATATTTCTTATAATTGCCGCTTGTTGTTGCCTGTCATACGCCTCTTCGCTACCTCCACATCTTACACAGGTTACTACTCTTTCTTAAGCCACAACCAACACATCTACTGAGCTACACCCCCTTGGTTTATTCTGAGATTCAGCTAGTGATCTGTTCCTTATCAGCTAATTTGTGTGCTAGACTCTTGTCACCTAATATACCCTTTGACCAATTTCACACGCTTCACATTCTCCTTATCGGCCAAAAGTCATAGACGGCGAAGATCTAATTTTGGTCTACAACTTGAAATAGAGAACCATTTCCCTCGAAAACAGATTGTACATCTTTTTCTAAGTAAAATTTCACTTCTGAGGCGGCCGTTCACTTGCGCTATCGTCTGTTTACATTCCTTTGTCGACCGTGGTCTTTTCACAAAAAAGACCCACCACTAATAATCCACACAGTATGACCACTCCAAACACAGTTTACGTTTGTATAAAGCAATTTAATGCCCGCTTAGGCGACGAGTTGAGCCTAAAAGTTGGCGACAAAATCGAGGTCTTGGCCGACGACTCAGAGTATAACGACGGCTGGTACATGGGCCGTGAACTATCTAAAGGGCTTGTCGGGTTGTTTCCAAAAAGCTTCACCAAAGTTTTTGTTCAGTCAGATGCCCCAGGACTTTTACGTTCCAGATCCCGTAGGGTCCTTACTAATGGCAGTAATGTCTCTTCTTCGTCTACAAATGCTAACGTCTCGGCTACGAACATTTCAACTGCAAACACCCCAGCTGCTGGCAAGGTTGATGTTCACTCCACCCTTGACGAGATAAATAAGGTTTTGGAGGACTTTCACGTCACTACTAAGAACCCCGCCGATACCTCTATGGCTAGTAGTGGCCACCAACGCAATCCTTCCAACTCGCTGCTTCTAACCCAAGACCTCAATCCTTTGAAGGCACCAGAATGGACACCGAAACAGGTTTCTTCCTATTTTGCTATTGTATTGGGCTTTGACATGGAAATAGCAGGTAAATTTGCGCGCCACAAAATTACTGGTAAGATTCTTCTTCAACTCAATCTTGAACTATTGAAGGAGCTTGAAATAGAATCTTTCGGTACCCGCTTCGAACTTAACAGAGAGATTGACAACTTGCGTAAAATCAGCGGCCGTGTGGACAGTCACCGGAACGCTCACCTATCGAAACAAATTGGTGAAACTTCAGAGGTTACTGAGCTCGAAACCTCTTCAAAAGCGTCCCCTCCCTATAATAATTCTGACGAAGATGTGCATACAAATGCTACCAGCGCTCAAAGTAGTGCCACTAAGGATCACAGAAAGCATTCTGAGCCCTTCCTCTTACCTTCTGCAAATTTCAAAAGTACCGATTCGAACGCAGACGTATCTAGATCGTATTCCACAGCTGGAAAGAGTGTTTATACCCACAATAGGACTAGATCGCAATCGATGGAGAACCTTCGACAAGGAGTCTCGCGCGAAGGGGAGAGAAGTCCTGACACGGATAGCCCCGCTGTTGGCACTTTCATGTCTCCAAGAAAAGCACCACAACCACCTTCTGCAAGTCCTTTAAATACCGGCTTCCGTTTTGGTGGCTCACCTATGGCTGCACAACCACCATTTAATCCACACAGTCCATACATGACAAGAACTGCTGCTGCTTCAACAACTAATGTGACTCTGCGCCCAGCCTCTTCTATCTATGAAAGTACAGTCATATCACATAGTCGTGTTCCTTCCTCAAATAGAGACCACCACAGAAGACACTCCTCTGTCTTCCTGTTTATGTCAGGAAACAACGAGGACCTCGCGACGGGAGAGAAAATTCCTCGCCCTTACAAATCTCCTGTAACGCCCAAAAAGGAAAGTGAGAAGTCAAAGCCATCTTTATTGCTTGACACGGATACCCGGGAAATGAACGACGTGGTAGACATTGACGATGCTAATTTCTCCCCAAAGAAATCGCAGTCAACTTCTGTCACTAAAGGTGACGAAAAAGAGTCCCTGGTTCGTAAATTGAAGAGTTTGCGCTCCGTCTCAACTCAAAACTTTAGAAACTTAACGGGACTGAAGAAGCTGAAGACCTCAGCATTTACCGAAGGAATTCGTGATATCAACCCTGATGATGCCATTAAAACTTCCAATTATAGTGGATGGATGTCTAAGAAGTCTGGCGGCACCCTTGGTTGGAGGTCGCGTTATTTCACACTTCATGGAACAAGACTCTCGTACTTCACATCTCTCAGAGATAAGAGAGAAAAGGGTTTGATTGACATCACTGCGCATAAAGTCATTCCTGTAAGTACTGAAAGCGAAATTACTCCTAATGACAAATATGTGGCTATTTATGCATCACTGACTGGATTCGGAAGGTATTGTTTCAAATTGGTTCCTCCCGCTCCAGGCTTCAAGAAGGGCCTTATGTTTACTCAACCTAAAACACACTTCTTTGCCGTTGAGACACAGGAAGAAATGCGCGGTTGGATGAAGGCTCTCATGACTGCCACTATTGATATCGATGACTCTGTCCCTGTTGTCAGCAGTTGTAATACGCCAACGGTCACTTTAGCCAAAGCCCAGGAGTTGCTAGCTAAGGCACGCGAAGAGACCAAGTTGAAGGATGAAAGCTTAAAGGCAAGAGGAATTGGTATTCTTGCAGAGGAGTCCCCAACATTGTACAACGAAAGTGCCACTTCCGAGGAATCTTCTCCAATTGTTAGATCGTTAGATGATTCTACACTTTCATCTACCAACAACCCTCTCAAGCTCACTATAGATACTCTGAGCAAGATTACCAAGGCGCCTGGAACGCCACGTGTAGGTCTGAACACAAGTGGGTTCGCTTCCCCATACCTTTTGGCTTCAGGGTTGTTGTCGCCAAAACAAAACACTCCACCGGCATTTGCTGCTCCATCTTCTGAAGGTACTACTCCGCAGCCTGTGACTCATCTAGAATACTTCTCCACCAACTTGGAGAATCTGTCAAGCGATGCAAGAAGTTCTCAGGTTGAATTAGATGAAAGACCTAAATCTCCAGCATCCAGTCACGAAACGAGTGCATCGCGCATGATTGGCGGAATGAAAAAGAAACTTGGCGGTGAAAAAATGATGGCCTACACGAACGACGGTTCTTTTGTGATTAAATCCAAGAAGTCTAATAAGTAGATATGAATCACTTCTTTTAATTTAATATAAGTCTTTTTTCTAGGAAAGATTCACGTTTAGGTGACGCAATTTTTGTCTCAAGTTTTCTTCGGATATGGTATTCCCAGTACTTCTAGTTGAAGTGAAACTCCTAGACACCAAATAGTCATTAAAAAAACTTAGAATTTTACAATAGAAGCGAAGCAAAACAATTTTTTTTTTTGAATTATCTTGTCAACAACAGACACTTCTTGATCGAACTTTGCTACCATGTCTCGTACTGTCTGAGGTGCTTGAACCCTTTATTTACACCGCGAACTGCTCCCCCACTAACAAGATTGACATACTCATAACCTACAAAACACAATTGAACTTGTAAAGTCTCTTTGTTTTAAGCTGATAATCTCCAGAATTAGATCGCGAAATTTCCTCAGGGACCAGACACAGTAGGCGCAATCGGACACAAAACCAATCAAAAACAATTACTATGGACACAGATCCGTCGTACATAGTACAATACCTCCGATCGATAGTCATCCATTCTCTAGATACCTTCAACCTTGACAATGCAGAGTTTGCGGCCGAACGTCTTGTTGCCGTTATTCCTGGTGACGCAGATGCCATCTACCTTTACAGCTTGGTTCTTTATAGGCAAAGAAAGTTCAAGGCAGCGTTCAACCGTGCAGCAGAAGCTCTAGAATCGCATGAACATTTAGGCTGCGCTTATATATTTGCCCGTCTGTGTTTGGAGCTCCAGAAATACAAGGAGGGCGTGTTTCGTTTGATTAGTCTAACTCACTTGTACAATGGCTCTGCCAGAAGTCTGGCCTCCAGCGAGTACATGTCAGCCTCTAGTGGATTCTCGTCAGCGTCATCCCAAGCAAACTCATTTGTCTCAGCTCTGCAGCGCCACTCTTATGAACATAATCGGTCGATTTATCCAGAGGAATCGGCCATTTTTCACCTTCTAGGTGAGTTGTATAAAGCCCAGGGAGATTTAAAAAATAGCATTCTTAATTACCAAAAGGCACTCCGACTTAATCCATTTGATTTTAATGCATTCCAACAGATGGCGAGCGCTGGCGCCGAGGTATCTGTCCGAGCCGTCTATAGATGTGCCTCGGGGACCTCGAAAGATCCGCCTTCCAACTCAGCAGAAACTTTTTCTAGCACTAGCCAAGCCGCATCAACCGAGGCCCTCTCTGTCAACAATCCGTTCTCTATGAACGCTGGTCTGCTTTTGCCTCCGGAGTTGACGACTCCTCGTGTTTCGAATGTTGGTGTTCCTGACGCTCCTTTGAGGCGTACTCATGGCACCCAAAACACCCTATCTGGAGAGCAAAACATTGCTCTTCCACCATCTGCTCGATTAAATGGTGCCAAAACTCCAACCGCAGGCACTCGATCGTTGTCTCATGTACGTAAGAAATCCGAGGCAGATGCTAGAGGGAGCCTCAAACGTACCAGCTCTGCTAGCATATTACCTCCTGTAGCTACACACGAAATTGATAATGCAGATCAGTATTTGCGTCGTCTTTACAGTGTCTTTGCAAAACTGGCAAAATGTTTCTACAAATTTGATTGTTACAAAGCTATACGAGTTTTAGAATCTCTTCCTGAAAACGAGCGAGATACCCCGTGGGTGCTAGCAAAGCTTGGAAGACTTCACTACGAAATTGTAAACTACGCCCAAAGTAAGCGCTTCTTCGTCCGGCTTAGGCAACTTGACCGCACACGACTCGAGGATATGGAGTATTACTCCACCTTACTTTGGCATCTTCACGAAAAAACAGAACTTACATATTTAGCTAACGAGCTACATGATATAGATAGCTCACTGGCTATCACCTGGTGTGTAATGGGCAATCTCTTCTCGTTAGCTCGTGAAACAGATGAAGCGATTCGATGCTTCGATAAAGCCGTAGGCATAAATCCTAGATTTACATACGCACATACTCTTAAGGGCCATGAATATTTTGGAAACGACAATTACGAACAGGCCCTTGAATGTTTCCGATACAGTCTCCACTACGACCCTCGTCATTACAATGCGCTCTACGGTATAGGTATGGTGTATATAAACTTGGGAGAATATCAAAAGGCAGACTATCATTTTAGAAAGGCGGTCGCAATTAATCCGATCAACATTATTTTGATCTGTTGCGTTGGAATGGTTTTGGAGAAGTTGGGTAAGAAGACTGCAGCGCTTAGACAATACGACTTAGCGAACAAGTTGCAGCCACTCAACGCGCTTCCGATATTCAAAAAGGCCCAATTACTTTTTTCGATGCAGCAGTTCCCGCAGGCTTTGAAGGAGTTTCAAGCTGTCAAGGAATTGGCACCCAATGAAGCATCGGTGCACTTCTTGTTAGGGCAGCTCTACCAAATACAACATGACAAGTTTTTAGCCATTCGAGAATTCACAATCGCTCTCAATCTTGATCCAAAGGGCAACTATCTCATCCGTGAGGCCATGGAGATGTTGAAGGATGAATCCCAGTGAGGAAAATTTTCTGCGCAGCTGCTTATTTGAGTCGGTGAGCCAGTGCCGGACTTAACAGGAACCGGCTACGATGCCGCACGATAGACGCGATAACAATATTCACACATAATATTCCTAGATATGTATATATGTGTATATATATAGTTCATTTGATGAAAGATGCTGAAAATCGGAAACAAGCCCCGAATTTGCCCTAACGATTCTGTACGCTGCAAAGCACTAGTTGAGATTAATGTACATAAAGGACCTGCACACAAGCACATTCTGAAAGACTACTTGCATTTACGCCTGTGTAGCATATACACACACATCTTCTTGGCTCACACAAATATTCTCTCTTGAACTAGTCCACCATGCTCCTCCAGTTGGTGTCCCTCCTACTAATTGGGACATCGCTAGCGCTTAACCTTTTCGGACCAAAGACATACGCCAAAGGAGACAATGTCCCACTCCTCTTAAACAAGATCGAGAGTGATCACACTCAACTCCCATATAGATACCATGATTTACCCTTTGTGTGTCACGACGACACCCAGCAGCCAAAAACGCTACTGTTGGGAGAAATTCTAAAAGGCGATCGTTTCTGGGACTCCATGTATAAGCTTAACTTCAAAGTTGATCAGCAATGTGTGTACCTATGTGCCATGTCTGCCTCGATGAAAGGGCTCCGAAGGGCAGACCAATTGGTGAGAAATGGCTATGTAGTCCACTGGAATGTCGACGGCCTTCCAGGAGCTACGACATTCAAGGGACAAACAGGATCATCGAAATACTACGCTGCTGGATTCCCCCTCGGATTTGTCGAAGATGATATCTCCTATTTGTACAATCATGTCACACTAGTGCTCCGCTACCACACAGAGAAGAATGGACGTCACTCCATTGTAGGCTTTGAAGTATACCCTAAAAGTATTGACGACGATAAATGTATCAATGACAACGATTTCTACGATAACTTTTCCATTATCCCACAAGACCCTGTCAAGCAGGCCCAGGAAAAGAATCACATTATCCATTATACATATTCCGTCTATTGGCGTGAGGACCACACAATTACGTATAACAGCAGATGGGATTTGTATTATGCCAACGACAATTTGAAGAACACCAGCTCTGTTCGTTGGATCTCGCTCGTTAACTCCTTGATGTTAGCCGGCCTTGTGTCGCTCATTGCCGCTACATTCGTTTACAGACTCTTCAAACACAACGCCAAGTTAACTTCAAAAGAACACGCTGATGAAGACGATCTGTGGAGAAGCTTGGCGTATGACGCCATGCAACCACCACTGAATGTAGTCATCTTGAGTACGCTCAATGCTTACGGTCTCCAATCGATTGTGGCAGCTGTTGGAGTCTTGTCTACTCTTTTCCTTAACAACTCATTACACTTTGGGTCCAGCATATCTGCTAACGCTTTCTTTAATAATCACCAGGGTGCGATATTTACATGTTCCTTTGTTATCTTGCTAGCTTCAGGTTTTGCTTCTTCGTTCGGCGGTATAATTCTACACAAATTACTCAACAACGACACTCCTGGGTTGGTTTATCGCGGCAGACCGAACGCCATCTTTTCCTTCTTATTCAGCGCTTTGTTACCATCGGTTATCTTAGGCGGCATGTTGATTATTAATTGTATAGTCTGGGCCAAGGAGTCATCCAATGCTCTTCCGTTCGGAACAATCGTCTTGATAATGATTTTGCTTGCTGTTATCGAAATCCCATTGGGTCTTCTTGGAGGAATCATCGGCAATGGTGTCAGTTTTGATCCCCGCTCGTTCCTTGTTGCCTCGTATATCCCACTGAAGGGATCAACTCCTTCCTTCAAATTCGTTCCAACGAAAAAAACAATATTACTCACAGCCTTCTTTGGCTTGATTCCTTTTGGAATTGTGTATGTCGATCTCCAACTTATCCTCAATACCATCTGGTTGGAGAAAACTTCCTTCTTTTATATGTATGGGTTTTTGCTATCGACCACACTTTTGGTCTTGATTGTTGTTGCTGAATCTGCAGTCATCATAACTTATATTTCCTTGACTGTCTTAAAGGACCCACACTGGCAATGGTTGTGTTTTGGAGCATCTTCATCTATAGGATACTATGTCTTCTTTTACTCCATTTACTACTACCTTTACCATTTACAGATTGCAGACTTTGTAAGTAGTCTCATTTACTTTTCCTACATGTCGTTGGTGTCCATGACCATTGGTATTGCCTGTGGTACTGTGGGTGTGACATCGTCTTTGCTATTCGTGCGCAAGATTTACAGCTCCTCCAAACGAGACTAAACTAGAACTACTTGAAACTGACAATATACGCTCTTTACACTCTTGATAAAACTCAATTGAATTTAAAAAAAACAATAACAATAATTTAGGAATTAAATCTTATGATTGTATGAAGTAAGGAGTAATTTCATTCTACTGGAAACATAATGCGTCTGCGTGTATTTGAATTTTTTAATGTATCGTGAATAGGCTTTCCACCGAAGCGGTATCAACTAGCTTAGTCCAAGGAGGAGGCACCAGTAATAATGTCGACCAACTCGTTGGTAATGACGGCCTGTCTAGTTCTGTTGTACAAGATAGAGTATCTGTTGATCATGTCACCGGCGTTCTTGGAAGCATTGTCCATAGCGTTTCTTCTGGCAGAAACCTCAGAAGCGTAACCCTCGGCTTGAGCAGACAAAAGAGAGTTAGCCAAAGAGAACTCAGCAAGAGTCTCTGGAACCTCCTCGTTCTCCAACTCGTACTTGCTCAAACCCGGAGCCTTCTCGATAGCGTCAGCGGCGAAAACAGCGAAGTTAGATGGTTCGAAAGCAACACCAGAGAGGAACTTGTTGTAAAGAATCTCGGTGTTCTCATACTTACCCAAGGTCTTGATCTCATCAGCCATCAAGGCGACCTCGTGGAAAGTTGGCTCGGACTTACCGACTCCACTGAAGGCCAACTTCAACTTCTCAGCGTGTGTTCTGGCCATTTGAGCCTTAACCTTGTCACCAACAGTAACAAGATCGACGTTACCGCCCAACTCTTCGATTCTTCTTCTGGCAGCCTTGGAGACTTGGGTGTGAATGGAACCACACAAACCCTTGTCGGAGGAAACGACAATCAACAAGGTCTTGTCACCTGCAACCTCCTCTGGCTCGGCGTTTTGGTAGAACTCCTTGTCAGACTCGTTGAAAACTCTAGAGGCTTGCATGGCTCTTTGGGCCTTGTTCAATCTGGTGGAGGCCACAATCTTCATGGTTTTGGTGATCTTCTCGATGTTCTTAATGGACTTAAGTCTCATTTCGATTTCTCTTAAAGTAGCATAGTTTCTGGGTTGTTAGTACATTGCTTGAGGAAACAAACTTTGGGGGCTTTAGTGACGCATTAAAAACTAGCCATGTGGCCTCTAGACAAAAAACTGAGAGGGAAAAATCGCATGTTTGTCTTGAAAATCAATTTAATCATTCGGTAAGACGTGTTTGTTCAATTCGTGTGGACATCGATGGGAAGGTGAAAAATTCATGGAGAGGGTAACGAACACGGCTCCAAAAGTTCGGAAATTTTCATGAGGTTCAGTGAGACATACCTAGCGCCACTACGGGCAACTTGAACAGCAGCACCCAAACGGAACATGATGCAATTGTGATGAAGGAGATGGTTAAGGTGTAGCTTTTTTGAGGTTAGGTCGTTCGGTACCCGAGGTGAGGCTGGAGATGTGATTGGCTCAGTGGGAGGTCACGTGCATAAATTATGATATTAATGAACGAAACTAAATTTGAGATATATGTGGAGTCATCTCTGAAAAAATTATTTCATTTGTTTTTATTTTCGAATGTGTATGCTTTTTGAGAGATTCGATCTTGTTGGCTAAACCACGGAGACTTATCTTGTTCGTGGGCAATAAGGGTAGCACAAGGTAGAAGAATAATTAAAATATAGTTTTGAGTTATTTGTATTTTGTATTGTTGACGCGAGAGAAGAGCTATTTCGTATTGAGCTTTAGTTCTCTACCTTTTAATCTTTTAATTAAACCTAGAGATTGCAGCCAGTTCCAAGTTTCATCCAGTATTCAACTGGTAATAACAAAAATGAAAGATGGTCGGAAAGACCCGGTTGGAACCATATAATTAAAAATAATCTTAGAAATATGATTTGATGTGTGTTCGCTATACACATTCATAAATATATAATAAATTTTCTGTCTTTATCAAAACATATCAATTCCAGTATTGCAGTTCTAAATGTCATCGTCTGTTTTGACTGAAACAAGTTACAAAAAGATCAGCTAGTCAGAATAGAGAACACTGTAAACAATGAACCCATATTCCATCAGAAGTCACTTAGATCTTCTGAGGAACTTCACTACGAATGAAATTACGTTAAGTTTCCCTGTGGTACACTGCCGGGGTAGACAATCATTCTAATGTTCGTTTATGCCTATATATCGATGCGAAAAATACAACTGTAGATGCTCCAACCAGCGAGCTTACTGAGATGGATCGTTCTTTTGGTAGCCCAAGTACCCAGTGACTGGATGGGTCTCAATCATCTTCATGTACTTCAAGATCAAAGGACGACAGTTCTTCTGGGCATCTGCGCCATGGTACATTTTACATTTGCTCAAAGCATCACGTGTGACCTTCAACTCCTCGTTACGGATGTATTGTTCTCTCATCATGGATGATCTGGCGAGGTTGATTTGATCAAGACTCTCATAGTCGACGTCATCGAAGGAGACCAACTCAGGCCTCTTGTGGTTGTCATATGAAACTATATGTTAGAATATACTGGAAGGGATAGTTTGGGCCTATTTGCTGGCCGGATTTCGTGTGTACATACCCATGGTCCCTGTTGTTGCAATCGGTATATGAATAAGCCGTTTTTTACTGGTTAAGGTCAGGTGCAGACACTACCGCACTTGCCATGTCGAAGCACACGAAGTAACAGACATGCAATGTAAGATATCTTAATTTGTTTAATATATGAAGAAATGTGAGCAAATATTTGTCGACCCTTTTTTTTATGGGTTGTTATCGGCGCCAGGGGTGTGCTTGGGGCGTATCCAGTAATGAAAGTATGTAACTCATTTATGCGAAGAGGCTTTTAGTTCTTATTTAAATAATTATGAAAACTTAACACAAACTGGACTTAATAGATCATGGCATCAGTGTGAAGCTAATACTATCAAATATGCCGGTGTCATAACCTCTTCACGATATCATTACTTTCATGGGATAGAATCAAAGAACCAACAAAAATGTCATGAAGCTTGGAGGGATCTCACTAACATTCCCTTCTGAAATAGGATTATAAAGTCTTAGAACTGCTAATCTGAATGAGTCCAACTTCTTACTTGGTAACAAGACTTAGTCAAGAAGCAAGCTATTGAGTATTTTCATCGAAAGACCGGCCACCTAGGAAGCTAATTCTACAAGTGATATTTCAATTATCTGAGCAAGCACTAGATGAAGCTACGCTCCGAGTTAAGTATCGTCTTCTATGGCCATATCGAGACGCGTGTCACACCTTCTCAACATACTTCTAAACACCCCCTATTCATATCATATTTGTTTCATTCAAGTTGTCTACGGAAAAACCTATTTCAAATTCAGCTTCCACAAGACATGCCATTTTTTCCCTTTTCGGCTGTGTTTACAACTAAGCCTTCCTGCACATGTTCCTGTTTCAAACTTAATTTCCGGACCCGATCTAAAGTTAGTCTACAAGTACTTCTGCAATTGGCATTCGAATTTCTCGTAAAGTCATGTCAACTTCTGTCAAACCTGCTGACACAGTAGTGGCTTTCAATGCCAAGTATGTAGCATACGCTCATACTCTCTTTGCATACTCTGCTTTCTTTTCGGCTCTTGTTGTGGGATGTTGGCTCCACTACCACAAGATCGTCCAAAACTCATCATTCGGATACCCCGACGAATGGTTCCCCAGTGTCTCTGCAGCAATTGGTGACCGCTATCCTGAAAGATCCGTCTTCCAACTTCTTATCGCTGTCACTTCTGGTCCTCGTTTCCTCTTGGTGTTCCTTAATTTCCTCATTTTGTACGATGCAAATTGGTCCGGATGCAGCTGGACCATCCTTATAGTCGGTGTGCTTAGAACTATTACCTGTGGTGGCTGGGTCTATATCACCTCTACAGATGACCACGATTGGCATGATATCTTTATGATTTCCTACATCATTCTCACGTTACCATGGACCATTATTGTTACCATGATGACCCCTAAAAAGACTCAAGAGTATTCTGGTAGACTCATTACCGCGTCATCATTTTTTGCCATGCTTGTTCCATTGGTCTACTTCTTTATTCAACACAAAGTTCATGTAATCCCAGGCGCGTACTCCTATTACGCGTACTGTGAATGGTCCTTGATTGTACTCGATGTGGGCTACGACGCATGGTCCATGCTTGACTTCAAGAAATTGGACGTTGTGATTCTGTCCACCGGCTTGGCATTGAAGCCAATTTCTTTGACCAAGACCGAGAAGACCGAGGTGACTGAGAAGCCTGCAACACAAGCCGTTGTCCCTGAAGATGACTTCTGTCTCGTCGCATTCATCGTAAACACCATTAACTCCCACATGTTGTGGACTGTGGTCACCTCTCTTTTACTCTGTGTCTGGTATTTCCCCTTGTGGCACATGGGTATCTCCGGGTATGAGGCCGCTGTTGCTGTGATGTTCATTGCTCCACTTGTCGGCGCGATCCCACCATTGCCATGTGTATTTGGCACCTACCCTCAGATTGCTAGAGTTTTGGTTGTAATTTTTGGGTTGGGTGCTTACAAGCTTGAAGATCCTGAAACTAAGTTGATGAGTGTCACTGCTGGTGTAGGTTTCGCTGTTATTGCGTTGGCCAATGAGTACCGTAGATTGGCCGTCAACCCTAAAAAGCTCACTTCTTTTTGGACCTCGTTTGTGCTTGGTTTGTTGACATCTTCCGTCGTTAAATTTGCGTGCCACTCAAATAATCCAGCATGGGCTATCATGAACGAAAGCAATGGAGGACATAATGTTTTCTTCATAGTTCTTGGCTTGATTGCAGCCATTCTCACTAAGCCACAAGCCGCTGTATCCTCCAATGATATTCCTTCTCCTGGCGGTTCATTGCTTCTTGCAGGACTTGGCTTGGGTGCTTACTTTAACTTGTTGAAGAGTTTCTTGAGTGACTCATCTGTTCTTGTCTACTGGAACTGGGAAGGTTACCCTATCCGTGGTCCAACCATTTATGTTGGAGGTTTACTTCATTTTGCAGCTTTCGCTGGAGGCTTGTTATTGTCCTTGAAAGCTTCTCCTTCAAAATTGACCTCTGCATTATACACCCCTTTTGTGATTGTTGCATCTTACTTCTTGGCTACGTACACCAACTGGACCGGTTTCGCTGGTGCATTGGGACTTACCTTTTATTTGGCCTCTATTGGTCCAAGCATTTGTCATTCTGCTGTCGGTTACAACGTTACCGCCGTCTTTTTTATCGCGTTCTTTGTGTCCATTATGCTTTCCTTGGCCAGCGTTTGGACTGTTGCCTACGCATTTGTCCCAGGTGGACCTTATTTGCGTGAGGAAAGTAACCTTGTGTTGTACATCTCTGTAGGTTTGCTTGTTGCTGGTGTTGCCAATTACCAGGCACGCAGAAGCGTTCCACAAACTCATCAATTCGCCCAAAGAGCATCAAATGCTTTGCTGCATACCGCCAAAGTTCTTACCATTCTTGCAGCTTTGTCCCTTGGCACTGTTTGGTACAGAACCCCTACTGTTCCATTCCGCCCACACAACGAGGACTCCAAATCTTTCACAACTGGAATTTGGTGTGTTCACTTTGGCTTGGATAACGATATGTGGTCTAGTGAGACTAGAATGAGAGATTTGATCCGTGACGCCGAGGTGGACATTATTGGATTGTTGGAAACTGACACCGAGCGTCTTATTGGAGGAAACAGAGATTTCACTCAGAAGATAGCAAATGACTTGGGAATGTATGTGGACTACGGTCCCGGTCCTAACAAGCACACCTGGGGTTGTGCATTGTTGTCTAAATTCCCAATCATTGAGTCTTCGCACCACTTGATGCCATCGCCCGTCGGCGAGTTGGCTCCTGCCATTCATGCCACACTTGACATCTACGGCGACCTTGTGGATATTGTTGTCTTCCACTCTGGCCAGGAGGAAGATGCTGAGGACCGTCGTTTGCAAAGTTTAGAGTTGCAAAGAATGATGGGCTCCTCTGAGAGACCACTTGTGTTGTTGAGTTACTTGGTCACCGAGCCACTCAAGGGCAACTATAACAATTACGTCAGCAAGGAATCCAACGTGTACGACATTGATAGCACTGATTGGGATAGATGGTGCGAGTACATTTTGTTCCGTGACCTTAAGAAGATAGCTTACGCAAGAATTTCTAGATCCACCATCACTGATACCGAGTTGCAAGTGGCTAAATTCAAGCTTTTGACCAATGATCAAAAGAAGTACAGTAAGGATTTCTTGTATGGTAATCACTACATCCCCGAGGCCTCAGTAGACCCATCCTTGAGAATGCCGGCCTTGTTGAGAGGCGAGGGTGTTCGTGGCCACTTTTACCATGTCTTTGACGAGCCAAGATACTTTGCTGAATCTCCTGATCAAGTGTAGATGGTCGATGAAAATAATCAAATAATATTTGAATTCAAAATAGCCTATAACAAAAAAATTGTAGCATAATCATGAACCTCAAGTCATGACAACGCAGTTCGAATTTGATAGCCTGTTTGGTGAGATAACAAGCTGAAGACTTATTAGTTTGTGTTAGCAACTTATAACATGGACTAAATAATCAAAGAAGATTTTAGATCAATTCAAAAAAAAACTACATCGACCTGATCTGAATATTAATTGCCTTATTTAAACTACTCTTTTTTTATTTATCTTCTTCATAGTAGCAGCACCCGTGCACCTCCCAATATTTTTCACATTAGATCAGAACTAGTAAAACACCCAAGAGCACGGATCATGAACTCTATCTTTGGATCTGTTGGTCTGGTCTTTGCCCGCCGGCCAGTACTCAATACCCTTATACAAACTAGAAATAAAATGAAGACCAACAAGTCCGTCGCCAAGAGACTCATCAAAACCGCAGATGGTTACGTCAGAAAGCAGGCAGGAAGAAACCACGGAAATGGTAACTTTTCGAGTACCTCTCTTAAACATTTGAGCTATTGGGTTCCAGTTACAGCTAAGGGAAATCATTTGAGAAAGATCAAGACGGTCTTGCAAGGATAACTCGACTACTAAGTAGCCCTTCGAAACGACACGAACAAATTAAACAAATTGTATATAAACATTCCAATGTATCTCATGTATTGATAAATGAAACATCTGTAATTTTATTCTAGGTTCCATCACCGATTATTAGACTTTTTGTGTAAGAGTTCAAAGGGCGTTGTGTTACATGTTACAGAGAATAAAGAGTGGTATTCTCCACCGCAGAAAAGCAATAAAATCAAAGAAATATCATTTAATGTTCTATAAATAGTTTAGATATGTTTTCAGTCTGAGTGTTTGACCTCTTCCCATTCACCTTCAGAGTTCTTCTTCAACTCCTGTGTTGGGAAATAATGATAGTTCGTCTTCATGGAAATGGCTCCAGGAACATGATCAAAAGAGACAAGTCTCAACTTGACATAAGTGTTATCAGGGATTGCATCTGTTACCTTGATAAAGGTTTCCAAATCGTTTGTTTCTTGGTCATTTACATGTGTAATAAATACACTTGTGGAAATTCCATACTGAGACATTGGGCCACCAGGACTCTTCCGTGTAACATACACTCTAGAAGGAATGGACTCCATGAGCTGGTGCACCGCATTGTGTGGCTCTTGGATTAGAGCACCACACCAGAACAAAATACGAGAAGTATCAATACTGGTAGTGTCAACAGTTGGAACTTCAAGAGTTAGAATCTCCAGGTTTCTTACCACCTGGAATGAAAGAGTCTTGTTGGTGTACATAGGACTTAAGTCTCTCATACTGGTCACAAGCTTGCCATTCACTGTCAAAACAATGTCACCGAACTTCAAAGGTGATTGATCCTCTGGGAGTATAGGTGCAGAGACTCTTTGAACTGACAAGATCTTAACTTGGTCCTCGGACTCATCTTCGAATCGAGAGATCCATTCCTGAGGCATGCCTTTTGTTCTGGCCAGTAAGACAGTAATTGCCATAAACTCAGTCTCAAGAATTCTAAGGGGTTGTGGCGCTTTTGATTCACGAAGCAGCTGAATGACATTTTGCACGTCAGTGACATCTAAAGCCATTCTATACATAATGTTGCTCATGGAGCCACCGCTTTGCTCAGCGAGGTATGTTAGCCAAAAAGCTCTCAATGTTCCATCGTCGTCTACAAGCATTCCGGTGTCACATTCTTGTGCGATCTTGCTATCAAGCAAAATACACTCCAAGTTGGTACCTCTGTATCTTGGGCTATTGTTGTTTGCAACGATGTTGAGAGATACAACTGAACTTGCCGACACTTTGTCAGTGACAATTCTAAATCTATAATTGTAACCAATGAAAAACGACTTGTCTCCTCTCTTCAATGGCTTGGTGGAGAGAGTAGGAGTTTTGATATCAGCGATCACAAGTGACGGATCATACTTAACAATAGCGTAATTTAAATTTGGATGCAAGAAAACAACTTTACCAGGAATATCAACCGATTCGGCGAACACAAGGTAGATGTCGCAAACGTCGTGTGGCACGAACCGACGAGATACCAAGACATAGCCGTTTTCAGCATCGACAATCACACCATACCCGGCGTCCTTGCCGAATGGAAATCCGTCTAGTGGGATTGGGCATATGGTTCTTACTTGAACGAAAGATCTTGAAAGACTTGAACAAGCCTGCTTGGCAGGGTCATTTAGTGGAATGTCTACGAACCTTGCACTTTGAGGTTTGAGTTCCAAAGGAGGCAAAGTCTTATCTTGAATGGATTTAAAGTCCCAAAGACCTGTGGTGTCATTTCTGGTAGCCATACGGAACTCTGATTGCCAGTGTCTCTCAATGTGATTTACGCAAGCATTTTTGGAATGCAAATCTGACAAATGACGGAAAGATACTGTGACTTTTTGACGATCTGGGATGCTTTTCATAACCTCAATGAATGTGTCCAAGTCTGGAGTTGATTTGTTGTCGATTTTGTCCAATATCCAACCATTTTTGTCTTGAGCATTGAAGTCAAAGGTACCGGATGCATCATTCACATAAACACCTTGAACAGGGATACAGTAGCATCTTGCGAGTTGGTATGAGAGATCGTTGAAGGACGCACCGGCAACATTTACATATCTATTAGGTGTTATGGCGTGCAAATCGCCTATGGTGATCGTAACATTGTGCTCTTTGCCTCCTCTTTGTAATTTGAACTCAAGTGGTTTCCCAACGTTCTCGTCCAAAATTTCGTCAAGACGAATGAAAGTAGGAATGTGCTCGCCATTGACAGAAATCAATGTATCACCTTCTTTTATAAGCCCATCAGCTGGGCCCTTGGGAATCACGAGTTCACAGACAAGGAGGCCAGATTTGTCTGGAAACAACTTTCTAGCCTCGGCTTCGGCTTCTGGGGTTAAACCCAACCTTCTACATTCGTCAAAAGGCTGTAAGAGCCACTCGACCTGGATGTCCCCTCTTGTAATCGGTTGAGACTCTTGGATGCATTTCAAAGCACGAAGTGGTCTGGATACAGGAAGGAAGAAATCCGTGGAAGCCTCTGTAGAACCACCGGCTTGTAGAGCTACGGCTTCTCCGTTCTCGTTTACAACAGGAGAACCTGAAGAGCCACCAGAAGCGCTAGCGGCCGCTTGGATGTACTCAGTATTGAAATCATTATAAGTCATAGATCCATAGAATGGAGCGTTACGGTCCAAACGGGAAATGAAACCAGCCAAGATGGACAACTTTTCACCAGCGTCGTTACCCACAACTCTGATCTCAGTGCCAACTTTAGCCAAGTCTGGTCTCAAGCTGAGCTCAGACACAGTAATATATTTTATATCTGCTGGATTGAATTGTAAGAATCCAAAGTCATGAATAGGATCTCTGTAGATTGGTTTGACGACTGCCTCTTCGTGGTTGTCAAACACGGCGTATCCTACAAATGGACCCGGGCCAACGACGTGACGGTTTGTAAGAATTATTCCGCGCTTGGCATCTACCACAAAACCTGTGGCTTCACTTGTGACGCACAACTCGGTATCAAAATTGGTGATGTTGGTGAAGTGAATAGACACAACGCTCTTGATAACCCTAGTAATGGTGTTACTCCAACGGGTGCTGTTTTCGCCTGGGACCTCGAAGATCTGTGGAGATGAGTCGCTATCACTTGACAGCATTTCCTCGTCTTCGAGCATGGCTCTTTTATGGGTTGGGGAGGCTAAATCACCGTTGGAGGCTTGTCTCTTCATGCTTGATCTAGATGCTGTGGGTATTGAAATAATGTATTAAATGCTAATATTATGTCGGTAGAAACACCCTATGATAAGATGTTTTCGTGGATTTTATGTAAACAGGACTCAAAATTTGTGTATATGAATTACGACCTGTTGCCGTTCTGGGCTACATGTGAGGTTAGGCCCTGAAAAAAATCCATCTCCAGGTACTGCAGGCAATGGCATTGGTTGTGGATATGATCCACTTACCTGATAGCTGCAAAATGGACTCAAGCTAAGTGTAAATAAATACAAATGCAGTTCTTGGCGGTCTTAATTTTAGAAATCCGCGGCCACGTCTAAAATTGTTCACGACAGAGCCTCCTTCTCTTTTTCTGGCAAGCTGTTTAACTTTTCGTATACTCTTTCGGTCCAAATCTTATAGTATTCAACTTGTGAGGGCTTATCAAACATGACAGATGGATTAATCATCGAGCCAAACTCCAGGAATATCTCCCATCCTTTGCCTAGCTTAGCTTGAACTTCTCGCTCTTGTGAAGTGTCTTCTGTAGACCAATCGTTATGTACATACTTAAGCTCGAGATCGATAGCCCATGGTTCGCTCTTTACTGACTCTTCTACAATATTTAACCAATTTACCAAACTCGCTTTCATAAGCCCACCCTTTTGGTATTGGAATAATTGGTCTTGTAGTTCTGTTTTACGGCCAAGAGTAGTCAGGAGAATACGGTGGTTGATACGAATGTATGCCGCATGTATGAGACCACAAGCTAGTACCCAATCGTTTCGTTTTAAGAATTTGTGTTGTTCGCGAAGGAACGTTTCTAATATCTGAGGTGTCACAGACGCTGGGATATAGAAGTTATTGGCGAAAGAAATGAAATCCGCTACTGAGATATGTCGATAATAACGCGGGCCATAAATAGAGCTAGCGCTTTCTGACGACTTTAGAGGCGAAGACTTAGTTGGGGTTTTCCACGAGCTTCGGTCAGCCAAAGACTTTCTAGGACTAGACTTTGGCGTTTTAACAGGGCTTTTGTTGCTTTTTACATTGAAAGGAGAGTCCTCGTCTCTCAAATTTGTCTGCTTTGATGAGAGAGGAGATTTAATTATTGAGCCTTCTGACGAATCGTCTGACGTCAATTTTTGTAGTTTCTTCAAGGGAGAACCAGTGCCAGGCGTGAAGGTTCTCTTCGATGGCAGCAAATTAGGTTTTGTAGGAGTAGTTACTGGGGAATTGCAACCGACAACGACCTTCTGTTCGAGATCATTGAGGACCTTTTCCACTAGTCTAGGTTGTAGTGGGATCTTTTGCATCAGAGGCGAAGGAAGATTTAACCGATCTTTATATTTTTCAATTGCAAGAAATGCACACAAATGATGCCTTGCCACATCTGCTTTATGCGGAAGCGATGGAATCTTCAGTAGGCTTAATTGATACAACGAGTCCGTATAGGCGACTAGCTGAGGCGGGTACTCGCCTGAGAACGTTGGAAGAAGATCCTTCAAAGATTGCGATAGCAGTAGTCTGTTCATTGATTGTATAAGAGTTTTCAATTCTTGCTAGCTTAAAGTGTTCGGGTTTATACTGGTCGTGATAGCTGTATTTACATTAGACGCGAGCCTTGTTACTATACCATATTTGGGGCAGTGCAGCGAGAAACAGTCTGACTATAAAATCTGTTTTATAAATTTTAGAACTAAAAAATTTACATTAGATTTGTTTCGGAAAGTGCTTTTGCAATATCATTACTTTCTCTTAGATTGTGTAGAGGTGCAAAGAGCTCAAAATAGAGCTGATACATAGAAATTTTGCCATGGGCTATCAATATTTAAATTCAGTTTATTTTATTACTTTATAAGATTGAAGATCGTAAACATGATCCAATCTTTTCTCTCGGGAGAATCATCTTCAAACGCAGATTCTTTTGTACAGACTCATTCAAGAGCCATAGTGCCATCTATTTATATTGTTTGCAGTAAAATACAAAAGATTTACGATTACAATTGAGATATTCCCCTTAACTTATTACTCTATGTTTACTCTTTTTTATAACTCCACTTAATTACGCTCTCTATCCTTCATCCCACACATCCTTACATCCCAGCGCACCGCATTCAACCAACCAGAACTCCAGTAAAGATCATAATCTTCCTCGTCGGCCCAAATGTTATCCAGAACCTTCATTAGAGCTCCATTGACCGTGCGTCATTTGAGCATGGCTCCAGTTTTACGCAAAGATGCTGTCGTGTACGAGGAGGTTAAGAAAGAACTCATCTCCGGCGCACCAAAGGAAATGACCACCAGCAGAGTCGTCCGTATATTCAAAGAAGCCAAGCCTGCTACACAATCTGGCCATCACAACGGAACTTTCTGGAAGTTGGATTGGGATGTTTTAACCTCTGGTAACAGATGGGAGAACGACTTGATGGGATACCAAGGTAGTGCAGATGCTTTGCAAGGAACCATCTTGAAGTTCGACACAAGAGAATCGGCTGTGCGTTTTGCTGAGGGTCAAGGCTGGTCCTACTATGTCCAAGAGCCTAAGGTCAGACATTTCAGAAAGAAGGAGTATGCCAACAACTTTCTTCACTCAGAAACAAAGTTAAAGCACATTAGAACCAAGTAAAGCGGCACAATTATTATTTGGAGGTTAAAATATATAGCATAATGCATCAATGAAGGAATGGAAAGTAGAACTTCTAGCATATGGATCAATCTGTGTGGTCTATATCAGATAGTAGGGGTGGCATGTAGACTGGGATTACCTACGAACCTCACATACTCGTAATCGTTGCTCTTGACAATCCTCTAAAATATATGGGGTGTAAATTTGTTTCCTGCTAACTTTGTGATTTATAGCTAGAAGTCAAGTGACATATGTTTTGACACTTCGCTCAGCAGTGGCTTTCAGCATGTCATGAACACATTCGCTAATAGCCCAATTTCTATAGAAATAATTTTGCCATTAATCAAGACTTAATTTTGATTACAGCAAAGGGGATTTATTCTACTAATCAATCATTAAATTCGCGCTTCTTGAAAGCAGCTGTGGGTGTGGTCCACGCGACTGTAGATATGATAAATTCCTCTGAGACATACTCCACACGAAGACATAACAGAGCATACCCCCACACCACAGCTAGTACCGGTGATGTCTTTCAGACGATATGATAGCTCTCGGCAACGCTATAGACCCCTGGGGAAATATGAATATGGTTCTCGTGGCTCGTATTCAAATAGTAGAGATGATAGGTTTAGGAAAGGCTATCATCTGAATGGACTGCACTACAACGAAGACAGACAACAGAGCTCCACTAGTACAAGCTCTTATTATGATAAAGATGCTCTAAGAGACTCTCCGAGAGACACATCGTACTCTCAGGCTCGAGGTGCGTCTTCTACTATCGAACTGAGACCTTTGTCTGGCACAGATCCCAACTCCGGTATCAATGTAAAAAATGCACAGCATGACTTGCAAATGCATAGTTCTCAATACTTACTACAGTTGCAATCCTCGAGTTCCGTCGATCTACTGAAAAACTACCGGGTTGTGTATGACCCTGAGCTAGATTCAACACTCACTAAAGCAGAACGAAAAAGTAAATCAAAGAAACTACACTTTCAGTCAGAATGCAGCTTGCTGTCACCTCCATCCGATCCACGAGCCAAAATGGGTTTCTCGCATTATTTCAATAAGCCGGACATGACATCCAAGAAGGTACCCTTCAAACTACTTCCTCAAACTCGCTTTGTTTACGATAAAGATTCTTTGGGTGATCCTCCACAGTGCGAATTAGTTCTTTGGGACCTACCGTCTTCTGTTGCTGAGCCATACCTCGTTAATTTTCTAGAATCATTTGGTCAGTCAGTAAGAGACGTTAAGTTCTATAATGACCCACTTAACGCTGTGCCCTTGGGTATCGTAACATTTTCATTTCAAGGTTCTTTAGAAGTTGCCCTGTTATCGGCACGCAACTTCGTTAAGAAGGTCTCCGTTGAAAGCCCTAAGGTTGACGGAAGTGAGTTAAGAGTTGGTCTAAATGATAAAGACAGTCAATTCTTGAACAATAAGATAAGAATTGCTCAAGCAGCTTTGCATCAGGAAAGAAAGAGAAGAGAACTTGTGGAGCGAGAAAGAATCGAGGCTCAGAAGTTGAAAGAACGTCTGGAACCTCCTCCAGCTCCAGAAGTTACAACTACAGTCCAAAAACAAAATCAAGAGAAGCCGCTGCTACCAAGTCTTCCTAAGCCCAATACTACAATCCGTTCTCGCTTGAAACATCGCAATGTCGAGAAAGGCTGCTTTTTGCCTAGAGATCTCGTCAAGTATGTTAAAGATAGACCATACATTCACATAAGGGAAGAATATGTTCCTATGAACCGTATTTCATCCCTGGAGGTTAAAAAGATTTTAATCAAATATGACTGGACCCGTGTTTTAGTTGATCGCACTGGTTTCTATGTTGTTTTTAACTCTTTGAAGGAATGTGATCGCTGTTTTAAGAACGAGGATGGAGTTCAGTTTTTCAACTTAAAACTATACATGGATCTTTGTGTTCCAGAAAAATTCGACGAATCCAGTGCTCTGGCGCACAAAATGACAAACACGAAAAGTAATAGAATTGTTGATGAAGCTGTTACTCTGTTAATAGAAGACTTTCAGCTTTTTCTCGGTAAAGATATACGAGAACGTATTATAGCGCCCACTATCTTGGATTTGCTTCTTCCAGATAAGTATCCAGAGCTCATGAGCGATCTTAAAGAGAAGGAAAAGGAAAAGGAGAAACAGCGTGATGCTGAACTCAAACAGAAGCCAGCACAATCGACAACAGATGTGTCCATGCCGTTTTTATCTTTCAACAATAGGCGAGACAATTCTTTAAGAGATAGACAAACGTCTTTATTACCCAGCTTCACTCGAAAGCACGTATCTCTTTCTGATAGACGAAAAGCACGTAAGAACCTCTTTCCTATGCAGCACGCGTTGAACTATGACGACGAAGAATCTGAAGAATCTGACGATGATGAGCTTAGTCGCTCCACTACCCCTCTACCAGCATCAAAGCGAGAGGCTGAATCGCCCCTCACTACAGAAGAAGACGCGCCCAAATCCAAGAAGTCTAAGCTCAATGAAAGTATGTTGTATGATGAAAACGATTTCTCTGCGGAAGATGATGCGCAAGATGAGCCCATGGATGATGTTGTTGATGCCAAGGATGCTGCTGAGCATATTTTGAACTCAAAGTACGGTTCTACCGAAACGAGCCGACCACAACCGGTGTACGAAGAAATCGAACCTCAGGCTGGAA
Organism: Australozyma succicola; assembly: GCA_030563905.1. Classification (NCBI taxonomy): domain Eukaryota; kingdom Fungi; phylum Ascomycota; class Pichiomycetes; order Serinales; family Metschnikowiaceae; genus Australozyma; species Australozyma succicola. The sequence goes on along the minus strand of JAJMKM010000001.1, from coordinate 100,994 downwards.
CTATTTTCGATTTAACACGGTTGCAGCAGACTTTGCGGGACGATGAGGATCTCGAGTTGGCACGCAAGCTACTTTCAGACGTGGAGAAGGCGGAGGTTAAACACCCAGAATACTGGGCTTGGAAGCAAAAGCAACAGTCTGCAGATGCAATTGTGTCGGAGGAAGAGTCAATTGGTATACTCAGCGATCATTTGGAGTGTAAGACAGGCTCATCTAAGAGTGAGGGTTTCCGTAAAATTGGCGAGCCCGACAAGATCGAATACCTACCTCACAAGAGAAAGGTTCACAAGCCCCTTAAGACAGTGCAAAATGATAACGAAGAGAACAACCTGGCCTCTAATGGAAATGCCACAACTAATAGTACTAATTTGCACAGCTCTCGAGTGAACAGAGCCAATAATAGAAGATTTGCCGCAGACATTAGTGCCCAGAAACAGATCTTGAGTACTGAATCGGATATTTTGAACCTCAATGCCTTGAACAAGCGTAAGAAGCCAGTTTCCTTCGCTCGCTCGGCAATTCACAATTGGGGTCTTTACGCTTTGGAACCAATCGCCGCCAAGGAAATGATTATAGAGTATGTTGGAGAAAGTATTCGACAACAGGTGGCAGAGCATCGTGAAAAGAGCTATTTGCGAACTGGAATTGGATCTTCGTATTTGTTTCGTATTGACGAAAATATAGTCATTGATGCCACCAAGAAGGGTGGCATTGCAAGATTTATTAATCACTGCTGCAACCCCAGTTGCACTGCCAAGATTATCAAGGTTGACGGAAAAAAGAGAATCGTCATATATGCATTGAGAGATATCGATGCTAATGAAGAGTTGACATATGATTATAAATTTGAGAGGGAGACCAACGACGACGAGAGAATCCGCTGCTTGTGTGGCGCTCCAGGATGTAAGGGTTATTTGAACTAGGCATAATTAAAACTCGGGATGAACTGTTAATAAATTGCTTTATAGCTCTAATCTAAGTCATCGCAAGGCTTTCACGACAATATGCATCAATACATGTTGCAGATCGAGAATTAATCAAATAAATCGCAAAAGTTAGATTTTTCTTTTTTTAGTTTCTATGTATTTTTTGGTCGTTTCCATGTTTTTGTATTTGCTCTGGCTAAATGAGCTCTTGTCTATTATTTTGGTGTATCAGCAGGGATCTCACCTTGGTGTTTCAGATCTGGAGTACTGCTTTGCAGCCATAACCCTATCCGAGCCAACAATCCCAGAGATCGCCTTATGAATTGAATCCTTACCCTTATATATGATTAATTCGTTCCCTTTCCATCTTTTGAGGAATTTGTCCTGGCTCGAGAAACTTACACGCGTCTCTTCTCTAAAGGCTTCAGCTCCATTGGCCGCATACGCTAAGCTTAGCCGATCTATACATACAACTCGTCCATGCTTTTCAAGCATACCCAATTCAGCGGCTTCTACTCCGGATTCTGGCACAGGTGAAATTCTACCTGTTGAGTTACCCAATGAAACCTCTGACGCTCATTTCATTGTCTCAGAGCAGTCCCCAGAAGCGATAGAGATCTGCCCCTCGTGGGATCGCGGCGGCAAGACAAAAAAGAATTCATTGACCCCATTGTACTCATCAATTCGCCAGCTTATGGATGAAAATAAAGGTTCTGTTTGCCTTGTTCAGGTAGGAAGTTTCTATGAGTTGTACTTCGAACAAGCAATTCTCATTGCACCCAAATTAGGCATCAGGGTTGCCACGCGTCAAACTTCCAATCATTCAGTTCCTATGGCCGGGTTTCCTGTAGGGCAGTTGCAGAAGAATGTCAAGATAATCGTTCAAGATCTCGAATTAAACGTAGCCATCATTGATCAATACAACTCCGTTAAGACAGATACAGATTTAAAGCATAGACGGGTCTCTAGAATCGTCTCTCCAGGCACTTTAGTGGACGAATCATTTATGAACTACAACCAAAATAACTACTTGGTGGCCATCTCCTTTCCACCAAATACGAAGCTTGTGCCTGACCCGGACATTGAGGTTGGGCTTCTGTGGGCTGACATTTCTGTGGGCGATTTTTTCATACAAATGACGACTTTGGGTGAACTAGCGGCCGATTTGAGACGTATAAATCCTAGTGAAGTTATTATTCCAAAGGACTTCCAGGGGCATACAGATGCTATAGAAAAAATGGCCGAACTCAAAAGATATTTTGTCAGATACCATAAAGTTCGGTACGGTGATCAAAAAATGATTCTAGAACAGGATGCCGCGGTATTACGGAAGTTTTTGGAAAGCTTGTCAGTGAGAGAAGAGGCCGCAATGAACTTAATTCTCTCTTACATGACATACAACTTGCCCGACCGACAGTTGCTGCTTGGGATTCCAACTCGATTTGTAAATAGTAAATACCTTGCGATGGACCCTAGAACCAGAGAAGCGTTGGAGCTATCTGGAAGATCCACGTTTGGAACCATATCTGTATCTGGAACCCTATGGCTGGTCATAAAAAACACTGTAACTCCCTCTGGCACCCGTCTTCTCACACAGTGGCTAAATCTGCCCCTATTAGATGAGAAATTGTTGTTAGAAAGGCAAGACTACGTTATGCTACTCAAAGAAGACCACTTTTTGCGAGCATCCCTAGTCAACATTCTAAAAGATGTCGGCGATTTTGTCAGAGCGCTACAAAAGCTTGCTCTTAAGACAGGATCTGCCGTATATAATCTACAAAGCATAGCCGATGGCTTATCGAAACTTCAGATGCTACGTGAGCGTTTAGTTGAAGCTAAAGAGAGTTCAGCAAATGAGGAAAACAGGCTTCTCCTTGACAGATTTTTATCTACTTTTCAAATTCCCACAGACTTAAGGGATCTGATCGCTTTAACTCTTAGTATCCCAGAGCCTCCTCGCAAAGTCAAAGTTACATCAACTGCCGACATGAACTTAGAAGAGCAGTTAATCTCCGCAATTGAGAGCAAACAGAATAGTGCCCGAACTTATCGAACTGATCTGACGGATGATGCCGAGACGGATGTTCTGGGCCCTGTGTTTTACGTTCGAAAGGATTACGATCACAAACTCAAATCACTCCACAAGAAATTCGAACAGTTGATAGCTCTTGAGCTTACATTGTTTGAAAAGGTGAAAAGCATAATCTCTTCGGTTGATGCCAAGGGATCGGCGACAAAAAAGGACAAGCTCGGGAAACACTACCATGTTATTAGCATTCAGTGTGCGCTGAAAAATCTAGCAAAGGTTTGCGAAGCTTTGGATGAGAGTGGTGAATTCTTAATTTTGGAAAAAAGAAAGCAAACCGCTGTGATCAAGCCTACGAAATGGACGGAAGTCTCCGAGAAGAGAGAGGTGCTCATAAACCAAATTCTTGCTTATGAGAGGAAAATAATAGACAGCTTGCGTCAAGAAACACTAAATCGTATGTCTGAGATAAGAAATGCCAGTCGATGCTCTGACTTTCTTGACGTCATCGCCTCCTTTGCAAGAGTTGCGCACGAAAATAATTGGGTGAGACCCACATTCTCCAGTCAACCAGTTATTGATGTTAAAGCCGGCCGTCATCCGGTCGTTGAAGCTAGTCTCAAGAGCGGGTCTCTGATGTTTGTCTCAAACGACACTAGCTTGGGTATTGATGGGAGATTGTGGGTTATTCTGGGCCCAAATATGGGCGGTAAGAGCACATTTTTAAGGCAAAATGCTCTTTTGGTCGTTCTTGCTCAGATGGGCTCTTTCGTCCCTGCGAGCCGTGCTACTTTGGGTCTAGTTGATCGTCTATTTACAAGAATTGGAGCATCTGATGATATATATAGTGACCTTAGTACCTTTATGGTCGAAATGACGGAGATAAGCTATATTTTGGCAAACGCCACGAAGAAGTCGTTGGCTATAGTCGATGAGATTGGAAGGGGAACAAGTGGAAATGAAGGCTTGGCCATATCGTACGCCTCGCTTTTGACTCTTGTTCAGAATAATCAATGCAGAACCTTGTTTGCGACACACTATGGAAAGGAATTAACGGATTTGCTCGACCGTGATCATGTTGATCAGTGCCATATTCGTTTCTACAAGACTAAAGTCGAAAAAGGCCCTGATAGGTTACTTTTTGATCGTAGGCTTGAACCGGGTATAAGTGAAAGATCATTTGCCATAGAGGTTGCAAAATTGGCAGGTTTTCCAGAGCAATCTTTGGAGCACGCTGCCAGAGCCCAGCGTTTACTTAAAACTTAACACAGCTTAATTTTGTGACTACTCTTAGATTTATAGGCGCCGTAATTAATTCCGTTCATTAATCTTGTTTGGTCTATGTATTTATAATTTTCCCTCGCCCAATTTGTTTGCGACCAACTGTTGCAACTGCTTTAAGGCTTCATTTGTATCAGCTTGCTTTGGTTGCAGATGAGTTGGGTTTGGTTGAATTTGATTTTGTTGCGATTGAGATGCTTGTACGGGCAACTGTTGGCCATGCGCCAGGGAATTTGCGTAGAATCCTTGGTTTGGTTGGCCGAAATGTGATTGCACTTGTCCGTTTGGAACATTTGGAGCAATATATTGTGGATTATTATTGACATAAGCGCCTTGGTTGTATTGCTGACCAGGGTAAAAATTTTGAGGTTGCTGATAATTTCCAGCATTATTGTAATAAGGCTGACCTTGGTACGGGAAGTTTTGAGGCATACTTTGATGCATGACTTGCCCCATTCCGGCCGGGTATCCTTGGCCTATTTGACCGTATTGATTAGGATTCCATTGGCCATTATTCATATTTACCTGCGGTTGTACGAAGGGTGGGCTCTGATGCTGAGCTTGATTATATGGTACACCATATGGGTTGGATGGTACCACTTGCGGTGCATTGTATTGAGACGCGCTGACACTTGGCGCTGCGCCACCACCAACGCTATAGTTCAAGCTGCCATGTTGTCCATGTACAACAGCAGGGGGATTCTGTGGCAACGGTATATTTAGACTGCTTGTTGAAGGCGTAGGCTGTGTAACATTAAAGCCGTACGATGAGAAGTTTCCTTGTCCCAAGTCCAGGGCATGCTTTTTATGAGGCGGTCCGCTTTTACCATCATTCTTTTCTTTGTTTTGCTTTTTCTTACGCAGCTTAGCTTGCTTTGCTGCCAACTCTTGCTCGTCATCAGAAAAGTCCTGCTCTTCTTCGGGAAGCTCTTCATCATGGCAATTACTTGCATCTGTACCCTTGAGCTTCTTTATACTCTGTGTGAGCACAAACTGAGATTCTGGGACAACATAGAATACCTTTGAACCTTTCTTGTCTTTGAATTTCTGAAACTCTTCGTCAGAATTGAATTTGACTCTGTACACTGGAGCTTGTAATCTGCCAAACACTTCGAATAAAGGCCCAAGAACCAGCTTGTCTTCAAAGCATAATACAGATTTGTCTTTAAGAACACGGAACTCGCCAGTGGTACTTGCTTTGATTATAGCACTCTGCTCCACGAGACCAATTATTTCTCCTACATACTCAAGAGGAGCATTTTCAGGAACTTTGTAGTCATCTGGTAATGTGTAAGCTTCTTCAGCTAGTTCGTTTTTCGAGATAATTGGACCTGTTATAGCATCCTCTTCTTCCAACTCGCCCTCTAACTCACCTTCGTTGTCTCCACTCACCTCTCCTGCATCATCACTCGACGTGTCTGAGTCAGTTCCAGAGTCGTCTGAATCGTCTGAATCGTCTGAAGTAGAGTCTGAATCAGAGGCTGAATTTGAGTTGGAATTCGGGTTACTTGGCACCTCAACATGTACGTCTTTTTCGTCAACAATACTTTGTTGAGTGTCTTTATTATTATTGAGATCGTTTGCCTTTGTGAGTAGTTCATCTTTGTCAAGCTGCAGACTCAAATTGGCAGGCTTTTCGCTTGAGTTTTTGTGTTCATCAGCGGTGTTTCGTTGCTCATCATGTTGGTCCAACTTGTTAGTCTCAATGACCATCTCCTCCGAATCTGTCTCATCTAACTCGATATCGTCATCCAGAAATGCTTCTATGGTTTCTTGTGGGCCGCTGCCTTTGATGAAATCATTAATATTATTATCCGAAGAATCTAATACTCTCTCCTCAGCTAGTTTAGCAGATTCTTGTAGTTGCGAGCTCTCTTGCAAACTTTTATTTAATGATGAACTGGTTTGTAGATCTGGTAAGACTTCATTGGTATCATCGCTGTTCCCTATGATAACCTCAGGCGCTATAGCAGCTTGAGCTTCTGAAATCTTTACATTTTGTGCTTCAGCGGACGCTTCTGAGCCACCCATTACTAAATTGATATTTGGATCTAAATTTGACCTTTTTTGTTCTGGCGAGACCTGTTCAGGCTCGGTAATTGGGATACTAGTCATAATTGTCACTGCAGGTCGTCTCACGGGATGCCTTTAGTGTTGATCCGATGACCTGAGATGTACGGGTGCATCTCAAAGGTGGAGAGTCGAGCACTAACGGGGTCAAACGGAAAGAATTAAAGCTGGTCTAGGCAAAAATATATGAGAGCTAATGTTTCTTTTCCTTGTGCCAAGATCCAAGGTGCGAGAATGTTCTTGCATTCTACGATTATTAGTTTTTTTTTTAGCGTAAGGAGGTTCTACAAGAATTTCCATAAGGGATGGCTCCTGGTAGTGAAGAACCTCATTGCAACCAGGAGCAAGGGGCAATGAGTTGAAGCGAGATTCGAAAGGACAAAAATACGCGAATAATTCCAAGCGATCATAAATTATCTACCATTAACAAAGTATTGTATAGAATTTGTAAATTTTAAGGCACCCCTTTTAATTTGAAATGAGTTGAGGCACACTCAATGCTGTCAAGGTAGTGAAATGTATGAGATCAACGGAAAGCAAAACAGATTAAATTACAGGAAAGTGCTGGCCATCCGATCCACTTCAGATTACGCAATATCCTAATAAGTTTTGCGGAGCAATGAATTTAGGTGGCCTTGGAATTACCTGAATTTATTCATAATTCACTCTCCTGGCTGAACTTAATCATTTTAGGTTGTCAACGGCTGCACGTCCGTGAAATTACATGCAGCATCTCCTAGTCATTTGAGTACTATAATGTGATATATAACAGATTTGCGTACGCAGAACCTGTATATTCTCCTATGGAGCGATGTGCAACCTGTGTACGCGTGCAACTTGCATGGTTTACTCACTTTGTTGCTGCACACAAAAGTTCCTTACCCTGCAGGTCCTCTGGGCAATCTCACTCGCGCGCCGCTCCACCCAAGTAAACACATATATACTGGAGGGCCTGCCCTTGTTTCATATCCCCATAGTACCTTCACAGCACTACCCGGTTTAACCTGTCATTCCTTTCCAATCTATTTTGTTGAATCTTCCGTGAGGGCATTATTATCGTATGTATTAACATTCCACTTATTCAAATTTTAAAGCTTTTCGAGGGTTCGCTTGGTCAACATGAAAAAAGGGGGTTTAAAAGGGACTAAGAGACAATTTTATGGCAACATTGATTAGCATATTATGTGTTGGATACATTAGAATTGACTTTCTATATGTGAAAGCTCAATTGGTGGCGTTTTCAACTCTTTGACTGCTTGTTAATCCGCTGGCTTGGGGTATTATGACCCAAATTTGCCCTCGTAATGAAGAGAGACATAAACGGAAACGCCCGAGCATTAGTGGAAGAACAATATTTCGAATTTTCTTTTAAGGATTATTGGACTATTTCCCCTATCAAACCTGAATCGGCAGTCTAAGTGGAGACTTTGTCCCCTTTTTTGCCCGACATCGGTCAAGCCGCACACCTTTACGGTAAATTACATGATATTGAGCACAGGCACGACGTGATTTTCAAAGTCTGGCCTCTCAAATTCTATGCGATAGTGACAAAAAATGAGAATCATCTAATAGGTATCTCCGCTTTTTGCGTCTTGTGCGCTTGGCTTTATCGCCATCATATTGTGTCAAGCTACACATGAATGGACAAAAGTACAATGCTGCCTCCAGAGTTACTTAGTGATTCCAAAAAACTTTGAAACTCCGTCTAAACAAATAATTCTTATCTGCTCAACGTTTATTCGCGCTTTGTCTTCCGTTAATCTCGAAATCCCATTTCAACCCCTTGTCATGTGCTTAGCTACTTAACCTATTTTCAAAAGAGGCTTCAATCTCAATGACTATCGATATTTCCTTTTGTTGTTCTCTTTCTGTTGTAAGTGAGCTCGAATTTCAGAGCCGCTGGATGCGCTGGCCGTACGATCAGAAATCAGAATGCCTGTATGCAGATCTGTGTTGTGCATATAAGTGTAGATATGCAGGCTCGTCTAAGTCGTCAACTGTTTACTACATATCCTATTGTGGCTCCACCCTAGGTTGCCAAAAATTGCACGGCAAAATTGGTCCGAGAAATCAAATCAAAAAATGTCTCTTGACACGGTATTGGACTTGGTTTAAGGTAATTTTTCTGATGGTCTCCTTCTGTTTCTCTTTTGGGTTAATTTCCAGCCCCTTGGGTGCCTGGCTTTCCAACTTCGGCCTAATTTGCCAGCCAAGGTGGTATTAGTAGGAGCCGGAGTCGATTAGTCGCAACGTCACGGTAAACTGTAGGTTCTGCATGCGAACTCACTCTGTCTGGGCAATATACAGTAAAATACTGTGTAATATGTCTATAACGGATGAAACAAGCAAAATTGAACTATTTTGCCTGTACATTGCGGGCCTCTTTTGGCTCCTGTGCATGTTCCTTTCGCCGCAGATTTGCATCGTGGGTCGCGCCTTAATCCTGCAGAAAGGAGTCGAGTCAATGTTTTGATTGTTCGCGATTTACCTTCGAGAACCTCATTCCTAATTTTACCCGACTCCTTTCAACTTCTCACGCTCCCATACAGCCAACAAAAGGATAACAGAAGGAGATAAGATTTCTAAAAACCCTCTTCGAAAAGCTCGGCTTATGCCACATATTTATATCTCTATATTGTTTTCACTCCCGTTTGGAATACTAACTCTGTCTCTAGCGCAATGAATTTATCATCGACATCCCTCGCCACACTCCTTTTGGCATTGTCATCTGTAACTCTTGCTGCTCCAACAGTCAAGAGAGATGACCCTGACTGCTCTGAAAAGAGAGTCCACGTCCACCACAAGCACAAGAGAGAGGTTGTGTACGAGTACGCCTACGTGACTGTCACTGTAGACGGCAATGGCTCTGCTTACCCAGTCCCAACCTCTGCTGCTCCTCCAGCTGCTTCCTCTGCCTCTTCTGCTCCTGCTTCTGCTCCTGTAGCCTCTTCTGCTCCTGCTTCTTCCTCTGTTGCCGCTGTTTCTACTTCGGCTCCAGCTTCTACTTCTGCTGCTTCCCAGGCTGCTTCCAGTCCTGTTTCCAAGGCCACCCAATCTCCATCGAGCATCCAGATTGTTTCTTCTTCAGCTGCCACCTCATCTGTAGTTGCCTCTGTTGCTCTGAGCTCCGCTGCTCCATCCGCCTCTGGCTCTTCCTCTGGCTCCTACTCTGGAGGTCCATTCCAAGATGGTACCATCCCTTGTTCTCAATTCCCATCAGGTGCTGACGGCATTGTCGCCCTTGACTACTTGGGACTTGGTGGATGGTCTGGTATTTACAACTCTGACACCTCAACTGGTGGCTCTTGTAGAGAGGGTTCTTACTGTTCTTACGCCTGTAAGCCAGGTATGGCCAAGACTCAATGGCCAAGCAACCAACCAGGTAACGGTGTTTCCGTTGGTGGTTTGATTTGTAAGGGTGGTTTCTTGTACAAGACCAATCCAAATGCTCAAAACTTGTGTCAAGCTGGTGTTGACAAGGCCGTCGTCACCTCCCAATTGTCTAGCAGTGTTGCTATCTGTCAAACTGATTACCCTGGTACCGAGAACATGGTCATTCCAACCATTGTGAACCCAGGCGCTACTTCTCCTTTGACCTGTATCGACTCTGACAACTACTTCAACTGGAGAGGTATGAAGACTTCCGCTCAATACTACGTCAACAACGCTGGTGTTTCTCAACAGCAAGGATGTGCTTGGGGTTCCGCCTCCACTGGTGTCGGTAACTGGGCTCCTTTGAACTTTGGTGCAGGTTACACCGGTGGCATTGCCTACCTCTCTTTGATTCCCAACCCAAACAACCGCTCTCCAGCTAACTTCAACGTCAAGATTGTTGCTGATGGTGCCTCCTCTGTAAACGGTAACTGTGTTTACAGCAATGGTGCCTACAATGGTAACGGTGCTGATGGTTGTACAGTCGCTGTGACTTCTGGACGTGCTAAGTTTGTTCTTTACTAAACACCTCAGTATCTCTTTTTTTTGTCGTTCCTTTATACCTGATCTCGCAATAAATTGTGTTAAAGTTATTTAAATGAAATGTAGTTACTGTAATTGTTGAATAATGATCATTAAAAGTTTAATCACGAGTATTCAGTATGAATCCGAAGTGCCTCAGCATGTGTCTTCTGAACAGACCTTGAAGGCCGAATAAACACTAAAACTCTCGTAAACTGAAGCAACTTTCAAATTTCAATTCGAAATTGAGCTGTTCACTAGAAAAAATGTAATCGGAGCCCCTCTTACTAACTTTACTTAATATTGGAGATATATGAGCCTCACAATGGCAAAGAGAATTGGACTACAGGGTAAGACAAAGAGGTGCAGATCGCAAGCTCCACTTTTGGGAGTGCACTTGCTGCTATTTTAATATTTCATGTGCATAATATCCGGCTCTAGCAGGTCATTATCTTCAATTTGTTCCTCCGAGCAGCGGAGGGACGATGCTCAACTTTGTTACTTAAGCAATTAATTGTGACTTGGTAATGATGAATAACGACAGGATGCGATTGTTTGGGCCCCGAGTTTTCGAGTTCAAGGCAGCGATTTACAAGACTCGTTCGCTCCGACGGATGACCCTCGTCAACTTTAGCCAAGGCAGCGGCAAAGCGTCGCACAATTATTGACATGCGGCATCACGTAATAGTTATCGTTCATAAATTAGTTATTTGGAAAGTCATGGCGGCATAGTTTAACAAGACCCAAATACCAGAAACATGAACACTTAAAACAATTCTTGTCGCAACTCATATGCGATTGGGTTGTCTGTCAAGAGCCACGGCTGAACCGCGCCGCTCGAAAGGATGGAGTGATACACCGGCGCGGCTTTGACAGTATTCCTTTCCTACAGCTCAACTTAGGACTCCATTTGTATCTACACAGTCTTTTAGTATGTTCATTTGTGGGGAGTTTGCCCGACTGTAAAGAATTTAGCCGCTACAGGCCAATGTCTTATGAGATGAAGACCAATTTGAATTTTATACTCGATGGGACTATTTTTCTATTTGTTCGTGACTCTGACATGCTTTGCATACCTTGGCACACAAAAGCGGACTCTATTGAAATTTCGCTTTTTCTTGTTCAAGCATATAGTCTAAGTATGCAAAGTCCGCGGGAACCCGAGGTAGCTTGTTGAATAAGGCCCAAGTAACCGCAAATTCACCTATCAATTTTTATAAATTGAGAAGCTCAATTAATAAATCTTTAAAAAAATTGAATTGTGTTTTATCCATTTTTCATGAGTTTCTGGCTATGCGTCAAAGGCATCTGCGTTTATGCGTAAAAAGACGATATACAGGCACGTAGCTTACGATGCGTTTTAAGAATTAACCTAATCAGAGTAGAATGCCATTACAATGTGTTCTCTTCAGGATGAGGCCAAATTACGACAAGAGAAACATGAAAAATTTGATTTGCAACCATAGATAAGTTACAGGCCATCAAAAACGAAATTTGCAGCCCCTGTCAAGCGGTCGCATTGCCTTTTGCTATTCAAAAGTGATAAATCACTCACTCAAAGCGTCAATTAGGCTGAGGTGCATGAACAAAAGAAAAAACCTTTCAACTCACAACCTATCATCGAATTACATCAAGTCTGCTATTGCGATAGAAGGTTCCCTGTATCAGTGAACAATTCGCTATCAGTTAAGTGGCGTTAAGTGAGAAATGTTCGCCAGGATGCCGTTCTTGGCTAAGGCGAAAAAGACGGTAAAACGGCATTTCACGATGGTAAGCATCGGCGATGACCTATTGGTTACGGGCCCGTATGCTTCTATACCGAGAAACTCTGCAGATAGTTGCGGCACATGCACACTCGTCAAGTGCGCCATTGGACTTCTCAGTGAAGTCACTCTACTGATAAGAGATGGCCGAGTTTTCAGGGCGGGATGAGATGGCTGAGGACAGAGCCAAAAACCGCTCGGAGGTATAAGTTAACTTCAATCGCCGCATCACAAGTTTGATGAAAATTCAAAGGTTTTCAACTGTCGTCAATCCTTATCCAAGCGACTCACTTGTACATTAAAAGTCAATTGAAATCCTTGATCCAGCATCTCGCTACCGATTTCTCTTAACGGTCTCTTCTTTTATCTGAACTTTTTGGTGTGGTCTTTCGTCCCTCGGTAAGTCCTTCCATTAAAAAATTCGCTTGTCCAAAGTCTTCACCAGATTGAAAATCTCGCGGACACTATCCAAATCGGAATTCCCTTAAGAGCATTCGACAACGATTTGAATCTCTTTCTCCTTCTCTCGGAACCGCTGTTACTGTATCTGAAACTTATCGTTGACATCAACCTAGCATAATAGCTTATCGTTGACGATCTGGCTCTCTGAAAGATAAAAGCATCCTTCACAGACACTTAAATATTTGCATTTACCTTTTGTCTTGGCGAATCATATTCAAGAACACAAGCTCTATATATATTTAGCCCCGACTACAACGCACGTCGTTTTGACTCATTGTACAACCCCTCCCCGTTTGACGCAATAACTTCCCGAATTTGGTGCTAACCGCTAATACCAATTCTTACTTAAATTGCAATATTCCTGCAACCTAGCACCTGAATTATTTTAAATTCATCATGTCTGACACAGAAAAATCTGTCGGCTTAGAAAAAGCCACCAAGGAAGAAGAGTTCATCAATGACAATGATGCTCTAGAGGAGATCTATCCTTCCACTGAAAGAAATGAGGTCAAGAGAAGTTTGCAAGCTAGACACATTTCTATGATTGCTCTCGGTGGTACCATCGGTACTGGTCTTTTCATTTCTACTAAGGGCCCAATCTCGACTGGTCCAGGTTTGGCCTTGATTGCCTATCTCTTCATCACCACCTTGGCTTACTCTGTCACCCAATCGTTGGGTGAGATGGCTACCCACATTCCATGTTCTGGTTCTTTCACTCAATTCGCTGCCCGTTTTTGTTCTCCTGCGTTGGGTGCCGCCAACGGATGGAACTACTGGTTCTCTTGGGCTATTACCTTCGCTCTTGAAGTCTCCGTCGTCGGTCAAGTTATCGAGTACTGGAACACTTCTGTCCCATTGGCTGTTTGGATTTCCGTCTTCTGGGTTGTAATCACCGTTCTCAATATGTTCCCTGTCCGTTTTTACGGTGAGATCGAGTTCTGGATTGCTGGTATCAAGATTCTTGCTGTGATGGGATGGCTTATCTACGCGTTGTGTATGGTCTGTGGTGCTGGTGAACAAGGTCCAATTGGTTTCAGATACTGGAGAAACCCTGGCGCTTGGGGTGACGGTACCGTCAATGGCTCTGCTCCATGGGAAGGTGTTGTTACTAACCTTAACACTGAGAGATTCTTGGCATGGTTGTCTTCTTTGATCTCTGCTTTGTTCACCTTCTCTGGTGTTGAGTTGGTTGGTATTTCTTGTGGTGAGTCTGCTAACCCAAGAAAGACTGTTCCTTCTGCCATCAAAAAGGTCATTTGGAGAATCATCATTTTCTACGTTCTCTCTATCTTTTTCATGGGTTTGTTGGTTCCATACAATGACCCAGCCTTGAACCCAAGCAATAACCCAAACGCCTCTCTTGCCGCTTCCTCCCCATTCATCATTGCCATCCAAAACTGTGGCACCAAGTACTTGGCCAGTATTTTCAACGCCGTCATTTTGATGGCTGTCGTCTCTGCTGCTAACTCTAACGTTTACTCCGGTTCTAGAATTTTGTACGGTTTGGCTGAAGCCGGTGTTGCCCCAAAAATCTTCCTTAGAGCTACTAAGAGCGGTATTCCATACGTTGCCGTTTTGTCCACCGCTGTCTTTGGTTCTTTGGGTTACATGGCTCTTTCTGAAGGTGGTTCTACTGTTTTCAACTGGTTGTTGAACATTACTGCTGTCTCTGGTTTGATCGCTTGGGTGAACATTTCCTTCTCTCACATCAGATTTATGCACGCCTTGAAGTACAACAACATGACCAGAGATGACTTGCCTTTCAAGGCCTTTGCCATGCCATTCCAAGCATACTACGCCTTCATTTTGGGATTCTGTTTGGTCTTCGTTCAAGGTTTCTCTTGTTTCTACGGCATCACCGCAAGTAGTTTCTTTACCGCCTACATCTCTGTCATTTTGTTCGTTTTCTGTTGGATTGTAGCTCACTTCTACTACAACGGTTTCAAGAAGGCATTCACTCTTAGATCTTTCTTGATTCCTTTGGACGAAATTGACATCCTTTCTGGTTCCAGAGACCTCGACAATGTTGAGTGGGACGAGCCAACCAAAACGGGCTCTTTCTTCAGCAAATTCTATTCAATTTTGTCTTAAACGGACACTTCTTCATTTTCTGCATTTCCTTTTTTTAATCATCCCTTTTGTATAAATAATCAACAACTAACGATCCGTAAATATTTGTATGTGATAGTAAATGCCTTGGATTGAATTCGCTGTCTCTAAATATATTTCAAAGTTTAAATCAAAAAAAAACCATACATTTGGCTCCGATTGGCTCTTAATTGGTCAATCTTGTGTAAAGTTGTGAGTTATGCAATCTATAGACCTTCGACGCTTACACACACGCTCTTCACTTCTTTTATGTCTGATCCGTCTAAAGCCCCAAGCGTCCCAGCAGCTAAGCCTGAGGAAAAGCCAAAAATCGATGTGAAACTCTTAGACCAGCAGCTTGCTGACATGGACGACGATGAGTTTAGTTCCGATGACGAGTCTCATGGTGGGGGATGCGGATGTTGTGCCGGCCTGGTAGGGCAGATTCGAAGCTAAACTTGTGTGGGTTTGGATCGTCCGCTCTTGTATTAATGTGTATTGAAAATAAGCTAGTTCCTTCTGGAGTTCCTTCTCGCGGTCTGTCTGCTGCTCCGTCTCTTCTTTGGCTCATCTTCAGCCTCTGGCGATTCCGCCTTAATAGACTCTGCTTCGTCCGGGGTGGGTTCCTTCTTGACACCCTTTTTTACCAAAATGCGTGCTTGCTTCTTAGCTGGAAGCTCATCGGCGTTGTCAAGTTTGGCGTTGGCTCGGGTACGTTTCCGAAGAACGGGAAGTTCCGTCGACTCAACTGGTGTCTTGACCTCGGGCGTCTGTTCTGTAGCTTGTGCCGATTCTTCGTCTTTTTCCGATGATTCGACGTCTACGTCGTTCGCACTCTTTGACTCCTCAATTAATGATCCTGTCTTTTGTTTCTTGTCCTTAGTAGATTTGAGTGTATCTTTTAGATCTTTAGCTTTTTTGATTTCTTTAGAATCCTTCTTGCGAAGATTAGATTTGCCACTTGTCTTTCTCAGATTCGCATCCCCTGTAGATTCTTTGTCTTGAAGTTTTGCAATTACGACTTCTTCACCCTCAACATCACTCAACTCAGAAGAATACTCGTCAGATAATTCGGGAGTGACAGTAGATCCAGATGCTCCTTTTCTAGCTTTCAGTACCAGACTTCTCGTTGCTGCGACACGGGCCCCTCTTCGAGGTCTCTTCTCAACTACGCTTGTTCTGGTCTTAGCCTTCGTCAGCCTCTCTTCCAAATCGTCGGCCAAGTCTTCGACCTTCACTTTGTCCTCTACTTCTACTTCATCCGCGTTTTCTGGTTCTTGTTGGTGGTTACTTTCATGGTACTCTTGCTTAATATCCTGTTCGATTTTGTCAACACTGTTCATGTCGAACAAAGTGTCTAGCTTCGCCTCAATTTGATCTTGGGTAAACTTTTGCTCTGTTCCTTCATTGATATTTTCTAGTATGAGTGCTATATTTTTCTGTTTCAGGCCCCCAGCGGGTTTGAAGTCACATATCAAACTGAGTAATTTGATCTCAGACTCTACGTTCCATTGTCGGAGTGTCATGTTGAATATATGTAGGAGAAGTATATGAGTCTGGTCTATTGAGTTTTCTTGTTTGTTTTAATTTGGTCTTTAGAAACTTAGACGTGAATAGAGCGTCAGATTTAGTGAAATATTGTGTTTGATGGGTAGTGTCTACTCTGTTGCAGCTGTGTTGATATGACAAGATTACATACTTTGAAAAATTTCCGATGAAGTTGATAATTAAATGTTTCATTAAATATCGTTTTTTATTACGATGTCAGAAGGCCTTATGTTTTTTTCTCGCCTATTGAGTTTTGATCAGCTTGGGTCATCAATTACTTCCTGCCTAGGTCCTGATCGTATACCATAGGTAGAAAAAATGGCAGAAATAATTTATTTTAAATTTCTCCAACCTCCAAGAACGTCCAAAATTCCATTTGATCTGAATATCCACAGGAGAGATGACTGGTGGCCTTTAAGAGTTGTAATAGACCTCAATGTCGAGAACAAAGGAATTAAATCATACCTTAAATAATACAATTATCTTATGAGCACATTCTTGAGCCCATTTTAACATTATTTTGCCTATTACACTATGCGTTCTTTTATCTCCTCTCCTTAATACGTCTGAGAAGTAGTTCTGCATTTGCACCCGAGTTTTTCACTCAAGTCTCCAGTTCTTCAACACTTCCCCATAGATGCCTAGAAAAGCTCACAACTTGTTCTCGACGGCCCGTGGGCGCGTCAGAGCATCCATGAACAAGGTCAACTTGTTCAATATGTACAAAAAGAATGCCATCAACTACAGGGGTATGTCGTTGTATCAGCAGAAATGGAGAGCCAAGCAAGAAACCAGAGCTTACCACGGAGAACATTTAAAAGAAAGTAGATGGAAAACTTTGTTCAACCCAAAATTGGAGTCTGTTGCTCAGTTGGATGCTTCTTTGAAAGGTATGGCTGTCCCAGACACTCCTTTGACTTTACAAACCTACGCTGTGTTGGAGAAGAGACTAGAGACGGCTTTATTTAGATCTATGTTCGCATCTTCGATCAGACAGGCTAGACAATTTATTAAAAGCGGTGACGTCAAAGTCAACGGTGTCACCATTAAACATCCATCATTCCCCTTGAGAAGCGGTGACATCTTCAACGTCACTCCCGAGAAGGTCTTGTATGCCATGGGAAGAAGTAAACCTAGCGTTGAGGAAGCTGTCAAGGTTGATAACAATCAAGTAAGTGCTTGGAACAGATACGTTAAGAACGTCAAGGAGAACCCTAAAGTCATGTGGGAGATGAAACAGGCTAAGCCTAAGTCCTTAAATCCATTCAAGAATGAGGAACTCAAATCTACTATCAACAAACTCAACAGCGACATCCACCAGTCTATGCTTGCTTCTCAAAGAAAAACAACCAGAGAGTCTATTTTGTTTAAGATAATGAGCGCTGTTGGAAAAGATGTTGAGGCTCCTGAGGCAAGCGCTTTCTCTAAGGTTGTGTCGAAGTCCAAGGCTGACCAGCAAAAATGCCTTGAGGTTTACAAAATTTTGAAAGACGCTGAGCATGAACTTGTTAGCCAAAACTCTATGGAGAAGTGCGAGGCTTTCATCCGTACTAAAAGCCCTGAATTCAAGACCCCTGAGGATGCTAAGATTGCTTCTCGTGTCAAGAAGATTCTTGGTGAAATCGTGTCTCTGCAAGTTGAGGGAATGCGTGTGGCCTCTGGCGAAGCTCAGGTGGCTACAGACCTGAGCTTGGCCTACAATCCGCTGTATGGCAAAAAACTCCGTACCTTGCCATTCAACGACCTTGAAAAGGTCAAGGAAGACGAGAAGAGTGCTACTCAATTCAAATGGCAAAAGAACTTATTCGGTCGTAAGGATCCCTCTAAGCCATTCTTCACTCCATGGAGACCAAAGGCTTTCCTTGGAGCTTTTGCTATCTTGCCACACCACATTGAGGTTTCGTTCGACACCTGTCACGCTGTTTACTTGAATGATCCTGTTTCGAGACCGGGTCACTCGGAGGTCATCTCTCCATTACCAGAGCATGTCCACGAGAGAGCGTACATGTACTACGTTAGAAATGGTATGTAAACTTGTAAATATATTAAATATCCGTGTAAAGCTTCAATTGTATGAACCTTTTTAGTAATCGTTTCAGCGACTTTTTTCTTTTTCTATCTATGCTTGGATTTTGAGTATCAGCTTAAGTATATGAAATTCCTCTTCATAGTTTCACTTGTTGGTGCGACTGAACCCTCAAATGGACTGAACAATTCACAACACAAGCCACCATAGACAATGAAATGCCTCGTATTAATTTAAGACATGTACGGCTAGCAAAGGCGTCCAATCCCCATTTAATTCCATTACTTAGAGCTACACGAACTCTTGACCAAGCGCAAGCAGAACTCAGATGGATCAAAAAAGAACTACCGAGAGAGCAGTGGACTAGTGCCATACGTAGACGCGCTTCTCTAGAACCCCTTTCTTATGTTTTAGGAACTCAATTCTTCGGTGGTTTAGAGCTCCTCTGTGAGAAGGAAGTCTTGATACCCAGGTGGGAAACAGAGGAATGGACTATGAGACTAATTGATGTTCTTAAAGATATAGAACACGATGGCATGAAAATTCTAGATGCATGTACGGGAACCGGTTGTATCCCTCTTTTGATAAAAAATGAATTACCTACAACAAAGGTTACTGCTCTTGATTGGAGTGATGATGCATTATCCTTGGCCAAGAAAAACAGGGAGAAGTACCGACTCGATGTGGATATTTTGAAACAGAATGTTTTAGCCCCACTTTCGCGTCAAGATAGACTGTTTACACTTATCACCTCCAACCCTCCATACATACCACTAGAGGACTACGAGAAGCCTCTCGCTTTGAATGGCCCTGAAGCGTCGGTCAAGCGCTACGAGCCGCGAATGGCATTGGTTGGCCATTTGGAATTTTACCAAGCTTTGGTTGATTTCTTCGTCAAAACTCCTGGATGCGAGGGTTTAGTGTTTGAAGTAGGCTACGACGATCAAGCTGCGGAGACAGCGGCAAGGTTACCTCAAGGCTGGTCTTATGGTAGATATTACGACTCCAGCGGCAATATCCGTTGCGTAGTGGCGTGGAAAGAGGGTTCAAAAATGGAGAAGTTGCGTCAAATGGTCAATGAATCCGCCGCCGATTAGATTCGTAGCATGTATACATATATATATGGGGAAAAAGTGTTGCGCTTTGAATATTTAATGATTTTACTGTGTTTATTTGTATTAATGATTAATGAATATCTAATTATTTGAGCCCCAGCTAAGAATCTTGCATCTTCACATCTTCTTTCACCTCCTTCTTTTCAGGTTGAGGTGTCATTGTAGCAGATTTGGCATTGTCATGTTTTGGCTTCTTCCTAGTACCTTTCCCCACTGCTTGAATGTGTCCACCGGCAGGGAACACGCGAGTTCCGCATAGAATGTATCCACCGTATCCTCTCAGTGTCATTAAAGGATGTAAGCGGCCCTGAATGGTTTGATAAATTCTTGCTCTTGTTTCAAACATTGCAGGAGCCAAGACTCTTTTGTCTACCATGAGCTCGTGTTGGGTTTCTAGTAGAAGTTCTTTGTAAGGACTGTAAAACACCACGGGTCTCGATCCACCGACACGAGGAATGACATATGGTAATATGGAAGGAATGTTAAGCGTTGTGACTGCAACAAGAGCGTCGAAGTTTCCTTGGAGAACCATATCTAAGGCATCATTTATCTCGGCGGCCCTCTTCAGTCTACGAGAGTATTGCAATTGCTTGTTAGGTTTCATCTCGTCAACTTCCTCTTGTGGCAAATTCTCCCATTCAATTTTTTCATTCTCGGGTTCTGCAAACTGAAGCCAGCTTAGCGTCTTAATCATGTGTTTCTGGTATTCGTCAGAATAGTCTGAGTTTTTCAAGGCCGCAAGGTTCGCGTGTTCATTCTCGTGGATGAGTAAAATACTGCCTTTTCCCTTCATTCTCTCCAACATAGCATACACCACTACACCAGCCGTGTCGTCCAAAACCAAGTAGTTACCACCTGGACGAACGTTTGCGTGGCTTAGAAGCATACCTAGCGTTTCCTCGCTCATATGCAAAACCCTTTGAATGTCTTTGTCAATGTAGTATTGCAATAATTGAGACAGCCCCAAGTATTCAATCTGAAATCTACGCAAAAACTTCTGTTGCTTTCTTCTCAAGTACTTCTGTTGAGAGAACACAGTTTTCTTGTCAAAGGCAGAATGACCAGCAATAATTTGTTCAATGATTTTTTGTCCGATATCAGAAGAAGCGCCACTTTTTTTAAGTTCATCGATCTGCTTATTGTCTAGCTTTTGAATCTTCAGGCCAATGTTGATGATGTCTTGATTTGACTCTGCGCTGACCTCGAAGTATTTAGTGAGTTGATCTTTTGTGAGTTCCTCTTCATTGAGTTCATTTTCTACAGGTTCATCGGCATGGATCATTGACTTGACGGGTACAGCCTCGTTATCTTCCAAGATTTCAAAAGTGGTGCCCAACGGATGGCCAAGAATGGAGCTTACCTTGAAAGCACCAAACTTACCCAAGCTGATAGTACCATCTTCGCGTAAAAATGCTATTTTCAATCCTTCGGAAGGCAATTTAATGAGAACGTGCTGATTGGGCACTATGGTAGTGGTATTGTGTTCAAGATGCATTGTACAAGAGGCACAGTACTAGTAATTGTTAAAAATAAATGCAGTGCTTTAAATTTGTCTGTAGTAAGGTGTGAAATGCAAAAAAGAGTTTAGCCTCTTTTCTCTAATTTTTTGTGCCAACTGTGTGTTTGGGTGTAGTCTCCAGCTGGGGTAGTACTATGCGAAAAATCCATCTCATCGCACCTCATCTCGAATCTAAGGTCAACATGGGAAGAAAAGCCAAAAACAAGCAAGGTGCTCCACCTTCATTGGATGAGTTTTTAAATAAAAAGGACAAGAAATCCAGCAAGCCAGAAAAAAAATCGCCCAAAAATGAGCGCAGTCAAGGTACACAGAAGAGATCCAAGGCTCACTCTGATGAGGGTCTGAGAAAGACCAAGAGAGTCAGACCTGATGAGGAGACAATTCCAGAGGGGCTTCCAGAAGTCGATCTTGAAGAGTTAGCTTCCGCCAAAAAATCTCTTTTCGACGATGAGGAAGATGCAGATGATCTTGATTTGGAGGACAATGACGAATACCTTGACGAGGACGACTTCGATGAGGATGAAGAGGCCAGGGCCAGACCAATGTTTTCAGATGACGAAGATAATGATGAGCTAGAACACTTAAACGCCGAAAATATGGAAGCCTTCTCCAAGCAGCTCGATGAGGAAGAAGCTGAAGAGGCTGAGGAAGCTGAATTGGAATTGGTGCAAGGTGCCGCTCAACCAAGAGCAAAGGTCTTACCAACAGAGGAGGAGGAAGAGGAAATGGCCCAAAAGCCTTTGGATGTCACCTCTGTTAGAACCCGTATGCTTGAAATCGTCAAGGTCTTGGAGAACTTCAAAGAGTTGGCAGAGGAAGGTAAATCCCGTGCTGAGTACACCACCAGATTGCTTAAAGATATTTGTGAATACTTCGGATACTCTGAGTTCTTGGCCGACAAGTTGTTCAACTTATTCTCCCCTTCTGAAGCCATGGAGTTCTTCGAGGCTAACGAAGTGGCCAGACCCATTACCATCAGAACCAACACATTGAAAACTAGAAGAAGAGATCTAGCTCAAACTTTGGTCAACCGTGGAGTTAACTTGCAACCAATTGGAGCATGGACCAAGGTTGGTTTACAAATTTTCGATTCTCAGGTTCCTATTGGTGCTACTCCAGAGTATTTGGCTGGTCACTATATTCTACAAGCAGCATCATCCTTCTTGCCCGTAATGGCCTTAGACCCCCAAGAAAACGAACGTGTTTTGGATATGGCCGCTGCCCCCGGTGGTAAGACTACTTACATCTCCGCCTTGATGAAGAACACTGGATGTGTGTTTGCCAACGATGCCAACAAGGCTAGAACCAAGTCTTTGATCGCTAACATCCAACGTTTGGGCTGCAAAAACACCATTGTATGTAACTACGATGCACGTGAGTTTCCTAAGGTCATTGGAGGCTTCGATAGAATCTTGTTAGATGCTCCATGTTCTGGTACTGGTGTTATTGCCAAGGACGAGTCCGTTAAACAATCTCGTACTGAAAAAGATTTCATTCAAATCCCACATTTACAGAAGCAATTGCTTTTGAGTGCCATTGACTCTGTTGACGCACATTCCGCTACTGGTGGTGTCATTGTGTACTCCACCTGTTCCATTGCTGTTGATGAGAACGAAGCTGTGGTTGACTATGCTCTTAGAAAGAGACCTAACGTCAGACTTGTGGAAACTGGCTTGCAGATCGGTAAAGAGGGTTTCACTTCCTACAGAGGTAAACACTTCCATAGCTCAATCTCGATGACCAGACGTTATTACCCACATACATACAATGTTGACGGTTTCTATGTTGCCAAATTCAAAAAGATTGCTCCATCCCCACACGACATAACTAAGTCTGGTGCTAAGGAGAAGGAGTCGTTGGCTAGAGCTGAGGCCATAGAGGAAGGAATCATTCACGATGACTTCGCCGAGTTCGAGGAAGACGAGGATAAGGAGTTGATCGACAAAACGATTAAGAGAAACATGAAGAAAAAGGGTCTTAACCCAAACGCAAAGAAGTAGAGTGGTCTTCTTTTCTGTAGGATTTAGTTGCATAATTACATTTCAAGACATCAATATATAAAAGGGAAAAAAGAAGTCATTTTGTGATATTTACAATATCCACTTAAGCTAATATACAAATTAGAACCAAAGATCGCTTTAAAAATCTTTTAAGCATACGTTACCTAGACCATGCTCCTTAATGTATTCGGGTCCGTATTCTTCATACTCTTTTCTCGTCACGTAGCTCTCGTTTGCTTCTTCAGTCAGTGACCATTTCTGCATCCCTCTCCATGTGTCAATCTGAGGGTTCTTAGCAGAATACACATGTAGAGGTGCACCAGAAGGCAAAATTGAAGTCAACTCTGAACGGATTCTCGATTCGAAGTTAGGCAAACGAGCACCGCCACCCGTCAAAAAGATATTCTCTATGAAAGCTCTCAGTTGACCGCCAACTTCAAAGTTTCTATCTGAATTTCTCATCAATAGATTCTGAATCAATTCAGGAATACCTGCTTGATCAACACCCGCGATGTGGGGCTGAAAGTATATTTCTGGAACACGAATTCTTTCGACATTGATATGTAGTTGATGATTTTTGCGAATAATCTCCGGATTGTTGAGAAGCTCTTCGGGGTCATGGCCTTCGATTTGCATCGCCAATGTTATGTTTTGGCGTGGTCCATGGATGAACTTATGCAACACCAGATTTTTCCAATCGAACGATTCCTGAACGGCGAAAGTATCCTCATGATGGAAGTTTGGATCGTGCTCCAACAATTCTCCTTCTAGGCGCAAAATCTCAATATTTGTTTGCTCTTGCTCCTCCTCCAACGACGCATTACTGATGTCTCTATATGCGTTCCAATCAGCATCGTTAGACCCGAATGTATCGGTAGGGTCATTGTCAATAGTAGCAACAGGCCCAGCGTTACGTTTACGTTTCTTTCCAGCGCCATTGGCGTCGCTTTTGTCGTTAGCCAAGTCGGCAATATTTTTCATCCTTTGCTGTGCCGCCATAGACTTTCTATCTTTCATGGCTTCCATGACTTTTACACGCTGGCGGAACTGAGAGATATTTTGGGCCAACTCCAATCTTTTAGAGTTGCACCAGTCCTCCAAGTCCTTTTCACGCCATTCTTTTTGTTCTTGCTCGTATTGAAGCTTCTCCTGTTCTTCACGCTTCTTATCCTCTTTGATCCGCATTTTTGCTTCGTAGTTGCTTTTTATTTGCTTCTGTCGGCGCTTCTCCTTAATATCCTCTTCGTTCAATTCGGAATCAGACACGTCAGCGAGTGGCCATGCAACTGTGGGATCAATCTCCTCTTCTTTCTCCTCCTCATCATTATTATAGAACTTTCTAATAGACTTATTCAAACCTTCGATGTATTTGTGAAGAGCCGGAATATCTTGGAAATCTTCAGCAATGACTCGACGCTCAGCCTCTGTCTTAGATAGGTCGGCGATAGAATCCCTTAACTCCGTGTAGTAGGCGTACTCTTTTTCCTTTTGAGCGATTGTCTCGAGCCTTTTCTTTTGCGCTTGTTCTTGCAACCGTTTTCCCTGTTCTTTTCTACGTTCCGCCTGCCGCGAAAGCTCCTCTTCAGTTTTTTTGGCCTTCTCCGCGGCGGCCTCAACTGGGACTTGAATAACAACGTCTTTTTTCTCCAAGACGTCTAGATTTAAGTAGCTTGCCAATTCCTCGGCATAGTTGGGAGATACGTAGGCGTGGTCATAAATAATATTACTAGTGTGGCTCTGGTTTAGTCTCGTGGGAAAATATGGGTATTTCAAAGCAAGAGCCTTCTGAAGAAACTGCAGCTGTTGTTCTCCTCCCCAATCAATTCTTTTACTATTCAGAAGAATTCCCTTGCCTTTGAGAACTGGAATTACATGGGTCAGGTTGTGACCCATGCTTACTATCACACCGTCTTTCTTAGGTGAGTTAGCATAAAATGAGAAAAGAGAGTCAATACCAAAAACAACCTTCGGTACCATATAGGCTTCGAACATCATTTCATACATTCCCTTCCTGTAGCCAAAAGTAGCAGCAGGCGGCTCTGTCATGATGATAGGGTTATTGAGCGCACCATTGTCTGATGTAATGCTCAAATGTTCGAATGAATAGTCAAGTATACTTTCAACGTAATCCCAATTTGTAATAAGCAGCCCGTCGAACGGTGACTTAGCACCAGTTCTCAAAGTAGGGTAGTAAGGAGCCTCGCGGAACACATCATTGCCAATCAAAGTCAAGTTCTGGCCCGTCTTTCTGTCTCTATATTTGGCTACTAAATTAGGAAAGACGTTTGAAGGTGTATTTGAGTTTGTAAGTCCGATTCTTACGCTCAGTGAGCCAAAATCAAGGGCTATTGGCACATCAGGTTCATAGCGATCGTAAAAGGGTTCGGGAAAATCAGGTGCTTCCACCTCCCGCAAGGGATGTAGCTGTTGAGGGGGTAGCTCTTCTTTTTCTGTGGACGAGGGCATTAGCACCGGGAGTCGATTGACAAAAGAATGGGATAAATCTACGGATCAATGAGGCCTCAAACTCCCCACATAGTCCTCTCTTCAGCCGCAGAAGCCTTCTGACAAAATTACAATGATTACATAGAAATCCGATGGAAACAGCCTATTTGAATGAGTTTTATTTTATTTTCGGATGCATGTTGCAAAATTTTAATTTGAATTCAATACTTTCTATGTATCGCGAGTTTGACTTCACGCGTCACTATTAATTGAATTAGCTCTAATCAACCTAATGAGAGCCAATTGATCCTGAGAAGCTTCGAAAATAATATATTCAATTGAAATTTTCTCTGTGTAATTTCTAACTAAAAATTCGAGGCACTCGTTGGAAGAAAGAAAGAGTCGCTTGTGAATCACTCAGAAGCTCAATAAATGAGCGGACACAGTCATTTTGTTAAATCGAACTAAAAAGTAAACCAAAAGATATCTCATAAGGGATTTCTTAATTCTTGTTTTAATTTTCACTTTTCGAATTTACGCATTATAAACACCCTCCTGTGCTATCAGTAGACCCCCGCGTCTTAGACCCCACGTACACCTCGATACTCACATATCAAGCCATGTCAGGATCTTCAGAAAACCCTCAATTAAACGTTCAAGGCTACAATATTGTTACCATTCTCAAAAGATTGGAGGCCGCAACTTCCCGTCTTGAAGATGTTAGTATCTATCAGGAAGAGCTCTACAAGAATGCTCCCAAGAGTGCTGTGGATGGCTCTCCCAACACAAAGGCTATTTCCTCATCTACAGCTTCTAGCACTCCGTCTGCACCTTCTCCCAAGCCAATTGCACCTATTGAGAAAGCAAAGTTTGTGATTGAGTTCGAGAACTTCATCAAAGACCACATAGATCCATTCGTCGAGAGTTCCGAGTCAATTGACCTGCTGGTGGGTGAAGCTGCTCAACTTTTGAAGTCTGCCTTCGCAGAACAAGTCAAATTCTTGGATATTGTGTCGAAAACTAAAAAACCAGATACCCTGGACCCTCTATTCTTGCTGTCTTTATCTCCCATGAACAATAAAATGGAGGAGATTTCTAGCCTTAAAAACGCCAACAGACAATCCGAGTTTTTCAACCATTTGAATACAATCGGTGAGGGAGCTCCTGTTTTGGGATGGATTGTCACAGAAACTCCCGTCTCTTTCATTCCTGAGTTCAAGGACAGCGCTCAATTCTGGTCCAACAGAGTCATGAAAGAGTACAGAGAAAAGGATCCTAAGCACGTTGAGTGGGTCAAACAATACTTGAGTCTGTTCGATGCCTTGAAGGCTTACGTGAAGGAATTCCACATGACAGGTCCTTCTTGGAATGCTCAAGGTCAACCTCTTGCAGATTCCTTGAAGGCTGCATCTCTGACCCCTGCTCCTAGTGCTCCAGGTGCTTCTGCTGGTGGCCCACCTCCTCCTCCACCTCCTCCTCCTCCATCTAACTTGTATGCGGAGGCTTCAGAGCCAAAGTCTGGAGGTATCAACGCTGTATTCGCAGACTTGAATAAGGGCTCTGATGTAACTTCTGGTCTCCGCAAGGTGGAGAAATCTGAAATGACCCACAAAAATCCTCTGTTGAGAAAGGAGGGTGCTATTGCAAATAAGCCACTCCCACCTAAGAAGCCCACTAACTTGTCGAAGGCCGCTACCGCTGCACCTGTGAAGGCTCCACGCAAAGAACTTGTAGATGGAAGTAAATGGGTCATTGAAAATTTCACAGAGGCATCTGCCCCCGAGCCCATTGAAATTGAAGTTGAAAAGACGCAGTCTGTGTTCATTGGCAACACCAGCGGAGTGACTATTGTCCTCAAAGGTAAGGGTAATGCCATCTCAATTTCTGAGACGAAGAAGACTGGTGTTGTCGTTGAATCCCTTATTTCTGGTATTGATGTGATCAAGTCATTTAAATTTGGCGTTCAAGTCACTGGCGTCGTACCTCTCATAAGTGTGGACAAATGTGAGGAAGGTAGCATTTACTTATCAAAGGAGAGCGTGGATGCTTCTTCACTGGTTGTTACGTCCAACTCGAGTGCCATCAATATCAATGTTCTTGAAGGTGAGGACTTTGTTGAGTTGCCGGTTCCAGAGCAGTTGAGCCACACCATAAAGAATGGTAAGATTGTATCCGAGGTCATTGAGCATGCTGGTTGAACATTTTCTGGAATTTTACGCAACTACTGTCTCATAGAAAGTAATAAATGCTTCGGCTCATATTGGAAAGAAGCTTGAAAAACAAAAATAAGTATAATTGGCAAAATGCCACACGAATACTATATAAAACTACCTTGATTGCTGTTTGAGCTTTCGCTCATTGATCCATTCATTAGTAAGTCACTTAAGTTAAAATTTATTGTTCTTATAATTGAGGCGTTTCGCGGCCCCTATCATCTAATTTACTGTTGATAGGCATCTCTACATAGCGCGGAACAGATTGCAAGAAAACGTGCTTTTGAGAACCAACATGAAGTAAAGCAGAAAGTATTGAAAAAGTCACTTCCAATAAGACCGAAAATCAAAAATGTCGACTCTAAAAACGAAATTGCCAGCCATCTACGCGGTAATAGAAACAAATTTCCGTTTTTTGCACCCAATCTGAAGCATCACGTGCGTGCGAAAACCATGGAACCTTCTACCTAAATCATCCTCTGAGAAAATCTCTTCCCTACGTAAGGTCTTACATACATATAACCACTCGTCGTCTGATTGTAGCATCTATTCTCATACTTCCACAATTTGCATACGATGGTCAAAGACACGAAATATTACGACCTCTTGGGTGTTTCGCCTTCCGCAGGTGAAAATGAGTTGAAGAAGGCATACAGAAAGGCCGCTTTGAAATATCATCCTGATAAGAACCCATCGCCCGAGGCTGCTGAGAAGTTCAAGGAGTTGTCTCAGGCTTACGAGATCTTGTCTGATGACCAAAAAAGAGAGGTTTACGACAACTATGGTGAGGAAGGTTTGTCCGGTGGTGGTCCAGGTGGTATGGGTGGTATGGGTGCCGAAGACATCTTCTCTCAGTTCTTCGGTGGCGGATTCGGTGGCATGGGAGGCGCCGGCCAAAGAGGTCCACAAAGAGGCAAAGACATCAAGCACACCATTTCTTGCACTTTGGAAGAATTATATAAGGGTAGAACTGCCAAGTTGGCCTTGAACAAGACCGTGTTGTGTAAGCTGTGTGATGGTCGTGGAGGCAAGGAGGGCAAGGTGAAGCAATGTGGTGGCTGTCACGGTACTGGTATGCGCTTTGTTACCAGACAAATGGGTCCAATGATTCAACGTTTCCAAACTGTCTGTGACAGCTGTCAGGGAACTGGTGACATTTGCGACCCTAAGGACAGATGTACTGTCTGTAACGGTAAGAAGACTCAAGCTGAGCGTAAGATCTTGCAAGTCCACATTGATCCTGGTATGAAGGATGGCCAAAGAATTGTTTTCTCTGGTGAAGGTGATCAAGAGCCAAACGTTACTCCTGGTGATGTTGTGTTTGTTGTTGATGAGAAGCCTCACGATAAATTTAAGAGAAGAGGTAATGACTTGGCTTACGAGTGCGAGTTGGACTTGTTGACTGCCTTGGCTGGTGGTGAAGTTGCTTTCAAACATATCTCTGGTGACTACATTAAGTTTAATATCTTGCCTGGCGAGGTCATCGCTCCTGGTGCTCAAAGAATTATTGAAAAGCAGGGTATGCCAATCTACAGAAACAGTGACAAGGGTAACTTGCTAATTTCTTTCACTGTCAAGTTCCCTGAGAACAATTTCGCTTCCGAGGAGAAGTTGCAACAATTGGAGTCTATCTTGCCACCAAGAAACCCAGTTAACATTCCTGCTGGCGCAGAGATTGATGAGTGTGACCTTCTTGTCATTGACCCAAGAAAGCACCAGCAAAATGCTAGACGCGATGCTTACGACTCTGACGAAGAGGAGGGCGGTGCTCATGGACAAGGTGTCCAGTGTGCTTCTCAGTAAGCTGAGGATAGGGGATTTATTATATAGATGTGTGTGTTTCTGCAGTAGCATTGCCTAGAAGGTGGGGCACTAATTTTATTATTTGCAGAGTGTCGGTCTTGGATATAGAGAAAGAAAACACGGGTTTTATGTTACATACCAATTCTATTTATTGTTTTATTATGAAATTGTTATTTTGGCTGTCTCCATTGCCATTATCTATGTACCTTTTTCATGCATTACATTTTGAGTGTGTTTAGCTCAAACGCTGAATGGCCATGAAGTAATTACCTACGTTAGCGTTTGAGGTGAAATTCCACCCACAGGCGGGAATGTAGACGCATCCACGGGAATTGACTACTTTAAATTGTTCCTTGTACTCACTATTCTCAACCCATTGGCGAATCTCCAGCTCATCAATATACTTTTCAAGAGTGTGAGTTCCTACAGGAACAATACGCAATAAATGCTCTCCCATAAAAATCGTGGTAAACCAACTTATTGGGTCTCTGTTGATGGTGGAAAGTATGACCCATCCTCCTACGTTGACGCGATCAAACACTTCCGAGAGAACCTTGGCAGGGTATTGCACATGTTCAAGCATTTCGAACACCGTGATGACATCATATTTCTCATCTCTAGGTAAGTCTTCAATTGCACTCAATTTGTAACTCAATTTAGTCGAGAGCAGCGGATCAAGCTTTTTGTGTGCCTTTGCAGCCTCGAGAACATCTGAAGAAAGATCAATACCCTTGACGCTGGATATGTATTTGAGACGAGCCAATGACTCTGCTAAAATGCCTCCGCCGCATCCGACATCTAGAGCCTTGAGCTTTTTCTGTTCAAGAAGCTCGTCTCTACGCGCGTCTTGTTCTTGAAGAATTCGAGATCTTATCGGCTTCGGGAGCAAATCAACACTATAAGGAGGAATGTATACCTGATCGTCTTCGGAGACAGAACTTTCGTTGAGCTTTATGTGGCCCTTTACCATCTCGTTGATATAATCCATTCTTATCAAGTTCATTTTGTGGAGAATACGTTGAGGGCCGTTAACATCCCACCATGACGAAGCAAGAGCATTGAAGTGAGACATCTCATCAGCGGAGGCCGAGGTAAGCTTTACGATATCATGGCGGCATGAAGATGTGCTATGGATTGCCCTAGTTGCTCGAAGTCCGAGAAATCTGAGTGTGTTTCGAGAAGCCATGGGGCAATGTTGAGGCTAAAGAAGATGCACTTACTGAGACATCCACACAATATAAGGATGCGAAAGATGTTCCATTGTGCATCGAGAGGTAATTAGTTCTTTTGATAGCGCGTTATTTAGGGTTAGAAAATTAATGTTTGTTGCTACGAAAAAACTTATTTCCAATTTTTGAATGTAATTTTATGTTTTGACAATTTTGTACAGATGAAGTAATGTGCATTCTATACGAGAAACTCAGTCACCCCTTAACCCGACATTACCAATACTAATTTTCTTGAAATTATATTTTAATTTTATTTAAATAGCATACATCCTCAATCCTAATAATTGAATCGCTCGTTAACTAATACCATGGGCTTTGGCATTCTGCTTTAGCATCCCAACATTTGGTAAGGCTCAAGCTAAACGCTAATCCTAAGTAAAACGAAAAATTTTCAATTACCAGCAATTTTCAAGATTCTCGAAAATCATTCCAACTACACTTGGTCAATTGAAATGAAATTACTTGTTTGTAGAGAGCTAACTGAAACCTATCCGTCTGGTCGCGCTACCCCAGTTTACTCGCGCACACTCAATAATCTTTCAAGTGAAGCATCATGTCAGATCCCAATAGCTTGGTGGCTACCAGAGCCAAAAGAGCAAATGCCGGGTCTAGGCTCAAGCATCTTATTCAGATTGAGGAGCTGGCTTCCGAGAATCGGAGCTTTGCTATGACAGAAGACGATGAGAATGTGGAGCTTTTGTTTCAGGAAGATGCAAATGACGAGGAGTTCAATGAAGAATACGAGGACGAAGAAGATGATGATGAAGGAGACGATGAGTCCAACGATGAAGGAGATGAAAAAGGGTCAGAAGCTGCCGATCGCTCCCAAAGCAAGAAGGCCACAACTTCCTCTACCCCTGGTCCAGAAGAATCGACTTCCGAAACCGAGCAAAACTTTAATGAGGATGAAATGCTTTCAGACTCAGATCTATCCGCCTCTGACAACGATGATAGCGAGGGTGAGCGAGAGTTGGAAAGACAAGAAAGGGCGGATAAAAGGAAAAGAAAGCCCGCCTCCATTGTACCAGTAATCAAGAAACCCAAACCTGAAGTTTCAAAGCCTGTGAATAAGCCTGTAGTGAAACACAGCGACCTACTACTTATGAGTGAGAGAAGGTCATCTTCCCGTAAATCAGCATTGAAAAATAAGGAGCAATTGATAAATAGAATCAAACAAGACGAGAAGAGACGTGCTGCTTTAACGCCTATAGTGCGTGTAAAAGAAAGAAAACTTACTCAAGAGGAAAGACTAGCCCAGGCAGTGGAAACGGAGCGCGAGAACATTGAGTCTCTTCATTTATTTATGGAGCAGGAGATTGTTAAGAAAGAACGTCAAAAATGGTTGCTACAACTGAGGCGGCCAAAGCTTCGAAATGTTATTAGATTTGTTTCTGAAGAGACATTCGTATGTCCTCTTGACGAGGTTGAAGATGACAGACATGTTCAAGATATGTATGAACGGAGGAGAAAAGGAAAGCGGAGACGCTTCAACGAATTTCCGGAAGAGAGACGGCCCGGTGATATTGATACCGAACTACCGTATTATAGAAGGGAGATGGAAGAGAAGCGTGTAAGAGAAATGAGAGAGGCGGAAGAACGCCGTATACTAGAAGAAGCTCGTGCTATTAAAAGAAAGCGCCTAGAAGAAGAGCGCGAAGCACGAAGGAAAGCATTGGAAGAGGAACGTCTTGCTCGTAAAACGGCGAAAGAAGAGCGCTTGAAGGAGTTTGAAAACGTCGATATCACTAGCAATGACGTCACTATTCAAAATATTAATGCAGAGACGAAATCCGAGGATTTGGATGAAACTCAAATTTCTCAGGATATTGAGGACAATGCTGTAACCACAGTGGAAACAGACAAAGTTCCTGAAGAAGACGAACCCATCAAAATAGAGGATCAATCTTCGCAAAATCCGGAGCTCTTAGGCAAAGACAGCCACGAATCCGAAGAAAATGTAAGCCAAACAACTTCAGATGGAAAAAATCCCGAAGAAATTCCTCAAGAAAATCTTGCTCAAAGCCCTGCAATTGAAGAAGAGCTGACCATGGATGTCGAAGAAAGCGCTCCAACCGCGGAACTCGAAGAAACAACAACGCACTCGACAGACGATGCACCTGCTTCTGACTCGAAAACTTCCGAACCAACCACCGAACCAGACGAAAATCAAGATTTAAAGGAGCTGATAGCTGAAAAGAATGAGGACAATGAGATTGAAGAAGGAAAAATGGATGTCGATGCACCACTTGATGAGACTCCTGCCGCAACATCCAATGGAGAGCCCGCTTTAGAGAATGAGAAGAAGGTTACCTTTGAAGTCGAAGAGAAATCACAAGAAGTCGCTCCACAGGTGGAGGAAGAGTTTCCGCAGCAAAGTCTTGATGAGTACTTTTATAGAAAGAGTGAAGAAGGTACAATTTTCGAAGGACCAGTGCAACACGTCGGCAGAAACCATGTGATGCTTTTAGATTTTGATGATGACAGTAGATGGGGCCTTACTGAAGTGAAAATTAAGACCATACTTTTTGGAGAGGATGCTGCATTCGCCGGGCCAAGAAGACTTCGAGACGTCGAAACCATTCTTCGAAGCTCAAGCCGACTGGACAATCCCTACGCTGCTCCAAAGGAAGAGAAGGAGGATGAGATGTTCAAGGCTGTGACAGAGATTACCGAAGAAGACGCAATGTTTGAGGTTCTTAAAAGAGTGCCTAGGCTCGGTGACAAAAACGTGTACACACTTGAAGTGGACGAAGAGAACAGCGAGGAGGCAACACAAATCAGAATACATACAGAGGCACCTTCAGGTCTTCATCTTCCAAACGGAAATAAAAAGCTTTGTTTCATTTCTGGAAAGGAGGTCAGATATTTCGATCCTGTCACGGGAATTCCATACGAAAACAAAGATATGTACAAAATCATCAAGGAAGTGGAGCTGGGACTCTACTCATGGCATAGTATTGGAAGAGACGTCAATGCCTATGGATCTGCACAAGTTTACCTTACCAAGAGGGAGGGTGCTAGACATGCACAGGGAGTCCCTGATGGCTTTGACGGTTAAATAAGTTTATTTATAACCATATCCACTAATGCATATAATGAATTAAACTTTTATTGACATGGGGTTCGTCTATGTATAAATTATTGTCCCGTGGCATGTTGCACGTCGCATTCATGAGCCGTAATTAAGTCGTCTTGGAACTGTTGGAGTTTAGACTTGACGAGTGGAACAAGCCCTTTCTTGATCTCAGAAGCATAGTCAGAGGTTACCGAAAACACGTATTCATCTTCGTCTTGGTCGTGGAAGAATTCATCAATAGTAATGGTTGCGGATATAGTCTTCTCTTCGTCTTTTTTAGAACCTTCCACTGCAAACACGAGCTTCATGTCGTAAATACACAAAACCTTGCCCTTTCTTTGCGTGACATCACAGTCTCCAGAGACAGTATCGATGCTATTAATCAAAAACGTGAAAGAGTCATTCTCAAACTTGGTATTTACGAGCTTCTCATTCATGTAGACCCGGCTCCAAGGGAGACAGTTCTTATCGACCCAGTGCCTGTGGTGTTAGAATGCTGTTGTATGGACTAAATATTTCAAGTATCTTTAATGCAAACATACCAATTGTTAGGATTGTGAACAACCATGTCGGTATTATGCGTATTCTACTGTGCTGGAAGGCTATATAGGGATCAAGCTCTAAATTCAGGACTGGTCCTACATTAGAATATCATGGAATTTCGTATGTCTCATGCGAGACAAAAAAACTGCGCAATCACAAAATTGAAAATCGATGAACCAAGGATTTATTCTCATTTTCAATGGACCAAATTAGTTGCTTATTAACTATTAAGATTGACTTATATTGGAATGGGGATCTATGAACAATCGATGCTCATGTTCCTGCTCCAAGAGAAAAACTTAATAAAAGTACATCATTGAAATCCTGCCAAATTTATTGAACTAGTATTACATAATAAAGTTTCCAACCTATGAATTATGCAGTGAGCTTCTTAGTCTGCCCAAGTGTATGGGCTTTTAGCTCGAAGTGATGCACCATACTTGAAGAAAATGAATGGAATGGGAATTAAAAAGCAAGAAAATATTGCAAAAACGGTCGTGGCCCAGTGAACTCCTAAATGTTCATACATTTGCAAGCCAAACAAAGGGAACGCGCCAGACATCATGGACCGAACAAATGAGTTTGCAGCCATTGCAGAAGCTGTGTATTTCCGGTATGCTTCGACCGTATAAGCAAATATACCATTGAATACCAAACTTGTCCCGGAACCAAAAATTGCAGAGCCTATGATTGGAACGATCCAATGAATATTAGAATAACTTGTCCACGCAATCACGAATAACCCAATAGGAGTGAGAAAGGCACCCACCATTAAAGGTAGAAGCCGAAATTCTGTTAAATGAACGCCATTGTTTTTCGCAATGAGGTTATCGTGCCATTTTTGGATGAAGTAGGGACTCACAAAAGCTGTAATGACTAAACCCAAAATTAGCCCTATAAATGCGAGACCCTGATCTAAAGGCCCAAACTGGTATACGGTTCTAAATAAATAGGGAAAGGAAACAAAGAACATGTAAATAACAGCTAGGACAAAACCAGAGTAGAAACAAAGCGCCATAGTCATATAATCTTTAAGAATAAGGAGAATCGGTCTCTTCGAGGAAAGGACAATTGTTTCAAACAAATTAGTCTCTATCTTCTCTATCGGAGCGTAGTATCGACTGTCCCCAGTCTTCTTTCTGAGTCTTTGGGCTTTCCTTTTTAGAAGAACAGGCTCGTAAGTTTCGGGCACAAAAATGACAACTAAAACAACCATTACTCCCGAGTAAATGCACATGATATAGAATGCCCATCTGTAGTTGATGTACTGTTCAACAGCACCAGCGATAATCGGACCAATACCAGGACCAACAAATGGTGACACGGTATACATAAGTAAGGCCTTATTCAATTCCTTGTGCTGGTCTCTTTTGAAATGCGCAGTGCGCTCAGTCTTCTTGAATAAATCTGAGAATGTGCCTCCAGCGACAGACATAAATGAGGAAGAGAAGAATCCCGCAATAGCTCTGGAAAATAGAATAGAGCCAATATTGTTACTAAAAGCAGGGATGAACCCAAAGGCGAAAACAAGAAATAAACCCGAGACATAGACAACTTTTCGCCCATGAAATTCGGATATCGGCGATAGGAACATACCACCAGTTCCCATCCCCCAGATATATAAAGATATACCTAGCGTAGAAACTTCATGAGAGATGTGAAATTCACTGGCGATTGATCCAGAGACCAATGCCCATACGGATGATATAGATGTGATGCAAACGGATCCACTAGAGATCAACCCCACAATCAACCATTTACGGAGGTCGCTAAGCGCAAGAGGATCTTCAGGGTCTTTAAGGGTATCAAAGGATACCTCAAATTGAGATTCTTCTTTTTCAATTTCTTCTCTATCCAGCATAATTGCGGAAAAAAAGTGGAGGTGGATCGCCTTGATGATTCATAATGACGTATTAGTAATGGAGCTGTGGATGCGGACTTAGCGCGCGGTTTACCGTTCCTGAATAGGGTTGCTATCCGTTATGAGAGACGTCAACCGTTTTAAACGGGTATACCAAAAATTAGTTTACGAGACGATTGGAAGAAGACTTGCTATTAGGAATATTTGTAAATTCTAATACTTATACAAACATCTAAGACCAAATAGATGGGGAAATTACACCATGGGAGAAATGAAATTTCACCAGCACATTACGAAGAAAGTCAAATAAGGTTCGTTTATTAGGAATGCTGCTGATAGAGCCTTGCATCAAAAATTGGTCTCTGCTTTCAGTGCCCATCTACTTCAAATGTTAGTGAGACTAAAAAAATTTAGAGAATTCAATCTCAGCTCGAAAATGATGCCCAAATAAAAAATGGAAAGAATAAATTAATCATCAGTTGTGTTATGTTGGATCGATGAGTTGGCTCGCGTGTCTCTTTGGCGAGTGTTGACACTCTGATGACAACTCGCCAAACATGTCTCATGAGCTAGAAGATTTGCGAAACAAGCCGTTCTCATCCCTAAACGAGAAACCTTACAACAAGAGCTTCCCGAAAAGCGCATATTTTTTCATTCTCGTGGAACTAATCGCTGGTATTCAAGTCTTGTATCAATATGAGGGTATCTTGAAGATGTATCCAAACCTAGGGCCCACGCTCTTGGGTGCTATCTCGGCCGTATTAGCCCAATCACTCACGCAAGTTATAAAGGGAAAGCATTCTTTCAACAAGCTTGTCAAATTTGTGTGCTGGGGAGCCTTGAATGGTCTCTTTTCTACAGTATGGATTGATTATTTGGTGAAAAGCGTGGACAGTGTTGTATTGCAAGTTGCTATTGATCAAAGTATTGGAGCCCCACTCTTTCAACTTCTATTCACGCTTCTATCTATGGTTTGGGATTCAGAGACCGCTTCTGGTCCTAGCCCGAGAGCTGTTTATTTCAAGTCCTTACGCTATAGTTTCTGTTTCTGGCCGTTCATGTCCATCGCGATGTTTTGCTTCATACCAGAAAACATGATGTTCTTTTTTAATTGTTTCGTGAACTTTGTGTGGAATTTGATTCTCTGCAAGCTCGGTTGAAATTGCATTCATTGATCACATCTTCAGGTCAAAACAACTCTGCGACTCATAATCGTAAAAGAAAAGGACTCTCTTGAATTAAAACTCTAAATTTTCTAAATGAAGTCGTCAATTGATATATTAATTATATTTATCGCATCTCTGACAGTGTAGTCATGCCCTACTTCTTATGGTACAACGCTTTCAAAGGATCAACCTTCTTGTTAAACTTCTTTTTCTTTTTGAAAACCTTATTCTTTCTGTATGGAACAAATCCAAGCTCCTTTGTTTGAGCACGAACAGTCTCCGGGAGCAAGTACTCTGGCACTCTTTTCAATTGCGATTGTACTCTGGAAGGATGTAATTCTTTGTCGTGTCTCAATGTGGCCAAATCTTGTGGGTTTTCTTCGAAAAACCTTTTCAATTTGTCACTGTTAATCAATTCTTCCTTTAACTCTTTGACTCTAGCTTCTCTGACGGCCACACCAGTGACAGCTCTGAAGGCATCTTCAGCTCTATATCTGAAGCCATTAACTTGATTCATATCAAACTGATATGGTTTAATTTCGAACCCGCTCTTGGCTTGTTGCTTTTCGATTTTCTTGAGAACCTTTTCGTCATGCTTTGGCCCGTCTACAGAAGCAACTTTATGCTTACCAACCTCCTTTTCAGGAACTATGAACGACAAAGCCATGCCAGCTTTTCCGGCTCTGGCGGTACGTCCTATTCTATGAATATAGGCTCTAGATGTAGCGGGCATATCGAAGTTGAGTACACAAGAAACGTTCCTGAAGTCAACACCTCGGGAAACACCATATTCTTTGTCCTTCTTTCCCTTCTTTCCCTTCTTCTTCGAGCGCTTCTTGCTCTTTTCCTCTTCGTCTTCTTGGCCCTCGGGTTTCTCCTCAGCTTCTTCTGTCTGTGGTTCATCCTCCTCATCAACCTCAGTTGTATACTCGTTCGTTTCGTCCGTAGCGATCAACAAATTATACACATTTTTGTTGAACTCGTCAACAATATGCATTCTGGAATTGACTGGCAATTCGCTATTCAAGATACAGCAACGAACACCAAATTGTTCTAGGAACAATTTGAGTCTGTATCCACGGTCGATAGAATTCGCAAAGATTAAAGTTTTTCCTTTGATCAATTGCAACTTGAAAATGACGTATGCGAGCAAGAATTTGTCGAATTCAGTAGTGCGAGCATAAAACTGAACCAAGTTTGACTTTACGAGCGCATCCTCATTTAACTTAAGAACTGCAGGTCTTGCACAAAATCTATTCTTCAAATCCTCCAAGTCATCGTTTACAGTGGCGGACATCAAGTAGGTTTGCAAGTTAGTCTTCACAGGTAAGAAACTCTCGAGCTCTTGCAAATCTTCCATGTACCCATAGGATAAAATCAAATCGACTTCATCGATGACTAAGTTACGCACCTCTGAAAGAGCAATTACATTACTGCTGACATTTTCTTTCAACGTCAGAATCAATTTGGATGGGGTGGAGACAAGGATATCAGGAACATTAACGAGCATACTTTTAAGAACCGAGTCTGAAACGCCGGAAGAAAGATTTGCCACACGTATTTTCTGGTTGCAATATACTAGAAGCTTCTCTACGAACAGAGTGACTTGAGCTGAAAGCTCTTTGGTAGGGACTAAGATAATGCTTTTAACAGATTTCTCGGACGATTCCTGAGTCAATATGTTTTGAATGATCGGAATACAGTAAGCTGCTGTCTTACCGGAGCCAGTGCTAGACTTGGCAATTATATCTCTCTTGTCTTCTAGAGCTAGTGGGATAGCGCTTGACTGGATCAAAGTGGGGTTTTTGAAACCCAAATGGTCAATGGCTTGGAGAAGTCTGGCATCCAAGCCAAAATTGCTCCACAGAGCCTCATTATCCACATAGACAGCTGGTGCCGAATTATTCATTTGGTAAACGTGTAGACAATAGAAAGCCACCTGAAATGTGAAGACGGAGATGTGAGATGCTCATCAGGTAACCGGCATATAAGGAACTATGATAATTGATACACTAACATGAACTTGACAATTATAAAATAAATTGGCATAAGAGGTAATGGTAAAAGGAAAACGCAATAATAAAATTCGTACGTCCCTGCTACTCTAAGCTAAAATGTAGTTTTGAATATATATTTTGTTTGCACTTAAATACCATAATCCGGGCGTGTGGCGTAGTTGGTAGCGCGTCTGCCTTGCAAGCAGAAGGTCATTGGTTCGACTCCGATCTCGTCCATTGTTTTTGTCTCAAAAACCTTTAAATTTATTTTTGTATCGAGATTTTAATAGAATGGTTTACAAAAGTTTTTCTGATTAACGTAACGTTCATTAAGTGTAATAAATATGATTCTCGGGCTAGTCTCTCGACGGTTCGTAGGGCTGCACCTCGTTGCCGGTGGCTTGTTGAGCCGCCGTCAGGTTACTCAGAAGAGAGTCTGGAACCGAAAGCCCGCTTTGGTTTAACCGGGGATTTTCCGATCGATTAGGTAGCGGCAAAGTATCAGTCGGGCCAATGGCAGTGCTTGCTCTTTGCAATTTCCCAGTTGAGAAACGACTGAACTTGTGCGACATTGAGCCTAAATTAATAGATGCCGCGCTAGCTGCTTCTGAAGCGACACCTTGATTTTCCAAGTCCGTGTTTTCAGATCTTCTACTAATAGTCTTCCATAGCCTATTGCCAATGAAAGAAGCACTTCGTTCAGGAGCTTCTAAAGATTCCTGATCTTCATCATCTGGATCTCTTCCATACGCCACTGTGCGTTCCCTCGCGCTTGGTTCGCCCATACCGTAAACAGGGAAGACGTTGCCTGGAGACTTTGTTTTGCGCATTCTACTGCGAAGACTAGTGGCACTCGCACTTCGAGCACTGGCAGCCGTGAGGACATGAGCCAAAGGACCAGTGTCACGCTCACCAGAATGATACTTCTCAAGATCGTCTTCAAGCACTTCGTCAATATCTTCTAGCTCCTCTTCGCGTGCCGGCACACGAACCACTCTGGAGTCTTGGTTCAATTCAGGCTGTTCGTCTCTCATCTCATAGCGAGGTAAATTCAATTTCTTTTGGTCGCGCTCAACAACGACTAGATGCAAATAGTATGGGACAATGAGCGCAAAAAACGAGCCTCCGATAAGATTACCCAAAGCTCCAGGAAGAAAGAGTTTCCAAGCACACGTTCCAACAGAAACTGGGGCGCCATTTATCAAACCGATGATGATCATGAACATATCAGCGACAGAGTGAGTAAATCCTAAACTGACAAAGGTAAAGATTGGAAGTGCCATGGCAATCATCTTAACATGTATGGGCTTGGCCATTAGCTGCAAATAGATAGCTAAACACACATAGAAATTGCCCGCCATACCCTTAATGAGTGTCTCAGCAAAATTCAGTTTAAGTTTGGCTTCTAAAATGTGCACTGATCCAGCTACCCATGCTTTGGTGCTAGTCACTTGTGAGCCGTAGCAAATTGCGTAGCACACAAAGATGTTACCCGCCAAATTAAGCCACCACGAGACAAAAAGAGATATGAATAAGTCAAGAAACGAAACAGCCCCACGTACAAAACCAACTGAGAAAAAGAGAATATTAGAGTTGTAGAGATCAACACCCATGAGTACGACGTAGAAGAGTCCAATCGGATATACGAGACCCTGTAATAGAAAGAGATAACCAGGGTCCAAATTGAAAGTTCCCGGTAGCTCACTTTGTAGCATGACATGTAGCATACCTCCAGATGAAAAAAAGATACCGCCCATGATGGAGTTGATGCAAAGGGTAAGAATCAGCTGCCTAGCCTTCTTCATTGCCGTAGCCACCACAGCTAGGGCAGCTTCATGGGTCGTGAGGTACAACGAATCGTCCGCCATAAGGGTATGTACTGGGAATGCGAGACGAGACTATGAGTTCGGGATGGTCTATAAAATATGGCTTTAAGCCGAAAATAATCAGGAGTTAGGTGCCCCACCTTGACATCCTGATGCTAAGCTCCGAATTAAATTCCAAACTATATGCATGCCGTGCCGCAAATGGCGCGGATGTTGGAGACTGTTTAGGCAAAAAAAAGAGAGCAAGTATAACAGGATAAAAATCGAGGTTTTTTTCTAAATTCCGAGCATGGAGAATACGAAATATGTGATTCTTCGAAATAGCCTACAATTAGCTGGTTATGCGAATAATGTGTATCATGAAGATGTATGTAGAGGATTTGTTCCTTTTGTACCAGATCAGTAAAGCAACGGTTTCTGATACAAATATCTTTGAACAAATGATGAGATGGTTCTTAAAGGCCCTTGAAGAGAGACTCTATAAAATGCGATTCATGTCGAAAAGACAGACAGTAGAATATGTGTAGCCGGTGCACTTACTGCTTCTCCGGTTCGGCCTCTGATGAATTCTGGAAATCCAACGAACCCAATTTTTCCTCATAGCGATTATAGTGACGGAATAACAACCAAAAGATAATCCCTGTGACAAAGCAGCTCACTCCTAAACTGCCAAACGTCCACACCATTTTTTTAGCAACAGACACTGGGCCCAAACTAATACCAATAAGCGCACCAAATGCATTAGTGAGCAAGTACAAAGACATGATAAATGATTTCATGGATGCTGGTGCTTTCGTGTATGCATACTCGATACCTGAGATTTGCAATAACATTTCACCAAATGCTAATATGATGTAAGCAGGCAATTGGTATCCAATATGCTTGCGATTGGCCCAATCTAACTCAGAACAAACTGAAGGATGTGATGAGCAAAGAGGATCTTTATTGATGAAATATTGCAAAATGGCAGCATACATCATCGAAACGCCAGTAAAAAAGAAACCCCAACTAATTCTTGTGATGGCTCTAAATGGTGTGAATCTTCTAATAAATGGGTAGATGTAGCTGTCGCAGAGCGGAAGGACCGCCAATACAGTGAGTGAATTCACAACAAGGAGGACATCACTTGGCAAGCCGTAGAGATCCATTTGTCCAGCTTGTGTGATGAAGGTGTTGTTCATTTGATTGTAAGCAACCCAAAAGATTGGAAATAAAAGAAACACCTTGCAAGCATACAATGCTCTACCCACTTCTTCCACAAAGAGGTCGGTCCAAGGGTAATTGTTGTTGGGGTGAAGCGCCGGCTTGGCTCCGTCTAAATTGAATCCATTTTTAATTCCCAAACCAATCACTCTGAAGCATTTGCTGAAGATTTTTTCTGAGGGTGGAACCTGGACAAATTTATTCTTTGCGAAATAGAGGCATGAGAACATCAAGGAGAAGAAACAAAGGGGTAACAAGAAGGCTGCCCAATACGCAACTTTCATTTCCAAAAAGGAAGTTGGAAGACATGCCAAAGAACCAACATTGATCATGAAGTAATAGAGAGAGATTGACTTTTGGACGGTTAAAGCAGAGTCAACAATGACTTTCTTTCCGCTCTTGTCAACCTTCACATATGGGCGATGTCTTTCAATTTGGTCCCCAACGAATGGAGACATGCTTGCGCACATACAGCCCGAGCTGAGACCAATTATGCCTATTGCCACCACAAAACCTACCATATGGGCAGTCTGAGAGGCGATTTGAGGCAAGGAAGTCACGAATAAAATCGTCATGCCGATGACGTATAGTATGGCAAAAAAGAAAAGCGACTTGAATTTACCCCAATATGTATCCGCAAGCCATGCGC
This sequence comes from Australozyma succicola, assembly GCA_030563905.1. Lineage (NCBI taxonomy): Eukaryota > Fungi > Ascomycota > Pichiomycetes > Serinales > Metschnikowiaceae > Australozyma > Australozyma succicola. The sequence goes on along the minus strand of JAJMKM010000001.1, from coordinate 58,205 downwards.
CGAGTACTGGACTTATGTACACCCAGAAGGTCCATGCGAAAGAAATTGAAGTGGCCACACTACTTTTCAAATCCAACATTCCCGCGGGAGTCTCATTAGGGGCGTTTTGCATGTAATTTTGAAACAAATTCGATACACCGTAATAACTGAATCTTTCTGTGAAGCCAATCAAACTGGCCAACCAGCAACCTAATGGAAGATTACTGCCAACTCTTGTGAGGGTTTCATATTCTTCGGCGGTAGGTTCTCTTCGGTAAGTTTGGTCAAACTCCTTCTCGCCAGAGCTGTCCAGGCATTGGGATTCCAACTCGTCCAAAGTGGCATCGATCTTTTCAGTACTGTGAGAGATGTGCATTTTTGAAATTTGGAAATATGTTTTTGTAGGCTTTGAGGGCGAATAAATGGATTTGTTTTAATGAATATAATGGAAAGAAGATTCCACCTCAATTTATACAATAATTTTTCATCTGCAAATTGCAAATAAAGATGTTTAATTCTGAGACATCTGCACAATAGAGTAATAAACCTGCAAGTAAGCTTTGACAACATGCTATCCCACTGCATATAATAAAGAAATGCGCTTTTTGCGCTTGAAGGGTATCAATGCGACAACCTTTGGCTTCTTCCTTCTAACTAATTCCTGTATATGATTTGAGATGGGGCTTCATGGTAACTCAAATTAAGCTATTCTTAACAAATTCATAACGTTTTGCTGCAAAAACGGACTAATTAGCCAACAAGAAAGTCAATTTAAGATGTTGGCCCAGTTTGTGTCTCGTATTTCAACGGTAAGGAGTTCACGTTGAAGACGAGAGAACAGACTTTGAAAAGTCGAAGAGTTCTTCATCGCTTTGATCTCCATTTGATTCATTATTTGTAAAAGAAGGGCCAGGATTCAGAATTTTGGGTTTATTTTCGAAATTGCAGCCAAGTTCTGGACGTTCATTCACGGGTATCGTTTGCTCGCCCAAGTCACAGATTTTGGAACCTGCACCTGGCGAGCTTGGAATGCTACCCAAGTTAGTTTCATGGCACCTTGGCTCCTCATCTGGTAAGTTAATTTTTGAATCTGGAACAGACAGTGGGCTTAACTTCAATTCTTGGATATAAGCAACATCCGCCTTTCTTTTGAGATGGGAAGCACGTGCGATGGTTACTAATGCAGAAAAGTCTTTTTTGTACTTAGCCAACCATCCCAAAGTTGGAAAATCCTTATCGCTTAAGGCTTTATGTTTTAATGAATCTCCACTGAGGGCAGTAAGTCCCTTCGCTGCCACAAACCCCTGGTGCGACTTCTCCCATTGATTAAGCTTCTGTCGAAGTTCCAAATCGCTCAACGGGCGGTTCAGATCAATATTTGAATTGTAAAATAGGTAATACTGATTGTAACGTAGTTCAAGCTCAGTTCTGGACCCCTGCGTAGCTAGTTTTAGAGCTGCAAGTTTTTCCTTGACTTTTGACGTGGCGAGAGAAGAAAAGTCAATTTTAGGGAGTCGCTTCGCCTCACGGTTATGCTTATGTGATTCATTGAAATAAAATTGCTGATGGTCGACCTCTTTGGGTGGAGGGGAGGGCCGTGCTCTCTTCTGGGACTGAAAGAACAGGGAGATACCACCTCTCTTTTTGTCTGAGACAGTACTTTTAGGCAGTTTAGAGGTTCGCAATTTCGATGATGAATCTACAGGCTCGGTTTCGCCCTTAAGGCAATAATCTAGGTGGGACTTCTGCAAGTGATCTGCAGCCATGAATTTGGAACAAACGGGACACTGAACGTGTTCTGGATTATGCAGATTCGAATTCAGGGGCTCTTCATCAGAGATCTCCACGACCTCGACTTTTGAAGTGTCGTGTTCAGGCGTTTTCTGGTCGCTTTTGGCGTCCTCACAGGACTGCTCTTGTAGGATCGATAGAAGGTGTGGCCGGAGCAGTTTGTAACAAGACACGATCTCTTCAAGTAAGATGACGCGTTTAAGATTACTTTCGAACTGCTCAGCTTTACATAGAGGGCAGTTGTTGACGCTTTGGAGATGCTGACGAATACATATTGAGCAAAAGGTGTGGTTGCAAGACGTGATGACTGGTGCTTGTAGGAAGTCTTTACATATGAGGCATCGTTGGAGTGAATCGAGCTGAGATAATTTGGGTAGTTTTGTAGGCAAGTATTCTGATGAATCAGTCGGATCCATTGTGAATAATTGCTGTGTGGGTAATGCTATGTACTTGCGTTATGTCGCCTATCTATCTATTAAATGGACTATTGCTCACGCGCCATCACATGTTAAGATAGAGACAAGTGTACTGCGACAAAATTCTTTTTACAAAGGCAAATTGGTGATTTCTAATTATTTGAAGCATTTATTTCTTTTTTTCATATTTATGACTTTTAGAGGTAACAACTTTTCACTTGACACTGCGGGGTATCAACTATGCACAGATAAGAAACCGTAGGTTTTAGACTGGTGACAGCTTTTTTGATTAACTTATCCTTAAAAGGGACAGTATATATTTCCCTTTCTTTTTGATTGTATTTTATGGCGATATCGTTCATAGCCTCCTAGAACTCGTCATGGACCACGTTTGTGGTGATGCTTGTGGATGAGGTTGTCTCGGCGACACTAGGTTTATCGTCAATTCTTATGAGAGTTGTAGTCTCGCGAGCAGAGTCACTAGAATCCTCAATTGAGGCTGTTACAGCAGTGACCTGAGCGGACAGAGGTGTTTGAGTGGTTTCGGGTGCAGACAAAGTTTGTATTGGGGTTTCAATGACAGCAGTCTCATTTGTGGACGACTTCTCTGGAGCAGAAGCAGCAGAAGAAGTTGTGACAGGGGATTTAGATTGAGCTGTTGACAAAGTTTCCGTGACTGTCTTCGTCTCGACACTCGTGATAGCAGTGGAGGGACTCGAGGTCGAAATGACAGAAGAGCTTTCAGTACTTGATGAAGGAGAAGCCTTCAAAGAAGTATCTTTAAACACAGATGATTCGGACCTAGAGGAAGACTGAATGCTTGACGAGCTCTCTTGTGAAGGGAAACTTTCTGGCACTGGTTCAGCTGGTGTCCTCTTTGGATTTGTTTCTGGGACAGGCTTCACATCATCAGGAACTCTCGGTGTGCTAATTGGCTCGGCGTCGGCAGGCGTCTCAGAAAACTTCTTTTGGTTGATTTGAGCGTCAGCAGACTTCTCTGTAGGGAAATCCAGGGAAGCAGAATGCCCCACAGGTGACTTTTCAGAGACTTTTGGGGAGGAGATCTTTGTAGAATTGTGATCCTCGGATGAAGACGATGCGATGACTGAAGAAGTTGCTTCACTCAAAGTTGCACTAGATACAGAGGATGGTTTGGACGTATTCACGTCAACTGAAGGATTGGCGGCTTCAGTTTGCGCAGAAGGTGTCGTATCAGAAGTATATTTTGTCAGGCTTGAACTGATTGAGTTAATCAGAGAAGTCAGTGACACATCAGGAGTTTGTTGGTATACAGGTTCAGACGTAGTTTGGTGTACTTCAGAGGAGGGCTCTTCCTTTTCAATTTGGGTGGTCACAGCTGGTGCCGCCGAAGATTCCAGAGACAGAGTTGAAGCAGTTTCAGAGCTATAGTCAATACTGGTGGTGGACGTTGAGGAGACAGTGATTGTCGTAACTTCTTCGACAATCTCGCTATTTTCTGGCGCCACCGACGAGACTGACAACGAAGCAGAACCTTGAATAGGTTCCAAAACTGTTGACGATTTAAGAGATTCCAGAGCTGCCGATTCGACAGAAGTCACTTGTTCGGTTGAGGCAGCCTCGCTCAAGCTTGAAGTTACATCAGAAACTAACAGACTGGCTACTGAAGCTGCGCTTGAGTACATGCTACCAAGACTTTCAGTAGCCTCAGATGTCATAGACTTCAACGAGTCAACGTTTGTGATTTGGTTAACAGCTTCACTGATAAGAGAGATGGTGTCGACTGACTCGCCGTCCTTAGTATTGACCTTTTTGGTCACCTCCGTCATCATATCGTTTGTTGTAGATGAAATCAGCAAACTTGGCTCAGTTGAAGAACTTGGAATGAAGGTGGTGGTGTACTCATCTACGTCAATCGATGTTGAAGTAGAGGAAGAGGACAAGGGTGAGGAGGGGGAAGAAGTTGAAGTTGCAACCCTTGAGGAAGACAAGGTGGTTGGAGTTTCAGTGGTTTCAGAGATGGTATTGATCCATTCTGGAGTCTCAGAAAATTCCGAGGTGGCCGCTTTTTCAGCCCTCCACTTCTCAACCTTGTCTAAAACAAGCGAGTAACCTTCCATACCCTTGACCTTGGCTAGCTCTAAACCAATCTTTCCGTAACGTTGAGCAACATCAAAATAAATAGCTCCATGGTGCTGAGCCTTTTCATAGTACTCGGCACCGTATTGCTGCGATAAGTCGTATGTCAACTTTCCATACTTATGCGCATGCACATAGGCATCGCCGCCGTGAAGTCTTAGAAGGTCAAATAAAGTATCGAGAGAGCCTGATTGGTTGGCGATTTGGAGACCAACGGCGATCAAGGCAAAGAAAATTGCCCAGAAGAAGAATTTGAAGAGGCGCCACAAGAAGCCCGGCGAGGAGTCTAGCTTAATAACATTAAGAGTTTGCGCAGCACTTCCCGAGGCCAATTTGGAGCCATTGGGGCAGAAACTCAAACAAGTGATAGCAAAGTTGTGTAACTTTTTGTATGTCTTCACAACCTTAAAGTCGGCCGCTTTGACAAGAGTCACAGAGAAATCATTGAGAGCAATTGCTACGAGACCATTGGCCTCACAGAATGCCAATGCCACAGGTCTACACGTTGAGAATAAAGTTTTCTCCTTGATGACTTTGCCTGTTTGGATGTTGTACTCGAGCACTGCGGTTCCCTTCCTAGACTTCAAGGACCCTACCAAGAGAATTCTCGAGGCATCCATGTAATGAACCTTGCTAAAGAAGTACTTGGAGAAGATCTTTTCCGTTTTACTTGCGTTCGATGTCGAAGCAGGGACGGGGGCACCCGAATTAGTGTAGATTGTGGTCACAGCCGTGGAAGTGATGTAGGTTAAGGTTTGTCCGTTATCATAAGGACAGAGATGAAGGTCGAGAATTTCCGACTGGATAGGCGGAGTAATTCTGTTCATTGGCTCCAACATGGATGGGTTGAAGATCACCATCTCGGAGGGTGTAGCTGTCGTCATCATGACAGCCACCGAGGAGTCTGAGGCGACTTGAATGTGCTTGGGGTCCTCGGTGCGAGGCTTCAGCAGAACATCCTCATCGAACTGAGCAGCATCCTGGAAAGTAAAATGGTTGTTTTCGACGAATGTGTACTTTCTGACGTTGTTGTTGACGTTGAGAGACCTCAACTCTTGTGATTGATTGCAACCGACAAGTACCGTAAACTCAGGGCCCTCACTCCGTTCAAGATTTTTACTCACGGCAAGACACAAGGGCGAGTCTTCGTTTTTTGGCAAATTGACTTCACGGAACTTTTGCAATCGTCTGGTTTTGTCCTTGATCTTGAAACTACACCTCACGGCTGTGATCTTATTGGGGACTCCACTTTTGGATTCGCCGCCACCGCCACAAACGAGAATGGTTTTATTGTTAATGAATGAGATGTCATTGATTGGATAGTCCACAAAAATCTCCGCAGAGTTCTTGGGTGCCATTTGCAGTGGTGGTCTAGTTTGTTAACAAGTGGTGTGTACGTCCCACTACGATAGCGGGTTCGTATGTGTGGAAAATAATGGAGGCTGGACACACCCGAGGTTAAAGTGTTTCGTTGGGGTGGAAGAATTTTTGAAAATTTGTCTTTGCTAAAATTGACAAAAAGATTTAGCTTTTGTTGAAAACAAACTTTTTGACGTTCGACGGTTTAAATAATATGACTATAGCAGACTCGAAAGTGGCAGAGCATATGTCCAAGAGAGCCATGAGAAAATTTGTGTGAATCTCCGTTTGATAAAAAAATAAATAAAAAGAGAGAAAATAAATCAGTTTTACAAAGACGTCAAGAAAATGTTATCGGTGCCGATACCGTGAGAGGTGCCCCCTGATATATGACTCTTCCTATCAGCATTGGATGCAAATCCGCTCAAATTGGCTGTGTTTATAAAGAGCGCTTTTAGTAACCACTCCCAGAACCTATCATTTTCGATCGCTTTTTCAGTTGTTGTGATTCTAATACTTCTTCGGTCGATATTGATTTAAGTTGGCTCTAGTCGCTTCTTTGGGATCATACACTATCACTTTCCCACGATCACTTCACATGATTCATTCGCTTATATAATGACAAAGAACCTACTCTCCATACTGTCACATGTTGCCCATGGATATGTTGGCAACCGAGCATGTGTCTTCCCACTCCAGTGCTGTGGCTGGGACGTGGATGCTGTGAACACAACAGATTACCTGAACCATCCGGGGCACGGCACTTTCCAAGGTACAAAAAATGATGACAAATTCATCACTACGATTTTTAATGGATTAAGGCGTCTCTACGATCTAGGTACCTACTACGACGCTATTTTGGTCGGATACTGTCCGAGCGCCGAAGTCATGTTGGCGGTCCACAAAGAGCTACGGCCCATATACAGTGAGACGGAAACGGCTCGCCAGCGGCCACTTTTGGTCATGGATCCGGTTTTAGGAGATAATGGTAGACTCTATGTCCCCGAAGAGGTGGTACAAGTGCACATGGACTTCCTCAAGCTTGGCGTGGTTGATCTTACTACGCCTAATCAGTTTGAAATGGAATTATTGACCGGAATTACCATGAACACATGGGAAGACGTGAAAAGATCGATGAGGCTATTTCATGAACTATATCGAGTTAAAAACTTTGTGATCCTGTCAGCCTTCGTAGATGGCAGAATGTATAGTGTAGGCTTCTCGGCAACTGATCAACAGGTTTTTTGCATCCCTATCGAAGAGATCCAGTGCCGATTCAGTGGCTGTGGCGATGTGTTTACCGCGCTTCTTACGGACGAGTTTTATGCAAATGACAAGATCTTTACTCCTACAGTTCTTAGCCTGGTGCTTAAAAAACTTCATCAGATCTTGATAACAAGCTACCAACTAGAGGAGAAGAAACTTGGGAGAAAGCCTGAAGTTGTTAATGATATAAGCTTGGTTGCACTGCGCAAAATTTTTGAACAAAGTATGGATGGGACCCTGGAGGTGAAGTACCTATAACGGTTGATGTGGGAGGTTGAGCTAGAAATAGATATAGAAAATAGAATACGGAATTTTATAACAAAAATTGTTCGTAATGTGGATTATTCCGCTAACTGCAGTAATGTGCCTAATGGGTTTCCTTTGATTCCCGCCGGTAGAGTAGCCGTAAGATTCTAACACCAGGGTCTGCGGTCAAAATGTTTTTGTCACATAAACATTAATTCAAAAGGAAAACGCAGGATAGAATATTTCGAGTAATAAAAGAGAAAACTTAAATTGCACCTAGAACTGGATTAGTGGCTGCAAACACAATCAGGTAATCTAGTAGAATACTGTTGTCACGGAATTTATGTAATTTAAAATCCAAACTCGACTCGAAAACAAATCTTTTCAGTCATTTGTTGCCTAAAAGACATGTTTGTGTCAAAAGTTAGATTGGGCCAACTCCTACTCGATTTGGTCATCACTCTATATGCGCCTCTGCGATAAGGCCCTCGCTATCTCTTTGTAACCACAATGACCCAGAAGAAACTTCGACCCCCGAATGTTTTGACCGGTAAGTCATATGGGTATATCTTAATTCTGCTCCCAATCTTTCTTTATGTTTGCTACTCTGTGTTTTGGCGAGCAATTGGCCCCTCAATATATGTGGAGCAGGCTCCATTGCATAAAGCCACACTGCTGCCTAACCCGGGCACCTTGAAGCAGCACTTCCAACTAAAGCATGTGTTCCACCACGGAGCAGGTAAGTACCATCGCATACATCGTCGTCTTGATATAACCCCGCTGTTCTTGAGTAGGCGACAACCCGAGGCGGCGAGCTACCATACTGAAGCCAATGGCCTTGATCCTGACAACTTATACGATATATACACGAAGACCGATTGGCCAGAGTCAAAAAGGGACAAGGATCCTTGGACAATCCTGCTTCCTTTAAAAAGAAGCCCTGAGGATGTCACTGTCACTAGATTGAGTGAGAGACACACCCCCCACTTCTTAGACTCATACTTCCAGTATGCTATTTCTGTGAAGGGAAATCCTGCAAAATTGAACAAACTCAATTTGGAATGGAACAGAGAAGAGAAAATCCCTGTTCCGGACGTACAGGACAAAGACACCCTCGTCTCGTTAGCGCTCATGTCTTCTAATGCTTACGTGAGGCTTCCAAAGACAAAGAAGGAGAAGGAAAAGCTGGATTGGATCGATGTGGGAGATCCTTGGGATGTTGATCGTGAAAATCCAGATATTAATTTCGGATGGCTTGAAGATGGACTCAGGGGCCACGTCTTTGTAAGTAATGATTCAAAGACCGTAGTAATATCCATCAAAGGCACCTCGGGTGCTGGAATACCTGGAGGCGGCTCTGAAGAAACTACAGCAAATGATAAATTGAATGACAATCTATTGTTCCTGTGCTGTTGTGCAAGGATCAGTTATTTATGGACAACGGTCTGTGACTGCTACGAAAAGGCGTACACATGCAACCAAGACTGCCTAGAACTGGAGCTCGTTAGACAAGACAGATATTACCAGGCTGCACTTGATCTTTATAGAAATGTAACGAAGATATACCCTCCAGAGACAACTAATATCTGGGTTACAGGACACTCTCTTGGGGGTGCTTTGGCCTCCTTGTTGGCAAGAACTTATGGGCTTCCAGCCGTCGCTTTTGAAGCCCCTGGAGAGATGCTAGCTACTAAAAGACTTCATTTGCCGCAGCCACCAGGGATTCCGCCTCACATGGAACACATTTGGCATATCGGAAACACCGCCGACCCCATCTTTATGGGTGTATGTAACGGAGCATCCTCTTCGTGCTCTTTAGCAGGATATGCTATGGAGTCCACTTGCCATACGGGACAGCTTTGCATATACGATGTTGTCTCGGACCTCGGATGGCATGTCAATCTTTTGAACCACCGTATTCATACAGTCATCGACGACATCATTCTAGCATACAATGATACGGCAAAGTGTGTTCCACAACCGCCTTGTCGAGATTGCTTCAACTGGAGATTTACAAGTAGAGATGATACAGAGCCAGATGACCCAAAGATTCCTAACCCGTTCAAATCCTCTAGCTCTGAAACCGCCCTGGTTACAATTGAACCAACCGGCACTCAGAAAACTACATCTGCATCAACACTGAGATCTCAGAAGCCTGGTCCTACTGAGACGGAAAAACCAAAAAAGTGCTTAGAGAGGACCTGGTACGGATGGTGTCTCAAATGGGGAGACGACGAAGATGACAAACTGTAATTGTATTCGAATGAAACATTTACGGCATCTTTAGTCTCCAATTCAAGAATGTTAGGGTTTTAGCTGCGTATATCGCTACTCATGATGCATCTGGCATGTTCCCATGGTTGCAAGTCCCAAAATATTTAAGAAGAAAAAAATAATATATTACGTTATCATAGCCGAAGTAAATTGCAGTATTGAATGTATTCAAATTAACGTTTAAGATCCTGTAGCGCAAAAGGATTCTACAGAATTACGGATTAGGATCAATTAAAGTTGAGTGAATCGTAATGCGGTTTCCAAATTTAGCCCACCACTGAAAATGAAGGAATTGAGCCTCCCACGGCCGCAGCTCACTTGACCGTTTTTTCTTGCCCTCGGTGACGACATCGCTTCTGACGTTCTACTTATTCTGACCCCATGAGCAATACTAGGCAGGAGAGCTGCTGCATTCAGCCATGTTTGCCCTTCCTCAATCCGGATGCGACATAGGATTTTAGAAGATGTCTGAAACAGTAATTCATAAACAGGTGACCTGCAGAAAGAGGTATTCTTTGCTGCCCGAGAAAATGTCTAAACCCTGCGACACAAAGAACCATTCAACTAATTAAAGTACGAGAGATTCATGGAGGCATCATTGATTGAAGCGACAACGGTATTTGCTTTTAATACGAAAAATTCATGCATCCTTCCGTACCTCATATGCCTGTGATGAGAAAAGATTGCTCACAACTCCCCTGCAGTGTTGCAAATTAGAGTTTGCGCATGGGTGCAGGACGCAAACATTGCTAGTCATTCCATACTCCGGCCGGGGGGCCATCACCTCTCACCTTATTTATAAAGTCTTAATTCCCTTTTGAGCTTAATTGGACATTCCTATTTTCCATAGTAGATACCGATTCGTATTGCCGTTGCAATTGAAACCCTTTTCGTCCTTGAATAGTCATCGTCGAGTTCACAATTGCTCCTCTGTTTCCGACTGAAGGTAAACCAGCACCCACCATTAACTACTACTTGAACGTCGTCTAAATTCGCTTCTTTCCCACAGTCGTCAGCAAACCTAAACTTCAAAGGTCATTAAATCTATTCAGCAATGAGATTAATTAACACAATTTTGAACTTGGTCCTTTTGGCAGGAACCACTCTCTTGTTGGTGTTCATCATCTTGTCAGGCTCCACCAACAACTTCCCATTCAACACTTTCTACGCCTTCAAGGCCGACACCTCCAAGATCCCAGGCGCATACCAGGAGTCCGCATGGAGTTTCTGGGGTGTCTGTAACTACAACAACTGGAGTGAATGTAAGGTCGGACCTGCCTTCCCAATCTCTCCAGAGGACAACTTCGGCACCACCACTAATGTGCCAAACGACTTCATTGCCAACAGAAACACCTATTACTACTTGTCAAGATTCACTTTCGCTTTCTTGATCTTGGCTCTTGGTTTCACTGTTTTTGCTCTTTTCGTTGACATTGCCGGTCTCTGCTTCTCCATCATTGACAAGATTGTCGTTGTCTTGGTCACCATTGCTGGTTTCTTCACCGCTGCATTTGCCTCTTGCTCCACCGCCGTCACTGTTTTGGCCAAGAATTCTTTCAACAACGCTGGTATGTCTTCTCAAGTTGGTACCAAGTACATGGCCATGACTTGGGCTGCCTTTGCTTGTATCTTGATTGTCTTCTTCAACACTTGCGCCGCCAACATTGCTGCCTCTTACAGAAAACACATTGAGAACGTTAACGAGTCCAAGAACCAAGCTTACTACCAACCTAACACAATGGAGAACGGTGGTGCCGCCATGGGTGACGAGTCTTCGTTCACCAGAGCTCCTCCAATGGCAGAGAAGGATGTTGCCGAAGATGGAGGAATCCGTTTCTTCCGTATTAAGAGAAACCACAAGCCTACCGACGATGAGAGCGTTTAAGTGAGCAGCGGTCGGAGGTTCAGTCAATTGGCGTAAATTTAATTAAAAAGGAGAGATTGCCAATTTGCAAAAGTTTCTAATGTTCGGGCTGCTCCTGTCTAGGTTCCCTATATATAAGAACCAGTACATGGTGAGAAGTCCTGTGTTGTATTAGTGACTACTTATATCACTTATGCTTAACTAAGTTATCAAATCATAAATTAATTTTGTTTTTCACCAATGTAGATGAAATCTCAACGACTTCCGATCGAAAGGTTTACAAAAGTTACATTTAGCGAGCACGCATGGAAACAAAGTATAGAAGCTAATTCGATTACATAGGAAAATGCTTTCACACTGGTTAGCTTTCAGAGCCTGAAGTTCTACTCTACGGTTTGGTAGCACTGACGTCTACACCCGTCTGGCTTCGAACATTTTGACATCCAGTAGTAAAGTAGAACACAGATCAGATCAAGCCAAGGCTAATACGAGTCCTTCGAAAGTCAAATTGCTTGCAGTTGGCAGCACACATACTGGCAGCACCTGTAGCAATCGCATTCCTGCCATCTTACGTCATGATCGACGGTCAATGAGCTCAACGGCGAAAATCTGTTCCCAAGGTTTTAATTTTAAAATAACAAATTTAGTAACTTTAAAGTAAGTTATTTACTGAATTCGTAGCATAAACGCATTACTCAAAGACATGTGTCTGTCTCAATAATGACAAGTCTTGGCAATCTGTAGAAGTGGAGAATACGGGGTGATGGCAGAAGCAGCGATGTGCCAGGGCTCGTTGAAGAGCGAAAACAAAGTCTAATAACGGCGCCTAAGAATAAGATGTCTCAATTATCTAAAACATTTCTCACCAAAGCTAAAGGGGGTGGTCTTTGCCGTTTAAGGTTCGAAAAGACTATTGATAACCTTACTATTCCTACACATACCTTGTTCTATATCTTGTATCCACACCATAGAAGCCCCACCCCAGACCGACTTTGCGGAAAGAGACGCAGGACATTCTAAAAAAATACACATCTTGCTTCAAACACACAAATAGGCTATTGAACACAAAAAGATTTCTGTCCCGTATCGCAGGGCCCCGTTGGTATCACAATGGGTGCTTTGACCATGCGCCCATGCTACTGCAGAAACATACAGCACCCGATTCCACCAGAGCGCAGAGCGCAACAGCTCATAACCACAACCAATCTATCAGAGCTAATTTTCATCGCACACGCTCGAGACAGAAAACGTGTTCCAACAATTGTGTTTGTTTTCAATCAACCTGCTCCCCCCTGGCATGAAAACACACTTGTTGTCCTCGCTGCCGTCTATCTAAGCCGCAGCCCTCATGTGGTCCTTTCTCCTGGATGCCGCAACCCATGCTCAGCGCCTGGCTCCTGCAGACACTGCTCTCATCTATTAACCTGTACCAACTACTAATCTCCCTGCTAATCGCCTTGTCCGATCTTTAATCTCCAGTCTGCTCTTTCTTCACGACTTCAAAACTATTCAACGCATGGGCAATCATATATAAACCCATCTACCCGCCACCATAGCCGCACATTTGCTCTACACGTCTTACCCCGCGACGTCCATTGTTTCTGCGCACATCACCAGCTGCCCCCACCAAACGCTAGCGCAAGATCCCCCCAGCCATTCATCTATACTCACTGCCCCACTTGCTCGATACGTAGATCTTCGACTCACAATTGGCTTTAATGGAAAAACACCACCACCGACACCACTTGAAGAACTTGTTCCGCAAGGATAAGGACAAGGATTCGTCCGACCTGGAATCGCGTTCCAGCTCTCACATTAATTTGAGCAAGCTCTTCCACAAAGAGAAGGAACCGCGTTCAGCCGACACATCTTCTGGCCACATACAATCCCAACCGCTGCTGGCTGCACACCTGAGGCTGCACCTGCGGCAACTGCATCGTCAGTCGACGCTAGCCCCTCATGAGGGCCACGTTGTGGGGAAGGTAGAAAAAACCACAGACGGAAAGGTTTCTATCAAACCCATTTCTACGTCTACAGATAGCCACTCTGCTACACCTGCTCCTGTGACGCCAATCACAGGCCCTAGCAGAACGTCGTCAGCACATAACGCGGTCGACGCTACTACAAACTCAAACACGACCGCTGCCGCCAATGCCACTGCCGAAACTGACGCAAACTCTAAACATACAGCGAATGATAATCCTGTTCGAAGAAGCCTCAGTCGTTCTTCTACCGACGCAGGAAATAACGGCAAGTTGAACTCAACTCCGCTGGCCATATCGCTCAAGCGCAACAACACCAATGGAATGCTAGCAACCTCGCGTCAAGGAATTCGTCGCGCAGAGACCTTGTCGCACTATGGCACTCGTCCGCCAAGTTCTCCACTTCATGGAACTCCGGGCCGCAAACACAGTCACCATGACAAAATTAAGTACAATCCTTATGGTATCAATAAGCTGGACCTGAACCAAAACCCAACTCATCTGACTCTGTTCTACTTGAAAGGAGGTCCTGATCTGGGTGGTAGAGTGGTTGCTAATCCCGTCGCTAACCCTAACGACTATTTACCCGAGGACTTACACGAAGCACACGTGAACCTTCTAGAGGACTTCGAGTATGAAAATATGGATAAGAAAATTGGTGATGGAGGTTCAGGTGATGTTCGCAGAGTTACTCTATGTGCAAACAAAAAGAAACATTACGCACTTAAGAAGTTCTCTCTTTTCTCAAAAGAAACCGATGAAGAGTTTTACAAAAGAGCCGCTAAAGAATATATAATCAGTCGTAGGGTTGCTTCTCTGAGACATGTTGTTAGTACGTTCGCTCTTCTCAGAATCCAGTCTCATGGAAGCATGACTCGTGGATGGGGAATGGTAATGGAGTTCTGCAGTGGTGGAGATCTTTTCAACATGATTGTGCGTCTGGGTTGGAAAAGAACACCCTTGGTAGAACGTTACTGCATCTTTAAACAAATTGCTTACGGTGTAAAGTTTCTCCATGACCATGATATTGTACATCGCGACTTAAAGCCAGAGAATGTTCTTCTTGACCATAATGGATTGACTAAACTCTGTGACTTTGGTGTCAGTGACTGGGGTCATGAAGAGCATGGCAATTATGACACCCCAATTAAACTCTCCACAGCTTACGTCGGTTCACCTCCTTATTCTCCACCAGAAGTTATGGCTCTCAAGGACCTTTCTTCTAGTGAATTGAAAAAACATGCTTATGACCCTTTCAAGATGGACTACTGGAGTTTGGGTATGCTTCTTTTCTGTTTGGTGTACTCTGGTGTTCCGTTCCAGCTGGCCACAGTCAATGACACAAACTTCCGTGACTACAAGTTTAACAGAGACAGGTTTTGTTCAGATAATCCCTCCTTCAAGAATAATACAGAGTTTGCTAAAGGACCAGGCTCCGAATTCAAATGGGCTTCTCTGTTCCAATCTGGAGGCGCCGCCCGTGTAGCTTGGAAGCTCTGTGACCCTTCTGTGGAAAGAAGATATAGTCTCGAGCACTTGTTTGCTGACCCGTGGTTTGTAGGATTGGAAATGTGCATTTATGAGCATCCAGATCAAACTGTCGATCCGATTATATATGGCTCGGCAAACCCTTCCGCTGCGTCATCAGCCCAACCTTCCAGAGCACCATCCAGAAAGAACACGATATCGGGCCACAGCCCTCTGGAAGAGACGCCTTTCAATCCTATTAGAAGCATGCTTGACATGTCCTCTTTGAATAAAGAAGGCGAAGCTGCTCATGAGAATGCCGTTCACGATACCGAGGATAATGCGCTGATCAAGTCTAGCTCACTGTTGGACCACGAGCCACTCAAATTGAAGCAAGACGACCGTGTGAACAGGTCTAATTCGGAGTTTCTGATCAATCTGATGAGTCTGAACGGATCACTTCCCCGGGTGCGCTCGATGCTCGATAACAATACAAGCTCAGATAAACCCGCCTTGAGTCGAGTAGCTGAAACCGATTCCCAACTTGGGCAGAAAGCAAAGCATTCACCGCTGCTAGGAGTCTTGAAGGAAATCACCTCTGTTAGTGAACGCGACCCTGAAAGTAACGATATCGAGGCATTCAGTCTTGACAAGGATACAAAGGTTCCACAACCTATCCAGAGTCCGCAAAACCCACCCAGCACTTACTTCAACCAGAAGCATCAAGATATCGACGAAAAGTTATCGCAAATGTCTTTGTTTGAGGATGAGGAGCTTCATTCTCCGGAAGACATGACGATGGACACACATGGAATCTGTGACTTGGGTTATAAGATCAAGAAGCACAACCACATGGACGTCTCCAATATTCATTACGGTAGCAGCTTATCTAGGAAAAAGTAGACTTAATTCACGATCTTCACGACATTCAAACTGTGGTAGTAGAGGCGATATGCCTGTAAAGCGTCCTCAAATTAGAATTCCATGAAAGGGATAGCTCTCAGGTTCGTCAATTGATTATTTGTTTTTTATTCGATGTTATTTCCGTTTCACATTTAAAAACACCCCTCTGCTGTCCCCGAGCTTAGAGACAGTTTACATCCCCTTACTAAAAACAAACCAACATTAAAAAGTTTAATATGCAAATACAATCAAGCTATTACAATAAATAATTCAAGATGATTACATGTATTTTGTGGAAACCGTATATAGATCCAGACCCTTAAGCCTCCAAAGAAACTCTACCCTTAGGGTTGGTAACCTTGAGACCGAGAGACTTGGCCTTGGTGACAATCTCAACTCTGTTCTTAGAAGACACGTTGTGGGCAATCTCAGCAGCGTAGGTCTTGGTGTGCATCAACAAGACGTCCAAGTCAGCAACGTTCTTGACAACGTAGACTCTGAGACCAGCTGGGTTCATGAACTTGGTCTTCTTGTTAGAACCGTAACCGATGTTTGGTTGAGGGATGGTTCCTCTGAATCTTCTTCTGACACAAGAGTCAATACCCTTTTGCTTTCTCCAGTTCTCAGCAACTCTGTGGTATCTGTCAGAGTGGTGTCTCTTGAACTTACCAACGTACTTCTTCACAATC
This sequence comes from Australozyma succicola, assembly GCA_030563905.1. Classification (NCBI taxonomy): domain Eukaryota; kingdom Fungi; phylum Ascomycota; class Pichiomycetes; order Serinales; family Metschnikowiaceae; genus Australozyma; species Australozyma succicola. The sequence continues at coordinate 41,851 of JAJMKM010000001.1, read as the reverse complement.
TTTGGAGTAGCCACTGCATGTTAGTATTTACGTCAGGGGAAAAATAAGCTTCATAAGAGATGGAAGTAAAGAAATGTTATATATGTTGATGCTTTGGAATCTATCCTCGCATATCAAGATGGATGTGTTGTTGAGCTTGATGGTCAAGGTGAAAATTCGTGAGATGAGCAAGGCCAGATTTACCTCAGGTAAGCCAATAGACAGCTTCTGGCACAACAGACAATCAGTCAGACTCGAATCGTTTGTTGCTTGGTGTATTGAATGGTGCGATGCTTTTCCGTTTCTCATTCGGAATGTAAGTTTAGAGTTCTTCTTTGACTACGGTTCTTCGTGGATGACTTGACAAACCAAGACTAGAGGAGACAATCCGGACGGGAAGAATTCAATACCACGGGTTCTTTATATTCCAATCTCTTCATATACATAGGTTTCGTTGATAACGGCATTACATACTTTTGCAATGATTCTTGGTATGGAAGTGCTTCAGTCTAACAACTTCTAAAATTTTTTCGCAGACCCACAGTGGGAGGAGCGAGCGGGCGCCTGCAGGACTGGAAGGGCACAAAGCCGGGGCGCGAGCCCTGGAGTGAGTCACATGATCCCATGCCACCCGTCTGTGTCGGACTTTGCGTCTGTGACCCCCAAAGTAGCCGAGACTGTATGCACACCAACGTCGTAATGTGAAACACGGCTGCAAATACGTAAAGGACTGGGGTAAAACTGGCAGATAGTTGGATGAGGTGCTTGTGAATGTTTGAGAGCTTGTTATAGTGTCGTTAATTTGTCAGGGGTAGTCTTGTGTTGCGGCATGCCTAAGCTAAGTGTAAGTTGTATTGCAAGAGGAAAGAAGTCAATGCAAAGGGGGACCAATTGGCCAAATTAGCTAATTTTGATACCCGTTTATATGACTCGTGTTCTCTCAGCTGACTCTTCCGGATAATTACATTAGCTTTTTCGTTTCATACTTTTCGGGCACCGGAGCGCTCTCAACTCAGCAGCCTCACCTGGTTTGCAGCCACCCGTTCCTGTCTGAAACAGCAAAGTAGCTCTGATGACCCAAGTAACTGTAAGCAAAAACGCGTAGAAATTTAATAATTTATTTGCAAAAAAGGCATTCTGCTGTCTTGGAACGTAGTCGCAATCGCGTTAATTTTCTCAACCTCATCTTCTGGTCGCTAGCTGAGTGTTCACCCCACATTAGCCAGCAGCTTATTTTGTGTTGTGGAGGATTGCTCCTAACCTCCATCAACATTGCCAAATTATTCATTCAGCCCATTTAATAACACGAGAGGAATTTCTTTTGCTTCACGGAGTCCGTAAATATCGAATCGCTACTAGCATCGAAATTTAATTGCTTCGGCGATATCACTATTCCTCTACTCCTCTTATTTCGTCTATCAATACCTAACGATCCCTAAGTGGAAGTACTATAAACATATCAGTTGCCCCTCCAACAACCCCAAAAGGCTAATTCCAACTAGCAGTTTACGAAGCATCTAAATTAATAAATTAATTCCTACTGCATTATTCAAAAATGAATTTCGTTCTGCGCATCATCCTAGCCTTGCTACTATGGCGACTACTATGGAGATTACTATATCAGCTCATTGGAGTATACGTTGGCTACGTCACGATAAACAATGGTATTCTGCTTAACAGAGTGAAACTACGCGGTAAGCTGTCCATTACTGCTTCGTCAATTCGTTTTAGATTATGGGGAAACACTCGTAAAATTATAATTAGCGACTTAAGCGTCACCATCCCGGAGGCCACCACGAGTACAGGCTCCCAGACTGCCAACAAGAATTATATCCCTTCAAATAGGGACAAAATCCACATCTTTCCAGAAAACCGCTTCGGAAAGTTCGCTGCCAGACTCATAACTAGATTGTTCAACAAGTTTGATGTAGAACTCAGATCATGTGAAATTACAAAGGGGAATCTCCGCGTTCAAATCGCCTCAATACAGCTCAATGGCGGGATAAACCGAAGCCCTGAGAACAAAAAGGAGCTTTTGTTGCGTTTGAGCTCCACAATCTTGCGTACCGCCGTCACTTTCGACTCTGACTCGGTGCAAGAGCCCAAATTCTCCAGTGGCTCGCTCCGACTTCTGACATCGTGTGCTTTGTGCACAGAAACTGGTCTTCTCAGCAAAGGCTCGTGTCGATTGAGTATTGTAGAATCATCCTTATCTATTTTTGCCATCCTTAAATTATTACAAACGAAAGACAGAGATGGACAAAGTAAGGAACGGAAGCACGAACCCTTGGATTCTAAGCTTGAGAAGCTTTCCATCATACACAATCGCATTCTCAATACTTTCGATGAGATCTCGCTCACAGTGGCCAATCTGCAATTGAAGGAACTTCCAATCCTTCCAGCCTCGCCAGATGTCTCGTTAGGCGATTATTTCCAACAAGACATTCCTCAATCATCTTTTAATATGTCTGTCAAGTCACTATCAGCGCATTTGGTTAAAATTAAGCACACCAATGCGGGCTTTGATGTGCTTTTCAACTCGAAAGATACATACCCTTTTGAGCTTACAATGTCATCGCTGATACTTCAATTCCGCTTTGTGAATCATGAGCTGAACAAGATAACGAAAGAGTTTCTCACAATCCCAAACTTCAGTTGCACGTTCAAGACAAATATACCGGGTCAGCTTATCGAAGGCAGAGGCTTACGAGATGGCGCACTTGAGCTATTTTGCTCTTGCAGCAGCCCAATAGTCGAGCTTGATGTCGAGCAGTTGGCACTTCTATCCTTCAACTACGTGGCGATTAAAAAAATATTTAGATTGCATAAATTGTCCAAGCATCAGAACAAAGATTCGGACCCAGAATTTTCAGACTCCCCAGAGATATCAGCCAGCGAAGATGACGACTCTACCAGAGTTGAAACCTCTAACAGTCCCATTGGCCATGGCTACAAGGATTTAAACAACAAATCAGCCCCTATCAATCATATTCTTGAGCAGGCATATTATTTGCTAGACGATTGTTATCCTAAAGTTGATGTAAAACTAACTATTGAACAGCCTCGAACAATACTATCTTGCTTCGATCAAAAGCTGTTGCACCTTCAATTCTTGATGCTCTCGTTTTCTATGATGATTTTGCAGGTCTCTACTGTCAACCACGAACAGTACGATGCAAAGTGTCATATCTTACATCCAAACATGTCTTTCAACCAAAGAACTAAGAACGGCCATTCCGATGATGACATGAATCAGGACTTTTGTGGCCTTGCGGAGGCGAAGCTTAGTTGCAGAGTAATGCAAAACTTGAAGGTCAAGCCATCTTTAGTAATTAATGGAGCATATATCAATTTGACTCGGCCGAGAGTTCTTCATGGTCTCAATCGTCTTCTAAATGAAACCACGAATATTTTCTCGACTTTCTCGAAGTACGGTCAAATCAATAAGCAGCTTGATGGAGAATTGGTGAGGGAGCGGGACTATCTCTACCGAAAACAAGCAACCGGAAATGACACAAAGAACTCTCCGATTGAGTCTTTGTTCGCTAATTTGCCATCTTGGCTTGTATCGGTGTCAATTAAATTTGAAAGTACAGATATTTGGTTAGGCTCAACATCGCCTTTCTTAAGAACGGAGGATATCGCAAAATTCCTCTCTTTCGATGGCGACCAAGCCGCTGAGACATTGAACAAAACTAATTTCCATATTTCTAGTTTAAATCTATTGCTCGAAAGTTCCGAGTGTGAGATGCCAGACTACACTTCATCTGTCACGACGTTCTCTCTGGATACCTTGGCGGTGGAGCAAAGCACCCCTATGTTCTGGAAGGCGTCCTTTTCTATCAAGACAGTAAAATTTTTGATCCATGATGCTGTGAGGTTGAAGACGTCTCTGATTCTTGAAATATCCACCTTTGATACTCTGGTTACAGCGCTCATTTTGGACGCCAAACCCATGTTACAGATTGAATCTTATGTGGACGAAATCAATTTATCAATGGATAAATACAAAGCCTATGCTCTCTTTGGTCTGATTCATCTCATAAAACACATCATTGTGAAGCCAATGCAACGTCTTTCACGAAAATTTATGAAGAGTGCTCGTATTTTGAAGAAACCGTCTCAATCCAGCTCGAAAGTTCAACTTACCGATTTCATTAAGACAGCACTTCATGTGAACAAATTTAATGCAGTGATTGGTCTCCATGATAACTTCAAGGCGCGAATTCAAGGTTCTAGCGTCCATGTGGGACAGCATGAAATGGTTCTTGACGTTCAGGCCAACTTTTTGCGAGCTCTTGTCAGCCTGAGTGTTCATCCTGGCCATTGGGATCGAGTATTATGTGTGGATACGCTAACATGCCGTGTGAATGATTCTGTGAACAAGGATCTCATTGTTATTGATACTCTGGCAATAAGATTAATGCAGCCGCACAATTTTGTTGCTTATGAGCTTTTCGATTCCATAGCCATATTTGTCAAAATCATCAAGCACTTGGTAAGTGCGATCAAGGAGAAGAACCAAAGTATAATTGTTTACCCTACGGAGTCCGATCCCTTGGATATTCCGCCTATCAAGTTGAGATCAAAGCGACTCACTTTCTTGATGGAAGATGATCCTTTCGAGTCCGAGTTAGGAATGATATACCAATTGGGACTTGTAGAGCAAAGAAAAAGGCTTGACTTACACACTTTGTTCGAGCAGATGTCCAGTGAGACCCCCGACTACGATGAGTCTACCAATGAGCGTCTCCATGCTTTATACAAATCAATGGAAGTTCTGTGGATTCGAAAGGTCAAGGCGTATAGAGCTAAGTTACTGTCCGAAATTGAAAAGAACTCTGACTTTTTGTTTGGCAGCGAGCCTACGCTCCCCAAAGAGGACAACATTCGCGTCCGCTCTTATCTGAAGATGCCACCTTTACTTCACGTAATCCTCTCAGGCGTAGATTTAGGGATTTCCGCGGCTCGGTTTGCTCAAAAAGACTTAGCACAATTCATTTACGACAATGGCCAGGGTGTTCCTAAGAACACAAAATACAGTTTAGCTCTTCCCGCATACATGCGACTCGCTGTGGAGGAATTACGTATGCACCTCCGAGATTATCCACTTCCCCTCTTATATTTGCCTCACACCGTAGATTCTACTGGAAAGGGTAGGGCACTTCTTATGCACGGAAACTTGGTAATAACGGAACAAATGGTGACTGATGACCACAGTCTCCGCCGTATTGTCGAGCTGTTGACAGAAACAACGAAAACAAGTCGTTACCCAACTGACGAGTTTTCGAAGTTTGACAGCGTTGTTGTAATGAAATCACTAGCACCTGTGAAAATGTACACTGATATGGATATTTTATTTGACTCCGAGCAACCATCGAGGTTTGTTTGGGGTCAATCGTACCAATTCGGTTTACAGCAGGTTATCCTTAAGGCAGACCAATTCTCTAAGCCACCAGTAGACCCATCTCCAGCGCTTGGAATATGGGACAAGCTAAGGGTCATCATGCACGGCCATGTTACAGTCAAAACAGGTAAGCGCGCAAGCCTCGAGGTCGCCTTCAAAGGAGGACGTGATCCATATAACATCTTCACTGCGGCCACCGGGTTTATCCTTCGGATGAAGGATTCTGTGGTTTGGAAAGTCAACGAAAATGACAACTCCCTTGAATTTTTCGACGTTTCTGCTCGGAAAATCTCTTGGTATATCCCGAATTACCTCGCTACCCCATTAGTATGCTGGTGTAGGGAGAGCACAAAATTCACTCTCTTGTCGAAGTCAAATGAGATTATTACTTCATGTTTCGGGTATTATCTTCAAGAAACTCCAGTGAGTAATGATATAAAAATTCGCCTAGACGTGTGCGAGAAAAACGTTGTTGTATTAAGTGGAGGCGTAAATCTCAGAGTTGGCTTCCTTCTTCAAAGAGAATCAAAGGAGGGAAAGATCACCGAGGATTGTATTCCACATTATGATATTCAACTCTGTGATCCTGAACATGCAAAGAAGGGACACGACTCTTACCACGGGTTCAGGTCGTCACGTATTCATATGGCCATCTCTTTCATAGCACACACTGAAGAGAGCTATAATACCATTCATTTGTCGCCTATGACGTTCCAGCATTTCTTTGCATGGTGGCATTTGTTTGCGGGCAACACAATGCTACCTGTTCGTCGTGGTCCACTTTTCGGAGAAGTTCAGAAGGAAAAGACAAAGTTCTCAGAGCTTTTGTATACTAACAAGTTTTTATTTCACCTCAAGAACTTATTTCTCAGTCATGTCTACAAAAATGAAGAATTGGGGCTTGTCTCCACTAAAGATGAGTTTGAGTGCACTGGATTACGTGCTAAAATAGATGACTTTCTAGTCGACCTTCATCAGAGAAAAGAACAAGTGATTGACGTCGACGAGGATCTTCTGCAACGTAATAAAGTAATGAAGATGCTTTTCAATATTGGAGAAGTTGTTCTCACGAAAATTGACTTGCGCACATTGCACGCTGTCTTCAATCGTGAGGTTTATACTTCATCTGCGGGCGGAGATACTAGGCATCTGAGCAGCAAAGGAAAAATGGAGATATTCGACAAAGATGGTCGCTGGTATGACTATCGTGACTATTTGGAAGCTTTCATTCCCTCCTCGGGCACCGTGCTCAAAGCGGTGGAGATTGAACCTCTTCTATTCTCAGATAAGTTTTCATACATTCGTAACTCGAACGACGGGAAAGTAAAATGTGACTGGGGAAACGAAGAAACTCACAAGTGCATGCTTCATGCAACTGACATCTATACCACGCAAATACGCGCTTACTCTGACCGTATCGAGGAACTTAAACGGATACATGCCAAAAACGGTGGCAAAGGCTCACTGAAGCTTAAAGAAAGCGTCGAATGTCTCAATAAGCTTATTAGCGAATGTAAAAATCAACGCAGAAAGAGTGTTCGTCGTGATAGTGTGACACTGGTTGAGTCTGTGAAGGAAAAATTCCATAACCGATTTGTCCTTATTCTGATGTTTCTCAAATGGAATGAGAAGGTTAGAAATCAATTGATGAAGTACATTCACTATGTGCAGCTAAGCAGCCGATTTAAGAAGTATTTGTCGTACTCTTTTATCAGTATGCTTGAGGAAGTTATTGAAGACACATTCCAAGAGTCCATGTCGCTTACCACGTCAAATGCGCAGTCAGAGCCGGCGCCAAACTTGGAGGTGATCAACAAATTTGGGTCATCCGGCTCCTCGGTCTACCGTTTGAAAAACTTTGACAAGATTGTTCGCGAGGTTCGCGACAAAGAGAAAATCATGGAGGATTACCGAATCGAGATAATTTCGCCACAAATTCAACTACATACTCAAGAGGTGGATGATTCGGTGGTTATAATCACTGCCCCAGTACTAGAGTCGAAGATTTTTTCGGTGGTTCTGGAGAAAGATGTGCGCTCTAATGTACATGCTCTTGAAACAAGGTACGCTTGCCTTCTTCACGATGCTAGTGTTCTCGTCTTCGAAAAACGTGAAAGCAGCGATCTGCTTAATTTTGAGGAAAAGCCTTACGGAACTACATCTAGCTGGCCTCCATTCTTGGGTATAGAGACCTGCAGAATGCTTAAACAAACTCTCAAGGAGCACACTTTAATTGACCAAATGTCGGTCATGCTAACCTACGATGAGGTCTATGCTCAAGGAAAGAGTGTTGAGCAACAAGAGAATGGCTCTGACAGTGACGCGCTGCTGCTGAACAGTGACGACGACTTCAACTCTGCGGGCAATAGGCTTCGTATCGATGTGCCCGAGCTTGTGATAAGAAGCACTTCTAAGCAATATTTCACACTTTATGTCACCGTTTTGAGTTTGCTTTTGTATTTGGAACCTTTAACTGTGGAACTTCGTGAAAAGGTGCTGAAGTTGAAATTTTCAATAGACTTTGAAGATTATGACGCAATTCACGACCGATTGAAAGGGCTTCATCAATACTTGGGTATCACAAAGATTCTTCTCAATAATTACACCTTCCGTCACGACAATATGGATAACGAGGCGCTTAATGATTACTTACACCTCCTGGACCAAAAGTCAGAGCTTTCAACCGAATTACTACTTACAGTCCTGACTCTTTTCTCCGGAGATGTCTTCAACACCTCCAGCTCTAAAGATGTCGAGAACTGGCTCATTGCCGCCGATAAGATCACTCTTCATATGTTGGAGGATGACCGAGACCCGATCTTGGATCTTGAGATAGAAAAAGGCCGCTACAAGCGAATGATCAAGGATGACGGCTCTAACGATAATAGAATTGAAATCTCGAACATCCAAGGAACTACACTCGTCTCTGACGCTTACTACAAAACATTCCTTCTGCTGTTGACGCCCTCGCCCAAGGATAACCTTATAGGTGTAACATGGTCAATGAGTCGTCCTATAGGAGGAATCAAAGTTGTTGACAACTTCGAAATTGATTCACTCCCATTAAATGTCCGTATGGATGAAGAAACGGGTAGACTGTTGATGAAATTCATATTCTACACGGAGGATGGCGAGCTAGATGAAAGTCCGATTTTGCGTATCGCCGACCAAGCAGATCTTGAGAACATGGGCCACGATGCATTTTCTGAAAAGAGAAAACTCCATGATAATGAAAGTTTCTATGATGAGGATTCAAGATCTCGCAATGGAAGCAAAGATGACCTAACCAGAGGCAGCAGCTCTGCATCGACGAGATACAGGCTGGGCAATAGTCAAAAGTCACCCTCAGTCACCTCACCTCTGAGTAAAAGTGAGTTCAATGAAGAAGTTGAGTTGATGTTATCGCGTTCGAAGAAATATATTAGTATCAATCGGATGACATCGAAGTCGTTTGAGCTTTCAATTTCCTTACACATGAAGTCGGGTATAATGAAAATGCTCAATGTGACCGATTTCCTATTAGTTTTGCCCGAATGGCAGATCGAAAGGAAGATTATTTCCTTTTTGGATATTGCCAATATGTTTAAGAAGCTTGTCCTCAAGACATTGCTTCACCATTCTGGCCGCCTATTGAAAAATAAGTTCAGTACGATGAGCGCCAACAAAAAAAGGCTCAGCGAGAGGCTTTTGCACGGTAGAAGCAAAACCTGGAGTAGCATGAAACTCGCTGAGATCAATGAGGAAACAGGATCCTTGGTTCTTGAAGAGTCTGAGTCTACCGAGTCCTAGAATCTAAAAGTATTTAATGTGTTTGCTGATTAAGTAGGGAAATGTTTCACTTTATATGAATTAATGAAATAACATACATGTACGAGCTACGTAACAGGAAGAATTGAAGCACATGGCCACTCATTGCAATACACAAATTTTATTCGTCATAAATAATAGCCACTGATACAAATTACAATCTTTAGTACATACAAATTATATTCATTAGGACATACAAATGATTCTATGTATAATGCAAGGGCAGCTGTCTCATAGATCCCGCCATTCAACAAGCCCGGGTTAGGCGCAAATTCAGACGTGGGGTCTCTTAGGCAATCCCCCAGCTTGCTGCTTCTTTTTACGCTTCCTTTTCAACTCATCGTCTCCGCTCATGTCGTCACTGCGCATGAATGAGTTCTGGTCGCTTATAGCCAAGTCAGCTGTGTCAAAGCCAGGAAGACCGTTGATCGGCGTCTTTTCAAAACTGAGAGCCACCTTGAGAACATCTGTGCTGATTGCTTTTATTAAGTCGGGTGTCTTTGCGTAATCCGGATTGAGCATGTGCTCGGAGATTGGCTTAGCATCAGGGACCTGGTGCTTGCCTGGCAAATCCAGAATATGATTTTTGTAGGACTTACGAAGCTTCACGCCTTTTGTGCCGTCATTCTTGGTTCTCGCTAGCGACAGCGCAATGTCTTCTAGGCCGTATACCGCTAGCAAGTTGTCTAGTGGGCATGGAGTAAGAGGTGTATAAGTTGCTGGTAGGTTAGCATTGAGCGCGTGTCAGGGTGTCTATTTGTCACATACCGTTTTTGTCTATAAGATAGACGTCTTCTAGAGGTTGCTCTATCGCAAAGACGTCCTTTTCCGTGTTTTCGGTCATCACAATGAGCTTGGTGAAGTAATTACGGAGGTAGATAGCGGCTGCCGTGTGGAGATAAGGAGATGAGGGATGCACTAGTGAAAATGAGTGAAGTTCAAAATTCAAGAAAAGAATATTCTAGGAAAAGTCGCTTGGAAGTGAATTAACTAGTTTAACAAAAAAAATGAGCACGTTTGTGTATTCCCATTTCCGTAAGAGCCAAGAGTGCTCCCAAGCGCACCTTAAAACAGCTTATTTCAATTAAAAAACTGCTTCATCATTTATTCTAGAAGTTTTTTTTCTCTTATAAAATGATCTTTTTGGCTACATTTGGTGTTCTGTTCGTTTCAATGATAATTAATATTAATAAGACAATTTGGTCACATGAAGATGGACTGGATTGAGCCCAAATGACTATAGAATATATATATGTGTGAGTAGGATTTTTGATGCAGTGATTCTTGACCTCGGGCTATCCAGACATAGTCTAACGATAGACATTACCTAAGACCATGGATTTTACAACAGAGTAGTCGTCCATACCATACAAAGAACCCTCACGGCCAAAACCAGACTCTTTAATACCTCCAAATGGCAACGAAGCGTCTGTGAAAAGCCCTGTGTTGACGCTGACCATTCCTGCCTCGAGCTCTTCAGAAACAGTATATACTGTGTTCAAACTCTCGGAAAACACATAGGCAGCTAACCCGTATGGAGTATCATTACATTCCTTAAGCACCTCTTCTTTGGTATGGAACTTGAAGATTGCAGCCAAGGGACCGAAAGTCTCTTCGTTGTGGACCTTCATGTCATTGGTAATGTCCTTCAAGACATATGGAGCATAGAAGTGCTTTCCGAGGTGTGGAAGCTCTCCGCCCTCGACAACTACCAGCGCGCCTTTCGAGAGAGCGTCTGCAACATGGTCCTCGACCTTTTGCATGGCTTTGGTGTTGATGAGACAGCCATGGGTCACGCCCTTCTCGAAACCATTTCCAATCTTAAATTGGCGAACTTTCTCGGCAAATTGAGCAATAAACTTGTCATAGACGCCACTTTGGACGTACAATCTATTTGCGCAGACACAAGTTTGGCCCAAAGAGCGGAATTTGGAGGCAAGAGCTTGGTCGACGGCGAGGTCAAGGTCAGCGTCATCGAAGACAATTATTGGAGCATTTCCGCCCAATTCCATTGATAACTTCTTCAAGGTCAGGGCAGATTGCTTAAACAACAATTTACCTACTGGAGTAGAACCTGTGAAAGAGATCTTTTTTATCAAGGGAGACTCACAGAATTCCAAACCGCATGCTGGGGTGGACTCCACGCTCACTAAAACAACATTGAAAACACCCTTTGGAAACCCAGCCTGGTCGGCCAAGTATGCAAGTGCCAATGAGGACAATGGGGTCTGACCGTCTGGCTTCAAGATGCACGTACAGCCAACAGCGAAAGCAGGAGCTGCCTTACGAGCACCCATAGCAGACGGGAAGTTGAAAGGACACAATAAACCTACAGGGCCGACCGGCTGCTTGAAAGTGACGATCTTGTTGTTGTGGTTTGCCGGCTGAATGGTATGCCCGTAGTTTCTCTTGGCTTCTTCCGCAAACCATTCAAAGTAGGATGCTCCGTACTTGACCTCGCCGATCGAGTCTGTGAGACACTTACCGTTTTCCCAGGTGATAATTGCAGCCAAATCGTCTAGATTCTCCATCATTAGGTTATATAAGTTTCTCAACCAGCGGGCTCTGTCATGAGGGCTTGTTTTCTTGTACGATTCAAACGCATCGCTAGTGATCTTAATGGCCTCGGCAATTTCCTCAGGGGTTTGATCTGGAAGCTCCGCAATTAATTCCTCAGTAGCCGGGTCATAGACTTTAAACGTCTTGGTGGATTTAGACTCGTACCATTGCCCGTTAATAAAAGGTTTGGGTTGGTAGAGGTTAGGGTTTTTCAAAACAGGTGCCATTGAGCCGGATAAGGGAGGGTGATACGTGATGAAATTGTGTTTGAATGTCACATCCGGCGCTTCTCCACATTATATATAACCATGTAGCGTAGCGGGTCTGGCGCGCAGTAGCGGATCGGGTGCGCCTACGAGACTGGACAGTTGCAAGATGCGGGAGCCGCACCCGGTAGGCCCAAGACGAGAGCTTTTAAGAATTTTTCTGGGCTGTCTCATTTTCGATAAAAAATGAAAATCGAGAAACGGGTCTCTTCATAATTTTTTCGTCATATTCCGTATTCGCGCCTTGACCCTTTTCTTCTGCTGTGGTGTATACCCTTCGGGTTGAGCCGCAGGCAGTTTGAATTGGGCATTCATCAAAAAACCATACCAAATTTATTCAAATTAGTTTTATTGCAGCAGGTTTTCGAATGGTTTTATAAAAATATGAAATATTAGAGGTTCTGCGTTGCACAGGGCTCGAAGGGCTACTTCTCTCCTGTCTATTACTGCCTGTTTTGACAGACTGCCTCACGCAACCCGCGTCTCATACATGCACACAAACAGAACACTAACTACAAACAACATATTGCCACTCACTTCATGTTGACCGAAGTATCACAGCGTGCCATGCACGCCATCAAGCCCATCGTTTTAACCCAATTGAAAAATTTCTCTGTCGTCGCCCCAGTCCTCTCTGCCGCTCAATTGAAGAGACACCAGAAGGTTTATGATGCCATTGAGAAGCACTCCAACACTTTGAAGAGCTTGGACGGCTCCAAGAACTCAAGCAAGCAGGTTTCAAAGGTCAAAACTCAATTGAAGAATCTCCATGCTAAGGAAATGGAGGCCTTGAAGAAATTGGACAAGAAGCACTCTGATGCCGAGAAGAGTGTTAAGGCCAAAGCCAAGATTGCATACGCTGATATGGTAAAAGAAGCTACTCGTCACCACAAGCCTTTGACCAGCATGAACGCTTTTGTCAAGTCAAACAGCGGTAGCGGCAAGGTCTTGCTGACTATCATCGCTGAGTGGAACGACTTGACTGAGAGCGAGAAAGAGCACTACAAGGAATTGGCTGCTGAAATGAATGCAGAAATTAAAAGAATTTGGCCCACGGAGCCTAAGCGCCCTGCAAGCATCTATGCGTCTTTCGTAAAACAGGAGTACCCAATTGGCCTCTCCCTTTTGGAAGCTAGCAAGGAGCTTTCTTCTCGTTGGAAGAGCATGAGTGAAGCTGAGAAGCTTCAGTACAAACCATCTCAGGAGGAAATCGAGAAGTGGTCTGTTGAACACGATGAGTGGAAGAAAAAGCGTATTGAGACTTACTTGGACTTGAAGGCCAAGAAATAAGCTGGCTTAGAGGCTCGAGTAATATACTTTTTATATATTGCAATTGATATCGAAATGACCAATAATTCCCTGTATATTTCTTATAATACTCACGGTCTTTCTCTTTTTATTGACTACTTCGGATAAGATTCAAGTACACTCTACGGCGCGTGCCTAGACTGTCGAACCGGAAAGTATATATTTATATCGTGTATTGATTTGACTACTTTCAGTCATGTCAATTGATTAAACCAAGGTGGACGGAAATATTATAGTTGTGTTGTAAATTACTTATAATTATCAAATCTCATGGTGACTCTTGACTTTGTACAATTAACTCAACTTAAATTGAAATTCTCTAGATTATTATTCCTGTTTCTAATTAGTATCTATGAGCGCCCTTTGTTCTTTATTTTCTCTGCCACATTGGTGAGAACACGTTTGAGTTCCTCTGGCAAGATTGGCTTGGAAACAAAGTCCACCATGCCACATTTCAAGCATTTTTCTCGATCTTCACCTGCAACATTTGCCGTCAATGCTACAATTTGGGGTAAGAAATCGAGACAGTTTCTTTCAGCAAATGATTGCTGTAACTCTATGGCGGCCTCAATGCCATCTTTCCGAGGCATTTGGATATCCATAAGGATAACGTCGTATTTTTGTCCCTTGTTGAGTTTTTCTTCACACTTCTCCAATGCTTGAACTCCATCCTTGGCGTGATCAGCTAGATATCCTAATTTCTTTAAATGTTGTGAAGCAACACGAAGATTAATAGGATTGTCCTCCGCAAGAAGAATACTAAGAGGATAAACCTCCACTTCTTCCTCTGGTGCATCTTCTTCTCTGGCCGCCTCCTTAAGCAAAGAATGTTCTAAAATCTTTATGGTAGTTGATCTATTAATAGGCAGGAAGAGAAGCAAATCAACTTCCAAGTCACTTGTAATAGTGTCCGAAATATGCAGCCCAAAACGCACAATTAAATATATCGTGGCGTTTTTCTTGATGGTGCTACGAACCTTCTGCCCCGGTTTAAGAGTACGTGCGTCAAGCAAAAGAACATCGTAGTCCTCGCCGGAGGCAACGACATCCTCTATGCATCTAAAATCGATGGCCTTTGCACCGTAGTGCTCAATCACCTGACGTAAAGCCTGCTTTTTAAGTGTTGCTTCCAGAACCATACAAACTGTTTGAGGCTTAACTAAAGGCTTGCTCTGGTGTAATTGCACCTCAAAAGGACAATGGAACTCAAAAGTAGATCCTTTGCCGAACTCGCTTCGGAATGTGATACGTCCGTTCATTAGCTCAGCAAGCTTTTTAGAAATGGCAAGTCCTAGACCAGAACCGCCATGGACACGTTTCAGAGAGCCGTCGACCTGAGAAAATGCACCGAAAATCTTCAGCTTAGAAGCTTCAGGAATTCCAATGCCTGTATCTTCGACTGAGATACAAATTTCATATCGCAGTTCGCGAATTCGCTCGGCTGTTAGAGTAACCTTCACAAAACCCAAGTTTGTGAATTTGAGCGCGTTTCCAACCAAATTAATTATAATTTGACGAACACGCGTTGCGTCACCGTAAATGAGATCAATCTCTGGACATTTGTTGAAGTAGGCAAATTCAATATCCTTGGATTGAATTTGATCGCTCAGGATAGATATACTACTTTCCATTGAGTCATTGATAGAGAACGGTTTATTCTCCAAACTAAACGAACCATGCTCGATTTTGCTGAAAGCCAAGATTCCGTCAATGATGTTCAACGTCACTAATGCAGAATTTTTGATTGTTTCAACATATTCACGTTGAGTCGGTGTCAACTTCGTGTCAAGTAAGAATATAGAGCAAGCGAAAAGAGAATTGAATGGCGTTCTGATCTCGTGCGACATGTTAGCAAGGAAGCTCGCCTTCTCTTCTGTAGCTTCCTCCGCAGCCTTCTTTGCTAATTCCATTTGATTGTACACAACCAGCTTAGAAAATGAAACAGCCGCTTGTGAGCAGAGAAGCTCGAGAAGATCAACCTTGCTGCTATCGAAAACGTTGTTTTGTTCAGCCATGTTAAGTTGACGGTTTTGTCTTTCTAAGTACACTGCACCTATGACTGTAGAGGTTTTGATGGGAATACAAAGGACTGAGCTGCATATATTCTGAGAATAGTAAGAGTCTTTGCCAAACTTTTCTTCAAAAAATTTGCGATTGTCTTCTTTGTTGATTCTCTCTCCTTTAAGGAAACATTCAATGATCAATAGGTATGGTACCAAGTCTGCTCTTGAAATTAGCAGCTCATCGTCGAGTTTGTAAATGTTGTTGACAGTACCAATGGCTTTTACCATAGGTTCATCTGTTTGGATATTAAGTACAACTGCACCATAATCAACTCCAGAGAAGGTGAGACAGCTCTCTAGAAGCTTCAGAACAATGGCATCAATGTTGGACGACTGCAGAATCGAGAGACACAAGCGAATTGCCTGCACCCAATCTTCTTGCGTGGGCTCCAACGTGGACTTATCTGAAGATAAAGAGGAAGGTAGCTTCTGCGATAAGTTGCGAGATAAAGGCGTGCTTCTTGCTAACAGATTTCCAATTGGAATAGCAGGTCGTGACTCCGCATTGGCAAGGATTGTATTGGTCCCCGCGACTGAAAAATCTTTTGGCTTTGTCGGCTCGTTTTCCCGATCAGTAAAGTCAATAGAATCCTCTGTGATGGGCGAGTAGTCAGGTGGGTCAAGAAACGTCAGGATTAAGTCGTCACTAAAAGCCTTTGACACTCCAACACGAAGACGAGAAGTCTCAGGAACTTTTGCCACCCCTGCCCAATTAAATGAGTCGAATAGCTCCAGAAATTGCGATTTCAAACGGTCCGCTTGAGCATCTAAGTTCATCATTTTATGAATTGAATATGCCTCGTTTGCATATTGGAAAGCCCTTTTTTTGCTATCAGAGGTTCTTAAAAGCCAAGCTGCACAAGCGTGGTTTGCTAAAGCCAGCTCGAGCCACTTACCCTCGGCCTTAGCCGCCAGAATAGCTTCCTCAAACAGGTCTAAGATAGACAATGACAGGGCTTTAGACGTGCAAGCGCTTATGCAAATATTGATAATTTTCAGCTCTGGTCCAACGTTCTGATAGCACAGCTCGGACCACATTTCAAATAGCTTGCTAATCTTGCGCGCTAGTTCCATACCTCGTTTGTGATTGAACTCTGCGGTATTAAAACAGAGGCAAATGGCAGAGAAGAAGAAAACACGAACATGCATGAGAGACATTGGCAATTTTTTCAGCACATGGTATGCTCTATCGAGAATAATTTCGGCGCCTTCGTTGAAGCGGCCAACAGTTGCACACCAAAGAACAGCGCTTCCTAAATAGCAAAATTCAAGGTCTGGAGTGAGCTCTGGTAACAACTTCTTGTAAAGATCCAAATATTCCTCGATCAGGCTTTGATTGACCCAGAGCCTTACGCTATTATTATGACAAGTGCGCTCAATCTTGGTTGTCAATTCCACGGGTTTTTGAAGTGCCTGCGAAAGACTTGTCCAACCGGTAACGTATCCCAAAAGAAGTAGAGAGTTAATAGTCAAAAGAGGAAGAGACGCTTCCAGTGGTTTGATTGCAGTTTTCGTGTCGAAATTTAAGGACGTAGAGTACCGCATTAGCTCATTTAGCGGCTGTTTGAAAGGTGCCATGAGAGTTATATAGGTCTCATTCAATTGCTCGCTAAACTCGGAACTCGAGCCCATGTTGGAGTTGACTAATGAAAGAGCAACATCCGTAAGCTCGCATGCTTTTACAATGCTCATCAGCTCCAAACTCAGAACAAACATATTGGCAAGGTGAATAAGAGGTACTCCACACGCATTTGTGTAACCGTGTTTAAGCATAAGATGGACCAATTGAGCAAGTAACGCTCTCCGAAGTTCTGTGAGGCCCAATACATAAGTGGGACTCAAAACGTCTAAGATAAGTTCTGCGGTGAGAACAAACTTAGGATCGGTTGCTTTGTTCAATGTCTTAAGCACACGTATCTCATTAACAGACAATGGGAGTTGGTTAAAATGTTTCTCGGCAACAGGTTTGCATTGTTCTTCGCTTAGGTAAGCCTCAACATCCAAAGCTTGCAATGCTCTTATTGCTTTTTTGATACCACGCTTGAACTGGCGCGAATTGAACAACAGTCGAACTTTCATATGAATTAAAATCCAATTATCCTTTCCGAAGTCCTCCTCGGCCACCAGGATGAGCCTTACACACTCATCGAAGTCTTTGAGAAGATAACAGCACTGAATGCAAGTGAGAGCGGCTTTGAGATTTCGAGCACCATCATGAGCAGGAATAAATTTCATCGAAGCTCGGAAAAACTTTAGGGCCAATGGTAAATTTGACGTCGCTATGGCATATCGACCACCTGTCACAAGCGCGTCGTAGTAATTCTCCAGATCTTTTTCTCTCGCCACATCGCAAGACATCAAAACGTGAGATGCCATGCTTAAGAAGTCGGACACATTAGCTCCTTGGTCTTGTGCTAAGCTCTTGTAAAGCCTAAGACCCGCAAGACGATGATAATCCTGGAATTCCTCTGTGACCTCCAATTGTTTAAGCAAATTGAAATGAATTACGTTGTGGTCAAATCGATAACGTGTCTGGGCCGTCCAATTCCATGCAGTCGAGTCGTCAAGGTCGAATGGGAATCTATTACTGGCAATGAGGTGAAACGGCATTTTGTAGTAAATCCCCGAAGGGATAATGAGCTTTGTTTCCATGCAAAGTTGTAAGATTTCATGGGCTTCTAGCAACGAGAATCCAGTGACAATCATTAAATCAGACATTTTGAAGAGACCGTTAACACATATGATCGCAGCAAATTTGAGTAAGCGCATCATCTTCTCGGAGCCAACTTCTTTTAGGTAACTTTCAATGATATCGTCTATGAGGAGCTGCAGCAGCAGCTTTTTCTGATCTTTATTTTTTGCGTAGCTTAAAATCGTATTCCATCCAATGTTACTTGCTTGATTCTTTAATTTGTAGTATCGTGAAAGATAACTAAAGGAGAGCCTGTTACCGTAAGTAATGTCGAATAGATTATTAACAGTAGTCGAATCGGATACGATACTTTTAGTCAATGAAAAAGAAGTAAGAAACTCCGAAAATTCGTTCAAGTCAAGATCGGTGACCTCGAACTCTTTATAGACCACTTCGAGCTGCAGGGCCATTTTTTCTAAGTATTCAAGCTCGACTCGTTTGTTTTCGAAATGAGACACTGCCTCACTCGAATGGTAGGATGCAAATATCGATACGACATGTTTCTTCGACATGGAGCGAATGTAATCGAGGATTTCAAAAACCAACAACAACTCCGTTTTCGAACACCATTGAAAGTCATCAAGAACAACGGTAAGGCCTCTTTCAGCAATCAAACCGTAAAACTTCTTAAATATATACTTGTACCTGAGCTCTAAACTGAGGGCCTGTTCGTCTACTAGGTTCAGCTGTTCTTCGCGTGGAACAAAGCTTTCTAAATCTGCGTCATCTTTTAATAGGTTACGGAGAGGAATGATTGACCGCAGAGTACCACTCCTAAAACCGTTATTAGCTGCGCGATCCTCGCGCACATTCTGATAATGAGGACCAAGGAGAAGCTTAAGGTCTGGAACCGCCTGAAATAAAACGCTTAGATCGGTGTCTATCTCATTGGTGAACCGTTGTCGCCACTCTGATATATTTTCACTCGAAGATGAGAGAATCTGTCGCGTGATTGTATGAATTCCATATATCAAAGACCCGTACTTTGTAACATTCATGTCACTACAGTCGTACGTCCAGGGGACGACAAAATCGTATCTGGAGATGGCCTGACCAGCCATTTCCTCAATTATTGTCGTTTTTCCAACACCAGATCCACCTTTCACAATAATCATCTTAGATAACTGCAGGTTTTGATCGTTAAACTCCATGATTCTGTCTCTGACAGGAATTCTCTGCATTTTAACAGGAAATGTGTCTAAAAGTGGAGTGTCGGGTGATAATTCGCTTTGAGTGGGTTTGGTGTTAATTGAAAGGTTATTAAACATCCTGTCGAAAAATCCCGGGCTACTTTTCTTTACTGCAGTGAAGCCTGTCCCATCTAAACCGGAATCATTCATTTGGGCAGGTTCAGGCGCAGAAGGACCATCACAATGGTCTTCATATTCCTTTAAAGTCTGCCTTAAGTCTTGCTGAAGCTGTGCAGTTGATATGTAACGGTCTTGTGGTTTCTTTTCTAAGCACTTCATTATAAGGTTGTTGAGACGTTCACTGATCCAGTTTTTGCCCAAGATGATAGGCTGAATCGGCTTCTGGCTCAAATGCATTTTTCGAAGTCTCACAGGGTTATCAGACTGAAACGGAAGACAGCCGACTATCATCTCATAAAGAACAATACCGACGGAGTAAATATCTGTGCTAAAATTCACCAAAGAGATTGCATCTCCAGTATTTTCTGGCGACATGTACGGTAGAAGGTCGTCAATTGCGCGGAGGTTTTTCTTACGAAATGCATGGAAAGAATCCTCATAAACCACAGAGAATCCAAAGTCAAATCCAGTCAAAACAACACGGTTTAAATTAGCATCTAGAACTTGTTGCGCTGTGGCCTTCGAACGTAGAATGTTATGACTAGTAATTCCATTATGCACAATGCCCAACTCGTGGCATGAAGTCAAGGCATGTAGAGCTTCGATCATGTCCCGAAGTATCTCAGAGACAAGCTCAGGGGTCTTTGGAATCTGCTTGACACGATTCGATAGATCGTCGAATTCACCACTGCCAAGATTATTAGTAAGTAAAATGCGGTCGCTGTTTGCATCTATGCCTTCGCTTAATTCAGAGAGTACAGACTTCACGCTGCCACTATGTATGGATGTTCGTTCTGCAGCATTATTATAAAGAGCTTTTGCCTTTTCTTGGTAATATTCGCGAATGGGCACGTAATGACAGTTTGGATATACCATAGCCATGCGCCTTGATGGTGGCAGTTCTTTACGATTAAAAACATTGAACGCGTCTATAGGATACAATATTCCGGGGATATTCTGAGGCAAGGTGATTGGTTTTTCCCATTCCGAGTAAGAATGCTTTTCCTCTAGAGCCTTTAATTCAGAGGCTTCCAGAAGGCGCTCCGTCGCGGGCGAGGCAACGTAATCGCTGATTATGTCTCTATTTGTCCACAAACGAGGTCGGCTTGGTGGGTTGAGGCCCAGTGTAAGATACCAGTCATTAACAAAACGAGCAATATGGTCGCTTTCAGAGAGATCAGGACTTAGACGAAGAATATGTTGGTTTCCTGTGTAATCATTAGTGGCGGCAAATGTCAAAGACTCGGATACAGTGGACGAAAGTCTATGCAGAAGTGTATAGCCCGGAACAATGTTTACTGGTACGTTGAAGTTCTCGGGCAGTAGTGTCTGAACCTGAGATAGATCCTGAACGCCCCCCACACCCAGTAGATAATTGCGTTGGTCCTTAACAAAGTTGATGTCGTCTACATACAGGGAGTATGCTAGCAAGCGTTCCTTGGTGATAGATTTGCGAGGATCCAGAGATGTCCCATTTGAATTGTTGACCCCTTGGCTTGTTGGAGAGGTGGGCAGATTTGCCATTGCATTCTCAGATACAAGGCGAAAGTGCTCCAACGACAATGACTCGAAGCGAATACTCGATGAAGAACCCGTACTCAATTTCGATACCGAGTTCGATTGGGAGCGGAAAGAAGAGCTGCCATTGGCACTCAGGGCATTATCGGATCCTCTGTACGAATGATGGGACATCCTTTACTGTGACGATGTGTAAGGGTTTACCGCTATGATAGCGATATGATCAGTGTGTGTGGTTTATACAAGGCAAGGGCCGTTGATGTATGACGATCTACTTAAATGAGAGGGGTTAGTGGCAGATTGGAGCGAGCTATGGATTAAAAAAGATAGTTATATGTGGAAGGCATCACTTCTCACAGATAAAAGCTTCTCCAAGGCGGGACGACTTGTATTGCTAGTCATGTCTGCATGGGGCGCCTAAAGTGCAGAAACGAACTGAGACAGCGCGTGGAGGACGTGAGAGCCGCGCCACAGGCGTGACAATCAAAGATTGCAAAATCAGAGGAGCAGACTCGTTACAAATTAGGAATTAAGATGATTTATGACCGATTGATCCTAAGATATCTGGGATTTTAGACCTTTCGTTGTTTTTGAATGGTTTTGACCCATGAGATTCAGGCGCGAGCCAAGTCTAGACGGCCCACCAGGAAGTGCGTCGCCACACTGCAACCATCGTACATGCCAACTTGCAGTTCTACCGAGACCACTGCGGCGGGAAGCGAATGAGGGCGGTACCGGTATATTGATCGAAACAATTAGAGTTAATTAATTAGATTGATAAAGTGGCGTGATTTTCAAACGGAAAATACTCCTTCTAAGCCGCACGTCATCATCTTTGATCGCTTGAAGCTCTCGGGCCGGTGGGGTCTCCACATCCTGTTGGTATGTAATCCCTCGCTTCAACTTGCTCATTAAGGCGGCTTCGATTAAAAACCTATCATTTAAAGAATTTTGGAGCGTTGAAGATGTCTAAGTGAGCTATATCAATACTTAAGATGTAAAAAATGAATTCGCTTTTTGTCATTAATACTTAATTTAATTAGAAAAAAGCTTTCTTTGTCGGAAATAATTGACAAGGTTGCGAACGGTATGCGGCGAATGCATGTGAGGCACGGTGCAGGAAATGCGGCGGACTTCCGTTGAATACGGGACATCCAATTTGGCATTACTACGTGAAACACGCAACTTGGCTAATTATCAGGGCTTTTTGAAGTTGGAAATTAATTGCATTTTCATGCACTGGCAGAATATATCTTTTTTCCCGCTTTTTTGAGCAATTTCTCCCACTTTCAGTCCATGTGGATAAGATAGTTTTGACCGTCGTTCTGCATGGCGCTAGATCCACTTGCTCCTGCTTTGGCTACAACGGTGGCCAGGTTAGCAACGGACAATGGTCTAAAATCTTGCAATTCATTCTATTGTTCTTTCTGGGTGATTTGACGTCTATCCAACGTTTTTTTTTAAAAGAAGGATGTCCTCGTGACGTGGGCCCCTTGAAGTCTCATCGTGGTCTTTCTGGATGGAGTCTAGAACTGGGAACACGGTTGCCTGTACAATGAAGTCGTATCTTAAATTTAAGATTAGCACGAGTTCAAAACACTGATAAGCTTCTCAAAGAGCATTGTGTTGTTGTTGTTGTTGTTGTTAAATTCTCAGTTTTTGTTTCTGGATATAGCCTCTGCCGTGTTAATAATCGGTTTGCGGTGTTGAATATACTACAATAGCCCTAAACAAATAAAAAGATCTTAGATCAGAACATTTCGAATATAAAGAGCTTCGTATATATTCAATTTAGCTATGTGTTTGTAAAATTATAAGATTTAGCCCGTGGCATCCACCAGAGTGGGCTTTGTTACGAACTTAGTTACTCATTGTGACGCCAAGGAGCTCTGCTTTTTTGATAATTTTTTTTGTGAGATAGTGATTTCTGAGATTTACAAAAAGATCATGATCTAAATCCTTGTTTACTACGTGTAACATAAAACTAATTTTTGATTAACTGAAGGGCATACAAAGAATGCAGCATGACCTACATCAGCCTCAAGGGTGTTTTTCGAAGTTTATGTATTGATGTTGATTAAAAGGCACCAAAAAGGGCAAAGTATCCATGAGCTTAGTCTGATTAACAGACGACTAAGGTATAAAATGTCGCGAATGAACTAGAAGACAGGGTGCAGAAGGTATCAAGCGAATCTACAAAATGGTACATTTCTTGGATTTCTTGATGACAGGAGGCTCTAAAGCAGCGACGATAGCCTCATCAAAGACGGTTTTCAAACCCCTCTGGGTCAATGCAGAGCACTCAACATACTTGACGGCACGCAACTCCTTTGCCAACTTCTCACCTTGGTCCGCCGTGATGGGCGACAACTTTTGTCTATTCAATCTTTGCAAAATAACCTCATCATTTCTTAAATCAATCTGGGTTCCAACTATGAGACATGGCACGCCAGGACAGTGGTGGTGCACTTCTGGGAACCACTTCTCCTTGACGTTCTCGAACGAGGATGGGGCAATGACAGAGAAACAGACCAAAAAGACATCGGTGGAAGGATATGATAAAGGTCTTAATCTGTCGTAATCTTCTTGGCCGGCTGTGTCAAAAAGACCCAAGGTGAATGGCTCATCACCGATCATCACGGTCACAGCGTAGTTATCAAACACGGTTGGAACGTAGTCAGCAGGGAATTTGGAGGTGGTATAAGAGATCAACAAGCATGTCTTACCGACAGCACCGTCACCTACAACTACACACTTTATTGTCTGCATTTTGTTAACGTTTCACTTTTTTTGGAAGTATTGGATCTTGGGAATAGTTTTATCTCTGACGGTTATTAGCGATGGCACCGGTAAATCTGCGCGGGAATAGGAGATGGACTGATGTGATTTACGCTTACACGGGTACGGTTTTGGTGGCCTTTAGTGTGAGTGTTGTGTGTGGTGTGGGTGGAATAAGGACAAAAAAGTCGTTTGAAATTGTATGCAGGACCTCTAGACAAGAGGACCAAACACTCATAAATTTCCGCCGAGCACTTTGTATTCATGTCAGAATTTATCTTTACTGGGCCGGTCTTGATAAACTCTTTTTATTATGCTCCCTTTTTGAATCTATTTCGCTCGTACAACGCGCTATTTTCTACACTCTTGTCTTAAGCCGTGCGGCACGGCTAGACTTAAGTAAAGAGTAATGTCACTCAAAACTCTTCGATAAGGATACGGTTGTACAGCAACGTAAATTGAGATGTATAAATTATGTTGATTAATGAAAATAACTAAATACACGTGCTAACCTTACACAAATCAGAATCTCCTTTGAAGAAGGAGGGGTGAGATCAATCGTGGTTTAAAATGCCGCCCTCACCTTGCATAACGTCCAATGCACTGGTAATGTCACTAGGAAGGTTATTGGTATCAATCAATTTCTTGGCCATTTGTCCGCCGGGATCGATCATCGAGAGATCTTTGTCAACTTCGTTGTCCTCCATTATAGAAGGGCCACCTCCCAAGAAATCAAGCATCATGTGCATTCCTCCAGCACCTCCAGCATATTCTTCGACATCGACAGGTAATACAGATGAGACACCCTCCAAGAACCATACTTTGTCTTTCATTTCCATGGTGAAAGACCGAAGAAGCTTGTAGTAAGATTGCATTATACGCATCGCTTTGACATCTCCAACCATAAGAAGTCCCAAAAACTCTTTCTCTAAGAGAGCAGGAAAGGCAAAGATACGAAGGATGAAGTCAGCCTTGTACCGCTCCTTATGCAATTTATTCAAGTACGCTAGAGTGATCAAATAAGGAGAGTTGATTGGAACGGGGAACAAATCTGCAATTGATGAATCATGGCACTCGAGATCTGCATACATAAGTGGATTGTTGCGCGTCAACTGGCTCTTTTCGTTAATGATATCTCCCAAATCGCCTAGATCGACACTAATGAATTTGTAGAAACGAGACGCTTCAGTCAATGGCCAAACAGCTGTGAGAATAGTAGCAGCACCCTTTACATGGAAGATCCATGCAGATGCGGGAAGTGACTTCGTTGAAGTCAGTGAGGGTACAGATGCGTTGGCGAGGGAGTCCATTATAAGTATGAGCGCACTGGCGACCAAAGCGTCGGTGTTGTCGCTGTCTATATTGAGAATTGCCTCGCGTAGTAATCGAAGCGCATCGCCTCGATGCTGCGTGACACAGGCATCCAATCCGGACTCAGTGCGCGACAAGTGAGTAGCACTGAAGGCTAAAAGGGCATGCATCAAGAATGGGTACTCAAAGGCGAGCATGGGAATATCATTGTTCCAGATGTCAGTGTCCGAGATACCTGCTCCCGTAATAGTCCTCGAAACATGCGTCGTGTAGTGATACATAAGCTTTAGGTCTACCATATTTAGAGCACTTGTTGCATCAGGTGACTGTTGGTTTGTTGGCATAGATTGCATATGGGAAGCCGGATTCGGTAGTGAGTCAGTCATAACAGGTATCGTACTGGCTAGTTCTGCCAATTCAGGTAACGTGGGTGCATTTGCCGACTTCATTTCCAGTGCAGCCATGGCCAGCGGCTCGTGGCCTGTGAGATGCAGAATAGCAGAGTCGATGACGGCAGAAAGACCAGCAGCAGGATTTGGGGGGTTCAAAGAAGTCGCTGGGTCCGTCTTTGATTTAAGCAACGGTGTCACTAAAGAATCTAAGTTGAAGCCTATGCTAGACAATTGAGAGCCTAGAGACCCCAAAGATCCCAAATCAAGAGGCTGCTGCGCCAAAGCAGCTAGGCTCCCAAGGTTAGGGATTTCGCCAAGAGCACTGAAGTCACGAAGATTGCTTAGATTATTCACTAGATGGCTCATGTTTATATTGTTCAAGTTTCCCGCTCCTAGAAGACTGTTACCCATGGTTGCCATGTCAGCCAAAAAAGCCTTGTTATTCGAAGGGGATGGGCTAGGAGACTTAATTGGTGTAGCCTGTTGTGTTTGAGATGTTGAAGATGAGGTTTCGGCGTCGGTCTTTTTCTGCTTTTTTGGAGCAGACGCATCCCCATCTTCCAAGTAGCCACACTCTAGCTTCATTCGAACGCAATTAAAACATGCTGGTTTAGCCTCGTCACATTTTACGCGTCTTTTCTTACATGTGACGCAACCTTTTTTGGACTTGGAGTGATATTTGCGTTTCAATCCTGTTTTGGAGGAGGGTCTCTTCGCGTCGGACATTTTGTTGAGAGGCGAGGAAGAATATGTTGAATAAAGCTTGGAATTAGGTTTTTTGTCGTTCTTGTCGAGATGAATTTGCGCTTCGTATCTTCTGCTATGGACCTAAGTCGAGTTGAATCGGTGGAGAGGTCACTTGATATTAGCTGAGGTGGAACGAGTTACTTCAAAACGGGGGAGTTGAAGCAAAGAGAAAAGTTTGCCTGATGAAGGACAATAGTATCGGTATAAAAATAAAAGAGGTTATCGGCTTCTATACGGCCATTGGTGGCTGTGGCAAAGTCAAATTGGTAAACAGGGCACTTCACACACAAAAGAAGGGTCGTATAGGTCCGTCGTATAGCCTTAGGTTATTATAGCGCGCAACAGTCGCAAGTTATGTCAGGGACGAAGAGTGCAAACTGAGAAAAGAAACTCAGGGGGGCAAAAAGGCGGGGAAAGAGCAAGACAAAGAATGGAAAATAAATAGATAGAAAAATTTTTTCTACGTAGAATGTGGGCCACGCCATCCGTCGATGCGTGTGCTACAGAAGCCCACCCCATCACCTCACGAGACGCGCGTATGCGGTAACATGGGTCGGCTATTAGTTAAGCCGAAGATCCAAATCGTTTACGAGCGTCTATTTATAAAGCATTGTCACAATTGGTCCACTAGTAGCGTGCTCATAATGAGTGGGGATGCGCGAATGATGATATATGAGGTCATAAAGGGGTATTCGTAGTCAGTAAACTCAATTATTCGCAATTTGCCTTCAATCGGTTGGTATGATCTACCGATCTGGCATATGACGGTAAGACTAGCCTTGGACCCATTTTAAAGCTAATCAATTCTGAGCTAATAAATTCTGGGCTAATCGAAATTCAAGCTCGTCATCGTATCAATTTTTTTTAAATTTGTTTCCGCACCAAACTTAACTTCAAACCTTGTAGCACTTGCCGCATCTTCTCATGGCCTTGATCTAATCAAGTTGACATGACTTGTTGCAGAAGTTGTCACTCATAGATATAAAAAAGATTTTGAAACTCTCCGATACGTTGCTAATTTTTTTTTCCTGTTTCTATGTTCATCTGATTTTTTTAGTTTGCTTTGAGTTCTATTCTATCTAGGAATACACTTTCAACTACTATACTCATTACACATCTGAGTTGAAAAATCACATCGCACATTCACCTCCTACCAGCCAACGCAGAGATGAGCGAATCAATCGATGAGCTTCAAAAGGTATTGGAGCTCTCACTTGAGGCTCTCGAGGAAGAAAAAAATGCATATATTCAGATTGATACTGACCTCAAGTCCTTGATGGACTTACCCCAGAAAACCTCCACCGTCTCTAAAAGCAGCCAACTTGTCTGCATAGGCTGTGATCTCTGGGTAGAGATGACGGTTGCAGATGCAGCCGCATATTTTAATAGAAGAATTGACGCTAACCAGGCAAATCTTCGACAGATATCGCAGAAGATTCAACAATCAAGGCTAATTCTTGAGAACATACAGACCCTTCTGGAACAACCTTCTAAAGATGAGACATCCGAAGAGTCTACTACTGACGGTCTACCGATAATTGATATCCAGGAGACTCTAGATGATGATGGGGAGGTCGTGAGTGTCACGTTAAATGACAAGTCAATTGATATATCTCAAAGTGACGCTAAAAGTGCAAAAAAAGCAACGGAAGCTAGTACTTCATCTAATGCCTTAGAGGCTGTCGTTGGCTCCAGGACTGCTGGTGATCCAGAAGGTGAAATGAGTGACAGCGATCAAATCGAAGAGCTACTAGCGGATATGGAACTCGTTCAAAAGCCCACATCTACTGCAAGTAATAAGGCTGTGATCGGGGAGAAAGAGGCTCTTTCTAAACAACTAGATTATCAGGACAGTGATGTTGAAGACGATGACGTTTGCCCTGCAATTCGGCCCGAAGACGTTCTCGAGCTAGAGCTTATTGCAAGTGAACTTGACCCAGAAGATGATGAAATGGATTTTAACGACGAGGAGGAGTTTGACTTTGAATTGGATGATGAAGACGATGAAGAAGAAGAAGCAAAAGCTGATGAACTTTTGTACGGAGGCAACTTTGGCATGTTCAAGGGAAAAACAGATTTACAGAATCGCTTATGGGGAGAAGTCCAGGCCTTGAGGAATAAGAACTTGAATGGAAATGAACCCCAGATATCAAATGATTCTAAGAGCAAAGCCAAGTCGAAGCTGGTCAGGTTTAGTGAGAACACGGAGGTGAAGGAGATCGAAGACGTTAGTGAGGATTTGAAACAAATCCAACACAAAAAAGAAAAGCCGCTGAGATTCCGCGAGAGACTTATCATGTCAGGGAAGTCAGAAATGAGGAGTCCCAAAATCCCGAAGCCCATAGAGTCTGATGATGTTACCACCGATATTGTAGACAGATCCGATTTAGCTTAGGCCATAAATATATACTTATAAACATAGCATTTCATTTGGATTTACTCTACGCACTAACTTTTCCAAATTTTCATACTTCCTATCCAAAGGCGCACCCATATACTAGGTTGAGTGTAAGTGGGCAACAAAGCCGGATCACAAAAGCGAAACGACACTAAAGATAAATTTCAAAACAACTTTAGAATTTAAATAAACTTTAACAAAATTAAGTCGCTTTCTTATTGAGCGACCATAAAATTATTGTGAGTTAGGTCATTTCTTGACACCTTCTCAAGTATTATTAACTACCTATCACTATCATGGAGAAGCCATTGTGGTATAGATGGGCCCGCGTGCCCTTGTCCGGATTCCTCATTATTGGTACTGGTGTATTTCTCTACTACAAAATCGTCCCCACCGACGAAGAATTGATCAAAAGATTCTCCCCAGAAGTAAGAGCTCAATACGAGCGCAACAAGGAGCTAAGACAGAAAGAGCAACAAGAGCTCATGCGTATCGTTCAGGAGACCGCTAAATCTAACGAGCCAATCTGGAAGACCGGCCCTATTACGTCTCCGTTCGAGAAGGACACTCGTGGTAAAGCCCCTGTTTTGGTTGATAGGAACGCCTACCTCCAAGAAAAGGAGCAACAAAAGCAGGCCCAGGAGGTTGACGAGGCAAAGGCGCAATATCTTGAGACAGAGAAGTTATTTGCGCAGAAAAAGCTGTCGTGGTGGAAGCTTTGGTGAGCTTTAGTAAGCTTCTCTGGCGTTATCTGTACATATACATATATTCTTACTATTTTCATTAACAACTTAATAAATACTAGTCACCTCAGCAAACTTTTAGCTTCATCTTTTCCAACGAAGACCATTTTCGATCCCCAGAAGCCATCTATTGCCCCCATTTATGCCCGAAACCTTCTGGCTATTGGCATCGTCAACAGCAGCTACAATACGAGGAATGTTCGTATCGATTACCATCCCACCTTGGACGATTTCTTCAAGAACCGTCTGTAGCACCTGCCATCCGAAGACCAAGTCCAATTCACACACATTTGTGAAGCATTTGTCGAGACACTCCACAAACACTTGAATCAAGTCGAGAATGCCCAACTCACTCTCCTGGTCATCCACAATGAAGACGAAGTATAGCGTGGCATAGTGTCTATATATGACTTTTATATCTTCTAGGTCCTCTAAAAGTTTGGGAGGAGTGATGAACGAACATTCCTTGGCTGTGCGGACCGATATTAGTTGGTATACTTGATCAAGGAGTGTTTTTTGTGTTGAGAGGTCAACGGGCGTGTAAAATTTCATGAGACGAGGAACACCATCGTGGTTAACTAGTTCATTAGTATTAAATCGTTGTTATTATTGAAGGTAGTACGTACATATTAGAACGGAGTGGATCATTTCTAAAGTAAAGTATAACCGTGAAGCTCGCCTTGGTGGAGACGCACTTTTAGAGACTAGACTACACGAAATGTAGAAAAGCACTGGGACTTAGATTTCAAACAAAGCAGATTTAAAAAGTTTTGGAACAAAGGGCTCGAAATTTCTGAAGATGTGTTTTCTATACAAGCTAGCTTCTAGATATCTGTATGCTTATTATCAATGTCTAAGTGAGTGGTCGGCTTGAACAATTGAAAAAAAATTATCTTTAACAACAAAGAAAACTCTTCCCAAGTTTTCACTAAAAAGAAAATTTGAAATCTCAATGTTTCCATCTGTTGCCTCTGTTTAGGTTACGTAGGCGATCAGACTACGTCTCGTGTTTCCACTAACACTATGGATCACCTCAATAAGCGACACGGTGCCCACCACCACGATAATGTCAAATATGGTTACGCGATATTTTGCGCGTCTGTTTTATACGCTCTAGCCATTGCAATTGCCAACTATATGTTTCTCAAGAGGTGGAGCTCAATGGATAGACCTACGAACAGCTCGATTTGGGGAAGACTAAGAAGGGTCGACCTGTGGTGGTTTCACGTGGGCCTATGGCTCGCAATTGTTCTTGGCCTTGCCTTTTTTGGCATCGAACATCCAATTGCGCACTATGCCACTATAGCCAAAAGATTGGGGCGGTTAGCCTACTGCTTGGTCCCTCTCGATGTTCTACTCGTGCTTCGGCCATCTTTACTAACAACTTCATACTTGGAAGTTGTTACCCTACACAAGTGGATTTCCCGCTTAATAATAATAACTTCATTTGCCCATGGATTGGGATACGTTGTGAAGTGGTTTCTTGAGGGTACTTTCTGGAGTAAGTTTTTCAAGATAGATAACTTCCTAGGCGCGGCGGTGCTTCTGCCGAGTATTGGCCTTTTGATCATCTCCATGCGGCCAATTAGAGAGAGGATATATCGCTTCTTCTATTTGTGGCATAACGTAATCGTGTTTCTCTTTTTAGTGCCAATGTTTTGGCATGCGCGTCCAGGAGTGTTGGACTTCATATTTTTGTTAGTAGTAATGTTAGCGTTTCAAATTTACCAGAGACTCTCTGGAATTTACGCTGTTCAAAACATACAAATTGTCGATCAAAGCTCATCTACTCTACAGGTGTTGAAGATTGCCAAACCATTTAATTATCCCTCAGCTTGGGCGCCAGGCTCACACCTTAGGCTCTCGTACCCAATTTCGGCTGCAAAGTACTGGCTCTTTCCATCTCATCCTTACACCATTGCATCTGCATCAGATAACCGTACGCTAGATTTGATTATCCGCAAAGGTTACAATTTTCAAGTATATTCATCTTTGAGTTACTCATTATCTGCACCCAGCGCTTCTATACCAACTCTATTTTTTGAGACAGCTAAGAAAGTTGTCATTCTTTGCGGCGGCTCGGGAATTTCGTTAGGTGCTCCTGTATTCCGCGAATTGCGAAGACGCTCTTCCATTCAGTCTCAATTGATCTGGTGTGTCAGCAATAGCAACGACACGTTTGTCCTCGGTGAGCTTGGCCTCTCTTCTTTGACAGAGGTCTACGTCACTGGTGATTCAGCGTTTGTGAACGGACCAACCACTCAATTGAGTGAGCAAATAGACTCTTTGTTAGACAATCAGGAACTGGTAGAGCTCCAGAACTTAGATCAAGAGCTGCTTGTTTCTTCCCAAAATGAGAGCCCATCTTCAAAAATGGATGAGGTCCATCTTCACAATACTGGAAGACCTAACTTGGACGAAATCTTCTCTGATCTTGTCTCATCTGGTCCAGATAGTAACAATTGGATTGTAGTATGTGGCCCTCTGACAATGATAAAAGAAGCAAAACAATGGGGGCTTGCTAACAAAGTTCTGGTATTTCACGAATACTACGGCTTTTGAGTATTTGTTCAAAGGCTGTAATGCTCTGATCCATTCAGCGGCAATAACCCTGGCCCATCAGTAATAAAATCGATTTAAAACTTACAAATCTTTTGATTCTGGCTTCTTCTTTCATTGAGGGCAGAATTGTCCTAGAAGAAGCGAACTCATGCTTGATCGAGTGCACATATCAAGGCGCGCTCATAACGAGCTGGATTCAAATGGACTTAGGCGCAACACCCAGACACTTCTGAATATTGTGGTTAATAAGCTTGATGTGCAAAGAGAAAGCTCCATAAACAGTTTTTGAGATAGAATCAGAGTCGGTCAAAATTATTCGTTTATGCAATAACAAAGTGCTGGTTTTAATGGAAAGGTGGCGTGCGTAAGATCCGCAAAATGAGGCATGATTAACTAAACGAGGTACTATCAACCCTTGATATGCACTGATTGTTTTAGAAATTCAAATTTGAGATGATTGAACTATCTGCGTGTTAGCAGTAATCTTTCATGGGGTCTTAGGCTGGAGTCTGATGTCAAAAATAATGCGACGCCTGACTTTACACTCCGATGTTTCATAGTATGAGACAATGTCTCACGGACATTACATGAATTCTCCACTCAAACAAACATATAGGTACATATGAATGAGCAATATGATATTGTAATGACCAGAAAAGTAAGTTCCTTAACTCACAAGATCTTGGTAGACTTAAAACCGTCAAGTGTGCTGCTTGCAATCTGGATGGCAATGAGAGTGTCATATAAGCCAATTGTTTCCCTAGATATCAATTATATACCGATTATTGCGGTATTATAATTACTTAAACTGAGCTTCCATTGAAATTACTATCTCAATTTTATCAAACTTACATTATAAACCTAGTATTGAGTACCCTATCATTTTAGGCATACTTTTTGATGCTCACCTTTACGGTTCAGTAGTCTTGCATGATGATGTTTCACGTGTAAAATACGATGTTATGTCTGGGTGCTAAATACTCCTTTTGGGATGACTCTTCTCTTCAAACAGGAGGTACTTCCAAAGATTCAAAATAAACTGCGGCAAGAATCACTCAATCATGTCATATTTTCAGTTTGATCACATCTCATTTTAACATAATTATGCTAGAAACACTCTCCAACGGTTGCGGCCATATCAAGTGGAAAATACTGTTTCCCGTCCGATCAACGTTAGTCAAGCCACTTAGAGCCACACTGAGTAATGCAGTGGGAGACCATGTGTGAAATTGTGGTGCTGCAATCTTTTTATGTTTTTGACTCTCGATTTAAAGAAGACGCAGAGACTTCTTTTTTCTTCAATGCTTATTAACATACCGTCTCACGTAAACCCAATATGCGAGCCACTGCCTGAAACACAAGTTCTAGCTCATGTGGTTGAAGGCAATTCATTCATAAATTCGCATGTACTGACGGAAACTTAACAAGAAGCAAATTGCCATTTTCTTCGCTCCAATGGTCTTTTTGTACTAGAGCTTGCGATACCCTATAGGCAGTAGCCAATGCCATTAAACTAGGAATACCGATTATTCGTATTTATCAATTGATAAAAATTTCTGACTCAATTTACTCATAATATGAGTCTTCCTAGTTGAAAAAGAAAGCTCGCACCCAGGATTGAACTGGGGACCAACAGATTTGCAATCTGCTGCGCTACCGCTGCGCCATACGAGCTTCGTTGTGAAAGTTGAGAATCTATTACAATATGTTTTTGCTCACAAAAAAAGGTTCATAATTTCAGGAGAATCTCGAATTGATTTATATATATTATCAGGTATTATCTTTCTTAGATAAATAATATTTTTTTTTAAAGGTTTACACTAAACGAATTGAGGGTGGAAGGCACATATCGAATGTGCTAAGAAAATTTCAACGTATCGAGCCGTTAAATCGTACCATACTATTTCGAGTTTGTGAAATATGTTTTCAATTTAAAACTTCAATCCAATACGTATCTTTGGGACTACTAATTTCGCATAATTTTTCTTCACAATTATTGAAGTCGGGTGATTGAGCTGCTTCAGAGAAAACATTTAAAAATAAAAGATGCATTAGGAATGGAAAACTCTAATGAGTTCTATTGTAAAGCCTAAATCGAGTTTCTTTAAAATTGAGCATTTTTTTCGAGCATTTAAGTGTTTTCGCACGCAACCTTACCTTTTAAACAAATTTGTAAAAAGCAGGCTCCAGGACGGAAAAAGATGCCTCGAAGCATTTCATATAAACTCAAAAGATAATAATTCAATCCAATTAAAAATACAAGAATATTAGACCAATTCATTAACATCTTAGAGTGTGAACTTCCACTCGTTGTCTCGTAAATGCATTATATGACACAATCTATATGAATGAAAATGGGTATCGTAAAAGAAGAAACTCAAAGTCGTTTATTTCGAAAATACTAATACCGAACTTCACAAGGAAGCTCATCTAAGCCCGTATGTATGTTAATGGCTACTTTTCAAAACGCCTAATTGAAGATTTTACTAATTTCTCGCTTTTTATCAATAATTTTTACGCCTCAAGTACTTCATACATACATTAGCTTGAATTTGCAGGGTGTTACTTGGGCCCAAGGTTACAATGAGAGTATTCGCGTCTTAGTAACATCAGGCTCGTTCCAACTTTAACACCTTGCCATTTACAGTTCAGCACCCGACCATGTATTTTAATGATCAACTTGTGTTGAAATAGGCTTCATCGAAAAATATTGCTTATCAAATTTAGAGGTTCCTCCTTGCAAATCGATCCAGTTTACGATTGTGCTACTCTGTAACGCGTGGGGTAAAAGATAGTTTAACTTAATCATCAAAATGTCTGTTTTGAGACCTGGAACCTCTCAGCAGAATTACAAACTTGAACAAAATGAATCAATTTATTGGATGAAAGACCTCAAAATGCTCACTTCTCCCGAGGAGGCGTACTTACTGCCACTAGCGATGATCGCCCTCATTGATATGAACGCTTTCTTTGCACAATGCGAGCAAGTGAGACTAGGGAAAAAGCTTGAGGATCCTGTTGTTTGCTGCCAATGGAAGTCTTTAATCGCTGTTTCGTATGCAGCCAGAAAATTCGGAATTACTCGTTTAGATCCATTAAACCTAGCGTTACAAAAATGTCCCAATCTCGTGGTGGGGCATGCTGCCGTCTTCAAAAAGGGTGAGTCATTTTGGAGATACTTAGACGGCTTGCCTGATCAGGCGCTACATAAAGTCAGCCTTGATCCGTATAGACGAGAGCTGAGAAAAGTATTCAGGATATTACAGAGCCAGTGTGATTTAGTTGAAAAAGCCAGTGTCGACGAGTGTTACTTGGATCTCGGACGTTTAGTTTACAATAAATTGACTGATTTATTTCCATTTCTAAAGACTTTAGATGCCAAAGAAAGGCTTCCGCCGATACCGAAAGAACTCCCGAAGGATTTGCTATGGGAGGGAATTTTCGTTCAATCAGATACAGAAACCCTGCAATTTAACGGGACGGAGCTTACAAGCACGACTGGTAAAGACCAAGGGACAATTATTGTCAACGATTGGGATGACATATGTTACATAATTGGATCGCAATATTTATACTCGATCCGCCAAAAAGTATTCGAGGAGCTTAAGTATACTACATCAGGTGGCTTGGCAACTACGAAAACTGTAGCCAAACTTGCTGCTGGGTTCATTAAGCCTGACCAACAAACAATAATTCGTCCCAAAGCTATATACTCCTTCCTACGAAACTTTGAGCTAACAGATATTACTTCCATGGGTGGTATGATTGGTCAAGATATTCTTAGAAAACTTGTTGTGCCCCCAGGAGTCAATTCTACTTCTTTTATAAGAAAAGAATACTCACTAGAACAATTGAAACAGGAATATCCCAACGATCACGGTTTGGCGACCCGAATCTATGAATTTTGTCGCGGATCACACCAACAGAGACTCAAACTACGAACAGCAGTTAAATCAATGATGTCGCGTAAAAATTTTCTTTCAAAGTATCCCGTGAATACTGTTGGAGACACCTTCGACTGGATCAAAGTCTTCGTTGGGGATTTATATGGAAGGCTTGTAGAATTAGACGATGAAAGCATGAATCTTTCATTGCTGCAAAGTAATCCAGGTGAGAGGGCAAGTATTTCACGTCCGCGAACTGTAGCAGTACATTGGACAACCTCAAAGTGGGAGAAAGTGTCCAAGCAGACAAAATTTCCTGTTATGAGAGACTTAGTTAAGCTTCGTGCTACCCTTGAAGTCGTGTACTTCAAATTGCTTTGTCAGATTCTTGAAAATAACAAAGATAGTGATTCTGAAGTGAAATACACTGAACTTAGCCCCGATGACCCTCATTTATTTCAACTTCCGATCCCTTTATTAGCCAATTTATCAGTTGTCATTGGAAATTTTGTGAAGACTACTGATGCCAACCTCATTGACTCTTACGGACAGAGCTCAAAGGAGGCAGAGCTGGAAAAAGATTTGATTGCACGGCAATTTAAGGAAATTGCCCAGCCAAAACAGGTTGAACCACCCGAGGCCGTTAAACCCCCTAAAGTCCTGAGAAACAGTTCATATCTCAAAAAAGTATTTGCTGACTTTGAGAAGGAAAACGAAGAGAGCAAATCAAAATGTCCCGAACCGTCAATTGAAGTGAAGACGAGACTGATATTCAAGGAAGACAAAGATTATGTCAACAAGATGTTTAAAGATTATCAAGACGATCGGCTCGTTCATGAAGCTATGCATAAAATCACAACATCGAAAGCCACAAAGTCCAAAGGTAAGCAAGAACTGATTAAAAGAGTTAAATCCAGAAGTATAAGCCCCTCGCTGGAGGACGATTTCCTCAAAGAGCTAATGCAACTGCAGAGATGCACACAATGTAATATTACAGTTGAGGATGTGTTCGAGCACCGTGACTTCCACGTCGCACTTGAACTATCCACGAAATTGAATCCCTCAAACTCAAATGAGCGAAAAAAGAAAAAAATTTCTCAAAACCAAGCGAAGTTACCATTTTAATAGATAATCTTAGGCCATGTGACCTAGATTACTATTCTTTTGATGTTTGTAAAGGTCTGCAATTTAAAAAGAGAAAAAAAAAAATAATGATACTCTATTCATTGAATGTGTCTGATAATTTGTGTTTTGTAGAAAAATTTCCCTGGGATAGTAAAACTCATGTAGCGTAGAGTTCTTACCTCGGTTTTCTTCCCCACAATTCACATTCAGATAAGATACCACAAACTAATGTCGAAAGTCAACAAAAAT
Source organism: Australozyma succicola (assembly GCA_030563905.1). NCBI lineage: Eukaryota > Fungi > Ascomycota > Pichiomycetes > Serinales > Metschnikowiaceae > Australozyma > Australozyma succicola. The sequence goes on along the minus strand of JAJMKM010000001.1, from coordinate 4,753 downwards.
GCATTGCCATTCGCAGATGCAGCTACTATAGGTATGTCATATTGATTTAATTTGTATTTATAGCTCCATTACTAATTTTTAGTTAGGGCAAACCAGAAAGATAGCTTCTTCATATCCTCTCTACATAGCCAACTCCAAGAGGTACTCCGTTTATTAAAAGGTCAGCGATGGGTCAACTCAAATCCCGAGGAAATCACCATTTTCAGTAAGGCTCTTTATTTTTTAGTGACCACAGTCATTGGAGCAAGGACTCTCGGAGAGGAGTATGTGGACATAATGTACGTCAATCGTCTGGGTAAGCGGATGCCTCGAACGATATCACGACTACTATTTGCCTCTTCTTATGTGATTCTACCGTACATTATTTCAAGAATTGTTCGGAAGTTGCGATCAGGGCGCGAAGATGAGAGTTCCTTTTTAAGCAAATTCTTTTCATCGTATAAAAACACCATCGATACCATAACCAATATCCACACGGCGATATTTTATTTCGAAGGACTGTTTTATTCCATGTCAAAACGATTCACAGGCTTGAGGTACGTTTTTGGCCATAATAAGGATGCAAGTAAGTTGCAAAAGACTGGTAACTACACTGTACTAGGTGGAATAATATTGCTCCAGTTTGCGGTTAAAATGCTTATAAAAATCAAACAATATTCCGAGAATCGTTCTCAAGAAGGAGAGTCCATAGATGCTCAACCCAAGATTAAGGGTAATGTGGACAAAATTGAAACACTCGAACAACTCTCAGACGCACAAGACTCTTTGCAAAGCAACCAAACGTTAGCCGAATTCGTGACAGTCGACTTGTCGGACCCCAAGCAACTTCCATACATCCCCTCCAGCTCGCGTAGTTGCATGCTTTGTTTGTCCTTAATGATAAATCCTGCTGCAGCCAACTGTGGCCACATGTTTTGCTGGGAGTGTATCGTTGGGTGGGTCAGAGAACATCCAGAATGTCCTTTATGCAGACAAGTTTGCTTGGAGCAGAATTTGTTGCCACTTAGATAGATACCACCTAGATGGATAAATGTATGTATCCTGGCGAATTTGCAGAGTGTAACTACGTGTATACCATGGATAAGTCAGACAGTGAAATAATTCGACTTTTATATCGGAAAGCAGATTATAATACCTTATGTAAAAAGAGTTCAAAATGAATAGTCCATTATCAAATTCTTGATTTTTCGTCGCCTAAGTTTGCAAACAGTGGCAGGAGTGCAGGTAATATACACGTCTCAGCATGCTCTTCACCCTGACAGTTGATCTTAATCTGTCCTCTAAAAACCATTCTGTTCAAGCCACACTATGGCATCTAACGGTTTCATGCTAGAGCATTCAGAAACAGAGAAAGACATAGAAGCTGTGGCTTTTGACCTGTCTAAGGAAAAGTCCTCTAATAGATGGAAAAAGCCGCGTAACAATAGCTTGATTTCAAGAATCACAGGTCCATTTTTTCGCGTTGTTAACTCTTATAAGAAGCTATTATTATTAATATGTGTTCTTGCATTCATTTCATTCTTTACATCTGCCCCTATTATTCCTCACTGGTTTCTGCCTCAAAGCCCAAGAGTTGTGATCATCTTGGCAGCTAACGAGGGAGGTGGTGTTTTTAAATGGAAGGGCCCCCAAGAATGGTCTGTTGAGCGTTCTTCAATTGCAAACAAAAAGGACTACGCCAAAAGACACGGATATGGTTTGACTATAAAAGATATGACTCTGAAGAAGAGATATTCGCATGAATGGAGAGAATCGTGGGAAAAGGTTGACATTTTGAAGCAAGCAATGAGACAATACCCAAACTCAGAATGGTTTTGGTGGCTAGATTTGCACACTTACATCATGGAACCTCACCGCCTGTTAGAGAACCTATTCCTAGACAACTTGAACAACGCGACGTTCCGAACCCTAGAGGAATTTAATCCTCTTAATATTCCTGAGGACCTCTCTTACGTGGACAACACTGAACCTATCAACATGGTTATTACTCAAGATTGCGGTGGTTTCAATCTTGGATCCTTTTTGATTAGAAAGTCCGAGTGGACTGATCTATTGTTAGATGCTTGGTGGGATCCGGTTATGTACGAGCAAATGCATATGGAGTGGGAACACAAAGAGCAAGATGCCTTGGAAAGTCTTTATTCCCGTCAGCCATGGATAAGAAATGGTATCTCTTTCCTACCTCTTCGTGACATTAATGCTTTCCCTCCAGGTGCGTGTTCGGATGTCGCTGACGATTTCAGATATTTCTATCAAGAGGGAGATTTTGTGATCAATATGGCAGGATGTGAGTATGGAAGAGATTGTTGGGCGGAAATGGAGCATTATAAGGCCGTCTCAAAGAAGCTTGCGAAGTGGTGGAGGTTTTGGTAAACTAGTAAAATGAAAATCCAAAGTTCGTTTTTGCCCAAATTGTACTGATATTTACCGAACTAAAATCCGGTATTTGCCATTTTCGTAATATTCGCGGACTTTGAAAAGTTGTTTATAAGCAGTTTTAAGCGAAGGAAGCGTCTGCAACCGACCACGTTTTGTAGAATTGCATATAGATACAGAAATGGCTGCAACAAGCCAGTCCCATCTTTTATTATTTGTATAATATATAAAACGCGTAAGGTAACCCCTAAAGGACTATATGCGTAGTCAATCAAGTTGTCAGGAGCAACTATTTAAACTGACATTAGAGGTCTAATAGGTCAACCCAACGGACAATTCACTCCTAACCAAATTAAAAATTTTGACCCCTTAAATGGCGGTGTGCGATTGAGCGTTTTCATTCGGACACTCAATCAGTTCATAAAGCCCATTGCGGCAATACACTGGTCTCATTGTGAACTTAAATGCAAGAAACAAAAATAAATTTGAAACCCTCTAAAAAACAGGTAAAGAGATTGAGATTTAAGAGCCATGCAATTTGTTTTCTTTTACGAGTGATATATACTAAGAATTTACTGGCTCCTATAATACCATGGAAACCAGCCAAATAAGAGTCTTTCCTAGACCCAAATGATCTCCTGCGAAGTTTCAACTGCATTGAGAACGGTTTTGTCTTTAAATGATGTCCCTACAACTGCAAATAGACGGATGCGTCTTTGAAGTCTCTGGGCCCAATAAACATACATGTAAGCCTCGAGCTCCCTTTTTTGTAAAACACTCAATACAGATAGCACTATTACGCAAGTAAAGTCAAGGATATTCTGGAAGTTACTTAATCTGCGACGCTAACTTCAAAGACGAAGTAAATATCTGGATCATCCAATAGGCTCAACTCATCCAGAGTCTCCTACATAGCATATTCTTTGCATGTCCAGACCAGCGCAACCATGTCCAAAAGTCAAATACTATTTGCCAAAATTCTCCTAATTTTACGATATAGCTCACTTGCGCAACATTATTGACATGATTGGAGCCAGAGTTGATGCCATAAATTAGCTCGCTAATGTTCACGTTCTCTTAATTATCGAACCGAACCCCAACCGCCTTCGACTTCTCAACTGCAAACTCCAAAGTACGAATAAATGGTTGGTACGTAAGATACTGCAATATTTAACGATTTTGCAGATTACCGTTCGACATATTTTAAAAAATAGGAATAAGTGATGAATCGAAACAGTAGGTGTTTAATGCAGGTACACATTATTCATAAAGTTTGTACTCTGCCGATTCAGCCAAGGGTTCTATAACAAAATAAAGAAGCTTCTTGAACCTGGCCTTAATAAGCCATGGCCATTCCTGAGCAAGAGAAACGCTTTTGGCATGGTGTCAAGCCCCAACACCACAAAATGCAGGACAACGACATGAACCATCAATGTCGCTGCCTGATACGAAATCACATTTCATAGCACCAATAAAATATACTCCAAATGATAAACCACCTGGCTCCAATAAAGGTTCCAAGAGATTCTTGTCAAGTGATGATGTTTTTGGAGCATAAATGTATGAGTATTTGGGAAGTCCGGATGTAAAGCGCAGCACCATGCTTTTGCAAAGCTGCCAATGTGCGAGTGGTGGACGTCGAGACATAATACAACCTACAAAGCTTGCATGGGTTACTTTGTCCTCATAGTTATAATGCTTTTTGAGGTGAATAGCAGGACCATAAAAGTGTATCGTTAACTTAAACACAACTTAAGCGCAGTGATTTTATTCAATCTAGACGTATTAAATCATTAGAAAACAATAAAAGCTAAATTAAAGGAGTATATACGTTTCGAAAATGTACCGCCGGCTTTCAGTGACGATACATGTCAAGTTTTGAAATGCAGTCTAAACTGCAAAAATCAATATGGGCAAAATGAAACCGACGAATGAAAATCTAGAACCTGACCCGGAATAGATACTAGCAGTAGGATTTAAGGAGCTAGAGGAGGGTAACAATGAAGAGGTAGAGCCTCCTTTTGGTTTATCAACAAATTCTGATGGTTTAGATTGTTGAGAACTTGGAACACTCAAAGTTTTAGTCACCGAGGACAATATAGTACTTGTCCTAGTTGTTGTAAGTTCAGGTCTGGTAGAACTTACAACCGCACTTTTAGAGCTAGATAAGAATTCATATGAAGACTCTACCACAGCAGATGTAGTCTCATGACTTGAGATGGAACTTGGGCTGTTAATAAGTATTTCAAGTGACGTTGACTTACTTGGCAAAGACGAAACGCTAAAAAGCGATATGACCGAGCTGGGCTCAGAACTCAGCGTTACTAACAGTACTGAAGACATGGATGGCTCAGCTTGAGATGCCAGAGAGAATGAG